>CM065479.1:52587785-54051910 GCA_032873175.1 Leptopilina drosophilae
GGGTCGCAGCGTGAGCAACAGATAGTGAAATACCCAGAAATGCTGCAAGCTGAGCACACACCAGGGATCAAGAATGACGTAAAGAGGAACGAACACACACACAAAAAAGAGAATTTCGTGCTTGTATTACAAGGGCCCGGTTTGTATTCCTCTTTATATACCTGAACCGAGAGCAAGCCCAGCTGTGTTTGCAGCTCATCGACCCAACTTATCTATCGATTGAATATCAAATAAGTCTTTCCTTGACCCGTTGGTAATAAATGAAGATAAAAAAAAATCCATCCTTATTCCGTATCTTTCGCACATAAAACAAAAAAGTTTGAGTTTGGTAACGAGAAGTTAGTGAAAAACAAAACAAAAACTTTAACAAAATGTTTGTTAAATTTACTTTGTTTCCAAATGTAAAAACCTTTGGAAAAAGGAGATGTAAACTGTAATAAAAAATATTTAAGTATTCACTGGAAATAATGGTTTCTTAAATAAGGTGAATCCAGGCAAAAGAGGAGAAGGCACTATTTGTGGAATTCAGTCGATATGAAAAGGGGGTGGGTGGGCGTGTTCGAGTCCACACGTGCAGGTATCTGTATACGTATATTTACGTAGAGCGTACGCTCTACGTGGGGGTGTACAAGACCGTGACTGCCCGAGGCTCTTTCATCTCGTAGAAATTCCCTCTCTGCAGTCACTTCCCCCCCACCATCCAAAGTGCTCGAGAAGAACATTTACTCCCCCCCCTCATTTTTCCCTGGTAAGTCCTCTCTCTTCTTTACTCTCACCAGAGGCATCATGCATTGCCGGACATTATGGTACGTGTATGACATTATGCATCCTCCCTCCCACAGTTATAATTCCGCGATACAAACTCTCCATATCCAACATCTCTTGTCTGATGGACCACTTTGTAATGCGCGCGCCGACAAGATTGTCGATGATGAATAATAATAACAACAACATAGACGACGACGATGGCGATTCTAGGCAAATTCTATACAATAGAAATTGTGAGTCGATGAAAATAGGAAATTTTTGCATGGAAGCAAATCTCTTGTCGGTCTATTAAATTACAAGTGCGTGATGCTATGCAAATTAGATGTAAACCGAGAGCAAAAGATGAACTGCTAAAAATTAGTGGTCAAGAGATCAAATTCCACACGGATCACACATCAATTTGTTCGACAGAAAAATAAAATTCGACAAAATGAGAATAAATTATATGTATAAACTCGGGGAAAAGTTTTATTTCACTTAACGTTTGAATTACAAATTACAAAATTAAATAAAACTTGAATATTTGATTTAATAAATTTTTGTTTGGCGAAATAAATTGGAGAAAAAAGACAACCTGTTGTTGTTGTAGTATTAGATTTTACTTTTTAAACACGAATAATTACTAATGTCTGATTTTAAAAACACTTGACTCTAATTTACTGGTGACACGAAGGACAATTGTACAGTTGTTCTAATTTGCGTGACGTTCCACCATACATGGAAATAAATGTGCGTATGTAGACGCATTAACAAAGCGACACGTTATGCGGTAATTTACCTCCCCCAGTGTTTAGTTTTTTTCCAACCCATTCTTTCAAATGTGAGAGCTCATTAGTTGTCGTGAAAGTGTCGATCTATACAGTCATTAAGTTTTGAAATTCACTATTCTTTAACTGTATATATACACACAAAGGGGAGAAGCATAATTGTCATACCAACACCTTTTCAACTTGAAGAAAATTTATTAAACAAGGGCTTAAAGTGCGTGTTTATTGTTCAACTGCTCCATATGTTGGAAACACACATTCCCGCAAGTAAAGTTTACACAACACTCGTCGCAATGAGAAATGCGACGTCACTTATGTAACCGCGCGAGTCTCGTCAAAAATCGATTTTCTCATCCCTATTTTATTTCCTTTCCCATAATTAAATGTAATAGTGTTTTTTTTTGTAAAAAAGAAAATAATCTTTGAAAATTAAAAACTAAAATTAAAACTAAAATGATAGAGGAATATTATACGTACCTATGAAATAAAAAGTAAATAAAATCGTCAAATTTAACGAAACACAGATTACTCAGCACTATTAATTATTAATAATAATTTGTGTTCGATTAAATTTAACAAAAAAACAATAATAATGGAAATTAAAATATAAATCACTTGTGTATGTGTTAGTTGCTGTCACGCAATTTTTTCCGCTCTGAATTATTTGTCACGATATCAATCACGTAGCATCAAAAAATGAATCTGATTTCATAATAAATACGAATCTGTGAAAAACACATGAAAAACAACCCCTGCGCTTTTTTTTCAGCTTGAGTGGGGGGAAACTTCACTTGGTAACATCTGCCAATCCTGACATCACCTGGCGGCAAAATTTTTCCTATTTCTAGCAATTTATTACCCTTCAGACACCTCTTGAAATGTTGGAATAGAAAAACAAAACGTTTCGTGACGCTCGATTCAAAACACAGTGTGTTGCTACCTTTGTTTTGCTTTTTTTTCCTTCCTTTTTTTTATTATTATTATTCTCTTTTGGCATTGGCCCTAATTAAACGATAAGATCTTAATTATTGTTCGCTCACTTTGGCGCGAGTTGAAATTGTGTGCGTGCTTATATACATATATCTGTTTGTATGAGAGTTCATTATAGGTTCACTCAATAGCAAAAACCTTTCGTATATATATTCGGGTGAAAAAAAAATAAAGAACCCAACGTGTCATTAGTGCAAAGGGCGAAAATTCACGGAACTAATATATTCCCAACTTTAACAGGATTTTGCTTGAAAAAAACGAATTCTGCTGAATTAATTTATACTTCAAAAACACTACTCATTTATACTGCGTGGAGAGAAATTAATTACTGCGCGTTTTTGATAGAAATATTTTACATATTCGCTAATTTTACAGTTTGAATTAATTTTGTTGTTGAATTGTTTGTTAACAGAATTGTTCTAATATTCTCAAATTGAATCAAGTTGACGTCCACAATGTTGATCACCCAAAAAAAATTGTTCACTAAGTAAATTAATTAAAAATGCATTAATATTGCCAGAAAAATATTTAAACAAAAAGATTGAAGTTTATGTTTCGATAATAATTGTTGTACAATCAAATATTAAATGAAAAGAAATATTTTAATTCATTAAACAAATTTTATCTTTATCATTTAACAATATTTTATATTTATAAATATTAAATGAAAAGAAATATTTTAATTCATCAAACAAATTTTTATCGTTGATAAACTTTAACTTCGTCAAATTGAGACGAAAAATGAATTAAAATTGTAATTATTCAAAAATTCTGTCTTTGTCTCAAATTTACAATCTTAAAAAAGTTTGTGAAAGTTAATTTTCCTTATGAATTGTTACTTGAAAATTATTAACCATAACTTATTGTTTGGACTCTTCAAAAGGTCTACTTTAATTCAGGAGTATAATACAGGTTTGATTCCAAGGTAATTTTTCCAGAAAAATTATCAAATTTTCATTAAAACAGTGAATAGTTTTTTAGAAAATAAAAATTTGTAAAAAACGATACTTTTTTATCTCTAACAATAAAAAAACATCATTAAAAGAAATAGTAATTAAAATCAAAGCATGTAAAAACAGTAAAATATATGTTTTTAATATTTTTTTCTGTGACAATAAAGTTGAAAAAATAATATTAAAAAGAAGTGATAATATTAGATGTCAATAACGAAATAATGCGGGAAATATAAATGAGACAATAAAGATAGAAAAAAATGGAATAGAAAACAGATAAATAATAATAATAATAATAATAATAATAATAATAATAATAATAATATTACTAATATTAATAATATAAATAATAATATTATTACTATTATTAAAATAAAAATAATAATATTAATAATAATAAAAATAATAATAATAATAATAATAATAATAATAATAATAATAATACCAATAATAATAATAATATTAAAAAACTAAAAATATTAATTAATATCCTGATTAATTATAGCAATAAGTAAATTTTTCCCACTTCGAACGAAATTGTTTCCCATACGGTTCTCGCACATATCAATGAATTTGTAATATAATGAAATATTTTTCGGAAAAAAAAATTTCTTTTTCGGTCCCAGATGTATATTTGCGTGTCTCGCGGATGAAATACCGGTATTTCTTATATTTTGAGGGGGGCAGGGAAATATCGAAGACAAAACAATTGAATGATGGATGCAAAATGTGTGTGGCAATCAACGTAAGCAACGGTAAATGATACAGGTGGTTGATAATTCCATGATCAATGGTCGATGGTGTATATATATGCGAAGGTGGGTGAAGAGTCAAATACGTTCATACGCCACAAAGTCAAGTATATAACTTCCTTTCTGTTTTATCCTTAGTTATTCTTTTTTCCAAAACCGGAAACAGAACCGATGTCTGACTGGAAACTCACGCGAAACTTCTTTTGTCCGCCCCGATACAGACAGAGTGCAGATCATCATATATCTATATGTGCACATGTACACATATCGAAATTTATTTCTACATGTGTGTAAATGTGCATGTGTGTAAATGTGCATGTGTGTAAATGTGCTCATGTGTAAATGTGCATGTGTAAATGTGCATGTGTGTAAATGTGCTCATGTGTAAATGTGCACATGTATAAATGCGTACATGTGTAAATGTGTACATGTATAAATGTGTACGTGTGTAAATGTGCGCACATGTATATGTGCCATTTACACATTTCGATGTAAATTTCTACATGTGCACATAAACATGCGTGTGTATTTTTACACACATAGGTATAAATTTCTATAAATGTGTATATGTGCACATGTGCATATACACAAATTCGTATACCCTTTAGACCACATGACGATCGGCCACACGTTTTGCAAGACAGACATGGATGCGCGCAATTAGACCCCCTTCAATTATCTCGTGCACGTCTCGTTATTTATTTTATTGAATGTCCTGCCTCCTTATTTTTGATGTAAATAACTCTCCTCCTTCACATGTGCGAAAGAGAGGGGAGGAAACAATAGAATTTTTTTGTTTCTTTCTTTCTTTTTTATACAAAGAAAGGAAGAAAAACAGGCCGGACACAGAAGTCAAAAATCTTTAAAATCCAATAAAAAAAAAAAAAAAAATTGTTCTCTCATATTAAAATTCACAAAAGAATCGATTTCCGATCAATTCAAATTTTTTTAAAAACAGGAAGCATTTTGTGGGTGCTCGATCTTTTTAGGGCAAACGATGAAAGTTTTTATCGTTTACAGTTAACTTTTCTTTTATACAGTTCTGCTTTGGACAGAAAAAAGGGCTGTAATCAATGTTACAGTTTATTTATAGAGTTGAATAGGAACCGCTTTTTTCAGATAATTCAGTATTGTAAATTTGTAATTATTTTACTTATTTCGTCAGAATTTCTTTCTTTGTTCCTTTTTAATCGATTTACTTATAGATTTCAAAAAAATTAAATTTTGTTTATTCATATTTTGTTTTTATTATTATTATTATTATTATTACTATTATTATTATTATTATTATTATTATTATTATTATTATTATTATTATTATTACAAAAATAATCGTAATTATTATTATTAAGTTTTTTAAGGATATAAAATTGAGTCAAACATTATCAAAATAAATAAACTTTCTTTTAGCCGAAGTTCTATCCACAGGTGTGTAGAATAAAAACGTGAGGAATTTTCCTTAGTCTGCGATTTGCATATAAATTCCATTCTAATATTTCCAAAGTCATTTGCATCGTAATCTACTTTGACAATATCGATTATGAAGCCGAAAATAACACGAAATATTAATTTTTTCTTGATTTATGATTCGAAATGCGACGCGATCTGAAGAAAGGGACCTTAGAAGCAAATTATTTTAAGGTTATGTTAATATTATTTTTTTGTTGATTGAAAGTTTCTTTTTACTTATTGCAAATTAAAATCAGTGTTTATTAAGTATTTTAGTTATGACGAAAACTTAAACATTAATGATTTCTCATTGAAAGTTGATCCTTTTTTTGTATTTTCATTTAGAAAATTGAAAACATAACCTATAATTTTTTGCTTCTAAGGCCCCTTTCTTCAGATCGCGTCACAAATATCAACTATAAAGTGGAAATTATCAGAAAAATAATTTAAGTGTTTTGAATTTCCCGCGGAATCATATCTACCTTACCGACCGTTCACAGATTGGAAACACGAAAAATTCGCATTGAACTCAATGGAGGAAATTCGTTACAAAGAATTTAAAAAAATTGGTTACAACGTCGATGGCTAAAAATTAGGACAAAATTGAAGTTGTTTTCTTTTTAAAACACATTTAAGGGCATTAAAACAAAATGCGAGGAGCAATAGTAATTTACCGCGCGGCTCACATGGATTGAGGCGTTCAATCTGCCGAAGAAGAAGAAAAAGAAGTTAAACAGTGATTATGAATGTTTAGGTCAAGACTTGAAACTAAAAGAGAGAGAGGGGGGGGGGGTGGAGTGGCTCTTTGTGATATCAATTAAGTATGATTTGACCCCTTCTCGCGAGTATATTGCCTCTCATCGTTAGACTCCCACCCCCCCATTTTTTCTCCCTCTCTCACACCCCCTCAGGTAACCCACTCCCTTATAATTTCCTCCCGAATGCACCGTGAGAAACTTGCCTCTAACACGCACGGATAGAAGAAATTCTCCTCATTCTCTCTCTCTCTCTCTCTCTCTCTCTCTCCATTTTAATCTCACACTTCTATTTCTACCAATTCACGGAAATATGCGCGCCCCTACCGATTAGCAGTATTTTTTTTTTCTTTCTTCCATACCATCAGTGAAGGGAATCTTCTTCAAATTAGCAAAATTCGAGATCCTAATTGGTCATGATAAGACCCAATCGAAAATTCCTTTCGCGAAATAACTGTCGAAAAAAAATTTTTTACTCTACAATTTAGAGATAATTGGCTCCCCTATTTATTATTGATTCCTATTTTTTTCCCAATGGACGAAACTCTATTTCTCGGAGTATTAAATAAAAAATCACAATTTTAAATAAATATATTTTTCTACTTCGGAAAAATGTTAATCTCATTATAGTAAAATTATACGACAAGGCATAATTACTCATTGGGAGATTTCTCTCATTATAAAAGTCGATGTAAAATTACATAAACTTTATATAGTTTAAAGAGTGGAAAATTTATAATTCAACTATGTGGAAAAATAAGGAAAAAAGAATTGTCAATTAAATAAGAATGCGAAGGGAAAGTAATTTTACAAAATTGAATTTTCCATTCAATCATTGCGTTTTAAAATTATATTGCAAATATATATTGTGTATAGAGAGAGAGAGAGAGAGAGAGAGAGAGAGAGTACACGCATATATATAGAGAGAGAGAGAAAGAAAATAATCACTTTCGCTGTGATTTTAAGTTGAGTCGATATAATAAATCAATCCACCATATGCAGGACGCGTTTTTTGTTTAAAGACCGGTTCCGAACCACATCCGGTGAGGTATAAAGCTAGTAGGTGAGACAAGATGATTTCCGTGTGATGAGAGACGGGAGCCTCTCATCGCGCACTGGGGATTTCAAAATGGACGTGTAGGTATATCATGTAGCTTTATTGATTACATTAACACGAGGACATGACTTTATGATGAAACCTTGCTCTCGATTAACATTTAATTCACTATTATTACTTAAAAGAACATATAATTGCAGTTTGGAAATAATCTATTATCGGAAACATTGTCTTATTAAAATATTTAATTAATATTTTCTATTATAATTGTCGAATTATTCAGCATTTTTTTCAAAGTTCAATCTTTAATTTCAAATTTAAATATTTAAGTAAAAAAAAAATTTTATTATTATTTTCAATCTTAACGTATTTAATTAGCTATCGAAAGATTACATTCCCATCGAGAATGAGAAAGTCTTCTTTGAAATATTATTTAATATTAAAAATTAAAATGATAAAATTAAAATAAAAAAATAAAAATTAAAATGAAAAAATTAAAATAAAAAAATTAAAATAAAAAAATTAAAGTAAAAAAATTAAAATGAAAAAATTAAAATAAAAAAATTAAAATGAAAAAATTAAAGTGAAAAAATAAAAATGAAAAAATAAAAATAAGAAATTAAAATGAAAAAATTAAAATGAAAAAATTAAAATAAAAGAATTAAAATAAAAAAATTAAAATGAAAAAATTAAAATGAAAAAATTAAAATGAAAAAATTAAAATAAAAAAATTAAAATGAAAAAATTAAAATAAAAGAATTAAAATAAAAAAATGAAAATATTCTTTAAAAATTAAAACGTTTGAAATTAATTAGCTACTGACAATTTTTTTATAGAGATACAAAACTATTTACTTTTCTAAATTAAAACTTCTTCTATCATATAGAGAATATTTTTAAAATTAAAATATTTAGCTACCAAAATCCAGTTTTTAGAAATTCTAAATTATTCAACATTTTCAAAAATAAAATCCCGAATTAAAAAACCGATATTGAACCAAAAATAAAAGAACTCAAATATTTCGGAATTAAAATATATTTTTTCAGCCTATTGCAATATTTATCGATTTTTATACTATTCTTATCTAACCAGCTACTAAACAAATTTCCCGCCCTTGACGATAAAAATCAAATTTCTTTTCAATATATATAAATTTTGAAAAAAAATACCACAAAGTGCAAAACTAATCAAAAATATTAACCAATTTTCTAAATTTCTCCCTTTCCAAAAAACGATAAACACAATTTTTTTTCCATTTTTTCATACATAGGAAAATTCACTAAAATTTTCCACATGACCCGATTTTTCCCTACACTGAATAATTGATTTTCAATTACATAATAAATAACACATAATAAGAAATGGAGGTTGAAAAATATATTTTTCACAATAATTTTCGAAAATTCAAGGGAAAAAAAAATTGAAATGCACTTTTAAAAATTAGAAAATAATAAAGAGAAAACATTTTTTTTTCACAAATTACTGATATATACAAAAAGACAAAATAATATACGTGTGTGTTTTTTCTTAAATACTCATTTCGCGAAAGAAAATAAAATACAAAACGCAAATAAATATTTTAAATGACAAACTACTGATAATTTTTTATTTGAAAATGAAAAAAAACCGAGAATTGTACATTTTCAAAACTAATAATCACAAAGTGGGAAAAAAATAAACTATTTTCAAAGAAAAAAAAAGGCAAGAAATTTATCGAGAAATAGAGTCGAATACAAATATGCAAATAGAATAATATGATGACTTTTTGCGCGATAAATATTTTTTTTAAACAAAAAGAACTGTATAATTTTCAATTATATATAATAAAAAGGAAGAATGTATGCAAAGAGTAATTTTTATTTTCAGTTAATCAAAAAAGAACTTATTGCCTAAATACTGATTAATATCTACAATTAGAAAATTTATTGATTAATATCAGTCAATATCGTATATATATTGTTTCCCAAAAAAAATTATACACGTGTCTGTTATTATTAACCTCATGCCACGATTCATCAAACAAAGATAATTTATCTAATCGTGCTGAATCCTCATTAAGAATAAAATAGTTTGAATCCTTCTCAATTTTAATGTTATCTATACTGTTTTTGTAAAGAATAACTTATTATATAGAATAATTTTATACGCGGAATAATTTTCAATTCAAAGGGAAAAATTCGTCGAAAAATTTCTAATTTAAATGTTAATTTTAATTCCACGAGGGGGAAAAATGGGAAAAAATGAATTTTGAATTAGAATTGAAACAGAAAAAAAAATTGTTATCTGGAACAACTACAAATTTCACTACATTAGCGAAACTTTTAGTTATTGCAACGAATACTTTCGCTATTTTAAGGAAAGTTATCGCTAATCCATAGTTAAAGATTTTTTTCGTGAAATTTTCATTAAAAATTCATTTTTTTAGCAACATTTCAAAAATATTTGCCTTCTATTTTTCATATTTTATACTCAAGTGTATATACAGAATTAGTTGTATTGTAACTAAACATTAATTTCGTTAATTTATTTAGTACTTCAAATATTTATATTTAATTAAGTTTAATTTTTTTTTATTATTTTTTTTGTAGTCTGTAGTTGAACACCTCATTTAGTAAATTTTTAACATCTAATTTAGAAAAAAATAACTTTTAGACTTGAAATATTTTTAAAAATGACTTTTTTTGAAATGACTTTTTTGAGATTACTTTTTTTGAGATTACTTTTTTTTACAGGTAAATAAGTCTCATCAGCGCGCTAAAAGTTAATCATCGATTGCAGCTTTCGTAATGTGTATAAGGGCCACACTCTGCACTATATAACCAAAGAAGGTAACTGATAATTTTTTTCCAAAGTAAAATTATTTTTTATCGAGAAACACAAGAACATAATTGCGAACGTGAATGCGTGCGTATATATACACACCACGAAAATTGTTCGGCAACCATATTTGCGTCTCCTCGACCAATCGTCTCGCGACTTTTGCTGCTGGTATATATATATATGTATATATATAAAAGTTAATGGCCTCGAGTTGTTATTGGGCCCATTATAATGTCACGTTTGTGTGCTTCTTGGTAACGATTCTTTGGGTCCAATACGTGGGGTTATATACATTAACCACTCAACCGTTAATTAATCATTATATTGACGATATGTGCAGGTATATTAATAAATAAATATAAATAAATGTAAATAAATATAAATAAATATAAATAAATATAAATAAATATAAATAAATATAAATAAATATAAATAAATATAAATAAATATAAATAAATATAAATAAATATAAATTAATATAAATAAATATAAATAAATAAATATAAATAAATAAAAATAAATAAAAATAAAAAAATAAATAAAAATAAAAAAATTAATAAAAACAAAAAATATATATATAATTTAATTTAATTATTTATATTTATATAAGACGCGCTCCCAAGAAAGGTACCTAAGAAGCAAACGAATTATAGGTTAGGTTCGTGTTAGATTTCTCTTGATTAAAAGTTTACTTTTAATTATTTGAATTTGAAACCAATTTTCATTGAATATTTTTGATATAATGAAGACTTGAGAATCAATAATTTTTAATTGATAATTGATTTTGTTTCTGTATTTTTACTCGAAAAATTAAAAACATAACCTCGAAATTTTTTGCTTCTTACGTAACATTCTGCGGAGCGTGACACATATTTATTTATAATTATGTACCATTTACATAATTATTATTATAGTTGCTATTAATAATAATCGCTAAATAATAATCTACATTGTTGTTTATAAAGAAAAATATAAAATAATCTATATAGAACTTTCTCTAAATTTAAATTAGTAGAAATGTTTACTAATTTGAATTAGTGACTGACTTTTTGCTTTTGAACTTGTAAACTTTACTAATAAATTAGTAGAAATTACTATTTGTTGGTCAAATTTACTAATAAAAGTAAACTTTTAATTAAAAAAGTAAATTCATTAGTGAACTTTACTAATAAATTAGTAGAAATTACTATTTATTAGTCAAATTTACTAAATGGAAAGCAAAAAGTCAGTCATTCTCTAAATTTGCAATTAGCAAAAATCTTCACTAATTTGAATCAGTAACTGAATTTTTGCTTTTAAATTAGTAAATTTTACTAAATAAATTAGTAGAAATAACTATTTATTAGTAAAATTTACTAATAAATTAGTAGAAATGACTACACTGAAAAAAAATTTATTTGATTCAAATAACCGATTATTTGTCTATAATCAAATAAATATTTACTTGAATCAATTTTTATTTGAATCAATTAAATATTATTTGCTTTAAACACTGAAATATTTAATTCAAATACAATGTATTTGATTGAAATAAAAATTATTTGATTCAAGTAAATATTTATTTGATAATAGTCAAATAATCGGTTATTTGAGTCAAATAAATTTTTTTTTCAGTGTATTTATTAGTAAAATTTACTAATTCAAAAGCAAAAAGTCACTTACTCTCTGAATTTGCAATTAGCAAAAATTTTTACTGATTTGAATTAGTGACTGACTTTTTTGCTTTCAAATCAGTAAATTCTATTATTAAATAAATTAGTAGTAAGAACTATATTTATTAGTAAAATTTACTAATTCAAAGACAAAAAGTCAGTCACTAATTCAAATCAGTAAACATTTTTACTAATTCAAACTTAGAGAGCACTGATTCAAATTAGTAAACATTTTTACTAATTCAAATTTGACTGATATAAAAAAAATCTAATAAAAAAAATAATATAATCTATATAAAACTCTATGTATAATAATCTACATAGTAATCCACAGAGTAATCTTTATAGAAACATAAAACTCTAATAATCAAAAAAAATAATCTACAATCTGTATTTAATAATCTAAAGAGTTTATAATCTATACATTTATATTTATTTATAATACCGATCTATACGTCAATTTATAGGTGTTCTCAGATATCGATCGAGGTGCTTTTTAGCGGCATAAATTACGACATTATAATTTAAGCAACAACAGGAATATAATGAACGAATTTGAAAATTATGCAAAACATTCGAAGCAATAATACACTGTGCGCTTACAAATTATCACATTGAATTAATCATTAAATTTTCTCTCCCGGCTCGAATTAACGTTTCTTCTCAGAATGAAAGCACTCTGTACTCGATATATTTTTTAAGTACTGTCAATATATATATATATATATATATATATATATATATATATATATATATATATATTTACAGTACTATATATATATAACTTTCTCTTCAATTATATTCATCATTATCAAATTTTATACTTATTGCACCGCGCGCAGTAAATATTATTGTCTTTTTCACGCTTCTCTAATGAACTGTCATTAAATATAGTTCAATAAACTATGCGCGCAAGTTTTCTTTTTTAAATGCGATCATTTTTCCTGGAAATTATTATTTTTTGTATACAATAACTTTTCTTCTATATCTGGGATGCATCTCTTTAATTAATTAAAAGTGCTTGGAGGTATATTATTTTCAATAAAGAATAATATGTACGCGTGGACACTGATGAATGCGTCTATAGCGGTTGATGTATATACTAGAAAATAGATTTTTCATTTTAATATATATATATGTTTTTTCATTTACTCACAAACTCATCGAAACAATTAAAATGCAGTTCCTCGTGCTGTCAAACTCACCTGTAACAGAGAAGAAAAAGTTCAGTTAAAAAAATGTTTTTATTAGAATTGAAATACTAACTTACAAATATTCTGGGTAAAATTATAATTAATTAAAAAAAAAAGAATTTAAAATTTTTATTTTTGAAGAGAATTTAAAATTTTTATTTTTGAAGAGAATTTAAAATATTTATTTTTGAAGAGAATTGAAAATTTTTATTTTTGAAGAGAATTTAAAATATTTATTTTTGAAGAGAATTAAAAATTTTTATTTTTGAAGAGAATTGAAACTTTTTATTTTTGAAGAGAATTTTACTGTTTTAATTTTTGAAGAGAATTGAAAATTTTTATTTTTGAAGAGAATTAAAATATTTATTTTTCAAGAGAATTGAAACTTTTTATTTTTGAAGAGAATTTTACTGTTTTAATTTTTGAAGAGAATTGAAAATTTTTATTTTTGAAGAGAATTGAATTGCGAATTTCGAAAAGGGCTCATCTCTAAAAACCGTAAGTGTCATTTTTATATAACAAAAGACAGTGAAAATGACTCTTACGATTTTCAGAGTAAAGCCCTTTTCGAAATTCGCAATTCAATTAAAATATTTATTTTTCAAGAGAATTGAAACTTTTTATTTTTGAAGAGAATTTTACTGTTTTAATTTTTGAAGAGAATTGAAAATTTTTATTTTTGAAGAGAATTTAAAATATTTATTTTTGAAGAGAATTAAAAATTTTTATTTTTGAAGAGAATTGAAACTTTTTATTTTTGAAGAGAATTGAAACTTTTTATTTTTGAAGAGAATTTTACTGTTTTAATTTTTGAAGAGAATTGAAATTTTTATTTTTGAAGAGAATTCTACTGTTTTAATTTTTGAAGAGAATTGTAGTTTTACTTATAATTTACCAGAAGGGGTGAGAGGGGGTGGGGAGGGTGATAACAGATGTTGAGGTAGTTGCGGATAAATTTCATCATCTAAAAAGGAATAAAGGCTTTTGTGTGTTAACGAGATAAAGCAATGCAAGTGTCAGTGTGGCTCGCCTTGCCGATAGGAAGTACTTTTTTTTTGCCTTCACGTCTAACAACGTCGACGGCGGCGACCCGTTAGGAGGGTGGCTAATGACAAAATCAATGCGACATAATTAGTCATGGCGGCTACTACCTCTACCTATCAACCTACCTTCTTGCCTAGCAATGTGAACAAAAAAGAAAAATTTTAATAAATAAACGAACAAAAGTATAGACAATAGGGAAAATTATGTTATTTAGCAAAAAACAATTCCTGTTGATCGATACGAAAATACAAGATAGAAAATAAAAATCGAGTAAAATAAGTTTTACTCCATTTAGTAATTTAGTAGGTTACTTTTTAAGTTAACCCTTTAAAGTCCGACTTTTTTTTTTAGAAAAGTGCAATTTTCGTTATTTTTTGGACCGTTATTTTTATTTTGTAAAAATTGCTTCGGATTTGTAATCAGCGACCTCAAAAAACCCCAAGTGGTCATTTTCATTAGCTGAGCTTTATTTAATTTTAGAAAAGTGCAATTTTCGTTATTTTTTGGACCGTTATTTTTATTTTGTAAAAATTGCTTCGGATTTGTAATCAGCGACCTCAAAAAACCCCAAGTGGTCATTTTCATTAGCTGAGCTTTATTTAATTTTAGAAAAGTGCAATTTTCGTTATTTTTTGAACCGTTATTTTTATTTTGTAAAAATTGCTATTCGGATTTGAAATCAGCGACCTCAAAAAACCCCAAGTGGTCATTTTCATTAGCTGAGCTTTATTTAATTTTCGATTTTGTAATTCTTTCTCGTGTATCTTGCCATCTTACTTTTTTTATTATTGTAAAAATTAAAAAGATTCTTAATTCTTTATTGCACTATAATTTTTTTCACAAACTAGAATAATAATTTTGTAGGTTTTGGGTTTTTGAAAATCAAAAATATTTCAATTCTTGTCAAAGTTATTAAGGTTTAAACACCGGTAAATCGTTAGGTATTAAAATAACACCAAAATGGATTAAAATAACACTAAATTGGATTATTTTAATCCTTTTTGGTGTTATTTTAATACCTAACGATTTACCGTGAAGTCAAAAGTGGTTTTGATCGAAACCGTTGGGCGTTAAAGGTGCGTTAAAAAAATAATGATCCCCAAGTTTTGAACATTCAAATGAACGAAATAATTTTTATTCAAGATATTTTACTAAATTACTAATCAAAAAAAATTTTTAAACTAAAATTTTGCGTTTACAAACTTAGTAATTATTTTTTTGAATAGTGATCACTGTTTTTCGAAAAATGTCAAAATAATCCCCAAATGGATTAAAGTAATCCAAAAATTGAGATCAATTCGTTGCAATTTGATACTTTTTAGGTAATAGTGATATGTAAAATAATTGCAAGAAAAATTTTAATTTTAGAAGAAATAAATAAATTTCGTTCTCATTTGAACGTTCAAAACTGCAGGATCTTAAAAAACAGGTTTCGAATGCACAAAAATAAATAACTATTTTTTATATTGTATTTCTATACAATATAAAAAATAGTTATTTATTAATAATAATTAATAATAATTAAAATTTAAAAATAATACTCCGTAGAGTTGGAAAATATGAGAACGAATAAATTAACAAGCAGGAGGACATTAATTGCAAAATTATGGAATAAATCTTGACGCTGATTAGGTGTGTGAGTGTGGTGTAAAAGGTATTATGGAGGATCTTTAAAAGGGCATTCGTTAAGGCATTGTTTTATAAAGGAGAATGAAAGAGCCGTTAAGGAGTGTTAATTTTTCATCTTTCTCTTTTTTATTTTCTTTTTTTTCTCTTTTTTCTGTTTTTTTTTCTTTTTTTTTGCCGGAACAAAACGTGTGCAACTGGGATAACTATGCAAGTGCTAGATATATAATATCCTCCCGCGTGCCTCATTAGCTCGTTGCTTGGTAAACATTGCCTGTTTTTAATGGCGGCACGCACTCTTTCTCTCTCTTTCTCTTTTTCTCATGCTCGCGTTTTCATACACCTCGTGCGCGCCACTATCTTTTGCTCCTCCTTCTCCTTTTCCTCCTCTTTCTTTAACCTTTTTCACTCTTCCAACAAAACTATATATTAACCCTCTTTTATGAAAAAAATACCACAAAAAAAATCCTTATTTCTTGATGAGAATGTAAATAACGCACGTGCGCCAAATGCATGGTATTTATTGGGGTAGAATTAATATTTTTGGTATTGGATTTGGATTTTTTTTAACCTTCCAAAAAAATGGATTTAGATGTTATGGCTTATAAGGGAGAAAGAGTGTTTAAAACTTGAGAGGATTTCCTCATACACTGCGTGAAATAAGAGCGCATGAATTGGCACACTAAAAAAAAATTTTATTTGATTCAAATAAACGACATTGAAGTCCACAACGTTTATCAACGAAAAAAATTGTTTTCTTTATAAATTAAAAAAAAAATAAAGCAGCAATATTGTCATAAAAATATTTACAAAAGATAGATTTATGTTTATGTTATGATAATAATTGTTATATAAATAAATATTAAATTAAAAATAGTTTTGGAATAAATTAAACAAATTTTTTTCGTTGATCAACGTTGTGGACTTCAAATTCGTTCAAATAACCGATTATTTGACTATAATCAAATAAATATTTACTTGAATCAAATAAATATTTACTTTAATCAAATAATGTTTATTTGAATCAAATAAATTGTATTTGAATCAAATATTTCAGTATTTGAAGCAAATACTAATTAATTGATTCAAATAAAAATTATTTAATTCAAGTAAATATTTATTTGCGATAATAGTCAAATAATCGGTTATTTGAATCAAATCATTTTTTTTCAGTGCATGAACGGTGAAGAAAGGTTATGAAACGTTCTTATCAATTTTAGCGTTCACTATATACATATACACATAGCATACACTATATACCTTATATTATTCTCATTGAAAAACAAGTTTTTTTCCAAACTAAAGCGAACTTGGAAATATTTCACTGAAACAATAACAGTTGAAAAAGAAAAGTGTAGATGCAAAATGTAACTATACTTTTAATTGCCCTTTAATTACATTTCGATTTATGAAATTAATTTCTTTCAAGAAGTTTTTTACCTTCAGCGAATATCACTATCAACACTATGCGCTATGTATATTGATCGCTCTAATCAAAAAATATCTTTGAACCAAATAAATTTTATAATTAAAGAAAACGTCATTTTTGTGGGACTAAAGTTTTTGAACGTTCAAATGAAAAAAATTTTTATTCACCCCAAGTGTTTTTGAAAATTTGAATTTGAATTAGTGCCTGACTTTTTGCTTTGAATTAGTAAATTTGACTAATAAATGGATATTTTTAATAATTTCTTTAGTAAAATTTACTAATTCAAAAGCAAAAAGTTAATACAAATTTAATAACTATTAAAGTAGTTTTTGTTATTTTTTTTGTCCCTAATTTAAATCAGTAAAAATTGTTGCTAAGTGCAACTTTAGAGAGTGACTGACTTTTTGGTTTAGTAGACTTTTTGAATTAGTAAATTTTGCAAATAAATAGTCATTTGTACTAATTTCGTTAGTAAAATTTACTACTTTAAAAGCAAAAAGTCAGTCACTGGCGAAATTCGAAATTAGTAAAAATCTTTACTAATTTGAATAAGTGATTGACTTTTTGCTTTAAAAATGGTAAATTTTACTAAAGAAATTAGTAGAAATAACTATTTATTTGACTAAAAAATAGTAATTTCCACTAATTTATTATTAGTAAAAATAATTACTAATTTGAATCAGTGCTCTCTAAGTTTGAATTAGTAAAAATGTTTACTGATTTGAATTAGTAACTGACTTTTTGTCTTCGAATTAGTAAATTTTACTAATAAATACACTGAAAAAAAATTTATTTGACTCAAATAACCGATTATTTGACTATTATCAAATAAATATTTACTTGAATCAAATAATTTTTATTTAAATTAAATAAATTGTATTTGAATTAAATATTTCCGTTTAAAGCAAATAATATTTAATTGATTCAAATAAAAATTATTTGATTCAAGTAAATATTTATTTGATAATAATCAAATAATCGGTTATTTGAATCAAATAAATTTTTTTTCAGTGTAGTCATTTCTACTAATTTATTAGTAAATTTACTAATAAATAGTTATTTCTACTAATTTATTTAGTAAAATTTACTAATTTAAAAGCAAAAAGTCAGTCACTGATGCAAATTAGTAAAGATTTTTGCTAATTGCAAATTTAGAGAGTAACTGACTTTTTGCTTTTGAATTAGTAAATTTGACTAATAAATAGTAATTTCTACTAATTTATTAGTAAACTTGACTAATTTAAAAGAAAAAGTCAGTCACTCTCTAAATTTGCAATTAGCAAAAATCTTTACTAATTTGAATTAGTGACTGACTTTTGGCTTTTAAATTAGTAAATTTTACTAAAGAAATTAGTAGAAATAACTATTTATTTGACTAATAAATAGTAATTTCTACTAATTTATTAGTAAAGTTTACTAATAAATTTACTTTTATTATTAAAAGTTTACTTTTATTAGTAAATTTGACTAACAAATAGTAATTTCTACTAATTTATTAGTAAAGTTTATACTAATTCAAAAGCAAAAAGTCAGTCACTAATTCAAATTTAGAGATAGTTCTGTATAGAATATTTTATATTTTTATTTTTCTATATAAATTACAATGTAGATTATTATGTAGCGATTATTATAAATATAACAACTATAATAATAATTATGTAAATGGTACATAATTATAAATAAATATGTGCCACGCTCCGAAGAATATTACTCAAGAAGCAAAAAATTTGAGGTTGTTTTCAATTTTTTGAGTAAAAATA
The DNA here is from genome assembly GCA_032873175.1 of Leptopilina drosophilae. Classification (NCBI taxonomy): domain Eukaryota; kingdom Metazoa; phylum Arthropoda; class Insecta; order Hymenoptera; family Figitidae; genus Leptopilina; species Leptopilina drosophilae. Next base: position 52,606,801 of record CM065479.1, read on the forward strand.
CAGAAAGAAAATCAATTATCAATTAAAAATTAGTGATCCTCAAGTCTTCATTATATCAAAAATATTCAATGAAAATTGGTTTCAATTTAGTAGTTTAGTAGACTTTTTGAATTAGTAAATTTTGCAAATAAATTGTCATTTCTACTAATTTCGTTAGTAAAATTTACTATTTTAAAAGCTAAAAGTCAGTGACTGGCTAAATTCGAAATTAGTAAAAATCTTTACTAATTTGAATAAGTGATTGATTTTTTGCTTTAAAAATGGTAAATTTTACTAAAGAAATTAGAAATAACTATTTATGAGTAAAATTAACTAATTCAAAAGCAAAAAGTCAGTCACTAATTCAAATTAGTAAATATTTTTACTACTTCAAATTTAGACAGTAGGCCAGTACTTTTAGTATAGTAAAACCCGTAGTAGTTAGGCGCCAGTGCTTCTAATTTCCGTTTTCGTGTAAAAATATCCTTATATTTAAAAGACAGTCTTAAATAGCGTGCGTTTCGTTTTAGCTCATAATCAAATGGATGAAGGAAAAGGAGTGACTTAATTTTCCATTGAACCCTAATGGCGAGGCAATTAATCGACGCGTGGCTAATCGACAACTCGATGGATAATATATATGTACTATCATCGACCTTGTGTTATAGTGTGTATGTGCGAAACTAAGCGATATCAGTTAGGGCGTTAGTGACAGCGTCACCTTTCGCGATTCCATGTCTATATACACATATATACGACTTAATACCCGACGCGTCTTCGTTTTCTGACTTTTTTTTACCCTGCTGACAAAAGAAGTTGACTGCGATTAAAAAGCTTTCAGGAGTGCCCTTCCCGTCGTTAGAAAACTTGTTTACCCTGTCTATGTGAAAGATTGTGTGTAACCGTTTTTAGAGTGCGTGCACCACACGCTTTTATATATAGAAAAAATTTTATTTTTTATGTAGAAAACAAAACGTATGTAGGTATAAAAAAATCGTATATAAACGTATAAAGGTGTATTTAAAAAAAATTGTATTTCTTTCTCTCTTTCAATAAATACAAGACGCGCTATATAGAATAGTGTATATAGAAATATACACATTTTTTTTATAAATACACCAATAAAAGAACAGGAGAAATAAAGAAAGAGAGGGACAAGGATTACAGACTCCAACTTCAGGTTCATTAGGATCGTTAAAAGTATTATTACTCAATAAGAAGACAACTGCTACTATTATTGAAACTCAAAGAGTTGTATATGCGTCTCTTTTTCTTTCAATTCCTGCAATAAAAAAAATCAAAAAACTAAATGAAAAGACACTTATGTCCTGTGGAAATTTTTTATTACCCGATAACTAATTTTATTTTTTCAACTCTTCTTTTTTTTGTTTTTATTGTCTCGTCTTTAAATACAAGTTCCTCAAGACAGTCATTATATATACCTTTCAAGAGGAGTATATATTGATTCCTTTTATAATAATTATACTTGTTAATAGCGGAAACTCTTGTTAATCATATAATAAAAAGAAAGAAAGAGAGAAAAGGAAAAAAACTTGAAAGTAAATATTAATATTTAAAAGTATTGATACAAAAAAAAGTAAGAAGAAGAAGAAAGACAATGAATGTAAGAAAATAAGTTTTTAATAATGAAAACTATTTTGAAATTCAAAGTTTCAGTTTACTTGAGCTTCGTTAGTTTCACTCCTGGGCGTATATAGAGTTAATAAATATTTCACTTAAGATTTCGCCTTATATATGCCGTATAAAATTTTGCACTTCCTAACTTCGATTTAGAGAATAAAGTGTTTTTCTAAATTTCTAAAAATAGAAAAAAGGGAAATAGTTTTATTGCGGAGAATAAATGGGAAATTTTTGGTACGAAAAAAAAGTCACAGAATCGAAGGAGATATTTATATCGATACAGGAAATATTATAAGGACGAAAAAGGCAGGGTGAAGCCACACTGATTCGTATGATGACCTGACACCGGATGACACTGACCACAAAAGCTTGCGATAATATTGACCAAGTGTGAAAAAAAATTGGACTAAATTTTCATTTTTCATCGACTAAATTTTTCCATTTTTTTCGTATTAATACAATCAATTAAAATAAACGTTTAAGAACATTTTTTTGTCATTACAAAAAAAAAATGTTTCGTTTTTCCGAGAATATTAAGTTGACACAAAAAGAAACGAGTCAAAACAGTTCCAAAGCAACCTTTTTTATATCTATTTTTAAAAAATTTTTATTTTATCTTTCTAACCTATTTTTATATTTTGTCTCAATTCGATATCCTTGTACATGAAAAAATTAAAATTAATAAAATTAACAAAATTAATAAAATTGATAAAATTAATAAAATTAAAAAAAATAAAGCAATAAAATAAAATTTATAAAAATAAAATTAATTTAGTGCACTGGAAAAAAATTTATTTGATTCAAATATTCAAATTCAAACCGACTATTTGACTATTATCAAATAAATATTTACTTGAATCAAATAATTTTTATTTGAATGAATTAAATAGTATATTTGCTTTAAATACTGAAATATTTTATTCAAATACAATTTATTTGATTCAAATACAATTTATTTGATTCAAATACTATTTATTTGATTCAAATAAAAATTATTTGATTCAAGTAAATATTTATTTGATAATAGTCAAATAATCGGTTATTTGAATCAAATAAATTTTTTTTTCAGTGTACTATAAATCAATTTGTTGGTAATTTTTAAGTATAGTCAATTGAAAATAAAAACAGTAAATTTGCACAAGCAGTGAAAAAAGGACGATTTTATCTTTCACGGTAAAGTACGTGATGGCAAAAGCAGCAATTACGCAATTGCTGGTAACAAAGTCAAAGTGTAACTTTAATGTTCTCTTGTCTTTTTTTCCTCCTTCATTTTACAAATATCTATCATGGAGAAAGAAATTAGAAAGAGTAACAAATTATTGTCAATAAAAAAGAAAGTGCAAAGTAAACATGCAAAAATCAGAAAAATCGGTGCATGTCGCGCACGGATTATATATGACAATCGACTTGCGGCAAAATTAAAAGAAAAAGAAAATTATTGCATAGATTATGGCACGCGGGGATGGTTCGTGGTAGAACCTGATCGATAGAGCTTACTCTTTAATTTCTACCCTTTTTTTTTAATGCCCCAGTTGCCACTGGCATTATTAGAATTATTCTACTCGCGCGTCTTCGTTTTTTAATTTCAAGAATATTATTTCTTTCTTGGACTTTTATTTCGAAGCAAAAAAAAAATAAAATTGAATTTTTTTACAATGTTCTTGCATTCTTTTTCTATAGAAAAAAATTCTTCACTAGAAGATATACACTGAAAAAAAATTTATTTGAATAAAAAAAAATTTATTTGAATCAAATTTATTGTGTCAAATAATTTTTATTTGTATTTTTTTATTTTTATTTTTTTTTTATTTTTATTTATTTTTTTTAATTTTTATTTTTTATTTGTGAAGTAAATAAAAGAATAGTTTCAAGTATCTCAGTATTAGTATTAAATAAATTCATTTATTCAATTCAGATAATTATTTAATTGAATCAAATACGATTTATTTGGTTCAAATATGTGTGATTCAAATAATTTAAGTTATTTGAATCAAATATATATTTTTTTGATCCAACTAAAAAGTATTTGAATCAAATACATATTTTTTTGATCCAACTAAAAAGTATTTGAATCAATTAAATATTTTTCAAATAATTTGAATTATTTGAATCAAGTAAATTTTTTTATATATTTTTTCAGTGTAGAATAGTGATTCTTTGTGACAATTCTTCACTAGAAGATAAAGAATAGTGATTCTTTGTGACAAGACAAAAGTGCCAAATAAGTATATAAGAGGGAGGGGGAAAGAATGGAATATTATTATTATTCCCAGATCATAGGGCCATCTATTAAATGGAATGCGAAAGCGCGGCTAATTAAAATCAGTATAATGACCCGCTGAATCGATTACATGAAGCGCAGGCCTTTTGTGCCAAGATCGGCCACTGGTGACAAGGCTTTATGTCCCGTTTAACGACTCATACATCTTTTATTGTAGCTGTGCCCGCTTGCGATGCGGGCTCATTGTCTGGCGGAATTATTACTAATTGGTATTCGTCCTTCGGTTAATCGCGCGCGCACATATTGGCGTTCGTCGTTTTCTCTCTCTCTCTCTCTCTTTTTATATATAATTCTCCCATGACAATTCGATATTCTTTCCCTCAAAAATATATAGTCGCAGATGCCATGTTCATTACATATTTATGATGAATTGTTCATTTCTCTTCATTCATTGCTCCTAAACCGTATTTTGTGAGCTCTAACTTTGTTCTGTCAAGCTTTTCGTGGCAAATTTCGTGGCAAATATCATCATTGGGTAAATTTCAATACAGTGGACCGTTTGTTATTGGGAAATAGTTGGACTGTTTCGATAATCGAGGTTAGAGTGTACTTCGAAATTTGAATTGCACTTCGAATGTAACTAATATTATTAGGACTATTAAAATAAATTAAGAAAGATAAGATGCAAACAAATAAAAACTACTAATATTATTAGGACTATTAAAATAAATTAAGAAAGATAAGATGGAAACAAATAAAAACTAAAAAAGTACTATAGTAGTGGGAATAGTATTAATGACAGTAGTAGTGGCAGTAGCAATAGAAGTAGCAGTTGTAATAGTAGTATAATACTAGTAGTAGTAGTGACAATAGTAGTAACAGTAGAAGTAATAATAATTATTATTTTATAATTAATTAATTGTATAATAATTATTATCGTATAATTATTGTATAGTAAAAAATACTAGTAGTGAGAATAGTAGTAGTGGCACTAGTAGTAGCAGTAGCAATGAAAGTAGCAGTAGCAATAGTAGTATAATACTAGTAGTAGTACACTGGAAAAAAATTTAATTGATTCAAATTACCGATTAATAGGCTATTATCAATTAAATATTTACTTGAATCAAATAATATTTAATGGAGTTCTGGTTTAATTCATATTTTAATCAATAACTTCAGTATTTGAAGCAAATATGAACTGAACCATTTAATTGACTCTAATAAATATTATTTGATTCAATTAAATATTTAATTGATAATAGTCAATTAATCGGTTATTTGAATCAATTAAATTTTTTTCCAGTGTAGTAACAGTAGAAGTAGCAGCAGTAATAGTAGCAGTTGTAGTAGAGATAGTACTAGTAGTAGTACTAGTAGTAATAGTAGCAATACTATTACTAGTAGTAATAGTAGCAATACTATTACTAGTAGTAATAGTAGCAATACTATTACTAGTAGCAGTACTATTTGTGATAGTAATAGTAATAGTAGTGATAGTAGTATAATACTAGTAGCAGTAAAAAAATTGACTAAAAATCCTCTAACAATAAGCAAAATATTTTGAATTTTTGACACGAGAGCGAGAGAGAAAAACAAAGTACAAAGATGTTTTTCGTGAGCGCGATGGTGTGAAAAATTCGTGTGTTAGAGAGGCAATGAGTTTTAATAGAGCGATGTACTCACAGTGCATAGATACGAGTTGGATAGGCGGAAATTCAATTATTCATGTACTCTATTATCCGACACGCATGCATGCAGTCAGGGAGTAGTTATAGTTACTGCATGCAACTATACATACATATATATACAGATGTATAAATATATAGTTGCATGTTGGATCTTTTCTTCTTCCCGCAAGATTCATTCGATTCTTGCGCGCGCGCGCGACACATTCAAACGAAAGAGGGTAATTTTCAAAACTCTCGAGTGTGCCATATCATTATTGACGAAAGGGAAGAAAACCATATATATACATATATGCGAGAAATTATATTCAAACACCATATATAGAGAAAACCGTGAAAAAAAAGAAGAGGAATAATAAAAATTATTTTCTTTCCACAATTTTTCATTTTATTCACTGCAGTCAATGTTGACTTAAAAGTATCAAATGGCAACGAATTTTCCTAAAAATGGTATAAAAATGGCTGAAAATGAAATCAATAATAAATAAAATAAAGTAATAATAATAATAATAATAATAATAATAATAATAATAATAATAATCGTAATAATAATAATAATAATAATAATATTAATAAAAATAGTAATAATAATAATAATAATAATAATAATCGTAATAATAATAATAATAATAATAATAATAATAATAATAATATTAATAAAAATAGTAATAATAATAATAATAATAATAATAATAAATAAAATCAAATAAAAAACTGATCCAGATTTTTGGCATCAATTTGATCCATTTTAGTGTCAATTTAATACTTTTAAGAATAATAATATATTCTTTAACGTCCGAGTGGTTTAAACAATAATAAAATTTTATTATTTTTTATTACTTTTAAGAATACTGTGCTTAGGGGAGAGTGGGGCAAAAACGTTTTTTCTAAAATATCTCTTTTATTTTTTGTCCATTCGAATTGGTGTCAAAAATTTAGTTTCAATGCAATCTGACCAAATGATTAAAAAAAGAAACCTAAAAATATCAAATATTTTAAGAAGTGTATAACAAAAAAGTAGTTTTTGCAAAAAGGTGATAATTTCACTGAACAAACTTTTATTCCTTAAGACATAAGTTTAAGCATTTACTTTTTAAAAAAATATCATGTAAATCAATTTAACAATTCTCTAGACAATCCGCGTGTGGTATTTTACTTTTGTTTTGCATATATAAATATTTGACGTTTAAATTAAAAAAAAAAATGTTTTGTGTGGCAAGGGCAATATTGAAAATTATTTCGATAAAAACAATCGAATATTTGATTTTTCTATTTCTTAATTCAAATGTCATTTACAATTTTGTACATTGAGTTTAAATTATTCGTATGAATTTTATTCATATTCGAAAACTAGAACCACATTCGAAACCAGAATTATTAAATTCTTATACGCATGTATATATAAAGTCGAAGATATTTTAAAAATTATTAAATTCACGTAAAAAACACCTTCAACTGGAACAGCGATTACTTTCGCTGAAATAGCAAAAGTATTCTTTAAAATAGCGAAAGTATTCGTTGCAATAACTAAAAATTTCGCCCAAATAGTGAATTTTATAGTTGTTCCAGGTGAAGATTTTTTTTCGCGTTTCAATTGTAATTCAAAATTCAAAACATGACATTTTTTCTCCTCGTGGATTTAAAATTATAAACATTTAAATTTGAAACTTTTTGACGAATTTTTATTTTTTATTTAATTAGTGTAAATCTTTTAATATGTTGATAACCTTATGTTTCGTAAATTTTATGCTATAATAAATATTAGTTGTTAATTTTTTTTAGTATTATTTTAGTATCACAATTTTAGTTAGTATTATTATTTATTTTATTTAGTGTTATAATTATATTACACTGAAAAAAAATTTTATTTCATTCAAATAACCGATTATTTGTCTATAATCAAATAAATATTTACTTGAATCAAGTAATTTTTATTTGAATCAATTAATTAGTATTTGCTTCAAATACTGAAATATTTGATTCAAATACAATTTGTTTGATTCAAATACTGAAATATTTGATTCAAATACAATTTATTTGGTTCAAATAAAAATTATTTGATTCAAGTAAATATTTATTTGATTATAGACAAATAATCGGTTATTTGAATCAAATAAATTTTTTTTTCAGTGTAGTATAGTGTAGTGTATTAGTATAGTTGTACTTTTAGTATTATTAGTAGTTGTACTTTTAGTATTCTTAGTAGTTGTACTTTTAGTATTCTTAGTAGTTGTACTTTTAGTATTCTTAGTAGTTGTACTTTTAGTATTATTAGCAAAATACTATTAGTATTATTAGCAAAAGTATTATTAGTATTATTCGAAAAGTTACTATTAGTATTATTAGTAATAGTATTTTACAAATAAGAAAAATAATGGTAGAAATATTAGTAGTCCTAGTAGTATCAGTAGCTCTAGTAGTAGTAGTATTTGTAGTAGTAGAGTAGTATAATAGTAGTAATAATAGTAGTATTAGCAGTACTAGTAGTATTATTAGTAGCCCTAGTATAGTAGTATTATCAGTACCACTAAAATTATTAACAGTACCACCAGCAGTACTAGTAGTCGCATTAGCATTACAATTACCAACGATAATACAAAAATAAAATAAAATCCATCGAGAAAAACGGATTTCATTTAACATTTCTTTTTTTTCCAAACAGCAGAAATCAATTAATAATGTACATGTGTCACACACTGTTTGTATGTGTCGCGTGTGAAAAATCTAACTTTAATAGCGACTGGACAGCTCTCATTTAGATTGACTGATAAGCACATTGTGAACGATCATGTTCAAGAAGTGGAAAAAGGAGAACACACACGCACACGCAATAACACATAGACTTTTTGGGTGCGATCGGAGAAAAACGTTTCCTGTATATATATATATATATGTATAAAGATTCGTGAAGGGTGGTCCAAATAGTCCACAAACTAGAGGCGAAGAAGTGGGGGGCGTCAAGGGTCACTATATGGGGAAGTCAAGATTATCCGGTTGATTCGACTATAAGAATCTCCACACTATTTTCTATATATATATATATATATATACACAACATTGTTGTTGGTACAATTTTTAGTTTTTCCTTTCTTCCTTTTATCAAAAGCAAACATCTCTTCACTATGGCTTTTCTCTATTAGTTTTGTGTTGGGAGGAAAAAATGTTTCTCGTTTCTCGCTATCTCTTAACAGGTATAGATAGAGGGAAGGGATATTTTTTCTTGTAGAGAGAGAAAGAGAGGGAGGGAGAGAAAGATGAGATTTTTTCTTATATTTAGAGAGAGAGAGAGAGAGAGAGAGAGAGAGAGAGAGAGAGAAAGATGAGATTTTTTTCTTATATTTAGAGAGAGAGAAATTTTTCCTCCTTATATGCATTGAAAATAAACAGAGAGAGAGAGAGGAAGAGCGTTTTTAACATTCTTTGACACCTGGGATGGAAATTAAAATATAATCCCTACCTAGAAAGTATCCCGCTAGGAAGACACAGATCTTGATTATTTCTTAACTGAAATGTATGCAAACAAAGCAAAAATAATGTCCATTTTCTTTTTTCCTGGTTAAAGATACCTTTTTACATTTTTCAAAAAGGAAATATTTTTTTTACCCTCGAGAAGAATGTTGACAGGTAAAATAGTCCACTGCTAGACAATGCCCACTGTTAGTGATAAAAAAAAGAAAATAATTACTGTTTTCTCTTTTTTCTTTCTTTGGAAAAAAATCCTTTCTTTCCGTTATTAATAATTAATAAATAAGGGAAAAAAGAAGAGAAAATTAAAATAAATAATTACTATATTAAAATACTAGTAAATAATTACTATACTGAAAAAAAATTTATTTGATTCAAATAACCGATTATTTTACTATTATCAAATAAATATTTACTTAAATCAAATAATTTTTATTTAACTCAATTAAATAATGTTTGAACCAATTAAATAATATTTGAATCAATTAAATAATATTTGAATCAATTAAATAATATTTGAATCAATTAGATAATATTTGAATCAATTAAATAATATTTGCTTCAAATACTGAAATATTTGATTCAAATACAGTCTATTTGGTTCAAATAAAAATTATTTGATTCAAGTAAATATTTATTTGATAATAGTCAAATAATCGGTTATTTGAATCAAATAAATTTTTTTTCAGTGTAATAGTCAACTAATCGGTTATTTGAATCAAATAAATTTTTTTTCAGTGTACTAAAGTACTAATAAATAATCACTATTAAAGTAATAATAAATTATTACTACTAAAGTATACTAATTAATAATTACTATTAATGTAATGATGAATGACTACTATTGAAGTAATAATAAATGATTACTATTAAAATAATAATAAACGATTACTACTAGAGTAATAATAAATGATTACAATTTAAATAATAATAAAAAATTTGTTTAAAAAATGTTTTTTACAGAAACTTATGATAAATATAGACACTTTTTTGAATAATAAAAAAAGAAGAAATATTGTATTTTATGTAGTGGAGAAAATTTTTTCGAAACAAATTTTTCTTCTCTCCCGCGTGCTCGCTTTGTTATTGTGAATTATTGACGTGGGATAGAAATAATTAATTTGTATAGGATTAATTGGTGTTGGTCCTATCTCGACAGAATCAAGGCGTTTTCCTAATGTGGTTTTACAACGAGGAGAGCTATGCACAGTCATCCTTGCAAGAGAGATATAAGTTTTACAGGGCTGGTTTTGCCCATTCTCAGATCCGACCTGACTGCATCACGCTATATAATACCCACGCGCAATCGGTATTTTGAATCTCTTTTGCGAATCTAGAAGAGAGCGAGAGAGAGAGAAAAAGAATCACCATTGGCGTGGGTGAGAAATTTTGACGAACTCACGCCTCCAAATATAGAATTTTCTAAATATCCTTTTAAACATCCTTTTAAACATCCTTTTAAACATCCTTTTAAATCTTACATTAATTCTTTAATTATTTTTGAAAATTAGATTTTTTAATTTTTCTCTGCAAGAATCTTTTTGGAACTATTACGCTACGTACCAAGTTGAAGTCCACAATGTTGATCAACGAAAAAAAATTGTTTACTACACTGAAAAAAAAATTTATTTGATTGAAATAAGCGATTATTTGTCTATAATCAAATAAATATTTACTTGAATCAAATAATTTTTATTTGAATCAATTAAATTATATTTGCTTCAAATACTGAAATATTTGCTTCAAATACTGAAATATTTGATTCAAATACAATTTATTTGATTCAAATACAATTTATTTGATTCAAATGAAAATTATTTGTTTCAAGTAAATATTTATTTGATTATAGACAAATAATCGGTTATTTGAATCAAATAAATTTTTTTTTCAGTGTAAATAAATTATTTCAAAATAATACATCAATTTTGACAGAAAAATATTTAAACAAAAATATTGATGTTTATGTTTCGATGATAATTGTTGTATTAATTAATATTCAATTAAAAATGATATATTATTAGCATTAATGAAATTTTTTTCGTTTATAAACGTTGTGGACTTCAAAAATAATAATAATAATAATAATAATAATAATATTTACTTTTCGTACGCTACGTAAGAGTATATAGTAATTCTGAAAAGATTGTACTTAAAAAAATAAATATTTGAGTTATGGAAAGGAATATGTTTATGTCTTAAAACCAAAACGATTAAAAAGTAGAATACTTAGTGTAGGATTTTTTTTGTGTCCAAAGGGGCGAAAAGAAAAAAAAGGGCCAATGAAGAAAAAGTTTCAAAGAAGAAAAAGGGCCACAGAAGAAAAATCAAAAATCGAAAAATCATAAAAAGAGAAAATCGCAGAAAATTACTTGAAATTCAAAACAAGCAATTCCAGCTGATAATTTGCCACTTCCATGTGCCATTAATTCATCGAGTAAACACATTACAGTGATCATGTTATATACGAGTCGGCTTGAGAAAACTCGATGATTAATTTCCCCCTCGGTTTAAATATCAAGGAATAATTAGAAATGTTCGTTTCTTCATTCGTTTCAAAGTATACTTATACATACAGAAAAAGAGAAAGAAAGAGAGAGAGAGAGAGAGAGAGAGAGAGAGAGAGACAGATCTCCCATAAAGCAATCGTAATTATCGTTTTCCATTAATGATTTCGAAGAATTCACGCATATAGATAAATTTTTATAGTTTCTACCAAACACAGCTGGATGTTTCTTCAATTTTTTTTTTTGTTATTCATTCCGTTCAAGGGGTGTGAAACTATTTAAAAAATCTTTTCAACTTCCGTTATAATTTCTTTTATTCATCTCGTTTGTCAAAGAGAAAAGACCTACTATTTCCAAAAAAATAGTCATATAAAAAATAAAAATATATTCTCACGGTTTTTCTTTTTTTTCATACTGATTTTTGTTGAAATAATAAAAAGAAGAAGAAGAAGAAGAAGGAAATTTTTTGACCAAATATTCTTGGAAGCAGGTGTGACCAGTTTGGTTATATGTTTAGAGTTTTTCAAGGAAGGAGAGTAAAAATTTTCATAGGTGGAGAGCGGGGGTGGGGGAAAGAAAGCCTATTCAGAAGGAAGAAAAACGCAGGTCACTCTTTTAATGCCAGGTGCATGGATCTTTGGTCGTAAACTTTTGCAGTTGATCACATTGTTGTCTTTCCACTAAATACTTCACTCGACTGTTTCTCTCTCTCTCTCTTTTTCCCTCTTTTTCTATTTTTCCCTCTTTTTCTATTTTTCTCTCTTTTTCTCTTTTTTTCTATCTTTTTCTCTTTTTTTCTCTTTTTCTCTTTTTTTTCTCTTTTTCTCTATCTTTTTCTCTTTTTCTCTATCTTTTTCTCTCTTTTTCTCTTTTTCTCTGTCTTTTTCTCTTTTTTCCTCTCACATTGTCAATGAGAATTGGACTTTGCCACCAGGCAAAAATGAATTGAGAGAGATGGATCACGGTCATTCAGTGAACAAGGAGAAGTTGTTTCATTGTCAAATAGCGAAAATTTCACAGGGTCTATTGCATACGATCCTTGTGGGATTCTGGGCCTCTTATTAGAAGCCGGTAGATACTTATTGTATTTTCCAAATGTCCATTGCAAAGCAACAAAATCCCTAATTTTGTTCCAGCAGGTATACGACACCTAACCTAATCTTGTCCAAATACTTTTTTTTTCTCTCTCGCACTATACCAACTCTCATTATCTTCGAAATCTCGTTTTTCAAGTATTTTTTTTCCAAATCTGAAAAACCCGAAAAAGTTCTAATCTTCTCTGCTTTCATCCACTCGAGAGAGAAAACAATTTTCCATTTTTGAAAAAATAAACGGAGGAGGTTTAATGCTATATATGTAAGAAATAAACACGAACTGATTTTTTCGAAAAATATTAAAAATTCAGGAAGATAAACAAAATTAAAAAATTTCGAATATAAGGTATATAATAAATACGAAAAATTATAATTTGATTGAAAATTTTCCAAGGGTGAGGGAAATTAATAACGTAACAAATTTACGTTTATGAAATCAAATGGAATAAAACTCAATTCAGTTTTAATGATAGCTTTCGAAAATATCTATTTTCCATTCGGGAGAAAAATGAACAGAAGGGGATATCGGCGAAATAATTCTTGTTGGAGGAAACAATTACATAGGTCAATCCCTTGATTTTCGAGTAAATGAATAATAAATGCTTGAAAATCTCTCCGTGGTAAATAATTATAACTTTCTCCTAAAGTCCAGCAAATAAAAGGGCCGTTTCCATAAAGTTGTGTGTGTAATTATAATCGAACCGCACAATTCCCCGCTAATTAGTATTCACAACAATAACAAAAATTCAACTCTTTCCCTCAAACTCGTATTTTTAACCCTAATAAAAATCGTTCTATTTTTCAGTCAGTTTTAGTCCGTTTAGAACCCAATCTAATAATTAGTTTGGGTTCTAAACGAACTAAAACTATAATTATTATAAAGCAAAATTAATATTAAATAGACAATTTATGCCCTTCGGTATTAATGTTATATAATTTTTTTTTAATTAATATAAAAAAGAATATTCACTTTCATGTCATGTCAAAACTATATACAGGTGAATAAATACTTGCCTTTATTTTCCAAGTTTTGTGTTTAAATAATTTTTTTAAATTGAAGACAAATATGGCAGATTAAAATTTAAAAATATATGTATTAATTAAATATTGTCATAATACTAATATTTGTTGGCAATATATATATACGAAGATAATAAAAAAAAGGAAAAAAAAGCAAAATTTATTTTACGAATTTACATTATAGTTTTGTGCCAAATGGTACAGCAATAGTTTACGGTTCATTAAAATTGTAATGCTTTAACCTATTTAAAAATTAGTTAAATTGACGAGAAAATAATACTTTTTATAGGAAAGAAAGTATGTATGAAGGTTCTTCAGATTTTATCGCTTATTAGTGTAATTTAAGTTACTTCGCATGCTACAGTAATGGTGGAACTGCGCGCCTATAGTCAGTATATCTTTTACGTCTCAATTAAGCCAATTGCTTGTATTATTGTAATCATTTCTTCTTAAAAAGTTCCCTTTTTTTATTATTATTCAAAAAAAAAAACAAAATCGATAATGCATGAGCCAAAATTTAATGATTGAAACTATTATACTCTATTCCAGTTTTGTTCTTAAATTATCCGAATTTTCTCTAATTAAACAAAAATTATTTAAAAATTTTTTTCTTAAATTTGAAAATAAAAAATAAAAACATACCTTTAAAGATCGGGCAGAATTGAAAGTTGTTTTTAGTAAAAAAAAAAATTGAAGACCCTCAGAAAATTTTTTTGAGGACTATTTTCAAATCACATTCTCAGCTATTACATTCAATTTTCGATAAATTTTCGTTATTTATATATTGTCAAAAAAAAAGAAGAAGAGCCAAAAAAGATAAGGAACAAATAAAACAGTACTAAAATGTGATAATTTAAATAAACTGAAAAATAAAATATTCTCATATTTTCATAAATGATGTAAACTTTATTAAAAAAATAAAATACTTTTATTTATCGATAATTCTCTTTTTCTTTCTTCAATTCAAATAATTGTGTTCAATAATTGCGAGTTGATTTTCCTCGTGTGTTCCTCTCCTCCCGCCAGAAAGAAATTTTCTTTTCTCCCGTCAAAAAAAATTTCATAGTTAAAATTTTTTTCCCTGCATAAAAAAATCTTTTCCTAAGAGTAAAATTTTTTTCCCCTGCAGTAAAAAAATAAAAACTTTATTTTCTCCGGCAAAAAAAAAAAAAAACTTCTTTTTCCCCCGACAAAAAATTAAGTTGGCGAAAATTTCTTTTCTAACACACAGGAAGAAAATATCTTAATTATGGCGATCAATTAATTTTCCCTGACATTTTAAAGGAAGTGTGTGTCTATAAAAAAAAATTCAATACAAATTCTCAAGTCACGTGTGTGTCATACGAGAGACACTCACACACTCTATACACACTAGAAGTATAGAATTCAATTTATAGATTTAACGAGGTCAAAGAGTTCGTTAATTACACCACATACATTTCTCACATACATTTCTAAGTACTTTGGATCGATTGGCAATGCGTGTTTGCTCGAGGCTAGAGTCGCAATTCGTTCGCGTAAATGCAATTAACCCAATTAATTAACGGGACGAACCATAAAGATTTATTGAAAGGACTCAATTAACGGTTTTCAATTCGACACGCACATTGAAAGACAGAGAGAGAGGGGGAGAGACAATAATATAATACACAGGTCGAACCTGATCGGACTTTTGACTAATATATTTTTAGTGACAAAAAAAAAGATGCAAAAACCTCATTTATATATTTAACTTTCAATCGATATAATCTAAAGGTGCGCGGAATAAAATAAAAGGAAGAAAAAAAAATTCTTCAACGAAGGTGATCGCGTCGACTAACTTAATAAATCCACTCCCACGCATTCATTCAAGAAGAAATGATTAACATCCACTTTTAGTATAAATTAACTCCTAATGACAAACGTGACAGGTTTTCATATATATTTTAGACAATTTTTCTAGTCGCGCGAAATAAAAGTCAATATCAACATCCCCAACGATTGTTTCAACGAATTTTTAATCCTGCCAATAAATTTTTGAAAATTTGGTTAATTTTTCGCTCTCTGGTGATTGATAATTGAATTATCAATTCGATTATGAAAAATTAATCATTACCTGGTAATTGATAATTGAATTAACAATTAAATTAACAATTAAATTAATAATTAAATTAACAATTAAATTAATAATTAAATTAACAATTAAATTAATAATTAAATTAACAATTAAATTAATAATTAAATTAAAAATTAAATTAAAAATTATTAAATCCAATATTTATCACCAGGGACGGAAAAATTAACCAAATATCTTAAAATTTATTTATCAATTAAATAACTGGTATAAATGAACTATTCAATGGCTAAATAATTAATAATTATTATTAATTGAATTAATAATAAAAACGTAATTTATTTTCAGTAATTATAAATTAAGAAACGGTTATTAATCAGATAAAATTAACAGTCAGTGAAACACTGTAAATTTAGCTAAAGAAAATAATTCCTCAGCGAAATAAAAATCGCAATCGAATACAAAATAAGAATTCGCAAATATAATACACACTCCAACCGATGTTAAAAAACCGATTATTTTATCATCTTTCTAAATATTTGTCCTGCATAATAAAACCATTAAGAAAAAAATTAAACTATTAATTATTAATTTATAAATTTATAATACAATAAAACACTTTCAATGCAAAAAAAAAAATTCAAAGTCAAAATTAAAAATGATAATGTTACCGCGCAGTGACAGATTTCGCGCTCACACACCGCCGAAATATATGAATATTAATAATAATCCGTAAATATTTGTTACACATTTCGTCATATATTAACGAACAAACATTTATGTTTCAAAACAAAGAAACGTCACTTTTTTTTTAACAATGATAATAAAATTCATACCTCATTAAAAAAAATGTTTATTCAAAAGACGTTCAATCACCTGAATCTACACACGTGTTAAATTAATAAAAAAAAAAAATTTTCCTTGTTTTAAATTATAGAACAAATTTTTTTACCAAAAAATAAAGAATGATTGTGAAATTAATATATGAAAAATAGGATTTTTTTTAGGGGCAAAAAGAAAAATTGTATATACAAAATCAAAGTTTATTGTTTAACATTTCTCTTTGGTCTGTTTGTTTTTCTGTGAATAATAAATAAAGATGTGTCGTTTTTTCTTGATAAAATACTGCGCGTGAATCGAGGGCGAATCTGCTGAATAATTTAATAGGACAATTTTAATTGACAGCAAATATAACGATGCGAGTGGAACGGTAGAATATAAGTGAGTTGTGCTTTTCTTTATGCGAAAAAGTTTTTCGAACCGATACACACGTTTGTGTATATAAACAAGACGGAGAAAAAAAACGGACAAATTTCTCATTCATGCGATATAAGTGAGCGCGGAGACTTTAATTAATTTAATTAAATAATTTATTCTAATAAAGAATTTTTATTAATGGCTTAAAATCGAGGAGTATTTAAACTTTGTTTACTATTTTTTAAATATTTTAACAAAAAATAATTATTATAAATATGTGACGCGCTTCCAAGAACGATAGCTAAGAAGCAAACGAATTTTAGGTTAGGTTCGTGTTAGATTTATTTTGATTAAAAGTTTATTTTTCATTATTTGAATTTGAAACCAATTTTCATTGAATATTTTGGATATAATGAAGACTTGAAGATCAATAATTTTTAATTGATAATTGATTTTCTTTCAGGAATTTTACTCGAAAAATTAAAAACATAACCTCAAAATTTTTGCTGTTTAGGTGCCTTTCTTCGGAGCGTGACACATATTATAAATATAATAAATATAATAAATATTAAAATATATATATATATATAAATAAATAAAAAATATATATATAAAAAAATATATATAAATATATATTAAATATTATAAATAATATAAATAATGATTAAAAATTGTTATAAATTAGTGATTTTATCGCTCAGTCGTGTCTTTAGTTAGAATAAAATAATAGTTAACTCGGAGTGATCGTTATTTTCGTATTTTATAATAATTAAAAATTAATATGTATAATTATTTAAAAACTGTTAATTTTTTTTCATAATTTTAATAAAATGAATAATTATTATAAATTTTAAATAATTATAAATTTTGTTAAAATATTAGGGGGAATAGAGTCGGTGCAAAATTTAATTTCACATACACGGTTGACAATTAGTATTGTGTAGAATTTTTAATGTCTGTGTGTGTGTAAATATTTAAAGAGGAATCGGAGGAGCGCATTCCGCGCTCGCGGTGACGCTCTAGGATTGCTGTGATTGGCTGCAAAGAGGGCATTTTGCCCCACGGGCAAAAAACTAGTTCGAGGCCCTCACCTCGCAATCGGCATACCGGCGACACGTTGCAAGCTCGTCTTTTAAATCACCGACAGACACCTCAAGGCTATCGATAACTCGCACACGTCACTCTGACTCCAATGCGCTCCACCATTTTCTATAAGGGATGCAAAAACACATTTTCTCCCGTCCTCAATATTTCAATTTATCTTCTTTCTTTTCCCTCCCCCCCCCCGCTAATCCACGTCAATAACATAATTACATTAAATAGTCCAGACGAAACTGCTTCTTCATTTTTTATTTTTTAATTTATTTTTTTAATTTATTTTTTTTTACTTCTATTTCTACTTTTATTTCTGTTTTATTTCTATTTCTATACTGTTATTTATTTTTTCTTTTTTCCTTCAATTTTTACATTTTTTTTTTATTTCTATTTCTACTTTTATTTATTTTTTTCTTTTTTGTTTTTTTTTGTTATTTCTATTTCTACTATTATTTATTTTTTCTTTTTTACTTCTATTTGCAGTTTTATTTATTTTTTCTTTTTTCCTTCTATTTCTACTTTTATTTCTATTTCTATACTTTTATTTCTTTTTTTTATGTAATATTCATATTTTATAAAAAGTCTTTTGTTATGAGGAATTAATTTAAAAATTATTTTCAAAGTCTTCGGAAGAATCGTTACTCTTTTGTTATGATTAGAATTTTAATTGATCGAAATTGTAAAAAAAAATGGTTGCAGTTTTCAAAGTAGAAGAAGTTTTCAAAAAGGGAAAAATAAGAGAAGTGAAACAGAAAAATTTCTCTTGGAGGAATTCGAATCTCTTGCAGTCATTTATGGATATCGGTTTTAATGATGTCTCGAAGTGAGGCGCGAAAATATATGCGAGGAGTGGCAAGCGCGCCCACGCAAAATTTTTAAGACGCCACTACGCACCATTAAGTCACCGCATATTGAGGGTCAATATCGTCTTCGAACTTTTTGCTCTTTCTCTCTCTATTTCGGAAAAAATACATTTCAATTTGAACCGAAATTAATCCAGATTTTTAGCGTCAAATCGAATCCAAATTAATCCAGATTTTTAGCGTCAATTCGAACCCAAATTAAACCAAATATTTAGCATTAATTTGAACCCAAATTAATCCACATATTTAGCGTCAATTTGAATCGAAATTAATCTAGATTTTTAGCAACAATTGGAACCCAAATTAATCCATCTTTTTAGCGTAAATTGAAACCCAAATTAATCCAGACTTTTAGCAACAATTGGAATCCAAATTAAACTAGTTTTTTTAACAACAATTGGAACCCAAATTAATCCAACTTTTTAGCGTAAATTTAAACCCAACTTAATCCAGACTTTTAGCATCAGTTTGAACCCAAATTAATCCAGATATTTAGCATCAGTTTGAACCCAAATTAATCCAGATTTTTAATGTCAATTTGAACTTAAATTTATCAAGATTTTTAGCATCAATTCGAATCCAAATTAATCAAGATTTTTAGCATCAACTTTAAGCCAAATTAATCCACATATTTAGCGTCAATTTGAATCGAAATTTATCCAGATATTTAGCATCAGTTTGAACCCAAATTAATCCAGATATTTAGCATCAGTTAGAACCCAAATTAAACCAAATATTTAGCATCAACTTGAACCCAAATTAAACCAGTTTTTTCAGCACCAATTTAATCGATTTTACTATTTATCTCAATATTTCGAAGAAAATCCCGCTTCTCAAAATTTCGACAAGCAAAAACCTCGCGAAAACATCAAAAAAAGCCGCGACAAAACACGGAAAAGAGAACCAAAGAAAAAAAAACTCTCGGCGAATTTAAAAGAGCATCGTTAGCTGGAAAAGAGTTGCGTTAAGATAAAGCGCCGAAGAAAAGCAAACTATCCCCTGATGCTATAGTTAAGAGAAAAAAAATCAAAAAAAAGACCAATGGTCGCATCTTATCGCCGATCTCATCTACACCACACACACTCTCTCTCCCCCTTTCGCCATATATACACTAAACTGACACGTCGAACGGGGCCACGACCTGAAACTTTGTCCAATATATTTTTGCGCCCCAAACATAATTTTTTTTTTGCACCGCGCTTGCATCCAGGCATCGAATATCCTAGAGAAATTCTATCGCCGACTTTTGCCCATAGACGCGAAAACCGCACGCTTGAATGGAGCGAAGACACGTTTTTTCAATGTATATATATATATATAGAGACAAAAAAAGAAATGGGGAAAAAAAACAAGAGGGTCCAAAGCCTAATAACATTCGACCGCAACCGGTAGCCAGGATCAGATGTTTTTTTCTCCGCACGAGACGACGAACTTGACGCGCTGTAAAATTGTTAGTGGAGAATTTTTTGGCACTGCGGTGCGAGAGTTGTTGGATTTTTATATCGAGTTGTAAAACTCACATTTTTACAACTTATTGTCGTCAACTTATTTATATATATACATGTGTATAGATGTAAATTTACTTTTCCTTCGAATCGTAAAAATTTATTTTAGTATTTTTTTTCACTAAAAAAAATAGAATTAATAGATTGTTGCTCTATCACTGAAAAAAAAATTTATTTGATTCAAATAACCGATTATTTGTCTATAATCAAATAAATATTTACTTGAATCAAATAAATATTTACTTGAATCAAATAATTTTTATTTGAATCAATTAATTTTTATTTGAATCAATTAATTTTTATTTGAATCAATTAATTAGTATTTGCTTCAAATACTAAAATATTTGATTCAAGTAAATATTTATTTGATTATAGACAAATAATCGGTTATTTGAATCAAATAAATTTTTTTTTCAGTGTATGTATATAGCAAAAAAAGCGGAGGTGAAAAATTACTCAACGAGAAAAACGGGGAAAAAATGTACTACTTCCCCCTCTTATTTTTAAATCGCCTTATTTTTCTTATTTTTCCTATTTCTGCGGTTTATTTCGAATTCCATAAATATGCAACATAAATTACCAAAAAATTGGGTTAAAACTTAAAAATACCAAAAATTACTCAAATTTACTGAAATTAAAATCCAAAAGAGAAGTATAGTAAATTTTACCATACAGCCAAAGGGAAAAATGCCACTGGAATAAATTTATAATATTAATAATCACGGTTTTTATTTCGAATAATCACGGTTTTATACATTCATCTCTCAATATTAACTTCATCTCATCCACACCCACAGCTACATAACAAAAAAATAAAATAAAAAATATCTCATTTGTAGGCAACATAGAATCTTTTGTTTTCAGAAGTATTTCCTAATCCACAATCACAAATTCATTGTCCAGGTGTTAAGAAAGGGGCACAAAAAAATGATTGAAAAAGAACTCGTAGGATTATTAGAGATTAAAATCGTGAGGTGTACTTTTTGCAAAAAGAAGATGGAGAAAGCAGAGGCAACCGAGTGAGGAGGGGGAAGGATATTCAAATAAGTTGAATCGTTAGTCGTTGGGATTAATTTGCAACGAGCTTATCGGTTCGACTTGTACATTCGTTAGGCGAACTATATCCGATTTCTTTGCCTACACACAAAATTATATTTACTCGCTGGCAATTTAATAAATGTTTAGCTTTTTTTCGATTACTGCGTCGAGATTGAAATTACTACCATACAGATTGATTCTCTAAGTCTGTATCAATGGGTATTATCAAAGGTATTATTAAGTAGCATTATTATATTTGTAAATGAAAAATAGTTCGTTAATCTTCTCGAAAATTTTTTTTTTTAATAATTTTATAGTTTTTAAAGTAGTGGCATTAAAATTATACAAAAAATTAGCGAATTGCGCGCAGAAATACGAAAAATAAGATGCAGAAGTAAATTTTAAAATAGAACCACAAATTACCAAAAAATTGGGTTTAAAATACCAAAAATTACTCAAATTTACTGCAATTAAAATCCAAAAGAGAAGTATAGTAAATTTTACCATACAGCCAAAGGGAAAAATGCCAGTAGTGGAATAAATTTATAATATTAATCATCACGGTTTTTATTTGGAATAATCCACGGTTTTTATAAGGAATAATCACGGTTTCTATTTGGAGTAACCACGGTTTTAATTTTGAATAAATATATGCAAGAAAGTATTTCCTAGGTGAAATAATATCGAAGTGAAATTCTTTTTTTTACCACCAGGCATATATAGATATATGCAAAAAGGAACAATTTTCTAATCACATGTCTCTCTGTTAATTTTTCCGATAGCAGGAATGTAGATATACGAGTTAGAGGCTCGTAAAAAAACCCCTCGAGTAATTGCGAGAAAGCACCGACGACTACGACGACAATGTAAGTTTGCATTTACACGATTGTGTACAGCAAACGATTTCAAACATTGTATACACAACAATAACCAATGTAAAATCGTGTTCCCCGCACAGCATCGTAAAACAAAATTGATAACATTTGTATGACGTTCAACTATTTAATATTTTTAAAAAGTTGATTCTCCATTGTCAAAGAAGACAATTTTTACCAACTGAGAAAAACTCCCTCTGCATAAATTATGATTTTTCGAAATTTTAAATAAAAAAAGCAAATTTTTTCCTAGTGGTTCTGTAGATCATCATGATAGAGGGACGAGCAAAAAAAAACAGATTTCTACCTTCGGGGTTCGCGCTATTGTCGTCGGCGCATAAAATATTGTTTCTATGCCACGCACGCACCGATTAATGCTGCTGGTGTGACCCAACAACGCTCATATAACTCTATTAATAGCTCTCCAGGAAACTAAAATTTATCCCTTCCCCTGGAAGAAGAAAGAAAAAAAAATTCCCCAACAACAGTTAATTCCTTGTCACATAAAAATAATTTATTATTAATAAAATTATCCACTTTTTAATAATAAAAAGAAGTAAAAATTTATAATAGAAAATTTGCTGTTAACTTTCGTGGAATACATACAAGCGCCTTACGCCATTATGTCCTCAAAATTGGAATTAAAAAGTTTGTCATTCTTATTTACCACACGTCTTTTTTAAAACTCTAACAAGGAATTCTCATCACAAAAACATTATTCACAATATGTTTCTTTTAGAATACTAATTAAATCTGCTTTTTTTTAATGTCTTTTCTTTTTAACTAACCATCTATTTTTACCTTATTTCACTTCACTTTTTTGTTCTTGATATTCAAAATTCAAATTCTGCATTTTAGATCAGGTTTCCAATTTCTTTTTTTGTTTCTCAAAAAAAAAAAGAAGCTAGTGAGGTAAATGAAGTCTGACTTGTTTCCCAGAGTTAATTAGTTGAAACGAAGGAAGTAGGAGAAACGACGAAGGGAAGGTTAGATACTGACGACTAGTTTATATATAAAAAAAAAGAATTCAAGGGACTCTCTTTCTCGGTTGAGCGATCATTGGAAACGGATTGAAGACTAGTGTGTATATACAAGAATCATCGACAATAGGAGCTAATAATGTAATAAAGAAGAATAGACGACAAAAAATTGCTCGATTCCGGAAAATGTTGAGCTTGGAGATTATAAATGTAAATTGGTGTCTTATATTTTTTTCTATATTTTAACGAAGTTAATCAATGCTGTCTATATGAATCGAATCAAATTCAACGCGCATAAAATATTTCATGGTGGTAAAAATATTTGTTTAGTAGCATTGATGTTGTAAACTGTAAAATTTTTACTAAATATGCCGTCAATTTTTGTAAAATTGACTAAATACCGAAAAATACTGTAAAGTTGACCAAAAAATACTGTAAAATTGACTAAATACCGAAAAATACTGTAAAGTTGACTAAATTCCGAAAAATACTGTAAAATTGACTAAATACCGAAAAATACTGTAAAGTTGACTAAATTCCGAAAAATACTGTAAAATTGACTAAATACCGAAAAATACTGTAAAGTTGACCAAAAAATACTGTAAAATTGACTAAATACCGAAAAATATATTGTGAAGTTGACTAAATACCGAAAAATACTGTAAAATTGACTAAATACCGAAAATTACTGTAAAATTGACTAAATACCGAAAATTACTGTAAAATTGACTAAAACACTGAAAATTACTATGAAATTTACTAGAATTGACTGTAAGCTTGACTATAAATATGCGACAAATTACTATATGCGGAAAATTTACTATTATCGACTGTAAACTTGTCTAAATTGACAAATCTCTGACAAATTTACTAAAAAATGCGGTGAACTACTACACGATTTACTGCGTAAAATTTACAATATTCAATTACTGTTCAATTTAGTGTAATTTACTATAATTTGTACTGTACTTCCTATAGTAGCTTTTTGTCAATTATCAACTACTAGTTACTAAAAATTATTTTTTATTATTTCACTAAAAATACGTATTTGGGCCAAATAAACTTTTTCATCCAAATAATTATTATTTATTAAATTTTCAATTCGAGATTTGCTTCTATTAATAATAATTATCGCATTAGCCTATAAAAATTGTTTCTATCTCTCGACATTAGCTTTCTAATCAACTAAAATTAACTCAAAATTAATTAGCATTTTCAGTAACATTATAGTATTCATTTTAAAATTGTCATTAAAAAAATTAGATTGTAATAAAAAGTAGATTATAATCCAAATGATGCTATTATAAAACGTATAATAAAAATTAACATAAAAATTAAAATGAAAATTAAAGTAAAAATTAACATAAAAATTAAAATGAAAATTAAAGTAAAAATTAAAGTAAAAATTAAAGTAAAAATTAAAATAAAAATTGAAATAAAAATTGAAATAAAAATTGAAATAAAAATTGAAATTTAAATTTAAAAAAATAAAGAATAAAAATTATAATTATAATTAAAGTCAAAATAAAAATTATAATAAAAATTGTATTAAAATTGTATTAAAATGAAAATTACATTACAATAAAAATTATAAAAATTACACTAAAAATTAACATCTATAGTATACTGTATAACAATATTATTTCATTTAGATTATTCACCAACATTAGAAAATTATATCATCCGCAGAAAATTTTTTGGAACATTTCTCTATTACATAATCTTAAAGTGGATCAACAGCATTTTTCCACCTGGACACTAATTTCACACGCTATTTCCGAAAAGGAAAATCAAACACATCCTAACGGATAAATCACGAGCGATATAAATTTAAGATCCCTAAATTTCTATGGGAAAAGGACAATGTTGCAGATTATGATGCATTGGACACTCAATTACAACCATAGCAGAAAGGGAGGCAGAAGATTAATCCCCTAAATCTGTATTATAAGAACTATACCCCCCTTATTATTCGTCCCGTTTCTGTGTGCATTTGAAATTAATTTTTATTAATTCCTCGGAAAAAATTAATTCCCATGAATATTCGCCAGTAATTTTTGAAACATTTCTAAAAATACAAAACCCTATATAGAGTTTCGAAAGTTCATATGAACGAAATTTTTTGTTTAATATATTTTATATATTTATTTTCTTTTGGTAAAAATTAAATTTTCATTGCAACTATATTGCTTCACAATCCAAAAAATTAATTACTGAGATTGTAAACGTAACAGTTTAGTTTATAAATTTTTTTACGATTAGTATTTTATTAAAATATCTTCAATAAAAAATATTTCGTTCAACGTTCAGAACTTGGGGATCATTAATAATAAGAATTATATCCAAATTAAGAGAACTTGTTCAGTTATTGGAAAACTAAAAAATAGCAAAATTTACCAAAAAAAAAAGAATCGAAATGTTTCTTCTCAAGATTTCTTTTTTTTAAAGTTGAAGTCCACAACGTTGATCAACGAAAAATAATTGTTCACTAAGTAAATTATTTAAAAATAATGCATCAATTTTTACAGAAAAATATTTAAACAAAGAGACTGAAGTTTATGTTTTAATGATAATTGTTGTATAATTAAATATAATATAAATTAATATAAATTAATATAATTTAAAAATTATATTTTATTAACAATTAACATTAATGAAATTTTGTTCGTTGAAAAACGTTGTGAACTTCTACTTCGTTTTTTTGTCTCAATTTGATAGCAGAAAAATTTTAAATTGTGAATATGAAAAATGACTGTATGAATATTGTATACAATGAAAATATAAATATACAATAAAAATATAAATATACAATGAAAATATAAATATACAATGAAAATATAAATATACAATAAAAATATAAATATACAATGAAAATATAAATATACAATAAAAATATAAATATACATTAAAAATATAAATATACAATAAAAATATAAATATACAATGAAAATATAAATATACAATGAAAATATAAATATACAATGAAAATAGAAATACAAAATATAAACGTAAAAAACAAAATTATACAAAATGTAGAAATACAAAAAATTCCGTATATAAATATGCGTAAATAAAAAAAGGACCAATCGGAATGCTGTATACGATATAATCGTCTCGGAGATGTAATTAAGGCACTAATGATCATAACCGGGAGCCTTCGAGCATTGCGGACCACATTTCAACTCCTGTATAGTAATTATCAAATAAAATAAACACCTTCCGAAGCAGACACATAATGCATCATCGCGGTCGTCGTAGTCGTCATCGTCATCGTTGCTGTCCGTCAACTTTTGTGTAATAATTTGGCCACCGAAAAATGTCTTCCACAGCGTAGCAGACACAGTATATACATGTGTACATACATTTATAAACCAACGCTCATTGTACTCGAGAAGCAACCTCATTTAATTAATCGCCGACTATAACGCTACTCTATAATTACTGTCAGACGAGAAAAGAGAGCGAGTGCGAGAGAGAGAGAGAAGAAGAGACAAAAAAAACCACTACCGTTAATGGCGCTCATGAAAATAATATTACAAATGACTTATCGCTCTTTATATACTTTCTTTATATATATACTATAACACAAATTATTTATTTTTCTAATTATATATTCATCTTCGTTAGATGCAAAAAAATTTGCTTGAATCAAAGAATATTTATTTATAGCAAATAAATTCTCAGTTTCAGACAAATCTCATTTAGTTTAAATTTAAACTCAATTTAATTTCATACTTTTAATTTAATTTGCCTCTTTAAATCTGAATTAGTAATATTCTACTAATTCATTAGTAAAAGTTCGAAATCTGAATTAGTAATATTCTACTAATTAATTAGTAAAAGTTCGAAATCTGAATTAGTAATATTCTACTAATTAATTAGTAAAAGTTCGAAATCTGAATTAGAAATATTCTACTAATTCATTAGTAAAAGTTCGAAATCTGAATTAGTAATATTCTACTAATTCATTAGTAAAAGTTCGAAATCTGAATTAGTAATATTCTACTAATTCATTAGTACAAGTTCGAAATCTGAATCAGTAATATTCTACTAAATTAGTAAAAGTTCGAAATCTGAATTAGTAATATTCTACTAATTAATTAGTAAAAGTTCGAAATCTGAATCAGTAATATTCTACTAATTAATTAGTAAAAGTTCGAAATCTGAATTAGTAATATTCTAATTAATTAGTAAAAGTTGATAATTCTACTAATTTATTAGTAAATTATTAAACTACTAATTGAAAAAGTAAAATTTCTACTAATTCAGATTTACAGAGCATTTTACTGTCAATTGGTAAAAAACGAATTCAAAAAGCAACAATTCTGGTTAGTTTTTACTAATTCGAATTTAGAGTGCAATTAAAAATCACCTGCCTCTGCTAATAGTTATAATTTTGGAATAAAAGAATTTTTGCACCATATTTGAGAAAAGGAAAAATATTTCCGATTTTTTTTTAGAAGAAACGAACCGATGCACTAATTTGTATAACTTTACGGCGATATAATGAGAGTTTAGAGTAAATATTGGGAGAGTAAGTGCAGTTATTGTCAGCGTGTGTGCTCGATGGGGCAGTAAATAATGTTTTTGATTTTAATGCACGCAAAATTGCGCGTATAGAGTAACCAGTAATGGACAATAAATAGATGGAATAGTGTGTAGTTGAGTTTTAGTGGAGGGACCGTTAAGGAAAAAGTATACGCATTTTGTGTGTAAGCCGTGATAATAGATTAGGATAATAAACGGCATTGTGTCGACATAAAGGTACCTAATGCCAAACGCCATACTAGGTCGTGTCAGTTATTTATTTTCATTCCTCTAATAATAATTTATTAATAATTTCAAATTCGAATAAATTATTAGTCTAATTATTATTTATTTTTACTCGTTTAGTAAAAATTTGTTAATCATTTCAATTTCTAGTAAATTATTATTCTAATTATTAATTTTCTTTCATTTAATAATAATTTGTTAATAATTTCGATTTCCAATAAATTATTATTCTAATTATTAATTTTCATTCATTTAATAATAATTCGTTAATAATTTGTAAAGAATTTTAAATTTTAATAAATTATTATAATTATTATTGTACAAAAACTGCTTCAAAGTCGAAAAGTAGAAACTACTTATAATAAAGAATACAAAAAATATAGTAAGTAGTTAAATGAATCAATTTACATAATTAGAAATAAAAATAAGAAAACAAAAATAAAAAAAGAAATAAAAATAAAAAACAAAAATAGAAAAATAAATAAAAATAGAAAAAATAGAAAAAGAAATAAAAATAAAAAACAAAATTAAAAAAAGAAACAAAAACAGAAAAAGAAATAAAAATATAAAACAAAAACAGACAAAGAAATAAAAATATAAAACAAAAACAGAAAAAGAAATAAAAATATAATACAAATACAGAAAAAGAAATAAAAATAAAAAACAAAAATAGAAAAAGAAGTGAAAGAAAATGGAAAAATAAAAAAAAATAGAATTAAAAAAGAAATTATAAATAAACAAAATATTAATTTTGAAAATAAATATATTTGTATTCTAGTCGTGTAGATACCACCGACAGCGGCCAGCTCGTAAAGAACAAGCTGCTTACTGGGTACAGGTATTTAGGGTAACGAAACTTCCAAAAATTGGACGGACCCCGCTTATTTCGACCCAACACGAATATTACAGGTAATCCAGGTATAACTGCGTGGGCGGTGAATGTTGATGCCCTACACGACAAACTCACACAAAACATTTACACTTTCCTCTCAATCAAAACTTACACATATTTCTCTTTCCCCTCTTTCCTACACGTTTATAAAATATTATTATTCTCCTAATTTTAACTATATGATCATTTCTCACACCGAATTAATAAATATCTTATTCAATCATTTATTAAAACGAATAATTTTCCTTTTAGATGGAAAATGCAATAAATATTTTTTAGAGAGACGAAATTTATTCTTTTCTTATATAAGTTATGCCTTTAGTATAAATTATTTGTAAATTACTGTAAATTATTTGTAAATTATTTACTGTAAATTATTTGTAAATTATTTACTGTAAATTATTTGTAAATTATTTGTAAATTATTTACTGTAAATTATTTACTGTAAATTATTTACTGTAAATTATTTACGGTAAATTATTTGTAAATTATTTACTGTAAATTATTTGTAAATTATTTGTAAATTATTTACTGTAAATTATTTGTAAATTATTTGTAAATTATTTACTGTAAATTATTTGTAAATTATTTACTGTAAATTATTTGTAAATTATTTACTGTAAATTATTTGTAAATTATTTACTGTAAATTATTTGTAAATTATTTACTGTAAATTATTTACTGTAAATTATTTGTAAATTATTTGTAAATTATTTACTGTAAATTATTTACGGTAAATTATTTGTAAATTATTTACTGTAAATTATTTGTAAATTATTTGTAAACTATTTGTAAATATTTGTAAACAATTCACTGTAAATTTATTTTTGTATTTTTATTCTTTTCTGTTCTCAAATTTATTCCTTATGATTTGGAATAATTTTTCCTATAAGTATGATTTATTATAAATTAAACTATTCACTATATTTACCCACTAAAGTAAAATTTACTTTCTTTTTTTTATTTCTAAATTTCATACCGATAAAGAACAAAAAATCAAACTTTGGAAATTTACTCTTGAAATTAATTTTTCGAATTATTTTTGATATTTATAGTTTAAAATCGATAAATCATTAATTAATTCAATTAGTAATGAACCAATAAAGCGAATAATGTATAAATATATATGTATGTGTTAAAATTTCGCTCGTCATTTGTCAATATATGATTAAGAAGCAATTTTTTTTATGAACATTTAAATTTATAAATATTCAAGAAGGAAAATTACTACTCAACGACATTTATGCAAATGTCACTGGAATAAATCAATAAAATTTAGAATTTTGTTTATCTTTTAAGCACTGAGAGCCACATTGTCATTAATATATATATATTTTTTTTAAATTCTCCATCGAAAACTTTTTATTTGACTTTTTAGAATTCTAATTTTACATATATGTATGAAGATATAATTATTCAACTTCCAAATATCGTATAAATTTATACATTACATATTTGTATATTATTTTCTCCATATTATATATTTGTCTACTTTATATTTTACAGATTTAATATATTTTCTGGATATTATATATTTTTCTATTTTCTACTTTACAGATTTAATATATTTTCAGGATATTATATATTTTTCTATTTTCTATTTTACAAATTTAATATATATTTTCTGTATATTATATATATTTTTCTATTTTCTATTTTACAGATTTAATATATTTTCAGTTTTTTGTGTATTTTTCTATTTTCTATTTTACAGATTTAATATATTTTCTGTATATTTCTGTATATTATATATTTATCTACTTTATATTTTATAGATTTATATATACATATTTATCTATTTTATATTTTATGGCTTTATATAATTTATACACTCAGCGAAAAGATATAATTGACTCAGAGCCAAATATAAACATTTTATTTTTTCAAATAACTTTTATTTGTTTCATTAAAAGTTTTATTTAGCAAATCTTTGTGAAAAAAATTTTTGTGTAACGTAAATTTTGAATTTAGTTATTAAAATTGAATTTTTTTAGCTAAAAATTGGCAATAGTAATATAATTAATAATATATTAAAAATAGTAATTATTGTAATTTATAGAAATCACTGTAAAAAGAAAGGTACTAATTTAGTACCAATTTTGGTATTAAATCGTAATTTTGTTCTATATTTTAATACCGAAATCAGCTCTAATTCAGAAAATTTTATTTACAGTGATAATTTAAATTCTAATTTTTCAAAATATTTCCAAGGAGAAAAAAATTTCATCCTCACTTCTCTAAGCATTCATAATTTTCCCAGTAAAAATAGCATAAAAAATGAATAATTGCAAATCTCTTCGCCATGATTGGAAAAATCGCAGTTTTCGCAAACTGTGCACACATAAAAGAAGGGAATTGACGCGAATATTGACGGGCAAAAGAACCGCAGAGGAAGTAGCGCGTCTACAAACGCGTGCACTTGATCGCACGTGCTGCAATAATAGTTTATGATAATAAACTGCATTATGTTGACAGAAAGGCACCTAACGTAGTCAACTCGTCTGGCATTCATAGACACGTCGCGCGCTCCTAGAAAGGAGTTTCATTATAATATACATATATATATACGCCTAAGAGTATACATGTAAATATAAAACCCAAAAGAAACCCCCTTAAGGCAAATTTATTTACTTTTTTTCAAACCATCAACCCCTAACGTTAGTTAAACGAAATCTTATGCAAATTTACCGCAATGAAGAAGATTAGAGACACGCGAGAGAGGTGTATCGAAAGAATAATTATAATATTCTTTTCGAGAATTTTTAATCCGTAATACGCGTTGCTTTTAAATTCACTTTTTTCTCATACGGACTTAATTTTATGTTGAAAAAAAAATATTTAAAACTACAATCAAATTTTATCTTCACTTCTAAAGTTATAATGTTAATTTTCGAAAATAATTTTTTCCAATTAAAAAAAAGACGTTTTCAAGGAAATGATTGTGGAAAATGAAAATTTTTCGATAAAAATGTATTTAAATTGACTCTGATTGTAGTGCGGGAAATTTTAACTAATATATACACGTCAAATAATATTTTTATATGCACGAGAAAGCGCTAAAGGATTATAGTAAATTAATATATGTGGGCGATTTCATTTCACGAATAAGTTATTTAAACTGGTAGTTAATTCTTAAAAAATAATTTTTTTTTTACTAGTTTTTTGATGAATATGCAATGAAGATGAAATAAATTTAATATCGTTAAAGTTTTTCATTATATGAAAAAAGAGAATTTTTTCCAAAGAGAAATATTTATAAATTTATTACTCACGTTTTTAAGTTTTAATAAATATAAATTGTAAATGTTACAATTAGTTTTTTTCCTTATAAATAAAAATTTTTTTATACGATAAATGTTCTTTTTATAAAATATACACGGAGAAAAATAGTTAGCTATTTCAGATAATTTTTAGCTACCTTAGCTAACCTTAATTGCTATTATATGGATAGCAATTATTGTTAGCTAATGCAGCTAATAATTAGCTAAAATAGCTAATTTGTTTTGCTAAAACAGCTAATTATTAGCTGTAATAACTAAAAATTCGCTATCCATATAACAGCAAACTCATTTTTCTCCGTGTAGTTTTATTAATTTTATAAATTAAATTAAATTTTATAAGTATTCTGTCTAAAACGATAAATATTTATATTTTTCAAAACGGTTATATTTAAAAAAAAGTGCCGAACTAAGAGAAATTAATTCTTCTCGGAATAAAACACTGAACAAAATT
Organism: Leptopilina drosophilae; assembly: GCA_032873175.1. Taxonomy (NCBI): domain Eukaryota; kingdom Metazoa; phylum Arthropoda; class Insecta; order Hymenoptera; family Figitidae; genus Leptopilina; species Leptopilina drosophilae. Next base: position 52,639,413 of record CM065479.1, read on the forward strand.
TTAGTCTCCATATTCTGAATGACGAAAATTTTCCAAACGTAACAGTGGATTTATTTTCCAATCGTTAACAATTCTTTTTCAGTCATGAAACTTTACACAGATGGGAACATTATTAAGAATTTGAATTAATTACGATTTTTTTAATTTTCAGAATGTAATTAATATGAAAAGTACAAAAAACAAGAATATTGATCTAGGTGTTCTTGAGTTTACTTTTACGTTGCAATGTATACATTCTCAATAATCTGGAAATATCGTCTAATCGATTTTTACTATTCAATAATTAAAATTTTATAATTATCCATCTTTATATTAATTTTAATTTTTTATTTTACTCTTTAATGTTTTACTCTTTTTCACTTTTAATAATAAATTTTCAAATTAAATAAATTTCATCTTCATTTGGTTTTGTTTAAAAAAAAAAAATTCCTTTTGAAAAAAAGAAATAATAAGTAATTAGCTGTATAGATTTTTAAAAGAAAGGACAATTTTGACACTTTCACGAGTCTAATAAAACATTGTTCTCGAAAATTTTGAGAGCACTACATTCATCTCTCGAGTGGAGACTTCAACGCGCGGGATCCGACGGATTATATACCAACAGCCACTTTCGAGGCAGCATCCACTTGAACCAAAAATCTCTCTCACCATTATAATTAAACGTATATATTTTGAAAAAAAGCGAAACTAACCTGACGAAAATTGAAAATTCGCAAATTTCTTACTGTTCATCGAGAAAGTAAAGTAGGGAAGAATAATTTTACTGAAAGTACAATAAAAAATATTTCTACGAAAATATATATTTTTTCGCATAGGAGATGAAAAAATATTTTCAGAGCAGAAGAAAACACTGGCACTTGAAGTTTATTTTCCCACTTTAAAGTTTTCTCTAGTAAAAATTTGCTAAAAAGATCGCTATTTGAAGATTTATCAAACACATGTCGAAATGACGTCACGCTGATTTATCTGGCAATATTTTCGAAATTTTACTATCGAGAATACATCTCACAAACACATCAAGTGTTGTATATATGCTGGTAAGCGAAAAAAAACAGCAAGAGATATCTAAATATCGTCACCATATCGCGTTAAATATCAAGAAGTTCGCCTGGGTTCCGTTATCATCAGCGAAATCAAATTCTCACGTGCCGCACGCGTTTCCACAACTTCCCTTTCAAAACACATCACAAACGCTATATATAATAATTGACGAGCAATCAACAATAATACATCACAAAGAGACATAGAACTGTTGTTTGCACTACACAACATTTACCGCGAACTTCATAAATCCGTGAATTAAAATTCCACCCAACATTTCTAATCGAACAATTAAAAATCCCAAAAATTTTAGAACTAAAATTGTTGGATTTTTAACTGGAAAAAAGTATTCTGATTTGTTAATCAGTTCGTGATTATTTTAGTCTTGTTAATTTGATTAGGAAAGATGAATAAGATCTAATCGAGAAGTTGCGTTTGTAATGAAGAACTTTGTTAAAAAAAGGAGAAAAAGGAAAAAATGAAAAAAGCGAAAAGTAGTGAAGAACTTTAGTATGAATGAAGATGTAATGATGCAACACAAAGAGAAGTATAATTTACTCTTTTTTTCGAGTATATACGTGTGCGAGTGTGATAAATCAGAAAGACTCGTCATCGATAAAATATATATTGGACATGTATGGAAAAGTTATTTGGAGGGCAAACAAGCCGATCTGACATAATGCCAACGGTAACTCAAGATAAGGTTTTAAAGAAATGTCAACCGGCGAGATAACATTGAAATAAGAAGTAACCTGAAACGTTTTCTAAAAGCTCTCGGACCCATCAGAGAATCATCTGATAAAAAATTTATCCTTCGAAGGTAAAACGGTTTAGGTGTTTAGCCAAAGTAAACGTTTTTAAGAATTCCTGATATGACATATATTCGTTAATGAATTTTTCAAAATTAACCCACATTCTTGAGATTTGTTTCTAACAGCTTGTCTCAATTGTTTGTTGCACACTGTATCAGAGGTGTTTAATCTTTCATCTTTTCGACACTAGACACACTTTTTACATTGGCGTGACTATTTGCACGAAATGGAAAAAGTTTATCTTCAATCGAAATTTAGGAAAAGAACAGTCGAATCACTTCTCTAAATTATTCACCAAAACTTCTGTGAATCTTTTCTTTCTAATTTTTCACTTTTTCTGATGCATAAAATTCCGAACTGCCGTCTTCTTAAGGGGATGTCAAAGCCGATTGGATTTTACTTGGAGCTTCAATAGAAAAATCGCATCGACTTTGACATTCGCTTAGGAGAATATCAAAAATATCGAAGGGGTAAAAAAATTCAAGAGAGTAACAAACGAACTTCGATCATCACGTTTTTCACTTTTATCTTTTTCGAAAACCGAAAACTATCTTTCAACCGTCAATCGTAAGAACTGATGTTAATAAACTTTTCCCTTTTTGCCAAAAAAGATTTAATCACTCAGACAGGGTGAAATCATCACGATATACATTTGCATCTTTGAAACTAATTTTTTAGTTTTTGAATTTTTCCCGAACTAATTTGCCATCAGTCTAATGAAAATTGTCCTAATAAAATTCTGGTAGGAACCAGAATCCTTCCTAAGCGAAGAATTATTCCCTTTTTGGAAAGAAATTAGAAAATCAAAGTTGGATAATTTTTCGAAAAACAAACTTATCGGACTGTTCTTGAAAAATCCTAAAGGACAGATGTATAAAGAACTACAAAAGTAGAAGTTCGCCAGACAACAGTTCGAAGAAAGGACAAAAGTACGAAGAAATAAAGAGGGAAAGTACAAAAAAATTAAACGACAAAAATACAAAGTTAGAAAAGTAAAAAAAAATACTGAAGAGAAACACACAACTTCCGTTCTATAGACCGGAGAGTGCAATTTGCAAAATTGAAGGACCAGTTTACACATTATGAAAATTTCATTCAATGACATTAAGAATACAAAAAGGGTTTACAACTCCAGAGGAATGGACTATAAGAGAAAGTCTAATAGAAGTTAAAGACATTTGACTTATGTTTTGTGGAAAGCTGATGAGAATCGATCAAAAGTGGTATAGACACACGAAGGCCATTTGCGACAGATTATCGCACCACAGAGAAAAGAATTGAGACAAGCAGCAAAGTCTTAAAAAAACCGCCACTTTGATAATGTTTTAGAGGATTAAGATTCGAACCAAACCAACTTATTTATTCTTATAATTCTTCTTTTCAGAATGATGCGAAAATAAGACTAAAAAATTCCGATGCTAAATACAGATTGCAATTTGCAAAAATACGAAACTTGAAAAATGGAAGAGTCACAAAAACAACGAATTGAGGGAACAATTTTTAATTTTAGAATTAGAAGAAGCGAAAAATTGTCACAAAAACAACGAATGAGAACAATTTTTATTTTCAGAATTAGAAGTAGCGAAAAATGGTCACAAAAACAACGAATGAGAACAATTTTTATTTTCAGAATCAGAAGTAGCGAAAAATGGAATCAGCAATCCAGGGAATAGAATCCAACAATCGTGTACATGATTGTACCCCGAGCAATGGTATCCAAAGATAAGGAATTAACTTTTCAAAGTCAAGCACCAATCACTATTTTTATCACTATTACGGAAGAGTTGTGATAAAACACATTGCAACACATTATCTGATATCAACTTTTCGATAATTGCCAGAAAATACCACCAACGACGATGAGCGAAAATTCCAAAAACTCTTCCAAGAGAAACCGAATATTTATACAACCGAAGGTATATAAATCCCAAGGATCGAAAATTTTCTTTTTCGCCAAAGAGATGAGCGAATCCGATATTTAATTTTTCCGGTGCTTCGCAATTTTATTTTCGAAACGAATACTTTTTTTTATTAGACACGATCCATGTTTAATAATTTCCATTGCGAATGATTTTTTTATTCACTGGCTAATTTTTTCTTTTCTAATTTACACTCCACTCGCACTAATTCACCAAGTGACACATACCTGGGTTCATATCCCGGAGCGTCCACTTTTCCTGGTTGCAGGAATGCACTGTATTTGAACACTGTTACTGAGAAGCACGTCTACTCTTGGGTTCGGATACCCAGGGTTTTCGCACTGACCTCGACCTTAGTTAAAAGGCAGTAAGGAAGCAAGCACACAGCATGACCCCTGTACTTTTTTTTCTATCTTTTCTTGGCACTGTGATATAAAACCGCTAAAGAAAAAACGGTGTTCTTGTATAATGATAATATTTATTTCCTGGCACTTTTGATTTATTTTCTTTTTTTTCGGGTATCACGAAAAATTAACATCCAAATACAGCGTCAAGAGCAAAAATTAAAAACAAAAAAGGAAAAACTCCTGATTGATTGCCCCTTTGGTGGAAGTCACACCGCGAATTCTTGATTTTTTTTTATCACAAAAGTCACACACTCACTAATGAAAATTCGGGTCACTTGTTTTTTTTTTTTTAAATACCTGGCACTTGTTTTTAAATCGCGAATTTTTAAGCTTCGGAAAAAGCGAGCGAGTTTTGACCGCAAATTGGGTTTTTTTTAAGGGTTGGCACCGATCTGGTGCGCGGGCCACGAATACGTCGGGGTACGGATAATATTTTAATGAAGAAAGGCCGGACAGCGAAGTGCCCACGTCGGGTCGCGCTGCCGAACTGTTCGCTCCCCGCCCCTCCGCGAACGGGCTTCCACCCCTCCTGGTGCTCCCCCACTACGCACGAGCACAACCGGTAGAGCGGCGCAGTCACAGTGGTGGGGGCGAATGTGGGCGGGACATCACAACCTTCTGGGGGCGTGGCCTAATCAAGTGTACGTCTCGCGCTGCTCTAAAGCTTTCGAAGGAGAGGTAGGAGCTCCTCCCCCCACCATCGCTCGAAAGCTCGTAGCCACACTCTCTCTTTTTTTTCTCTCTCTCTCTCTCTCTTCTCCTTTAGTCTACACAGGTAGGGGGGCACAACTTGAGACACAGCGCCGGTAGGAACTTTCCGGATATCTTTCCGGTAATCTTTCCTCTCTCGCCCGCATCAGCTCTATACCCGCCGGACGTATCGTCGACCTACCCGTCCAACTCCGATCGAAGATCCAGGATTTCCGGCAAGCGCTAGACATCCCCGCAAGAAGATAGAAAACCGCGCGACTGACTGGAGGTCAGGGCAACGATCTAAATTTTCCCTCATCCCACATTTTTTTTCAAGTTCCGAAGACGTCTGCTTTTTAAAAACGAAAATGTCATATGGATGCGTGTCTAAACGTGTCTCCTTTTTCAGGAGATACGCTCTGGGAATTTTTTGTTTTCTATAAGAATTTTTGTGTTACCGTCGCATCGGAAGTGTCTATAGTCGATTTCCTTGAATTGTTGGTGAGAAAAAAGATGTTTTTGCGATATTGGATAAAAAGTTGGGAATTTCCCTAAATAGGGAGAGGGAAAGTACCTTTTGGCGAACCTTTTGGTAAGCAGTGGTCGTTTTATGTATGGGCAAATTGCAGCTTTCTGGATGAGCGTAGGAGAGGAGAGTCTTTAGTGAAAGATCTGCGAGAGAAGGAATTCACAACGTTTCGAGAGGTAAATGCCGCCATTTACATTCCACGAATGTCTACAAGGGAAGCACCCTTCTCTCTCCTCCAACTTGAATTCTAACGTACGCGTGCGCCCTTGTATGCGCGCATTTATACTTTGGACTTTATGTACACTTCTCTCTCTCTCTCTTCTTCCTCTCCCCTTTTCTCCATTACCCTCCGCCAACTTGAAGCTCACCCCCTCCCCCTCCTCCTTCACCACCCCCTTGTGCCCTTTTCTCTCACTCGGGGAGAACCTCGACCAATCGCGATCTGCCTCGAGTCCTTTTTTAATAAGCTTCGCTTCCCTACACCCTCTTTTTTCAGCGTTGCGCTCCTAAAAGATCCAGTAAGATTGGAAACCAACTTATTCGTGGAATACCAAAGTCTGCCTCGCTGTTTGATTATGTGACCCTTGAGAGCCTAAAAATACATCCCTCTTGTTAACATCGACCAAAGTCCAGCCCTAAACCTTGTCGCTCTCTCTCTCTCTACATCTCATTTTTTTTCTTCTCCCGAAACAATTCCTCTTTCTCTCTTCTCTGGAATAAATTTAGTGACTTTAAATAAAGCCTGCGGGATTATTTAAATGAAAATTCGAAAAATTTTAAATACATTAGAAAATGCCTTCTTTTATTCTACTCTTATAGAAAATTTAACTTGCGACCCTTGAAATGTATTTCTTTCTTTAGGAAAAAATTTCTTCTTTTATTCTTTGAAATGATTACTATCGTATATATATTTAAAGCAAATGTAAACTTAAAATATGGAATAATTATTTTTGAATGCGTACAGAGAAGAAAACATCACCATGGTGGTTAATTATCATAACAAAACAGAAGAGTGGTTAAATTTCTTAATTTTAATTATAATTGTAAATTAACAAAATTTAAATTATACGCACTATGTGTAAAATATTACTATATAGAAAATTTTCCATTGTTTCTCCGTTTAGTTAAAATAGAATTGACAATGACAATGACATAGAGACTTCTCAGCAGGGACTTAGAAAATGTTTTCTAAAATATCCTCAGGGGAGCCCTATTTTAATTTTCATTACAGTTTTCCTAAAAGTATCAAATTAATACCCAGACTGAAAAAAATTTAATTGATTACTATATAAATTAAATATTTACTTGAATCAAATAATATTTATTACAGTCAATTAAATGGTTCACTTCATATTTGCTTCAAATACTGAATAAGGTATTGATTCACGGTAAATCGTTAGGTTTTAAAATAACACCAAAAAGGATTAAAATAATCCAATTTTGTGTTATTTTAATCCATTTTGGTGTTATTTTAATACCTAAAGATTTAACGTGTTCAAATACCGCATTTAATTGACTCCATTAAATATTATTTGATTCAAGTAAATATTTAATCGATGATAGTTAATTAATCGGTTATTTGAATCAGTTAAATTTTTTTTCATCGCAATTGGATCAAAACGATAACAAAAATTGAGATCAAATAATAATTGATCCACTTTTTGATATTTCTTTGCAATTTGATTCTTTTGAATTAATTCATTTTGTAATCTTACAGGTAGTATTTAATTTTTTACTTGCTTCAAATAAAATATTTGGTTTAGATAAAAATTTGTTTCAGTGTCATTATGTAAAATGTTATACTTGAAACTTTATCGATAGAAATTTTAAATATAATTTAAAATTTATTCTTTCTAATTTTTTGTAACACTGTAAAAAAATGTTGTAAGTTTAGAACTGATTTCGATATTATGAAATAGAACAAAACTACGATTTAGTTACTAAAATTGATTCTAAATTAAATTAAATTCTTCTTCTTACAGTGAAAAACATAAACTTTAAATTTGTACAAAAATCTGCGTATCCTGCCACTTAAAATTATGGGGTATTATTTTAACACCCACATAGATTAAAATAATTCACCGCGATGAATTTTTAAAAATTTTTTAAAAAAGGATTTTGATTCTGATTTCAATCTAAATTAAATTCTTGGAAGTAAAATTAAATTTTAAAATTGGTTTTAGTTGAAAGACTAAGAATGTAATTTTGATTGTTTAAAACAATTGAAAGTTGCATTTGAATAATAATGCTTTGCAGAAAAAAATTATAATTTTTGCACAGAGAGAAAAAATGTATTAAATTTTGTGAAAGTGTTTTACAAACTGTGAAAAATGTGCGCAGCATAGCAAAATTTTGATATAAAACAAATAATTTTTAGAAAAATTATGTAAAATTTAGTAGAATTATATATATTATTAAAATATTCAGAATATTAATTAAATTCTAATATAATAACTTTACTAAATTTGACATAAGATTTTTTAAAGTTTAGCATTTGTTTTTATAAAAATTTGGCATTGTCGCACATTTTTAAAATTTGTAAAATATACTTTTAAATAATTTAATATTGTATTTTCTTTCTTTTTGTATTCTTTTTTGTATTGAGTTAATAACTCTAAATTGTAAAAAAAAACCTAACGCTTCAATCAAAAGGAGTTTAAAATTTAATCCTTTTCTTTTGAAACATATATTTATAAACTGAAAAAAAATTTTATTTGATATAAAGAACCGATTATTTGACTATTATCAAATAAATATTTACTTGAATCAAATAATTTTTTATTTATATCAAATAAATTGTATTTGAATCAAATATTTCAGTATTTAAAGCAAATATTATTTAATTGATTCAAATAAAAATTACTTAATTTAATAGGAAATATTTATTTAATAATAGTCAAATAATCCGTTATTTGTATCAAATCAATTTTTTTCACTGTGTACGAAATTATAACATTGGACTATAATTTTTATTCCGAAAGTAAATTTTTTATAAGATTCTTAGAGTGTGCGGATTTGTTTACCAATCATATGTATAATACAGGTTTTATTAATTTTTACAAAAAATACTCTTTTTTTTAAGTTGGAATTATTAAATTTTTGTAAAATATCTATTTAATTAGGAAACAAATTCGACAATTTTAATTAGTTAAGAACGATGTAATTTATATTTACACTCGCAGAGAAAAATATTATTTAAACCAAATATATTTTATTTGACATAAATAATCGTATATTTGTCTCAGAACCAACTATAGACTTTTTGTTTGTTTTAAATAAAATTTTTATTTGACATAAATAAAACATGTATTTGAGTCAAATAAAATTTTATTTAAGCAAAATAAAATTTATTTAAACCAAATCAAATTTATTTGAAACAAATAAAAAGTCTAGTTGGTTCTGAGACAAATAATGATCATCAAATTTTGAACGTTCAAATGAACGAAATATTTTTTATTGGAGATATTTTAATAAATTTCTAATCATAACAAAATTTAAAAACTGAAATTTTACTTTTAGAAATTCAGTAATTATTTTTTTAGATAGTAACGCAAAATAATTGCAATAAAAAAATTTATTTTTTTAGGTAATGAATAAATTTCGTTCATTTGAACGTTCAGAACTTTAGGCTATTGACAAATATACCATTTTTCTGGGTGTAGATATAGTGCAAACTATACAAGTCAAATTAAGAGAACCGTAAAAAATGATGTAACGATTTAGAAGCGAAAACTAGGGGTGAAATTGTCTAACTAGGTGGGGGAAGGGAAAGAGTGAAAATCTCAAAAAAGTACCCGACCTCCTTATAGTGAACGCCCTTTAAATTAAATTTTTTCCCAAACTTAAGTACCAAATAATTTAGAATGCAAAGTACGTCGAAAAAAATATCTGCCTCTAATTCACTTCGATAGAGCAAGGTTAGTTCCTGATTGAAAAAAAAGGGATGGACCAGTGACCGGTCCAGAATCCAAAGGGCGGAAAGAGGGGTTGTTGACTATACTTATACATATACACACACAGAAAGAGAGAAGTGAATGGCCAGCACGAATCTCAGTGGACGAGATTTTTCGTCTCTCGAGAAAGGAACTTGGTCCAGTGAATTCGGACAGTTTCGGTACACTTATGTCAAGAAGAAGAAGAAGAAGAAGAAAAAGGAGAAAGAGAGGAAAAGAGGGGGTTTTCGGATAACACCCGAATGGCTTTCGACCAGGTGTGTCTCTCTCTCTCTCCGTTTCGTTTCGAAAGGGAAACTTGTAAAGTACCTTTAAAAACGCTTCGGATCTTTTTCTCGGGTCCAAGAATAAGGAGCCGCTCTCATTGTCTCTCTGTGGGAGGATATTCTCGACAGTTTTTGGGTGAAAAAAAATAATAAAAGAAGAAGGAAGAAAAACCTTTGTCGGCAATGATTATGTTAGGAACTTTATTAGCGATTGACGGTTTTTCAATGTGTATTGGCTATATTTCCAAAAATTTCAGCCGTTTCACAATTGTTGAAAGTATATCGTCTTTTAAAAAAGATCACTCTCTTTCTCTTTCTTTCTGGTGTTTCATTCTTTTTTTCTCTTCATCCCTTCTGTTTCTCTCTCTCTCTCTCTCTCTCTATCTCTATTTCTATCTCTATCTCTATCTCTCTTTCTCTCACTCTCTTCTTCATTCCTTCTCCTTTTCTCTCTCTCTTTCTCTCTCTATACATAATATAAACGGGAAAAATAGAAAACGTTTAATTGGAATTCATGGAAAAAAAATAAATAGAGGTTCCGGGGAGAATTTCTTTTTTTAATTCTAATATGTATATATTGTGTCAAAGTTTGAGAAAATTTTTAATGATCCATAACTTTCCAGGAAGGGTATTATTTGTTCTTCTGCCCGTTGTCTTTCTCCCTTATACGCTTGATTAATTTTTTGAATTGATTTTACTGATTTTTAATAGGGATGAAGTAATTTCGAAATTTCAAAGGATTTAAAAGAATTAATAAAGTGGAAATTTTCAAGAAGGATTTTTTAAAAATTCTCTCCACAAATTATTAAATAAGTAGAAATCTTACCAACTCAATTTGATATCTTTCAAAAAATTATGAAAAGGAATTTTTAAATCTTTAAATCAACTCTATAGTTTAGGATTTTCTTCGAATATTTTCACTGATAGAAAATGATTGATAGTTGACTTTGCCATCAATGTGATGGTTAAAAAATTCATTTTTCCAAAATAAATGAGAAATTAAAAAATTTTTAAGTGGTCAAACAATTTACTTGAGAATTTACTATGACATTGAAATTATTCTCCCTAACATGATTTTTACAAATATTGTTTTTAGACTATTTTGAAATAATTTTTGAAAATAATGGTTCTTTATTTATGAACAATTAAACAATTTCCAAACAATTGAAATTTTGTAAAATCTTTTTAAAATAATTGTAGTTTTAAAAAATATAAATAAAAATAATTAACTTTTAAAATAGTTTAGTTATTAGCTAGGTCTAGAATTTCTCCGAAATTTTAATATATTTTAAATAAGTAGTAAATTTTTTATTAATACTTTTATTGTTAAAAGACAATTGAATTTTAAAAAAATTATGTTAAAACAACAATTGTAAATTATTATTATAATTATTATAATACAATATATTTTATTATTATTATTATTATTATTATTATTATTACTATTATTATTATTACTATTATTATTATTATTATTACTATTATTATTATTATTATTATTATAATGTACACTGAAAAAAAATTTGTTTGTTTCAAATATTAACCAATTATTTGACTGTTATCAAATAAATATTTTCTTGAATCAAATAATTTTTATTTGAATCAATTAAATAGTATTTGCCGCCAATACTGAAATATTTAATTTAAATACAATTTATTTGATTCAAGTAAATATTTTCTTAATAATAATCAAATAATCGGTTATTTGAATCAAATAATCGGTTATTTGAATCAAATAATTTTTTTTCAATGTAGTATTATATTAATTACATAAGATAGTTGAATTTCTTAAAAGAATTTCAATTAAATATTTAATTGACAATAGTCAAGTTATCGGTAATTTGCATCAAATAAATTTTTTTTTTAGTATATTTTTAAAAATCACAAATTGTAATGCTTTCAAAATAGTTTTTATTGATATTTTTCACTAGAATTGTTCCATAAACTTTAGGCACCTAATGTTGGCATCGATGCTCAGCATCGAAAAGTATTTTTCCTTACTTTTAGTAAAAAAATTTTAACTAATTTTACTCCTTTTATTCATCTAAGAAGTAAAAAACTATTTAGTAGTATTTTTTAAACTTAAAACGTTGGAAAAAATTGAGTAATTTGTTTTGATTTTGTACAAAAAATATTTTTCGATGCTGAGCATCGATGGCAACTTGAGGGACCTTAAACTTTAATCATATTAAAAAAAAAGTTTATTATATCATTATATTATAATTAATATTTTTATTATTATGTAGTAATATATTAATAACATAATAATTGATTTTCTCAAAAGAATTTTTGTTTAAAAAAAGAACAAATTTTTTATTCATGACTTTTTATTAAAAACTTTGAACAAGATTTTTTTCCCACATTGTTAAAAATATTATTTTTTTAACGTATCTGAATAATCGTAAATATCTTAACAAAAATACTGAAAATATTGAATTTTTAAACATTAGAGGCCAATTTTTGTTAATTTTCACTTTTAAATTTACGTTTAAAGAATTTTCATTAAAATTTTTGATAATTCATTTATTTTTCATTATTTTCAATTATTAAAATTGTTTAAAAGTCGATTTTTAAAAAATTTAACAAAATACTTTGGAAATAATTGATTATTTTCAATTAAATTGTACAAAATTTTTATTGTAAAACCATTTTTATTATAGAAACAGTTTGAAGAATATTTGATTAGGGAAGAGCGGGATTGAACGTGCCGCGGGTTAAAAGTGACGTTTAATTATATCTCAAAAACAAAAAAAGATTTTAATAAAATTCAAATTAGAGAAATATTGTTTAGACTAAAAAATTTTATTGAAATCTTTCTTTGTTATTGAGATATATAATAAAACGGTACTTTAAATCCTCGGCACGTTCCGCCCCGCCCTTCACTATAATAAAAAATTATTCAAAAATTAATTAATTTTTTTATTGATGACTTTTTATTAAAATTTTTTATTTTTATTGAAATTTTTATTATTTTTATTAAAATTATTCAAATGTATATAATTTTTGAAAGTTTTGCTATTAGTTATATTTTTTGCCTTTTTTATTACAAATGTGGTATTTCGATGCAATATTTGTAAAAAAAAATCAAAAAAGTCTGAAATTTTGTTAATTTTTCTGACAATAATAATTAGTGATTTTTTTTTTTAGTAAATCGAATTTAGAGTTTAATATACAAATTTTCGACGCAAAACTAAACATTGAGAGCTGGCGAAGACCATAAACTGCGGTTGGTATATATTGGTCCAGCCAGCGGGTCGAGACCTACTTTGTGTGTGCAATTTCCAGCCGAAGAAATGTATATTATTCTTGCAATGCAATGGAAAAGAGAAGGAGAGAAAACGCTAAAGGTGGAAAAAAAAGAAATAAATATATATAGAGAAAAGATGAGGAGAGAACCGCGTCAAGAGGTGGTTCGTCCATCCGTTCGGATTTTATGGGGTCGTCAAAACGTTCTGCGCGATTCTTCGGTATGCGCCGGCTACACGCGCATTCTTTACTGGCTCGCACCATGAGCTATACAAGTGTATGCACAAAACAACAATATATTCGTGTATACATATATAGTCATTTTTGTATATGGTGTATATAAGCATAAAAAAATTTATTTATGCCCATCTATAGAAAGGGAAAAGTTGGAGGAGTTTTGGTCTTTTGCGACGCGCGCGCACGACTGAGAGGGAGAGAGAAATATTATATACAAAGAGTTAAACTGTGACGATACAGTAGCAAAGAACGATCTCGCGAACGACTATGGAAAAAGTTGTGTAAAAAGGTGCCGGGACCTGAGCGAACGGACCCATCAAACTAACGCTTTGGAATGCCTCGGTTATACGATGAGCAAAAGAGGGACTCTCTTGGTAGGGGGACTCATCTCTTCTCACTGGGTCGTTTTCAACAAGATGAGAATGGGAAATAAACAAAGGCTGCTGTACAGAAATAAACCAGCGTCACTTTCACCCAGTTTGGAATTGAATGAACTAACCACCAGCAAAAAAAATGAAACGTAAAGACAGAACATTTTTGACACAACTCATTTTGGATTTTAATCCAAGTAAATTTATTTTTAATCATAGTTCGTAATAATAAAAATAAAAAATTTCTACAATCACTTTGTAGTCTTGCAATTTTATGCAGAATTTGGTTCTTGAATAAAGTCCGTTGAAGTCTTTCTCTATAGGCTCACTGCAACATTTCTGTAAAAATGCCACAAACTTATGGCATTCTTCCAGAAAGATTGCATCTTTTTTTTTAATTAAAATTTCGTAAAATTTAATTGAAAATCCATTTTTTCCTGAGTATTTTGTTACATTTTTTTCAAAAATCAACCTTTGATTGATTACAACCTTTGAATAATTATACAAATTTACAAATAATAACAAAAAATTGAATTATCATAAATTTTAATGAAAAATCTGTAAATGTAAATTTAGAAAATGAAAATTAACAAAAATTAGCCTCTAATTTTTAAAAAATCAATATTTTCAGTATAAAAAAAGATTGCAGGAATATTGCAGTTTTCTGCAAATTAAATTTCCAGACTCCCCACTCGATAATTAATTTTAAGAACACAGTATTCTTGACAGTACCGAATTGATACTAAAGTGGATCAAATTGATGCCAAAAATCTGGATCAATTTTTTATTTGATCTACGTTTTTGGCATCAATTCGTTGCCGTTCGATACTTTTAAGTTAACAGTGAAATTATATTTCTAATACTTTCTTTAACTTGTGGCTAACTTTATAATGCCTAACTTTTTTTTAGAAAAATGCAATTTTTGTCATCATTTAAGAGTCCATTTTGAATTTTGAAAAACTGACATCGGATTTCTCATCAACGACCTTAAAATCTTCATAATAGTCAAATAATCAATTATTATTTGAATCAAATGAATTTTTTTCTGTATAATATTTCTAAAAATCACAAACTGTAATTCTTTCTATTTTTTGTTTATATTTTTCAATAAAATTATTCCAAAAACTTTAATCATTTTATTTCAAAAAATATTTTATATTAATAAATAAACCTTATTATATACTATATTTTTTATATAATATTTCACTATATGACTTACAATTTCACACGGATTAAAATTTTCAAATATTTTTCAAAATCTTTTGAAATTTAATTTTTTTAGTTAAATTCACACAAATATAAAACTTTCAATATATAACCGAGTTATAAATTGTTAATAATAGTCAAGTAATCAGTTATTATTAATCAGTTTATTATTTTACATTATAAGAATATTTTTTGTGTAACTTATGGAAAATTGTTTTCATCACTTGAATCGGCGCAATTGTTATTTTCTAAAAATTTTAACTATATAAAATTATGCTTCAAATTATTTTTAAAAATATTAATGATATTTTTTAAAAGTTCTTTGAGAAATTAATTCTACAAAATTTGTTAATGAAAAGTATGGAAAATTTAGATTTCCAAAGATTTTAATTTTAAACCTTATTTCAAAATTTAATTATTTCTAAAAATTTACACTTGTGACACTTTCAATATTTAATTTTATAATAAAAAATTTAACTACAATTTGATTTTAAAATAATTTTTATCACAGGGAACGAAAATATAAATATTCAATTTTGCAAAAGTATTTCGCATTTTGTAAAAAAAGTGCAAAAGAGCAAAATTTTCATGTAAAAATCAGTGAACATTACAAAAAAATTTTGCGATATTCAGTAAAATTGTTTAAAAATTTAATTAATTTCCCAATTTTATAAAAACACAAATTTTATATAATTATACGAAATTTCACAAAAGTTTTATAATAAACTTCAGAATTTTTTACATCGAATTTTCGCATTTTTTCCTAAAATTGTAAAAAAACTTTTACAAAATTATTAATATATATATATATTAATTCTGCGTGAATTCAATTATTTGAATATGCAATAACAAATAATTTATTTATAATAATTTTTTTTAAATTTCTTAAAAATTAATTCTTATAAAGAATTTTGTTTCAAAATTCTCTCACAATTGAATTCTTGTAAAAATTATATTATTTATGAAAATAATATTGATAAAAATAGTATAAAAAAATAAAATTTCGAAAAATACGTAAATTTATTGTTTGAATTGAAACTTTAAGTTCGTACGAGGAATTTAATTAAAATTGTACTAAAATTAATGAATTCTTCTCGAGTGATTATCACATTTTTAAAATAATAAATATATTTTATCGACAAATTTTGTTAAATTTTATAAAAAATAGTTTAATTCTATCATTTGTGTCAAATTGAATTTAAAATAATTGAATTTTTAAGGAAGAATTTTATTCTTTTACGTTATTAAAATATTTCAAATAAAGAAAATAATTGTTGTTTAAAATCCATTTTAAAATCTATTTTATAGTCCATTTAAAATCCCTTTTAAATTTCCGAATTTCTTAAAAAAAAATTTTTTACGTTATTAAAATATTTTAAATAACGAAAATAACGGATTTTTATCAAACACTATATAATATCTCACTAAAATTATAAATGGAAACAAATTAACATCAATATTAATTAAAAAAAACTTGGAAATGATTCATTTCTTCTGGGAAATTCTATTTAAATAGTAAACATTGAAAGTAATTGAATTTTTCAAGAATTTTTTCAAATAAATCAAATTTCTACGAAGAATTTTATTAAGATATGCCTTTGACCTTGACTTTAAATTTTACTTTGACATTGTTTTGAATGGTGATTTCTTTTCCCTGTAACTTGGACTTTGATTTTTTTTAAGGGGTCTTGTAACTTTTTTAGTACTAAAATCGGATGATTTAAACAAATTTTTTGCTCATAAGTTTTAAAATATAATTGATCGAAAGTTTTTACATGTCATTGTGTATGTTAAGAAGCTTTAAAAAAAGGATTTTAGATTGGAAAAAATATAAATACCTTCCTTCTACACAGGGCGCTTTGTCTACTGGTAAAAATTACTTTCAATTACGGTTGTCACTGTAGCTCATAGCAGAATCATCTAAAATAAAAAAATAAAAAATAATTTCAAAATAGATGACTAAATACAGGACCTGAACCTCGAAATACCTAAAAATATCAAAAATTAAGAAAATGGCAAGTTTTTGAATCTAAAAATCTGAAAAAAACACAATTTCTTTAAACAATAATGATACACAAAAAGATAGTAATTTTGAACATTAGTAGTAAATCAGAGGTTTAGGTCCTGTATTAAGTCGTTCATTTTTGAATAAAATTTGATTTTTTGATTTTAGACGATTCTGCTATGAGCTACAATGACAACTAATAGTTTTTACCAGTGGCCAAAGCGCCCTCTGTAGAAGGAAGGGTATTTATATTTTTTCCAATCTAAAATCCTTTTTTTAAAGCTTCTTAACATACACAATGACATGTAAAAACTTTTGATCAATTATATTTTAAAACTTATGAGCAAAACATTTTTTAAAATCATCCGATTTTAATTCCTAAAAAAAGTTACAAGACCCCTTAACAAAATTTCAGACTTTTATTATTTTTTTTTTTTTACAAATATTGCATCGAATAACGTTGAAATACCATATTTGTAATAAAAAAGGCGAAAAATATAAATAATATAGTAAATCTTTCAGAAATTATTTTTTTAATTATTTTTTATTATAGTGGAGAGCGGGGTTGAACGTGCCGAGGATTAAAAGTACCGTTTTATTATATATCTCAATAACAAACAAATATTTTAATAAAATTTTTTAGCCTAAACAATACTCCTCTAATTTGAGTTTTATTAAAATCTTTTTTTTGCGGTTTTGACATAAAATTAAACGTCACTTTCAACCCCGATCTTCCCTAATCAAATTCGTCAAATTGTTTCTATAATAAAAATGGTTTTATAATAAAAATTTTGTACAATTTAATTAGAAATCATTAATTTTTTCCAAACTATTTTGTTAAAATTTTTAAAAGTCAAATTTTGTACAATTTTAATAATTACAAACACTGGAAAATAATTGAATTATCAAAAATTTTAATGAAAAATCTTTAAACGTAAATTTAGAAATGAAAATTAGTAAAAATTAGCCTCAAATTTTTTAAAATTTAATAAATTTAACAATTTAATAATGTAATAAATTTAACAATTTAATAATGTAATAAATTTAACAATTTAATAATGTAATAAATTTAACAATTTAATAATTTAATAAATTTAACAATTTAATAATTTAATAAATTTAATATTTTCAGTATTTTTAATAAGATATTTACGATCGTTTAGACACGTTAAAAAAATAATATTTTTAACAATGTGGGAAAAAAAGCTTGTTCAAAATTTTTAATAAGAAGTCATCAATGAAAAATTTATTTTTTTTTAAACAAAAATTCTTTTGAGAAATTCAATTATCATGTTATTAAAATTCCGATTTCAATTCCTAAAAAAGTTACAAGACCCCTTAACCGACCTTAAAATTGATTATAATTTTCGCGTCGATTTTTAAAGTCTGAAGTGAAAGTCAAAGTAAAATTGAATGTAAAAATCAATGCCAAAGTAAAAATCGTATATTCCAATAGCTATTAGTGAATTTTTAATGGCATTTTAGTTTCAGATTCAGAGAGAACATTATCCACAGAAAAAGAAAAAAAATGTAAAGAAGATAAAATGAAGAAACATCAATTCGCATATAATTATGAAGTTAATTTCTAAGAACGAATCGAAAAACAATGGATATATCCCCTATATTCCTTGGCGAAAGTGGAACTTTAGTTCATGACCTATCCCTCTGGCGATTTTATGTACGCAAATTACGAACGAGAATTGCGTGTGTATACAAAAAGGAAGAAAAGGAAGAAAAAGAAGAAAAAGAAGAAAAAGAAGAAAAAGAAGAAGAAGAAGAAAATAAAGAGGCTTTTCTGCTCGCGCATCGAGCGTAGGCAGTCAAGTTTAAATTTTTATGCAAAAGCAAAAGTAGCAATCTCCTTTAGGTTGATAGTGCAGTGAGTTTCATAAAAGACAAAATTGATGATGCACACGCAACTTATTTTTGGAAAAGAATTTTGTGAATGGTCTCTCTCTCTCTCTCTCTCTCTCTCTCTCTCTCTCTCTCTCTCTTTCACTTCATGGGCGATCAGAGTCAGGTAGTTGTTTCCCGTCCATTCGGGGAGAGTAAAAACGATGAGAGGAGAGGAGAGGGATTCAATGGAATGAAGGGGGATGAAGTTATGGGAAACGGGATGTTCACCGTTTTTGGTCAAGGGAAACCGGACCGACCAGACAGTCGGGCGCCCAGGGTCCATCTAACCCCTCATTCCTTCACATATATATAGACAACATACATGCATTTCTTTACAGCTAAACACCCATAGGGATATAATCTCATTGTGTCGTTATTATAATAAAACTTTCGTCGGCAGTTACTCTTAAATGAATTCAACACGTTCTCATCACGACCGTTATGAAATAAATTAAAAAACGGTCATCTTATTATTACATTCACATTTTTTTGTTCTACGGGTAGAAAAGAATTTAAATCCCCCCCCCCCTCTCTATCTCTCTTTTTTCTCATTTGCCATTGTAAATTAATTTTCAGTGACAAAAATGAAAGAAATTTTCCAATAGCAGGTGACAATTTGTCCTGGGAATAATGGCAAGAGGGAAAATTTACAGCCAAGTGTTACGAATTGTTAGTCGCTTCGTTAGGCACGTTTTTCTCTTAATGATTTTTCTCAAACGCGATCAATTTATCTTTTTTGGTGAATGACACTTTGTCTCTTCACAAAGATGAAAAATTTTTCTAACTCACTTTTCATTCTCTCTTGTTCTCTGTCTGGTGGAAAATTTTACAGGTAGTTATATTATATACTTGACACCTGAAGAAGAGAGAGAAAAGGGTTAGCTGCAGGTGCTATATACCAAAAACTTTTATTCAAAAGTAAAATATTGTTCTTTCATCGAAAAGATGAAAATTTCTCTATTACAAAGAATCCTCAAAAGCCATTGTCTATATAGGGAAAACGAATATTTTCATTTAACGCTTCCGTTATCCACGCTGAAAACTTTGTACAAAATTCATCTACCTGCCCGACTGGTACTGTTTAGTTTTTAGAAAAATTCTCCTTTCCTTCACAGATTAAAAAATAAATTTCATAAGTCTGCTTTCGGTTTTAATTTCCTAAAAAAGAAAAAGAAAGCAGAGAAAAAAAGTAATAACCTTGGGAGAATCGTAAAAATTGATTTATCCTGAGATTCCTTTTTTTTCTGCTAAGAACTATAATTGTACAGTACACACAGTGTATGAGAAAATGCAAAAATTGTCCGAAGAAGAAGGTGGAAGTGGCTAATTATGAGTGGTGCCGTCGGTTGGATGCGCGAATGTTGTTTAAAGTCTAGACACAATGTTGGACCCTCGAATTAGACAGGTACGAGAATGAGTGGGTCTCTCTCTCTCTCTCTCTTACTAGCGAGGTCCCTGGTAATTAACAAAATTAGTCGTAATTAGAGTGTTCGAGAGACTATGCCGAGGCAGATGTGTCCCGTGAATTAAAGTGAGAGAGGAAATATTTTTTTAAAAAGACACCGCGAGTTAAATAAGAACGGCGACCATTAATAGGTAAGAAAAAATATTATAATACGAACACACATCTAATCAGTAGAAAAAATCAACACACTACCAAAAAATAAAAAAAAGTAAAATAACTTCATTGCGTGTATATATATATTTATACGAAAATTTTTTCTTTATAAAATTACATCAGATTCACATAATCTAGTTCATATTCAATTCTTCTTGCAGGAATGTTTCTGCAAACTTACGATGCAATGTTCCATAAGATTGTATTGCAAGCTTGCCGCAACGTTTCTGCTTTACTTCAAATTTACCAACAGTTGGAATAAAAAATTTATTCTCAAAAATTTTTATACTCTGTAAATCTGAATTAGTGCGGATTCGTTTACCAATTTGAATTAGTAACATTTTTTACTAATTTTTAGTAGTTTTTAACTAATTGATAGTAGAAAATTACTAATTTAATTAGTAGTACGTATTTTTTACTATTTCAAATTAGTAAATTTCCTGCTAATAATTAGTAAAAAAACTTCTAAAAACAGTTGCTTAATTCAATTGGTAAACGTTTGTATAAAGAATTTTATAAATGAAGGGTGGCATGACAAAAGGGGTCAAGCCACAATTTTTCGAAATTGATATTTTTTTATAAACAAATCAAGTAAATTCTTTTACACATTTCTGTAAAAGGATTTTCTTGTAAATTGTCTTTTTAAACTCGTTTTTAATGAAAATAAGACTAAAAAAATAGCCTAAATTTCTACTTACAATGCAATTCAGTTAAAAAACAAAAGAAATGAATACTATTTTGAATAGGTTAATATGGTTAAAAATATTCCTTATTTTTAATATTATTAAATATAATATTAAATTTTGCTAGAAGATTTTATGTCTATTTAGAAATAGTTTTATCCATCATTTAATTTTCAACAACCTAAATATTATTCTTTAGTTAATTTTTAAATATTCCTGATTGTAGATTGCATTTGAAAATTTCGTTACTGTTTACTTTTAAAAATAAGTATTTAATTTATATTTTTCTTGAAAACGAACAACTTTTTTGAATCAAACTGTTTTGCATTTAATTCATCAATTCAAAATTAACAAACTAATTTTTCAGTTTTTCTTTAAACTGTATATTTTTTTAACAATTAATTTTAAAAGAAAATATGGGCATTTGACGTAACCCTAAAATGATCCACTTTTACTTATTTTTCTCACTAATCTGTACGTTTATCTCCATAAATTGTATTTCCACTGGTAAAGCGAAATAATATCTCGAAACGGTTTTTTTAGATTTTTCTTAAATGACAAGAAAAATTTTTAAATGTTTTATTTTTGTTTCCTGTAAAATCATGAAATTGTTGCTTGACCCCTTTTGTCATGCCACCCTTCAATTTTTTTTTTTTCTCATTAAAGTAGTATTTTCATAAATAATAAAATTTCCACATGAATTCAATTCTTTAAAGTACAATTTTTCTAGAATTTTTCAAACAAAAAAATAAATTATTTAGACTATATTTTTATTAAATTCACTTGCTAGAATTAAATTATTTTCACAATTAATAATAATTGTCGCAGGGCTTGACATGTTTTTAATCAAAAGTTCTTGGAGAAATTAATTCTATTACAGAATTGTTAATAAAAAGTATGGAAAATTTAGATTTTCAAAGAATTTAAATTTTAAACCTTTTCAAAATTTAATTATTTCTAAAAATTCACACTTGTGACACTTTCAATATTTAATTTTATAATCAAAAATTTAACTACAATTTGATTTGAAAATCATTTTTATCACAGGGAACGAAAATATATATTCAATTTTGCAAAAGTATTTCGCATTTTGTAAAAAAAGTGCAACAGAACAAAATTTTCATGTAAAAACAAGTGAACATTAAAAATATTATTTATTTATTTATTATTTATTTATTTATTTTTAAATTATTTTTAATTAATATTCTTTACATTATATATAACTACAATAACTTTGACAAAAGTTTTATGAAATTTTAGAATTTTTTATATCGAAATTTCACATTCAATTATTTGAATATACAATAATAAATAATTTATTCATAATAAATTTTTAGTATTTGATAAAAATTAATTCTTATAAATTTTATTAAAATGTTTTTAAAAAATGGCATTTTCAAGAATTGAATTCATGTGACAATTTTATTATTCATGAAAATAATATGATATGAAAAAAAAAAATTGTATAAAATTCTTTACGAATGTAAAGTATTTTTGTATAATTTTTTTTTTTTAAATTGAATTCTTTTGGGAAATTTTCTATTAAAACGATTCATAATGAAAATGTTTTGAATTGTTTCTAAAAAAATTTATTCAATTCAAAGAATTAAATTTACATATTTTTCAAAATTTTATTATTTTATATTATTTGTATCAATATTATTTTCATAAATAATATAAAAAAAATAAAATTTCGAAAAATATATGTAAATTTAATTGTTTAAATTGAATACATTTTTTTAGAAACAATTCAAAACATTTTCAGTACGAATCGTTTTAATAGAAAATTTCCCAAAAGAATTCAATTTAAAAAAAAAAATTATATTAAAATACTTTGCATTCGTAAAGAATTTTATATAATTTTTTTTCATTATATTATTTTCATGAATAATAAAATTGTCACATGAATTCAATTCTTGAAAATGACATTTTTTAAAAATTTTTCAAACGAAAAATAAATTATTTAAGCAATTTTTATTCAATTCTTTTGCTAGAATTCAATTATTTTCACAAATTATAAATACTTATCGCAGAACTTGACATATTTTTAATACAATTTTAAGTAAATTACATACGGGGAGGGAATAAAATATTAAATTTTGTAAAAGTATTTTACAATTTGGGTAAAAAATGTGAAAAAGCGAAATTGTGATATAAAAAATACTAAATATTAAAAAAATATATGTGAAATTTAGCATACTCTCTAAGTTTGAATTAGTAAACATTTTTACTAATTCAAATTTAGAGAATACTTAAAAATATCAAGAATCAAGAATATTAACTAAATTTTGATGCAAATTTACTAACTGTCATGGAAGTTTTTTTAGTCTTTAGTATTTTTTAAATAAAAATTCCGCTTTGTCGCATTTTCCCCAAATTGTAAAACACTTTCATAATATTAAATATCTATTCCCCTTTTTTTATGTAAATGGAATATTTCTTCTGAATATTGCAAAGAATATTCAATTATTAGAATTTTTTGTTAATATTCAATTAGAATTTTGTAAAATATTATTTGTAATAATATTATATTAATGATGTATTTTTTAATTTTTGCTCAATTTACATAAATTGTCAAATTAAACAAATTGTTAATCAGTCGAATAATATTAATACTAATAAAAAATGTATTAATATTTGAAATAATAATTTAATAATAATAAACATGTATTCATACTTTAAATATTAATTTAATAATAATAATAATAATTTTAATAATAATAATAATAATAATTTTAATAATAATAATAATAATTTTAATAATTATAATTATAATAATAATAATAATAATAATAATAATAATAATAATAATAATAATAATAATAATAGTAAACTAAATTTCTTACTTTCCGAGGAATATTTCCAATGATAAAAAGAAATATTCCAAGAACGTAATTCGAATACTGAATCTTATTGAGGCCAACGAGGCCCATTTTAAATAGAACTTTACTTCCTTACACAATATATGCCAGAAAATTATATTTTCAAGTACACAAAAAGTTTTCACTTAAAATTAAGATTAAACTTTAAAACCGCATTGATCATTCGAGCAAATTTTTTTTTTTAAATCGCATTAGGTGCGCAAAAGGCATTGAAGAATAATATTCTTGAAGAATCCTCAAAAACAGAATTATCCCAATATGATTATCCCGATTATCTTTAACGCACTGAAAAGCGAAATTTTCGAAAATTTTCTTTTTTAATTTTTCTCTAAATTACCCTTTAAAATTTCAGAAACAAAAACAACCTTCTTTCTGTTTTCGAAAAAAGTTCAAAGTGCCTATTTTCTTTTGAAAACTGCGAAGAAAATTAAAAAAAAAATTCTTCCAACTTTATTTCAATGCCAAAAAAACCGAAACAAATTTTGTTTCTTGAAAATTTTCAAGTGTGAAGAAAATAAAGTTTAACATTGTAAATTTTCGAATTCTTTTCTTAGTGAATTTTTTCCCGGGAGTTTAATTTTTCAATGCGATACTTAATAATAAATAATGTAAATAAAAAATATCTTTGTAAATTTGTGAATTCTTTTTACTGGATTTTCCCCGAGAGTTTAATTTTTCAATACGATACTTAATAATAAATAATAAAAACAAAAAATTTCTTTGTTAATTTTTTAATTCTTTTTTACTGGATTTTTCCCCGGAAGTTTAATTTTTCAACACAATACTTAATAATAAATAATGAAAATAAAAAATATCTTTGTAATTTTTTGAATTCTTTTTTTACTGGATTTTTCCCCTGGAGTTTAATTTTTCAATACGATAAGTACTTAATAATAAATTATTGAAAATAACAAATATCTTTGTTAATTTTTGAATTCTTTTTTTACTGGATTTTTCCCTGGGAGTTTAATTTTTCAATACGATACTTAATAATAAATAATGAAAATAAAAAATATCTTTGTTAATTTTTTAATTCTTTTTTACTGGATTTTTCCCCGGAAGTTTAATTTTTCAACACAATACTTAATAATAAATAATGAAAATAAAAAATATCTTTGTTAATTTTTGAATTCTTTTGTTACTGGATTTTTCCCTGGAAGTTTAATTTTTGAATACGATACTTAATAATAATAATTAATAATTAATTAATAATTAATTAATAATTAATTAATAATTAATTAATAATATTTTTTGAATTCTTTTTTTACTGGATTTTTCCCCGGGAGTTTAATTTTTCAATACGATACTTAATAATAAATAATGAAAAAAAATATCTTTGCAAATTTTTGAATTCTTTTTTACTGGATTCTTCCCGGAAGTTTAGTTTTTATACTTATGATACTTAATAAATAATGAAAATAAAAAATATCTTTGTAAATTTTTGAATTCTCTTCTTACATGAATGAATATCTCCCCAGAAGTTTAATTTTCATTTAATGTGATACATAATATTGAATGAAAAATCAAAAAAAAAAAAAAAAAAAACCGGAAATATTGACACAATTCCTATATTTATTTATATTTTGAAGGGAAAATTTTTCGAAACGATAAATTTAGAAATAACATTTTTCTGGTACAGTGTGGTGTAACAAGTGTCACAGGTGGTCGTAAAATTGGAGAATTATAGCCAAAAGTTTCAGTTGTGAAGCGCCCCTCAAATATTCAGGTCCCTGTGGACCCCTTGGGGGGATATCTCTCATTGGAACAAAGCACCTGCACACCTCGCCGGTTTTACTGGTGTCCGGTCCCCGTCAGTGGAAAGTGAAAACTGGGCAGGACAATGCACCACCCGCCAACGAGTGACCATTGTCCACAAGTAACACGACAGAGCGAGTGAGAGAGAGAGAGAGAGGGAAACACTATTGGTCCACGAATACACCGGCAATTTTTATAAAAGGCATATTATTATTCGCAGCCGTGTAATCCCAATTCTCCCTGGGGAGCAGGTACTTTTGGGTAAAATGAACGTTTTCGAAAGAAATCTTCCAGTTATTTACTGCCTTTGTTTACAGTACTAAACCCATCGAAACAATTAACGCGCGCTCAAGATTAGTCCTTAGTTTGGGGGCAAAAGATTTTATGAAACTCTCTCTTTCTCTCTCACTGTCTCTCTTTATTCAAAAGAAAAATTAAGAAATCCTGAAGCTGGTTTTTGTTTGCAGTACGTGACTGATGCTACGTTCAACGATTTAAAATTATTATTAGCGTCCCCTTCGGTCCAGGTAAATCTATAATACCGAAATAGAAACAAATGACACCCTCTTAAAGTATATATAGTATATAAAACTACCTATTTTATTCAATGCATACAAAGAGAAGGTGTGTGTGTACCCTCAAAGTCTTCTATATAACCTTGAAAGAACAAAAAAGTTGTATTTTGTTTTTATTTTTCGAAAATTATGCCAACATTTTTTTTACCCTCTCTACAATAATAAGAATTCTAACTATTATTATTCTTCCTATTCGTCATCTTCTTCTTCGCTTTTTTTTCTTCTTTTTCTTATTCCACTCCTACTTCTTTTTTTTTTATTATTATT
This sequence comes from Leptopilina drosophilae, assembly GCA_032873175.1. Taxonomy (NCBI): domain Eukaryota; kingdom Metazoa; phylum Arthropoda; class Insecta; order Hymenoptera; family Figitidae; genus Leptopilina; species Leptopilina drosophilae. Next base: position 52,665,771 of record CM065479.1, read on the forward strand.
ATTATTACCATTTGTGACGCGCTCTAAAGAATCGTACTTAAACAAGCAATTTTAGGTTATGTTTGCAATTTTTAAAATGAGAATACACAAAAGGGACAAACTTTGAAAACAACTGATGTTCAAGTTATTATTGCATCTACAATAATTAATAAAAACTTGATTTAAATTTCACATAACTAAAAACAAACTTAAAATTAAATATGGCGCTAAAATTTCGAACGTGTTCAAATGGACGAAATTTTTTTTCATCTCAAGTATTTTTGAAAATTACTATTGAAAGAAAAAAAATAATTAAAATTAAACAATATTTAGTTTAAAATTAATTTGTTTTAATCTAAAAAATAATTTTTTTGGAAATAAAATACAAATTAGAAGAAATAAAAAAATATTGTCGTTCATTTGAACGTTTGAAACTCTAGGAACATAAATTTAAGACTAAATTAACCCAAAAATAATTCTTTCTTCTTCGACAACCCTTCTTTTAGAATTGTTTCTTAATTGTTATTCTCGTAAATAATGACATTATTCGAAAGAATTCATTTATTTTTTTTAAATGAACTAAATAGATTATTTTCATAAATAAAATTTTCAATTGTTTACAAGAATTCAATTATTTTCAATAGAATTTAAATAAAATTTCACAAAAAGATTCAATTGTTTTAAAAATTTTTTATTACAAATTTTCGACGTAATTCAATTATTTTCTAAAAATCGAATAAATTCTTCAAAACAATTCAATTATTTTTACAAATATAATAAAATTTTTCTCAGAACTTTAATTATTTACACATACAAAGAAATAGTATATTTGTCTTAGAACCAACTAGACTTTTTATTTTTTTCAAATAAATTTTATTTTTTTCAAATAAATTTTATTTGGTTTAAATAAAATTTTATTTGACTCAAATATATGTTTTATTTATGTAAAATAAAAATTTTATTTAAAACAATTAAGAAGCCTAGTTGGTTCCGAGACAAATATACTATTATTTAAGTAAAAAAAAAATATATTTGGTTTAAATAATATTTTTCTCTGGGTGTAGTAACATTTTAATAAAATTCAATAATCAAAATTTTAATAAAAATTATCAATAGACTAGATCGTTTTGAAAAGTTGAAAAAATTGGTGAATTTCAATTATTTTCAAAACAGTCAATAAAAATTATTTAAAAAACCAAACAAATAAAAAAAATTTTTGAAAAGGTTAAGAAATTTTTTCGAAGATTTTCATTGTTTTTAAAAATTCTTAATCGCATTGCGAACTTAAAAGAATCAAATTACAATGAATTGATACAAAAAATGTGGTTCAAATAAAAAATTAATCCAAATTTTTCGTCATCTATTTAATTCACTTTAGTATCAATTTGATACATTCAAGAAAACAATCATAATATTGTTTTAAAAAAAAGAAATTTTCTATCAATAATTTTAAGAAAATTTAATTGAAAAATTTAATTTTTAAATTATCAAAATATTTAATTCTAAACATTTCAAATCGATTGTATTAAAAAAATGAATGTTTTTGAATGAATTCAACTATTTTCAATGTTATTAATATTTTAGTAAAATTTCTTGAATGAATTAAATTATTTAAAAAATTGTAATACAATTCTAAGCAGAAGTTAATTATTTTTTAATAATTTTAATAATATTCAGTAGTAGAATGTTTGATTTCAAACATTAACAAACACGATTATTTAAAAAAAACTTGAAAGAAATTCTTCGCAAAATTTAATTACACTTTAAAAATTTTCAATTAAAATTATTAAAGAAATTCCATTATTTCGAACAAAATACAAAGAAATTGGAATTTCTTTAAAATAATTTCATTAGGATTATCAAACATTTTTTAAAAATTTTTCACAAGAAGTCAATTTTTATAAATAATAAAATTTTTCGATGGAATTCTATAATTTTCGAATTTTTTGATAAAATTTTTTGCAAGATTCAATGATTTTTAAGACATTAATTTTTTAACTAAAAAGATTTAAAGAAAATATTTATTAAAAAAAGTTGATAAACAAAAAATCAAACAACTAATTTCGAATTTCAAACAGATAACTAGAATACAACGATTATTATTAATATTGCTTAAAATTATAATAAAGAAGTAAATTATCAAAAAAAAAAAATAAATTAAATAATAATAAAATATAATAATAAATAAATGATAATAAAAAAAAATAATAATAGAATTATTAAGAAAATAAAATGAAAAATTATCAAATTAATAAAATAAATAAGAAAGAAAAATAAAAAGTTAACAAAAATAACAAAATAAATAAGAAATAATATAAAATAAGCGTAAAATAAAGTAACGGAATAAATTAATATTATTATTATTATTTATACTTTTACTATTTTTACTATTGCCACAAAATTTTATTGTATTTCACAATAATTAGTGTAGCCTGTGCCATAAAACAATAAATTACTAAGTAGAGGAAAAATCATTTCTTTCAAACACAATAGAAAATTTTCGCATATTTTTATCACCGTACAGTAAAAATTTTTGGGGATTTTTTATTTTTTTTTTTAAAGTTATTAAGACAAAAATAGTGGGGTAATAAAAAAGGAAAAAAAAGACAAAATTTTTTTTCTTCCTCTGAGCGGGTACAATATATAGGCTATTTTAATTTTTCAAGAGATAGTTAATAAATTTTACAACAGTTATTAAACAACAGGCTGGTGCTTGAAAATGGGCCCTTCCCCCAATAGAAAAAGAGAGAAAGATATAGAGTGAGAGAGAGAGGCCCTTCGGTTTTAAATTGCCATAATAACTATCCAGAATGTCTTATTATTAACGAGTAAATGCTGACATGACCTCTGGCAATAAATATATTCAATCGTAAAATTTCTCACTTTCAAAACATTAAGAAGGATGTGATTTAAATTTTTCAAACATGAAGTGACGATTATTTTATTGCAACAACACATTTTGCCTCCAATTTTTCCGCCTCAAAAACAGAGGGGACAAAATTATATATTGTTCCACGGTAAACTATTTCTGTGTCCATAAACAAAGTGATATGTGACTATTTTTGTTGGATTTTAAAGTATAATTTTCAACCTTTGAAAAAAACAGGTAAATTTAAATTTTATAATTTACGGGATAACTTCTACAATGCGGAAATACTACACTGAAAAAAAAATTTATTTCATTCAAATAACCGATTATTTGATTATTATCAAATAAATATTTACTTGAATCAAATAATTTTTATTTGATTATTATCAAATAAATATTTACTTGAATCAAATAATTTTTATTAAAATCAATTAAATAATATTTGCTTTAAATACTGAAATATTTAATTCAAATACAATTTATTTGATTCAAATAAAAATTATTTGATTCAAGTAAATATTTATTTGATAATAGTCGAATAACCGGTTATTTGAATCAAATCAATTTTTTTTCAGTGTATACATACTGAATTCAAACTCTGGTTAAATTTTCGTTTTTTAATAATCACATTAAAATAATTTATTAAATTTTTAAAAATACTATTTGGTTTTTCTAAAAATATGAGGTTTTCAAAAATTAAACACCCTAATACTGAAAATATAAAAATAATGTATACTCACTCATCGGTTTGTATCTCTTAGTTTCGGAAATTCTACAAGTGTAACTCACCTGTAACAGAAGAAAAAATTGTTTATTAGAAAAATGCTTCTTTTTGGAAAAATAAATCTACTTATCAATTACTTTTAACTTGTTTTTTTAATTTATTTACTTAAATAAACGTTAAATTTATTTATTCATTATTTCTAATTTATTTTGTTGATTTATATTTGAATAAACTATAAACGTATTTATTTATTTTCTTAATAAATAAAATTGACTAAACTATAAACGTATTTATTTATTTTCTTAATAAATAAAATTGACTAAACTATAAACGTATTTATTCATATTCTCAATAAATAATAATAAAAATAATAATAAATAAATAATAAATATTTATTCTTTTTCGAAATAAACAATTTTGTAAACATTAACTTTCACACTTTTTCCAATTATTTTTCACAAATTGTATGGATTTTTATAAATTGTTTAGTGAATATAGTCAAATAATTGGTAATGGATCGAAAAACTCGTAGTCGTATATAAAAGAAATCGCTCTTGGATCAAGTGAGAGTAACCCTGACCTAGCCCAAGTTGAATCCACATAATAAAACGAAAGGATGCTTGACGTCATCGGGTTCTACGTCGTGATTTGTACACTATTCGATGCGTTTTGTTGAAAATAATCGAAAAACGAGACGAAAAACATTTTTTGTTACTATTTTCACGAGAAAAAAGGTAAATTAGGCATATTATTGAGTATACACTGAAAAAAAAATTTATTTGATTCAAATAACCGACTATTATTTGTCTATAATCAAATAAATATTTACTTGAATCAAATAATTTTTATTTGAATCAAATAAATTGTATTTGAATAAAATATTTCAGTATTTGAAGCAAATACTAATTAATTGATTCAAATAAAAATTATTTGATAAAAATTATTTGATTCAAGTAAATATTTATTTGATTGTAGACAAATAATCGGTTATTTGAATCAAATAAATTTTTTTTTCAGTGTACCTAAGCAATTGTCACTGAAGAACTATGGTTGATAGTATATGATAGTATTTACCAAAATTTATGATAGTAATTAACATTCATAGCGTTTACCACTTGTAATAATTATTTTTAATAATAATTAGCATTGATAGTAATTACCATTGATAAACATTGCTATTTATTACAATTACTATTGATAGTAATTAGCATTAATAGTAATTATATTCCATAAAAATTACTATTTATTATAATTACCATTGATGGTAATTAGCAATGATAGTAATTACCATTGATAGTAATCAGCAATGATAGTAATTGCCATTGATAGTAATTAGCAATGATAGTAATTACCTTTGATAGTAATTAGCAATGATAGTAATTACCATTGATAGTAATTACCATTGATAGTAATTAGCAATGATAGTAATTATCATTAATAGTAATTAGCAATGATAGTAATTACTATTGATAGTAATTAGCAATGATAGTAATTATCATTGATAGTAATTAGCAATGATAGTAATTACCATTGAAACCAACTATACTTTATTAAATCGTCACACAAACTGAAAAAAAATTATTTGATTCAATTACTTTAAATTATTTGTAAAAAAATTTATTTCATTCAAATAGTTTTTATTCGGATCTAATAAATATATTTTTTGATTTTAATAACTTGAATTATTTGAATAAAATTTAGTTTGAATCAAAGAAATCTTGATTGAGACAATTAAATAATTAATTGACTCTAATTAATGAATCTTTTTTAATATAAATAATGAGTTATTTGAAATAATTAATTTATTTCACTCAATTATTGAATATTTGATTTTAATAAAAATTATTAGGCACAATTAATTTATTTTATGGCTTCAAGTAAAGTAAATTATTTAATGCAAGTAATGCATTATTTAATGCTATTAAAGTATTTAATACAAATAAATAAAAATATTATTTGGATCAAATAAATCACTTATTGAGACGATAATAAATGAGTTAATTGAAATTAATAATATTTTTATTTCATTCAAATAAATGATGTTAGCGATATAAATACAATTTATTTGTCTGAATTAATTTTAGGTAATTTTATTTTAACAATTTAAAAATCTATTTTATAAGTAATAAATATGTGTTAAATACATTAAATAATAATTGTAGTAAGATTCATATTAATTTTAAATATAATTTTATTTCGATCTCCGTACACACAGAGAAATGGTATATTTGTCTAAGAACCAACTAGACTTTTTATTTGTTTCAAATATATTTTATTTTGTTTAAATAAAATTTTATTTGACTCAAATATGTGTTTTATTTATGTCGAATAAAATTTTTAATTAAAAACAAATAAAAAGTCTAGTTGGTTCTGAGACAAATATACGTTTATTTAAGTCAAATAAAATATATTTGGTTTAAATAATATTTTTCTCTTGATGTAGGTTTCAAATCTTTATTTAATTTAAAAAAATTAATACATAATACTTCCAAGCTTGAGTCTCTCAAAAGGTAGAATCGATAGTACAAAATTAGAATTTTTATAAATTTTTTATGAATGGAAGTGAAAAAAGTAAAATTTATTTAATACAAATGTAAATGTGACGCGATCTGAAGGAAGGGACCTTAGAAGAAAAAAATTCTAGGTTATGTTTGCAATTTTTTAAAAGAAAATACAAAAACAGAATCAACTGTCAATTGAGTTCATTAATGTTTAAGTTTTCATTATAAGTAAAATACTTAATAAACACTGACTTTCATTTGCAGAAAGTAAAAAGAAACTTTTAATCAACGAAACAGTAACACTAACATAACCTTAAAGTGATTTGCTTCTAAGGTCCCTTTTTTCAGATCCCAATTAATGGAATATTAGTCTCAATCAAAATAATTAAGTACGACAAATAGTTGCATATTTGATACAAACAAATATTTAATTATTTCTAAAAAAATTATTTTATTGACGCAAATAAATATTTATTTAAATTAAAAACTTTGCATTATTGAATGAATGAATTTTTCTAATTGAATTAAAGCAATATTTATTAGATCCAATTACTCCCTCTGTTTGACTTAAGTAATTCGTATTCGGTACAAATTACTATTTATATTTTATACGATAAATTAAAATATACTCATATCTAATAAATATTTACTTGCCTCAAATACATATTTATTCATAACCAAATTCAATTCAACAAAATTCTGAATTATTTTAATCAAATAATTTTTATTTGATTCAAATAAATTTTTGTTTCAGTGCAGTTTTCCTATGAACATTAAATTGCGACAAAAATCGAAAAACTGCTTCGCAAACATTTTTTCTCAATATTGAATATTAGTTTTTCGTATATATAAATAAAAAATATTTTATTCGATATTCGTACAGTTTTTTTTATTGATGACTTTTCTTTTTATTAAATAACACATATAGCTATTGTTTAGGAGTGAATTATTGAGATTTAATATTAATACCAATGTCTTATAATAATAATGAAATATAACAATAAATTACGTATCGTTGTAAAAGCTGCGCGTTTTCCCTTGCACACAGTCACGAAAGCTAGTTCACGTAAACAGTGGGGTAATATAATCACACTTAATAGGTCTAGATACAGACATGTAACTTCGGCATTGCACGAGATATGGGGTCGATAAGCAATGAATTTGATTTACTTTTAACCTCATGCGAAAACGTCGCGCACAATATTTATTAATGATTTCGAGAATATACTTCTTGATACCAGCAATTATACGCGCACATAAAATAATTAGACGCGCGCGTGTCACTTAATTTCTCTCTCGAAGATTATACATATACATTTTTGTTTCCTTAAAAAAATTATTAATTTTTCATAATAATTGACGGAGAAATAGTTTTCTTTAAAGTAACAATTTTTTTTTCTAAAGTGGATTTTTAAAATGTCAACAATTTTCAATTTTTTAGTTTTGATGCATATTTTTAGTATATTTAATCAATACGTTTTAATAAATTCGATTTAGTATATCAATTCGATGCATTTTGATATTTTTAGGATTCTCAGTTGAGAAAAGAAAACTATTTTATTTCAATGAAATATTTTTCCGGAAAATGAGATAAATATTTATTTCCATTAATAAAGTGGGAAATATTTTTTCTTATCGAGTTTATCAATGAATTTAGATTCTATTTATTGCACGAAAAAAAACCTTTTACTGGAACAGCGATAACTTTCGCTAAAATAACGAAAGTATTCGTTGCAATAACTAAAAATTCCGCTAATATACTTCCTAAATTTAAATTAGTTTAATTATTTCTACTAATGAAATAGTGCAGATTCGTTTACCAATTGAATTAGTAACTGTTTTTACAAATTTTTAGTAGTTTTTTACTAATTTTTTGTAGAAAATTTACTAATTTGAAATAGTAAAAAATACGTTATACTAATTGAATTAGTAATTTTCTACTAGCAATTAGTAGAAAACTACTAAAAATTAATTAAAAATGTTACTAATTCAAATTGATAAACGAATCCGCACTGATTCAGATTTAGAAAGTTAGTAAAATTTTTAGTTGTTCCAGGTGAAAATTTTTTTTCGTATAGTAATTGAATATTCTTATTATTTAGCAAAGAAAATATACAAGCTTATTATAATAATTGTTTACTAATTCGAATAAGTGACTGATTTTTTTTGTAATTAATAAAATTTACTAATAGATAGTCATTTCTAATAATTTTTAGTAAAATTTGCCCTAATTTGGTAAAATTGACACTAATAATTCGAATTAGTGAAGAATTGTTTGCTTTTAAATTAGTAAAATTTACTAATAAATAGTAATTTCTACTAATTTTTTTATAAAATTTACCCTAATTCGAATTAGTGAAGAATTGTTCGGTTTTGAATTAGTAAAATTAACTAATAAATAGTAATTTCTACTAATTTTTTTATAAAATTTACCCTAATTCGAATTAGTGAAGAATTGTTCGGTTTTGAATTAGTAAAATTAACTAATAAATAGTAATTTCTACTTATTTTTTGGTAAAATTTACACTAATCTATTTCTTCACAATATTCGAATTTCCAATTATTTGTAAATTCTTCAATAAAATATGTATTAGAAAACAAAAACTTCAAATAATATAAAAAATTCCCAATTAAAATTTCTTAAAAAAATTCATTCCACAGAATTGTTACTTAGTTAAAAATATAAAAAATTCAAATTTTCAAAAATTTGAATCTGAAACCTTATCAAAATTTAATTATTTCTAAAATTTTACGCTCTAATACTTTTAATATTCAATTATAATCTAAAATTTTAACTCAAATCCATTTTTAAATCCATTTTTATGAGAAAATTCTGCGAGAATTTCATTATTTAAATACAAAAAAACAATTTTTTGAACAATTACATATATTTCTTAAAATTGAATTCTTTTAAAGAATTATATCAACCAATTTTGAAATAATTTGAATTCTTTTGCAAAATTTTATTAAAATAGATATTAAAAATAATTATATTATGGAAAATTTTTGAAAATAATTGAAATTTTGCCAAGAAATTTATTAAAACTTTTTAAAATAATTTAATTTTAGAGAAGAATTTTATAATTTATAAAGATAATTGATAATTTACGCAAAGAATTGCATTAAAAATTTTGAATGCAATAATTTTATTCTTTAAAGAAATTTAATCAAAAATTTATTAAAAACAATATTTAAATTCTAATAAATAAATTCTAGCAAAGGTTATTAAAATAATTAAATTTCTTTGATAAATTTTAATAAAATTTTTTAAGAATAATTACATTTTTCGAGAAATTCGATTAAAATTGTATTAAAAATAATTGAAATTCTGCAATTAGCTTTATTATTCATCAAAATAATTAAATTCCTAATAAGAATTTTATTATTTGCCAAAAAAATTAAATACCTGTAAAAATTTTATTATTTATGAAAATAATTGAATATTGCGAAGAAATTTATAAAAAATTTGTAAATAATTGAATTCTTTTGGAAAATTTTATTAGAATAGTAAAGAAACCTATTAAAAATCATTGAATTGAGGAAAAATTTTGAAAATAATTGAAATTTTACCAAGTATTTTATTAAAATTTTTGAAAATAATTGATATTTCAAAGCATAATTTAATTATTTCTAAAGATAATTGAAATATTGACGAGAATTTAAAAAAATTTTCGACCACAATTGAATTTTGCTTTTAAATTAGTAAAATTTTCTAATACATAGTAATTTCTACTAATTTTTTTATAAAATTTACCCTAATTCGAATTAGTGAAGAATTGTTCGGTTTTGAATTAGTAAAATTAACTAATAAATAGTAATTTCTACTAATTTTTTGGTAAAATTTACCCCAATTTGTTAAAATTTTCGCTAAAATGAATTAGTGAAGAATTGTTTGCTTTTGAATTAGCAAAATTTACTAATAAATAGTCATTTCTACTAATTTTTTTTTATAAAATTTACCCTAATTCGAATTGGTAAAAAATTGTTTGGTTTTGAATTAGTAAAATTTACTAATAAATAGTAATTTCTACTAATTTTTTAATAAAATTTACCCTAATTCGAATCAGTGAAGAATTGTTCGGTTTTAAATTAGTAAAATTTACTAATAAATAGTAATTTCTACTAATTTTTTGGTAAAATTTACCCAAATTTCGTAAAATTTACGCTAATTCGAATTAGTGAAGTATTGTTTGCTTTTGAATTAGTAAATTTTACTAATAAATTAGTAGAAATTACTATATTTATTAGTAAATGTAAAAATTACTATTTATTAGTAAATGTAGAAATTAGTATTTATTAGTAAATTTTACAAATTCAAAAGCAAAAAGTCAGTGACTAATTCGAATTAATAAACCCTTTTACTAATTGAAATTTAGAGAGAAAAAGAAGTATACATTTAAAAATATTTGTATACATAATACGAAATAATAAGAAATATTTGTAATATTGAAAAATACACAAATGTACGTGTAAAAGAACAAATACGTCCCGCTTCAATATATTAGCATTTAGTAATTACCTTATCGACCCGATCGCTCTGTAGTTGAACGTATCGAGCTTGTATCTCAGTTACGTCCTTCTCGCCTTCGTCGCACGCGAGCGATTATCCAACCAACACCGCGGCGTGCCTTTGCGCGCATAGTTCAACACATATCAGAAATAAATGCGCAAACCCTGACTTCGTGTTATGAAAAGAAAAAAAAAAGAAAAGAAAAATGTGTGCGAGAGAGGGAAAAAAATGAAAAACATTTGTCCCTCCAGGGACAGATTTTAAACAGCTTTATTACTTCCCTTCTCTCCCGCGCGTCTTATCTAAAGTGGACTTCACGCTTACCGCTTCGGAAAAAAGCAAACTTGCAAATGCCCTCTGTTGTTAACTTAATTATGTCATCAACATCCCCCTGCTCTCGTTTTTCCCACTTTTTCTGTTTTTTTCTTTTTTTTTTTTTTTTTTGCTTCTGTAAATTTCTATGCAAAAATTCGATCAACGGTTTTTACTTTCATTTAATTTGTATTTATTTGAATATATTTGAATAAATATGTAGGAGTTGATTTAATCGAGAATTTTATTTTAGTTATTTTTATCTATAGTTTATTTGCACACAGATTTGCTATAAGGATATTAATAAATTGAGGCAAACACAAATCGTAAATGTTTTTAATTAAATTAAAATTAGAATTTTTCTAACACCATATTTGGAGTTGAAATAAAATTTTTTTTCTTATTTGATCCATTCAAATGTATGAAATCAAAAATTATATTACTCTCACAAAACTAAGCAGGGTTGCTACAAAAAACTTAACTTAAAATATTATTAGACATTTTCTATTAGAAAAAAAGAAGTAAATCGAAACAGTAGTTATTACAGTTAAATGAAAAACAATGTTTAAATCAATTATCTAAAACTTTAATAGAAATTCATTTTAAATTAAATTTTCATTATAAAATTCTACGACAATTCAATATTTTAAATATAAAAATGAATAATTTATTGTACAGTTAAACTTTTCTTAAAATTAAATTTAAAAAAAAAATTTATTAACAACTTTTGAAAATAATTGATTACTTTTATGGAATTTAATTAAAAGATAACTGTAATTCATTGAATAAAGGAGTTTTTCACAATTTTTGAAAATAATTTAAAACTTTTGAGAATTTTATTCCAATTTTAAAAAATAATTGAATATAAAAAATATAAATTAACGCAAAGAATTTAATTAAATTTTGTTTAAATAATTGAAATTTTGCTAAAAATTTTATTAACATTTTTAAAAATAATTTACTTCTTAACAGAAGATTTAAAAATTTAAAAAATAATAATTTATGAAAATAATTACAATAATTAATGCAAAGAATTTAATTGAATTTTGTTTAAATAATTGAAATTTTGCTAAAAATTGTAATAACATTTTAAAAAATAATTAACTTCTTATGAGAAGAATTTGGCTATATTTATAAAAATTACTTAATTCATGACAAGGATTTTTCAAAAAATTTGAAATACTTTAAATTTTTGTAAAGTTTTTTTTGTTATTTTTATTTTTCAAAAGAATTAAATAATTGAATTCTTGCAGAATTACTTAAAATTTTTTAAAAATAAATAATTTTCTGCGACGAAATAAATGTTTATTTATTAAAATAATTGAATTCTTATAAAAAAAAATTTATTCTTTATAAAAGTATTAAAATGTTTTTGTAGAATTGTATTCAAAATTGTTTTCAGTAATTAAATTTTATGATAAATTCAATAGAAATGGTAAATATTGAAAATAATTAAATTGCAAAAAACTTTTGAAAATAATGGAAATTTTTAGAAAGAATTTTATTCAAAAGTTTTGAAAAAAATTGATTTGTCTTAAGGAATTTAATTAAAATATTACTGAAATTTATTAAAATAAAGAATTTTTCATAATTTTTAAAAATAATTGAAAACTTTTGAGAATTTTATTCAAAATTTTTTTAAATAATTGAATTCGAAAGAAGAATTAAAAAAAAATTCATAAAAATAATTGCATTAATTAATACGAAAATTTTTATTAAATTCTGTTTAAATAACTGAAATTTTACCAAGAATTTTATTAACATTTTTGAAAATAATTGACTTTTTATTAGACGAATTTTGCCGTCTATTGTAGAAATAACTTGACGAGGATTTCTTGAGAATTTTTCAAAAATTTTGAAAATAATTAAATTTTGCAAAATATCTTTTATTTTTCAAAAGAATTCAATTCTCGCAACGAATTTTCTTTTTTATCAAAATAATTGAATTTGGAAAGAATTCTATTTTAATTCCTTAAAATAATTAATTTTATATAGAAATAATTTTGTAATTTATCAAGATAATTGAATTATTTTGCAAAATTATTCAAAAAGTTTTAAAAATAATTTATTATCTGCGAAGAATTAAAAGATATTTTATTAAATTTATTGAATTATTGTAACGAATTTTATTACTTTATAGTTTCAAAAAATGTTTCGTATAAACTTTAATTCTTTCGTCAAATTTTAATAACATTTTTAAGAATAATTATATTTTTCGAGGAATTCACTTAAAAATTCTTTAAACTATTTGAAATTCTACGATGAAAATAATTGGATACGTAAAAGAAATTTTATTATTTAAAAATTTTTTTTTTTTAATAATTGAATGTTTTCACAGAATTGTATCCAATATTCTTTTGAATAATTCAATTTTATGATAAATTCTATAAATATAGTAAATATTGAAAATCATTGAATTGCGAAAAACTTTTAAAAATAATTAAAATTTGGGAAAGAATTTTTATTTCAATTTTTCAAAATAATTTAATTTTTGGTGAAAAATTTTGCAATTTATAAAGATAATTAAATTCTTGACGAGATATTAGGTTAAAAGTTTTGAAAATAATTTAATTTACACGAAGAATTATACAATTTCTGAAAATAATTGAATTCTTATGATGAATATTGTTATTTATGAAAAGAATTGAATTTTGCAAAGAATTTTGTTATAGAATTCCTTCAAATAATTGATTTTTAGTAAAAAATTTTGTTATTTATAAAAATAATAATTGAGTTAAAACTTTCGAAAAAATTGAATATTAAAAAATTCATTATTGTCAGAAATGTAAATATATTTTAAAGGTTCGGTATTTGAATTTCAATTCCTGGTATAGTTTTATAGTTTACGAGGCAAACAAGAAAGAAGCAAAAATTCAGAATTTTGTTATGAATTATAAAAAATTTATTTTTTTCCAGTACAGGAAAAAAATCTTTACCTGGAACTTCTAAAAATTTCACTATATTAGCGAAATTTTTAGTTATTGCAGCGAATATTTTGGCTATTTCAACGAATATTTTCGCAATTTTAGCGAAAGTGTGAAATTAATAAATTTTGTCAGTGTTCCAGTTAAATTTTTTTTTTCGTGCACTTTTAATAAAAATCCCTGATTTTTCTGACTAATTCTACTTTTTCCAAATTCCTTGGTCAGTGGCAATTTTGTTAATTCATTAAATTAAAAATCTTTCGCCTTAAAAAAATTAAAATATTGAAAAAAGTAATAACAACAATAGCAGTGATAATAATAAAAATTCAAGTAATGATATATTAATTCACATTTTAATAATTACAAAAATAATAAATTTAGTCCGTGTGAAAGGTGTAAAATTTCGACAGAGGAAAAAAAGCGAGAGTGAACTTCCGGTCTCGCGGCCTTGAAACTTTATAATAGACGAGTAAGGTAAAAAAATGATCCAATGGCGCCCGGCTCTATTTAGTGGCGCCATATATTTATACATCTGTATATATATATATATATATATATATATATATATATATATATATATATATATATATATATATATATATATATATATATATATATATATATATATATATATAAATGAATGAATGAACTGAAAATTTCATTGAGGTTTTTTTTTCTCCCATCGAATATATAAAAACTGGTGTAACAAGGGAGTAATATTTTTAATTACAACATCAAGCTTTCTTTTTTGGCTTCCAGTTTCTCTAAGTCACTCAGATTCGATGACTTGCATAACTTGACCTGATTTGTATGTGGTCCTAATTTTTAATAACAGCTTCTCGCAACGTTCGCATTTGGGGTTCATCTTTAAGGAAGGGCGTTCTTATGGGAATCGTTTCAAAGTATATATATAGGGACCAGAAAAAAGGATCTCGGCGAGAAACAAAGAGAAACCAGCCGGAAAACCGGAAAGCCTTTAGAAAAAAATTATAAAGTGTTTCTGACTCCCTAAGTGTAGAGGGCAACGGCGGAACTTTAATGGATTACTAATCGTCGTTCCAGAGACTTAATGACTTCGAAAAAATTATAGTTTCTCTCATTCGTCGTGTATATACCAAACCTTCTTTCCATATATACTTTCAACAAATATATGTAAGGGCCAGTTTCTCAGCTTTATTAAATTATAACTCTAATTCGACCATGTATTTATTGTTTTCCTAATGTCAAACTTCAATTATCAATTATAGAAGAGAAATCTTATTATATAGTCTCATTATTATCTTTCATTCGTCTTGGATAAATATTTGATTGGTTCAAAATAGAAAATGATTTAATTTCGATGTTTTTTTCGAAATAAAATGATAATTTCATTTATAAAGTAATTTTGTTTTGTCTTGAGAAATATACATACAGCTTAGAGAGTCGAATAAGAGTAGCGATCGAAACAATAAAATGTAGAAAAGTGACAGACGGTCTGGTGCTCTTTCCAATGGCTCACGATTTATGTCTCTGTTGTCTTTTTATGAATAAATATTCTGATTTCTGATGGCAAAACGTGTCTGAGGACTCGGGCGGACGTAACAACAGAAATATAAAAAAAAAATTTTATCCAGACTACCACAAAATGTTTCAATATGAGTATAGCAGAATGTCATTCTTGCAAACAGATTCTTGGCGTAGGTAATCAACAAAAAAATATATTCATTCGATATACACTTTTTTATCATTGCAAATATTTAAAAACAATAAATTTTAATATTAAACAAATTTAGAAGCAATTATATAATTGAATATGTATTTAGAGATAAGTATCAGTATTTTTAAAATCAGTCACTCACAATGTTCTTGAAGGTATCAAATTGAGACCAATTTGAATTAAATTCGTACCGAAAATTTGACTCAATTTTTTATTTGATCAACATATTGTTAAATAATTTTAATAAAACTTTTGAAAATAATTACAATATTTCGAGGAATTAATTTCATATTGCATTAAGAGTAATCGAAATCCTCTGAAGAATTTTATTATTTATGAAAGTATAATTAAATTTTTTTAATTTAATTGAACTTTCAGAAATAATTAATTTTTTTAAAACCATTTTACGAAAAGTTAAAAGAAAAATACTTGTATCAAATTTTATTAAACTTTTGTAAATAATCGAATTTTTTTGAAATCATTTTATGACGATTTAAATAGTTACATAAATTATTTAGAATAATTTAATTCAAATTGTATTTTAAAAATAAGTGAATTCTTATGGTGAATTTTATTAAAGTTATTTAAATATTGAAGTTTTTTAAAACAATTTTATGAAAATTTAAAGAATAATTTACTTATTTCGAATAACTGAATTCTTACTATAAATTTCAATATTCATGAAAACAATTGAATTCTATGATTGCATTATACTAACTTTTTATTATCTTGCAATTAATTTTATATTATTTTTTAAAATAAATGAATTCTTGCACCGAATTTTTTTTAACTTTTGTAAATAATTAAATTTATGTGTAATTTTATGAAAATTTTAATTAACAATTAAATTATTTCGAATAATTTACTCAAAATTGTTTCAAAATAATTAAATTTTTACCATGAATTTTGTTCAAAATTTTTTAAATATTTAATTTTTTCAAAATCATTTTATGGAAATTTAAAAGAATAATTCACAAATTTCAAATAATTAAACTAAAATTGTATTAAATCTAATTGAATTCTTGCATCGAATTTTATTAAACTGTTGTAAATAGTTATGAATTTTTGTCCTCATTTTGCAAAGAGTGAAAAGAATAATTAAATTATTTCGAATAATTTACTTAAAATTGTTTAAAAACAATTAAATTTTTACCATGAATGTTGTTCAAATTTTTTAAATATTTGTTTTTTTGAAAATCATTTTATAAAAATTTAAAAGAATAATTTTCTAATTTCAATTAATTTGACTAAAAATTCTTAAAAAAAAAAAAATTGAAATCTTGCTATAAATATTAATTTTCATGAAATCAATTAAATTATTTCATCGAATTTTATAAAACTTTTGTAAATAATTGAATTTTTTAAAATTATTTTACGTAGAGTTAAAAGAACAATTAAATTATTTTGAATAATTTATTTAAAATTGTTTCAAAATGATTAAATTCTTGCACTGAAAAAAAAAAAATGTTCTTGTTTGGAGAGGAAAATTTCTATTGTAAAAATCTTCTTAAATCAAGTTTATTAAACATTTGATTTTTTTAAAATCATTTTATGAAAATTTTAAATAATAATTTGCTTATTTCAGGTAATTTAACTGAAATTATTTTAAAAATAATTGTATTATTGCTATAAATTTTAATATTCATGAAAACAATTAATTATATAAAAATTATATAATTATTATATATATTATTATTAATTATTATTATATAAAAATTATATATAAAATTATTATAATAAGCAATTTTATTATTTATGGAAATAAATTAATTCTTGCACAGAATTTTTTTTAAACTTTTGTAAATAATTAAATTTTTTGAATCATTTTATGAAAATTTTAATTATCAATTAAATTATTTTAAATAATTTACTTAAAATTGTTTCAAAATAATTAATTTTTGACAATGAATTTTGTTCAAAATTTTTAAAATTTTTGATTTTTTCAAAATCATTTTATGGAAATTTAACAGAATAATAATTAACAAATTTCAAATAATTAAACTAAAATTTTATTAAATATAATTGAATTCCTGCATCGAATTTTAATAAACTTTAGTAAATAATTGGATTTTTTTTTATTATTTTACGAAGAGTTAAAAGAACAATTAAATTATTTCAAATAAGTTACTAAAAATTGTTTTAAAAATAATTGAATTCTCGCTATAAACTTTAATATTCATGAAGAAAATAATTGAATTATTATAAATAAATTTTACTAAAGTTCTAGAAAATAATACATTTTTTACATTGAATTTTATTAAAATATTTTATGTAATTGATTTTCCGGAAAAATTTTCTTTGAATATTAGAATTTAAATACATATATGAATCCCTTTGAAAAATTTTACTATTTAGTAAAAAAAAATTACCATTTAGTAATTTAGTATTTAATTGGTTGTCATAATTATTGGTCGTTCCAGTTATTCGTTAATTATAATCAATACCAATTATAATTATTATTAGTAGTCATAGTCATTAGTATTTATAATCAATAGTAATTATAATTGAATCGCGAATTTCGAAAAGGGCTCAACTCTAAATACCGTGTCATTTTTATATGATAAAAGACATTAAAAATGACTCTTACAATTTTCAGAGTGTTGAGCCCTTTTCAAAATTTAATTAGTAAGTGTAATTATTAGCAATCATAGTCATTGGTGATTAGAATCATTTGCTTTTAGAAAATTTTAGTTTTTAAAAAAATATTAGCATTATTATTATTATTATTATTACTATTATTATTATTGTTATTTTTATTATTATTTTTATTATTATTTTTATTATTATTTTTATTATTATTTTTATTATTATTTTTATTATTATTTTTATTATTATTTTTATTATTATTTATATTATTATTTTTATTATTATTTTTATTATTATTTTTATTATTATTAATTAAATATGTTTGAAATTTTTAAGAATAAATAGCAATTGTAATTTGTTGTTATAATCATTGGTAGCTATCATCATTGGTAGTGAAAGTCATTAGTAATCATAGGCATTGGTTATTTTTTTAAAATTAAATCCTATTCAAAGTATGAGAAATATTATCTCAACTTATCATTCCTGTAAAAATTCGAAGAAAAACGATTTAAAGGAGTGCAAGAAAAAAAAATGGGAGAAAAAGAAAAAAGTGTAAACGACATTTTTGCCGACTGAACATGCCAATGTTGAGGAAGAAATGAACGCGGGATGAAACTTTCTGTCTGCACGAGTCCAAGGAAGCGTTACTTATTAGCCGCTAAGGCGTCGCGACGCCTTGGTTAAAGAAAAATCCGTAAGATGGAGACGCGAGCAAAATATAAACGCGCATGAAGTTCAGAGAGAAGCTTTCGCGGAACTGACGGCGTCGCGACGCTTGGAGAAATCTATGCACGCTATACATTCACGCCTACGTAAGTGTGTGTTTGTGTGTGTATATAAATTCAGACCACACACACACATGTGATTGCAAATTTTATATATATATGTATTGCTTGACATGCACGGAATAAATGATTGTGCAAAAGGATTTTCTTTTTCCTCCTTTCCTTGGGGATCATAAGTTTTTTAAAATTTAAAAATGTGAACTACGCTTATTTAAGACGAAAAAGATATAGTTGGAAGTAAAATCTATCACGTATGCAGTTAAAAATTCTTATAAACTGTCAAGAAAACTTGAATATATAAGAAACTTTTTAATAGGTCTCTTACTTTTAGTTATTTCACTTTAAGCGATTTTCAAGTCAGAAGAAAGAAAATCAGCGAAAAAAAAGGAGAGACGGAGAAACTGCGCTTATAAAGAATCGCGAAATTAGAATATCGCACGTATGTGCGCGCGGTACATTAAAATAAATTATTTACCAGAATGGAAATGTTTCAAAAATAGGGTGATTTTACATATTTTTTTTTTTTTTTGCAAAACGGAGTTTTTATTTGACGACTCAAT
Organism: Leptopilina drosophilae; assembly: GCA_032873175.1. Lineage (NCBI taxonomy): Eukaryota > Metazoa > Arthropoda > Insecta > Hymenoptera > Figitidae > Leptopilina > Leptopilina drosophilae. Next base: position 52,685,217 of record CM065479.1, read on the forward strand.
TTTTCAATAATTTCCAAATTAAAATTACATTAAAGAATGGAATAATTTTTTAAAAATGAATATTCAAATACCTATGTGACGCGATCTGAAGAAAGGGACCTTAGAAGCAATTCACTTTAAGGTTATGTTAGTGTTACTTTTTTGTTGATTAAAAGTTTCTTTTTACTCATTGAATATTAAAATCAGTTTTTATTAACTATTTTAATTGTAATGAAAACCTAAACATTTATAATTTATATTGTCAGTTGATTTTCTCTTTGTGTTTTCATTTCAAAAATTGCAAACATAACCTATAATTATTTGCGTCTAAGGTCCCTTTCTTCAAATCGCGTCACCTATTTATTTTTCCACATGGATTAAAATATTTTTAATGTTTTTAATGCAAAGCTGTTTTTGAAATTTAACTATTTCTCAGAATTAAAACTGTAATTCTATCAAAATTCAATCATTATTTCTTGTTGCAATTTTTTAATAAAAATATTTCTAATTTTAAAATAAAACATCAAATATTATTAGTTTTACAGTCAATTAAAACTACCAAAGGCTTCAATTTCAAAATCTTATGAAATTTAATTGTTTCTGAAAATTTATACTATAAAACGCTTCTAAAATTCAAATATTTATTTCAAATTTTAACTGAAATTCAATTTTTAATCAATTCTTATATTAAAAAGTTCTAAGAAAATTCAAGTATTTAAATACTAAAATAAATAAATAACTAATTATATAATTGAATAAATGCACTTATGAAAATTGAATTCTAATCAAGAATTTTATTAAAATTTTCAAAAACAATTTATTTTCTTAAGAAAAATAATAAAAATTGATAGTAAATAGATTTTTCGAAGAATTCATTAAAAATTCTATTAAAAATAATTGAGATCCTGTAAAAAACTGCATTGTTTTTAAAAATAATTGAATTCTAGAATAAAATGTTATTAGATTGTTTTCAGATAATTAAATCTTATTTAATCATTTTATAAAAATTTAAATAAATAATTCAATCAGTTCAAACAGTTTAATTAACATTGTATTAAAACTAATTTAATTCTTGCAATCAATTTTATTATTTTTCAAAGTAATTAATTTCTTTTACTGCAAATTTTTTTAAAAAATTTGAAATAATTGATTTCTTTTACTGCAAATTTTTTTAAAAAATTTGAAATAATTGATTTTCTTTCGAAATTTTTTTTACAAATTCCACTTAATTGATTTCGTTTAAAATTTTTTTTAAACCTTCCAAAGAATTGGATTTTTTGTAAAAATTTTATTACTTATGATATAAATTGAAGTTTGTGTTTGATTTTACTAATTTTTTTTTCAATTCCCTTCATGAAAATTTAGTTAAATTTGTGAGAATAATTATTAAATTTTAATCAACAAATTACATTAAATTTTTTTTTTAAATAACTGAATTCATTCGAAGAATTCTAATAAAATTGTGATGAATAATAATTGATTTCCAAAGAAAAATTTTTAGTTTTTATCAAAATATTTAAATTGAAAAAATCCTGTTATGAGTTTTATCAATTATAATAATTAAATTCTTGCAACGAATTTTATTAAAAAATCCTAATAATAATTTTGAATTCCTGAGAAGAATATTGTTATTTATAAAAATAAGTGAATTGTAGCTAAGAATTTAATAATCACAACAAATTTTATCATTTTAGAGACTAATTTCTTTTACTGTAAATTTAAAAAAAAATTTAAATAATTGATTTATTTCGAAAATTTTTTTAAAAACTCCAAACAATTGATTTTTTTGACATTTTTTTAAACATTCCAAAGAATTAAATTTTCTATAAAACATTTATTATTTATGATATTAATTGAATTTTGTGTTAAATTTTACTAAGTTTTTGTCAATTCCCTTCATGAAAATTTAGTTAAATATGTGAGAATAATTATTAAATTCTAATCAACAAATCACATCAAATTTTTTTTAAATAACTGAATTCATTCGAAGAATTCTAATAAAATTGTTATGAATAGTAGTTGATTTCGGGAGAAAAATGTTTACCATTTATAAAAATAATTGAACCGAATAAAAAGAATTGAAATCCTGTTATGAGTTTTATCAATTATAATAATTAAATTCTTGCAACGAAATTTATTAAAAAATTCTAATAATAATTTTGAATTCCTGAGAAGAATATTATTATTTATAAAAATAAATGAATTCTAGCTAAGAATTTAATAATAATATTAATAAATAATTGATTTTCTTGGACAAAATTTTATAAAAAAATTGTACTGAAAAATATGTAAATATTTATAATTAAATCATATATCAAGAAGTTTTATTTCATTTCAATATAACTTTACTAAATTTCACATAAATTTTTTTAAAGTTTAGTATTTTTTATATCAAAATTTCGGTTTGTTGAATTTTTTCCCCAAAATTTATAAAATACTTTTACAAAATTTAATATACATTTTCTTTCAGTGTGAATTTTAAGTAATTAAAATCGTGTGAAAATTTTATTATTTATGAAAATAATTGTATGTTTGCAAAAAATGAACAAAATTATTCTTGAATTATTCATAACTTTTGAGAAACTATTAGCAAATTTAAACTATTTGCAAATTTCAATAAAAACAATTAAATAAATTTAAAATTTAATTAAATTAGTTCAATTTTCTTTTAATTTTTTTTATGTGCAAATTTTCAAACAGAATAGAGAAAATTATCCAGTTTTTAATGTCACAAATCTAAGAAAAAAGTATCGAAATAGTAACAAGTCGTATAAAATCTATCAATAGATGATTACGAAGCCTACGTCGAAATTTGATTTGCAATTAAAAACAACAAGAATTAAAAAAACTATTAAATAAAATGGATTTTTCAATTTACTTTTTAGTTTTTCTTCTTCAATTTACCCCTAGTATTAAAAATTGGCAGCATTTTTAACCAGACCAGAAGTAGTTACGGTAAATCGTTAGGTATTAAAATTTAATTTAAAAAAAATTTTTTTTTTATTTATTTTTTTATTTATTTAATTTTTTTTTATTTTATTTATTTATTTTGTGTTATTTTAATACCTAACGATTTACCGTGGTAGTAATAATGACTAAATAGTAAAAAAAGTGGAACAGGACTTAATGACTTTCGTTGCGATGTTCGAAACATTGGGACATAAAATATTAATGTTATGGATAAATTTAATATTATAGAGCACATTGACATTTAGGAATAAATTTTATATAATGGGAATGCTTTCAACTGCAGACTGTGCACCCTCATCTCATCGAATGTATTTTCACTGGCACATAGACAATAGAATGCACACAGTGAATCACATGTGAGTCTAAGAAGGGTACAAAAAAAAGAAGAGGAGGAAAAAGAAAAAGAATAAATATAGCACCAGAAAAGTAGAGGAGAATGACACGACGTAAGGAAAGATCGTAGGAGAAGGTTGTCACCTTCTGCACCTTCACGAGTTTGCACACGCGTTTAGAGAGACTTGGAAGCTTCTACACAGTACCATCCCCTCCGCCAATGTTCTATAGTCACTTTTCTCTCTCTCGCTCTTTTTCTTTTTTGCATTTCTTTTCTCTCAAGTAAAAAAGGAAAGCGCGCCAAGGAGTGAAAGAGGGTGTTGGAGAGTGTCGGAGAAGGAGGAGAGACGTTGGTAGCTCCAAGCATAGCTAACTAGCTGAATCTGAATCAATACTCACTTCTGCCCCCAGCCACCCTGCGGCTCCTTCTTTTCACAAGAGGGACTCTAAAGTCTCTCCTTCTCTCCTTCTTCTTCTACTTCTTCTACTTTCGTTTCTATATATGTATACATACTCTTTTTTACTCCTTTTTCTTTCTTTTTTTTTTTTTTGCTTTTTTTCCTTCTGGTTCCATACTCGCGTCCCATTCTCCGAAAAACCCCTTTTTCTATCCCCCAACACCTACTCCTATACTTCACTCAACTCTATTCTCCGAGATTCAAATCGTCGCGACGTTTGATCGACGAATTCGCGATGCGTGTTACTGATCTCTCCGACCGACGGTTTCGACTTTTAAATTCGTATAGACGTGCTTTGCCATGGTAGAAATATATATATAGTATGAATTTCCCCTGAAGAAGAAAAAAATCACTGCAATTTTTTTTCTTTACAAAATTTTGGATTAAATTTTAAGGGAGACTTCGACAAACAATCGGAACAAAAGTTAGTCTAATATCATAATATAATCGTGATTTTTTAAGTTGAAGTCAAATTAAATGTTTAATTCTTTTTGGTCTTAATTAGAATCAGTTAAAAATCATGGTTTTAACTTAAAATCAGTGACTGACTTCTGAATCGGTTGAAAACAATATTTTTTATTTTAAGTTTTATTTATAAGTTTTTAATTTTTACATTTTCAGTTAAAAAATAACTAATTTTTAGTAAAAAAAAAAGAACTAACAAATTATTTAAACTTGACCAATTGAATCATTTGAAAAATATTTACTGAAACCTTTCGAACATTTAACTACTATAGGGGTTAAAACTACTAGTTGCAGAAGAAGTCAGTATTTTTTACGATCAGCTTTTTTACTGCCGATTTTATTCACTATCAGTATTATTTACTGACAGTAGTTTTTACTACTAGGCGTATTATTTTATTCACTACCAGCTTATTTTACTAGCGCAGTATTTTTTAGTGTATTTTTACTACCATTTTTTTTATTATATCTAGTATATAATATTATAGTATTTTATACTATTATAAAATATATAATAATAATTCTAATAAAAAATACTATAGTAGTAAAAAAGCTGGTAGTAAATAATAATTCTAGTAAAAAATACTGGTTGTAAATAATAATTCAATTAAAAAAATGTAAATAAAAATAATAATAATTGTTATATAATATATAATTTATATAATTTATTTATATAATAATACAATAATAATACAATAATTTATATAATAATACAATTGTTTATATAATATACTATAATATTTTATAGTATTTTTATTATTATTTTATTTGATTATTTATATTATAAATTTATTTACTGCCAGTATTTTTTACCAGAATTATTACTTAGTACCAGCTTTTTTTACTACTAGTATTTTTTACTAGAATTATTACTTAGTACCAGCTTTTTTTAACTATCAGTATTTTTTAATAAAATTAATACTTAGTACCAGATTTTGTACTACCAGTATTTTTTACTTAAATTATTATTTACTACCAGCTTTCTTTACTACTAGTATTTTTTATTAGAATTATTATTTACAACCAGTATTTTTTACTAGAATTATTATTTACTACCAGCTTTTTTTACTACTATAGTATTTTTTATTAGAATTATTATTTACTACCAGAATTTTTTTTTTCTAGAATTATTATTTACTACCAGCTTGTTTTACTACTATAGTATTTTTTATTAGAATTATTATATTTACTACCAGCTTTTTATACTACCAGTATTTTTTACTAGAATTATTATTTACTACCAGTATTTTTTACTAGAATTATTATTTACTACCAGCTTTTTTTACTACTATAGTATTTTTTATTAGAATTATTATTTACAACCAGTATTTTTTACTAGAATTATTATTTACTACCAGCTTTTTTTACTACTATAGTATTTTTTACTTGAATTATTATTTACTACCAGCTTTCTTTACTACTAGTATTTTTTATTAGAATTATTATATTTACTACCAGCTTTTTATACTACTAGTATTTTTTACTAGAATTAATATTTACCACCAGTATTGTTTACTAGAATTATTATTTACGATCAGCTTTTTTTACTACCAGTATTTTTTACTAGAATTATTACATAGTACCAGATTTTTTACCACCAGTATTTTTTACCTGAATTATTATTTACTACCAGCTTTTTTACTACTATAGTATTTTTTTAGAATTATTATTTACTACTAGTATTTTTTACTAGAATTATTGTTTACTACCAGCTTTTTATACTACCAGTATTTTTTACTAGAATTATTATTTACCACCAGTATTGTTTACTAGAATTATTATTTACTATCAGCTTTTTTTACTATCGGTATTTTTTACTACCAGCTTTTTTATTATCTATTTTATTTGCAGCCAATATTAATTTATTAACAGTATTTTTACTATCAGATTTTACAGTCGATTTTGTGTACTGTCATTATTTTATAATAGGAGTATTATTTACTACCAGCTTTTTTTACTGTTGCAGTATTTTTACACTACTGCTATTTTTTACTGTCAGTATTTTGTACTACCACCTTTTTTACTATCAAATTTTATTTACTGTCAGTATATTATACTGTCAGTAGTTTTTACTACCACCTTTTTTACTACCACCTTTTTTACTATCAATTTCATTTCCCGACAGTATTTTTTTACTATAAAGGGTATTTTTTACTACCAGCTTTCTATTACTATCAGTATTTTTTACTATCAGAATTTTTATTTATTACCAATTTTATTTACAGCCAGTAGTTTTTCTACCAGTTTTTTTTTACTATGAGTATTATTCACTATCAAATTTTTTTACTACCAGCATTTTTTTCTTACTAATATTTTTTAATATCAATATTATTTTCCACTAGTATTTTTTTACTATATCAGCATTATTTTCTACCTGTATTTTCGATACTATCAGTATTATTTTTAACCAAAATGTTTTAATACTAGTATTATTTTCTACCAAAATGTTTTAAAACTAGTATTTTTTACTACCAGTACTTTTATCGAGAAATAATGAAAGCAAGTTGTAATTAACACTGTCAGTTTTTACAACCTTTTTTTCTATATGCTACCTTTTTATTATCAGTATATTCTTGATTGCTATTAATTTTTACTATCATTATTATTTACTGCCAGTAGTTATACTACCAGTATTTTTTAATATCAGCATTATTTACTAGCAATATTTTTAGCCGCTATTAATTAAAAGGAGTATCATTTTTTACTACCAGCAATTAAAACAACTCGGGTAATTTAAATTGACGCTATTTGAAATCACCTGCGAAATAAAACGAATAATAATTCAAAGTACAGTTTATTAAAAGCGTCAGATTTTTAACCCCAAGTAGATTGTTAAAAAGATTTTTTTAACACTACTAATAATAATTTAATTTATTTAATTTATTATATTATTTTAATTTATCGGTAGAATTTCACTGAAAATCAGTAAAAACCACTGATTGTCATTAAAAAATTTTAAAATTTATAGCAAAAATTCAATTATTTTTAATACAATTTTAGTTAAATTATTTGAAGTAAGTGAATTATTCTTTTAAATTTTCATAAAATGAAATTAATATTTCAAATATTTAAAAAATGTTGAACAAAATTTATATAGCAAGAATTTAATTATTTTTAAACAATTTTAAGTAATTTTTCTCTCAAAACAAGAATTTTTTTTGTTCAGTGCAAGAATTTAATTATTTTGAAATAATTTTAAATAAATTATTTGAAATAATTTACTTGTTCTTTTAACTCTTCGGAAAATGATGATGTAATTTCAATTATTTACAAAATTTCAATAAAATTCGATGCAAGAATTCAATTATATTTAATATAATTTTAGTTAAATTATTTGAAATAAGTGAATTATTTTTTTAAATTGCTGTAAAATGATTTTGAAAAACTCAAATATTTAAAAAAATTTGAACAAAATTGGTGGCAAAAATTTAATTATTTTTAAACAATTTTAAGTAACTTATTTGAAATAATTTAACTGTTATTTTAACTCTTCGCAAATTAAATGATTTTCAAAAAAACAAATATTTAAAAAATTTGAACAACATTCATGGTAAAAATTCAATTGTTTTTAAACAATTTGAAGTAAATTATTCGAAATAATTTAATTGTCAATGAAAATTTTCATAAAATGATACATCAACTTAACTATTTACAATAGTAAAAAAAATTTGGTGCAAGAATAACTTTAGAAACAATATCGTAAAAATAAGTTAAAAATATAAACGGAAAATTAGGAAACTGAAATAATAACCATAAATAATAATAATTGTAATATTTAAAATATTAACATACGGAAATTTTTATTGTATATTAAATATTCATATTTGAAAAATTGTATTTACAATCGCAACTATTAATAATGAATTATGCGATTCATATTAAAATATCTCTATTTCAGAAGAAGGCATTATAATAAATGCATATTTGCAGAGATTCCATATGTCTATACGATTGAATTGAGTTATTCTTCGGAAAATTACTGGTTATAAATTTATTTCAGAATTATACACGAATACGTCAGTTTATGTATATATAATACACTTTCCAATTCTACTTATAGTCGAACTGTGATGGACTTAAAGTGAATTAGTGTCCCAAGGAACATGCAGTCGAGTTCACAATCTACAATGTTCTCATTTTCAGACTGTTGTCACTTATCAGGTGTGAGAAAATAAATTCAGATGATTAAATTTCCATTCATCATTGTAGGACATCAACGGATTTCTGTCAAAATCATTGAATTCGTTTCAATTCATTCACTATGGAGTAGAAAACAAATTTTTAAAAAACAAATTTATTAATTAATGTAAATAATTAATTACTCGTTAAATCTGAATTAGTAAACACTTTTACTAATTTGAATCAGTGACTGGTTTTTTGCTTTTGAATTAGTAAAGTTTACTAATAAATAGTAATTATTCATTAAAAGGCACTTTTTTACTTTTTGCAAATTAAAACCATTGTAAATTATGTATTTTAGTTATAATGAAAACTGAAACACTAATGATTCACATTGTCAGTTGATCCTTTTTTTTGCGTTTTCATTTAAAAAATTGCAAAAATATTTTCTAAAAATTACAACTGTAATTCTTTCAAAATCCAATCATTTTTTTGTTCCAATTTTTTAATAAAATTATTCCAAATTTTCAAATAAAACATCAAATATATTATTAGTTTTTCAGTCAATTAAAATTATCAAAGGTTTCAATTTAAAAATCTTATGAACTTTAATTGTTTCTGACAATGTACACTATAAAACGCTTCTAAAATTCAAATATTTATTAAAAATTTTAACTGGAATTCAACTTTAAATCAATTGTTTTTAAAAAGTTCGACGAGAATTCAAGTATTTAAATAATATAATAAAAAAAACTGATTATATAATATTGAATATGCACTTTTAAAAATTAAATTCTTATAAAAATTTTATTAAAAATTTTCAAAAACAATTTATTTTCTTAAGAAAAATAAAAAAAATTGGTAGCAAATAGATTTTTTGAAGAATTCATTAAAAATTGTATTAAAAATAATTAAGATCCTGTAAAAAACTGTATTGTTTTTAAAAATAATTGAATTCTAGAATAAAATGTTATTAGATTGTTTTCAGATAATTAAATCTTATTTAATCATTTTTTAAAAATTTAAATAAATAATTCAATTAGTTCAAATAGTTTAATTAACATTGTATTAAAACTAATTTAATTCTTAAAAAATTAAAAAAAGGGTCAATCAATTTTATCATTTATGAAAATAATTAATTTCTTTCACTGAAAATTAAAAAAAAAATTTGAAATAATTGATTTCTTATGAACATTTTTTTAAAAATTGCAAATAATTGATTTCTTTTGAATTTTTTTTGAACATTCCAAAGAATTGAATATTTTGTAAAAATTTTATTATTTATGATATTAATTGAATTTTGTGTCAAATTTTACTAATTTTCATTATTTAAAAAAATAATTGAATTGAATAAAAAGAATTGAAATCCTGTTATGAGTTTTATCAATTATGTTAATAATTAAATTCTTGCAACGAATTTTATTAAAAAATTCTAATAATAATAATTAATAATAATTAATTAATTATAATAATTTCCTTCCTATTTAATTATGAAATTTTTAGTGAAATTTATTCATTCAATAGCAAAAAGTCAGTTACTAATTCAAATTAGGAAACATTTTTTAATAATTTAAATTTAGAGAGTATAAGTAATGTAAATTATTAATTATTCGCTAAATCTGAATTAGTAAAAACTTTTACTAATTTAAATCAATGACTGGTTTTTTGCTTTTGAATTAGTAAAGTTTATACTAATAAATAGTAATTGTTCATTAAAAGTTTCTTTTTACTTTTTGCAAATTAAAAACATTGTAAATTAAGTGTTTTAGTTATAATGAAAACTGAAACATTAATAATTCACATTGGCAGTTGATTCTTTTTTTGCGTTTTCATTTAAAAAATTGCAAAAATTTTTTCTAAAAATTACAAACTGTAATTCTTTTAAAATTCAATCATTTTCTTGTTCCAATTTTTTAATAAAATTATTCCAAATTTTAAAATAAAACATCAAATACTATTAGTTTTTTAGTTAATTAAAATTACCAAAGGCTTCAATTTAAAAATCTTATGAAATTTAATTGTTTCTGAAAATTTATACTATAAAACGCTTCTAAAATTCAAATATTTATTTAAAATTTTAACTGAAATTCAACTTTAAATCAATTATTTTTAAAAAGTTCGACGAGAATTCAACTATTTAAATAATTAAATAAAAAATAACTGATTATATAATATTCAATATGCACTTTTGAAAATTGAGATCTGATAAAGAATTTTATTAAAATTTTCAAAAACAATTTATTTTCTTAAAAAAAAATAATAAAAATTGGTAGCAAATAGATTTTTTGAAGAATCCATTAAAAATTGTATTAAACATAATTGAGATCCTGTTAAAAATTGTATTGTTTAGAAAAACAATTGAATTCTAAAACAAATTTTTTTTACGTTTTTTTAGATAATTGAATTTTATTTAATCATTTTATGAAAATTAACTTTGTATTAAAATTATTAGATTTCTTGCAATAAATTTTATCATTTATGAAAATAATTAATTTCTTTCACTGCAAATTAAAAAAAAATTTTAAAATTATTGATTTCTTACGAACATTTTTTTAAAAATTTCAAGTAATTTATTTCTTTTGAAATTTTTATTAAACATTCCAAAGAATTGATTTTTTTAGAATTTTCTTTAAACATTCCAAAGAATTGAATATTTCGTAAAAAGTTTATTATTTATGATGTTAATTGAATTTTGTGTCAAATTTTACTAATATTTTCATTATTTATAAAAATAATTGCATTGAATATTTTTACTAGCAATATTTTTAGCCGCTATTAATTAAAAGGAGTATCATTTTTTACTCAATTGCATTGAATAAAAGGAATTGAAATCCTGCTATGAGTTTTATCAATTATGTTAATCATTAAATTCTTGCAACGAATTTTATTAAAAAATTCTTATAATAATAATTAATAATAGTTAATTAATTATAATAATTCCCTTCTTATTTATTTATATGAAATTTTTTAGTGAAATTTATTCATTCAATAGCAAAAAGTCAGTTTTCTAATTCAAATTAGTACTCTCTAAATTTGAATTAGTTAAAAATAATTAATTCGATAGCAAAAAGTCAGTCACTGATTCAAATAGTAATATTTTACTAATGAAATAGTTAATATTGACTAATTATTAGTTAAATTCAATTTTAGGTTATGTAAAAATGACTGAAATTTGTAGTAACTAATTCAATTAGTGAAATTTGACTATTTTTTTTAGTTATTTATTTACTATTAATTAGTGATTCTCTACTAATAATTAGTTATTTTTTACTAATTGCTGAAGCAAAAAGTCATCCACGATTTTACTAATAATTAGTTATTTTTAACTAATTCAGATTTAGAGAGTAAACATTTTTTAATAATTTAAATTTAGAGAGTATAAGTAATGTAAATAATTAATTATTTACATTAATTAAGTATAATTAATTATTTACATTAATTAAGTATAAGTTATTATTTACATTAATTAAGTATAAGTTATTATTTGCATTAATTAATTATAATTAATTTTTTACATTAATTGATTATAAAATTATTTACATTAATTAATAAATTTTTACTGTATCTGTATTAATGATTGGACAAAATCATTAATTAGGAACATTTCTAAAAGTAGGAAAAAATTGATTCTATTCAAATAATAATAAAATAATTTCGCTAATGTGTGTATATAACAGGGTCACATGTATACTGTCAACTTAAAAGCATCAAATAGCAATAACAAATTGATACCAAAAATAAGGATCGAATCAAAAATTGTTCCAATTTTTTGGTAGCAGTTTGGTACACCTTGGTATCAGTGGTATATACTTTCAAGAAAACTTAAAGAGGGAGGGAGAGGGGTAAAAAAATAGTGTGACGTAATATATGAATGGAACCTTAAAGTGAAATTAACTGAGCTAAAATTTTTTTAGGGTTTAGTGCGGCAATTAAAAATGAAAACTACTTGACCCAGATATAGAAAAATCGTCAGCGAGAATATACAAATACCTCCCACCAAGATACAATAACTATAAGCTGTATAATCTAAAAAAAAAATATCATAAATAATCGTAAAGTTGAAATAAAGATACTTGAAATGTGAACATAGCTGTAGGTCTTGGCTGGCTTCCATTTAGTGAATAGAATGAGAAATAAGTAAAGTAAGAGAACACTTAATCATCATCTTTAGTAGACAATCAAAGAGAATGCACTTGACAATTCAAGGCAGGTTCTTTATCAACTATTTACTTCTTATTTTTTTCCGCTGTTTCTCTCTCTCTCTCTCTCTCTCTTTTCATTTTTTTTTCTTAATCGGTCCTAGGAAACAAGATGGACGCATCGAGCGTGTCTGCTTTTAATGCCGAGGCTTTTCTAGTACAGTATCACGGCCTTCTTGATTCCTACGGTTCGAGAAGTGATTCGAGGGGTCGGTCAACTTCCATTGCCGACTCTTTTTCTCTTTCTCTCTTCTGTATGTGTTTCTTTTCTTTCCCCGCTCCTCAACCCCACAACTCCTTGGGGTTTTTACGAGCGAGTTCTACCGCCGCCGCGCGCTCTTAAAACACGAGGCTTATCTTTTAAGTAAAAAGTATACAGACCCGTGCTCTCCGTGGATTCTGGTTCTCTCGCCGAAGCCAGATTTAATTCCAGCCTCCAAAGGCATCTTAAGTCTTAGAAAATGAGAATTTCTTTACGACCGCTTAACCCCGCTCTTTAACCATTCCTTTTCTTTAAGTCGATGATAGATTGGAAAACGGTCTCCTTATATATATATATATATGTATCGTGTCGTTCAACAAAGCTGAGGATTTTCGTTTATGATATCGTCGAATTGATTAAAATATATTGACGAATCTTCTCATTCTAATAAATATAAACGAATTCATAATTTATTGACGCGATATTAAATTTTTTTTGTTTTGATAAATTAAAGTGTTTGCCTTTGCAATGATTCGACTCTAAAATGTTTTAACTTCTGACTTAATCGGGATTGTAAAACTGTATAAAATTTAAAGCTATTACACCCAGAGAAAAATATTATTTAAACCAAATATATTTTATTTGAGTTAAATAAACGTATATTTGTCTCAGAACCAACTAGACTTTTTATTTGTTTTAAACAAAAATTTTATTCAGCATAAATAAAATATATATTTGAGCCAAATAAAATTAAATTTAGACCAAATAAAATTTATTTGAAACAAATAAAATTTATTTGAAACAAATAAAATTTATTTGAAACAAATAAAAAGTCTATTTGGTTCTGAGACAAATATACAATTTCATTGGGTGTATGTTCTCAATGTAGTGATAAAAATTACAGAACCGTTTGGTAAATATTCCTCAATATTGTGTACTTTGCCGAACTGTATTGTAAATATTGCCAACCAGTATTGTAAATATTGCTGAACGCAAACTAGACACAAGTTAGGGATTTAAGAAAAAAAAACAGAGGAAGTAAAATCGGTTAGGAAAAGTCAGGGTTTTTATTAAAAGTGCCGAAAAAAATTAAATTTTTAGAATTCATAAGAAATTTCTGAATTTTAGTGTCCTTTTGATTACCTCACAAATTATGAAATTACCACAAAATCTATTACAAAACAGTTAAAATTTTTTCTATTTTTGGCAATAATTTCTTTTTAAATAACTTAACTCTTGAAAAACTAAAATTTTATTAATAAATTATTTAATAAATAATTTTAATTAAACAATTCAAAGCACTCTTGATTTGAAAGAATATCAAATCGAAACGAATTGATACCAGAAATATAAATCAAATAAAAAATTGAAGCAAATTTTTGTCATCTATTTAATTCGCTTTAGAATCAATTTGATACTTTGAAGAAAACAATTTTCATAAATAGATGAACTTATTAATTATTCTTATTTAAAATTTAAGGAAATTAAAATTTTCAATTATTTTAATTTGAAATTTTAGAAAATTAAAATTTTCAATGAATTTAATTGAAAATTTCAGACCATTTTAATTTTAAATTAATTTAATTAGAAATTTCAGAAAATTTTAATATTTAATGAATTTAATTGGAAATTTCAGAACATTTAATTTTACAATGAATTAAATTAGAAATTTTAAAAAATCTCAATTTTCAATAAATTTAATTGTAAATTTTAGAAAATCTTAATTTTCAAGGAATTTAATTGGAAATTTTAGAAAATTTTAATTTACAATAAATTTAATTAGAAATTTTAGAAAACTTTAATTTTAAATGAATTTAATTGGAATTTTCAGAACATTTTAATTTACAATGAATTTAAATTAGAAATTTTAAAAAATCTTAATTTTCAATAAATTTAATTGTAAATTTTAGAAAATCCTTATTTTCAATGAATGTAATTGGAAATTTTAGAAAATTTTAATTTACAATAAATTTAATTAGAAATTTTAGAAAACTTTAATTTTTAATGAATTTAATTGGAATTTTCAGAACATTTTAATTTACAATGAATTTAATTAGAAATTTTTAAAAATCTTAATTTTCAATAAATTTAATTAGAAGTTTTAGAAAATTTTAATTTTCAATGAATTTAATTGGAAATTTTAGAAAATTTTAATTTACAATAAATTTAATTAGAAATTTTAGAAAAACTTTAATTTTTAATAAATTTAATTGGAATTTTCAGAACATTTTAATTTACAATGAATTTAATTAGATAATTTTCAAAAATCTTAATTTTTAATAAATTTAATTGTAAATTTTAGAAAATCTTATTTTTCAATGAATTTAATTGGAAATTTTAGAAAATTTTAATTTACAATGAATTTAATTAAAAATTTTAAAAAAATTAATTTTTAATGAATTTAATTGGAAATTTCAGAACATTTTAATTTACAATGAATTGAATTAGAAATTTTAGAAAATCTTAATTTTTAACGAATTTAATTGGAAATTTTAGAAAATCTTAATTTTCAATGAATTTAATTAAAAATTTAAGATAATTTTAATTTTCAATTATTAAAATTTTTGAAAAATTTGGATTTTTGAAAAATTTAAATAAATCAAATTCTTTTAAAATCAGTTAAATTTTTTAAAACATATTTAATTAATTATGGAAAATAAAGTATTTATAGAAGAATTTTAGTTAAAAACACTAAAAAAAATTAAATTTTAGAGAAATTACAATTAATTGCAGAAATTTAATTACAGGTTCGTAAATTAAAAACAAAAATATTCGTAAAAATTTTGATTATCCTTGTAGACAGTTAAATTTATTCTCTAAACATTCAATTAGTTTAAAAAGTTTTCCTCAATTGCAGAATTTCAATTTTTTAAATACAATTTTATTAAAATTTGTTGAAAAATGTAATTATTCTTTAAAATTTTACTAAAATTCGTCAGAAGAATTAGGAATTACTTAAAAATTTGTTGATATTTATTCTGTATGAAAATTCAAATTTAAGAAGCATTCAATTCTTTAATAAATTATTTATTTTTGTATTTAAAGAATCGAATTCTCGTAGAATTTTGTAATAAAAGTTGAAATCCTTGAAACTTTGAATTTTTTATACGTTTAATTAACAATTATTGAGAATTAATTTTTCTGAAAAAGTGTAATTAAATTTTTCCAAAAATTTTTTAAATGTTTCATTTTATATAATATAGTTTAATTGAAGAATGTCTGAATATTCGAAATTTTATAAAGTTGAATTCTAAACAAATGAATTTAAAAATTCTTAAAGTACTTTTTTAAAAATTATTAAAAATAATATAATAGATTTAAAGAATTATGTAATATTCTTATAAGTTGTTGAATTTTAAAAAAGCTTTGAATTTTGAATTGTTTTATATATTTTATTAATAAATAAAATTATTTTTATTTAAAATTGTTTATAGAAAACAATAATGATTCAATATTTATTTAAAAAAAGGTATTGATGTTTCAGTAGTAATTTTACAATATTAAACAAATTCGTAAATAAAAATAGGACACAATATTTTTCGTAGTATCTAATTATTATTTTGAGAGTGAATTATTGAAATATTCTCGAGAATTATAGAAAAGGTCAAAATTTTTTCAAATAATCTGGGAAAAGTAAAATTTAATTTTTGTAGCAACCCTGTAAACGGTATTTAAAATGTTACGAAACAGTCTGATAGATATTTCCAACCGCGGTATGGTAAATATTACTAACTGTAAATTTAAAAATTAAAAGTAAATTTAAAAACTAAAATTAAATTTTGCTAAGAATATATAGTAAATATTCCGAAATAGTACTAAAAATACAGTTAAACAGTATTGTATAAAGATTGCTATATAGTAAACATTGTTATGAAATTTTGTAAATATTTATTTTAAAAAAAAATGTAAAAATTTCTGACCAATTTGCATACGCTTCAAACAACTTTTAAAACTATCTAATTATCTATCTTATTATTTAATAATATTAATTAATTTAACTCTAATACTTCGCAGTGACTCCCAAATGATTAATTTTTAATTTGGAGTAACTAAAGATGACTCCTAAGTGTCTCTGGGTATAATCCAAATCGCTAACTTTAGCCAAACGTTATACTTTATAATTCATCAACAGTTAAAATTTCAAGTCATATAGTGAATCCGTAAAATAAACAACCCCATCGAAATAATATTTCCAAAAAATATTACACATATTGCCTCTCCAAAAAAATAATATTGTTACAACCATCATACGCCATCATTAATATCCAAGATTTTTATCTCTAAAACAATATATATATCCAGAAAATCGCGGTGGTAATTCAATTTTTTGTTCCCGCAAAAATTTGCAATGATAATTTTATGAATTAATTTTGTTGCCCTAGTAACAGGACCATCGACAATAAAATCTAGGTTTTTCCTCTTGGTATATTTTATATATACCTTAATCAAGTATTTTTCCCCTCATGATTTATTCTAAGTGCTAAATTAATCAGAGAAGTTTGCGATGAAAAAAAAGTAGTGTCTCTGTGTGTGTGTGTGTATTATGAGGGGGTGGTGGTGGTGGTGATATAACGTAAGTATTGGAGAGGGAGCGGCGAAGTAGATGAGATTACAGACCGATGAATCTGTGGCAACGCCGCGCGCCACCGGGATATTATAATTCCCTGGGTGCACGGCTAATTGTGTTGCGTGGGTGTGAATATGGTTTATAGTTCGGCGGAAAACTTGGCCTGAAGCCAGGCAAACGAGCTCACGTAACGTCACGCGACGGAAATACCCGCCGGGCTAATTAGGCGAGGCACCTATCCTCGCATGCTCGAATGCAAGCTGAACCCATGCGTCTCGTAATTTGTGCAACACTGACCATATCCACATAGGCCACCCTCTCCTTTTTCTCTCCCTTCTACTCCCCCTTTATGCCCTCTCTCCTTTCTTTCTTCATCATCGCAAGGGGGCACACGCGAATCTTATTCAAAATCCCTCTGTGCTATGATTTACTTCAATAATTAATGCTCTGGTCGTAAAATATCAGTTTAATTACTAGTAGGCTATTTTAATTATAGTAAATTTAATTTAGTATAAGTTTCGTGATAATAAACTGTACTCTTCATAATAGTACTATATAGTAGGAATAGTACTATATAGTAGGAATAGTACTATATTGTAGGAATAGTACTATACAGTAGGAATAGTACTATACAGTAGGAATAGTACTATATTGTAGGAATAGTACTATATAGTAGGAATAGTACTACATAGTAGGAATAGTACTATATAGTAGGAATAGTACTATATTGTAGGAATGGTACTATATAGTAGGAATAGTACTATACAGTAGGAATAGTACTATATTGTAGGAATAGTACTACATTAGTAGGATAATAGTATACATTAGTATAGGAAACTATTTACCCCTAGTAGGCTATTACTAAATATAAAACCATTTTTACTGTCAGTAAATATAGTAAAAATTAGGCAATAACACAAATACTAGTAAACAGATCCATTAGTATCGGTATTTTTAACTATCAATATTTTGTATTACCAGCTTTTTTACTATTATTACTGTATAATGCCACTTATTTTTACTAACAGTATTTTTTACTATCAGTATTATTTACTATGAGTAATTTTTATGACCACCATTTTTTACTACTAGTATATTTTACTATTTGTATTATTTAATACCAGTATTTATTACTACCAGCATTGTTAATCACCAATAATGAAAACAAATAGTAATTAAAACTGTTATTGTTTATTACTAGTTTTTTTTACTACCAATCTATGCATACTACCAGTATTTTTTTACTATCATCATTATTTAATTTTAATGTTTTTTACTACCAGTATATATTCTACTACCAGTATATATTCTACTACAAGTATAAAGTTTTAATGCTATTATAAAAATTATAGCTATTAATATAGCTGTTTTACTAATAACTATATTATTGTTATTTACTATTTACTGTTTTATTAATAGTGTTATTAATTGCCAGTAATTAAATAGCGGTTTTTTTTACTACAAGCTTTTTTACTATTATCACGGTTTATCATATCTATTTTTTACTACCACTACTTTTTCATTAGTATTATTTACTACTAGTATTTTTTACCATCGGTATTATTTGCTACAAATAATTTTTACTACCACTATTTTTTACTACTAATATATTATACTATTATTTATCGCCAGTATTTTTTACAACCAGTATTGTTAACCACGAGTAATTAATACAATTCGCAATTTAAACTGTTATTATTTACTACTAGTATTTTTACTACCAATCTATATACTACCAGTATTCTTTACCATCAGCATTTTTACTACCAATGTTTTTTAATACCAGTATTTTCTACTACTATAGTATAAAGCTTTTATACTATTACAAAAATTATAGCTACTAATATAGCCTTTTTTACTGATAACTATTATTGATATTTACTATTTACTGTTTTATTAATAGTTTTATTAATTGCCAGTATTTTGAATACCGGTTTTTTTACTACAATCTTTTTTACTATTATCACTGTTTATCATAACTATTTTTGACTACCACTACATTTTAATAAGTATTATTTACTACTAGTATTTTTTACTTTCGGTATTATTTAATACCAATAATTTTTACTACCACTATTTTTTTACTACTAGTATATTTTACTATTAATATTATTTAATGCCAGTTATTTTTACTACCAGTATTGTTAACCAGGAATAATTAAAACAATTCGCAAAACTGTTATTATTAAAACTAAAAACTTAAACTGTTAAACTGTTATTATTTACTACAAGTATTTTTACTACCAATTTATTTACTACCAGTAGTTTTTACAATCAGCATTGCTTACTAGCAATGTTTTTTACTATACCAGTATTTTCTACTACTAGTATTTATTTCTATCAGTATATTAAACTACTAGTATAAAGCTTTTATACTATTATAAAAATTATGGCTAATTATAGTAATATTTACTGCCAGTATTTTTGTTACCAGTATTTTTTACTTTTAGGAATTATTTACTAAATGCATTTCTTTACTAGCAATTTTTTAATCACGAACAATTGAAAACAGTATTAATTAACACTGTCATTTTTTACTACACTAGCTTTTTTATCAGCATTCTTTACTTTCATTAATTTTTACTACTACTATTTTTAACTGTCAGTAGTCTTTACTACCACGTTTTTTACTATCACTTTTTTTTACTTTCAGTATTTTTGACTATCAGCCTTATTGACTACATCCCAAGTAAAAATTTCTGTCAAATTCCAGTATTCACAACAGGCGCAGTATTGCACCAGTACTGGCGAGCCAGCAGTTGGTTTACCAGTACTGGTTCAGTACTGGCTTCAATAAAATTTCTGTACTACGCCAGTACTGGACTTTAAGACTGGTATGCCAGTACTGTGCCAGTACTATGGTATTATTACGAAGACAACACAACAAACAAGTACCGGTGCAGTAGTATATAGGTACATATTTTAACGCCAGAACTGCGTAAATCTTTGTCTGCAAGAAAGAAAAAAATTTCACTATTTAATTTAATTTTTGTTTATATCTATATATAAGTAAATATAATATATACATATATAATTTATTTAATTTTTTTAAATTTTTAATCAAGATTGATTAAAAATAATAATAATAATAAATCAAATTTTAATGTATTTAACATTCTTATTTGACAACATTTTTATTAAACAAAACAATTATTCATACGAATTTTTAATAGACAGAAAAAATATTAGAAAGAATTTTTTAGCCTAATTTTTTTACATTAAAATAATATTTTTCCCATTAAAAAATAAGTTTTTCTACAAGTTAGAAAGACTCTATGGTATTTTGTTTTAGCACATTTAATTACATTGACATACTAAATTTTGTTTTTTAATTAGAAACGATTTTCTCGTATTAATTTTTGCTATTATTTAATATTTTACACTGTAAAAAAAGGAGTTAAATTTTAACTCCCCAGGGGATTCTATAAAAGTCGCACCCATTGGGGAGTCAATGCCAGAGGAGTTAAATAAAGAGAGTTAAAATTTATCTCCCAAATGCCAACTCCCCATGGAAAAATAACTCGCACGGGTGTTAAAGGAAGGGAGTTAATAAATTAACTCTCTTTTGGAGTTAATTTTTAACTCTAAAAATTTAACTCCCGAGTCCGTTAACTCCCTAAATTTTTTACAGTGTAAACATTAAATAAAATTTCAATAATTTTCAAATTCGAAACATTTGGAAAATAAATTATCAAGAAAATAGTTAAATTTTTCATATAAATTGATACAACAAATCGTTTTATTAATTATTTAGCAAAATTTAACTAATTCGCAGTAAAAATAAGCCATTAATTATTGTTATTTAAAATTTTTAATAATTCTGATTAAGAAAGTATCATTCTATCCTTAAATTTAGTTACTTTAAGTTCAACTGCACTTTTATAAGCAATATTAAATTTAAAATTCCCCAGTACTGGGCCAGTATTGCGCCAGTACTAAACCAGTACTGGTTGCCAGTACTGCGCCAGTAACGTCAAACCAGTACGGAAAAGCGTTATCATTTAGGTCAAATACCAGTACTGGTTCAACCATGGCGGCCAGTACTCCGCCAGTACTGGGCAGTACTGGCGCAGTACTGCGCCAGTTGTCAATTTTTGCTTGGGCAGATGTTTTTTACTAACATTATTTTCAA
This sequence comes from Leptopilina drosophilae, assembly GCA_032873175.1. Lineage (NCBI taxonomy): Eukaryota > Metazoa > Arthropoda > Insecta > Hymenoptera > Figitidae > Leptopilina > Leptopilina drosophilae. Next base: position 52,706,638 of record CM065479.1, read on the forward strand.
TCACAGTATTTTCTACTATTAGTATTTTTTTCCATCAGTATTTACTACTACTAGTATTTTTTCATCAGTATACTTTATACTACTAATATTTTTTTCCATCAGTATTTTCTACTACAGCTACTAGTATTTTTTCCATCAGTATTTTATACTACTAGAATTGTTAATGCTATTATTTTTTACTATACTAACTTGTTTTTACTATTATTTTTTACTATACTAACTTGTTTTTACTATTATAGTAACAATTACTGCCAGTATTTTTATTACCAGTATTTTTTACTTTCAGGCATTATTTACTAAAAGAATTTCTTTATTATCAATTATTTAACCACGAACAATTGAAAACAATAGTAATTAACACTGCCATTTTTTACTACACTAGCTTTTTTCATCAGCATTCTTTACTGTCATTAATTTTTACTATAATTGTCATTTATTTACTGCCAGTATTTTTACAACCAGTATTTTTTTTCGATCAGCATTATTTACTACCAATGTATTTTACTAGCAACATTTTTAGCCACTAATAATTAAAACGAACATCATTTTTTACTACCAGCAATTAAAACGCCTCGGTTAATTTAAATTGACGCTATTTTTAATCACTGCGTATTAAAATGAATAATAATTCAAAATACAGTTAATTAAAGCCGTCGGAATTGTATTTTTCGAAACTGTATTTTTTACTGCTAATTATTATTTAAACGACTAGTAGTTAAAATTGCCTTTTTTAAATTACTCAAGTAACTAAAAATACCAACAATAAAAATATTTGGTAGTGAAAATCATTATTTCTAATCCCTTATAATTGAAACTACTAGTAGTAGTAAATTTGAGTATTTTAAACTAACAGTTATTAAAAGAATCATTTTTTATAAAACTATTAGTTATTAAAAGTGACTGTATTTTTACCGCCTGTAGTTAAAAACATCAGTAGTAAAAATACAAGTGATTAAACCTACTATCAGTTAATATACTATTTTGTTAGTGAAATAGCGATTTTTTTTAGTATTTAGAATTTTTTTTAATAATTTTACTCGATTTAAATCCGAATTAGTAGAAAATTACTAATTAATAGTAAAACCGTGAACGAATCAGCCTTATTCCAATCAGTAAAAAATATTTAAAAAACAATTAATTCAATAGTCAAATTTAACTAATTGTTTGTAGAAAATTTATTAAAATATTTCGTAGTTTATAATTTTTTAGTCAATATTTTTAGTAATATTTTTTAAAAAATATTTAAAAAACAACTAATTCAATTGTCAAATTTAAATAATTGTTTGTAGAAAATTTATTAAAATATTTCGTAGTTTATAATTTTTTAGTCAATATTTTTAGTAATATTTTTTAAAAAATATTTAAAAAACAACTAATTTAATTGTCAAATTTAAATAATTGTTTGTAGAAAATTTATTAAAATATTTCGTAGTTTTTTAATTTTTTAGTAATTTAATATAACCTAAAAATTTTATTTACTAATGAGTTAGTAATTTTTGCCTAAAAGTTAGTCAGTATTTCTACTAACTTATTTAATAAACGATTCGGTGGTGTTGTATTAGTCAAAAATGACTATAATTCAAAATTAGAGAGTAACAGCAAGCAATTAAAACTACTGACAGTTTTTCTGCAGATATCAAATTGAGAAAAAAAAGTGTAACAAAATAGTTGCGAAAATGGTAAGTAAATAAAGTCGTTGCAATTTTAATCGACCAGCAATTAAGACTACTCACAATTTTTCTGTAGATATCAAATTGAGACAAACCAAGGTATCAAAATAGTTGCGAAGCAACGTTTTTTTGCCTCTATTTGTTTTTTGCAGAAAAAACTGTAAATTAAAATAAAAAATTAAAATTAAATTAAATTAAAATCCAAAAAGTTAAATAACACTAAGTAAATAAATATCGGTTTTGAAAAACCAAACATTGAAAATATAAAAACTTAAAAACAAGAATCAAAACAAAATGTTTGTGTATAAGATGAGTTTGGTTATTATCATTAGAAACATTTTTTCTTTTTTTCTCTCTCTCTTTTCATTCTGCTTTGCATTTGCAGCAAAAATGTGAAGTGTCTTTGTTTTTGTTTTTTTTTGGTGATAACGCTGCTGGCGCTGAAATATATATGGCACAACAATAACACGATAAATTAACATGACGTTTCACTTGCGTCATAAATAAGCTAAAAGTCATTAGAATTAACAAGAAAAAGGTGCTAAACGAATGGAGAATGTCAATATATGTAAAGCAAGTTCCTGAACTGCTTGCATTTTCTTGCCTTAAATGTGTTCTTTATCGAAGTTTATCTTTTACTAATTGACTAAGTGTTCGAGTTCATGTTATTCATTCGTTTGATTATCTCAGCAATAATTCTCGAGGCGATACTTGTATGCAAATGAAGCTTTTGCCCAAGATCAGTATCGACAGAAAGAATTTGTTCCGCTTTTATATATATATATACAAAAAAATAGAATTTCGTGATGAATTTAATAGCAGAATTAAATTAATAATATTTTCCCCAGTTTTGTCATAGAACAATACTACAATTGTAGCAAAAACTTCTTTTTCTTATTTTCACCTTTTCTTTATTTTCTACTTTTTATTTTCTTTTTTTTATTTTCTTTTTTTCTTTTTTTTAATTTCTTTTTTTCTTTTTTTTATTTTCTCTTTTCTTTTTTTTATTTTCTTCTTTTTTATTTTCTTCTCTTTTTTCCTTATATTTTTTTCTTTCTGTAGTAATTTTCTCATTATTTAGTAACTTTTTTTTATTATTTAATCAATTTTTTTTATTAAGAATAGAAAAAGAGGAGAAAAGAGAATTGTGCTTCGCTTTTTTTTCTTTTAAGGTGGGGGAAGTTGAAAATAGGATAAAGTACTTTAATTAGTGTCCAAGAGTGGTAGATAGGTAGAGTATTTACAGGCAATAGAGCATTTCCCATGAGTCTCACTGGGTCACACTCGCTCGTAACTTCTTTTCTTATCGACACAAAACAACAGTAAATATATAGATATATATATATGGACTCCTTTCTCTGCGTGGGCAGAAAAGCAGACTGGATGCTACGGCTTTTCTTAACATTTGAATGCAAAATAATCCTACGCGTCTTTTCGAACTCCATTTAACTGTCAAAACGAATTGCCTTTGTGCAATTTATAATTTCAGGTGATGCCATCGTAAATGTGTGTTTGGTCCTCTTTGAGCTCGTAAAACAAAAGCTAAAGTGTCTCACAATCACACTTGAGTGCAAAATAAATGAACGATAAGAAATATTCGCGTACATATATGAGACATTATATATTGTACGTCTAGGTGTTTATATAAATGTATATAGATAATAAAATTCATATTAGTCATCAACTATTGTCATAATTCATCAAGAAACATATAATTATAATTTCCATTGTTGTTCGTAACTAATGAAATATTATTTATAATAATATTTACTCCTTGTTTTCATAAAAAAATAGTTGTTTTAATTTTACTATACTCTAACAATGATTCGTACTTGATAATTAATTTTAAAAAAGTAGCTTTAAGACTCAAGAAAAGTATACTAAGTATAGCTATATCAAAAAGTTAAATTTGACGACATAATTTTTTCATAATTTCCAAATTTAAATTACATTTGAAAATAAAAAAAATTTTTTTAAATAAATATTCAAATACCAAATTGGTATAAATTAAATTAAATTGGTAAATTGATGACGCGATCTGAAGAAAGGGATCTTAGAAGCAAATCACTTTAAGGTTATGTTAGTGTTACTTTTTTGGTGATTAAAAATTTCTTTTCACTTTTTGCAAATTAAAATCAGTGTTTATTAAGTATTTTAGTTATGACGAAAACTTAAACATTAATGATTTCTCATTAAAAGTTGATCCTTTTTTGTATTTTCATTTAAATAATTGCAAAAATAACCTATAATTATTTGCTTCAAAGGTCCCTTTCTTCAGATCGCGTCACTTTACTTTTTCACAGGAATTAAAATATTTTTAATGTTTTCAATGCAAAGCTTTTTTTGAAATTTAACTGCTTCTAAAAATTACAACTGTAATCCTATCAAAATTCAATCATTTTCTTGTCGCAATTTTTTAATAAAATTATTCCAAACTTTGAATATTTAATTTTAATGATCCTAAAGTTTCGAACGTTCAAAATTAATAAAAATATTTGTTTTACTTCTTCTAATTTGTATTTCTTTACAAAAAAAATTAGTTTTTAGATGAAAACAAATTAATTCTAAGCTAAATATTGTTTAATTTCAATTATTTTTCTTTTTTTGATAGTAATTTTCTGAAACACTTAAGGTGAAAAAAAAATTTTCGTTCATTTGAACGTGCAAAACTTTAGCCAGTTTAATTTTAAAATAAAATATCAAATATTGTTAGTTTTAGTCAATTAAAATTATCAAAGACTTTAATTTAAAAAGCTTATAGAAATTAATTGTTTTTTTAAAAATTTACACTATACAACCCTTTTAAAATTAAATTATTTATTCAAAAATTAAAATCAATTATTTTTAAAGAGTTCGACGAAAATTCAAGTATTTAAATAATAAAATAAAAAAATAACTGATTATACAATATTGAATATGCGCACTTTGAAAATTGAATTTTTATAAAGAATTTCATTAAAATTTTTAAAAACAATTCATTTTCTTGAAAAATAATAAAAAATTGAAAATAAAACAATAAAAATTGATAATAAATATATTTTTTTGAGGAATTCATTAAAAATTGTATTCCAGGGAATTGAATTTTTTGTAAAAATTTGATTATTTATGATATTAATTGAATTTTCTGTTACATTTTACTAATTTTTTTTCAACTCTCTTTATTAAAATTTAGTTAAATATGTGAGAATAATTATTATATTCTAATCAACAAATTACATCAAATTTTTTTGAAAATAACTGAATTCATTTGAAGAATTCTAAAAAATTTGTTATGAATAATAATTGATTTTCTTGGACAAAATTTTATAAAAAAGTTGCACTGAAAAAAATGTATTTTATTTATAATTATATCAAATATCACGAATTTTTATTCAATTTCAATATAACTTTACTAAATTTCACATAAATTTTTTTAAAGTTTAGTATTTTTTATATCAAAGATTTAGTTTTTTGCGCTTTTTCCCCAAAGTTACAAAATACTTTTACAAAATTTAATATCCATTTTCTTTCAATGTGAATTTTAAGTAATTTAAGTAATTTGAATTTTATTTAATCATTTTATGAAAATAATAATAATAATTTAATCAAATTAATAATATAATAATTTTTTGAATTATTATTGATTTTCCTTAATTCAATTTCAATTTTACTGTGAAAATTTTATTATTTATGGAAATAATTGTATGTTTGTAAAAAATGTTGTATAAAATTGTTTTTGAATTATTCAATACTTTTGGGAAAATATTAGCAAATTTAAACTATAGTGCAAATTTTTAAACACAGTAAAACGTGAGGTGTTAAAATAACACCAGGATAAATTAAAATAATCTGCAACAGTTTAATCCCTCTAGGATTAAATTAACACCAAAAAGGATTAAAATAATCTATTTTGGTGTTATTTTTAAATATGAATGACATTTTATTTTAAAAAAAACATCAAATTTAACGATTTGTAAAAATTCAATGAATTTAGCTTCTCCAGGGAGAATAGTAAGTTGGTTACTAACTTAGTTACAAACTTACTAACAAACTTAGTATTATAGTTACTAAATTCAATTGTGTTAAAAAATTTTTTTAAATTCTCATCAAAATTTCAATTCTCTTTGTAAATAATAAAATTCTTCTCTGATATTCAATTATTTTACAAAATTTTAATCAAATTCTTGTCAAAATTTCAATTATTTTCAAAAATTTTCTAAAATTCCATAATTTTCAATATCTACTATTTCAACAAATTTTTCTAAAAGAATTCCATTATAAAAAAATAATTCAATACAATTCTACTTAAACATTCAGTTATTTTCATAAATAATAAAACTCATTGCAGAATTTCAATTATTTTTAATTCAATTTTATTCAAATTCCTCGAAAAATATAATTATTCCTGAGAATCTTATTAAAATTCGTTCAAAAAATTGAATGATTTCAAAAATTTGTTGATAACATTTTTATGAGAATTTAACTTCAAGAAACATTAAATTAATAAATTATTTATTTTTGTAATTAAATAATTAAATTCTCGTAGAATTTACTAGTAAAAATGTGTTTAAAAATGAATTTCAGTCAAAATTTTAGATTATACTTAAGTATTAAAAGCATTACAACGTGGATTTTTAGAAATAATTAAATTTTGAAAAAGTTTCAAACTAAAATCATTGAAATTATTAAATTTTTCATATTTTGACAAAACGTTCTGTAGAATTAATTCTTTTTAAAAGTTTAATCGAATTTTTTTGAAATTATTTCAAGTTTTTATTTTTCAATATATATATTTAATTGCAGAATTTCCGAATAATTAAAATTTCATAAAATTGAATTGTAGACGAATAAATTTAAAAATTATAAAACTCATCGCAGAGTTTCAATTATTTTTCATACAATTTTAAACGAATTCCTTGAAAAATGTAATTATATTCCTGCAAATTTTTATAAAATTCGACAAAAGAATTGAACAATTAAAAAGTTTGTTACTAAAATTCTTTATGAGAATTGAATTTTGAGAAACATTCAATTATTCCATAAATTATTTACTTTTGCATTTAAATACTTAAATTCTTGTAGAATTTTCTAATAAAAATTAATTTTCATTTCATAAAAATAAATTTTAGTTGAAATTTTAGATTATATAATTAAATATGAAAAGAAATATAGAGTGAACTTTTTGGAAATAATTGAATTTTGAAATTAATATGTTTGAAAAGGTTTAATTGAATTTTTTAAATATTATTTGAAGTTTCTATTTTATGATATGCATTTAATTAAAGAATTCAGGAATAATTTAAATTTCGTAAAATTGATGAATTAATTGTTATTAAAAATAATAGTTATAAAGTGAAATCTAGGAAAAAAGTATCGAAATAGTATAACAAATCGTAGAAAATCTATCAATAGATTATTACGAAGCCTACGTTGAGAATTTGATTTGCAATAAGAAACAACAAACAACAAGAATTAAAATAACTAATAAATAAAATTGATTTTTCAATTTATACTTTTTAGTGATATATATAATTTTCCTTGAAACGTGTTACAATTATCTTTTCACTTTATCAAATGCATACCGTTATTTGTGAAATAGAAAAATACAAACATAGATTTTCCTGAATTCAATTTCAATTTTACTAAATTGAAAATCGAAAAAGAAAAATTAGTTTTATATTATAAATTTAATTTTGAAATGAGAAGACAGATAGGCAGGGGAGTGATTTAAACACGTTTTTGGCTCTCGCACCTTTATAAGAAATGAGTAAAGTGATTAAAATCTGTAATCAGGAAGAGAGAGAGAGAGAGAGAGAGAAGTATAGATATATAGGGAGGTAATAATTATCCCGCATGGACAACGTGGGGAGTTTCCTCAAACAATGTAAAGCGTGTGTAAATGGTGTAAATGGAAGGGGTGAGCAAGCGGGCGTGACTGCGTTAAGTCAAGTTAAGTCGAGGTTAACTCCCTTAATTACTCAGATTTAATCAGGACTCCGGTGCTCGTATATATACATGTATATGTATATACATGCATGTAACGAAGTACGCGAGCATAACTAAACGACACCACGGGAGAGGGATCGAACGAGATGCCTTGAGCTTGGAGTTTATGGTGTTCCATACATGAACCATGGTCCGAGCAGTACAACCCCCCTCTCTCCCTTTTTCTCTTTTAACTCTTTCTCTATTTCATTCTTTCTCACTCTCCCTTTTTCTCTCTCTCTCTCTCTCTCTCTCTCTCTCTCTCTCTTTACTCTTTTTCTCTCTTTACTCTTTTTCCTTCTTTTTCTCTCTTTACTCTTTTTTCTTCTTTTTCTCTCTTTCCGATTTTTCCCTTCTATCTCTCTTTCTCGTTTGCTTGCTTGCTTACTTAACGAAGATTAATTGCGCTTAAACCAACTGCATGGCGGTGCGGCGCGTTGCATTATCGCGTGACACCAAGTGACCCCACACACAAAAATCTTCGATGCAATCGACGGTCGAAAGGTTTTTTAACGAACTATTTTCTCTTCCCTTTCCTAATTTTTTTCTTTAATTTTCCGTCCCTTCCATTGCCGATTGCATATATATACAGGTGTCGTCGATTAATTTTCAACGGCACGCCTTATCTTGGTTCTGAAAAGTCACTCGGATTAATGACGCTTTAACGAAGAAACCAAAGTCATCTTTAAACATATACGTTTGCGAGAGAGAGAGAGAGAGAGAGAGAGAGAGAGAGAGAGAGAGAGAGAGAGACAGTGACGTGTATTTTGAATGATTTATCATTTAAACATCTGGGCGGATTATATATAGATAATAATAAACAATTTTGTATATTTATACACATGAAGAAAATTGTTTACGAATTTTTAAATATTTGGAAAAAGAAATTGTTTACGAATGTTTATTTAGGGAAATTTGAATTTATAATAAATTAACTGGTTTCTTATCACTTAGCAAACAGTTGCTATTGGTTGAAATTGATTCAAAAAATTGCTATTGACTGTAAAACGATTAATACCTTTTGACAAACACTGAAAGAAAATTAAATTTTGTAAAAGTTTTTTACAATTTGGGTATAAAAAGTACAACAAACAAAAATTTTGATATAAGAAATACCAAACATTAATAACAATTATATGGTATTTAGTACAATTATATCAAATATCAAGAATTTTTATTCAATTTTAATATAACTTTACTAAGTTTCATATAAGTTTTTTCTAAAGATTATTTTTTTTACGTCAAAATTTCAGTTTGTTGCACTTTTTCCCCAAACTTTAAAACACTTTTGGAAAATTTAATGTACATTTTCTTTCAGTGCACAAATTGAAATTGAATGTAAGAAAATTATAATTAACACGAAAAATTGGTATTGCGAGTGCAACAATTAATATTTACTCAAAAAGTCAAAACACTGCTATTGACGGGACAAATAAGTGCCTATTGACTAAAGAATTGATATTGACTGAAACAATTAATATATATTGACCCCAAAAATTTCTATTGACTGAAACAATTATTACCTTTTGACTCAAAAATCGCTATTGACTGAAAAAAATAATATTGACTGGAAAAATTGCTATTGAGTGCAACAATTAATGTTCGCATTAAAAAAACTGCTATTGGCTGGAACATTTAATACCTATTGCCTCAAATAAATACTAAATATTTAATACCTATTGCTATTGACTTGAACAATTAATACAATTATTGACTCAAAAAATTGCTGTTGACTGAAACAAGTAACACCTGCTGACTCGAAAATTGCTATTAACTGAAACGAATAATACGTCTATTAACTCAAAAAAACTGTTACTGACTCAAACAATTAATACCTATTAACTCAAAAATCGCCATTGACTGAAAAAATTAATACCTATTGACTCAAAAATGGTTATTGACTGAAACAATTAATACTTGTTGACTCAAAAATCGCTATTCACTGATAAAAATTGATATTGACTCAAATAATCGCTATTGAGTGAAATAATTAATATTGCTTCAAAAAGTTGCTGTTGAGTGCAACAATCTTAATATTCGCTCAAAAAACTACTATTGACTGAAACAATTAATACCTATTGACTCAAACAACTAAAGTTGATTCACAAAATTCCTGTGGACTGAAACAATTAACATTGATTAAACAATTACTACCAATGACTCAAAATATAATAATATAAATAATAATTAATAAATAAGTTTTTTAATTTCAAATAATTTATTTATTTGCAAAAAATCTTATATTGATAAGGAAAATGATATTGCGATTCCAACAATTATTATTTGATTCAAACTGCTATTGACTCAGATCAATTATATATATATTAATTCATTTTATACTAACTCAAGCAGTTGTTCTAAAAATAATTTTTGATTACAACATTCACTATTGATTTAAATAATTACTATTGAGTCAAATAATTGCAAATAATTCGAATAATGGAATTTAAATATATTATAAATATAGATAAGAAAATTTGAAAATATTTTCAAAATTAAAAACAAAATGTCGAAGAAATTAATTTTGAAATTTTCAAACAACATTTTTTAATTTTTTTTTAATAATACATCTGGAATTTTTCTTTTACAAAAAAGCCTAAGAGTTTCCTCTTTAATATATATTTTTTCCAGATTTTTAAAAATTGTAGTTTATTCAAAACACGCCTTTTTCGAAAAAAAACTTTAAAGACTCATTTTTTTCTAAAATTACTTCAAAAATTTTTTTGCAAATTTTAAATTAATTAATTTAGAATTAATTTTTAAAATTTAAAAATATTTTTTTAAACTATCATATTTATGTTTTTAACACATTTAAATTTTATTTAAATCGGTAAAGTAGTTTCCGAAGAAATTAGTTTTTTTTAGATTTTTTTTCCAAGAAGTATTTCTTTGAAAAAAAATACATTATTAAAAAAATTGCAAAAAATATATATTAACGAGAAAATTCTAAGGAAAATTAAAAATACAAAAATTGGAAGTTTAACTTTAATACAATTTTAAAAAAATTTTTTGAAAATTTTAAAATTAATTTCCTTTAATTTTTTTTTAAATTTTGAAATATTTTTTCTAAATTGTCTTATTTATTGAACTAGAGATGATTGTATCACTATAAGAGTGATTATTAAATTACTCTATCTATTGTCTTATTTATATTTACAAAATATGAAAATTTCATTTAAATCGTTTAAGGAGTTTCTGAAAAAAAGAATTTTTCGGTTTTTTCTTCAAAGAAAAAGTTTTTTGAAAAAACTATTTTTGTCGAAAATCTGAAAAAATATATATTAAAAGGAAGCTCTAAGATATTAAAAAAATTAGAAGTGTATTATTAAAAAATCAAAAAATTTTTTTTAATATTTCAAAGTTAATTTCTTTGAAATTTTTTTTTTGGAAAAAAATTAAAAAAATTTTTAATTGTCTTATATGTTTATAACATATGTAATGTCCATTCAAATCGGTTAAATACTTACCGAAAAATGAGATTTTTTATTTTTATTTTTCTCTCCTCCATAACTCTTAAAGGAAGTTTTAAAACACGGTAAATCGTTAGGTATCAAAATAACACCAAAATGGATTAAAATAACACTAAATTATCCAATTTAGTGTTATTTTAATTATTATTAGTGTTATTATTATTATTATTATTATTATTATTATTATTTTTATTATTATTATTTAGTTATTTTAATCCTTTTTGGTGTTATTTTAATACCTAACGATTTACCGTGAAAAATTTACCGAATACACAATTTTGATTTAAGTTAAAATCAATTTTGTAGGTGGTGTGGAAGGGTTTTCTGCAAAAATTAGAAAGAAAGACCACAGTGCGAGGACATTAAATTTTGACTAAGAATATTTAAAATCAATTTGACTTGAAAATAAAAATAATTTGACAGAAATAAACATTTATTTGTTAAGACTCAAGTATAATTCTCTACTTGAAACAAAAAAAATTTTTTATAGATTACGCAGAAGTCAAAAACTCAGCAAAACAATGTATTTAAATTTAATACGTGCGAACACAATATTATTCACATTAGAAACCATAAACTAAATGGAAAAAAAGAAACAATCGAAAAAAAAATTTGTTGTGACAACATTTTCTTAAAGAGGCGGAAAAAAAGGAAAAATACGAAAATTCCTTATGTTTCTTATATAAAGGAGTTAACGACTTCGATAATAACTTTGAAATCTTTATGATGAAAACCACAGTGGAGGAATCGTGAAAATATACAGTCTCGAGGCAAGATTTCTGAGTTGTAGTCCGTAATTAGTGGTTGCTTAATTATCTCCCTTATTTACAAAAGAGGAGTCACAGCGGTTTGAAAGAAAGGGTGAGTCGACGCGCGGGTGTCGAAAAAAAGAATTCCCATTATCCGACAACTTTTTTCCCCTCTTTTTGTTTTGTTTTTTCTCATTTTTTTTGTTCTTTTTTGTTTTGTCTTCATTTATTTGAATGATGAGAAAACACTGCGAAGGGATTGATGGAAATAACTGGAGGTTCGTATACTTACTGGCAAAACTTGAGTTTTATAAGACACTGGAGAATGAAGAAAAGGGGTGCTGGGGAATGAGAAGGGATTAAAAAGACAGAAGGAAGAGAGAGAGAGCAAACTTCTCAAACCATCGACTCTTCTAATGTTTACCAGCAATTAATGGCATTTATAAATTAAGGTATGAAAGAAAGATCCAGAATTTCTTTTCGCTCTTCTTCTTTCTCTCTTGGTCTTCTCTGCTGAGGGAGAAGAATATAAATAAAAATGAGAGAAGAAAAAAAAAAGCCGCACCGATCCTTTGTCTCGTGAGACTCGCCTTCAGAATTTTTCCTTTCTTAATAATTATCCTACCGTCAGGTCGTCCTTAATCTTAGCGCTCGCCTTTCAAGGAAAGCTCCTACTGAATGAATGCCTGCCCGGCAAAATAATATTTTATACATAACAAAAGATCGCGCCCTGTACGCTCTTGTAGCCACGATTGTTATCGAAGAAACCGTTTCTCCCATATATAGAACTTCTTCCTTTTTTTATCATCTTTTATTTTTATTCACGACTTTTGTGAAAAAAAATCCATTTCTTAATAATTAAATATATTCACCTTGAAATGACAATAATTCTTCTATATTTTTCCCGGCACTCGCACAGGAGAGAATAACTCAAAACTTTGACTCAAACTTCGCAACTCCAAGTTTACTGATTTATTAATCAGTAAACTGATATATTTTTGAAATTAAAAAAATTAATTTCTCAACTGATTTTTTGACCACGAGAGCGCAGAGGTCGTGACACATAACCGCGCTAACCCTCGACACCATGATTTTGGTGAGAAATGTTCACGTGCAGAAATGCAGAACCTTTGGCGAGCAATTTTACGAGAAACGATTGCCCCGTGTACTACATACACCGTATAGCTCAGGTTGGAGAGTTAATAACAAGAGAATGAAGAGAGGTGATTATTTCCGCGGTGATAATTAGACATCGCGAGTTAAAATAACGAGGAAATAATTGCGCGCGAAATAAAAATATCCCGAGAATATGACTTACGTCGTTTAACTTTTATCTCTTATGCAGGGTTTTTACAAATTTATCTTTGGGTCAGAATTCGTGAAATTTTCACAGAAAACAAAAAGTATTTTTTTTTAATTTAAAATGGTGAAAAAACATTTCTATTTGGTCTTAGGAATGTGTCCACCAAAGGACAGAAAAAATGTTATTTATAAAAGTTATTGCAACATTAATTTTTTTGCAACTTTTTAAACAAAACCATATTTCTCCTAAATGAATGAACCAATTTAAGAAATGAATAAACCAAGCGGGAATATAAAGGGAATAAAAAATACTTTCGTTTAGAATTAGAAAATTTTAAAAAAGTTTATATTTTAATAATTATTTAATAAATTTTTTATAAACAATTAATTTTTTTAAATGTTAATTCAAGTAAATGTCACGAAAGAACAAATTTCCAGTCAGGGGAATTAGGAAAATTGAGATTTTTTCGCCTTATATTCGAAAATTGCCACTTTTTCGACTTTACTTCCAATTGCAACAACATACCACAATTTTTAGTTAAATTTCAGTTAATTAGTTAATTAATTAATTTTAGTTAATTTTTAGTTTTTAAAAGTTATTTGACATTGAATTTTGAATTTTGATATTTGTAATGCGAAAAAAAACTATAAACAAATTTAAAAAAAATTCTTTTTGAATAGTTAAAATTTCGTTAAATTTAATTAAAAAAAATTTATTTAAAGTATTTTGTTAAAGTTTTTCAAAATCAACTCTAAGGGAAATTAAAAATACAAAAATTGGAAGTTTAACTTTAATACAATTTAAAAAAAATTTTTTGAAAATTTTAAAATTAATTTCCTTTTATTTTTTTTTTTAAATTTTGAAATATTTTTTCTAATTTGTCTTATTTAGACTAGAGATGATTCTATCACTCAAAGTGATCAATAAATTACACTATCTATTGTCTTATTTATATTTACAAAATATGAAAATTTCATTTAAATCGTTTAAGAAGTTTCTGAAAAAAAAGAATTTTTCGGTTTTTCTTCAAAGAAAACGTTTTTTTTTTAAAAACTATTTTTGTCGAAAATCTAACAAAATTTATATTAAAAGGAAGCTCTGAGGTATTAAAAAAATTATAAGTGTATTATTAAAAAATTAAAAAAATTTTTTTTTAATATTTCAAAGTTAATTTCTTTGAAATTTTTTTTTGGAAAAAAATTAAAAAAATTTTTTTTTTAAATTATCTTATCAATATTTATAACATATTTAATGTCCATTCAAATCGGTTAAATACTTTCCGAAAAATGAGTTTTTTTATTTTTCTTCTTAAAAAAAATTCTTTTTGAATAGTTAAAATTTTGTAAAGTTTAATAAAAAAAAATTTATTTCAAGTATTTTGTTACAGTTTTTCAAAATCAACTCTAGAAGAATTTTAATTGCAAATTTTGAAAATAAGTGTATTATTAAAAATTTTAATAAAAAATTTTTAAAGGTAAATTAAAAAATGAAAATTAGCTTCCAATTTTTTAAAATACAATATTTTTAATTACATACTTCCAAAATAATTAGAATTATTTTCAACAATTTAGAGAAAAAGAAATCATGTTCTAAATTTTTAACTGAAATTCATAAAAAATTAATTAGATTTTGTAAATTATACATAAAATTTTTTTTAGAAATACAATTATTTTCGAAAATTGACACTTTTTTTATTTTACTTCCAAACATTGCAACAAAATAAAACAATTAATTAGTGCAACTAATTTTCATTTTTATAATGCGAAAAATAATTCATTTATTTCAAGTATTTTGTTACAATTTTTGAAAATCAACTTTTCAAGAATTTTAATTGCACGGTAAATCGTTAGGTATTAAAATAACACCAAAATGGATTAAAATAACACTAAGTTGGATTATTTTAATCCTTTTTGGTATTATTTTAATACCTAACGATTTACGGTGTGCGAATTTTGAAAATAATTGAATTATCAAAAATTTTAATGAAGAATCGTTAAAGGTATAAATTTAAAAATGAAAATCAGCATCAAATTTTTTAAAATTCAATATTTAAAAAAAATTTTATTTACATGTTTCAAAAAATAATATCTTAGAATTATTTTCCGCATTTTGAAAAAAAAGAAATTCTGTTCCAAATTTTTAAATAAAATTCATTAAAAAATTCGTTAGATTTTTTTTAATTATACTTTTACTTTTACTTTTAATTATATTTTTTAAGAAATACAATTTTCGAAAATTAACAATTTTTCGATTTCACTTGCAAACATTGCAACAAAATACAACTTTTAAGATTTTAACATTTAAAATTTTTTTTGACACTTATTTTGAGTTTTATAATGGGAAAATAACTATAAACAAATTTATCAAAAATTGTTTTTAAATACTTAAAATTTTGCAAAATTTAATTGAAAATAATTAATTTAATTCAAGGATTTTATTATAATTTTTAAAAATCAACTTTTTAAGTATCTTAATTTTAAATTTTGAAAATAATTAAATTATCAAAAATTTTAACCAAGAATCTGTAAAGGTAAATTTAAAAATGAAAATTACCTTCCAATTTTTTTAAAATCCAGTATTTTTAATTACATACTTCGAAAAATAACATTTTAGAATTATTTTCAACGATTTTTAACTAAATTTTCAACTATGAACAATAACAATTTTTAACTAAAATTCATAAAAAATTAATTAGATTTTTTAAATCATAAAAATTTTTTTTTTAAATACAATTATTTTTGAAAGTTGACACTTTTTAGATATTTTTGATATAAATAAATTTTTCTAGAATCTTAATTGCGAATATTCAAAATAATTGAATTATCTAAAAATTTTAATTGTGAATCTTTGAAGGTGAATTTAAAAATGAAAATTAGCTTCTAATTTTATAAAATTTAATTACAATTTTTAAAAGATTTTACCAAATTTTAATTGTTTGGAAGTGTTTCAAGATTGAAAAACTATTATCGTTCAAAAATTATTTAAAAATATTTTTGAAAAATTAATTATAAATATTTCTTTATGATTTTTTAAAAATATTATACCTTGATAAAAACCAACTAACTTGAGAAGAAAACTATCCAAAGTCACAATTATTATAAAAAATTTAGTTTACTTACTTAAGTAATTGAATTCCAGAAGAATTTTATAAAATGTAACTAAATTCAAAAAGGGTTATAATTATAATTTGTTTTAAACATTACAACAATTTACCACAATTTTTAGTTTTAAAATGCAATTTATTTTGCTTTTATAATGTTAAAAATAACTATAAACAAATTTTTCAAAAATCGTTTTTGAATTATGTATTAATGGAAAATTCAATTGAAAATAGTTAAATTCTTTCAAGTATTATGTTGCAATTTTTGAAATTCAACTTTTGAAGAATTTGAATGTCAGTAAATTGTCTGGAAAATTGATAAACTAATATTTGTGATCATCTTGAGTAATAAAGGAGTGCGAATTTCAATAACACGTGTTTACAACAAAAATACAAAAGTTCCATGATCCGATTAGAAATTCCATGAGATTTCCATGATTTCATGAATCAAAATAAAATCCCATGACAATTTCATAATTTCCACGTTTCCCATGACTTGTTAAAACTCTTCTTATAAAAATAAATAAAAAAATTCTTCCAAAAGTAATAGAGGCATTATAAGAAAAAGTAATTAAAGTACTTAAAAGTAATACAAAAGAATTTTTTCAAAAATAAAAAGAATTTCAAAAGTATAATTAGAAACTTAGAAGAGATGATGAGTTATGAAAATGAATTTAAAAAAAAGTAATTAAAAAGAATTAAAAAGAAAGAAAATAAACCCACCAGGTTAACATAACATTAAGGGGTTGTAACACTAAAAAAAAAATCTGCAGAAAAAAAAGCAGTCCTGAAAAAGTTAATTGAGTAATAAAAAGTCACCAGCCTCGAGGCTTTCGAGCGCTATAAGCTAGTGAAGAGAAGCTGCGGGCCGCTCTTCCCGTGCGTCCGGATCGAAGGACTAAAATTAAAATAAACATCCCCTTAAATGAGTCGCCGCAGCAACCCCCGTACATTTTACTGCCGCTAATTAATTCCAAGCGTTGATAAAAACTAAGAGAAAAGCGACGAGAGAGGTTTGGAAAATCATGCCGGTTGAGAATTAAGAGGGGTATTAAGAACGCCGTGCCAGCGATACCAGAGTCTGACTCTTTAATTAGTCCTCGAAGTTAAGAGAGAGAGAGAGAGAGAGAGAGAGAGAGAGAGAGAGAGAGAGAGAGAGAGAGGAAGAGAGAGAGAGAAAGAGAGAGGAAGAGATATAGAGAGAGGGTGTCGAGGTAAAGAGCAACAGGTGAGATGCAAAGCAAGGGTTATATTCTTGGCTTTAAAGCTTGACAATGCGGCAAAGGAGGGTGAGAGAGCCTCACCAACATTCATATCTCATTCAAAAGCCCTCCTCTCGCAGCCCCCTTCTCTCTTATTACACCCTCATCCCATATCTTATAAAACGTGTATTATAACAGTTACAATATATCCACGTCAAAAATACAAAAATCAAATTCTTCCCACCAAAGAATTCATCAGTGTGAGATTATTCAACATCACATCTTCACTAAAGATGCATGTTCAACGTGTCACATATTTATTAATTCAGTTGTTTGTCTTTTGAATTCAATTTTTCCATTCATGAGCGCACCACTGCGATTAAGTTGTACTAAACTTGAAAATTTACATCTTTTCTCTCTCTGCTGGATCCATATTCAAAGCAGCTACTCTGAGCATTTCATCATCTTCATCAGAAGACTCCTTTGTCTCGATACATTTTTTTCAATCTTTTGAATTCAATTTTTTATAAAGCTGAAGTTTACGTCTTTAAAAACGAACAGAAAAAAAAATGGCACGGTATTATTATTTTTGATTTTAAATCATTTTAGTTTTTGATAATTCGTTAGTAACAAATAGTGTTTCATTTCGATCCGAGAATTAAATTTTTTTCGAGCGATTTTGTTCGTTGTTGTCTTTGATTTTCGAACGATCATCTCGTTTATTCTTTTGTTAATTGTCAAATCGTATCGTCTAATTTCCCAATCGACCGATTAATTATCGACTGAACTTCTCGACTTTCCTATATAACTGACAGCTAACAGTAATAAACTAATAACCTATTTAAAAAAAAATTTAATAACCAAAAATATTTAAATTCTTTCTGTTTAATTCATTTAAAAAATATAATTAAATTTATTTTGGTTAATTAAGATCAGTGTAAAAAGTTAATTTAAGGTGTCTAGAGAATTGTGATTTTTAAATTCCTAGACCAAAAAGTAAAATATTCCTGAATTTATTTTTTAAAACAATAATAACTATAATATTAAAATATTCATATTTTATGATAAAGAAATTATGAAAATCGACTTTAAAAAGTCAATAGACATTTTCTTTATTTAGAGAAATATAATATTAATTATTATATTAACTAATAAGTCGATAACATTGGAAGTTAAATTTAAATTTAAACTTGTTTTTTATTTTTCTATTGCGTAGACGTCGTAGACACATTTTTACATTCTCATCACATGAGAATTTTACAAAGTATTGTTATTATTTTTAATTGTATATTAAAATAATAAAAATTAAAAATAATCATACCTAAATTGAAAAAGTTTAATTTTTTAGGTGAAAAAATAATTCTTCATTAAACATTAATAAACATTTAGTTTTCACAACATTATTCAAAAGTTGACGAAAGAACAGTTTTCTCCTCTTGATAAAATTTTTCTAAATTTAATAGTTTAAGTTGTGTAAAAATATAAACTTATATTAAAATTTTTCATAAATTTTTACAAACTAGCGAATATTTAAAAAAATTCACTGTAATTTTCAGACTTTTTCCTGGTCTAACTAAATTCCCGGTTTTTCCCGAAATTCCTGAACGCTAGACATTTTGTAATTATATAAAACAATTACGTAAATATAAGAAGTAAATTATAATGCATTTTTCAGTGAAAAATAATAAATTATAAATTAATGATAAATAGTAAAATAAAAAATAAATAAAAAAATTAATTATAAAATAATAAATTAATAATAGTTAATAATATGAATTTAGCGAGATGTTCACTTCAATAAGACGAGCGAACATGACTGCTCGGTTATCAAAACAAAAAGAAAATCGTTTTTTGGTTCGTTTCTCGGATCGTGTCGCTCGAATGAAACACTAGTAACAAATAATTTCTTATTCCACTTTCACTCAAAATTTATTTTCACTCCATTTTCACTTCACTCTCACTCCACTTTCACATTCACTCAAAATTTATTTTCACTCAATTTTCATTTCACTTTCACTCAACAATTTTAGAATCTCTTTTCATTTCACTTTCACTCAACATTTTTTGATTCTATTTTCACTTCACTTTCACTCACAATTTTTTTTTACTTCACTTTCACTCCAATTTCACCCAAAAATTTTTTTCACTTTATTTCCACTTTATTTTTACTTCATTTTTTCGTGGGAGAACGTTATGGACTTTACCTTGGTATTAGAGAAAAAGAATAATGAAGTAAAATTTATATGGAGATGAATGTAGTCTGAAAGTGGAGTAAAAATAAATTTTCAGTGAAAATAAAGTGAAAGTGGTTAAAAAATATATTTTGAGTGAAAGGGGAATGAAAATGAAAATGGAGTTGAAGTAAATTTTGACTGAAAGTAATGTGTAAGTGGACTGGAAAAAAGTTTTGAGAGAGAGTGAAATAAAAGTGGAAGGAAAATAAATTTTGAGTGAAATTGAAGTGAAAATGGAGTGAAAAAATATTTTAGATGAAAGTGCAAGTGGAGTGAAAACGGAGTTAAAAAAATTTTGAGTGAAAATGAAAATGGAGTAAAAGAAATTTTTGAGTATAAAAGTAAAAATGGAGTGAAAATGAATTGAAAGTTAAGTGAGAATAAATTTTGAGTGAAAGTAGAGTTAAAGTGAAGTAAAAATGAAGATTATTCAAAACTTAAAAAATTTTTATTAAATTTATATTTAAATACTTATTTTTCCACAAGAATTCTAATATTTCAAAGAATTTCAATACGTAAAAACATTTTGGAATTTAATATTTTTTTTTCAATTATCATAACTAGTTTTTTCAAAATCCAATCATTTTTTTGGGAATTTTAAAATAAAATATGATTTAAAACCGTAATAATTCTGTCCCGAAAAGTTTTTATTTTTTATAAGAAATATATTCAAATGTGATTACAGTTTTACAACAATTAACATTTTTAAGAAAAGATGATTTTTAAATCAATTATTATTGTTTGAAAGTAGTTTTACAATAAGTATTCAATTATATGAAAATAAATAATTGATAATTCCTGAAATCTGAATTTTTATAGAGTATGTTTTATCAAAATTTTTAAAAACTAAATTTCTCAAAAATACATTTACAATTGTGTAAAAATTAAAAAATAATTAAAATTCAGCGAAATAATTCAGTGAATATTATTTTTAAAAATAACAAAATTGTCGAAACAATTTTCATTAATATTATTCTTAAACAATTAAATTCCTGGGGAAATTTTTATTTTATTTAACAAAATGATAATTGAATTCTTGAAAAGAATTTCATTAAAAAATGTTTAAGTAATCGAATTTTTTATCAAAAATTTTTCTACAAAAATAAATTTCATCAAATTTATTAAAAATGATAATTAATTTCTTTTGTTGAATTTTATAACAATTTTTTCATATAATTACTTTCTTTCAAGAAACTTCATTGAGAATTGTATTTTAAATCATTGAATTTTTATGAAAATTCAATTATTGACGAAAATAATTAATTTTTTTTTGCAAAGAGTGTTTCAATAAAAATTGAAAATTGGTCAAAACAATTTCTTTATTTCAATATTAATAGCGCAGTTTTAAAGTTTTTTTTTTAAAAATTTGTCTATTAAAAAAAATTCGATCAAAATTATTAAATATAATACCTAATTAATTTCTTATGTTGAATTTTATAATAATTTTTTCATATAATTATTTTCTTTGAAAGGTTATTTAATTATTTACGAAAATAATTAATTTTTTTGCAAAGAATTTTTTTAAGAAATTGGTTAAGACAATTTCTTTATCTCGATTTATTTATTATGGTACACAAAAAAATGTTCACTTGGAACAACTACAAATTTCACTCAATTAGCGAAATTTTAGTTATTGCAGAAAATACTTTCGCTGTTTCAATGAATAATTTCGCTATTTTAGCGAAAGTTATTGCTGTTCCAGTTAAAAGTTTTTTTTTTCGTGTAAAACAGTTTTTTTCGATAACAGTCTCTTAAGTAGCTAGAGTATTAGATTATTATATTTTTTAAAAATAGATTTTCAATAATCTACATTTTTCATAAAAATTTAGTTATATTTTTAAAAAGTCAAAATTATCAGAGATATTTTTGAAAAACGTCTCCCTGTTAAAGTGATTCTTGAATTAAAAAATACTCCGCCAGTTTACGAGTGAGGGTGCTGGGATTTTTTTTTAATATTCCACTGCACAAGAGAGAAATGTTATATGTTGAAAACTGTGAAGTATTCTGCAGAAAGATGTATAATATATAGGTGTACGTAACATGTACATATATATATATTCAGTTGCATGCTTGTTCAACTCTCGAGCATGATACTTCGATTTTATACTATACGGTTTAGACTTTATGTCTCGCTGTTCTGTCTGCGGATTGCCAAGTCGTCAACGATGATGATTAACAACCGGAAGTTCATCGCCACCTGCTTCGCTTGATTTGCGAGAGACTTAGACCACTTTTGCATAGGGCAATATTAGCTTTGTTCCCTCTCTTTTCTCTCTCTTTCTCGATATATATGTATATTTATATATTCATGCATGACTGGTCACTAAACATTTGTCTAAATTAAACCAATCTAGTTTAATGAGTCTATATATATATATATATATATATATAGTATACTATGTAGATGCAGAAAATTATCGAACTAGATTGTTTTTTTTCCCACATTGTTCACAAATCAGACTTCGCATTCATCTACTAAAATCTACTTAATTATTACTTTTTTACGTTATGCTATACTATTTGGGAATACTTTAGATTTCAAAGCCACTAAAAGCTGCTATTTCTGTTTTTTTATAATTTCCAATACATTATATTCGCTATTAAAAAAAAAAAAAAAAAAAAAATTACAAAAGTATTCTCAAAACTTATAATCAAATTATTCAAAAAGATTACATTATTTTCAAAAAATCTTCGAAATTCAATTATTTTCAATATTTAGTATTTTAAAATTATTTAGAAATTAAAAACTATTCTCAAAATTATAATCAAATTATTCAAAAAGATTACATTATTTTCAAAAAATCTTCGAAATTCAATTATTTTCAATATTTAGTATTTTACAATCATTTAGAAATAATTAAATATAATCCAAATCTATATATAATCTATTCCAAATTATTAAACCAAATTATTTAAAAAGATTCAATTAATGCTTTAAAAAAATATTCGAACATCAATTATTATTATTAATATTTAGTATTTTCAAATTATTTATTTAATTTATTAAAAAGTCTTAGAAATTATAATCAAATTGTTTAAAAAGATTAAATTATATTTTAAAAATTTTCGAAATTCAATTATCTTCAATATTCAGTATTTTTATAAAATTTCTCCAAAAAATTAAATTATTTTAAAAAAAAATTTGATAGAATTCATCCAAAGATTCAATTTTTTTCATAAGTAAGAAAATTTCCACACGAATTCAATTTCATTTCACACCACATTTTTTTTTAAATATAATTGTATTTTCAAAGAAATTTCAAAAAAAAACAATTAAAATTTAAGCTACTATTTAAGCTACTTTTTTAAAATTAATTATCGAGTGGGAAGTCTGACAAATTTCTTTTTTTTATCGTTACCGCATATTTTAAACCAAGGTGCTGCCAAAAGAAACATCTTAAAATACATTATATACCATATTATAAAAAAAAACTACTTTACGATATTTAAAACTCTTAGATCTTAAAGATTAATTCATTTTCAGATGTTTTCGATAACTTTTCATTTGAAATAGATTTTCCTCTCATTATAATATTAATAGAGAAATTTTTTCGGTTTTTTGAAGATGATGGAAAGGTTAAGGAACTAATTGATTAATTAATAACTTTTTTAAATTTAGAATTAACTACAGTGGTATTTTTAAATGAGATGCTTTCCTTTTGCAGTCTACTGGTTAAAGCATAAGTCAGCAAACAACCAACCAAATGAAAAAAAATTACGAAGTTGAAGTTCACAACGTTTTTAAAAATGAAAAAACAAAAAAATAATTTTTTTTCGAAATAAATTTATCTCTAATTTTCATGTGTCTTAATTTTTAAGAATTTTTTTTTACTAACGATACAATTATCAAAAACTAACATGATTAAAAATAAAAAATAAAATAAGAAATTATTTGTTACTAACGATACAATTATCAGAAACTAACATGATTAAAAATAAAAAAAGAAATTATTTGTTAGTAACGATACAATTATCAAAAACTAACATGATTAAAAATAAAAAATAAAATAAGAAATTATTTGTTAGTAACGATACAATTATCAAAAACTAACATGATTAAAAATCAAAAATAAAAATAACACACAAAAATATGGTAAATTTGACTACTTTTTTACTATTTTCTGTAGTTCCTATAGGCGCCCGTAGCATTATTTAGTAAAATGAACTATGACAGAATAGTTAGTCTAACTGTAAAGTGTAGTAATAAATACCATTTTTACAGTAAATTTAACTACTAAAACAGTTATCTTAACTATTTGTTGTTAGTCATACGAACTGCTTTATTTAGTTGCAGTAACTAAATTTTTATAGTTCCTATAGGCGCCCGTAACAAATTATAGTTGTAACAACTGTAAAAAATAATTAAATTAACTATTTAAAGTAGTAAAATTAAATTATTTATTTGTTTTTATTATTATTCAGTTCCATTTTTTTATATTTTCTCTCACCTATTTTTGTTCATATATAATTTATATATTAAATTCTTATATACCTAACAGAGAAAAATCCCCGAACGCCGGGGATTGAACGCACGACCCTAACATTCGCAAACCGATAACCTAACCACCTAACCACGCTCGCACGCTACGATGACTCGCATTATACCTGAGGACGTTCTTATATTCAGTCAAAGTAACTACTCTGTTTAGTTGCAGTAACTAATTTTTCAAGCTCAAGGACTTAGTTGAAATATAGCCAGTATATGATTTTAAGTGACTCAAAAATGGAGCAGTAGTTAAAAGTACTGTTGAAAATAGTTATTTTCAGAATTTCTGTAGTAAAATTATCCATTTTTTACTAGTTATAAAAAAATTAAACCTACTATTTTCATATAGTAAAAATAACATAAAAATTGTTACTTTTATGATTTTTGTAGTTATAAAAATAAATGTTTCTCACCACCATAGAAATAAATTATCAAAAGCTAGTAAGAATTGGTTCTTTTAACTGCATTAAACATAAAAATAACAATTTCCAGCGGTTGTTTTTAATCTTTGGAACAGTAAGTTGTAATTTAATTTGCAAATAGCAAGAAATGGATATTTACACTACAGAAATTCCGAAAGTAACTATTTTTAACAGTACTTTTAACTACTGCACTATTGTTGAGTTATTCACAATCATAACGTTTAGTAGTAATTTAAACTACATAAAACCAACTATTTAATTTTAGTTCCACCAACTATGGAAGTTTAGTTAAAATGCTGCTGAATATGGTAGTTTTAACTACATTTTTTTAACTGCACATATGTGGATGTTTTTACCACTCACGTTTTTTCTCTGTAGAAAAAATGATCTTTTTAACTGCATAAATAGTAAAAATAACTATTTTCAACAATTGAATTTACTACATGAAAACAGTCAATTTCTTTCTTTCTCTGCAACTAATAAGAAATAGTTGTTTTAACTACATAAAACGTAAAAATAACAACTTTCAGAGGTTGAATTTACTGTATAAAAATAGTAAGTTTCATTTTGTTTGCAACTAATACAAAATAGTTTTTTTTACTAGCACAATAGTAAAATGAACTTTTTTAACAGTAGTTTTTACTACAGTATTATTGTTGAGTCATTTACTACCATCTATTAGTTATCTCAACTACGTGAAGTAGTAATTTTAACTACATAAAATCAACTACTTAATTTTGGTTCCAATAACTGAGGAAGTGTAGTTAAAATGCTGTTGAATATGGTAGTTTTAACTACTTTTTTTCTAACTACACATATGTGGTTGTTTTTACCATTCGCATTTTCTTCTGTGTAAGTGGAGGAAACAAACGTTTTCCTGAGTTGTACACTGCAAAAATAAGTAACTTATTTGATATCTTAACATAAGATGTAAGATGGAAAAATGGTATCTTACATCTTAAAATAAGATGTTTTCGAAAGTATCTTACAGATTTTTAAGATTTTACAGATTATCTTTCAGATTTTTTTTTATACGTCTTAGATATTTTTTCTATCTTAAAAAAGTAAGATACTTCTGTAAGTTTTTTAAAGTATCTTAAATTAAGATGTTTCTGTCTCAATAAGATGTTTAGCGATAAGTTACCTGTGAATTGTAAGATGCGAAAGAAATTTAAGTTACTAAAACCTAAGATGCATAAAATATCTTACATATAAGCCCATAGTTAACCTCAAAACTTTTTCCCCAAAAAATATGTTGGAAAATGTGTACGAAGATACTTTAAACATCTTAAATTAAGATATTTTTAATGACTAAAAAGTGACTACAATAACATCTTAGAAATGACTACCAAAACATCTTACACAGTAAAAAGTAAATCTTATTTTAGGGACTATCTGAAATTAAACAAGTCCTGAAAGTAATGCCAGTCTTAATTTAAGCTTGGCTTGCGTGAAAATAAGGATAAGAAATCTGAATTTACAGATCTTTTTTATTTGAGTGTAGAACTACTTTTTAAATTAAGTATAGAACTGCTGATTTTCAACATGATTGCCTTAAATTCATCACATTTTTTGCTGATAATCAGCAAGCTTTTACTCTTTAAATTCAGCAAAAAAATATGATTTGAAATTAAATAAAGGCTGCCTTAAAAATGTTGCATCTTAAATTAAGGTACCTTTCATGGCTGAAAATAAGACTTTCTTTTTACTGTGTAATTAAGATACTTCTTTTTGCAGTGTACGAGAGATTAAATATAAATTCCGCAGTTTTAAGAAACTATGAAAGAAAATATCAATCAGATGAGCAACCATACTGCTAATTCAATTTAACAATTTGAATTCCGAATTTAGCGAATAAGCTATGCTTCGCATATAGGACTTACTGCGGGGTTTATATGCGCTTGCATATAAAAATACAGTGTGTGGGTGGGATGATTTGTGCGTATATAAGGTATACTATACTTGCGTCTATATACAGTAGAAGCACGTGTGCGTTCCGATCTATGTGGGCTCCCCTCTCTACCCCCTTTTATTCTCGTGTATCATTTCACCCTCCCTTTTTCTCTTTCTCTCGCATAGAGCACACTGCAATGACGTCATAAAGAGCTGAGGTAGGTCACGGTCAGGCCTTCAACTTCGGCTCCCGTTCAGTCTTGCAATGGCGCACACAAACACAACTCTCTCTCTCTCTTTTTATATATATAGACTCTCTCATATGTACACACCTGAAAAACACACGTGAATTCCCCGCGGGAAAGGAGATCCGAGATTACGAAACTGTGCGCTTCGACCATGATCAACTCTCTCTCTTTAGTTTTTTTTTATATACTTTCCTGCTCTATAAGCCAACGAACTTGCAAAGTTCGATTCCAAAGTCGCATATACAATGATGAAAACAAATGAAAATGATAGGACTCATGACGATAATGACGAGTGTGGCCGCATCGGCTTAATGATCGTGGTAACATGAGACGATTTCTTATTCTACTGATGGTTGGTGCTCTAAATACCGGAAGACAAGTATTAGTCGTTGACTGTGTACTCATAACAATTTGTCCTGATTTACAAACATTCGTTTATATTATAACGAGGGTATGCACGTACATATATAGAGTAGCCGGGACTCACACGAAACTATTCTTCTCATTTTCCTATAACGAATTTAATTGAAAAATTGTTTCTTATTTGCCTTATATATAAATGTACTGGTTTGCTTTTATTTTTTATTATCATTATACTCGTTTGTTATTGTTATTACATATTCCGGTAAAAATGGTTTTTTCTAAAAAAGCTGCTTGTCAAAATTAGTAAAATTGTCTCTGTTATTTATTACATGGGTTCCACATTATATTAAGTATTGGTAAATTTTCCAAACTTTTTTTTCGTAATTTCTCTTATTATTGCCCGTAAAATAGCAAAATTTTTGCTAATTCACTCAAAATTGTAAAATATCTAAATAAATTGAAACATTTTCTTAAAACTTAGGGTAAACTATTGAGAAAATTTCCCAATTTTTTGGGGTAAAGTTATTTTTCCCAAAATTTTTGCTAATTCAACAAAAATTGTGAAATATCTAAATAAATTGAAACATTTCCCTAAAACTTAGGATAGACTCTTAAGAAAATTTCCCAATTTTTTTGGCTGAAGTTATTTTACCCAAAAGTTTTGCTAATTCAACAAAAATTGTGAAATATCTAAATAAATTGAAACATTCCCCTAAAACTTAGGGTAAACTCTTAAGAAAATTTCCCAATTTTTTTGGCTAAAGTTATATTTTATCCATAAGTTTTGGTAATTCTAACAAAATTGTGAAATATTACCTAAATAAATTGGAACATTTTCCTAAAACTCAGGGTAAACTCTTGGGAAAATTTTCAAATTTTTTATGACTTTTCAAATACCAGTTTTTTTATTACAGTTTCATTTAAACGGAAAGTTTGTGAAATTCTCCAAATGAAAAAGATGAAGGAAATATTTGGATTAAAATAATGCAATTTTTGTTGCATCCCAAAAATTTAAAAAAAAAAAGCTAACGAAAAATTAAACTTGACAATAAAAAAAAAACTCATTTTGTCACTTCACAAAAGTAAAGAAATTTTCATTCAATACTTTATTTTCTTGATGACTTTTTCCTGATTTAAAAAAAAATTCACTTCATTCTTATCCTGCGCTGATAAATCCAATTACTGCACCGCAACAACTTTTAATATTCATGAAAGAATTAAAATTAAAAAAAAAATAATTTAATTATATTTTGCGAGAAATTTTATGAAAAATTTTAAATAATTGATTTACTTCGACAATTTTTAAGCAAAATTCTAATTTAAATAATTGAATTTCAGAGAAAATTGTATTACGCAAGAAAATAATTGAATTCTTACCAAGATTTTTACAAAAAATTTTTTAAATAAATTAATATTCTGTTTGAAATTTTTTAAAAATTGTAGACATTGGAAATCATCGAATTGCGCCAAATGTTTATAAAAATAATTAAATTTTACCAAAAAAGTTTATTAAAATTTTTGCCAATAATTGAATAACTATACTGTAGTATTATATTAAATTTGTTTTTGAAAATAAATAAATTCTTGCAAACGATTTTCTTAAATTTTTTAAAACTAATTGAATCCTTGCAATGAATATTGTTATTTATGAAAATAATTGAATTTTACAAAAACTTTTTTATTAAAATGCCTGAAAATAATTGAATTTTCGAAAATAATTTTGTTACTTATCTTTAATAACTAAATGATTTCAAAACTATTTAATTAAAATTATATTTAAAATAATTGATTTCTTTCGAACAGTTTTATTGAAATATTTTTGAATTATTCAATTCCTGTGAAAAATTCTAATATTTTTGTAAATAATTCAATTCCCGTTAAAAACTTTAATATTTTTGTAATTAATCGAATTTTTCCAAAAAATTAAAAAAAAACATGTATATATTCTCTAAATCCTTATTATTTATAAAAATAAGAATCAAATTATTGCTAAAAATTTTATTAAAATTTTTAAAAACAATTGAGTTTCTGTGGATAATTTTGTTTTTTTTAAATAATTGAATTTTTCTAAAGAATTTTATAAACATTGTTTAGAATAATTATATATATATTTTTTTTAAATATAATAAATATGAAAATTTTATTTCAAATAATTGAATTCTTCAATTAGTTAATCTAAAATCGTATAAAAAATAATTGAATTTCTCAGATGCGTTTTAGTATTTCTGAAAATAATAGAATTTCTGCTTAGAATTTGACAAAAAATTTTTTTTTAAATTTAATTTTCACGAAAAATGTTATTATTAGTGAAAGTAATTGAATTATTGTGAAGAATTTGTATAAAGAATTTGTTAAATAATTTATGTTTTTTTTGAAATTTTTTTAAAAATGCAATTATAAACTAATTAAATTCTTGTTGAAATTTTGTTATTTATGGATATAATTCTTTGAAAATACAATTATATTTTTTTTTTTAAATGTTATGTGAATTGAAATTGAATTCGTGTGGAAGTTTTCTTACTTATGAAAATAGTTAAATTTTGGATGAATTTTATTTTTTGAAAATAATTGAATCTTTTTAAATAATTTGATTATAATTTTTGAGATTTTTTAATAAATTAAATAAATAATTTAAAAGTACTAAATATTAAAAATAATTGAAATTCAAATATTTTTTTAAAGCAATTGAATCTTTTTAAATAATTTGGTTTAATAATTTGGAATAATTTTTTAACTTATAAATAACTTTAAAATTCTAACTATTGAAAATAATTGAATTTCGAAGATTTTTTGAAAATAATTTAATCTTTTTATATAATTTGATTATAATTTTTGAGATTTTTTAATAAATTAAATTAATAATTTGAAAATACTAAATATTAATAACAATTGAAATTCGAATATTTTTTTAAAGCAATTTAATCTTTTTAAATAATTTGATTATAATTTTTGAGATTGTTTAATAAATTAAATTAATAATTTGAAAATACTAAATATTAATAACAATTGAAATTCGAATATTTTTTTAAAGCAATTTAATCTTTTAAAAAAATTTGGTTTAATAATTTGGAATAATTTTTTAAATTCTAAATAATTTTAAAATTTTAACTATTGAAAATAATTGAATTTCGAAGATTTTTTTAAAATAATTTAATCGTTCTAAAGAATTTGATTATAATTTTTGAGAATAGTTTTTAATTTCTAAATAATTTTTAGTATACTAAATATTGAAAATAATTGAATTTCGAATATGTTTTGAAAATAATTGAATTTCGAATATTTTTTGAAAATAATTGAATCTTTTAAATAATGTGATTATAATTTTTGAGAATAGTTTTTAATTTTTAAATAATTTTAAAATACTAAATATTGAAAATAATTGAATTTCGAATATGTTTTGCAAATAATTGAATTTCGAATATTTTTTGAAAATAATTTAATCTTTTTAAATAATTTGATAATTTTTGAGATTTTTTAATTAATTAAATAAATAATTTTAAAGTACTAAATATTAAAAATAATTGAAATTCGAATATTTTTTAAAGCAATTGAATTGAATTGAATTTCGAATATTTTTTGAAAATAATTTAATCTTTTTAAATAATTTAATAATTTTTGAGATTTTTTAATTAATTAAATAAATAATTTTAAAGTACTAAATATTAAAAATAATTGAAATTCGAATATTTTTTAAAGCAATTGAATCTTTTAAAAAAATTTGGTTTAATAATTTGGAATAATTTTTTAATTTCTAAATAATTTTAAAATTTTAACTATTGAAAATAATTGAATTTCGATGATTTTTTGAAAATAATTGAATCGTTCTAAAGAATTTTTGATTATAATTTTTGAGAATAGTTTTTAATTTCTAAATAATTTTTAGTGTACTAAGTATTGAAAATAATTGAATTTCGAAGATTTTTTGAAAATAATTGAATCGTTCTAAAGAATTTGATTATAATTTTTGAGAATAGTTTTTAATTTCTAAATAATTTTTAGTGTACTAAGTATTGAAAATAATTGAATTTCGAATATGTTTTTAAAATAATTGAATTTCTAATATTTTTTGAAAATAATTGAATCTTTTAAATAATGTGTTTATAATTTTTGAGAATAGTTTTTAATTTCTAAATAATTTTAAAATACTAAATATTGAAAATAATTGAATTTCGAATATTTTTTGAAAATAATTGAATCGATCTAAAGAATTTGATTATAATTTTTGAGAATAGTTTTTAATTTCTAAATAATTTTTAGTATACTAAATATTGAAAAGAATTGAATTTCGAATATTTTTTGAAAATAATTGAATCTTTTAAATAATGTGATTATAATTTTTGAGAATAGTTTTTAATTTTTTAAATAATTTTAAAATACTAAATATAGAAAATAATTGAATTTCGAATATGTTTTGAAAATAATTGAATTTCGAATATTTTTTGAAAATTATTGTATCGTTCTAAAGTACTTGATTATAATTTTTGAGAATAGTAACTTTTAGTGGCTGCGAAATCTAAAGAAGTACCAAATAGAAGCATAACATAAAAATAGTAGCAAGTAATAGTTTGTAGTATAGATCAGATTGAAGCCTACAAAAAATGATCAAGAAAATAATAAATTTGGTAGAAAAATTCCTTTTTTTGATTGAAAAAGAAAAGAAGAAGGATAAGAAGAAAAAAGTAAAACAAAAAAATATGAAAATTAACACCAAAAGGATGCTGATAATGAAAATAATCACACATATTAAATCGAGAGAGAGAGAGAGAAAGAGGATTCGATCCAAAAGTTTCATGATGATTAGCAACGAAAGTATGATCCTTTATAGTGCATTAGTCACGCTCTTTATGATGCGTATTATTTTTCGAAATTCCATTTAGTATAATATCGAGAACACACCTGCAAACATTTTCAAAGTTCCAATGAATTGTCTCAAGAATTCATCGTTAAACTTTGTATGTACATGCATACACATACCATATAATATATCCTGAAAAGATCGAGTTTTTCACCTTTTTTTCTCTCTCTCTCTCTCTTATTTTTTTATTATATACAAAGAGTATAGGGCTCGATCACCCCGCGCAGCATTTAAAGAAATAAGGTGCTTAAAGTGAAAAGAAACAGGTTTTTTTGAATCGCAAACACAAAGTACACACATACATATATATATACAAACAAGTTGAAATGAAGAGGAACCTTTTAATTGGAATCCACCGCATTAAAGAAACGAATTTACCTGATTGGCACGGCCGGTTTTTTGGGGCCGACTGTTAATTTTAATCGAGAAACGCTTTCTTGGAAATTAGAAGAGGGACGGGACGATTGTCCACTCGTAAAAGCCCGCCGAATTTGTCGTAGTCGTCGTTTCGGAACCCCAAGCACGATCTAATGAATCAACACAGACAATTAATAGCTCCAAGAGCCTTCTCGAAAGCTCTGTATATAAACCCCCTTCTTTTGCGCCTCCCAATTCCTGGACAGAGAGAAAGAGAGAGAATCTGTGCGAACAACAAATCTATTCTGTCTTCGTGTGTTGGGAACTGGTAGTTTCATTTCCTACCACCTTCCCCTGTCGTCAACTCGCGCACTAAATAAGTATCTCTTGCTGTCCAAATTGTATTTACTGCACACCTACACCTGCACAACTTACTTTATACTGCAATCACTTCTTTAAACACTCCAATTATTCTCGAATGTCCTTTTCAATTGGAAGTTGAGAGGAAAACTTTGTTTTTCGTTTTAAACTAGATTTCGGTGCGGAGGCGGAGGGTGGTTGATTAGGTAACTTCATTTCGACTTCAACTTTCACTATCCCTTTCATTTTCACGTTTTCTTCTATATACACGGAAAAAATTCTACAATTTCAAAAACTTCACTATAATTTTACTACAAATTTCACTATATTAGCGAAAGTTATCTCTGTTCCAGTTAAAGGATTTTTTTTTCTTATACTTACACAAAATTTCATGGTTATTTTAATTTTTATTTCCACAATTTTATATTTCTTTTTAATTTCCCTTTGATTTTGTAAGCGAAAGACACAAAGCTTCAATAGCAGTAAAAATATTAGACTTTAAGGACTAAAAATGAAAAATTGCAGACTATTTACGGACCAATTACTAACAAAAATATAACCAGTCCGAGTCAAATAACATTTTACTCAAAACTTTAAACTAAATTTTTTATAACTATAAAACAAGAAGATACCGATCACTCCGAGGCTTCGACTGGGAAGAAAATCGCATTATCAATTCAATTATTATTTATCAAAATTTTAAACAAAATTTATTTTTTGAAATCGGTTATTTTTACTAATTTTCGAAAACGATCTTTGATAATTTTCAAATCCATTTATTTACAATATTTAATTTTACGAAATTTTAATTATTCGAAAATTCTTTAATTAAACCTATCTTAGAAAATAAAAACATCTAATAATGTAATAAAAATTGAAATAAACTTTTTCAAAAAAATAAATTTCTAAATTAAGTTCTTCTGGAATTAAACTATTTAAATATGAAAATAAATAATTTATTGAATAATATTAAATGTTTCTTCAAATTCCATTCCTATAAAGAATTTTAACAACAAATTTTTAAATATAATTAAATTTTTTCGACAAATTTTAATAAAATTTTTCAAAATAATTACATTTTTCGAGAAATTTGATTAAAATTGTATTAAAAATAATTTAAATTCTGCGATAAGATTTGTTATTTGTGAAAAAAATTGAAAATCTCAGAATAATTTTATTATTTTTTAACAATATTTGATTTTTGCAAAAAATGTTATTACTTTGAAAACAATTGCATTTCTGCAATAATTTGTAAATTTTCCGAAATTGAATTATATATCGTGCTTTTAAACTTAAAATTCTTCTATATTATCATTTTTAATGATTTTGTAAAAAATTCTTCGAAAATTTTAAAATTTATTTCTTTACAATTCAATTTTACAAAATGCGAATCATTCACAATTTCATCAATTAAGTGTATATTAGAAAACAATATAAAAAAATTCAATTAAACTTTTTTAGAAAAATTAATTCCAAATTCAATTATTCTCTAAATTTTTAACTGAAATTCATTTTTCAATCAATTCTTCACTGAAAATTATTTAGAATTTAATTATTAAAATACCAAAATCAATAATCTATTACATAAGATTGAATTTTTCTTAAAAATCAAATTTTTTAAAATAATTTCATTTTTCGAGAAATTTGACTAAAATTGTATTAACATAATAATTAAAATCCCGCGATATGATTTGTTATTTGTGAAAATACTTGAAACCCTTAGAAGAATTTTATATTTCTAAACAATATTTAATTCTTGCGAAAAATGTTATTACTCTTGAAAATAATTGCATTTCTGCAATAATTTGTAAGTTTTCAAAAATTAAAATTTTTGTTCGTGTTTTTGAACTAAAATTCTTTTATAAGTATATTACATATTTATAATAATTTTTAAAAAAATTTCTTTGACAATTTTCAAATATATTTTTTTACAATATATTTTATATTTTTTTACAAAATTTCAATGATTCGTAACTTTTTCAATTAAATGTTTATTAGTAAACAATGTAGAAAAAATTAAATTAAACTTTTTAAAAAACATTAATTCCAAATTCAATTATTTCTAAAAATTCACGCTATAATGTTTTTAATATTAAATTATTATCTAAATTTTCAACTGAAATCCAATTTGAAATCAAATTTTAGAAAATTCGACTAGAATTTAAAAAAATGCGCAATTAAACTTTTTCAAAACAAAAAAAAATTCAATTCACATAATAGTTATGGTGAAGAATATAAAAATTCGGATTTAAGATTTAAATTTGAGACGATTTCAAAATTCAATTATTTGAAAGAATTAAATCTCTATTACTTTTAATATTCAACTATAATAATCTAAACAATTCTAATTCAATTTTCAAATCAATTTTTATGAAAACAGGCTACTATATTTAAATTATATAAATACAAAAAAAACAATTTATTGAATAATTATATGTTTTTTAAAATTTAATTTTCCTGAAGAATTTTATCAATAAATTATT
The DNA here is from genome assembly GCA_032873175.1 of Leptopilina drosophilae. Taxonomy (NCBI): domain Eukaryota; kingdom Metazoa; phylum Arthropoda; class Insecta; order Hymenoptera; family Figitidae; genus Leptopilina; species Leptopilina drosophilae. The sequence goes on from CM065479.1 coordinate 52,741,797, forward strand.
AAATGATTGAAATTTTTTGACGAATTGAATTTTGAAGAACATTTACATTTTTCGAGAAATTCTACTAAAATTGCAGTGAGTTTTATTATTTATGAAAATAATTGAATTCCAAAAAGGAATTTAATTATTTTTGAAGATAATTGAAATTTTGAAGATAAATTAAAAATTTTTTTAAACATAATTGAATTTTTGCGAATTGTTTTATTCCATTTGAGAATAATTTAATTTTTTTATTAATTTATACTTTCTCCAAAATTCTCCAAATTATATTACACACAATTCACGAACTTTCCGTACTTTCTTAATCAAATTACGGATTTTTTTTATTAAAAAATTGTCTTTTACGGAATTAAAGCGCACATTTACGGACCTTTTCACGATTTACGGACCTAATACGTGCCCTGAAAAGAGAAAGTGTAAATAAAAATTTGTCAAAATGAAAATAGAAAAGAATTTTGAAATGAAAGTGAAAGTAATAAATGAAAGTGAATGTAATAAATGAAAGTGAATGTAATAAATGAAAGTGAATGTAATAAATGAAAGTGAATGTAATGAACGGAATTGAATGTAAAAAATGGAAATGAGACAAAATTGAGCCAAAGCGAAAATACACAATCGATTCTCAATGCAGAGAAAGTATGCAATCTCTGAATGTTACAAAAGAAAAGAGAAGAAAAAAGAACAAAAAGAAATAAATGTCAAAAAAAGAAACTCGCACATTTAAGCGCATAAGCACAACACCCTTAAAAAAATGGTTGAGCGTTTGATTTACTTTTGTCGGTCTATATAATATCGGACAAGTTTTAAGAGGCAGAATGAAGAAGAGGCGTGAAGTAAAATCTCTTCTCACTTAACGAGCTCAAGGGTTCAACCCTTCCTTCTTATGGTTAGAGCGTAAAGAGTCGTGTCTCTCATCGCTAAATTCTCTCTCTCTCTCTCTCTCTCTCGCCCCTGATGGTAATATTTTAGGCATGTTTTTAAGCGTAATTAAATGGCAGAGGGTTAACATCTCCCGGATCGGTCACCCACCCACGCAAATTATCGCATTTAACTCACCCCCTCCTCCTGCTCTTTCTTCTTCGTCAACGCTTTCTCCCCCCTCCCACCTTGTTTCCACTGACATTGCTAACGGTTATAATGTACATTTCATTAGCCGCGTGAACCCCTTCGAACGGGGCAGATTCAGCCTGGAATATTCATCACTTTACAACCCTTCCTTTTTGCTTGACACCCACACTATCCTTTTTGCGGCAGTCACTCGAGCGATACTCAACAGGTCTTAATTACCCTCGCCACGCTTCTCTGCTTCAAGAACTGATTTTCTATTTGATTTTCTAAATGCTACTTACAACATTTATTTAATTACAAATATTCATTTACTCTGCAAATATTAATTCGCTGGTAAATATTAATTTTCACTCTTAAACAGAGGGGTCAGCGTGTCTACACTGAAAGAAAATTTAATATTAAATTTTGTAAAAATGTTTTACAATTTGGGGAAAAAGTGCAATAAACCGAAATTTTTATGTAAAAAATACCAAACTTTGAAAAACTAAAATCATGTGAAATTTAGTAAAATTATATCAAATATCAAGAATTTTAATTCAATTTTAATATAATTTTACTACACCCAGAGAAAATTATTATTTAAACCAAATATATTTTATTTGACTTAAATAATCGTATATTTATCTCAGAACCAACTAGACTTTTTATTTGTTTTAAATAAAATTTTTAATCGACATAAATAAAACATATTTGAGTCAAATAAAATTTTATTTAAACCAAATATAATTTATTTAAACCAAATAAAATTTATTTAAACCAAATAAAATTTATTTGAAACAAATAAAAAGTCTAGTTGGTTCTGAGGCAAATATACCATTTCTCTGGGCGTAAATTCCATATAACATTTTTTTAAGTTTAATATTTTTAAAATCAGAATTTCGGTTTGTTGCACTTTTTCCCCCAAATTGTAAATTACTTCTACAAATTTAAATATACAGAATTTCTTTCAGTGTACTATTGTCGTTCAACAAAATTTCCGATCTTCCCGTTTATGTCCTAATTTCTGCCTGGTTTTCTTTTCTCATCATATTTAAATTTAAATTTCCAACAAAAATAAATCTTTCAATTTTTTGAAAATAATGTTTTTTTTAATAATTTTAATTGTAAATTTAGAAAATAATTTTTTCGACATTTTTTAAAAGAATTTTGTTTCTTTATAATTATAATTGAAAATTTTTTTTAAGTTTATTAAAATTCTATTGAGCATAATTGAATTTCTGCAAAGAATTTTGCTATTTAAAAAAATAATTAAATTCTTCCAAAAAAGAATTTTATTAAAATTTTTGAAAGTAATAAGCAGTAATAATTTTAATTATTTATACTTAATAAATAATAAATATTAAATTTTCTCAAGAAATAAATCAATATTAAAAACAGTTAAAAGTATTTCGAAAAACGTTGAGAAAATAATTTTGCTACACAAAATTAAACATTTTTCTAAAAATGTGAAATAAATTAGAAACTTTTTCGAAGTTTCTCGAAAAGTGAGTAAAATTAAGTAATTTTATAAAGTTAGAAATTTTTCTTACTGATTTTGAATTTTTTCTTTACCAGTTATTAAATATTGCAAAACGTTTTAGAAAATTTGCTCATTTTTTTACAAATTACAATATTCAAAATATAATATAATATAATTATTAACTATTAATTATTAATGTAATAATAATTATTATTGATTATTTTCGAAAAATTTAAATAAAATTCTTTAAAATGTTCAATTATTTTTTAAAAAATGTAAAAACATATCAATTATTTGTTTAGAAAAATTCTATTATCTAAAAGCAATAGAATTGAAATATTTCAACAATCTTATTTTTCAAAATTTACAAAAAAAATTTGCAAAAATTTAGTTTTGTTAAAAAATTTGAAGTGTGAATGATTTTTTTATATTAACTGATAAAAATTTAAAATATTACTCTTCGCACTAAGAAACATGATTACATTAAATGCGACTCTAGAAAATTCAATTATTAATTAATTTGTTAAATTAAAATACTTTGAAAAGATATTCAATTATTATCTAAAATTTTAACTGAAATTCATTATGAAATCAATTCTTCTTAGAAAATTCTACTAGAATTTAATTACTTAAATACAAAAATCAATAATTTACTAAATAATATTGAACTTTCCTTAATATTCAATTCCATTAAAGAATTTTATCAAGAAATTTCGAGCAATTCGATTAAAATAAATTGTAGTACAAAAATTTGCAATTTCGCAATAAGTTTTATTATTTATGAAAATAATTAAATGATTGCGAAGAAATTGATTAAAAATTTGAAAATAATTGAAATATTGCGAAGAAATAAATTAAAAATTTGAAAATAATTAAAATATTATGAAAAAAATGATTAAAAATTTGAAAATATTTGAATTATTGCGAAGAAATTGATTAAAAATTTGAAAATAATTGAAATATTGCGAAGAAATTAATTAAAAATTTGAAAATAATTAAAATATTATGAAAAAAATGATTAAAAATTTGAAAACATTTGAATTATTGCGAAGAAATTAATTAACAATTTGAAAATAATTGAAATATTGCGAAGAAATAAATTAAAAATTTGAAAATAATTAAAATATTATGAAAAAAATGATTAAAAATTTGAAAATATTTGAATTATTGCGAAGAAATTGATTAAAAATTTGAAAATAATTGAAATATTGCGAAGAAATTAATTAAAAATTTGAAAATAATTAAAATATTATGAAAAAAATGATTAAAAATTTGAAAACATTTGAATTATTGCGAAGAAATTAATTAACAATTTGAAAATAATTGAAATATTGTGAAAAAAATGATTAAAAATTTGAAAACATTTGAATTATTGCGAAGAAATTAATTAACAATTTGAAAATAATTGAAATATTGTGAAGTAATTGATTAAAAATTTGAAAATAATTGAAATATTGCGAAGAAATAAATTAAAAATTTGAAAATAATTAAAATATTATGAAAAAAATGATTAAAAATTTGAAAATATTTGAATTATTGCGAAGAAATTAATTAACAATTTGAAAATAATTGAAATATTGTGAAGTAATTGATTAAAAATTTTAAAAAAAATTAAAATATTGCAAAGAAATTAATTAAAAATTTAAAAATAATTGAAATATTGTGAAGTAATGGATTAAAAATTTGAAAATAATTAAATTATTGCGAAGAAATTGATTAAAAATTTGAAAATAATTGAAATATTGTGAAGTAATGGATTAAAAATTTGAAAATAATTGAATTATTGTGAAGAAATTGATTAAAAATTTGAAAATAATTGAATTATTGCGAAGAAATTGATTAAAAATTTGAAAATAATTTAATTATTGCGAAGAGATTGATTAAAATTTTGAAAATAATTGAATCTCTGTGAAATTTATATTATTTATGAACATAATATTAAAATAATAATAATTAAATGCTTGAGTAGAATTTTATTAAAATTTTCTCAAATAATTGAATTTGTTTTGAAAGCTTCTTTAAAAGGTTCCTGAAGTTGGCATCGATGCTCAGCATCGAAAACTATTTTTCTTTTTTATAGTAAAGAAAATTTAAACTAATTTTACTACTTTTATTCACCTAAGAAGTAAAAAACTATTTAATAGTATTTTTTTTAACTTAAAACATTTGAAAAAATTGAGTGATTTCTTTGGTTTTGTACAAAAAATATTTTTTTTGTAAAAAAAATGATGTCAACTTCAGGGACTTTCTTTAAAGTATTTTAAATTTTTAAATTAAGCAAAATTTTTGAAAATATTTAAAATTTTGCCAAGAATTCAATTCACTTTTTTTTGAAAATATAACTAAATTCCAGAAAATAATATTCAAAAATTGAATGATTAAAATTTTCCAAAAGTCCGAATGCTTGAAAATATCTAACGAAATTCATTCAACTTCTCATTGGGGTAAATTTATTTTCAGAAATAAGTGTTTTTGATTTTCAAGAAATTTTGAAAAAATTGGATTTTTATTTTGCATGTAGAATATTTTTTTCTTTTTGAAACCAACTTTTAATATCTGTAGACGTCGAAATGTTTCAAGTTCACCTTAACAGTGCTGTTGGTTACAAATATGGGAAAGTCTCTTCCCAACACCTTTCAAACCGCGAATATTTATCAGCTCATAAAACACGAACAGGAGAAGATAAAACGTCAATGATACGCATTAAATGGATAGACACTTTTAGTGTTCTCCTGATATTTACGATCGTCGGTTATATATATTGGAAGTGAGCATATATATATAGATGCGTATATAACTGAAAAAAAATTTAAAAGAGCAAAATCTGCGAGTTTAGTGGTATTATCATTTGGAGGAGTTTGATCTACAAAGCCGCGAACCGCGTGAACAAATTAGTTTCTCTATCTGGAAACAAACTTCTCCGAATGGTCGTTAATTTAATAGTTATATACATACAAAAGCTGCAGATCGGTTCAGAGTAAAAGGTGAATATTATTCCCAATGGGAAAAAAAATATTTCCCTATTTGGTATTTTCCCTATTTAGGAGAATACGAAGGTTGAAATTTGGAGCGATTTTACTTGCCAGTATTGGGCCATGAGAATGCCAGTATTTGATTATGTATTCTAACGGCAGTGCTAATATTTTTTTAGAGTGCCTCACGAAAAAAAATCTTCACCACACTGAAAAAAAAAATTTATTTGATTGAAATAACCGATTATTTGTCTATAATCAAATAAATATTTTCTTGAATCAAATAATTTTTATTTGAATCAATTAATTAGTATTTGCTTCAAATACTGAAATATTTAATTCAAATACAATTTATTTAATTCAAATAAAAATTATTTGATTCAAGTAAATATTTATTTGATTATAGACAAATAATCGGTTATTTGAGTCAAATAAATTTTTTTTTTGCAGTGCAGGGTTTCTACCAATTTCTCCTTATAAAGTTCTATGATTTTTCCACGATTTCCAGGTGATAAATGATAAAATTTCCATAATACTTTAAAAGAAAATTTTTGTCAGTTAAGTAAATGTTATAAAAGAACAAATTTTTTGTCAGAGTAATTAAGAAAATTGACATTTTTTTGGATTATTTTCAAAAATTGCTACTTTTTCTACTTTACTTCCAAACATTGCAACAAAATACCAAAATTTTTAGTTTAAAAGTGCAATTTGATTTGATTTTTATAATGGGAAAAACAACTCTTAATCAAATCTATCAAAAAATGTTTTTGAATCGTTAAAATTTCGTAAAATTTAATTAAAAATAATTTATATTATTTCAAGTATTTTGTTACAATTTTTGAAAATCAACTTCTTAAGAATTTTAATTGCGAACTTTGAAAATAATTGGATTATCAAAAATTTTAATGGAGAATCTTTTAAAAGTAAACTTAAAAATGAAAATTAGCTTCTAATTTTTTCAAATTCAATATTTTTAAATATTTTAATTATATACTTCCAAAAATAATAAACATTTGAGAATTATTATTATTTTCAAGCTTTTGGAGAACAAGAAATCGTGTTCAAAATTTTTAATTAAAATTCATAAAAAAATTTATTAGGTTTTTAAAATTATACAAAATTTTTTGAAGAAATACAATTATTTTCGAAAATTGACACTTTTTCGATTTTACTCAAAACATTGCAATAAAATATAATAACTTTTAAGATTTTAACCTTTAAAATTTTTCTTGCAACTTATTATGATTTTTACAATGCGAAAATAATTGAAAACAAATCTATCACTCATTGTTTTTGAATAGTTAAAATTTTGTCAAATACATTAATTACAAATAATTTATGTATTTCAAGTATTTTTTACAATTTTTGAAATTCAACTTATTTGAAGAATTTTAATTGCAAATTTTAAAAATAAATGAATTATCAAAAATTTTAATGATGAATCTTAAAAGGTAAATTTGAAAATGAAAATAAGATTATAATTTTCTAAAATATAATATTTAAAAAACTTTTAATTACATGCTTCTAAGAATAACATTTTAGAATTATTTTGAACATTTTGGAGAAAACGAAATCATGTTCTAAATTTTTAACTAAAATTCATCAAAAAAATGGATTAGTTTTCTAAAATTACACAGAAATGCCTTTAAATAATACAATTATTTTCTAAAAATTATACATTAAAATATTTTTAAAAACTAATTATTAGAATGGTTTTGTAATAATTTTTTTTTTTGTAAAAATTCATCAAAAAAATGGATTAGTTTTCTAAAATTACACAGAAATGCTTTTAAATAATACAATTATTTTCTAAAAATTATACATTAAAATATTTTTAAAAACTAATTATTAGAATGGTTTTGTAATAATTTTTTAAGATTCAAAATTCAATTTCTGGACTTATTTAAATTTTTGAGAATTCACGTTCGTGTGTTTATAATTAAAATTCTTCCAAAATTTCATAAGTTTTATTTATAATTTTCAAACATTCAATTATTTTTAAAAGATTTTACCAAATTTTAATTGTTTGGAAATTTTTCAAAATTGAAAAACTATTATCGTTCAAAAATAATTTTAGAATATTTTTTAAAAACTAATTCTAAGAATTTGTTTATAATTTTTTTTAAAATATTATACCTTAATAACATGAGAAAAAACTATGGAAAGTCACAATTATTATTATTAAAAAAATTGAGTTTATGTATTTAAATAATTAAATTCCAGAAGAACTTTTGAAAAATGATTTAAGTTCATTGATTGAAATATGAAGTTTACACTGGAAAAAATGTATTTTAAATTTTGTAAAAGTATTTTACAATTTCGGGAAAAAGTGCAACAAATCGAAATTTTGATGTTAAAAATACCAAACTTTAAAAAAAATTATGTGGAATTTATTGAAGTTATAATTTTACTAAATTCCACATAAGTTTTAAAATTAAATGAAAATTCTTGATATTTGGTATAATTATACTAAATTCCACATAATTTTTTTAAAATTTTGGTATTTTTTACTTCAAAATTTCGATTTGTTACACTTTTTCCCGAAATTGTAAAATACTTTTACAAAATTTAATATAAATTTTCTTTCAGTGTAGTTGAAAATTGTATTAAATATAATTGAATTCAGGAAGGGTTATAAATATATTTTGTTCCATATGCAACAAATTACCACAATTTTCAGTTTAAAAGTGCAACATATTTTAATTTTTATCATGCTAAAAATATCTATAAACAAATCTTTCAAATATTGTTTTATTGAATAGTTAAAATTCTGTAAAATTTACTTAAAAATAATTAAATTCTTTCAAGAAATTCTTAAATTCTTTCGTTCTTTACAATTTTTAAAATTCAACTTTTTAAACATTTTTTTGTCAGTAAATTGTCAGAGAAATTGATAAACTGAAACATGTGACCAACCTGAGTAATAAAGGAGCGCGAATTTTAATAACACGGGTTTAGAACAAAAATAAAAAAAATTCCACGATCCGATTAGAAATTCCACGAGATTTCCTTGATGCCACGAATTAAAATGAATTCTTATTTTCATGATTCCAGGTTTTAAAGATTTCCAGATTTTCCATGACTTGTAGAAACCCTGATAAGATATAGAGACAAAGTATAGGGTCAGAATTCGTGAAATTTTCACAGAAAACAAAAAGTATTTTTTTTAAATCAAAATGGTAAAGAAACATTTCTATTTGGTCTTAGGAATGTGTCCACCAAAGAATTTTATTAAAATTTTCAAAAACAATTTATTTTCTTAAGAAAAATAATAAAAATTGGTAGCAAATAGATTTTTTGAAGAATCCATTAAAAATTGTATTAAAAATAATTAAGATCCTGTTAAAAATTGTATTGTTTATAAAAATAATTAAATTCTAAAACAAAATTTTTTTACGTTTTTTTAGATAATTGAATTTTATTTAATAATTTTATGAAAATTTAAGTAAATAATTCAATTAATTTAAACAGGTTAATTAACATTGTATTAAAACTAATTTAATTCTTGAAAAATTAAAAAAAGGGTCAATCAATTTTATCATTTATGAAAATAATTAATTTCTTTCACTGCAAATTTACAAAAAAAATTTGAAATAATTTATTTCTTATGAACATTTATTTAAAAATTCCAAATAATTGATTTCTTTTGAATTTTTTTTAAACATTCCAAAGAATTGATTTCTTTTAGAATTTTCTTTAAACATTCCAAAGAATTGAATATTTCGTAAAAAATTTTATTATTTATGATATAAATTGAATTTTGTGTCAAATTTTACTAATTTTCATTATTTATAAAAATAATTGAATTGAATAAAATGAATTGAAATCCTGTTATGAGTTATATCAATTATGGTAATAATTAAATTCTTGCAACGAATTTTATTTAAAAATTCAAAAATAATAATTAATTAAATTATAATAATTTTCTTCCTATTTATTTATAAAATTTTTAGCGAAATTTATTCATTCAATAGCAAAAAGTCAGTTACTAATTCAAATTAGTAAATATTTTTTAATAATTTAAATTTAGAGAGTATAAGTAATGTAAATAATTAATTATTTACATTAATTAAGTATAAGTTATTATTTACATTAATTAAGTATAAGTTATTATTTACATAAATAAATTATTTACATTAAGGGGCAGAATTCGTGAAATTTTCACAGAAAACAAAAAGTATTTTTTTTAAATCAAAATGGTGAAAAATAAATAATATATAAAGGGAATAAAAAATACTTTCGTTTAGAATTAGAAAATTTTAAAAAAGTTTATATTTTAATAATTATTTAATAAATTTTTTATAAACAATTAATTTTTTTAAATGTTCTACGCCTTTAAAATTTTTTTAAAAATATCTACATATACTTAAAACTATAAGAAATCAAAATCAGTTGAGAAAATTTTGGAGCGACAATTATTTTAAAAGTTATAATGGAAATTATATTGGCGCGGTGTAGTGAATCAACACTGAACTTAGTTTTTGATCATTTTTATGGTTATATAACTGAATAAAAATGTTAATTCGACAGTGTTTTGTTCATTTCATAGTTAAAAATAATGTTTTAATTCTGAAAATCATCAAAATCGTATTTCCGTTCGATATAATTTCCATTATAACTTTTAAAATAATTGTCGCTCCTAAATTTTCTCAACGGATTTTGATTTCTTATAGTTTTAAGTGTAGGTAGATATTTTTTTAATTTTTAAAAGGCGCAGAACATTGAAAAAATTAATTGTTTATAAAAAATTTATTGAATAATTATTAAAATATAAACTTTTTTATAATTTTCTAATTCTAACCGAAAGTATTTTTCATTCCCTTTATATTCCCGCTTGGTTCATTCATTTCTTAAATCGGTTCATTCATTTAGGAGAAATATGGTTTTGTTTAAAAAGTTGTAAAAAAATTAATTTTGCAATAACTTTTATAAAAAATAATATTTTTTTCTGCTCTTTGGTGGACACATTCCTAAGACCAAATAGAAATGTTTCTTCACCATTTTGATTTAAAAAAAAATACTTTTTGTTTTATCTGTGAAAATTTCACGAATTCTGACCCATATAGAAAAGAATAAGGAAACAATGAAAAGGGGAAAATTTTTTCTAATTTCGAAATAAGTTGCAAAAAAAAAGAAAAAATGCGAAACAATCTGCAGAAAAGTAAAGGAGGAATTTCGAATTTCAAACTATAAGCTGACCGCAATATATACGCAGAAGAGTGCTGCGCGGGATAAGGAGAATCGTTCGAATGCTGTTGAACACACTGCTGGATATTTATACGCGACTCTTCTTCGCACCTTTTTGTCGTCATCGCGTTCCACGGTCTCGTGGTATCTCGTTGATTACCTGGTCCTAATTAATTCCTCAGGCTTTATCTTTATTTTTCTTCGGACCTCGTCCTTCGAACGTTTTGCGCGCGGCTTCGGATTCGTTCCGTGGAAACAGAGAGCGAGAGAGAGAAAAGAAAGAGGAAAAAGAGAGAGAAAAAGAGAGTGAGAAAGAGAGTGAGTCTATGAGAGAAACAGAGAGAGAAACCAAGAGAGTGAGTGAGAGAAAAAAAGAGATAGAAACGTTGTATATATACACACACGAGGGGGAGGGGGAGACGATTAAGGGAGAGAGAATGACCGATGTTCATCGACTCACAGTCAGGAGTGGATAGAGACTTTCTTGCGCCTCGGGTAATTTACTTCGCTCCTTTTTTTCCATCTCTCCCCCTCGTACCCCTGGTTCTTTTATTTTTTTGCCTTTCCTTATAAAGGAACAACGTTGTCTCGCCGTGAGGAATGCCGGATTTTTGTTTACCTTCGATCGTCACACATCTTACCGATACAAGCGATAATTACTTTTCTCAATCTTCTTGCCACTTTTTTTCCCGTATTCAACAAAAGAAAACGAGCGAGCAGAAGAAAACGTCGTCATTGCTTCAATTCTTTTTTTTTTTTTCTTGCTCTTTTTTCCTGTTTCGTGTGCGAGGTATTTGTTTAACAAGCGCAAGGGAATTATTTATTTCCGTTTTATATGAGAGCAAACGTAAAATTAAAATTTACTATCGGATTAGTGTCCTGTTGTATGTATGGGAATTGAGGAATGTCCTTAAAACTCCTTAACACCAAATTATTGGCGCGCTTTTCTATATGGTTTGAAAACATTAAAGAGAGGGACCATTTATTTTGTTGCACGGGATGAAGAAGAAGAAGAAGAAGAAGGTGCTTGGGAATTATCCCGCTGCGTCTGTCGTGGCAGTATTTACGGAATGAAAATACGCGCGCACATGTTGGCTTTGCGGGATACGTATGAACGTATTTCTGAATCTAATGACATTTCTATAGACTGTATATTATTTCAAGAAAGAGATCGCGCAAACTAAGCTTCCTTTTCACGCCTACAAGATTTAATAATTCTGAAGAAGAAGAAGAAGAAAAAGAAGGAGAAGAAGAAGAGGGAGGTATATATAAACATTTATACCGGTTTTTCGATATGAGAAGGCGTGACCTCCTTGAAAGAATTTAAGCTACCGTCCACACTCATTATATATCTTCGCACTGTCCCTCTCTTTTTCAAAAGAGAAAGATGCAAGGGGGTCTACTTGATTCGTTGCATCTTTCGTTATGTCGTGTCCGCGATGAGTAACGTTCCTCTCGCTACCTTCATCGATCTTACCAATGGAATCTCGAAAAGTGCGATAAGAAAGTGACAAACGATGATTACGCCGCGTACTTTAACCTTCATGGATATCCGGACTTGGCTACGGAACGAACAGGAATTTTATTCACGCTAAATTGGCCCGTAACCGACAAAATACGTATTCTTACCCAGCACATTTATTTTCTACTCACAAAGTACTTTCATATACTTAAGGTTTGATTTTAGTTCCAGGGGCGAAGAATTCTCTGCAGTCGAACCTCGACAAGTTCCTCCTTCTGATTAGCACCAGAAGGAAACGAATCGAAAAGTAGCAGCAAAAGCAGACCTAGTCGTTCGATTGAGCCTAATTGTCGCGTTAGGTCAACTATCAAAGTTTATCCTAGTTAGCAACGTTCGTTAACTCTAATAGTTGCTGTTTGGCTCTCTCTAGACTAAGTAAGGTATAAAAAATTCGGAGGTCGGACTAAAAATTAGCGGAAAGAAACATTAGGACGGAACAATGGGTTAATTGTAGCTTTTGTTTTTTTTTCGGGTGAAGATTTAAAGATACGGCACTGGGAGGAGAGAAGCTGGCAGAGAAGAAGAGGATATTCTTATGAATCGATGAAAGAATCGCGAGCATGCGCGTCGTAATCTTAATAACTCATACGATACCAACCCTACACTGATAGCAGTCTTCCCTCCTTATATACATACATGTTCTTCATACAACACATGAGACGGCCATACAAATGCCATTATAATATGTAAGCGCAAGACAAGGGAAAAGCGTCCGCGAACACGACAGCCAGACATTCCGCACATTTCGCAACGACACTCGGACAAAATATGCATATCTACGAACTAAAGAACGCATACTCTTCGTTATGCTCCACCGACCTTAGGTTCCACTCCACTATTTCTCCACTATTCCTCAACTACTTCTCTATTTCTCCTCAATTTCTGTATTTCTCCTCAATTTCTCTATTTCTCTTCTATGTCTCTTCAATTTCTCTACTTCTCTACAATTTATTCACTATACACATGTGCCATTCTTCTACTATTCAAATAGTCTTTGTCAAACAATCCCATTAGCTTCTCACCAAAAAACTGAATTTTCATCCTCTATGAATGTTTTTAATTAGAAATATTTTCCGAAATTGTTTCCATACCGAAATAAATACTTATTTCACTTAGTCCGCCATTTCTAATCGAAAACAAGACTTTCGTGTAAGTTCGGACAAGTTCGTGTCGATTCGTTCGCGACTCGTGAAGAGTCGAAGTCTCACGAACGATAGTTCGTCGATCGGCTAGGATCGTAGCAATTCGGAGCGTTACGAGTCGACCCGAAATAGTACGAACCTCGGTTCGTTCGACTTCGTGCCTTCCCGAACCTACACGAGTCGACAAACGAACCCACACGAAGCACACTCATTCCGACATTTTGCGTCCGCAATCGCTAGATTTCCGGAACGAAACCACCGATTTCAGTCTTGTAAATTAAACATTGGAAATAAGAGTGACGTGAAAATAATTACTGTCCCAAAACGATGTTTATAAATCAAAAAGAAATCGAAAAATAAACTAAAAGAAGCGACAGAAAAAAAAGAAGAATAAAGAAAGAGAAAAAAAGGACACAAGTCAAACAGGAACCAAGCGCTAAATTATTTCTGACGCAAATTAACAACGGATAGGTAATAACGGACTCGCGCGGCAAATGGGAGAGGGCTCAGTAATCCCGACGTATTGTTTCACCGACGGAAGTCACTCTTTTATTACGAGACACTTCCTGTCCTGTCGTAGCCCCACAGACGAGTTTTTAGTTTATATATATAGACTTCTACTATCTGGTGAGCATTAGTTTTTTTTTTACCTGCGAGATATACCTGTGATGCGTACACGCAATCTGACATTCGAAAGACGATGATGAGTAATTAAGGGGACTACGTTAATTTCTAGAGAGTAAAAGAAAACAAAACGCATTATATATAGAAATAAAAAAGAAATGATTACGCCATATTTGAAAGAAAAGCATATATATAAATGGGAGTGACAAAGAGAAAAAGAAAAAGAACAGTCTGTGAGTGTCTACACTTCTACCGCTTCGCTGACCCTAATTGCGTCCCTCGAATTCCGGTAATTATCATAATTACTCTGCTGGTCACACCCAGATCGACATTCTCATGTATGCGGACCAACTTTTGCTAAAAGGAGAACGATTTTCGTGACTTTGTTTAAGGTTTCTCTTCTTTTCCGCAAGATGAGACTGCATTCGGTGATTGAGCAATTTAGGAAAAAAAATTTCGGAGCTTTGTTTTTTAACTATCTAATTCTCCCCTTTTAGTAACTAAGTTAATTCTTACTTTATTTATTTTCTTTTAATAAATATAACTAACAAAAAGAAGAATTTAAAGTAAGAATGAATTTACACAAAGAATATTAACCAAATGAGAATTGTATTTTTATAGCATCAAATATGACTTGATTTTTTAATTTCCGGGCAGAATTGACTGTAACAAATTGGTTCAATTCCCCTTCCATCATATTTTTGGAACAGTTCCCTATTGTTCGTTTTTCGCTCATTTTGATAATGATTTTCAAATTCTCATCCCAATTTTAGTAGAAAAAGAGTACCATGTCGTAAAAGTTTCCAAAATTCAATTTTTCATAATCAAAAATTCGATTTTTGAATTTTTAAATATACATATAGGAAAATTTTTGAGTTGAATTGTTCGTAGAAACTTGTCATTTTGGAAATTAAAAAATTAAATTACTAAACGAGAATGTTTTCATAACGTGAAATATGAATTGATTATTAAATAATTAAATAATTAAATTAAATAATTTCCGGGCAAAAATTGACTCATTTTGCCCCACTTGAAATTTTATTTTTGATTCATGATATTTTTGGGGAGAATTATCGCTTTAAATGTTAATAGATTTTTTATTTAAATCTTAATAGAATTAAAGTTATAATTCCCCCAAAAATATTATTACTCAAAAATAAAATTCCAAGTGGGGCAGAATGAATCGATTTCTGCCCGGAAATTAAAAAATCAATTCATGTGTTACGTTACGAAAATATACTTTTCGTTTAGTAATTTAATTTTCTTTTTATCTAAGTTACAAGTTTCTACATTCAATTCAACTGAAGAAATTGACAAATCTGTAAATTTAAAAATTCAAAAATCGAATCTTTGATAATGAAAAATTGAATTTTGGAAACTTTCACGAGATGGTACACTTTTTCTACTAAAATTGGGATGAGGATTTCAAAACCGTTATCAAAATAAGCGAAAAACAAACAATAGGGAACTGTTTCAAAAATACGGAGGGAGGGGGATTGAATCAATTTGTTACGGTCAGGGAAAAAATGTTGCTAATGTATAAAACATTGCGTTATATGGTAAAAACGGGGAAACCGAAACTTTTAAACGTAACAGTCTTTTTGAAATTTTTAAAACTTTTAAAAAATAAATTCAAAAAATTTTACTTCAAGATGCAAACATAAATTTTTAAACTCCTTGTTATTTAAAAGTTATGGATAAACCAAAAAAACTGTTACCTTACAATGCTTAGCGTTTTTGACCATATAAGGAAGGAAGGGAAATAAAATTTAAAAATAACATTATGTATTTTTTAAACAATCCCTAAAAATTGAGCAAAAAAAAATTTTGAAAAATTTGGATTTAAATTTTTTTGTTAAACCCTAACGACATTGTACTCGTTTCCTACTAAAATAGGCACGAGGATTTCAAATCTCACATAAAAAATGATCGAGAATTGAATAAGAATCGAATTCAGTAAAAATAATCAACTTTTTAAATTTTTCTTCGAAGAATTTTCGAATCATTTTTCATTTCAGCACTTAAATTTCTTTTCAAAATTATTATTTTCTATAATTAGTACAACAATTATCGCATATAATACACGTGGTCATTATACACATGTACAATTGTCAAGAATAATTGGATTTCACTCATACTAAACATATTGTCAAGGTTAAACTGAAAATTCTATTCATTACGAAAAAGTATGTACATAATGACAAAGCAAACAATAATTATACCTTAATTAAAAAATACATATATCACAAATTTTTACGATGAAGTAAAAAAAGAACTTTTTAAAATATATAATACAGTTAAACAATACTTGAAAACAAACTAAATACAGTTACACAGAAAAAAAGAAGTGTTGTTTTAACACTAAAAGTAGTGTTAAAACAACACGCAACATTTTTAACCAAAACGAGGTGATTTTAACCTAAATTTTGTGTTAAATTAACTCCATGAGTGTGTTAAAATTAATGCACATTTTTAATGGCTGTTAAAACAACACCATCTTGAAAACTACACGCAACAAATTTAACACTTATTTTTTTGTGTGTACAAGCAATTGACTCCTTTTATACTAACGCTCCGTAATTATTTAATTTTGTCACAACAAAAAAAAATGAAAACAGAAAAAAAATAATCTGCTGCGGTATAATTTGAAAAATTAGAATTGAAAATAATTTTCATTTCTAGAAATGTCACTCTAAATGAGAGAACCAGTGATTTGTTCTGTTATTACAATTATCTCAATATGGATCTATTACGCAAAAATTAATCTAGATACGATGTGGCGCCAGTGGACCACGTGACTATATGACGCCAGGATTCCTTATAAAAGAAGATGAAGAAAAAGAAGACAAAGAAGAAAAGTCATTGTTCTCATGAGACGCTATTTACTAAAACTAGAAGAGCACTCAGACGTGTATTTTTTTTCTTTCTCTCCTCCTTTTTTTATATAATTAATTATTTTTTTCGGTATATATATGGGGGAAATTAATTATCCAGGGACTAAATTTATCCAAAAAGTTCAAAAGGTTAAGGATGTATATATGTTGCGAGTTTATGGAAGAGGAAACCCCTCCCCCCTCCTTCTCTCACTCTTTCCAAGTTCTCCTTAAATGTGGCACATTATAAGTTTTTCCGGCGGTTAATTTCGCTCGCGATAGCAATAGTTCAGTCTTCTCATTTCCTCTTTCCAACACGTATGACCCGTACAATTCTGCCTCACATTCACCCCCTCGACGGGACCGAACTAAGAGCAGCTAAGAGTAAGTAGGAGCGTCTCTATGGTTAATTAAACGCATAGATCACCCTTCTTTACTTCTCTTTATTCCCATTCTTTTTATTCTCTCTCTCTTTCTTTCTTTCGTCCATTCCGCAACCCTGGGAATACACACTTTTTTTTTCTTACTTTATAAACCCACACGTCCGGATAAATCCCGAGTTTTCATATACAAACACGCTCGACTTGTAATTTTATAAATTGAAAATTTAAAATTACAATTTTTGAATACAAAGGAAAAAAGGGAAATTACAATTTTTAAAATGAAATTAAAAAATTGAAATTAAAAATTTTAAATTGAAATTTAAACATTCAAATTACAATTGAAAAGTTTGAATTAAAATTAAGAAATTTAAATTGAAATTAAAAAATTGAAATTAAAAATTTTTAATTGAAATTAAAAAAATTAAATAAAGAATTTGTAATTTAAATTTAAAAGTTTAAATTCGAATTAAATATTTTAAATTAAAATTAAAAACATTAATTTCAAACTAAATATTTTGAATTAAAATTTAAAAATTCAAATTACAATTGAAAAGTTTGAATTAAAAGTAAAAATTTTAAATTAAAATTGAAAAATATGAATTAAAATTGAAAAGTTTGAATTAAAATTAAGAAATTAAAATTGAAATTAAAAAATTGAAATTAAAAATTAAAAATTGAAAATTAAACATTCAAATTACAATTGAAAAGTTTGAATTAAAATTAAGAAATTTAAATTGAAATTAAAAATTTTAAATTGAAATTAAAAAAATTAAATTAGAAATTTGTAATTTAAATTTAAAAGTTTAATTTCCAATTAAATATTTTTAATTAAAATTAAAAACTTTAATTTCAAATTGAATATTTTGAATTAAAATTTAAAAAATCAAATTACAATTGAAAAGTTTGAATTAAACGTAAACATTTTAAATTAAAATTGAAAAATATAAATTCAAATTAAAAAGTTTGAATTAAAATTAAAAAATTTAAATTAAAATTCAAAACTATGATTTAAAATTGCAAAGTTTGATTTAAAATTAAGAAATTTAAATTGAAATTAATAAATTAAAATTAAAGAAATAAATTTGAAAAGTTTGAATTAAAATTAAAAAATTTAAATTGAAAATTTTTAATAGCAATTGAAAAATTTAGATTAAAAAGTTTAAATTCAAATTAAAAAATTTAAATTGAAATTAAGAAATTGTAATTAAAAATTTTTAATTAAAATTAATAAATAGAAATTAAAATTAAAAAAGTAAATTCGATAAGTTTGAATTAATATTAAAAAATTAAAATTAAAAAATTATAATTAAAAAATTTTAATTAAAATTCAAAAATATGATTTAAAATTGCAAAGTTTGATTTAAAATTAAGAAATTTAAATTGAAATTAATAAATTAAAATTAAAGAAATAAATTTGAAAAGTTTGAATTAAAATTAAAAAATTTAAATTGAAAATTTTTAATAGAAATTGAAAAATTTAGATTAAAAAGTTTAAATTCAAATTAAAAAATTTAAATTGAAATTAAGAAATTGTAATTAAAAATTTTTAATTGAAATTAATAAATAGAAATTAAAATTAAAAAAGTAAAATCGATAAGTTTGAATTAATATTAAAAAATTAAAATTAAAAAATTATAATTAAAAAATTTAAATTGAAATTAAAAAATTTAAATTAAAAATTTCAAATTGAAATTAAGTAATTTTAATTAAAAATTTCAAACTGAAGATAAAATTATGAATTAAAATTGAAAAGTTTGAAATTAAATTAAAAAATTTAAATTGAAATTTTAAATTGAAATTAAGTAATTTAAATTAAAAATTTCAAATTGAAATTAAAAATATGAATTAAAATTGAAAAGTTTGAATTAAAATTAAAAAATTAAAATTCAAAAATATGATTTAAAATTGCAAAGTTTGAATTAAAATTAAGAAATTGAAAATAAAATAAAAAATTTTTAATTTAAATCAATAAATTAAAATTAAAGAAATAAATTTGAAAAGTTTGAATTAAGGGCATTTGAAACATTATGACGTCACAGTATAAGCAAAACATGTGTTCTAAATTCGTGACGTCATAGTGATTCAAATTCCCTTAAAATTAAAAAATTTAAATTGAAAAATTTAAATTAAAAAGTTTAAATTTAAATTAAAAAATTTAAATTGAATTTATGAAATTGTAATTAAAAATTTTTAATTGAAATTAATAAAAAGAAATTAAAATTAAAAAAGTAAATTCGAAAAGTTTGAATTAATATTAAAAAATTAAAATTAAAATTAAAAAATTAAAATTTAAAATTTAAAATTGAAATTATGTAATTTAAATTAAAAATTTTTCATTAAATTTAAAAAATTTAAATTAAAAAGTTTAAATTAAAATTGAAAAATTTAAATTAAAAGTTTTAAATTGAAATGAAAAAATTTAAATGAAAAAATTCAATTAAAATTGAAAAATTTGAATTAAAATTGAAAAGTTTAAATTTAAACTAAAATTAAAAAATTTGAATTCAATTTAAAAAATTTAAATTAGAATTTTTAAATTAAAAATTCCAAACCCATATTTTTGCAAAAATAACAAATAACGATAAAATTAGTTTTCAGCAATTTAAATCTAGAGAAAACTTGATTGAGAAAATATGGAAAAAAATTATGAATTAGAAATTATAAAAAAATGATTGATTGAATATAATATTTCAATTGAAGAAAAATAGAAATTGGCAGAAATTTTTAAGACCCGATAAGCAGATAATTGAGATATGGCTAAAATGTTTAAACAAAAAGAGAAAAAAATTATCCCTTTTTTCTCTGTTTTCAGATTCAATCGTGGGATTAGAGAAGCTACGACAGTCTGGTTTATCTTTATAGCCATCGTGCCTGAAGAATGTTAGACACGCGCAATGTCATTTCATCCGCGCCACCACCTGCGACGAGAATCAATTTAGAAAAGGTAATTCAAATTTTTAATATTATAGAGATAAGGTCAATGGCTTTCGCTATTGAAAACGAAGAACCCCTATCAAGATTAATTCTAAAATATATTATACACACATAAAATCTTTCTCTTTCTTAAAAAATTTGCTTATAAACAAAAAAATTACTTCAACTATATATTTATTTTTATTATTTTTTATTTTATTATCTGTATTTATTATACAACTGTTATTCTTTACAAAAGAGAAAAGAAAAATTTTCTGAATTCTTTTTTATTAATTTACTGAAATTAAATATAAAAAATCAGGGTTGAATACAAAAATTCAATTTTGTTTTTCCCTGATTTCCAAAGCGAAAATTTGAACTTTTCCCAGAATATTGTGATTCACTCTAAAAAGATTAAAAACACAAAAAAATATTCTATTACATTTATTTGCAAATTTCTTTTAGTTGTAAACTTATTTGAAAAGATCAGTAACTACTTTTTTGAATGAATATTTAATCATTTATATTTTTCCATGCAAAATAAAATTTTTAAATATTTTAAATTTCAAACTTCTGAAAAAAATTAATTTACTACTTATAAAATTTTATGATGTAATGCTTTTTAAATATAATTTTTAAAAATTTTAACTAAAATTAATTTTTTGAACAATTTTTATTAGAAAATTCTATCAGAATTCAATTATTTAACTACAAAAAAATTAAGAAACTAATACATTATTTATGTAAATAATTGAATTCCTTTAAAAATAATTATATTATTTATAAAAATAATTGAATCTCTATAAAAAATTTTTACTATAATTATGAGAATAATCGAATTTTTACAAATAAACTTGAAAAAAAGTGTAAATAACTGAATCGCTGTAAAATTTTATATTATTTATAAAAATATTTCAATTATTGAGGAGAATTTTATAATTAATTTGTAAATAATTGAAATATTGTGAAATTTTTATCATTTTATAAAAATCTATCAAAAATTTTTTAAATAATTTAATTCTTTTCACAAAAATTAGTGAAATTCCTAAGATTTACATTTTTTTAATTTTATTAAAATTGTATTAAAAATAAATATTTCAAAAATTAATTGTTAATAAATAATTTCCTGAACAAAATTGTATTATTTATGAAAATAATCGAAATTCCTAAACAAAATTGTATTATTATTGAAAATAATCGAAATTCCAAAAAAGAATTTTATTATTTATAAAAATAGTCTTATCTTTATGAAAATTTTTATTATTACCAAAAATAATTGAATTATTGAGAAGAAATTTATGATTGAATTTGTAAATAATTGAATTCCTGTGAAATTTTTATTATTTATGAAAATAATTAAATACTTACAAAGAATTTAATTAGATTTTTTTAAAAACAATCAAATTCTTTTGGAACATCTTATTAATATAATACATAGTAAAAATCATTTTCAATAGAAATATTTTTGAAAATAATTCAAATTTTACCAAGAATTTTATTAAAATTTGTCAAAATAATTAAACTTCAGAGAAGAATTTTATAATTTTTTTAGTATTATTAAAATTTTCACGGTGATTTTCTTAAATTTTAAATCGTAATTGAATTTTATAGCGAAAACTTGTACTATTTTTGAAAATAATTTAATTTCTGCAATCATTTGCAGCTTCTCAAAAATTCATTTTCTTTTTAGTATTTTTAACTAAAATTTTTTTTATAAATCTAATATTTTTAAAAATAATTAATTAAAAAATTAAAAAATTAGGTTCCTGAAGTTGGCATCGATGCTCAGCATCGAAAAGTATTTTTTCTTATTTTTAGTAAAAAAATTTTAACTAATTTTACTCTTTTTATTCACCTGAGAAGTAAAAAACTATTTAATACTATTTTTTTACCTTAAAACTTTGGAAAAAATTAAGTGATTTTTTTGGTTTTGTACAAAAAAATATTTTTCGATGCTGAGCATCGATGGCAACTTCAGGAACATAAAAAATTAAATTAATTTCTGAAGAATTTGAATTATGAAAACTTTTCAAAAATCTATGTTCTTTAAAGTTTTTATTAAATTCATTAAAAATTGAAACTGAAACATTTTTAAATTCATCTTATTTATGAAAATTATTATTATTATTATTATTATTATTATTATTATTATTATTATTATTATTACTATTATTATTATTAGTATTGTTTAATTATTTTTCAAATTGCCAACAACTCTATTAAAATTCAATTAATTTCGAAATATTTAAGAAAATTGTTCATTGACTATAATTAATGAGTAATAATTTAATATTTCAGACTTAATTCATTTAAAAAGAAATTATTGCAAGAAATTGAATGTTTTATATTTTTTAAAATTATATTTTTTATAATTTATTATTTATTTATTATTATATTTATTATTATTTATTTTTTTATATTAAAATTCGTGGTAATTTCATGGTACATGGGGCAAAAACAAAAAAGACACTATTTTTTTCACTACTTTTAATAAAAATTCTTGACATTTCTGATTAATTTTACTTTTCCTGATTTTTTTTAAATTTTCCTGGCTTAAGGCAATCCTGTACTTTCGCCACTCTTTTATACACTGAAAGAAAATGTATATTTAATTTTGTAAAAGTAATGTTGCAATTTGGGAAAAAAGTGTAACAAACCGAAATTTTGATATAAAAAGTACCAAACTTTAAAAAAAATTTTGTGGAATTTGGTAAATTTATATTAGAATTGAATTAGAATTCTTGATATGTAATTTAATTATACTAAATTCCACATACAATTAATTAATTATTAATTGTAACTAATAATTAATTGTATCAAAATTTCGGTTTGTTACACTTTTTATCCAAATTATAAAATACTTTTACAAAATTTAATATAAATTTTCTTTCACTGTACAGGATTCGAGAAAAGTTCTACTTTCGCCACGCTAAAAATTTACTTTTCCTACTCTGTTCAGAGGAGATAAGAAAAGTTATATTTTCGTCACTCTATTCAGAGGAGTTGCGAAAAGTTATACTTTCGTCACTCTATTCAGAGGAGTTGCGAAAAGTTATACTTTCGTCACTCCATTCAGAGGAGTTGAGAAAAGCTATACTTTCGTCACTCTATTCAGAGGAGTTGAGAAAAATTCCCCCTTCCCAACGCTAAAAATTTACTTTCGCCACGCTTTTCTAACAGGAAAAATAATACTCCACCCAGGACCTGCGTCTGAAAATTCTCCAACATCTCAATTTTCGATTCACTCAATTATCATCATTATTGCAAATAGATAAAGAGAATTCGTGATGATTTTCTTTTATCAACGCGTACAGTCGATCCCGCGTGTTTCCATTAATTCGCGTCGCGAGTAACTCGTGCCATGGAATGCTTGTTGAAGTCACAAGAGAACGAGAGAGAGAGCGAGAGTGAGTGAGAGAGAAAAAGGAGAGGAGTCGTTAAAGCTGCGTGCCGTTCGTGGCCAACCGGTTTCCTCGGGTTATTCGTCGTTAATTCGCTAGAGGAGAGTAAGTAATCGCGCGAGAGAGTTCCTCCTGACCACCGAGGGAGCGAGTGAATTTCCAGCGAGTACACTTCTCGACACAGTGTCGCGTAATCCCGAGCCAGGATCGAGACACTGTCAGTTAAGTAAAGTAATCGCCCTCTACAAAGCGAGAGATATTGCCTCGCTTCGTAATAGTCACCATAGGATACCATCTCGTTTCTCCTCCCTATACACCCTCCCCCTCCCATTTTTCGCGCCTTATAGATCGAGAACCTCCCCCTTTTTATTTTTTCAAGTATCTTGAATACAAAATTACATTCATACGCATATGGTTTCGATTTCAATCGACGCACAAGCGTTAACATAAATAGGAAATTTAAGTGTTCTCTAACGAGCAATAAAAACGGTCACAAAGATTCTTTATATTATACCCTATGCGTGCGATTCTACCTAATCGTTCGCAGCATCCCTCTTTTCAATTTATTTGCCCACAAAAACAAAAATTTTTTTTTGCAACAAAATTGTTTCTTTTTACTTAAACAAAAATTGTTTGTCAACAAAAATTATTTTTGCCAAAATAAAACATAAAATTTAAAAATTAAAAAAATAAAAAAAAATAAATAAATATTTATTATTATATAATAATAATAATTTTAATATTTATTTATTTTTATTTTTAATAAATATTTATTGAAATTTTTAAAAATTTAAAATTTTATCTTAATAAAACGGAATTTAAAGAAAAGAATAATTTCCTTTATAGGTAAATAAATAATTAGTCAATATAGCTGGAAATAAAAAAACACCTTTTTTCTCAATAGGAAATAGAGTGCCATGGAAGTAAATTGCATTAGAACTCACCGATTAGGTTCGCCAGCATAGAAGTGGAGGCTCTTACTGTAACATAAAGAAAAAAATGTTTATTCATTTTATTTCTTTCAATCTTATTTTCATTATTTTTAATTTTTCTCATACAATAATAAAAAAATTTCAATATAAACGATTTTTATCTTCATTTTAAGATAATTTTGAAAATTAGTAAAATTAATGATAAACTCTATAACATTAATTTTTTTTGATTTATTAAAAAGAAGATTTATTAATTATATTTAATAAACTATTATAATTATTTTCAACTTTTAAAGTTATATATAATAATATATATTGAGGAATTTTTGTTCACAGTCAAAGTGAAAATGAAAGTGAAAACAAAATAATCGTCACATTTAAAGTAAAAATGAGAATGAAAATAAAAATCTCCTTAAGTTAAATTTAATTTAATTTAAGTTATTTAATTCAACATATTTAAGAGATTTTCATATTCACAGAAAAAATTTTAATCATAGGCGAAAATGTATAAATGAAAAAAAATTATTCGCCTAAAAAAAATTGGGCGAAAATTTTTACAAACCGAAACTAATGACTTTCTTAACTTTGATGAGAATTTTTTAAAAATTCCTAGTTCAAGTAATAAAATTTATTTCTAACAAATGATATCAATTTCTAGAGAAATTAAATTTCTTGTTACAAATAAATTTCTATTTGCTTGCGAGATAAATTTTCCTTCAACTCCACGGGTTTTAAAATAAAAGTGGAAAATAAGAAGAGTAAAAATAAATTTAATTAATTAATTAATTTAATTTTTTTAATTAAATATTTACTCAAGTCAAATTATTTTTTGAATTAAGTCTATTAAATTATATCTGAGTCAATAATTTGAGGCAAATATACCATTTCATTGATTGAAATAAAAATTGTTTGATCCAGGTAAATATTTATTCCACAATAGAAAAGTAATTCGTTATTTGAAGCAATTAAATTCTCCACTAAAGCATCAATCAAAGTGAAAATATTTGAAAGAAAAAAAGACAAAAATGAAAATCTTGAAAAGACGAAACGAATATTTCGAAAAAACAAAATAAAAATTAAATGTAAGTGAAAGACAAAATGAAAATCTTCAAATGAATAAATAAAAGTAAAAGGGAAAGTCAAATATAAAATAAATATCTTGAAATGACAACGTGAAAATCTTCGAATGACTAAATAGAAATAAAAGCCAATGTAGAGAACATAATAAAAAATTTTGAAAAGACAAATAAAAAATGAAAACGAAAGTAAAAGACAAAATGAATATCTTGAAAAAACAAAATAAAAATGAAACCGAGGAAAGACAAAATGAAAATATTGAAAAGATAAAATAAAAATGAATATGTAAGTGAAAGACGAAATGAAAATCTTCGAACGAATAAAGAAAAATTAAAGCGAAAGTGAAAGACAAAATGAAAATCTTGAAATGACAATATGAAAATCTTCGAATGACTAAATAGAAATAAAAGCGAATGTAGAAAACAAAATGGAAAATTTTGAAAAGACAAATAAAAACTGAAAACAAAAGTAAAGGACGAAATGAATATCTTAAAAAAAAAAATAATAAAAGCGAAAATCTTGAAAAGACAAAACGAATATCTTGAAAGGACAAAATAAAAATGAAAATGAAAGTGAAAGACAAAATAAAAATTTTCGAACGAATAAAGAAAAATGAAAGCGAAAGTGAAAGACAAAACGAAAATTATGAAAAAACAATATAAAAAAATAAATGAAAGTGAAAGACAAAATTAAAATATTAAAAAAACAAAATGAAAATCTTGAAAAGTCAAAATGAATATCTTGAAAAGACAAAATAAATCTCTTGAAAAGCAAAAAAAAAAAATTAAAACTAATGTGAAAATCTTGAAAAGACAAAATAAATATTTTAAAGAGACAAAATAAAAATGAAAAATTTAGAAAATACAAAATGATAATCTTCCAAAGAGTAAATATAAGCGAAAGTGAAAGTAAAGGACGAAATCAATATATTGAAAAGACAAAATGAATATCTTGAAAAGACAAAATGAATATCTTGAAAAAACAAAATAAAAATGAAACCGAGAAAAGACAAAATGAAAATATTGAAAAGATAAAATAAAAATGAATATGTAAGTGAAAGAACGAAATGAAAATCTTCGAACGAATAAATAAAAATGAAAGCGAAACTGAAAGACAAAATAAAAATTTTTGAACGAATAAAGAAAAATGAAAGCGAAAGTGAAAGACGAAATGAAAATCTTGAAAAGGCAAAATGAATATCTTATTAGAGATCAAAATAAAAATAAAAGTCTTGAAAAAAATAAATGTGAAAAGGAATGTAAAAGAAAAACTGACAACAATCGAGAAAACAAATAAAAATGTGAAAGTAAATTACAAAACGAAAATCTTTTCCAAAAAATACAAAAATTACTATGAAAATGAAAGACAAAATGAAATTACATAATCGACTCCCCTAGAATATTCTAAATTCCCACAATAAAATCAAAATCCTCGAATTCACCAGCACCACTATATATACTTTAGATATACACTAATTGAAAATTATCAAATTTGAATATTATTACAACTAATGCATACAAGTTGACTCATGCATACAAAATTACCAAACGAACGGGTACCAAAAGTGTTATTATATTTCGCTTTGCCGAATACGGAAACTTGGGTATAATTTTGAGCAAATAAGCATAGCAATTATTTAAGGGTGTGCATGTACAAATAGTGTGGCGACAAGTCCACATAAAAAAAAGAAGTCCGGTTCCTCTATATACTTATTTCGACTGCTCGAGCACTGTTATATTGATTCACAAAAATGTATATAAGAGCTTTGAAAATAATTTTTGTTTCGGAAAATTTTAAATAATTGCCAAGTAAATTACCGATAGTAAATGGTGTTTTTGCTATTCATTCATATTAAGTGGAGAAAAATTTTAATCAGTGGCACTTTTTTGACAATTTTTCCTCAATAAGTATAGCGACGATTTGTTTATATTAAATTAACCCTCCTGCGCATATATTTCAATCAAAACAATTTTTTAAATTGTTTTAAAAATAATCTATTATTATTAAATAAATAATATTTAGTGTCTTAAATAATTTAGAAACATTCGTTTATTCCTAAGAAATAATTTGCATTTTGATAGATCACTTAATATTAATGTAAAGAAAAGTTATTAAGAAAAATAGTTTGACGAATATATTCGGCTTTATGCGCAGAAGACAATTTTTTAAACCGTTTTAAAAATAATATTTATTATTAAATAAATAATATTTAGTGTCCTAAATAATTTAGAAACATTCGTTTATTCCTAAGAAGTAATTTGCATTTTGATAGATCACTTAATATTAATGTGAAGAAAAGTTATTAAGAAAAATAGTTTGACGAATATATTCGGCTTTATGCGCAGAAGACAATTTTTTAAATTGTTTTAAAAATAATATTTATTATTAAATAAATAATATTTAGTGTCCTAAATAATTTAGAAACATTCGTTTATTCCTAAGAAGTAATTTGCATTTTGATAGATCACTTAATATTAATGTAAAGAAAAGTTATTAAGAAAAATAGTTGGACGAATATATTCGGCTTTATGCGCAGAATTTATATTTTTTTATTTTTCTTTTCTCTGATTTAGTTAAATTAGTTGAAAATTACTAAACGATATAGTAGAAAACAATATTTTTTTGTTTACAAACAATGATTAAGGACTTTTTCGACCACTTTTGAAAAATGCGTTTTTCCCCTATTTTTTTTTTTTTTTTCTTTAAACGCGACTATTTTCGAAAAATAAGACTTTTTTCCACCTCTTTCTAAAAAGAATACAATTACTTTAAAAAAATAGCAACTCGACCTTTTTCTCGATCTGTTTTAACAAAAATAGGACCAATTTAAGAAGCAAGTGTTTTTCAGCACCCAGCAGCCTTTTCATCCGATTGTCCATTCGGGATTAGTGCAAACTTTCGAGTATAATTTTTAAAGACCCTTTTCGAAAATCCTCTTTATTAATTACAATTTTTCCCTCCCGCATTGTCGTACAATGTGATAATCCACTGAATTCGTTTCTCTCTCAACAGAGGATTAAAATCTCCTCCAAACACTTTTGGGACACTCATCGTTCGCGCATCAGCAAAAGGACTAATTATCCACCAAGAAAAATGATCCTTCGGTAATTCTAAGTAGCTTAACTTTCCAACCAAAAGGAAGCGCGGTCATAAAGAGCAAAGACGGATATAATCAAGTCTCACCTGTCGACCTTTGCTCTCTAAATAAGAGGGAAAAAAAAGAAGAAGAGTGCGAGAGAAAAAAAAACATTTCAGTAATTATCGCCCCCAGAGATAAAGGCAGGTGTCCCTGTGAGTCTTAATTGGAGCACGGGGGTAATTTCAAACATTACACACATGTGGAAACAAAACAATTTTAATAATTTAGTTTTAAAAAATTATTGAAAAGCAATATTTATTTTTGAAAGATTATTAAAAAATAATATTTATTTTTGAAAGATTATTAAAAAATAATATTTATTTTTGAAAGATTATTAAAAATAATATTTATTTTTTAAAGATTATTAAAAAATAATATTCATTTTTGAAAGATTATTAAAAAATAATATTTTATTCTTTTTAGAAAAATTAAAAAAAAATATTTTATCCCTTTCAGAAAATTTTCAAAATAATTTCCTAATAATATACAATATTCAATTGTGTATTCAATTTTATTGAAATGCAAAAATTTTATTTCTTATAATAATTTTATCCCTCCTGATTATTTTCAAGTTATTAAGATATAATCTTATTTGCAAAATATTATAATTAAAGAATTCTTGAAAATTAATTTCTTTTAAATATTATTAAATAATTTTTGAAAGATAATATTTTTTCAATTATATACTTAATTTCAAAAACTTCCATACAGTTGAAATTTGATGTAACCTTTTAAAAACTAAATTTAAATTTGGATATTTTTAAAATAATTTCATTTTGAAAAAATGGAAAAAAAAATATTTTAATGTTTAAAGAATTTTAAATTCACAGTCATTTTAATTTAGTTTTCTATCTTAAATTCAATTATAAATATGAACATGATTTCTCTTATATTTAAAGACTTATAAACAAGTAAATTTAAAAAAAATTCAATTTACTTTATTCGAAGATAATTCAATGGTAAATAATTACGATAAATCACTTATAAGAAATAGTTTTTAAAAGAATTCTAATGCAATTTGTCGAAAGTAATTGAATTTTTTAAAAAGAATTGTATAATTTAAAGAAAAGTAATTAATTTTTTGATAAATTTTAATTATTTAAAAAAAATTTAATACCTAAAATTCTTGGCAGAAATTTCAATTATTATCAAAAATTTTTCTTAATTTAATGATTTTTAATATCTACTATTTTGATAAAATTTGAAAGCATTTTTTTTTATTGAAAACAAATTTTAATGAAATTACCAAGTTGAAGTCCACAACGTTGATCAACGAAAAAAATTGTTCACTAACTAAATTATTTGAAAATAATGCATCAATTTTGACAGCAAAATATTTAAACAAAGAGACTGATGTTTATGTTTTGATAATAATTGTTGTCCAATTAAATATTCAATTAAAAATAATATTTTCTTAACATCAAAGAATTTTTTTTCGTTGATAAACGTTGTGGACTTCAACTTCGTATGAAATTCTACACTAATATTTAATTATTAAAAATATTAATATTTAATAATAAAAATTGCCCAAGAATTTTATCATTTACACATTTTTTATAAAATTCTTAGCAATAATTCAATTATTGTCATAAAAATTAAAATTTTACATTATTTTAATTATTTGAAAAACACAATTTTCATAAAATGTTTCGAAGAAAATTAATAATTTAAAATGATTTTTATAAAATTCTTTGCTGAAATTTAATTATTTAAAAAAAGATTAATAAAGTTTTTCGTAATAATTCAATAAGTTTTGTAAATTCGTTGCACGAAGTTAATAGTTTTACAAATTATATTAAAATTCTACATATTAAATCAATTATTAAAAAAAAAAATTTGACTAAATTCTTTAAAAGTTTTCAATTATTATCAAAAAGTTGATGTAATTTAATAATTTTTAATATCTTCTGTTTTAATCAAATTTTCCAAAAGAATTAAATTATTTAAAAATAATAAAATCCTATACAAAATTTTTATTATTTTCATAAATAATAAAAATATCATATAATAATTCAAGTATTTACAAATTTTTTACAAATTTCCACCCAATAATTTCAATTATTTTCAAATGCCCTTAAAAATTATATTAAAATTTATCAAAAGAATTCAATTATTTAAAAATTTGTTGATAAAATTCTATATGAGAATTCAATTTCAACGCAAACATATTCAAAATCAGTAATTTTTAACTGATTCAAATTTAGAGAGTAATTTATAATTTTTGGTCCGTAAAGTTCATATTTTTATTTACTTTCACTATGATTCAAGTCCTGAGGACTCTATTAAGGCTTTATTAGGGATCAGGGAGTCGTTTATGTAATTTCACTCCACATTCACTTTCACTCAAAATTTATTTTCACTCCACATTCACTTTACATTTACTTCACTTTCACTCAACATTTATTTTCACTCAATTTCCACTTTACTTTCACTCCACTTTCACTCAAAATTTATTTTCACTCCACTTTAACTTCACACTCATTGAAATTTTTTTACATTTATTTTCACTTTCACTCCACTTTCACTCACATGTAAAATTAATTCACATTCACTTTTACTCAAAATTTATTTCCACTCTACATTCACTTTACATTTACTTCACTTTCACTCAAAATTTATTTTCACTTAATTTCCACTTTACTTTCACTCCACTTTCACTCCAAATTTATTTTCACTCCACTTTAACTTCATACTCACTGAAATTTTTTTACATTTATTTTCACTTTCACTTACATGTAAAATTAATTCACATTCACTTTCACTCAAAATTTATTTTCACTCCACATTCACTTTATATTTACTCCACTTTCACTCAAAATTTATTTTCACTCAATTTCGACTTTACTTTCACTCCACTTTCACTCACAATTTATTTTCACTCCACTTTCACTTCACACTTACTAAAAATTTTTTTCAATTCATTTTCACTTTCACTCCACTTTTACATGAAAAATTTATTTTCACTTCACATTCACTTACACTCAAAAATTATTTTCACTCCATTTTCACTCCATTTTCACTTCACTTTCACATTCACTCAAAATTTATTTTCACTTAATTTTCACTTTACTTTCACTCCACTTTCGTATTCACTGAAAATTTATTTTCACTTAATTTTAATTTAATTTGTTCGTCAATTAACGTGGACTTTTACTTCTTATTAGAGAAAAAGAATAATCAAATGATATTTGTGTTGAGGTGAAAGTAGTCTGAAAGTGAAGTAAAAATAAATTTTAAGTAAATATGACAAGAAAGTGGCGTAAAAATGAGTTTTGAGAGAAAGTAAAAATAAATTATTAGTCAAAGTGTAAGTAAAATGTAAGTGGAATAAAAAAAAGTTTTTTGTGAAAGTTAAGTAAAAATCTAATAAAAATAAGTGTCGAGTAAAAGTGAAAGTAAAGTGAATGTGAAGTGACAAAGAAGTGAAAATAAATGCTAAGTAAAAGTGAAAGTGGGGCGAACAAAAATTGTAAGTGAAAGTAAAAGTGGAATGAAAGTGAAGTGAAAATATAGAATGAAAAATTATTTTGACTGAAATTGTAGTGAAAACAAAGTGAAAATAAATTTTTAGTCAATGTGAAAGTAAAATGTATGTATAATAAAAAAGTTTTTAGTGAAAGTAAAGGAAAAATCTAATAAAAATATTTGTCGAGTAAAAGTGAAAGTAAAGTGAAGGTGAAGTGACAAAGTGAAAATAAAAACTTTCAAAAGTGAAAGTGGGGCGAACAAAAATTGTAAGTGAAAGTAAAAGTGGAATCAATGTGAAGTGAAAATATGTAATGAAAAATTATTTTGACTGAAAGTGTAGTGAAAAGAAAGTGAAAATAAATTTTAAGTGAAAGTTATAGTGGAGTGAAAACAAAGTGAAAATAAATGTTGAGTAAAAGTGAAAGTAGAGTGAAAACAAAATGAAAAAAAATTGTGAGTAAAAGTGGAAATAATGTGAAGTGAAAATGTAGTGAAAAATATTTTAGGTAAAAGTAAAAATTGTGTAAAAGTGAAAGTGGAATGAAAGTAAAGTGAAAATAGAGTGAAAATTTTTTTTAGTAAAAGTGAAAGAGAAGTGAAATTAAATTTTGACTGAAAGTGAAGTGAAAATGGAGTGAAAATAAATTTTGTGTGAAGGTGGAGTGAAAGTGAAGTGAAAATAAATTTTGAGTGTAAGCCTTTATTAGGTTATCATTAAGGTTTTATCAAGAATGTATCAGGGCTTTATTAAGCCTCTGCCTCGTCTTTTCGAGCTTAGGGACTATTAAATTTTTATTTTAGGACAATTTTACCGATCTAGAAGGGTTCTATTAAGGTTCTATTAGAACTTTATTAGGACTCTATTTGGACAGTATTAGAAATCCATCAGGGCCCTATTGAGACTTCTCTCGTCCCGGAGTAAAATTTCAAAACAAAATATAATAATAAAAAAAAGAATTCTATTCTACATCGAGAGAGAAGAAGAGTGGCGTCTCTCGACGTGGCAATGTTTTAGCGTATTGATCCGTTGAGGTTTAGTAGTCGAGGTAAGAGGGTGTATAGGGCAAAAGTCGAGGGCAGTCGCGGAAATGAGGGAAGGGGGTAAAAACTGGACGGTGGCACTTACTCGCTCATAATCGCCCCCGAGCCCTCGATAGTGCACTTTTACTGTGGTACCCACACATCTCTATAGGATACAAAAACACACATTCGAAGAAATCTCGCCTCCTTCCTTCACCGAGGCTCTTCATCCATTCCATTCGCATACATCCTTATTCTTCAACGAAGAAAATAAACTTGGATAATTTGCCTCTGAATTAAACTCTCCCCAGTTTAAGAAACACTTGGTAAAAAAAACAAACAAAAAAAACACAAATAAACAAAAAAAACGCAAATTAACAAAAAAAACACAAATAAACAAAAAAAAAACACAAATAAACAAAAAAAAAACACAAATAAACCGTCTAAAACAAAAACTAAATAAAAGAATGTCAATATAAAAAAACTTGAAGAAAAAAAAAATGTAAAGGCATATAGTGACATGACAGTTGTAATTTTTTTCTCTCCATTTCTCCCTCCCTTGCCTATAGTCGCGTAGACAATGGTTTTAATTTTCCGGGAAATGAGCGATTTATTTTATTATTTAATCGATGATGAAATTATAATTCTCAGTTGTTGGAAACTTGGATGAAAAGTTCATGCTTAAAATTATAGGATGCTCTGAGAAGGGGAGATTATTTATTTAAAGTACATAACTTTAAAAATTTTCTCTTTTCTCTAAATCAGAATTGATTTTGAATTTCATTTTTAAATGTCATTTATATACTGCACTTGTTCTTGGAATTAAAAATTTACTTTTCTTTGCGCAATTAAAGGTTTCAGTTAATAGTGCGACTGAAAAAGAATTACCAAAAACAATTTTAACCTTTAGTGAAAAGAATTACTGAATAGAAACAATTTTTTTCTCCTATGTTTATTGCTTGTTTTTTTCTCTAGTTCCTTCTTAGGATCCCTAATAAGTGATCGAAAAAAGAAAAAAAAAATAAATTAAAAATTGCAAATTTTGAGCAAATACAATCAATTCTTAAAAAATCGACTGCCATATTGATCCGCCATTTTGAATTTTGTAAATCTGACAGTGAATTCGTATCGAAAATCCTCAGAACTATTTATATGTTAAAAATTAAAAATTAAGTTAAAATTTATATGTTTGTAGTTCTTTTGTTATATGTTTTTATACTTCTTTATTAATTATTTTATTCTTTTTATTATTTTTCTTTATAAGTTTTGTCTGCGTTTCTACTCAGTTTTCGAAAAATAGGCACAACTCAGAAAAACCAATGAACGATTATTCAGAAAAAGATTCAGACAAAAGATGATTCCCAAGTTTTAAACGTTCAAATGAACGAAATATTTTTTATTGAAGATATTTTAATAAATTACGAATCATAAAAAAATTTACAAACTAAAATTTTACGTTTACAAATTCAGTAATTAATTTTTTGGTAAATGATGCAAAATAATTACAATAAAAATTTAATTTTTAAAAGAAATAAATAAATTTCGTTCATTTCAACGTTCAGGATTGGGGTACAGTTTTTCTAAAACGTATTTTCTAATTTTTTATTTTCTATAAAAATATTTTTTCTAATAAAGGTGAATTACTAAAAAACTTTTTTCTAATAAGAGTGAATTTCTAAAAAACTTTTTCCTAATGAAGGTGATTTTCTAATTTTCTTTCTTCTAATGAAGATTATTTTCTAAAAAATTTTTTATTAAAAAAGGAAAACTAAATAAAGGAAAATTTCGAAAAATTCTTTTCCTATAACAATATTTAATTTTCAATTAAAATAATAATAATAATAATAATTTTTAATTTTATAACAAATTAATAGGTATGTGATTAAAAAATAAGGTTTACAAAATTTTTTTAATTCTTTCAAAAAAATACTTAAAATTTTGTTGCAAAATTGTAATAAAAAATTTTTTTAATTATTTTTTAATTGTTTTAAATATTAAGTTCCTTTATAATTTTATGACTCCAGACTCTACTCCATCGTCAGGGCATACAAATTTAAGTCATCGTCTATTTTAATTATTAATTTTTGGTAAGATAATTATTTATTTATTTATTTATTGTCAAATTAATTTATATTTTCTTTTATTATTTTTTCTTATATAATTCATTTAATTATTATTTTAATTTTGTATATTTTTTTGGATAGACTCCCTAAAGAGGAAATCATTTAGATTTCGAAACGTTGGAGTAAATAAATATTTTATTCATTGTCCGAATGTTTTCGTTTTAATTTACCTTAATTTATAAAGGATCTCGGACGTTAAAGATTACTTAAATAAATAATAAAAAATGATTAGAAATTATACAAATTATAATTATAAAAATGATGGAAATAATTTTTTTTTTAAATAGAATTTTTATTAACAAATAGTTGTTATATAAACATTTCTCTTTTTTTTTCTCAAAAGGTAACTGATTACGTAAACAGAATTATGATTAAAGAACAGAAAATATTAGAAACAGTTTATATTTTTTAATTTTAGTTTTTTTCACCAATTTTCTAACTTCTATCAAAAATTATTTGAACTTTACAAACTTTAGGAAAATAAATATTAGAAATCGTAACTTTTTAGAAAAACTTTTTTCAGAAATCAAAACTCATTAGAGAAACTCTTTTTAGAAATTAAAATTCATTAGAAAAACTTATTTTAGAAATCAGATTTCATTAGACATCACTTTTTTTTTAGACAAAAAGGATTTGAAAATATTTTTTAGAAAAAGTGACCACCTACCAACGTTCAGAACTTTAGGATCCTGACAAAAGAAGATTTTTTAAAGTTTCAAAATAAGAATTAAATTAAATTATTAAATTTTCGAAAAATATTTATAAAAAACTGGAAATTATTTTATCAGATTCAATTATCCAATTACTTGTCAATTACTAAATAGAGATTTTTTATATTATAAAATTATTTCAAATGTAAAATACAATGATAATTTGTTATCTGTAAATATTTGTTTATAATAATAATAATAATTAAGTGTGCGTAAAAAATCAAAGATACTAGTAAATATTAAATTTTACACTTTGAAAAATTAATTTAATAAATAATCTTTGTAAAAAATATATATTTTTTAAAAAAATTATAATACAGTCCATAAACCGTTTTTAAAGCAAAAAGAAGATGTTTAGAATATTGTTTCGGTTTGAAAGGTTAGTCACATCTGGTTTGTCTTGGGATGACCAGCTATGGGTTTTTCGTTACTAAAGAAAGTGTATTTTATGAGTTTTTCTATACCCGTTTTTTTCTTATAGATTTATCTAACTTTAAAATTTGTGAAATTTCTTGTGAAGAAATATTCTCAAAAAGTGTTTGGAAATTTTTTTATTTTTCAAAGAAATTTCACAAGGATAGCATTTTCAGCGTCAGTTGCTCTCAAGCATTTACTGAGATCAGTTTGAAAACGCCAGTGAAAAACTTATAAATCTCTTTAAAAGTGAATGTGAAAAATTTTAATAGTGAAAAATAGTGTTATTTAAAAAGCGTACATAAGGTATATATTGATTATATTTTTATTAATTTATTAAAACATTTAATTTAAAAGTGATTGTCTTTTTGTTTTTGAGTATTCAATGTACTTTCTAATTATACAGATATATTAACAATTTCAATTAAATTTACATAATTTAATTCTAAGTCAGACAATTTTTAAATAATTAACTCTCATTACTAATATTTATAAATAAAAAGGATAATTACTTTTAATCTAAATTAGTCACTTTTAACTAATAAAATAAGACTTTACTAATTCTTTTTTAATAACCAATAACTGGTAATAGAAAATTAATAATAAATTTGTTGTTTTTATATTTTTCAGTATGCCGTTTGTTGTAAGTAAGCTGTTTTAAGGACACCAAAAATAGGAGAACAACGTCAACGAGTTTTTTTACAAAATACTTATTTTTTCTTATAAATGAATAAATAAATTATTTTTAATTTCAGATATGACAAAAGTTGTTTTATTCAAAAAATCGAAAAATTTTTCCTATTCTAAATAAGAGAATTTTTGAACCTGTTTAATGGGATTTTTATAAATTTTTGAAACCTTTTTATAACATTAAAAGGGGATTTTTCCAAACGTTAGAGGGAATATTTACAAATTTTTAGGAATTTTTCTATATTATTTTAAGAGAATTTCTAAATTTTTGGGATTTTTTCTATACTATTACATGAGAATTTTTCCAAATTCTCCGAAATTTTACCAAACTTTTGGGATTTTTTCTATATTATTACATGGGAATTTTTCCAAATGCTCAGAAATTTTCCCAAACTTTTGGGATTTTTTCTATACTATTTCATAGGAATTTTTTTAAATTTTTAAAGGAATTTTTCTAAATTTTTCAGAAAAATTCCCTTATTTATATTAGGAAATTTTTCTAAAAAGATTAGTGGAATTTGCTTCCTAAATTTTTTTGGGAAAATTTACAAAATTTTTCTTACAGTGCAGTTTTCTTGAAAGTATCAAATTAATAGTAAAGTGGATAAAATTTATGCCAAAAGTCTGAATCCATTTTTTATTTGATCCACAATTTTGATATCAATTCGTTGCTATTTGTTACTTTTAAATTAACAGTGAACTAAAAACGTCTGTTTTTAGTTAGGTCACTAGTTAGTCACACTTAGGTCACTTGCACTTTTAGGTTAAAATATCTTGAAAATCTGACGTCTATATTTTGAAGCCGGATTCGGATTCAGAACGTTGAAAACCTTCGGAAAAGTATTGTCCGATTTTCGGAAAGTAAATCTTATCATCTCGTGTTATTATATTTTATCAAATATTTTCTAAATTCAATATAGAAATTATTATTCTTTCAAGAAAATTAAATTCAGTAGCATTGGTACTCTATTGGGCCAACAGTCACTTTTTCTCAGCATTAACTACTGCGAAGGGAGAATAAAAAAGGAATAAAGACGCACCTTATCGATGAAAAGTGTTTCGAAAAGGATTTCAAGGGACATAAAAAAAAGGGATGTCCGATTCGTCCATGTCCTAGGACAATGCAAGTTAGGCTGCCGTCTCGACCATGCCTTCTGTTTATACACCCTCCTAATGTTTACAGAGAGTTTCTCCCGGTACGATCGATATATTGATTGTCGACGACGACCACGACGACTAGTGCAACCGGCTGGTCGACGACCACAAGAGGTGGTATGTCTACCGGTAGTCACTTGTTGCCTACCACCCCCGGGGGTTGGCCTTGTCCCTCTATGTTTGGGAAACGCTTGTCCAACTACCGCAGGATTCATACAGTCAGTCAATATGGTTGGGCTAGGTTTTGTCAAAGAAAGGACTTCTATATATTTATTTTCTATCCCACACTCGCTATTTTTAGTTCCCCAGGAGAAATGACATATATTCTTCATTTCTTGTTTTTTTTTACTATTTCTTCTATTCTTCGTTTCTTGTAGTTTCTTCATTTCTTGAATTCATTATTTCTTGGATTCTTCCTTTCTTGTATTCTTCATTCCTTGTATTCTTCATTTCTTCTATTCTTCGTTTCTTGTAGTTTCTTCATTTCTTGAATTCATTATTTCTTGGATTCTTCCTTTATTGTATTCTTAATTTCTTGTAATCTTCATTTCTTGTATTCTTAATTTCTTGTATTCATTATTTCTTGGATACTTCCTTTCTTGTAATCTTCATTTTTTGTACTTTTCATTTCTTGTATTCTTCATTTCTTGTATTCATTTTTTCTTGAATTCTTCGTTTTTTGTGTTTTTCGTTTCTTGTATTCTACATTTTTTTATATTCTTCATTTTGTATTCTTTATACTCATTTCAAATTCCCTAACTTTACCAGGTTTTCCAGGTTAAAAAACAAATTTTTTCCAGGTTTTTAAAACTACATTTATATTTTACAAACATTTTTAATTCTAACCTTTTTGAAATTGAATATGTTATAAAACATGAAAATATCGAGTCTTCGACTCGGAGCAATCGATATCTTCATGTTTTATAATAATTAAAAATGTTGGACTAATAAAATCATAATTTTATTTTCTACCTATTATAAGAATAATTTTACTGTAACTTATTCAAAATTACTTTCATTATATTAATTCAATCAATGTTTTCCACAATTTTTAACTAAAATTCTTCTTTATAAAGCATAAATTAATTATTTTTAATAATTTCTAAAAAATTTCTTTCAACATTTTCAAAATCCTTTTGTTTACAATTCAATTTTTACGAAATTTTATCGATTCTTCAGAAAATTTTTCAATCAAATATATATTAGAAAATAGAAACTTCAAATAACTTAAAAAAAATTTTAATTCAACTTTTACAAAAAAATTAAATCTATACACAATTTTAAGTTAAAAGTATAAAAAATTCAAATATCCAAAGATTATAATTCGAAACCTTTTCGAAACTCAATTATTATCTAAAGTTTTAACTGAAATTCATATTTCAATCAATTATTATTAGAAAATTCTACAATTCAATTATTTAAATACAAAAAAAATAATTTATTGAAGAATTGAATGTTTTTTAAAATTCAACTCTCGTTTAAAGAATTTTTGTCAACAAATTTTTTAATAGGTAATTAAAATTCTTTTGACGAATTTCAACAAAATTTTTAAGAAAAATTTCATTTCTTGAGAAATTAGATTAAAAATGTACTAAAAATAATTGAATTTCTGTAAAAAAAATTTCATTGATGTTAATGCCAATCGACTCTGTGTGAAATAAGAAGAACGTTTTATGTAAGACACTTTTTTCTCTTTGTCGTAATTTGTTTAAAAAATTGTTGTAAACAAATTACGCTGGATAAATGGTGTTTCATCCCAAGCAGAAACAAATAAAAACTGGATTCATGGGAAAATTGAAAAAAAAAGAAATACCTGTTTTCTGCTTTTAATTTTTCTTTGTTAAACAACAATTGTTGAAACAAATTCATAAAAATTTGAAAAGTCTTTAATTATTAATTACAGAATTTGTTTACAAAAAGGTTTTAAACAAATTACGACTTGGAGAAAAAGGTGCTCCATAGAAGACTTTTTTAACATTCCCCACAGAGTCGAGTGGCGTTAACAGTTTTTGGAAAATTACTCAATTTTTATGAATTTATTTAAACAATTGTTGTTAAATAATTAAACATTTTTAACAAAACAAACATCTATATCTTTCTATTCTGAAAGTCTATGAAACCAATTGCTAATTTTACTTAAAATTAATTTGTTTATACTTGGAACGAAACGCCGTTTAACCAGCATAATTTTTTTAAAACAATTTTATAAACAAAATACGATTTGGAGAAAAATATGAGTCATACAAAACTTTTTTAATTTTTCACATAGACTCGATTAATGTTAATAGTTATCAAAATTAGTTCGTTAACAGTTTTCAAATATTTAAAAAATTTATATTAATTTGTTAAAACAATTGTTACAAACAATTGAGTATATTTAAAAAGTTTATATAAATTTTTGTTACAAACAATTGAGTATATTTAAAAAGTTTATATAAATTTTTGTTTAAACAATTGAGTTTTATATTTTAAAAATCTATATTAATTTTAGTTTAAACAATTGTTATAAACAATTGAGTTTTATATTTTATAAATCTATATTAATTTTTGTTTAAACAATTGTTATAAACAATTAAGTATTATATTTGTAAAATTTCTATTAATTATTTTGTTTAAACAATTGTTATAAACAATTGTTATAAACAATTGAGTTTTATATTTAAAAAAATTATATTAATTTGTTTAAACAATTGTTATAAACAATTGAGTTTTATATTTTAAAAATCTATATTAATTTTTGTTTAAACAATTGTTATAAACAATTGAGTATTATATTTGTAAAATTTCTATTAATTATTTTGTTTAAACAATTGTTATAAACAATTAAGTTTTATATTTAAAAAAAATTATATTAATTTGTTAAAACAATTGTTACAAACAATTGAGTATTATATTTAAAAAATTTATATAAATTTTTGTTTAAACAATTGAGTTTTATATTTTAAAAATCTATATTAATTTTAGTTTAAACATTTGTTAGAAACAATTGAGTTTTATATTTTAAAAATCTATATTAATTTTTGTTTAAACAATTGTTATAAACAATTAAGTATTATATTTGCAAAATTTCTATTAATTATTTTGTTTAAACAATTGTTATAAACAATTGTTATAAACAATTGAGTTTTATATTTAAAAAAATTATATTAATTTGTTTAAACAATTGTTATAAACAATTGAGTTTTATATTTTAAAAATATATATTAATTTTTGTTTAAACAATTGTTATAAACAATTGAGTGTTATATTTTAAAATTTTCTATTCATTTGTGACGCGATCTGAAGAAAGGGACCTTAGAAGCAAATCACTTTAAGGTTATGTTAGCTCTCCTTTTTTCTTGTTTAAAACTTTCTTTTTACTTACTGCAAATTAAAATTTATTTTTATTAAATATTTTAGTCGTAGTGAAGACTTGAAACTTGATGAATCCAATTGCTAGTTGATTCTTTTTTTGTATTTTTATTTAAAAAATTGCAAACATAACCTATAATTTTTTGCTTCGAAGGTCCCTTTCTCACATTTGTTTAAACAATTGAGTTTTATATTTTAAAAAATTCTATTAATTTGTTTAAACAAATGTTATAAACAATTGAAGTTCAAAAACAAAAAAACAGGTATATCTTTTTTTCAACTTGCCTAGGAATCCAAATGTTACTTTATTAATACGTACTGGCTCGTTTCTTCATGGGACTGAAAGGGTTAAGAAACATGATGTCTTGTTTAATTTTTAAAAATGGAAAAATTAGCCTTTGGAATTTTTCGATTAAAAAAGAAAAAGAAAAAAAAATACGTCTCATTTGATAACCGATATCGGTATTATAATTCGAGACGTTTTTGACAAGGCTAAGTTAGGGATGAGAGTTTAGCCGGATACCGTATCCGGGGATTAACCTTCGTCTTGTTGGTGCGTCGCTGATGAAAATGACGCATCTTGTTTACACACCTGGATTCTGGTTTATAGGACCAGACCTCATATATATTTTTCATATCTCTATATATATTCTCAGGTGTGCTCTCGTATTGAGTGTGCATTTCCCTTTCTCTCTCTCACTTTTTCTCTCTTCAGATATATACCTGGCGATGAAGCGCGAGATGATCGAAGACTATCGCGGGACCAAACATTTTAGTCAAGAATATATATATATATATTTAATATACAAGAAAAAAATATATATACATAATATATAAAACCACGAGAAGGTGAAGATGGGTTCTTTACAGCCGAGTTGGTAGCACCCGACAAGACAGCCGACATCTCCGCCCTTTTACTCGACGCAGATTTGTAACAGTACCCGCGCCAAACAAGAAATCTTCCTCTTCCGTTTCTCTCTTTCTCACTTTTAAAAACGAAGGGGCAAATCAAATTAAGAGGGCGATGAAAAAACACAAAATCAACGATATTTATTAATTTTCATCTCTTTTCCATAATTCAGGAAATTGTCTGTATACATTTCCAAGAAAGAAGTGGAAGAAAAATTAATAAATGAAATTGCCGAATAGATGAATATCTTATTTGATTTAATTTATAATTTCGTTTACAAAGAGAGAGAGAGTAAACGAGAAAAAGTGAAATAAGACAAAATAAAGGAGAAATGAAAAAAAAAGAGAGAGAGGAAATTATACTAAGAATATTTTCTCTATAACGTGATAAAGGAAAAAAAAAATTTTTTGAAGTGCGCTTTTACAACACACGCGAGGATATTAGCTAATGTCGACCAATTAGATATAATGGAGGGATTAAGACGCGCGGCGACGTTCTAACATCGTGAAATTAAAGATTATATAATGTCCCGAATGATCTATCCCATTTTCTTTTGCAAGTGTTTTCTATAAACGGTCGCAAACGTTGTTGTTGTTGTTGTTAATGTTGACTCCTATATAAGCCGTTTTAACCAATAGTTGGGATCAACAGAGTGAATGTGTGTTCAAAAGTAAGAGAGAAAAGGAAGGTTTTTCATCTCGCGAGAGGATCGTTTAAGAGAACATTTGTGCATTGTCTATAATTATCTTCACATTTTCAACGTAGTGGCAATTATTTTGCTCCACGCTCCATACGAGTGTACTTATTCACAAAGATTCCCCTCTATAATAAATCTAAAAACACCACATTTTCAACAATTTATTTTTATTTTTATGCGATTAAAACTATCAAAGATTTGTGCCTTTGTCATC
This sequence comes from Leptopilina drosophilae, assembly GCA_032873175.1. Taxonomy (NCBI): domain Eukaryota; kingdom Metazoa; phylum Arthropoda; class Insecta; order Hymenoptera; family Figitidae; genus Leptopilina; species Leptopilina drosophilae. The sequence continues at coordinate 52,785,241 of CM065479.1, forward strand.
TTTTACATCGCAGGAATATATTCGATTCAACTATAAAATAAAAGTTTTAGAAACTCTCCAAAAGTTCACTCAGCTATTATTACCTTATTGAAAGTATATCTCACAGTAACGAATTGTGACACAAAATCACAAATTGATTTTTTGCATCAACTTGATAAAAAAAAAAAAAAGTAATAATAAAAAAACAAAAAATTAATTAATTAATTGATAATGATCAATTGATAATAAAGGCAGAAAATTTTTAATATAAATTATTATTTTAGTTAACGAGTATTTTCCTTTATTTAAAAAATGTCTAATTTTAATAAATAGGGGAGAATGGGGAGTTATGAAGCATGGGGAGTTGTGAAGCACGGCCATAGATCTCGCATAGTAATTGTTTTGATAGATGTCACTTACTCTGAATATTTTTTCACCTAATATCTTCGTTTTGTAATTGGATTCATTCCAATAGAAGATATTTTGCATATCTTTCAAGACAATGTGTTCAATTTTTCGTTTATAAAGTTTTTTTGTGTTCTCCATTTTGCAGAATTCTTACAAAATTCGCGAACAAATCAAAAAGATAAGTTCACCCATATAATACCCAGCAATGATTAGGTTCTCGAAATTTAAAACGATTTATGCAAAATCGCAATAAAGAATATTTACCAAAAAATATAATTTTTAGCGATTTTTAGTAGTGCTTCACAACTCCCCATGATTTTTAAAAATTTGAAAAAGCAGCTTTTTAGTCCAACTGAAAAAAATTGTCGATTTTATTTCATTTCATGCAAATTCTTCAACCAGTAAGCATATTTAAAGACCCTCTAGAGATTCAAGTGGAGAAAATTTGAAATAAAAATTTCTTTTTGAAGTTACAATTCATAAACAAAGCGTGCTTCATAACTCCCCATTCTCCCCTAATACATAAATATGGTAAACAAATTTTACTTTTTTTTTAATAATTTATAATTATAATGAAGCAAATACTTATTGCGTTTTTTTATTTTTTACATTAAAAAGAGATTTTTTTTCACATAAATGTTATTATTACTTATAATTGCTCTAATAAAATTTAAAGTTTTTTTATAAATAAAGAAAAGAAATATAAATAAACATTATTTGTTAATTGCAAATTTTAATTTATAAAGAAATTGAATATTTTTAAAAAAAGGAATTTTTATTTTCATTTTTGTCCACAGGAATTAAAAGGTTTAAATATTTTAAATTCAAAAAATTATTTTTATTATTTCAATAAATATTTTTAATAATTTTTTTCAAAATTCTTTAAGAATTTCCACATACATTTGTTTTAAAATTTATTAACATAGATAAGAGAGTTTTTCAAAAAAAATATCGAAAATTTTCTATGAATTACGAAAAGTTTGAAAAAAATCATTTAACTAAAGTTTTGAACGTTCAAATGAACGAAATTTTTTTCTCCTTAATTTTTTTTTAGAAAATTGCCATCTAAAAAAGAAAAATAATTAAAATTAAACAATATTTAGTTTATAATTAATTTTTTAAATCTAAAAACTAATTATTTTCTAAAGAAATGCAAACTGGAAGAAGTAAAAAAAACATTTTCGTTCATTTGAACGTTCGAAACTTTAGGATCATAAAAAATCTCTTAAACGTCTACGAAAACTTTTTCATGAAAATACAGAAAAAACAAACAGGAATACAGGAAGAATACAATTTCAAAAAATTACCACATAACTGCACGTAACTTCAAATTATTTTAAAAAAATTAAATTAAACTTTTTCAAAACAATAATTTTTCAAAATTACCAGTTAAAAGTATAGAAAATTCAAATTTTTCAACAATATTTTAATCTGAAACCTTTTCAAAATTATTTAGCTACAAAAGTAATTAATTTATTGAATAATAGAAGGTTTTTTTTAAATTTAATTGTTATTAAAAAAAATATAAGCAAAATATTTGTATTTCAGTCATAATTGATTGTAAAAATTATGATTTTTTAAACCAATTTCTAATGTTTTTTTAAGCAAAGAAATGATTGTTAAATATTTTATTTTTAATCATAAGCTTGTTAAAGAATTCTAATTTTTTCCAAGTAAAGATTAAAAAAAATATAATATTTATATTCCAGTCGCATTTTTTTGTAAAAATTATAATTTTTTTTAAAAAAGAATAAATTTGCTCATAGGAAATTTTCGAATTATACATTTTTAAAAATATTTCATTTTTATATTCAAAGGAAAGATAATGGTGTAATAAATATTTGTTTCTAAAAAATATTTGGTTTTAAACTATGATAAAAATTTTTCTGTAATAATATGATATCAAATTATTTCCTTGAAAATTTTTTTAATAAGGAAGAAAATTTTGGTTAATGCGCAATTATTAATCACATTTCTTTAAAACAATTCTTGTTGTCAATTTAGAAATAGATTTTTTTTGTAAATTACACCATTATAATGTTTTAAGTAAATTTTATAAATTAAAGATGTTTTAGTTTTTTGGTTTTAAATAAATTAGTTAACATTAGTTACTTCAACACTTGAACAAGCAAACAAAACAATGAGATAAATATTTGCTTTTTCATTTTTATTATTTATAAATTATGATTTTAAAAGACATAAAATTTATTTATCATAATTATGTATTATGATTTACAATTATACATTTTTTATAGAAAAGAAAAAATTTGTTTAATAAAATAAAAATTTATATAAAAAATGTACTGCTTTGCGTGACATTTTATTATATGTGACGCGATCTGAAGAAAGGGACCTTAGAAGCAAATCACTTTAAGGTTATGTAGCGTTGCTTTTTTTCTTGTTTGAAAGTTTCTTTTTACTTATTGCAAATTAAAAGCAGTTTTTATTGAATATTTTGGTTTTAATGAAGACTTAAACATTAACGATTTACATTGAGAGTTGATTCTTTTTTTGTATTTTCATTTAAAAAATTTCAAACATAACCTCTAATTTTTTACTTCTAAGGTCCCTTTCTTCAGATCGCGTCACATATTGTTTTATAACTCTTGTTTGTTAACAAAGTCATAACCATAAAATGGAGAGTTTAAAAGTGATTAATTTAACAAATAAAATTGGAAAATATAATTGTTTATTAATTTAGGTAAAAAAATTATTAAGTTGTTATTAATTTAAACTAGTTCTAATCAAAATAATGTAATATTTAACCCTCCTAATATAATTAGAAGAAAAAAACTTTTAATTGGTTTTAGTGACATATTCAGTTGTTTTACCCTCTGTAATTTTACCCTTCGTAATTTTTACCCTTTATCCAAGTCATTTTTTCCCATTACCCTTCATAATATTACCACCCTTTTTTTTATAAAATATCAATATTTTGTATCAAAAAAGTATCAAAAAAGAATATTTTTTAAAAACATCCAAAAATAGTTTTTCATTTTGCTGAAATGTACACACACGATAATTTTTTTTGTATTTTTGATCCAAAACTATATGAATAACTGTATAACTGTAACTAACACCTTTTAATGATAATTGGACCAGGAACCTTGGCCCAAAAAAAAAGAACTGAAATTCGTTGGTATAAAATAATAGAGAGCCTTAATTAGTTCTAAAAGTGTTTCCAAGTAATTACGAAAGCGGGGCCGGAGCACAGAACTTATTGAAAAGTTCACATTCTTAATTCCAGGAAGATTCCATCGGCCGGAACAAAGAGCCGACATAACAGCTTGGGTAAACATACGTGCGAATATATATACAGTATATATACCTTTCCGGGAATCATATATAAAAAAAAGAATTAGATAGGTTATTCTTTGGACCTCTCTATCATATATTTAATATGAGACCCCATGATTATCGCCTCAGTGCAACAAGATTTTTTTTCGGCGATCTTTTTCTTAAATAGTATAACATATTCTCTATATAGATAAAAATTACAAGAGCTTTGCGACTGTATTTACTTTTAGACGCCAACATATCCTGTTATAACTTATTCGATTATTGAGTTCAAGTTTTATCAACTATTTACAATATATAAGTCCTTTTCGAATTGCTGATAACGATATTATCTCACGAACTCAACGATATAATTTACCTTTGATACAGCTATATAGTACACTCTATTCGAAAATATTAAATTTTTCAATGGTTTTTAGATATATCTGAATAAATAATGGTGTGTGTGACTTTATTTTCGAACAGATATTTGATTGTCCAGTGACAAGGTGAAACGATTTTTTTTCTTTTTGCGTATATAGATACATCTTTTGAACAAAGGTGTATTCTAAGTTTCAGTTTTGAAAAATTCATCATTTCTACCTTTTGAAATCTTATCACAGAGGTTCCTTATTCTCTTATCTTGGAACTTTGATAATCTCTTGTAAAAACAAGGACTAGAGGAAAATACATATTTTTATGATTGTGAAGAATTTGAAACATTTCTGATGATTACTCTATGGATTATAGGGAGGAGATATTTATTGAAATGGTCCAATATTACTATTTTGTTTGCGGTTACGAGAAAGACGAATTCCTTGAAATGTTTTTGTTTACGTTGATAATGCGCTTCGATTTTCAGATACGGTCCAATAAACCTGATTGATTTCTTGATAATTCAAATTCTTCTCAGATTAGTTCAATTTTTTAATGCATATTTAATAAATTATTGAAAATAATGGATTTATAGAAGAATTTTAGTTATGATCACTAAAAAGAAAATGAATTTTGGAGAAATTATAAATTATTGCAGAAATTCACTTATTTTCAAAAGTAATTGAAAATCTTCGCTAAAATTCAATTATATTTTTTAAACTTTTAAAAAAATTCTCGTCAAAATTTCAACTGTATTTAGAAATAATATTATTCATAATTCAATTATTTTCAAAATTTTTAATAAAATTTCAGCCATTTTCAAAAAATTTTCTCTATTTAATGATTTTCAATATCTACTGTTTTGATAAAAATCTATAACTAAAGAATTCAATTCTTTGAAAACAGTTTTAATAAATTTCTACGCATACATTTAATTATTTTACAAATAATAAAAATTTTAAAGACATTTAATTGTTCACAATTTTTTTTATACATTTTTTTGCAATAATTCAATTATTTAAAAAAATATAAGATTCTTTTTATAGAAATCAATTGTCTTCAAAAGTAATAAAATTCATCGCAAAAATTTAATTATGTTTTGAAAATTTTTTTTTAAATTCTCCTCAAAATTTTAACTATATTTAGAAACATAAAAATTCTCTCAAATTCAAATATTTTCAATGTATTTAAAAAATACATTGAATTTTTACTAAAATTTTAGTTATTTTCAAAAAACTTCCCTCAACTCAATGATTTTTAATATCAACTGTTTTAATAATCTCTATCTAAAGAATTCAATTTTTTGTAAATAATTTTAATAGCTTTTTAAGCATACATTAAATTATTTTATAAATAATAAAAAGTTTAGAGAAATTCAATTATTCACAATTTTTTTATGAATTTTTTCGCAATAATTCAATTATTTTAAAAAATAGCATTATTTTCAGGAATTCAATTATCTTCAAAAGTAATGAAATTCTTTGCAAAAATTCAATCGTCTTTTTTAAACTTTTCAGAAAATCCTAGTCAAAATTTCAACTATATTTAAAAATGTTAAAATTCTTAGAAATTTAATTATTTTTAAAATTATTAACAAAATATTAGACAAAATTTCAGTTATTTTCAAAAAATTTTTCTCAATTTAATGATTTTTTATTTTTTCTATTTTAATAATGCTTACCTAAAAATTAAATTATTTAAAAAATAATTTATGTAACTTTCCATACATTAATTTATTTTCTTAAATAATGAAAATTTCGGAGAAATTCAATTATTCGCAATTATTTTATACATTTCTTAGCAATAATTTAAATAATTTTAAAAAAATAGAATTCTTCTTTGGACTTCAATTATTTTCATAAATAATAATATACATCGCAAAATTTCAATTATTTTTAACACAATTTAATTAAATTTTTAGTAAAATTCGTCGCAAAAATTCAGTTTTGAGAAATATTTTAACAATTCCATAAATTATTTATTTTCGTTTCTAAATAATTAAATTCTCGTAAATTTTCTAATAAAACTTAATTAAAAAATTACTTTTTACTTAAAATTTAATAATAATTGCGAATATTAAAAGCTTTATAGAATGCATTTTAGGAACTGATTAAATTTGGAATAGTTTTCAAATTAAAATCTTTGAAAATTAGAATTATTCATATTATTTTTAACTAGGAATTTTGTAGAATTAATTTTTTTTTAAAGTTTAATTCAATTTTTTTGAAATTATTTCAGGTTTTCATTTTCCAATAGACACATACAATTGAAGAACTTGCGAAAAATCAATAAAATTTCGTAAAATTGAATTGTAAACAAATTTATTTAAAAGTTCTCAAAAAAATTTTTCGAAAAATATTAAAAATAATAATTGATTTAAGGAAGAAATTCAGAAAATCTACAAAATAGTAATAATTTAACTGAAATGGTGAAAATAATTTCGAGAAAATTAGAGTAACAATATTTTAATATAAAATAATAATTTTGTCACTGGATTATTTTTATTATTGTAAAAAAAATGAAGAAATCGATCACTCCGAGTCGAAGTGTTTAGTCTTTGGCTTTTCGACGATGACTTAGATTTTCACTTTGATGTTGACCATCCCTTTGATTTTTACTTATACTTTCACTTTGATTTTGACCAACCATTTGATTTTTACTTACACTTTCACTTTGATTTTGACCTTGAATTTTACTTTAATTTTTACTGAAACTTTCATTTTGACTTTGACTTTTCACTTCGACCTTAAATTTGAAAATGAAAGTTAAAATCACAATAAAAATGAAAAATCAAAGTCAAGGTGAATGTCAAAGTTTTAGAATAAAAAGTAAATGTCAAGGTCGACATCATAACGAAAATGAAAATTAAATTTAGAAGCTTTTAACATTTAAAATTTATTTTTCGACTTTGACTTAGACTTTAACTTTATTCTGATCATCCCTTTGATTTTAACTTAGAATTACACTTTGTTTTTTTTCTTTGAATTCTTTGAGTTTTAACTTAGACTTTAACTTTATTTTGATCCTCCCTGTGATTTTAACTTAGACTTACACTTTGTTTTTTTCTTTGAATTCTTTGAGTTTTAACTTAGACTTTCACTTTGATTTTGACCTTGAATTTTACTTTGATTTTGACCTTGAATTTTACTTTGATTTTAACCATCACTTTGATTTTTACTTAAACTTTCATTTTAACTTCGACACTGACTTTTCACTTTGATCTTCAAATTGAAAGTGAAAGTTAAAGTCATAATCAAAATGAAAAATCAAAGTGAATTTCAAAGTTTTAGATCAAAAAGTGAATGTCAAAGTCGAAATCAAATCGAAGAAAAATTCAAATTTAAAAACTTTTAGTTATTTAAAACATTAATTAAAACATTAATTTTTCGACTTTAACTTAGACTTTTATTTTGACTTTAAATCAGGGACTTACACGAACACGAAAAAACACGAAAATTCGTGTCGTCCCCGTGGCACGATACACGGGCACGACACTAATTTTCGTGTTTTTTCGTGTTCGTGTAAGTCCTTGCTTTAAAGTTAAAATGAATTCATTTTTACCATCACCTTGATTTTGACTATGATTCTCACTTTGATTTTGATTTTTCACTTTGACCCTCAAAGTCAAAGTCAAAGTCAAAGTCAAAGTCAAAGTCAAAGTCAAAGTCAAAGTCAAAGTCAAAGTCAAAATCAAAGTCAAAGTCAAAGTCAAAGTCAAAGTCAGAGTCAAAGTCAAAATGAAAGTTAAAATCAAATTTAAAACTAAAGTAAAAGTCCAAGTTAAAATGAAAGTAAAAGTCAAAGTCAATGTTAAAATGAAAGTAAAAGTCGAAGTCATCAAATTTGTATAAATGGAAACTGAAATCATTAAAAATATTATGATTGTCTACACTTGTACGTTTATGAATTTTTTCCCCATTTAATTTTCCGTCTGTAGAAAGAGAGAGAGAGAGAGAGAGAGAGAGGGAGATGAAGAAGAGCAAAAAAAGCGAAAGAGAGAAGATAAATATTTCCTGACACGTTGTTGATTTACAAAAAGAGAGAAAAAAAAGAGTCCAAAGAAACGAGTTATTAGCCTTTAAACATACAGCGATTTTCTCTTGGCGCGCTGAAAATGTATATAGAATTCGCACGTGCGCGCACGTTGCATAATGATATTTCGTATGGACTTTTTACTCGCGAGTGAGCATGTCTGACATGTGTAAACGCGAGTGCTGCCAACACGAAGCTCGGTCAATCGATATCCTCAAGTCCAGCGAGAGTCAGAGAAGAGAGACTATCCCCAAGATAAAGATCGACGAGAGCTGGCTTCGACTCGAGGTGTAATTAATTACAAAGCAAGAGAGAGAGAGTGAATGAGAGAGAAAGAGATGTGGGATGAAGCGGATACCCCCTGCGGAACCAATGCAGCATATATTCGTCATAATTCCAAGAAACATCTCCTCCTTATCGTTTACTCTCGTCTCTCTTGACGTTCAAATGTTCATTTCGTCTCGCTTACAGTCCTTATATATATATACGTATTCTCAACTAACAAAAATTCAGTCACCATATAGTACACAATCTATTGTTCTTCCCAACGTCTCTTTGTTGTTGGAAGAATTAAATTTTATTCTCTTCCGAATGTGTAATTTAATTAAATGCTGATGAATTTATTAATAATTTATTTAATTCGTAGTTTTATAATTGAATTTTTAACCCATTAGGTTAGAAACTGGTCTTTGTATTAGAAAAGTAACAATTTGATTCAAAGGTAAATTGAAAAACAAAAGACAAGTTTTCTGTTTTTAAGGGCAAGCAACACCCCCCACTTTGACCATCACTTTCAATTTTAATTCTTCAAAAAAGGTTTTATTTTTTCCTTACATCATTTTTAATTTTAATCCAAAAACTTATGGGATGGTCACAAATTTAAAAATTAAATTTTTAAAGAGATTAGGATTTTTATCTTCTTACTCGTGGCTTATTTTTGCAAATCCATGAAGAAGTTCACGTTGAAATCCACAACGTTTATCAACGAAAAAAATTATTCTCTTAATAAATTAAAAATAAATAAAGCAGCAATATTGCCATAAAAATATTTAGAAAAGATTGAATTATGTTTATGTTATGATAATAATTGTTATATAAATAAATATTAAATTAAAAATAGTTTTGGAATAAATTAAACAATTTTTTTTTGTTGATCAACGTTGTGGACTTCAAATTCGTAATCCATGCGAGAAGTTGTCTGAAAGCATAAAATAAGCCTGAAAAAGAATTTTCGTTAAAAAATATTAACAATAGTAAAAGAAGATTAATTTTGAATGTTTAAATTTTAAAAAATTTGACACTTTTCGAAAGCCCTATATCTATAATTTTTTTAATGAAAATTTGTGTGTATTTAAAAAATTTCATTCGCTGACTGCAAAAGTAAAGTTATATTTGTCGATTGACTTATTTTCAAGAAAAAAATTATAAAAAAAACTTATTCGAATAAAAACAAATAAAAGTAGATTTTAGAAGTTTGTTAGAATTTTAACCTGGGAAATAAGTTATTTGACATTATTTTTCCATTCAGCTGATAAATTTTCGGCAGAACACATATTTTTAAAAACATTGTAGGTCTACACCAAATACTTTCGAAAAATGTAAAAATTTTTAAAGTTTAAACATTCAAAATTAATTTTCTCTTACAATTTTCAATATTTTTTAACGAAAACTTTTTTCTAAGCTTACTTTGTAATTTTAAACAACTTCTCGCATGGATTTACAAAAATATACAACGAGTAAGAAGATAAAAATTCTAAACTATTCAAAAATTTAATTTTCAAATTTTTGACCGTCTCATATGTTTTAGAGTTCAAAATGATGTAAAAAAATGAACCTTCTTCGATAATTAAAATTTAAAGGGATCAAAGCGGGGGTGGTGATTCTCCTTAATTTACAATTGTTTACCAATAATTGTTTAAACAAATTATAAAAAAGTTTGAAAACTTAATGCTAATAAAAAGAGAAAATTTAATAAAGTTTTGTATGGGTCATATTTTTCTCCAAGTCGTATTTTGTTTATAAAATTGTTATAAACAAATTATGCTAATTTATGAGTGTCTCATACCAAGCATAAACAAATTAATTTTTAGTAAATTTAACAATTGGATTCATAGGAAATTTGAAAAAAAGATCTAATTGTTTTTTGTTATCAGTTTCCAAATATTTGACAATAATTGTTTAAACAAATTGATAAAAATTAAAATAATTTTGAAAATGTTAACGCTAATCGATTCTGTGTGAAATATTAAGAAAGTTTTATATGAGTCATATTTTTTTCCAAGTCGTATTTTGTTTATAAAATTGTTATAAACAAATTGTGCTGTTTTAAGTGTGTGTTTCCTTCCAAGTATAAACAAATTAATTTTAAGTAAAATTAACAATTGGATTCATATGCGAATTGAAAGAAAAGATCTAATTGTCTTTTTGTCATCAATTTCCAATTGTTTAACAGTAATTTTTTAAACAAATTGATAAAAATTTAGCAATTGTCAAAAACTTAACACCTCTTAATATTATTAAGAAAGTTTTACATTCGTCACTTTTTTCTCCAAGTCGTAAATTGTTGATAAAATTCTTATAAACAAATTGTATAATAAATTATCAAATATTTGTAAAATTTTTATTAATTTGTTAAAACAATTATTGTCCATCAATTGGAAACTGATAACAAAAACAATTAGATCTTTTTTTTTAAATTGTCTTTGAATCCAATTGTTAATTTTACTTGAAATCAATTTGTTTATAATTGGGATGAAACACTTTTTATTATTTATTTTTATTATTTTATTATTTATTTTTATTATTTTATTATTTATTTTTATTATTTTATTATTTAATTTCATTATTTTATTATTTACTTTTATTATTTTATTATTTATTTTTATTATTTTATTATTTATTTTTATTATTTTATTATTTATTTTTCTCAATTTGTCTATGAATCCAATTGTTAATTTCACTTAAAATCAATTAGTTTATACTTGGGATGAAACACTTTTTATTATTTATTTTTATTATTTATTTTTCTCAATTTGCCTTTGAATCCAATTGTTAATTTCACTTAAAATCAATTCGTTTATACTTGGGATGAAACACTTTTTATTCAGCATAATTTGTTTATAACAATTTTATATACAAAATACGACTTGAAGAAAAATGTGCCCCACACGAAACTCTCCTAATTTTTCACATACAACTGATTAGTGTTAACAATTTTCAAAATTTTTTCAGTTTTTAATAATTTGTTTAAACAAAATGTTTAAATAATTGGAAATTAAAAAAAAGATATATAAATCTTCAATCTTTCTTTAATTTGTCTATGAATCCAATAATTATTACTTTATTAATAAAATGTCTTGTTTCTTCATGTGTCTTAATAGTCTAAACACAGTATGATTCGTATTGTTTCTGATTATTTTTAGCATTTTTATATTGTTTCTACTATTTTTATTATTTCTACTATTTTTAATATTGCTATTTTATTTATTTTTAGTATTTTTAATTAATATTTATAAATTTATATTTAAACATAGTTCCAGTTCAATTTTGATTATTTTCTAAACAGAACGTTTCGTATTTGATTCAAATATCTGATTACTTCACAGAAAAAACTGTTCTAAGTAAAGTTTTTTACGTGTGGTCTATTATTAAGTAAAAGTCTACTTGCATCAAATAATTCTTATTTAAACCAATTAAATGATATTTAAATTTTAAACCAATAATGATTTTTTTATTTCATTCATGAAATGATTTTTGTCTAAGTCCACACAATGACACAAAATGAAAAAAGTTTGTTTGTTTGTGAACAGCACTTATGTTTGGTTTGGGAAATTGTTGTTAGTTTGAAAATTAATTTGCTTGGTTGTAAAATTAATTTGTTTGATTATAAAATTAATTTGTTTGGTTGTAAAATTAATTACTTTGGTTGTAAAATTAATTTTTTTGGTTGTAAAATTAATTACTTTGGTTGTAAAATTAATTTGGTTGTAAAATTAATTTTTAATGTAAACATTTTCTTTTAGTTCAGAAAGTTGATTGTTATTAAAAATTTATTCAAATATTACAATAGTGGTGTTATTTTACTATTTTATTTTTTCAATTTGGTAAGAAATACTTTTTTGACAATGAAATTACCATTCTGAGATGTGGGTATTTAAAAAATGTTCCTCCGCTTCTTTATTCTCTCAGTATGGCTGTTTTGGACTTTTAATTCGAATACTGTCATAGTTCTCGGAAAATCTCCAAGTTGTTGAGATTGTGTTTTATTTACGATCGTTATTGTATGGAAATGCATTCCCTCCTTGGCGAACCAGTGTCAAAGGGGTCACACGTTTCTAGCTTTGGAAATTTGTTTTTTTCCTTCTTTCTCATCTCGTTTCCCTTTCGACCACCATTATAATAAACCCCAAGCTCCCATTTATGACACGATCATCGAGATCGCATCTTTCTTTAAATATATTCAATGTCATCAAAAAAAAAAAATTCTTCTTTTTTTCTTAAATTTGTAAAACAAATTTTGTCTTAATTAAAAATTAGAATTTTGCCTTGTTTACTTAAAGCAGAATAAAGAAATAACAATTTTGTTGACTCAATTAATTAGTTGAGTTAAACGGTGCGCGTAATGAACCTAAATATAAAAATGACAAACATTCACACTGACGAGCGCAAATAAGGTGGAAATCGATAGTGAATTGTGCATTGTCGTCAATTAACTCGATGGATAATAATCATTGATGCTTTTATGCAAAAAAGAAGTTAATAACCACGCTTAAAAAGATCATGATCTTGCCGACACAAGCGATTTTATATGTGTGTGAACATATAATGTGTATGTGTATTGAAAACCTTCAGCACAAAGTCTCTGAATCATTCGTTTGCTGTAATGCAACTGGACCAAGTTTCAGTTGCACTGCATAACTTATATATACTAAGAAGTCTATCATGTTTAATTACACCGCGAGATTAACGATAATTTCCAACATCAACTCCATTAAGCCACAAATGGAATTCTCCTTCTATCTTCGTTAATATTTTTATTCACTCTCTGACCTTGTCGAATAAACAATGTTAATGATTCTCAGTTATTGTTTATATCATTCTTAAAAACAGTTGATAATTTATTTCCTAGTCAATTATTACAATGTATTATACTATTTGTATTGTATTATATTCATTTATATTGAATTAAATTCCATTAATTTCTTTATAGAATTTTCTGTCTAATTTAAAATATATAATTGAGCTCCCGGATCAAAAAACTCGATTTGTGTTAGAACACAGAATTTTCACTACAGTCAAGACTTCATGAAAAAATAAAGGTAAATAAATTATAAAACTTTTCAAAAACATATCCTTATAGATAATAAAAATGTACAACTCTTTTTTCTTAAAAGTATTTTTTTGAATCTGAATATTTTAGTTAATGTAAGCCTTTCAATCGTCAAATCGAGTTTTTTGATCCGGAAGCTCAATTATCTTCAAGTTTTGAACATTCAAATGAACGAAATATTTTTTATTGAAGATATTTTAATAACTTACTAATCAGAAAAAAAAATAAAAACTAACATTTTACGTTCAGAAACTTAGAAATTAATTTTTTAGATAGTAACGCAAAATAATTGCGCAATAAAAATTTAATTTTTAGAAGAAAGAAAGAAATTTCCTTTATTTGAACGTTTAGAACTTTAGGCTCTTAATATATATTTCATGTAACAGTTTTAAACATTTTTTACAAAAATTTCATTACAAAAATTTTTATTTACAAATATAAATTTGAAAATAGTTTCATAATAAAAATTTCTAAAATTCACTTATTAGGTACAAAATTAATTATTACTGTTCATATTTTGAAAATTTTCATAAAATTTCACGAAAGAATTAAATAATTTTCTCAAATTCTAAAAAATCCTTCTAAAGAATTCAATTATTTTTTAGGTAGTAAAATCTTTACAAAAATTCAATTATTTTGAAAACAATTTTAATTGAATTCCTCGGAAGAGATCGAGTTTTAAAAATATTTTTAACAAACTTCGAGAAAAGACAATTTTCTTTCTAAAATTTTAATAAATCCTTCGAAATAAATAAATTATTCTTATAAATATAGTAAAACTCTTCGCAAAAATTCAATTAATTTTATAAATAGTAAAATACTTTGCAGGAATTCAATTATTTTCAAAACAATTTTATTTATAATTCCGCGCATGAATTCAAATATTTAAAAATACTTTCGTAAATTTTATTTTTTTCCTAAAATTTTAAAAAATGCTTCGAAACAATTCAATTATTTTTAAAAATACTACAATTCTTTGAAGGAACTAAATTATTTTTAATCTAATTTAAATGAAATTACACGAAAGAATTTAATTATTTTGAAAAATTTCCATGAAATTCTATTTCAACAAGAATTTTAAATTCTTTAAAAAGAATTCAATTAATGTCAAAATATTTATATGAAAGGAAAAAATTTTTTATTATTTTCAATTATTTCCATAAAATTCTTCATACAAATTTAATTTTTTCTCAAAATTGTAATAAAATCTCCAAAACAGTTCAATTATTTATTTTATTAAACAAAAATTTATATTTTTCGAAAAAATTCAATTTTATTCTTAAACTTTTAAAAATTCTTGTAAACAATTCAATTTTTCTTTAATTTTTCGAATTTTTTAAAAGACTCAAATTATTTTTTAAAATTTCAATGGATCCTTCGAAACAGTTCAATTATATTTTACTAAACTTCAATAATAAAATATTTAATTATAATTAGTAACATACACGATAATTTTAAAAAAGAGAACAATAATCAATTATTTAATTATTTGCTGAATTTTTAATTAAAATTATTCAAAAAACTATATTATTTAAAAATTTTTTTTAAAGAAATTGTTCAAAAAAATTTAATTATTTACAAAAGATCTAATAAAATTGTTTAAACAATTTAATGTTTTATCAATAATTTGAATAAAATTTTAATACTAAAATTGTTAAATACAATTATTAACAAAATCGATAATATTCAATAAATTGAAGAAAATTTTTAAGAGTAATTCAATTTTTGTCAAAACCTTTAATATTATGTATTCTTCAAAAAAATTTAATTAATTTTCAAAAAGATTAATATTAAATGATGAATATTGTAGGTACATAAAGAACAATTACTTTAACAATTTTCAAACAAAATATTGTTTAATTTTTAAGTATTAATAAACACGACAATTTTGAAATCATGAAAGGAATTTTTCTTAAAAATCAATTACTTTAAAAACTTTTAAATAAAATTGGTAAATAAGCTTCATTGTTTTAAAAAAAGTCCATAAAAATTTAATTATGCTTTTTGCAAATTTTAATAAAATTCAATGATTTACAATGTATATTAATTTTTAAATTGAAAATATTCACAAAGAAAAATTATGAAAAATCTTAGGAATAAAAAAAAAAAACAACTTTGATTTTCTATTCCATTTTGACTTTCATTTTCCCTCTGAGTTTGACTTTGATGAAAGTGAAAGGGCAGATTTGAACATAAAAGTCAAAGTCAGAGTCAAAATCGAATTCAATGTGAAAGTCAGAGTGAAAATAAAGTCAAAGTCCTAAAAGTCAATATCAAAGTCAAAATAAAATTGAAAATTTTCCAGTTTTGTACTAATGAATGAAAATAACAAGTTTAATAAACAATATTAACCAAAAATTATAGTTTGTATTCAAAATTAATTTTTGTTCAATAAAATCTTTGAAATTTGATTTTGTGACCGTAAATTCAGACAAATCGGAGACTTTTGCAATCTTTTATGTGACTTAATGTCCATCCGACCTACAAGAATGAAACTAAAAAAAATTGTTCTTTTTCATAATTCAAGTAAAAGTTGCTTGTAGAAACAATTATATAACGACCATTGTTCATATATTTATTCGCGTAATACACTTTAAAGATGTCATTTATTGCATTCGTGGAGATTTATGGTGACAGGAGTCAATCGACAATTGACATCTGATAAAAGAAACTCGTGCAGAATAGAATTTGTCATCTCAAAAATTATAACAGATTGCAGAGAATCTTTGTTTAAAATATTTTTTTAAAATCAAAATCCAAAAGTGAATTTTTCATTTTAAGAACAAAACTATAAATTTTTGAACTTTTATTTTAGAAATGAAAACCGTTCATACAGAAAATCGTTTAAAAATGAAAACATTTCGAATAGAAAATCATTTCTAAAATGAAAACTTATCAAATAGAAAATCATTTTGAGATGAAAACTTTTCAAATAGAGAAAATGATTTTAAACTTAAAAATCCTACCCGAAAAATTCTCCTTTTTAAACTGGAAATTTTCCAAATCCAGAAAATCATTTAAAAATTAGAAGTTGTCAAATAGAAAATCATTTTAAGATGAAAACTTTTCAAATAGAGAAAATGATTTTAAACTTAAAAATTCTTCTTTTTAAAATGGAAATTTTGCAAATAGAGAAAATCATTTTAAAATGAAAACTGTTCAAATATATGTAGAAAAACATGTTAAACTTAAAAATTTGTATCGCAAAATTGAAAATGGGAAATTTTAATAAAAAGCACCCTGCAATATTGTATATATATAGTCTCGCTAGGGAATAACGACATCGATAATAAATATATAGAGAAAAAAAATAAGTTTCAATATAACCATGACCCAGTTTTTCATTAACGGAAATACAGAGAAAAAAGTAACTACCTCGATCGTCGAAAGGAGAAGATCTTGCTCAAATACATTTTCCATCATCTCTCGGGGAAGTTATATCGTTTCTATAGAAATAATTTTCAAGTCGACTAAAATGGTGGTAGGAGGAGATGGTATAAATGCCATCTCATCGAAGTGCTGCACGACATATTCAGCAACCAGCGAGGAATAATAAATAGCACAGTAAATATCCAGTCATACATACATATATATATATATATATATATATATATATATATATATATATATATATATATATATATATATATATAAGTGAATATGTGCGTTGGGTTGAGACGCGATATGGAAAACGTAAGACGACAAGATTTGATGGGTGAGAGAGAGAGAGAGAGAGAGGATGACGAGGGGGAGGTTTTAGGAAAATAGAGAAGAGAGGGTTGAAAGGAGAGAGAAAGAGAGAGACTTTATACACGTAGCAAAGGTATGGTAACGGATATACGACCCATATTACAGACTGCTACTACATACTTGCCGCGTTTTATAAGGCGCTTAAAATTTTATTCGTTATAAAATTCCCATCGACTATGTGTACCACCGATCTCTATATATGCCCCTTTCGAACTACACTGAAACCTTGTTCCGGACCTGCATGATTAAGTCGAGGTGCAGACTTTTGTATTCTTCCAAAATTTTAATAAAACTTTGCCACACTCACTATTTTAAACAAAAAAAATCTTTTCGACTCCAATAATCGATTATTACTTGTCTATTATCGAATTAAATATATTTTATGTAATGAAACAAATTTTTATTCAAGAAGTGTCCACTGAGAAAACGATTTATTTGATTCAAACCTATTTTATTTAAATCAAACTCAAATTATTTTTGCCACACTGAGAAAACAATCTATTTGAATCAAACATAATTATCTTTGTCAAACAAACATTATCTTTAAATTAAACATACACTGAGAAAACAATATATTTGAATCAAACATAATTATCTTTGTTATACAGTCAACTAAAAATTATCTTTTAATTAAACATAATAATTTTGATTCAATACATAATAAATTTAGTTAAATAAAAATTATGTTTAATTCAAATATAGTTTTTTGGTTGACTTCTTATTTTTGAATTAAAAAAAAAAACATTTTTTCTCATTGTATATAGTCAAATATATTTAAGTTTATTTGAAATATATGTGACGCGATCTGAAGAAAGGGACCTTAGAAGCAAATCACTTTAAGGTTATGTTAGTGCTACTTTTTTGTCGATTATAAGTTTCTTTTTTACTTTTTGCAAATTAAAATCAGTGTTTATTAAATATTTCAGTTATAATGAAAACTTAAACATTAATGATTAACATTAACAGTTAATCATTTTTTTGTATTTTCATTTCGAAAATTGCAAACATAACCTATAATTTTTTGCTTCTAAGGTCCCTTTCTTCAGATCGCGTCACATATTTTTTGCAGTTGATTTAATCAAAGAAGTAATATATTTAATTCAAACACAAGTTGTGGTTGATTTTAAATTATTTATAATAAACTTTCAAGTTTCAATTAATTATTATGTTATTATTATTTGTCAAAATTGGTTGAACACTTCAAGTGATTACTGACACTCAAGAAAAGACACAAAATGTTTAATAATTATTATTTTTCAACAAATTTTGGTCCAACAAATATTTTTCTGATAATTGTACAACTGAATCTTTTAAAATTTGGTGAAATCATATTAATTATGGTTTCATTTGCTGCTAAAAATCACTTTCAATAATTTATTAATTTAAATAACAATTATATTTCTGAGGGTGTAATAATTGAGTAGGAACATTTTTTAAAAAGTCCTGCAAAAATACCAATTTTCTAAAATAACTAAAAAAAATTTTTATTTTTAGGAATTCAAAACATTTTTGAAAAATATGAAAATCTTAAACTAGCGTTGAATTCTTATCCACCTTATAAACTTTTATATATACTCACAATACGTTTTGAAAACAATTCCTTGATTTTTTCTTATCTCTATAAATTAATGAATTTATTTTCAATAATAAAAAAAATTTTAATGTTATTCATTCTGTTAATTAACTTAGATAAAATTTTAATTAAAACTAATCGCGAATTTAGAGTAATAATTGAATTTCATAAAGTTTTGGACAAAAATTCTTCATAAACTTTATTTTTTTTGGAAATAAATTAATAATAACTACAAACTTATATAAAAAATTATTCAATTTTCAAATAATTTTACTTAAGATTCTGAAAAAATTCAATTAAATTATAGGAAATTTTATGAAATACAATTGCAAATAATTCTATTTCTAAAATAGCATTTTATTGGAAATTTAAAACAAAAAGATTTAAAAAATCAAAGTCACATTTAAAATAACTGTCTTACTTTTGAAAGAGTTGCAACTTTGATTATTGCTATTTAGTTAATTTTTAGAAAAATAAAATTAAAAATTTTGTTTAATAATGGACGTTTTGAAAATTTTTTATTAAAAATTCTGAAAAATGAATTTCTTTTAAATATTTTACTTTTATTATTTAATAATAATTGAATTTTTATTAAAAAATAATTGAAATTTTTGAAATAATTGTGCTTGGAAAAAATTTTTATTTTGAATGTAGCTACAAATTTCACTGTATTTACAATATTTTTAATTAATTAGTTAATTCAGTTTTTGAAATTTTCGATTCGAAATGATATTTTTGCTTTATCACCCTAATTTTAAAAAATAATTCAACTCTATTTTTTAAAAATAATTTGATTTAAAAAAAATTTTAATTGCTCGAGTTCTATTTTTTCAAAATAATTGCATTTTTAATTGCTTTAGTTCTAATATTTAAAAATAATTAAGTTGTTGGGCTAATTAAAATTTATCAAAAATATTTTTAAATTAATTGAATTTTTTAAAAAAAATTTACTGAACTTCTTGAAAGTAATCAAAGAAAGTTTGCCTCATTATTCTTTTAGATGTTTCAGTTTTAATTTGTAAAGATATTTAAATTTTTTAAAAATAGTAATGGAAATTTGTTTAAATCATTAAAATTCCCAAAAACTCTATGAAAATGATTTAAATGTTTTAAATGCTTTTTAGTTCTAATTTTTAGAATTAAATTTTTTTAAAAGGTTTTTACTGAAATTCTTGAAAATAATTAAGGGAAGTTTTGTATTCCATACTTTTTTAAATTGTTTTCGTTATAATTTTTAAAAAGCTTTGAATTTTTATAAATCTGTACACTGAAAAAAAAAATTTATTTAATTCAAATAACCGATTATTGGACTATTATCAAATATATAAATATTTACATCAATCAAATAAATTGTATTTGAATCAAGTAAATCAAATAAAATCAAATAAATCAAGCAAATGTTATTTAACTGATTAAAATAAAAATTAGTTCATTCAAGTAAATATTTATTTAATAAATGTCAAATAAACGGTCATTTGAAT
The DNA here is from genome assembly GCA_032873175.1 of Leptopilina drosophilae. Lineage (NCBI taxonomy): Eukaryota > Metazoa > Arthropoda > Insecta > Hymenoptera > Figitidae > Leptopilina > Leptopilina drosophilae. The sequence continues at coordinate 52,805,444 of CM065479.1, forward strand.
CAAATAAATTTTTTTGAGTGTGTAATTAATATTTCCTAAAATTCTATTAAAAGTAATTTCAAATTTTTAAAGAATTTTACTGACATTCAATACAATAATTAATTTAATTTACAAAGTAGGCATTAATGTTTTAAAATTCAATCTATGCTTCGAAAAATTATACTTTTTTTAATACATTTTTTGTATAATTTACTGTTATCATTGAATTTTTTTACAGATATCATAGGTAAAATAGTAAAATTCTATTTGGAAACCAAGCATTCCCTTGCTATTTAGAAACAGGGGAAAACAAAATCGAATTTTTGTGGTAATCCTGATTTCAATAATCTTATATGAAACTCTAAAAATTAAAAGAATTTATTGACCAACCACTGATAACAAAAAAGTCATGAGTATTTAAATTGTCGTCTTTTCCAACTAACACGAATCACAAAACTTTTAAAAATCTACAATGAAAACGTAAAATATTTTCCTTTATTCGCTGAAAAAATAAAAATTCCAAAATACATTCGATCCAAAGGAAAGTGGAAACTGAAAAGAAGATTGCGTATATTTTTGTACCTATTTCTCTGTCTCTCTTGCTCATTAAATAGGAGAATTTAATCGAATTTTCAAAAGAAGAAAAATCAACAGGTATAACACACATAGAGAAAGAGAGTGGAGGCGGGAGATTAGATTTTTGTTCGTAAAGAAGGAAAACGGAACAATGAATTTTGCGGCTGACAGTGTTCCAAAGCATTGTTAGTTGGGTTTTGTGTACGAGTGGCTGCCCCTGAATTCGACTTAATTTTCCTGAGAAAAGAGATTAAGCGAAAATGGCTGCTGCGCGCTTTACTCTCTCGCAAATGCCCTGCACGCATCCTGCTGGAAACCTCTTAAAATATTCGAAACTCTGTTACAATACAGTAATAGTATAGTATAGTTGTATTTCTAGTGCAAGGACCCGCATCATTGTGCATTGTACTTTTTTTTCAAGATCTCTTGTACAGCTCATTTCAAAAAACTTATAATTCCAGAGTAAATTTCCAAGACAAAGAAAAATAGTTTCTTTTCGACTTTAAATGTATGCGACTTGGAACAAAAAAAAGTTTTTTTTTAAATAAATATGTGCCTAAAGTTTCGAACGTTCAAATAAACGAAAATTTTTTTCATCTTAAGTGTTTTTGAAAATTAATATCCAGAAAAAAATAATTAAAATTAAACAATATTTACTTTAGAATTAATTTGTTCTAATTTTGAAAAATAATTTTTTTTAAATAAATATGAGCCTAAAGTTTCGAATGTTCAAATGAACGAAAATTTTTTTCATCTTAAGTGTTTCTGAAAATTTCTATCCAGAAAAAAATAATGGAAATTAAACAATATTTACTTTAGAATTAATTTGTTCTAATTTTGAAAAATAATTTTTTTTAAATAAATATGTGCCTAAAGTTTCGAACGTTCAAATGAACGAAAATTTTTTCCATCTTAAGTGTTTCTGAAAATTTCTATCCAGAAAAAAAAGTGGAAATTAAACAATACTTACTTTAGAATTAATTTGTTTTAATTAAAAAAAAATTTTTTTAAATGAATATGTAGTTAAAGTTTCGAACGTTCAAGTAAAGAAAAAATTTTTTCATCTTAAGTGTTTTTGAAAATTACTCTCCAGAAAACAATTAATGTAAATTAAACAATATTTACTTTAGAAACAATTTGTTTTAATCTAAGAAATAATTTTTTTTTAACGAAACAAAAATTAGAAGAAGTAAAAAAATTATTGTCGTTCATTTAAACCTTCAAAACTTTAGGGCTATAAATAAATTTATGCAACTTAAAAATAAAGAAATAAATCCCTAAGACTTAAAGAGTGAAAATTTAGAAACAAATCCACAAAAAATTTACAGATAACAATTACAAAATAAAAAAAGGAAAATTATGACAAAAGGATCGGAATAAAAAAAAATACTTTACATCTTTAAATGTCTATTAATTGCTCTTACGAGCAATAAAATTCTAAATAAATTTTAATTCAGCGAATGTTTTATGGATAATGTTAAATGAATCAACTTGATGACTTTTATTTCAAGTAATGAGTGTTGCAGAAAATGTCAGTACCGTTAAGTAATTTACTTTTAATGAAAACATTATACTATTTTGCCGAGAGATTAAAACATTACAGGCTTATCGTTTTCTTAACGATTTTAAAACATGAAGAAGAATTTTCAATTTGAAATTGAAGAAAAAAACCCCTTTATGTGACGCTCTTCGCATCATCCAAAATAATTTAAGTTTTTTTCTAGTCCTTTTTTCATGATTCATAAATTTTTTTTTAAATTTATCAAATAAAAATTAATTTTAACAAAGTTGAATAATTAATTTATCAACTAGTTAATTTTAATAATAATAAAGATTTAAATAATCATTATTCTTTATTATTATTATTTATTATTTTAATAAACTATTAATTATCTGATTATTATCAGATTCACAATAATTAATATAACTTTTAATTTTCACCAAGAACAATAATTTCAAATTTCACTACATTAGCGAAACTTTTAGTTGATTTAATTAATACTTTCGCTAATTTAAGGAAACTTTTCCATGTTCTAAGTGAAAATTTTTTTCCGCAGAATGATAGTAATTAATTTTTAACCGCAATAAAAAGTCCAAATGAGGCCAAATTTCTCACAATAATAATAATTTTTAAAAATAAATTCTAATTATTATAAAAAACATATTTACTATTATTGACTAACAATAAATTATTGAAAATTGCGTTACAATTTTCTTGATTGTTATACTGAAAATAACAAACGTAAGATGTATTATGCAACTATTTTTATTGTCATTAGCCGGATAAATAGGAAAGCAATCGTTTCAGAATAAATTCTTAATGGAAAAATTGTTGAATATTAAATTTAACAATGTATTTTTTTGTCTTATTACTTCCATTAGAAAAAAATTACAAATCACGTGAATTTTACTCGTTTGCAAATTTCTGTTTACAGAAAAGTGAATTTTTATAAAAATTATGAAAAATCAAATAGTGGAATTTTTTCTATTTAATTTTTTTACATGTTGTCCTTTCTTTTTAATGTATACGAATTGAATTAAAAATGTTTTAAATTTCCAAATCTGAATTAGTGAAAAGTAACTAATTATATTTAAAGAAATTAATAAGTATTAGTAAAAAAAATAACTAATTCAAGGTTGACAGAAAATTTTATTTTTGTTTTTCCCCTGATTTTCGGACAATGTTTTTTTTACCATTTGAATTTAATTAACAAACCTAGTTCATGACAATTATTGTAATAAAGGTCATTAAAAAAAATTAATTGTAACTTGTAACTAATTGGAATTTTAACTAATTTTAATTTTTAGTTAAAAGTATGTAAACTTCAATTTTTCAAATTCAAATTTTAAAAACTTTTTAAAATCGAATTATTTCTTAAATTTCAAGCTATATTGATTATAATTTTTTATTCTTTTCTAAAATTTTAACTGAAATTTATTTTTAAATAAATTTTTATTAGTAAATTCTACGAGAATTCAATTGTTTAAATATAAAAATAAATAATCCATTGTATAATTTAATGTTCTTTATAATTGAATTCTTATAAAGAATTTTATCGACAAATTTTTAAAAAATTAAAGGTGGAAGAAGGTAACAAAATAAGTTAAAATTTTTTCAATAATTGACTTCTTAAAAAGAATTTTATTACTAACATGAAAATAATTGAATCTCTGTAAAAAAATTTATGTTTTTTAAATACTCGAGTTATTGCTGACAAATTAATAAAAAAATTTGTACATAATGGAATTCACGTGAAGTTTTCATTATTTATGAAAATATACTTAATTTCTTGAGTGCAATTTAAATAAAATTCATTTTAAACAATAAAGTCTTTTCGAAAAATTTAATTAAAGTAACTTTTTTTAATTCTTTTCCAAAAACTTAATTAAAATAATTTTTTTTTAATTCTTTTCGAAATATTTAATTAAAATAGTTGTTTTTTGAAAATTATTGAATTGAAGAACATTTGCGGAAAATAATTAATGCCAAGAAAATTATTTAAAATTTTTGAAAATATTTGAATTTTACAAAAGATTTTTATTATTTTCAAAGATAATTAAAATAAGAAAGAAATAACATTTTGTTTAAAAAGTTAATTACTTTTATAAAAAATAATATTTTTTGTTGTTCTTTGGTGGACACATACTTAAGAGCAAATAGAAATGTTTTCTTATTATTTTGATTTTAAAAAAATACTTTTTGTTTTCTGTGAAAATTTCACGAATTCTGACCCATTATTAAATATTTAAAACGATTTAATTATTTTCAAAAAGTATTCGAAATTCAATTATTTTCATTATCTATTGTAATTTCACGATTTTCGCAAAAGAATTCCATTATTTAAAAAAATTGATAAAATTCATTCAGATTTTCAATTATTTTCATAATTAATAAAATCCAGAACAGAAATTCGATTAATTTTGAATAGTAAATTAACAAAAATTGCGATAAAATCAATTATTTAATAAAATTTCTATTCACTTCTTGACAATAATTTAAATACTTTTACTAATAAAAACATTTTTCATGGAAATTTAATGTGAAAAAAAATTTTTGAAAATATTCTTGACATGAATTTAATTATTTTCAGAAATAATAAAACTTATCGAAGAATTTCAATTATTTTTAATACTATTTTAAATTAATTAATTCAAAAATTCAATTATTTTGACAAATAAAGTTTTAATGAAATTCTTCCTAGAAATTCAATTATTTACATAAATAATTCTTCAAAAGAATTTCATTATGTCAAATAAATAACGAAATTATTCCTGAAAATTCAATTATTTTGAGACATTTTAATAAAATCCTTTGCAAAATAAATGAAATTCAATTATATTCATAAATAACAATATTCATTACAAGAATTCAATTATTTTGACAAGTAATAAATTTCTTCTTGGAAAATGCAATTATTTAAAAACATTGTAATAAAATAATTCTTAAAAATTCAATTATTTTAAAAAATAGCAAAATTTTTCACCGAAATTCAATTTTTTAATTACATTTCAATAAAATATTTCTTAATTTTAAAAAAATGCTTTTTGTTTTTAGTGAAAATTTCACGAATTCTGACCCTTATAAGAATTAAATTTTAAGAAACATTAAATTCTGCAATAAATTATTTATTTTTGTTCCTAAATAATTGAATTTTGATATTGATTTGTTGCAATTTGATACTTTTAAATTAACGGGGATCCAAATGAAAATCCGAAAGAGGGAAAACTTTGTTGGATTTAAATTTTTCTTTCCAATGATGATGCAATCGAAATTTGTCATTTTTGGACAAATATTTTGTATTTGAATGAAAAAAAAAGAAAAAAAGAGAGAGAGAGAGAAAAGCAAAGAATGACGCGACAAGACCTTGAAGATCTGTCGGATTATAGGTATTGCAATACAACGAAGCATGGTGTTTAACGACGTTGGGATGCTGCTGACATCAGCTGGCATCGTGTTGCTCGAGCTGAAAAATAATTAATTTATGCTAACGAATGAGAAGCGTAACGGCTGCGCTCTTAAATTCGCGCCATTGAGCGACCAAGTGTCCGTAAGTCCCTCCGGTGTGCGTTCCCTTTCTCCTCTTTCTCTTTCTTTTTCTCTCTCTCTCTCTCTATCTCTACATATACACTTCTTTTTCCTCTCATCTCGCTCGACTGGTTTCCGCCGAACTGTTCGAAAACTGGTCGCCGCCCGGGGGCGGGAATTCTACTGGTCCGAGAGATGAATCTTTTCGTCGTTAATACCGTAATAAATGAATTGCCTCTGCAGTAATTATATCTGGTGGCTGCGAGGCACAACAGCGTAACTTTATTTCTATACACTCGCACCACCCTCGCACACCAAATGCGATCAACTTGCGATTAAACGCGCAAAGAATGTATATATATCTACCTTTTTTTTATCGATAGCCAAGAATTGTTTCCTCATTGACCGTTTTTTCCCCTATTTTTTACGATAGGTACTAATCCAAATTTGCCACGCTCTTGCTCCTTTCAAATTCCCTGACTTTTCCAGATTTTCCAGGTTAAAAAACGGAATTTTTCCTGGTTTTTAAATTAAAATTTATATTTTATCAAAACTAAATAACTCCCTGATGTTCAGTCAAAACATTGACATTTTTTATTCAATTATTCATTTCTAAAATGTTCAAATAAAATTTATTTTTAAATCAATGTTTATTTTAATAATTTTGAAGAAGTTTTTTTTAAGATTTATCAAGTAAATTTGTTTACAATTCAATTTTATGTGAAATTTCGATTATTAAAAAATTTTTCAATTACATATGTATTACACTGAAAAAAAAATTATTTGATTCAAATAACCGATTATTTGTCTGTAATCAAATAAATATTTACTTGAATCAAATAATTTTTATTTCAATCAAATAAATTGTATATGAATCAAATATTTCAGTATTTGAAGCAAATACTATTTAATTGATTCAAATAAAAATTATTTGATTCAAGTAAATATTTGTTTGATTATAATCAAATAATCGGCTATTTGAATCAAATAAATTTTTTTTTCAGTGTAGAAAATAAAAATAATAATAATTAAAAGAAAATTCAATTAAACTTTTTGAAAAAATTATACTAAATTGTTCATTAAAATATGAAAAATTCAAATTTTCAAAGATTTTAATTTGAAACCTTTTTGAAAGTCAATTATTTATAAAAATTCATGCTATATTGCTTTCAATATTCAACGATATAATCTAAATTTTACCTGAAATTGATTTTTAAATCAATATTTATTAGAAAAATCTCCAAAAATTCAATTATTTAAATAACAAAATTATATTAAACAATTGAATGTTTCTTAAAACTGAATTTTCATAAAGCATTTTTTCAACAAATTTTTAAATAATAAATTGACTCCTCTTGACAAATTTTAGTAAAAATTTTTAAGAATAATTTCATATTTCGAGAAATTTAATTAATTGTTCAAAATTGTATCAAAAATAATTAAATTTCTTTAAATAATTTTATTGAAATTCCTGAAAATAATTAAATTTTGCAAAGAATCTTAATAAAAATCTTGAAAGTAGTTGAATTTTTTAAAGAATTCTATACAAATTCTAGAAAATAATTGAATTTCTTTAAATAATTTTATTGAAATTCCTGAAAATAATTAAATTTTGCAAAGAATCTTAATAAAAATCTTGAAAGTAGTTGAATTTTTTAAAGAATTCTTTAAAGAATTTTTTAAAGAATTCTATACAAATTCTAGAAAATAATTGAATTTCTTTAAATAATTTTATTGAAATTCCTGAAAATAATTAAATTTTGCAAAGCATCTTAATAAAAATCTTGAAAATAGTTGAATTTTTTAAAGAATTCTATACAAATTCTAGAAAATAATTGAATTTCTTTAAATAATTTTATTGAAATTCCTGAAAATAATTAAATTTTGCAAAGAATCTTAATAAAAATCTTGAAAATAGATGAATTTTTTAAAGAATTTTATACAAATTCTAGAAAATTATTGAATTTTGAAAAGGATTTTATTAAAATTCCTGGAAATAATTGGATTTTGCAAAGAATCTTATTAAAATCCTTGAATTTGCAAATTATTTTATTAAAATATCCGTTAAAATTGAATTCTACAAAAATTGTATTAAAAATTCTGAAAATAATTTAATTTTGCAAAGAATCTTATTAAAATTCTTGAAAATAATTAAATTTTTTAAAGGATTTTATAAGTATTCTTGAAAATTATTGAATTTTGCAAATCATTTTATTAAAAGTTTCAAAAGTTGAAGTCGACAAAGAATTTTACCTAAACTTCTGAAAATAAATAAATTTTCCAAAAAATTTTATTACAATTTCTGAAAGTAATTAAGTTTAAAAAAATTTTTAAACAATTAAATGCTTTTAAAAATTTTTATTAAAGTTGTAGATAATAAAAATTATTAAATAGAGGAAAGTTCTTGAAAGTAAATGAAATTTTGCCAAGAATTTTAGTAAAATTTTTGAAATAAATTGATTTTCTAAAACTACGTTTGTAATTGCTTCAAAATTTAATTTTTTTAATGTTTTTGACTAAAACTCTTCTGTAAATCCATTATTTTGAATAATCAATTAAATACATATTAAAAAATTTAACTAATTTCAGAAGAATTTGAATTATTAAAATTTTCCAAAAAATCTACGTGGCTTAAGATTTCTAATTAAATTTATTTACAATCGAAATTTTCTAAAATTGTAAATTGAAAAAATATGGTTAAAGTTTCGAACGTTTAAATGAACGAAAATTTTTTTCATCTTAGGCTTTTTTGAAAATTACTATCCAGAAAAAAAGTAATAGAAATTAAACAATATTTACTTTAGACTGAATTTGTTCTAATTTTGAAAAATAATTTTTTTAAAATAAATACAAATTAGAGGAAGTAAAAAAAAATATTGTCGTTCATTTGAACGTTCAGAACTTTAGGAACATAATTGAAACCTTTTGAAATTGATCTACTTATAAAAATTGTAAACGCAATTCTTCCAAAATTGAGTTATTAATTTTTCAAATATTTCAGTATCTAAAATTAGATTTCAAGAATAAACATAGAATAACTTTAGAAAACAACAATTTTCCAGGATTTAGAAAAAAATTTCCTGATTTTTGCAGGTTTTTCAGGTTTTATAAAATTCGCTTCTATCTAGAAGTGTTGAATTTTAACATATATATTTAAAATTAACATTTGCGATTAAAGTTGAAAAAAATAAAAAAATTCTATCCACCGGGATTCGAACGCTAATTAATATAATACACTCGATGCCTTAGACCTCGCGACCAAATAATCACATTCGAAACTTGTTGTTCTACGGGTGCGCCGTACTTTTTTTAATTTAATTAAATCATAGATTTCCATTGCGTACTTAATCGTATAATATAATTTAAAAAAAATTTCTTTTCATGTTTCATAGAAATTAGTTTCTATTAGCAAAAATATCAATTATTATTCAATAAACTGAGAACAATTTTCAACGAAGGAATTCGAAGAATTCGAGTATTAAATTAATTTTTATTCAAATAAGACCCCGCGCGGTGGGATTGTGGAGCTAAAAATTTTTCTTCTCTCGCACGAATCATTAATAATTTCTTTGATATGTCCAGAGTCTTGATTATTTCTTTTGTCAAAAAGTTTTCGAGTGACTATACATAAAAGTTATTTTTTTTTTTATTTTTGAGGTCGTTCTTTTCTTGTGTTCGTATGTACATATATAGAGAGAGAGACACATATATGTGTGTATAAAACGCGAGTACAATAAGCGAAGTGGACTTAGATTGGGCTAATTAATTAATGCGCACGTCCTGTCTCGTCCCGCCTAATTATCTCGCTTGTCAGCCCGTCCGTCGTTCAACACACCGCTAATGTCTATATACCTTCATCTCTATCATTCACGCGAGCATACCACAATATCTCTCTCTTTCTCCCTATCTCATCTCTGTGTCTGTCGTAATTGTAATTAGCCTAATTGTGACGTCAGGCAGGAAGCTACGCCTAGAAAAATCGTCGTTGGTATGCGTCGAAAAATACATATACATATATATAGTCGCGCCATACAGAAATATTGAAGTGAATTTAAAAAAAAATTTATCGATATCGATCAATTCTAGAAAAAAAAACTCAATACAAATTTCACTAAGGCATGTTAGTGCGCCTATAACCTTCTTTCAAAAATCGAAATTTTAAATTCACATTTTAAATATGTATAGAGAGAAAACGATTTGTCTCCTGGACGAAAACATGTTTTATAAAATAGGGATAGATTTTTTTAAAAATCTTTTTTTGTAAACTTAATGAATTGTTTAATATTCATTTATAGATGTGACTCACTCCGAAGACAGGTACCTAACAAACTATACAAATTTTAAGTTATGTTTAATTTTTTAAATGAAAACCAAAAAAACAGGAAAATATATTCATACGCATTTGTTTAACATCTAAAATAATTAATAAAAACTTTATTTCACTTTTAAGCTGAATCCAGAAAACAGGACTTGAAATATAGAAAGTATTCAAAGATACGAACTTTACAGAACGAAAATAAAAAATTACGAAATTAAAAAATTAATTAATTAATTAAGACCATTTTCAAACCAATTACACGGAAAAAAAATTTTATTTGATTCAAATAAATAAAAAAAATTAATAAAATAAATAAATAAAATAAATAAAAAATAAAATCAAATAAATATTTACTTAAATCAAATAATTTTTATTTGAATCAATTAAATATTATTTGCTTCAAATACTGAAATATTTTATTCAAACACAGTTTATTTGATTCAAATACAGTTTAACAGTTTTTTACAGTTTTTTTTTACAGTTTTAGTTTCCTAAAAAATTATTTTAAAAATTCAATTATTTCTTAAAATTCAGGGTATTTGCTTTTAATATTCAATTATTATCTACAATTTTAACTAAAATTTATTTTGAAATTAATATTTTACTTGAAATTTCCATTTGAATTCACTCTAAAACTGAGTCAGTGAAATTTTACAGATTTTCAGTGACTTTATTCTCGCGATTAGAATCACTGAAATTTAACTGAATATCAATATTGAATAAGATTGAAATTTTAGTCAATTTTCACTGACTGACCAATTAAAAAATAACCGAAATTTTCAATATGCGTGACTAAAAATTTCAGTAAGTTTTTAATTGGCGAATCAGTGAAAAATTATTGATATTTCAGTGATTTTTAACTGATTTTCAATTAAATTTTCACTATTCACTATTAAAATTCGGTTTTTTATAAAAAAATTTATCGACAAATTTTTAAATACTTAGATTATTTGGACGAATTTTAATACAATTTTAATACAATTTTTAAAAATAATAACATTTTTCGAGAAATTTAAATAAATTTGTATTAAAAGTAATTGAAATTTTGCGATGAGTTTTAATATTTTTGAAACTAATTGAATTAGTAAAAAGAATTTTATTATTTCACGGTAAATCGTTAGGTATTAAAATAACACCAAAATGGATTAAAATAACACTAAATTGGATTATTTTAATCCTTTTTGGTGTTATTTTAATACCTAACGATTTACCGTGTTACGAAAGTAATTGAATCCTTGTAAAAAATTTATGATTTCTGAAAATAGTTAAATTCTTTTATAAATTTATAAAAATATTTGTAAATAATTCAATTCCTGTGAAATTTTTAGTACTTTATGAAAATAATTAAATGTTTGCGTGGAACATTATAAAATTTTTCGAAAACAATTGAATTTTTTTGAAAATTTTTATTAAAATATTTAGTATTCAAAATCATTTAATAGGTGGAAATTTTTTGATAGTAATTGGAATTTTCGCTATAAAAGTTGTAAACAAATTTTTTTATTTTTGAGAAAAACGACACATTCGGACAATGTTACTTTTTATTTTCTAAAAATCCAAATTTTCGAGTTAAATCATAAACTCCTCTTCAGGAAAATATTAAAAACAAAACATTTATTTAAAAAAGCACCTAATAAAAAATGCATACATTTTAAATTTATTAACCATTTTTTTAATAAAAAACGGAATATTACACAAAAAAATTACCATGTGACAACTTTTAAGACTGTCCATAAAAATTAAAATCTTTAAAAATAATTGAATTTTAGAGAAGAATTTCTTTATTTAGAAAAATTATTGAAATATTGAAGAGTTTTTTGAATTTTTTTGAACGTAATTGAATTTTAGTACTTTCGAACATAATTAAATATTTGCAATTATTTTTATTGTCTTTTGTCTTTTTCTAGGGACCTTTTTTGAAAAATGACTTTTACTTTCTTCAAGCAAATTTACGGACCTTTAGGGAATTTGCAGACCTAGTTTGAATCCTGATAAACTATTAATTTAAGTAAAAATTATACAAAAATAAGCTTAAAACGATTTGTTTTTTGGTACCTTTTGTACTCAAAAGTAAATAATTAAAAAAAGTAAATTTTGTACCAAAAAGTCTTTTTGTGAGCGCCTCACAAATATAAATGTATGAATATAAATGTGAATATGAAAATGAATGTAAATATGAAAATAAATGTAAATATGAGAATAAATATAAATATGAAAATTAATATAAAAATTAATATAAATTAAAAACTAATACAAATATGAATTTAAATGTAAATATATAAATACAAACATCAATATAAATATAAATATAAACTTGGGAAACATTTCCAACAATTCCTCGAGTGATAAATGTTCCTCTATTTATTGAAATTAATATTCAGTATATCATTTGAAAAAAATCTTATCTAAATGAGCACTCGTCTGTGTTCATTTCTCCCTATTAACTTTTACAATGCAGAGCCATGTAAGTGTTAAATGGGTACTTTAGATTCAAGATATGAAACGTAGATCTCATCTTGGATACTCAATCCTAATCAATCTTGCTGTATTAACGATATTTAAGCGACGAACTTTACCATCACGTGTAGAAATTTCAAGCAGGGTTCCTGGCATTACAGTGACCGGGTCAAAGAGCGACACACGATCGGGTCTAAAGCACCTCTTTTTCAGCCTGATTAGAAAATTTTACCCTCTTAGGGTCTTCGAAAGGGCCAAATAAGAGGTTTTTTCTTTTCTCTCATTTCCTTTTCTTCTAATTCAGTTTAATTTATTAATTTTGGTTAAATTTAAAAAAGCCTTATTGGGTCCAATTTGCCCCAATTTGGTTGAAATGGAACTTTTTTGCAGGCCTTGGCAGAATTTATAATTGAAAAACTGAATCCACGGGAAAAAAACGAAATCTATAACTGTTTACATTTTAATACGAAAAAATATGAACCTATTTGAACTGCAATTTATGTAAAAAAGAATAAATATTCCTTAGGCACGGAAAATAAATTTAATTGAATCATAAGTAACCGATTACTATTATCAATCAAATATTTACTTGAATTAAATAAGTTTTATTTGCGAGTCAATCAAATGGCTCGATTCATATTCGCTTCAAATAGTGAAATTATTGGTTCAACTATATACAATTTATTCGACTTTAGTAAAATTTATTAAATGTTAAGAAACAAGTGATGGATTATTTGAACCAAACAAATTTTATATTTCAGTGAAAAAGACAAAAAAAGGAAAAAAAGAGAAAGAAGAGAAAAATTAAGGGAAAGAAGGAAAAGAAGAGAAAGAAGAGAAAAATTAAGGGAAAGAAGGAAAAGAAGAGAAAGAAGAGAAAAATTAAGGAAAAGAAGGAAAGAAAAAAAATAAGAGAAAAAGGAAAGAGGAGAGAAAAGAGAAAAAGAGAGAAAAAAGGAGAGGGAGAGGTGAAAGAGATGACTATCATAATAACCATGTAAAAACGTAAAGGTTACTGTCTTCATAAAAATATGCGACACCTGAGCACCTATCTTATATAAGACGTCTTCACATCCCATTCGGCTTTCATCTTAGAAGTGCAATTCTAATCAGTCGCGAGAAGAGTGTATTAAATGTACAAGTAGCTTGTAACGCATAAGCATATTGCCCACATATTTATATACACTCAGGGAAAAAATTTATATTTCACTTAACCAAAATGTTGAAATTAAACTTTCTTTTCCCCCAAAAAATACTAACATAATTAATTAAGAGAGAAAAAATTTTATTTCGTTTTCAACTAGTGCCAATGGTCTTGAAACATTTTAAATACTTTTGACACATGCCTTTTTCCAATTAATTTTTTTCTGAATTTTTTTTTAATTTGGAAATATTTTTTCTAAATTCTCTTATTTATTAGACTAGAGATGATTGTATCACTAAGAGTGATCGTTAAATTACACAATTTATTGTCTTATTTATGTTTACAACATACACCCAGAGAAAAATATTATTTAAACTAAATATATTTTATTTGACTTAAATAAACGTATATTTGTCTCAGAACCAACTAGACTTTTTATTTGTTTTAAATAAAAATTTTATTTGACATAAATAAAACATACATTTGAGTCAAATAAAATTTTATTTAATCCAAATAAAATTTATTTGAAACAAATAAAAAGTCTAGTTGGTTCTGAGACAAATAAACCATTTCTCTGGGTGTATGTAAATTTCATTTAAATCATTTAAATAATTTTCAAAAACAAAGAATTTTTGGGTTTTTTCATAAAAAATCGTTCTTTGAAAAAATTATATTTGTCAAAAATCTGAAAAAAATTAGATACAATTAGATATAATATATTTTATTAAAAAGCAAACTTTAAGGCATTTAAAAAAATTGGCGGTGTATCATTAAAAAAAACAATGTTTTTGAAAATTTCAAAGTTAATTTCTTCGAAATTTTTTTCTTTAAATTGTCTTATCTATATTTATAACATAGCCCACCGGTTTCAATCGAAAACACTTTTGACTTTTTAATCTTCATAACTTCAACAAAAATAAATATATTTTTAATTTCTAAACACAACCAACACCCACAAATTTATTCTACTTTGTGAAAAAAAATTATATTGCAATAAAGAATTAACAATTTTTTAAATACAACAATAATAAAAAAATAATGTTTATTTCACGATTTACAAAAAAAACTAGAAAATCGAAAATTAAATAAAGCTTAGCTAATGAAAATGACTTCTTGGGGGTTTTTAAGGTCGTATATTACAAATCCGATGTTAGTTTTTCGAAATTAAAAATCCCGGACTCTTGAATGATGAGAAAAATTGTTAGGTAATTTTTCTCTCAGACCTAATTAAAAATTTACTTAGTTACAAATAAAGCTTACTTGGTCTACGAATAAAAATCAAACAATTAAATTTTATTTTGTTCAAATAAAAATGTTGCAAATAGATTTTATTTAGTCGAATTAAAAATGTGTTTTAAAAATCCTATTTGGTCGAAGTAAAAATGTGTCAAATAAATTTTATGCGATCAACTAAAAAATGTTACAAATAAATTTCATTTGTTCAAAATAAAAATGTTGCGAATAAATTTTATTTGCTGCCACGCAACACTTTTGATTTCTTTTTTTGTCTCAATGTTGATATCCTTAGAATAAAACAATGTTATTGAACAGTAAACTATTCTTATGAGTTAAAAATTAGAGTAAGTCAGTTTTAGAACTTAAAATCATAATGTCAAGACTGACAATCAGAAAAAATGTTTTTTAATAAAAATAGAAAAATGTAAATATATTACAAGATAAATCTGTAAAATTATTTGATTTTTATATTGTGATTTCACAAAGAATTTAATGTAAAGAAAATTAGTAAAAAAAATTTTGCAGCAGAAACTGTAAATTCACAAAAGCTTTGTACTGTAAAGTTGCTATAAAATCACAGAACTTTCCAAAAGTGTTAAAATTATAAAAATCATAAATTTATGTCAGTTAGGGACAAGCTTTTTGCTTTCGAATTTTAGTTAAAAATAATTGAAAAACACTGACTTTCAGTAAAAAAAATAATATACTATTTCTTCAATTATTTTTTTTTTACTGAAATTCAGTGTTTTTCAATTATTTTGAACTAAAATTCAACAAACAATTTTAGCAAAAAACACTGACTTTCGGTAAAAAAAAAATAATTGAAGAAATAGTATATTATTTTTTTTTCCTCAAATTCAGTGTTTTTCAATTATTTTTAACGAAAATTCAACAAAAAATTTTAACAAAAAACACTGACTTTCAGTAAAAAAAAATTATATACTTTTTTCAATTCTTTTTTTCAATTATTTTCCCCCCTAAAAGTCAGTGTTTTTCAATTATTTTTAACGAAAATTCAGAAGCAAAAAGTTTGTTCCTAATTGACAGGTAAATTTATGATTTTGAGAATTACTGGTTAACTTATTCAAACAAAAAAAATTCTACTCAAAAATCAGTTAATTTCCAAGTGCCAAACACATATTTTCTACTAAATTTCAGTAGAAATATTCCAATTTCAACTTTCCACTATTCTTAAATCAGTCATTTTTAAATGATCCTTCACAGTGTGTCACCGACCATACTCCGGAAGAAGCAGAATTACTACCCGCTACAGAAGAATTTATAAAACACACGAGTTTAAAAAAAATTGGCCTCAACCATTAGTCTGATTGAATCAAAGATAACCTTAAATTTTTTTTCTCTACCTCCACTTCACAATGATAATACGTCAAAGTCTTTATTTTTTTCACAAAACGACAAAAAAAATGTAAATAGAACGAGACAAGAAAAATACCCAATTCCTTTCCGGGAATATTTTAGAAAAATTTTCTGTCTACTTGAAATATTGAGTCCAAATTGATTTGGAGTTAATCTTCCTCTTTTTTCTTGACGGAGACACACACACCTCTCTCTGTCTCTGTTAATGTCAATAGGTTTCTGCGTCTCGACCGCAGATATAGAAACATATACTGTACGTTATTTGTCAATTGTTACAAACACAGGTCTTCCCTTTTAGAATAGATTTCATTTGATGAGCAACAAACACTCTTCGCAGGAGGATCCATTAATTTTTCTTTTTTTTTTTGTCAAAATCCATTCGAGATCTGGGGATAAAATCTGACGAGACTCGGAAGAGTCTCTCTCTCACTCACTTTTTCTTCTGTTTCTCTCTTCTTTTTATTCTCTCTTCTTCTTTTTTCTCTCTGTCTCTTTCTTTTTTTTCGTTTTCGATATTTTCTCTCTTCTTTTTTTTCTCTCTGTTTCTTTCTTTTTTTCTCGTTTTCGATATTTTTCTCTCTGTCTCTTTCTTTTTCTCTGGTTTTTATCTTCTTCTCTCTACTTTTTTTCTCTCCTCTTCTTTTTCTCTCTGTCTCTTTCTTCTTTTCTCGTTTTTGATATTTTTCTCTGTCTCTTTCTTTTTTTCTCGTTTTCGATATTTTTCTCTCATCTTTTTTTTCTCCCTGTCTCTTTCTTTTTCTCTCTTCTTCTTCTTCTTCTTTTCAATTTTCTAAAACTTTCATTATTTCAACAATTTTTAATTAAAACTTTATTAAATTTTAATTATTTAAAAAGTAATGTTTATACAATTTTAGAAGATTTCAATTATTCAAAAAAGAGATTTAATAGAATTTTTTGAATGCTTACTTATACTTTAAAAATCTACGTGCCTTAAGATTTCTAATTAAATTTATTTGAACTAGAAATTTTCTAAAATTACTAAAATTTGAATTCTAAAAAGAATTTTATCAAAACTCTTGAAAATAATTGAATTTAGCAAAGAATCTTATTAAAATTCATAAAAATAATTGAATTTTTTGAAGAATTTTATAAAAATTTTTTAAATTCTTGAAATTTGCAAAATATTTTACTAAAATTTCTTAAAATTTAATTTTACAAAGAATTTTATCAAAATTCTTGAAAATAATTGAATTTAGCAAAGAATCTTATTAAAATTCAAAAAAATAATTGAATTTTTTTAAAGAATTTAAAAAAAATTCTAAAAACTCTTGAATTTTGCAAAACATTTTATTAAAATTTCTTAAAATTGAATTTTACAAAGAATTTGATCAAAACTCCTCAAAATAGTTGAAAGTAGCAATGAATCCTATTTAAATTCTTGAAAATAATTGAATTTTTTTAAGAATTTTATAAAAAATTTTGAAAAGTCTTGAATTTTAAAAAAGATTTTATTAAAATTTCTAAAAATTGAATTCTATAAAGAATTTTATCAAAACTCCTGAAAATAGTTGAAAGTAGAAATGAATCTTATTAAAATTCTTGAAAATAATTGAATTTTTTGAAGAATTTTATAAAAAATTTTGAAAAGTCTTAAATTTTAAAAAGGATTTTATTAAAATTTCTAAAAATTGAATTCTATAAAAAATTTTATCAAAACTCCTGAAAATATTTGAATATAGCAAAGAATCTTATTAAAATTCTTAAAAATAATTGAATTTTTTTTAAAGAATTTAAAAAAACTCTAAAAATTCTTGAATTTTGCAAAACATTTTATTAAAATTTCTTAAAATTGAATTTTACAAAGAATTTTATCAAAACTCCTGAAAAAAATTGAATTTAGCAAAGAATCTTATTAAAATTCTTAAAAATTGAATTTTTTGAAGAATTTTATAAAAAATTTTGAAATGTCTTGAATTTTAAAAAGGATTTTATTAAAATTTCTAAAAATTGAATTCTATAAAGAATTTTATCAAAACTCCTGAAAATAATTGAATTTTGCAAAAAATTGTTTAAATAATTAAATTCTTTTGGAAAATTTTATTAAAGTAGTAGATAATAGAAATTTTTGAATAGAGGAAAGTTTTTGAAAGGAAATGAAATTTAACCAAGAATTTTATTAAAATTTTTGAAATAAATTAATTTTTTACAAATTCATTTGTAATTGCTTCAAAATTCTATTTTTTTAGTGTTTTTCACTAAAATTTCTGTAAATCCATTATTTTAAATAATTAATCAAATATATATTAAAAAATTTAACCAATTTTGGAAGAATTTTAATTATTAAAATTTTTTAAAAATTTACGTGCTTTAAGATTACTTCTTTTTTTGCTCTCTGTCTCTTTCTTTTTTCTCGTTTTCGATATTTTTCTTCCTTTTTTTCCTCTCTGTCTCTTTCTTTTTCTCTCTTCTTTTTTTCTCGTTTTCAATATTTTTCTCTCTTCTTTTTTTTCTCTGGTTTTTATCTTTTTCTCTCTTCTTTTTTCTCTCTTCTTCTTTTTTCTTTCTTTTTTTCACGTTTTCGATATTTTTCTCTCTTCTTCTTTTTTCTCTCTGTCTCTTTCTTTTTCTCTGGTTTTTATCTTTTTCTCTCTTCTTTTTTTCTCTGTCTCTTTCTTTTTTCTCGTTTTCGATATTTTTCTCTCTTCTTCTTTTTTCTCTCTGTCTCTTTCTTTTTCTCTGGTTTTTATCTTTTTCTCTCTTCTTCTTTTTTTTCGGTTTCGATATGTCTCTCTCTCTTTCTTTTTCTCTGGTTTTTATCTTTTTCTCTCTTCTTTTTTTCTCTGTCTCTTTCTTTTTTCTCGTTTTCGATATTTTTCTCTCTTCTTCTTTTTTCTCTCTGTCTCTTTCTTTTTCTCTGGTTTTTATCTTTTTCTCTCTTCTTCTTTTTTTTTCGTTTTCGATATGTTTCTGTCTGTCTCTTTCTTTTCCTCTGGTTTTTATCTTTTTCTCTCTGTCTCTTTCTTTTTTTCTCGTTTTCGATATTTTTCTCTCTTCTTCTTTTTTCTCTTTGTCTCTTTCTTTTTCTCTGGTTTTTATCTTTTTCTCTCTTCTTCTTTTTTTTTCGTTTTCGATATGTTTCTGTCTGTCTATTTATTTTCCTCTGGTTTTTATCTTTTTCTCCCTTCTTTTTTTCTCTCTTCTTCTTTTTTCTCTTTGTCTCTTTTTTTTCTCGTTTTCGATATTTTTCCCTCTTCTTTTTTTTCTCTCTGTCTCTTTATTTTTCTTTGGTTTTTATCTTTTTCTCTCTTCTTTTTTTCTCGTTTTCGATATTTTTCTCTCTGTCTCTTTCTTTTTCTCTGGTTTTTATCTTTTTCTCTCTTCTTTTTTTTCTCGTTTTCGATATTTTTCTCTCTGTCTCTTTCTTCTTCTCTGATTTTTATCTTTTTCTCTCTTATTTTTTCTCTCTGTCTCTTTCTTTTTCTCTGGTTTTTATCTTTTTCTCTCTTCGTTTTTCTCTCTCTCCTTCTTTTTTTCTCTCTGTCTCTTTTTTTTCTCTCGTTTTCTATCTTTTGCTCTCTCATTCTTTTTTCACTCAATCGAAAAAAAAATCGAAAGAGCAAGGGAGAGAGAGAGAGAGAGCAAGAAAGAACAAAATAGTGAGAGAAAAAAATCGAGAGAGAGAGCAAGAGAGAACAAGATAGTGAGAGAAAAAGAGCAAGGGAGAGAGAAAGAGAGAAAAGTCATTAGACAAAAGGAGGCCCCATTGGCTTCTGCGTGGGTTAAAATTTGAATTGACAAAATATACTGTTGCCATGACTCTAAGAGAGAAGACGAGAGTCAGAGAGAGAGAGTGACTCGTTGTCGGTTAGCATGGGAAAACCATCAGTGCGTATCTCAAGACCATCGCTCAACTCGTCGTGCGATGCCCCTCTGGATATGCATACCGAATGCAATACATATATAGTCTAGTCCGTGAACTCGAAGGAATTCGAATCTATATAAGCGCCGCGGATTCTAAACTCCCGAGAAACGACGATTGGGAATAAATCTATAGGAATCAGGAGCAAAATAGTCTCGAGATGGAGGAAGATCGGTTTTTCGAGAGATAGAGAGAGCGAGAGAGGAAAAAAAATCGAAGGCCGAGGTCCTCCTGTGATGCTGCGGTGGATCCGTTTTGCGAGATGAATTATGTAAGAATGTATATTGCACGAGAAAACTCACGCGTTCCCACGATTCCTTCCGGAATTCGTTGGTTCGCTCGTATTCTTATTCGTACGCGAGGAATATATCAGTAAAAGTTGAATTAGTGTCGGAACTCGGAAGAGAAACAGAAACAGTTGGCGCGAGAGAGAAAATAGTTTCAAAAAGAGAGAGAGAGAGAGTGAGAGAGAGAGAGCGAAAGATACCAAATCGTTGGACATTTTAGAGTTGTTTTACACTTTCAGAAAATCGTACCGTGTGAGAGGAATCACAACAATGTGCGCGGGTAATTGATACCAAACGAATTGACACGAAACCGTTTTCGTTTAGTTTATAACCCGCGGGGAATAACCGTTTCTCAACTTTATATATATAAACATAGAGAGAGAAAAAGAGAGAGAGAGAGAGAGAATTTACAGTGAATACCTATTGGAAGTTGCGAGTTTGCAATTTTCTTGTTTATCGTCAAGAAATCAGGCATAATCGTTAGTTGCGCGCGTTTCCTCAGGTTGCGCAACGTAGTTAGCGCGAGACTGTCCGACTTTACTCGAGTAACGTCAATCACAAGAGACTCTAATGAAAAGTCAGCATCAATTTCCGCTTTATAATGATAATTAGAGATGCAAGTGCGGTATACACTTAAGTGCGATTTGACTTTGAGCGCCATTATTTCGATTTAAGAGTTGTCTATGTTTATATGATTCATTTCATCGTTTGCCGAGTGAATATTTATTATATTATTATGTATCTTTACATTTTTCTCCTATTCGAGCTCAAGAAATTAATGGGAAATATTTACAATATTATTTTATACCGATTTCATTCAGTTCTTTGTATTTATTAAAAGTGATGATTGTTTAATTCATTTCTTCTTATTTTAAATAAATGTAAGTAATTATTATGTAATTAATTATGTAATTAATTATGTAATTAAATATGTACTTAATTATGTAATTAATTATTTTTTTCAATATTATTTGTGTCGCGATCTGAAGAAAGGGACCTTAGAAGCAAATACTTATAGGTTATGTTTGCAATTTTTTAAATGAAAATACAAAAACAGAATCAACTGTCAATTGGGTTCATTAATGTTTAAGGTCTTCACTACAACTACAACATTGAATAAAAACTGATTTTAATTTGCAAAAAGTAAAAAGAAACTTTTAATCAACGAAAAAGTAACACTAACATAACCTTAAAGTGATTTGCTTCTAACTTTCTAAGGTCCCTTTCTTCAGATCGCGACACATTTATTTAAATTCTATATTTTATTTTAAATTAATTTTTGTAATTAATTATATTTTTCTTATATTAATTCTAATATTAATTCTTATATTAATTCTTATATTAATTCTTATATTAATTCTTATATTAATTCTTATATTTTACATATACACTGAGAGAAAAGAACTGTTGGCCCAATAGCATCAATATACTGAATTTAATTTTGTTGAAAGAATAATTTCTGCATTGAATTAAGAAAATATATGTTAAAATATAATAATTCATAATTTACATCGAGAAAAAATTCAAAGTAAGATAAAAATTCTTCTTAACAATCGTCTAAAATTGAAAACAAATTGACCAATTTCCTATCTTGACAGTTTGGCTGAATTCAAATTCAAGTAAATGGAAATTAATTCATGTAAATTTAACCAAATTCTTTAATTCTACAAACTCTATTTCTAGCAATTCTTTGAAGGACAAATTTAACAATAAATAATTATTCTCTCATATAGAAATTTACATCGGCTGATTAGTAGTCATTTAGTTCAAATGGAAAATTAACTTAATTTTTATCTTAACGAATTCAATTTTCATCAATTTGTTTACGGAAAAAATTGGCTAAATAATTTTTTAGTTAACTAGAAATTTACAAGCAGGAAATAATAAATCAGTTAAATGAAAACTAAATTCATCTGCAAATAATTCGATTCAATAGAAATTTAACCAAATATTTATAGAACTTTACATTGAAATCGTATTTTATTTAACAACATTATTACAATTGACATAAAATTATATTAACCGAAATTTTTGTAACATAAAAATTGTTCTTAAACAGTATGTGACTGTAAGAAAGTCAATGATAATTTTTTCAACCACTTTCCTCTTTAAATATTTGATAAATTAAGCTGAAACTTTATAAGAATGTCTAAAACACGATAAAGAATAGGGCAGTGATGTGCAAAAGTTTCATTAATTCAAAAATAAATTGTAATAAAAAACTTTGAAACCGATCAAGACGAGAAACTGTTTATAATTGATCTTTACAACTAAAAATAATTTTAAAGTGATTCGTAATAATTAATTTTAAAAATATTAACTCTTGAATATCACTATGACCTTCTTTATTGTATTTGAGACTTTCGTACAAAATTTCAGCTCAATTTAATAACAAATTTAAAGGGAAAATTTGTCGAAAAAAGTACCATTGAAAACCTAAAAATCACATCCTGTTAACACTAATTGGATAAAAAAATTCGTCAAAACAAAATTTCGGTAAAATAATGCCTAAATTATAGCTAATTTAATGCAAATTCTGATAAATAATTTCAAGAAATAAACTTTCTGTAAAATAAACGTTTTGTTTAAAGCAAATTCAGTTAGTTATGAATTCGAAAAAGTAAAAGTTAGGTAATATAAAATTTAAATAAAACGACATATTTCTTGAAATTAAATTCAATTAAATAAAAACTCGGTTAAACAAAAATTCGGCTAAATAGACACTAGGTTAAATAAAAACTCGGATAAATTAAAAACTAGATTAAATAAAAATTCGGGTAAATAAACCCCAGGTTAAATAAAAACTCGGTTAAATAAAAAATAGCTAAAACAAAATTCCCCTATCATAAAAATTCCCAAACTCTTCGATTGAACCCAAATTCGGTTTTGAAAAAAAAATCTAAAGAAAAAAATAAATACAATTAAAAAAAATTAAATTTCAACTTTGCACTAATGAAGAAAAAAAGTTTCAAACAATACGTAATGAAAAATCTCTCCTATGCACTGGATAGGAAAAATATTTAATAATAAAGAATAACAAAATACAAACTAATACTCTCGAGAGCCGAGTAATGCGGATCATGCGGCTATTTGAAAAACTAACAGTTTAATTTCAATTACAGTACAAAAGATTCGAAATCCTCAGCTAAAGCTCTGAAGTCATTGAGTGTCATTAATTCTACTGAAGAGGAGTGGATTTAATTTGATTTACATCATTCTCCCATTAACTTTGATCCACATCTTCAATTCTAATTACGATATCTCTTTTGGTCTCGAGAATTCCTTGAACAACTAATTATAGAAACTAAAACCACATTGTTCTCTCTCGTCATTAATTAATACTAATTGTACTTGATTTACTATTCTTTTAGTCTATCTATATATATATTTAGCGAACCTTTATTCTTATTAGAGCAATTTTATTTATTTTACTTGTCCAATTTCATTAATCACAGAAATTTCCATTAAATTAATTTTTATTATTTCTATTTTAATTTTATGATTTCTGTTTCTTTAATATTTTATTGTTGTCACTTGAAAATGACCTGATATTTCGGTGGAATTTTTTCTATTTTCATTAATCAACTTTTGTTAATTTTTCAATTGTCTTTTTACTAAAAATCAGTCATTTTTCAGGTTTTTCCACACTTTTGCTCCTTTTAAATTTTCCCTGAATTTTCCCAATTAAAAAACGGAATTTTTTCAGGTTTTTAAATCAACATTTATATTTTATCAAAATTAAATAACTCCTGGATTTTTAAACGATATAATCTAAATTTTACCTGAAATTTATTATTAAATCAATATTTATTAGAAAAATCTCCAAAAATTCAATTATTTAAATAACAAAATTATATTAAACAATTGAATATTTTTTAAAATTGAATTTTCATAAAGAATTTCATCAACAAATTTAAAAAAAAATGACTCCTCTTGACAAATTTTAGTAAACATTTTTAAGAATAATTTCATTTTCCGTAAAATTTAATGAATTGTTTGAAATTGTATTAAAAATAATTGAATTTTATTAAAGAAGTTTATTAAAATTCCTGAAAATAATTTAACTTTGTAAAGCATTTTATTAAAATTTCTGAAAACAATTGAATTTTAAACATTTTTTTAAAATAATTAAATGCATTTGGAAAATTTTATTAAAGTATGGTAGATAATAAAAATTATTTAATAGAGGAACGTTTTTGAAACAGAAATTTTGTCAAGAACTTTATTAAAATTTTTTAAATAAATTGATTTCTACCAATACCGATGTAATTGCTTCAAAATTTAATTTTTTTTTGTGATTTTCACTAAAACTCTTAAATAAATCCATTATTTTGAATAATCAATTACATATATATTTAAAAATTTAACTAATTTCATTACAAATTTAATTAATTTTAACTAATAATTGAGTTACTAAAACTTTTTAAAAATCTACGAGCCATAAGATTTTTAATTAAATTCATTAAAAATCGTAATTTTCTAAAATCCGTAAATTGAAACCTTTTTCTCTGATTTAGAGAAAAAATTGCCTTTTCTAAAGAATGAGTTTATAGAATTTTAGAAAAATTCAATTCCTATTACAAAGAAAAGATTGTATTGGCTTTTAGAAAACTTTAATTATTTAAAAAAATTATTATTGAATTTTGTAAATTTTGTTTTATTTTCAAACATGTTCATAGAATATTTAATTATTTCAAAAATTTTTATACAATTTTAAAAGATTTCATAAATTTTAAATAAATTTTAATAGAATTTTTGAAATTTTCAGTTATTTCAAAATTTTTTATTTAATAGTCTAAAACTTCAATTATTTCAACAATTTTTAATTCAATGTTTATTAAATTTTAATTATTTAAAGAGAAATCTTTATACAATTTTAGAAGATTTCATAATTATTGAAAAAAAGAATTAATAGATTTTTTTAAATTTTCAGTTACTTCAAAAATATTTTACGGAATTTTATCAAATTTAACAATTTTCAAAAAAACTGTATAGAAATTTAGAAAATTTTAATTATTTCAAAAAATGTTTATAGAAATTTAGAAAAATTTAATTATTTTTAAAAAAATTGCGTAGACTTTTAGAGAAGTTCAATTATTTAAAAAAAATATTATTAAATTTTATAAAACTTTAATTATTTCTAAATATGTTTATAGAATATTTCATTATTTCAAAAAAATTTTAATCGTATTTTTGAAATGTTTAGTAACTTCAAAAATCTACGTGCCTAAGATTTCTAATTAAATTCATTTAATAACAATAATGATGTCCACAACGTTTATCAACGAAAAAAATTTGTTATGTGCAATAAAAGATTATTTTTAATTAATTATTTAATTACATAACAATTATCATCAAAAAATAAATATCTATTTTTTTGTTTAAATATTTTTGTGTCAATGTTGATGCATTATTTTTAATTGATTTACTTAGTTGAACAATTTTTTTTCGTTGATCAACGTTGTGGACTTCAACTTAGTATTTAAAATCCAAATTTTCTAAAATTCTAAATCGAAACCTTTTGAAATCGATCTACTTATAAAAATTGTAAACGCAATTCTTCTAAAATTGAATAATTAATTTTTGAAACAATTCAGTATCTAAAATAAGATTTCAAGAATAAACATAGAATAACTTTAGAAAACAACAATTCTCTAGGATTTCGATAAAAAATTTCCTGACCTTTCCAGGTTTTTTTAATATTTATAAAATTCCCTGATAATGTCAGGTTTCCAGGTTGCGTGGCAACTCGGAATTTTTAAATTCGGTCGCAGTCAGTGACTGTCAGTTAAAACTATCTCATTTTTAATTGATTTGATTTTTGAGAGAATAAATTGTATAAAAAAATTGCTTATCTTTTAAAAAAATGTCTAGGGCATAGAGTGTCAATTTGTGAATATGATGAGCCAAACAAAAAAAGCAGGAAGAAAAGGGGAACAATGAAATCAATAAAATTGGATCGTTAAATGGAATCACGTTAAAGTCCCGGCTAGTTACTGACAAGATAATTTGAGCAAAAGGTGTTTTAATGGTCAAAGTGATGTGGCTTAATCAAGATGCATGGTTCGCGAAAGATATTGAAGGCGAAATCTGTTGAACCGCCCAGAGCTGGGGGCAGTGCCTACAGTAACGTCTCAATTGGTGAAATCAAAGAGAATCAAACCCCCCCTTTTTTATACAGCAGAATACACGCATATATACTCATCAACTTACATACATTAATATATAGATACAAACATCGGTGCCGAACATGTATTTGGATCACACACATTTATTTGGATCACAAACATTTATTTGGATCACAAACATTTATTTGGATCACAAACATTTATTTGGATCACAAACATTTATTTCGGATCACAAACATTTATTTCGGATCACAAACATTTATTTGGATCACAAACATTTATTTCGGATCACAAACATTTATTTGGATCACACACATATATTTTGGGTCACAAACATATATTTTGGGTCCCAAATATATATTTTGGGTCACAAACATATATTTTGGGTCTCAAACATATATACGGATCACGAACATAGACAAATCACAAACATATACGAATCGCAAACACATACGAATCGCAAACAAATGGATCATAAACATACATACGGATCACATACATACAAAGAAATTACAAATATAAACGCAGACAAACGTTCCTTATACGGATACAAACACAATCAACGAAAATAGTTAAAAGAAGGGCGCAGTTTGCGTTTTGAAACCCGTTTAACGAAGAAAAATAAAGCGCGTCCCATACATAACCGATTCGTGCGCGTAATAATTGTTTGGCACAAATCAAATTCTCTCCTCGCACCTTCGACAGGTAGACATATCTATCGTTGAAAAGGGTTCCCTCCCCCCAATCGTGTGCATAAATCGATCATCATAATGTACGCATAAATCGAAGAGAGATAAACAAAAAAAGACAAAGCAAATAAAAAAGGAGAGTAAAAGTGAGAGAGGGTTATAAAGAAGAGAAGAGATTAAAAAAAAAAATCTGGGCCTAACCACCACAACGAACTTTAATTGTATTGAGGAGGGAGAAAAAAGGGGTCGTCGTGTATCATGTATTTGGGTCTTGAAAATATGGGGAAGTACTGTTTCTATTATTGTCTCTCGGGGGTTGATCTCGTTCCCTTCTTTTTTTTTTTTTTTTTTCTTTTTCTATTGAAGGCGACCGCGACCTTAGGGCAAAATCTTCACCGAGACAGAGAGACAATCTCTATTTTCTATCCCTATCTATCCTCTTCGTTCAAGTGACACACTCTCGGGTTCAGTGAAACGTGCGAGAAAAAAAGGTGTCTCTCTCTCTCTCTCTCTCTCTCTCTCTCTCTTCTTCTAGTTCAGGGACAATGTCTCTGGAATTAAGGGCAGTGCCAAGGTGTGGGAATCCCGTGCGCAATATATAAACTACGTTTCGCTCTTTGAAGCGCGAGTATCTTTTAATACTTTGGAAAAGCGATTCCCATGAAGGAAGATACCCCCTCTCTCTTCCCTGTATCTTAACGGTCCAATTTTTCAGATTATTTTCTCGAGACTAGAGAGTCAATAATTGGCTAATGCTGCTGCTCCTACTGCTTTTACATTCCTCCCCTTTTAGAAAAGGATTTTTAATGGAAATTTACATCTATCAGTTCCGCCAGGGCAGGTGGGGATGTACCCTGAGTTTGCAACAAGTGCAAAGTGTCCCTTTTTTTTTTGCTATGATGAACCACATAAACGAGAGACAGAGTGAGAAAGGTAAAAATGGTGGAAAAAAAAAATTAGGGATGCAAAATAGGGGCGCGCGCGAGCAAGAACTCTCGTACGCCTGCGCTGCGACGAATATATATTCTAATTTATCGAGCGAGAATTTGAATCTGAATCGTGGTCGTTGGTCGCGTGCGGGATTCAGCATCTGGCATGCGAGGCGCGCGAGGAAAGTAGAGTTCGATGAAAAAAAAAAAGTAATACATACACTGCATTGTGGAATTCTTCCTTTTTTTCTTGCTCTCAACCAATGGATGTTTGGAAATTTGAATATCGATGAGTATATAGGTAGCGAGAGGAGAAAAAAAAGGTCTCTTATATACGCGTGACGGTTATTTTTTCTCAATCATTATTTTGCATAGGTATTATAAATTTCACCATTCGAAAATTAATTCCATTTAAGACTATGTAGAACACGAAGAAAAAATATTCACCTGGAATAACTGTAAAATTCACTACAGTAGCGAAATTTTTAGTTACTGCGACGAATACTTTCGCTAATTCAGCGAAAGTAATCACTGTTTTAGTTGAAAGTTGTTTTACGTGAAACATAGTTTTTTTCTGTTGCGTACATTTTGTGTCACTTTTTATATAATCGAATTTTTCCTCTCTAAGAATTTTATGATTTTAAGCAATTTTTCCTAAGCATTGATTTACCAACAGGTCCAATTTTCAGTTATAGTTGCAACTTATAAAACTAATAAAATTGAAACTAATAGCCACACGGTAAATCGTTAGGTATTAAAATAACACCAAAAAGGATTAAAATAATCCAATTTAGTGTTATTTTAATCCATTTTTGTGTTATTTTAATACCTAACGATTTACCGTGCAAATAAAAATTGTCCAAATAAATTTTGGACCATTTTTATTTCGACATTTTAAAGATTGAAATAAATTTTTTCTAAATTTTCTCCCTACTTTTTGGTCTTTATTCGTTGTCTACTTTGCAGAAAATTTATAAAGTGAATTTCGTCAAAATCAGTTAAGTTTTTTAATCAGATTTGATACAAAAATTAAATTACATGTTAAATTGTATGTTTTCCTCTGATTTAGAGAACAAATTGATTTTTTTCGATCTTTTTGAAAAAAAAACCGAAATGAATTCAATTATTAAAAAAATCTAATTTTTGGAAGCAAACATTTGATTTCAAATTTTAAGGTTATTTCTATAAATTTTCTGAAAAATAAAATTCTAATTATTCGGATTATAACACTTCTGGACTATTTTCAAAAATATCAATAAAGTTTTTTAAAAAATTAACTTATTTTTGTATTGAATTTCAAGAAATTTTAATTATTTCAAAAAATTTTTATAGAATTTGAGAAAAATTTAATTATTTAAAAAAAAATTGTATAGATTTTTAGAAAACTTTAATTATTTCTGAAAATTAATATTGAATTTCGTAAAATTTTAATTCTTTCCAAATATGTTTATAAAATATTTCACAATTTCAAAAAAAGGTTATACAATTTTAAAAGATTTAAATTATTATTTTAAAAAAATTTAGTAGAACTTTTGAAATTTGTAGTTACTTCAAAAAAATGTTATTGAATTTTCTAAAATTTAAGTTATTTCAACAATTATTAATTAAAATTTTATTAAATTTTAATTATTTAAGGAGAAATGTTGGTACAATTTTAGAAGATTTTAATTATTAAAAAAAATAATTAATAGAATTTTCGAAATTTTCAGTAACTTCATAGTTATTTAATTGTCTTTTACAAAATTTAACTTTTTTCAAAAACATTGTACATCATTTTAAAAAATTTAATTATTTCAAAAAAATTGCATACTTTTTGAGGAAACTTCAATTATTAAAAAAAATTAATATGGAATTTTGTAAAATTTTAATTATTTTCAAACATGTTTATAGAATATATCATTATTTCAAAAAACTTTTTCAAGATTTTAAAAGATTCCAATTATTTTAAAAAAATTTTAATAGAGTTTTTGAATATTTTAGTTACTTTAAAAAGTATTTATTCAATTTTTTAAAGTTTCAGTTACTTCAACAATTTTTAATAAAAATTGTTTCAAATTTTAATTATTAATAAAAATGATTATACAATTTTAGAAGATTTCAATTTATAAAAAAAATTAATAGAATTTTAAAAATTTTCAATTACATCAAAAAATTTTAATTTACTTTTATAAAATTTAACTTTTTCAAAAAACCTGTATAGAATTTCAGAAAAATTTAATTATTTCAAAAAATTTAAATAGAATTTTAGAAAAAAGTCTAATTTTTTTCAACAATTCTAATTGAATTTCAGAATGTTTCAATTATTTCAATAATTTACAATTAAACAGTTTATAAAAATTCAATCATTTATCAGAAATATAACTGTAAATTTTAAAAAACTAAGTTTATCAAAATGTCAAATTGAACTTGTCGGAACCTTAAATTTTAATCAAATTTTTTCATTTAAATCGTTCTCAAAATTAACTAATTATTAGATTTAAATTCTTTAAAAATTTGATATTTTAAAATTCTAAATAAATTCTCTTAAAAATTTAATTTTTTTTCATTCAATTTCATAAAATTTCCACACTGAAAAAAAAAAATTATTTAATTCATATAACCGATTATTTGACTATTATCGAATAAATATTTACTTGAATCATATAATTTTTATTTGAATTAATTAAATAGTATTTGCTTCAAATACTAAAATATTTGATTCAAATACTGAAATATTTGATTCAAATACAATTTATTTGATTCAAATAAAAATTATTTGATTCAAGTAAATATTTATTTGATAATAGTCAAATAATCGGTTATATGAATCAAATAAATTTTTTTCAGTGCATTAATTTGATAATTTTTTAATAATATTGTTTTCAATTAAAGTATCTTGAGAAAAGGTGAATTAAAATTTCTCAGAAATCTGACTTATTAATTATTTTTAGTAAAATTATTTAAAAAGGAAATAATTTTCTAAATGAATATTTAGTTATTACTCACTTTTTTATAGCAATTGAAGTTTTCTAAAATTTTAGTTGAAAATCTTTTGAAATTCAATGGTTTCTGAAAATTCCAACAGTTTTCAAATACTTAAAACTTTTCTAAAATAATAATAATTCACAATTTTAGCAATGATATTTTAGAATTTAATTTTTTGAAAATAAATATAATTATTGAAAGAAACGAAAGAAATAAAGGCATTGTTTTTAAAATTCATTGTCAGTTAAAATTTTTGAAAGTGAAATAAAATTCAAAGAGAATTCAATTTCAATATAGCAATTGACCATCAGAAAGCACAATTTTTTTATTGTATTTTAGATTATTAAATTTAACAAAACAAAAAGAGTTAGCTGTTTTTGTTTCACTCCAGTTTTACATTGGTCTTTTGAAATAGAATTTCAAAAATACATTTTTTTTGTCTTTCTTCGTTATTGGAGTAGATTTTCAATTCGAAAAACTTCTTAACAATCTTCTGGATTACGTTTTTTGCATAATTTGACTTTGGAGTTGATTTTGAATTCGACATGAATTTTAAAAAATTCCTTCCTTAAATTTGACTTTCATTTTGACTAAATATCATCGTAACTTGAGAAGTAAAGTTTATCAAGTACAGCAAAAAAAAATTATTACAAATATTATTGCAAATTTTTTGGATTAAATTATATGCACGGAAAAAATTGTATATATTTGAAACCGGTTTTTGGAATTTTAGCGCTATACGTTTGTGTAATCGACGCTAATCAACCGTTATTATATATTTGTAATCACTTTATCCGACGCCCTGTTAAATCTAGTTAATTAAGAGTAATAAAGTCTCAAAGTCTCTCTCGAGTCATTTGTGTCCTTATATTTTAAGCACGATACGGCTCCGTTGCAGAAATGTGTGTTTTAAATCGTGTAAACGATAACGCTTATATACTACAGTAAATCACGTTCGAGTAAATGTACAAAATTCAAAAAAAATCCTTTTTTTTCTCCACAAGGTGTATACATAGAGAATTATTACACTAATTTCATTTGCAAGTGGAAATAATTTCTTTTCACTTTAAATTAATTTATTTCTAATTTTTCTTTATTTTTAATTTATTTTCAATAGGGGAAAAAAGTTCTGTAATAAAATTTCGATCAAGCCGGTTTGGGATTTAATTTAAGAAACGAAAAATAAAACGATTTCTTTTCTATTCGACCATTATTAGACATTGAATTATTTCTTTTTTTGTTATTCTTCAAGATGGAATTTTAAGAAGTCCATAAGAAAAAGTTGATTCAGAGCCATAATTTTGTGATTCTTTTCAAGAAAAGAAACAAATTAATTAATTTTATTTTAGTGGAGGGTAGAGAAAATTTACATCAAAACAATTTTGTAATTTGATTTTGTTTTTCGATTTGACTTTGACTTTGAGATTCACTTTTTGACTTCACACTTTGACTTCGATTGGGACTTTAACTTTCACTTTCAATTTAAGGGTCAAAGTGAGAAATCAAAGTCAAAACCGAAGTGATTGTAAAAATAAATTCATTGTAACTTAAAAATCAAACTTAAAGTGAAAGTCTAAGTCAAAGTCGAAAAATAAATATCAAAGGCAGAAAGTTTTCAAATTTGAAGTTTACTACGATTTAATTCCGACTTTGACATTCACTTTTTGATCTAAGACTTTGACATTCACCATAACTTTAACTTTTCATTTTAATTGTAACTTTAACTTTCGCTTTTAATTTGAAGGTCAAAGAAAAAGTCAAAGTTGAAGTCAAAGTCGAAGTGAGAGTCAAAAGCAAAATGAAACTTTAAGTAAAAATCAAATTGATAGTTAAAATCAAAGTAAAATTCAAGGTCAATATCAAAGTGAAAATCAAAGTGAAAATCAAAGGGATGGTCAAAATTAAAGTGAAAGTCTAAGTTAAAATCAAAGGGACGGTGAAAATCAAAGTGAAAGACTTTGACATTCACTTTTTAATCTAAAACATTAACATTCCCTTTGACTTTGATTTTTAATTTTGATTGTGACTTTAACTTTGACTTCCGAATTTAAGGTCAAAGTGAAAGTCAAAGTCGAAGTCAAAATGAAAGTTTCAGTAAAAATCAATTTAAAATTCAAGGTCAAAATCAAAGTTAAAGTTTAAGTAAAAATCGAAGGAATGGTCAAAATCAAAGTGAAAGTTTAAGTTAAAATCAAAGAGTTGTTCAAAATTAAAGTCAAAGTCTAAGTCAAAGTCGAAAAAAATGTTAAATTTTAAAAGCTTCTAAATTCGATTTTTATTTTCCATTTGATGTCGACTTTGACATTCACTTTTTAATCTAAAACATTAACATTCTCATTAACTTTGATTTTTAATGTTGATTGTGACATTAACTTTGACTTCCGAATTTAAGGTCAAAGTGAAAGTCAAAGTCGAAGTCAAAATGAAAGTTTCAGTAAAAATCAATTTAAAATTCAAGGTCAAAATCAAAGTGAAAGTCTAAGTTAAAATCAAAGGGATAGTCAATATCAAAGTAAAAGTCGAAGTTAAAATCAAAGGAATGGTCAAAATGAAAGTCAAAGTCTAAGTCAAAGTCGAAAAAATGCTAAATGTTAATAGCTTCTAATTTGATTTTTATTTTCTATTTGATGTCGACTTTGTCATTTATTTTATAATCTAAAACTTTAACATTCCCTTTGACTCTGATTTTTAATTTTAATTGTAACTTTAACTTTCACTTTAAATTTAAAGGTCAAAGTGAAAGTCAAAGTCGAAGTTAGAGTCAAAATCAAAAAAAACTTTAAGTAAAAATTAAAGTGATGGTCAAAATCGAAGTAAAATGCAAGGTCAAAATCAAAGTGAAAATTTAAGTTAAAATCAAAGGGATGGTAAAAAACAAAGTGAAAGTCTAAGTTAAAATCAAAGGGATGGTCGAAAGTAAAGTGAAAGTCTAAGTTAAAGTCAAAGAGATGGTCAAAATAAAAGTCAAAGTCTAAGTCAAAGTTGAAAAATAAATGCTTAACGTTAAAAGCTTCTAAATTTTATTTTCATTTTCAATTTGATGTCGACTTTAACATTCACTTTTTAATCAAAAACTTTAACATTCCCTTTGACTTTGATTTTTAATTTTGATTGTGACTTTAACTTTCACTTTCGAATTTAAGGTCAAAGTCGAAGTCAAAGTGAAAATTTCAGTAAAAATCAAAGTAAAATTCAAGGTCAAAATCAAAGTGAAAGTATAAGTAAAAATCAAAGGGATGGTCAAAATCAAAGTGAAAATCTAAGTCAAAGTCGAAAAGCCAATGTTAAAGACTAAAAGCTTGTAAAGTTAAATACTAAAAGTATTGAGTAGAACAGAAATCCTTTCAAATTAACATTTTTGTTGATGTATATTTTTTGTAACAGTTTTAAAAATTTGTCTAAAAAAGCCAAATTTTTCTTAAGAGTCGAAAATCCGTCAATAACGATTATTACAAAAGCAGCCAAATAATCTCAATTAGGATTCTGTCTGAAAACCCTTATACACCTATACATGTATAACATTCTTTGCGTGAAAATATAAATAAATCATCATACATACATATAGGCCACTCAAGAACCCTTTTCGCAAACTTCACTTCCGGCTCGTGTCACACACTTTTATAAATTAGAATATTTTTCTTCTCCTCCAATATAAATATATTCCGTCGTCAATTTCAAATATGCGCGCACGCGTTCAACTTTTGATTCTAATTCTAATTTTTTTATCTCTCTTCTTCCTTTTTCAACCGCGTGCACATATTTAGGGATAATTTAAATATTTTTGCCCTTGCATTTATTTTTTAAACTATACGTTTAGAAAAATGCGCACGCGCGCCGACGCAATGATGCACACGCGACCAAAAAAAAAAGAGAGCGAGAGAGAGAAAAATTTGAATCTCATTCGAATTTCATTCGGGTAAACCATTGCCGGATTTGCATTATTTTATACTTATCGTGAAATGCGAGGGTTGTGCGCGTGCTCGATTATTATTTGTGTCGATGCAGCTGAAATTGAATTGAGAGGCCAAACAATCGGTGTTAAAGATGGAATTAACATTCTAACAGGTTTTAAATGAATATTAAGTAAGCGAAAAAGGGTTGTTCACCCCCCTCCCCCCAAAAAAATCCTCCTCTGTCCTCATCATCATTGATACAGAAAACGATTCTCAATTTTACAAAGAAGTAGAGTTTCTTGTATAATCGACTTGTTTCGCAATGTATGTGTTTATTATTTTACTCATCAATACATTTACACACACATTTAAATATATATATATATATATATATATATATATATACATATATATGTATGTATGTATGTATGTATATATTCATTTAAATTTATATTTTACATGTGCGGGTATTCAAGAAAATCCATTCAAAGAATAGGGGATCGAACTTGAATCAAATAATTTGTACACTTCACAAATATGTTAAATAGAAATTCATTGTTGACTCCCTTTTTTTATTTTTTTGTTTCGCATATTAAAATAATTTCACCGCACAAGGGTTAAATACATTTATCACTAATTTATAAAATGAGATTTTATCTGAACTTTTTTTGTTATGCGCGCTGACTATGCGGATCAAGACTCTATTATAATAATAAGCTTTGTAACACTGCTTTTGAAAAAAATTGCGTCCACATAGCGTATAAGATTCTTTTCTAAAAAAAACCTCTTATCCCCTTTCGAAATAATTTTCTTTAATGAAAAAAAAAATTAGCTTGGCTATCAGAAAGAAATTATATTTCGAATCAAATATTCAATTTTTTTATAAGTACTCTAGCTGCTGCTTTTGAAGAAATCAATTATTCTTTAAATTTCGTTAAAATTTTGAGAAAATGTTTCTTATATTTCTGGAAATGATTTCTTTTTGAAAAAACTTTTTCAAAACTTTTAACTCTAATTTTTTGAATTTCGCATACGTTTTTTGTGAAGTTTAGTATTTTTTGTATCAAAATTTCGCTTTGTCACTCGTTTTCTCAAATTTGTAAAATAATTTTACAAAATTTAATACATATTTTCTCTGCGAGTAATGATATTCATTAAAAATTAATCTTAAGGGGGCAATCGCAGTTGTAACGTCAAAAAATTGACATTTTTTCAAGAATTTTTTTCTCGTAAACCATTAAACTTTTTTTAAAAATCGATTTTTTTTCTAAAAGTACATCATTTAGATTTGAGTTAACAAAAAAAAAAGTTAAAAATATTAGTTATAATTAGTTATAACTTTGGAACTTTTTAATATTTTTAACTTCTTTTTTTTGTTAACTCAAATCTAAATGATGTACTTTTAGAAAAAAAATCGATTTTTAAAAAAAGTTTAATGGTTTACAAGAAAAAAATTCTTGAAAAAATGTTAATTTTTTGACGTTACAACTGCGATTGCACCCTTGACTTATTAAACTTTGAAAAAACTCATGAAGAACTATCACATAAAAGTATTATTTATAAAATATTTAATGAATAATTTTTACTTAAATATTTCAAAATAAATTTAATTTTAAAAAAGGTTTAAGAATCTCAAAAGGTTTTAATTTGAAATTTTGCAAAATTTTCATTTTTAATAAAATTCTTTACACGCAGAGAAAATATATTAAATTTTGTAAATTTATTTTACAAATTTGAGAAAAACGGTGACAAAGCGAAATTTTGATATAAAAAATACTAAACTTCATAAAAACGTATGCGAAATTTACTAAATTAGAGTTGAATTAATATTTATCATATTTGATAAAATTTAACATTTTTTTTAAATTTTAGTATTTTTTATGTAAAAAATTCTGCTCTGTGGGACTTTTTTCTTAATTTGTAAAATATTTTTACCAAATTTCATGTATTTTCTCTCTCCGTGTATAAATTATAAAAAAACCTTGATTTTCAAAAAATTTCAATAATTCAAATTCTTTTGAAATTAGTTAAATTTATTAATATGAAGGTATTTATTTAATTCTTAAATGTAATTATAGAAGAATTCTAGTTATTATTTAAGTTACAAACACTAATAGAATTCTTGAAAAAATTTTAATTATTTTCTAAAGTTTTCCTCAGTTTAATGATTTTCAATATCAATTTTTCACAAAGTTTCATAGTTCAAAGTTTCATAATTATGTTTAAAAATTTAGTACAAATTTTTTCGTACTAATTCAATTCTTTTTTTAAACATTAAACTTTATTGAATTCAAATAATTGAAATTAATAATTTAAATAATGGAATTCTCCTCGAATTTTCTAATTAAAATTTATTCAAAAATGAATTTTTCAATTCTGCATGGAATTAATTTTTTTTAAAGTTTAAGTGAATTATTTTATCACAGGACAAAAAATTTAATTCAAAAAATCCAGATAGAAAAATCCAAGAAAATAAGTCCAAAGTATACAAAAAATTCCAAAAATGTAATTATTCTCATATAAATAAATTTTTTTTTAGAAAAATTCTAATTATTCTATAAAAGTTTTAAAACAATTATTTCAAGAAATACAATTATGTTCAACATTTTAGCAGCAGGCCAACATTTTATTTTTTATATCTCATTTTTTTCATTGGATATTTAATTTCTTTGGACTTTTTGACTAGGAAAAAAAATCCGAAAAACAAGTTGAATTTGTAATTACTGTTTTATTACTTTTTTGTATTTCATTTACTTTGGATGTTTCGGTTTGGACTTCTTGTCCGGATTCCAAATTATTTTTTTAAAATTATTTAAATATTCTTAGACAATTTTTACAAAAATTATTAAAAATAATTGATTTAATGACGTTGGCGAAGTTCACAACGTTTATAGTCAACGATTTCTGGGAAAAAACATTTTTTAAAGAAGTTTGTATAAATTTTTGTAAAGAAAATAGTACGTTTATTTTTTTGAATTATAACTTACAAACAAAATATTTGTGAACAAACAAATTTTATTCTTTTTGGTAGGAAAACAATTTTTTTGTTTTCAATCGTTGATAATAATGTTCCGAACTTCACCAACGTATTTAATGAAGAGTTTTAGTTAAAAATTCTAGAAAATAGTAACTAGTAATTGTAATGATGAAAATAATTTTGAAGAGTTATTTTCTTACAACATATTAAATACTCTCTAAATTGGAATCAGTTAAAAATAACTGATTTAGAAGCAAAAAGTCAGCCACTAATTCGAACAGTAATATTTTTACTGACAATTAGTTAAAAATAACTAATTAAAAATAACTGATGTTTAAGTAAATTTTTTTGGACTGATTCAATTAGTTCAGTTTAGTTAATTTTTTCAGTTATTTTTTAACTAAAAATCAGTTGTTTTTAACTGATACAGAAGCCAAAAGTCAGTCACTGATTGTAAGTTAAAACCATGATTTTTAATTGATTTAAATTAAGAGAGTAAAAATTTTATCACTCGATCATCTTTAATTACTATATAACCAAGATATATTAAAATAATAACGAAGTTGAAGTCCTCACCGTTGATCAACGAAAAACATTTAATTTAATTTATTCCAAAATTATTTTCAATTTAATATTTATTTATATAACAATTATTATCAAACATAAACATCAATCTATTTTTTCTAAAATTTTTTATGGCTATGTGGCTGCTTTATTTTTTTTTTAAATTTATTAAGTGAATAATTTTTTTCGTTGATAAACGTTGGGGACTTCAACGTCGTAAATAATATTCATAAGTTTTCGAATTTCAAAAAGGGTTGAAATTAAAAATTTTTTAAAATCTTAATTCCTATGGAAAATAGTAATGATTAAATATTTATTCTAAATAAAACAGTTGATCTTTTTAAATTATTTTATATTTAAATAAATGTAATAGAACATTTTTCTTGAGTATCTTAGAGCGATACTCAAAATAATTTCTAAAGAATATCTCAAATCGAACTAAACAAATATTTTGTTAACTGTATTATACCAACGCCAACTTTCGGTTGTTTCAAAAAAAATTTTTATGAGTAAGACATAAGAATAAAAAAGAAGAAGAAAAAGAAAAAGAAAAAGAAGAAGAAGAAAAAGAAGAAGAAGATGAAAAAGAAGAAGAATAGGAAAGAGGAAAAAGCCTAATTTTAGTCCTACACGATTCAGGAGGATTTAATTACAATCATCGATCTAGAAAAACATTGTAAGAGATAATCATAGAAAAATATCCTAGTGAATGGAAAAATTTCCTAAATGACGAAAATAAACATCTTTTCGACTACTTCAAAAAGAAGAAAAGAAATATAAATATATCTAATAGTATTGAATAATAATAGACATATAGGAAATGATTTCATTCCGTCGAATTTAAAATGACAACCACCCACACAGTCCCTTGACCCCCTGAGGCGAAAAAAAATCGCTTCTGCGCTCAAGTAAAGTGCTGAATGGGTGAAGGAAAAGAGAGAAGTGGGAGTGAGGGGGAGGGGTAAAAAAAGGGGGAAGGAAGGAGATTTTACGACGTCGAGACGAGACGCATTTTCAATGTCTTGCGCGCCTAATTCTCTGGTGGCCGGTGTGGTTTGCCGCAACACACATACATATATATATATATATATATATATATATACACTATATACAAGTAAACAACATTGCGTAGGTGACACACTCAATTTTATTGGTGTATCGACGTTAGCGAAAAACCCTGGAGCAATTTCTTGGTAAAATCGTCAGAGGAGTTTAGAGTCCAAGTTGCGCCTTTTGGTGTGGTTATATGTACATATATATGTATATAAATATAAAAATTTATTTACACCACACAACGTATATATATATATACACCAACAACCGGACTTCAACCTGGAACATACCTGTGGAAGGAAGGAAGGAGAAGGCGCGCGCACACACTGGATTCCAATATCAAACTTGTTGAGATATATATATATATATATACAAAGCTCGCATGAAAACGCTATGAGAGAGGGCTGCTGCCAACCATAAAAGTGTTGACCTCGTGTTTTCTTGTTTGCTAGAAGTTTTACGAACGACAAGAAGCTCAGGCTAACTAAGTATGTTACTCTCATCTGCAACAGCGTGTTTTCTTCCCTTTTTTTTCTCCTCCTCCTCCTCCTCTCTCTCTGATATACAAGATATCCTATCCTATACCAAAATGCAAATTTCTTTAAAGTTCCCAGTAAATTTTCAATTTTAATGCAATTTTCTATCTTGAATTTTCAATTCGCAGGACATTTATTGTTCAAAAGTGAAAAATATTCTGCTATTCGATTGGAATTTATGAGCCCAAATGGCGCAATATATGGCAAGAGTATAGTGGTTATATTTCATGGCAATATTGCCAATGTTACTCGGCAATATTCAGGTAATATTGTTGTCACACTGACATATTGACTATTTTGTGCCTTGAAGCAATATTGTGTCAACAATGCGCAGAAATATTAATGTTATATTGCTTGGGAATACTCTGGTGACGTAGCTTTGAAATATTGCGTGACAATATTGCCACAATATTGCACGACAATATTGCCACAATATTGCGTGACAATATTGCCACAATATTGCGTGACAATATTGCCACAATATTGCGTGACAATATTGCCACAATATTGCGTGACAATATTGCCACAATATTGCGTGACAATATTACCACAATATTACCACGCAATATTGCTGCAACACGGTTGCCACGCTTTTGCTCCTTTCCAATTCCCTGACTTTCCCAGATTTTCCAGGTTAAAAAACGGAATTTTTCCAGATTCTTAAATCAACATTTATATTTTATCAAAATTAAATAACTCCCTGCTTTTTAGTCAAAACTTTGACATTTTTTAATCTATTATTCATTTCTAAAATTTTCAACTAAAATTCATTTTTAAATCAATGTATTTTTTTTATAATTTTTGAAGAAGATTTTTTCAAAATTATCAAATTAATTTGTTTACAATTCAATTTTATGTGAAATTTCGATTATTAGGAAATTCTTCAATTAGATATGTATTAGAAAATAAAAATAATAACCAAGTTGAAGTCCACAACGTTGATAAACGAAAAAAAAATTATTCGCTATAAGTAAATTAATTAAAAACGACGCTGCAATATTCATACAAAAATATTCAGAAAGAAAGACTGATGTTTATATTTTTATAATAATTATTTTACAATTAAATATTAAATTAAAAATAATATTTGTATGAATTGAATAAATTTTTTTCGTTGATAAACGTTGTGGACTTCAACTTCATAAAAAATAAGAATAATTAAAAGAAAATTCAATTAAACTTTTTGAAAAAAAATTCTACAGAATTGTTCATTAAAAATATGAAAAATTTGCAAAGATTTTAATTTAAAACCTTTTTAAAATTCAATTTTTTCTAAAAATTAATGCTGTATTGCTTTCAAAATTCAACGATATAATCTAAATTTTACCTGAAATTTATTTTTAAATCAATATTTATTAGAAAAATCGTCAAAAATTTAAATCTTTGAATAACAAAATTAAATGAAGCAATTGAATATTTATTAACATTGAATTTTTATAAAGAATTATATGAACAAATTTTTAAATAATAAATTGACTCCTGTTGACTAATTTTAATAAAAAAATTTTAAGAGTAATTTCATTTTTCGAGAAAATTAATTAATTGTTCAAAATTGTATTAAAAATAACATAATTTCATTAAAGAATTTCATTAAAATTAAATAATTTTTTTAAATTAAATTAATTGAATTTAAAGAATTTTATGAAAATTCTAGAAAATTCTTGAATTTTGAAAAGCATTTTATCAA
The DNA here is from genome assembly GCA_032873175.1 of Leptopilina drosophilae. Classification (NCBI taxonomy): domain Eukaryota; kingdom Metazoa; phylum Arthropoda; class Insecta; order Hymenoptera; family Figitidae; genus Leptopilina; species Leptopilina drosophilae. Next base: position 52,847,144 of record CM065479.1, read on the forward strand.
AGTTTCTGAAATTTGAATTCTACAAAGAATCTTATTAAAATTCTTAAAAATAATTGAATTATTTAAAGAATTTAAAAAAAATTCTAAAAAATTCTTGAATTTTGCAATACATTGTATTAAAATTTCTTAAAAATGAATTTGACAAAGAATTTTATCAAAACTCCTGAAAATAATTGAATGTAGCAAAGAATCGTATTAAAATTCTTAAAAATAATTGAATTTTTTAAAGAATTTAAAAAAATTCTAAAAATTTCTTGAATTTTGCGAAACATTTTATTAAAATTTCTTAAAATTGAATTTTAAAAAGAATTTTATTAAAACTCCTGAAAATAATTGAATTTAGCAAAGAATCGTATTAAAATTCTTAAAAATAATTGAATTTTTTAAAGAATTTTATGAAAATTCTAGAAAATTCTTGAATTTTGAAAAGCATTTTATCAAAATTTCTGAAATTTGAATTCTACAAAGAATCTTATTAAAATTCTTAAAAATAATTGAATTATTTAAAGAATTTTAAAAAAATTCTTGAATTTTGCAAAACATTGTATTAAAATTTCTTAAAAATGAATTTGACAAAGAATTTTATCAAAACTCCTGAAAATAATTGAATGTAGCAAAGAATCGTATGAAAATTCTTAAAAATAATTGAATTTTTTAAAGAATTTAAAAAAATTCTAAAAATTTCTTGAATTTTGCGAAACATTTTATTAAAATTTCTTAAAATTGAATTTTACAAAGAATTTTATTAAAACTCCTGAAAATAATTGAATTTAGCAAAGAATCGTATTAAAATTCTTAAAAATAATTGAATTTTTTAAAGAATTTTATGAAAATTCTAGAAAATTCTTGAATTTTGAAAAGCATTTTATCAAAATTTCTGAAATTTGAATTCTACAAAGAATCTTATTAAAATTCTTAAAAATAATTGAATTATTTAAAGAATTTTAAAAAAATTCTTGAATTTTGCAAAACATTGTATTAAAATTTCTTAAAAATGAATTTGACAAAGAATTTTATCAAAACTCCTGAAAATAATTGAATGTAGCAAAGAATCGTATGAAAATTCTTAAAAATAATTGAATTTTTTAAAGAATTTAAAAAAATTCTAAAAATTTTTTGAATTTTGCAAAACATTTTATTAAAATTTCTTAAAATTGAATTTTACAAAGACTGTTATTAAAACTCCTGAAAATAATTGAATGTAGCAAAGAATCGTATTAAAATTCTTAAAAATAATTGAATTTTTTGAAGAATTTTATAAAAATTTTTGAAAAGTCTTGAATTTTAAATAGGATTTTATTAAAATTTCTAAAAATTGAATTCTATAAAGAATGTTATCAAAACTCCTGAAAATAATTGAATTTTGCAAAAAATTGCTTAAATAATTAAATTCTTTTGGAAAATTTTTATTAAAGTAGTAGATAATAGAAATTTTTGAATAGAGGAAAGTTTTTGAAAGTAAATGAAATTTTGCCAAGAATTTTATTAAAATTTTTAAAATAAATTGATTTTTTACAAATACATTTGTAATTCCTTCAAAATTCCATTTTTTTAGTGTTTTAGACTTTAATTCTTCTGTAAATCGATTATTTCGAATAATCAATTAAATATATATTAAAAAATTTAACAAATTTTAGAAGAATTTGAATTATTAAAATTTTTTAAAAATCTATACGTGCCTTAAGATTTCTAACTAAATTCAATTAAAATCGAAATTTTCTTAAATTTCAAATCGAAACCTTTTGAAATTGATCTACTTATAAAAATTCTAAACACAATTCTTCAAAAATTAAATAATTAATTTTCAAACATTTCACTATCTAAAATTAGATTTCTTGTAATTTTGATTGAATTATACAAGAATAAAAATTTTTAACCGCAATTTTCCTAGACTTTTTTCTTCTAAATAAATACAAAACCTATCATATTAAGGAATAATGAATTCATATTATGGTAATAATATTTCCCTTTTCATTCCTTCTATAATACATAATATATTATTATTGTGGAAAATTTATAAACTTTACTATAACTTTTATATCCTATAGAAACAAGGGAGAGTGAGAGAGAAAGAGAGATTGATTATTTATGTTACAGATGATTAAGAATTTTCATAACTTTATTGGCATTTTAATTTATAAGTGAAGTTAATAAGCTTGACGGTATTGCATACACCACACCTATGACCTAACCTAATGATAAACTAATAACAAGGTTGTGAATACTCCTCACCTAATTTTAGCCTGTATTGTAGATTCATAATAATGTCTTTTTTTTATATTCATTATAAATTATATACTAATAGCGTAAATGAAAAACAATTTTCTACCAAACTATATCCATCGACTTGTATAGGATTTTTCATTGCAAAATAAGATTTCTCGTAGAAAATATAAATTCTACAAAAGTGTAATTCTAAATAAAGAGTTTCTATATTCAAGGAAATCGAAAATAAATCGAAAAAATTATTTATTGGATTTTATTTATGTACCCATCAAATTGATTCTGAGGTTAGATCCTCAATTTTTAATTCTGAAAAACTAACTTCGAAGTCGTAAACAGTGACATTTGCTTCGACTAAAAAAATTTTCATCGTGGGACATTGATAAAAGTAGTGTTATAACTCTTTCGTGACTCCGGGACATGTATTTGTCCCACTTAGAAAATTTTCCATAATTTTTCTAAAAATCAACCAATTAATTTGCGGTAAAGTTTTTTCTATTCCAAATAGCCGCTGCTACGAAAAAATACTAATAAATTACAAAAAGTAATAATATTTGTTTTTAATTTTCAAAATTTTGAATTTCTGACTTTAGATTCGTAATCAACGATCACAAAAACCCCTAAGTAAGAACAGTTACCACGTTGAAGTCCACAACGTTTATCAACGAAAAAAATTATTCGCTTAGGAAATTATAAAAATATAACGCACCAATATTGACACAAAAAGAATTTAGAAAAAATAGATTCATGTTTATGTTCTGATACTAATTGTTATATAAATAAATAACAAATTCAAATAATATTAAAAAAGATTAAACAAATTTTTTTTTTTGTTCAACGTTGTGGACTTTAACTTCGGGAATAGTTTCAAGAAAACCGCACTGTTAAAAATTTTGGGAATTTTTCCAAACTTTTGCATGGGAATTTTCCTAAAACGTGTTTAGAAAAATTTTTTTCCCATAAAAAATGGTAATTTTTCTGAGCGTTTGGAAATTTTTATATATCAATTGAAATTTTTCTAACTTCTGTTGGGAATGACATTTTTCTTAATAGAAATGGTACTTTTTCTTATTTTTAAGAATTTTTTCGAAAAGATGCAGAAATATTTTTTTCAAAGATATTAGAATTTTTTTGATAATTAGGAAAATTTCGTTCTTCAATTTCAATGTTTAACAAAATATTTAATCAGATTCTAATTAAAAGTAAGAAATTATTGGATTTTCGAAAAATATTTATAAAAAACTGGAAATGACCAGCTAAGGGTTTCTCGTTACTATAGAAAGTCTATTTTATGAGTTTTTCTATACCCGTTTTTTTCTTATAGATTTATCTAACTTTAAAATTTGTGAAATTTCTTGTAAAGAAATATTCTCAAAAAGTGTTTGGAAATTTTTTTATTTTTTAAAGAAATTTCACAAGGATAGCATTTTCAGCGTCAGTTGCTCTCAAGCATTTCCCGAGATCAGTCTGAAAACGCCGGTGAAAAACTTATAAATCTCTTTAAAAGTGAATGTGAAAAATTTTAATAGTGAAAAATAGTGTTATTTAAAAAGCGTACATAAGGTAAATATTGATTATATTCTTATTAATTTATTAAAACATTTAATTTAAAAGTGATTGTCTTTTTGTTTTTGAGTATTCAATGTAGTTTCTAATTATACAGATATATCAACCATTTCAATTAAATTTACATAATTTAATTCTAAATCAGACAATTTTTAAATAATTAACTTTCATTACTAATATTTATAAATAAAAAGGATAATTTCTTTTAATCTAAATTAGTCACTTTTAACTAATAAAATAAAACTTAACTAATTCTTTTTTAGTAACCAATAACTGGTAAAAGAAAATTAATAATAAATTTGTTGTTTTTATATTTTTCAGTATGTCGTTTGTTGTAAGTAAGCCGTTTTAAGGACACCAAAAATAGAACAACAACGTCAACGAGTTTTTTTTACAAAGTACTTATTTTTTCTTATAAATGAATAAATAAATTATTTTTAATTTCAGATATGACAAAAGTTGTTTTATTCAAAAAATCCAAAATTTTTTCCTATTCTAAATAAGAGAATTTTTGTACCTGTTTAATGGGATTTTTCTAAATTTTTAAAACCTTTTTATAACATTAAAGGGGGATTTTTCCAAACGTTAGAGAGAATATTTACGAATTTTTCTATATTATTTTAAGAGAGTTTCTAAATTTTTGGGATTTTTCTGTACTATTATATGAGAATTTTTCCAAATTCTCCGAAATTTTACAAAACTTTTGGGATTTTTTCTATACTATTACATGGGAATTTTTCCAAATGCTCAGAAATTTTTCCAAACTTTTGGGATTGTTTCTATACTATTTCATGGGAATTTTTTAAAATTTTTAAAGGAATTTTTTTTAAATTTTTCAGAAAAATTCCCTTATTTATATTAGGAAATTTTTCTAAAAAGATTAGTGGAATTTGCTTGCTAAATTTTTTTGGGAAAATTTCCAAAATTTTTCTTACAGTGTTGTTTACAACAGAATCAGGATTTTTATTGTTTTTTCATTTATTTTTTATTCTATCTTTTTTAGCATTGTTCGAATCTTTAAGCAATTAATTTCGAAATTAGAAAAAATTCCACTAAGGGGAAACAAAATACCAAAAAGTACCTTGTTCTTAGGTATTTTGTCTATACCCTTAGTACATTTTTTTTTTCTAATTTCGGAACAAAGCATACGAAAATTCATTTTTCGTCAATACCTCGCATCGTTCACGGCACGTTAATAGAAAAAATATCTAAGGCGCGCAGTATATCTTTTTTTCTTTTGGGGTAGTTAGAAGTGACCCTCTGTCTCTTTCTCTTCTGAATATGGAAATAATGCGGCGTAGACCAAGGATGGTAATGATCAATTATTCAATTAAATGAATTCGGGACGATAATAGCGCAAGTCCGTGATTATAAGAAGAGAGCGCGTTCAGCTCCGTGGGTTTGTGAGTGTCTGCTGTCTGCCTTCGCATTCTGGCACACACGCGATATCAGCTCACGGGCAAAGACCTCAACTATCACGGGATATCATTCCCTCGGCGTTATCCTCTCTCTCTCTCTCTCCCCCACCCCCAGGGGGTCAGGTAAATCCGGTAATTAGGTAAATAAAGCTACCAGTGTACATACCCATAGGATTGTTGGACCCACACACAAGTTTTTTTTAACTCTTTTTTTTCAAATCACTTGAATGTGCTGGGATTAGTGAAAAAACTCTCTCTCTCTTTCTCACCCACACCTTGGCGAATAGATAGGTAAAATATATATATATAGCATAGTGCGCGCGGTAAGTATAATGCGCGATCGTGCAGCTTTGGGGGCCCGGAGGCGCTAACATGAAAATTGTATGGTAATGGGGTTCTATGCTCTCCTCGACTGTGGTTCGAACCTAACCTAGAGGTTTCTTCCCAAGTATTAGTCAAGGAAAGGTGCAGGGGGTGGAAGAATGAAATCGAGGGGTTGGGGGCAGTCAGAAACGAGAGAGGTTCAAGAAAGTGTGTGTGTGTGTATATATAAGGGTCATGAAGAAAAAGGGTGAAGAGGAAAAAGAGTGGGAGAGTGAAGCTTTCTTTCTTTCTTTCTTTTCTCCTTCTTAGAGGGTCCGTGAGTTCGCGTGCCTCTGATAATTATACGCTCGACCCGAGACCATAGAGTGAGAGCAAGAGCGAAAGAGAGAGAGAGAGAGACTCGAGAATCAAGTCTGAGGTTCGACGGGTCGGAGTTGACCGGCGTCTAATCGATTCGCCGCTTCGACATGGAAATTCTTTTGGCGGCCCTAAGGGTGCTTTTGTCTCTCTTAATCCCAACACCTATAACATTCACTTGTTTTTAATTCCGCCCCCTCCCCCCCCTCTCTCACTCTTGATATCACAACTCTCTAACTCTGAATCAGTATACTCTCTAAATTTGAATTAGTAAAAATGTTTATTAATTTGAATTAATGATTGACTAATAAGAGAAAGCTGAAAGAAAAGCTGAAAAGCTTCTGAACTAGTAAATATTATTAATAATAAATATAATAATTTTTAGTAATTTAGTAGTAAAATTTACTACCGTCAACCGGGGCTATTTTGTGCACCAAATAGCATTTTTTTGATTAAATGATTTATTAAAATTCAAAATTAAAAGAAAAAAGAAAACCAATTTTTGGTGTGTGTTGTGGGCATCCTTCTGAAGATTTCCTATGAGTTGAGCAATGAAAAAAATTTTTTTTGACTGTGTTATAGTCATTGAAAGTCGTGCACAGAATAGCCTCCTGGATGGGGCTATTTTGTGCATCAAACTTTGTCTTTGTATAATGTTGCCTAAACATTTTTTTATCGTCTCTGCTTCATTACATCTTTTTGTCTAGATACTTCAGAGTAAATTAAAAAAAGAATGAGTTAGAAAATACTTTTTTTGAAGATATTATACATCAAAATGTCAAATAAAACACTACGATTTTCCGAAAATCTAGATTTACTAAAAGTTAACAATCTTTATTTGAATTATTTATTACTGTGGCATTAAATAACATTTTTTTCTTTTTTAGTATATATTTTATAATAATATATTAAAATAATTATAAAATTATAATTTAAACACTTGTAAATAACTTGAAAATATCATTTCAGTAGGAGCTTTTTTAAACATTTTTAATGAAATTTTTCAAAAACTTGAAATTAATTTTTTTAATGTTAAATAAATAACAATTTAATATCTAATTTACTTTTCAAGTTATTTTACGAGAAATGAGAGAAATAGTTTTCAAACTAATTTTAAAAACTTATAAATATTAATAAAAGTTATTCTCTTGAGGTGGTGTTGAAGTTTCAACAAGTTCAAGTTTTAAGCATTTTAATGATTTTAGTTAAAATTATTTATGGTTTTTTGCCAAAAAAGTAAGACAGAAATGTATAAAAATGATGAACAGAACCTTCTTTACTTACTAAATAAGAAATTTTTGAAAAATATTTGATTTTTTGAAGTGCACAAAATAGCCCCATAGAATCCTGGTTTTTCAGTCTTTTCCACTTTTTTCTTAAAATAATCAATAAAAAGTTAGCGCATTACGTATTTATCATCACAACACAATGGACAATAAATATCTAGCACAGTTTATGAGCTACATTAAAACTCTAGAAGATCTGGTATAATTTTTGAGAACTTTCAAAATTTTTCACACAAATTTTCCGTTTTTAGGAATTTTTTTCTGTTAATTGACAACGAATTAAATAATAAAATTTATTGCCCTCTATTCTCATGAAATCAAACTTTCATTTCTTAAAATAGCAGATTAAAATAATGCATTTTAATAATTTTATTCATTAAAAATCTCGCGTGCACAAAATAGCCCCCGGGAGCACAAAATAGCCCCGGTTGACGGTATTTCAAAAGCAAAATGTCAGTCACTAATTCAAATAAGTAAATATGTGACGCGATCTGACGAAAAAAGACCTTAGAAGCAAAAAAAATTATAGGTTGTGTCTGCAACTTTTTACAGGAAAATACAGAAAACAGAATGAACGCTCAATATATAAATCGCATTAATTTTTAAGTCTTGTTTACAAATAGCATATTTAATAAAGACTGATTTTAATTTACAATAAATAAAAAGAAAAACAAACAAAAAAGTAACGCTAACATAACCTTAAAGTGATTTATGCTTCCAAGGTCCTTTCTCCAGATCTCGTCACATATGTTTACTAATTCAACAATTTAGAGTGTTTATTATCCAATAAATAATTTGAACCAAGTAAATATTTGTTAGATATAGGTATTTTATTTTATCCAATATCAAATAAATATTGATTTAAACCAAACACGAATTACTTAAGTCAAATAAGCGAAATAATTGGATCTAATAAATATTGCTTTAAATCAATTATAAACATTAACGAAGTTGAAGTCCACAACGTTTATCAACGAAAAAAAATTTGTTTAATGGAATAAAATATTATTTTTAATTTAATATTTGATTGTAATTAATTAATTTACTTAGTGAACAATTTTTTTTTCGTTAATCAACGTTGTGGACTTCAACTTGATATTAATTCAATAATGCATGGTTTTTAATTAAAATAAATATTTATTTGCATCAGTAAAATAATTTTTTTGAAATAACTCAATATTTGTTTCTGTCAAATATTTAATTATTTACCATATTTAATTATTTTAACTTAGACTAATATCCCTTTACTTGCGTCAAATAATTCACTATTTAGTCCAAATACAAAATTTATTTGCATCAAAAATTCAAAACAAAGCAAATTTCGATTCAAATAAATATTTGTTTGTATTAATTAAATTTTACTTTCTCCACTTCCATACGTAATTAAATTATAAAAATAAAGAAAATTCAGATTCTTTTGATTCTTTAATAAATTCATAAAAAATCTTTGAAACGATTAAATTATAAATCAAAAATTTCCAAATTTAATTACTTTCAATATGTAGTATTTTAATAAAAAATTACTCCATGAATTCAATGCTTAAAAAAATTTTTTTAAATTCTTAGCAAATATTCAATTATTATTTTCATAAAAATCAAATTATTACAGGAATTCAATATTTAATAAATAGAACTTTCATAAAAGTTTCTCGAAGAAAACTAATAACTTAAAAATATTTTTACGAAATTCGTCACGAGAATTTAATTATTTAAAATTTAAAACAAAATGTTCATAAAAATTTTTCGATAAAAATCATCTACTTAGAAGATTTTTATGAAATTCTTAGCAAGAATTCAATTATTTTTATAAATAATAAAATTTTCACAGGAATTTAATAAATTTACAATTTTTATAAAAATTTTCGAAGAAAAGTAATAATCAGTTAAAAAGATATTTATAAAATTCGTAGCAAGAATTCAATTATTAAAAAAAAATTTAATTGACTTCTTCAAAACAATTCAATTATTTTTCTAAATAATCAAATTTTCACAGGTATTTCACGAATTCAATTATTTAAAAAATTGTTTAAATAAATTCGTTTCAAAAATTCAATTAATTTTATGATACTAATAAAACTCATCACCAGAAATTGAATTTATTTTAATACAATTCTAAATAATTTTCTCAAAAAATGTAATTATTCTAAAAAAATTTCCTTAAAACTCTTCAAAAGAATTTAATTATTTAAAAACATGTTAATATAATTTTTCGCAACATTTAAATTATTCAATAATTTATTTATTTTTCAACATTAATAATTGTATTCTCGTAGAACTTTCTAATAAGAATTAAGTGAAAAATGAGTTATGGTTAAAATTCTAAATAATCGAAGATGAAGCGAAATAGTTTAAATTTTCAGAAATAACGAAATCTCAAAAGATTTATAAATTGCAATCTTTTGAAAATGTTAATATTGTCATAAAATTGTTATTACATTTAAAGTTTCAGTTTCAAATAAAAAGATTTAAGTTTTAAATAATTTTATTTCAAAATTTCAACATAAAATTCATTGCACAGAACAAAAAAGTTATAATTATGTAAAAAAATGTATGGAAAAAAGTGATTTTTATTTTTTTTTTGGCAAATTTTTTCCAAAAATCACGAAATTTCAATTAAATTCATAATTCATCGCCTCGGTAGTACTTTTTTTCTTTTGATAATTGTTTATTCTAATATCGAGTGCCATTTAAAAAAAATTACAAGTAGTTCCAAGTCGGGGAAAGCAGTGATTTTGGTTTTTTTTGTCACGGATTTTTGGAAAATCCGGAAATTTCAAGTAATTTAATAATTCCTCGCCTCGGTAGTTAATTTTCTCTTTTGATAAATGTTTATGTTAATATTAAACGTTATTTAAAAAAATTTTTAAGTAATTCCAAGTCGGGGAAAGCAGTGATTGTGAATTTTTTGGTGCAATTTCGGGATTTTTGGAAAATTCGTGACAAAAAAAAATTCAAAATCACTGCTTTCCCCGACTTGGAATTACTTAAAATTTTTTTTAAATAACGTGTAATATTAAAAAAACAATTATCAAATGAAAAAAGTAACTACCGAGGAGAGGAATTATTAAATTACTTGAAATTTACGAATTTTCCAAAAATCCGTGACAAAAAAAACCAAAATCACTGCTTTCCCCGACTTGGAAGTACTTGCAATTTTTTTTAAATGGCACTCGATATTAGAATAAACAATTATCAAAAGAAAAAAATTACTACCGAGGCGAGAAATTATGAATTTAATTAAAATTTCGTGATTTTTGGAAAAAATTTAAAAAAAAGAATAAAAATCACTTTTTTTCCACGTTTTTTTTTTACTTTAGGGTTTAGAGGGTTTACTTGGGTTAAAAATATACAAGGAAAATTTATATTCTGAGAAAATTTTTTTTTAAGTTTTTCGTTGAATCAACGTTGGTAACTTCAGTTTCATTAAGTTTTTACAATAAAAAGCAAAATACATTCAAAAGAAAATTATGTGGTTAAAAATTCAAACGTTCAAATGAACGAAATTTTTTTACACCTTAAGTGTTTGAGAAAATTACTATCTAAAAAAGAAAAAAAATTGAAATTAAACAATATTTAGTTAAGAAATAATTCGTTTTAATTGAAAAACTAGTTTTATTGTAAACAAATACAAATTGGAAGAAGTAAAAAAAAATATTGTCGTTCATTTGAAAGTTCAAAACATTAGGAAACATAAATTAATTTACTAAAAGAAAATACTAATTCAAAAAAAAAAAAAAAAAAAAACATTTACCAAAAGGAACATAAAATTTTTTCCTTCATTTTCTAAAAATAAGAAAATGATATATGAAGTATTGAAAATCGAGTCAAGTGCGATGTGAGACTGGTGAATAATCCAACCTGAAAAAATGACAAACTACGAGATTGCGAATGAAGAGCTGTTTATGGTAGGAAGTATCAACAGATTTATCCCTGGTGGGTAAAAAAGAAGCTGCTTTGGAGTGGTTGCGTGAGGTTAGGAAAGATAGAGCTAAGGGGAGGGGGGATGGTTGAGATGGTGGTGGTTGATCGATCAAGAGGTCGGAGTGTTATGAGTAGACGGGGGCAGAGGAGCGGGTAGCAAAAGAGGGTTGAATCGTGGTAAACCAAGGGTGGACCTACGATCAAATATTAAGTCTTATCTGGCGCCGCTCTTACCCAGAATTTTCTCTCCTTGTCTTTATTTCATGCTTTTCCCTTTTTTTTCCCCCTCTTACTCTAATTATCCCCCCACTTTCTCGAATCTTCTTTTCTCCCTCTTTCTTATTCGCTTTCTTTTTATTTTTTATTTTTTTTGCTCCTGCAGTGCACTTGGGAGTAAAAGCTCGTCCACAAGGCGATACTCGATCGGTGCAAACTGACTCGTTTTCATATATACATATAGACATTTGTATTTGTATTTGTCTAAATGTGTGTACGTAAATACACGTATTTTCATGTATATGTACGTAAATACACGTAAATTCACGTATATGTACGTAAATACACGTAAATTCACGTATATGTACGTAAATACACGTATTTTCATGTATATGTGCGTAAATACACGTATTTTCATGTATATGTACGTAAATACACGTAAATTCACGTATATGTACGTAAATACACGTAAATTCACTTATATGTACGTAAATACACGTATTTTCATGTATATGTACGTAAATACACGTATTTTCATGTATATGTACGTAAATACACGTATATTCATGTATATGAACCTAAATACACGTATATACGTCTACACACTTATATACACGAGCACCAGAAGACCTTAGGTTTCGTCTTTCGATCGTTCTCGGCATTAATAGCGCAGAACGATAATTAAAAGACGAAGGTCACTATAAGGTATATGAGTCATCGCTGTGGCGATGAAACCGTCAGCATTGTGTGTTTTATACATAGCAAAAGGATTTACCCCTAATTCATTTTTTATTATGACTGGAATTAATTATTTCTCCGGTTCACTTTCTGTCTCGTCGTCATTCGATAATTTCTTTATTTTTCTATTTAAATCTAACCACAAGATTCACGAATCCTTCAAATTAAAATTTAATTAAGAAACTAGAAAACGTAGGGCTATTTAATTATTCGAAAAAAATTCAAAAAAAAATTCAGACTATTTAATTATTCGAAAAAAATTTTTAAAAAAATTCAGACCCCTCTTAAAGCCCCATTTTAATTTAAAGAAAACTGGGACAATTTCCATTCAGATATGTCCCAGTTTGATTTTTGCAAAAATTTTCCCTTAAACCATCGATTTAGAAGGAAATTGAAAAAACTAAATAGACCGACACCAAAGCCCTGTGTCAAAGAAAATAAAAATATATTTTTTGTCCCAGAAATTATCCCCGAAAAAAGGGACAAACTTGCACTGCTTGTAAAATCGATTCAATTTTTATCGTCATTCTATTTGTTTATCTTTCCATATTTAAATTAATCATAAAATTTACGAGTGTAAATAAGAAACTAAAAAATAGGCAAAATAGTTCTAAAATTATTTACATTCTTGCTAAAGCCCCATTTCGTTTAGGATAAATTGGGACAATTTAAATACAGTTCTTTCAGAATTGTCCCACTTTGCTTTTTGCGAAAATTTCGCCTTAAACCAGCGATTTAGAAGCGAATAAAAAAAACTGAATAGAAACATACCGAAACCTCGTGTAAAATAGAATAAAAAGATATTTTTTGTCCCTGAAATTTTCCCCGAAAAAAGGACAAACGTGCACTTGTAAAATCGATTCAATTTTTTTTATCATCATTCTATTTTAGTTTTCTATTTAAATTAGTTAACAAAATTAACGAGTTGCTGTAAATAAAGTTGGAAAAACTAGAAATAGGCGAAATAGTTAAAAAATTATTTACGTCCCGGCAAAAGTCCCATTTCAATTAGGAGAAAAATGGGACAATTTAAATACAGTCCTTTCAGAATTGTCCCACTTTGCTTTTGGCGAAAATTTTGCCCTTTACTAACGATTTTGAAAAAAAATTAGGAAGACGTGTTAGTCCCAAGCCAAAGCCCCGTATCAAATAGAATAAAAAGATATTTTTTGTCCCTGAAATTTGCCCAAAAAAAAGGACAAACGTGCACTGGTTGTAAAATCGATTTGATTTTTTTGTCGACATTCCAATATTTGTTTATTTTAAAATTAATTTTAAATTTTAAATTAATCATAGAATGTACGGTTCGTTCTAATTGAGATAAGGGTAGAAACTAGAAATACGCGTAGCAATTTAAAAAAAACTCATTACACCCATGCTTAAGCCCAAATATGACTAGAATAAAAATGGGACAATTTCTTCTCTCACAATCCATTCAGATTTGTCCCACTTTGCTTATGGGGAAAATTCTGCCTCCAACTAGCGATTCAAAAAGAAATTATTTGAAAGGGAATTTAGTGTTTTTAATAAGCGATTTGAATGTAATTTCAAAATGGGCTCAAAACATAAAACAATCTATAGAAATAATTTCTTCAAGGTTATAAAATGTAAATTTTATCAATAGAAAATTTCTTATCATTTTTTTATCTTCTTGAGAAACTTTTTTTTGAGAGAAAACTTATAATTTATAAAAGAAAACGAAATAAAAGGGTTGAATTTTTGTTCATTGAAAATAATATAGGTTCTTCGATTCTTGAACTCTAAAAAACGGGATAAGCAAAAATATATATTGATCAATGTCTATAAATAAAGTTTCGAAAATTAGCACTCATATATGTATACCGTTAATTTTCGATACCTCTTCAATTCAACTTCTATTTGTTATTTATTTTTTCTATCCCTCCCTTCTCTCCTTTCTTATTCCGCGACGTATTTATTGGGTGACCCAGAAAAACATCTCTGAGACAATAGTCTTTTTAGAACCGCGCACTTCGTGAGAATCGATCCATATCCGGTCGATCTGCGGTTTTGACATGCGGTATCGAATTCTTTTCGATTCTTTATTTTTTTTTCTTCTTCGCCTTCATGTGTATAGTCATAAAATCAATTTTCAAAGTCGTCAGACTCGATAAATTTGCATTATATCATTTTTTAGACATTAAAAAATTATAATAAACAAATATAGGAAATAATCAAATTATTGTAGGTTATGTTTGTCTTAGATTTATCTTCATTAAAAATTTTAGTTTTAATTATATATATTGGAAATCAATTTTTATTGTATCTTTTGGATGTAAATAATAATTGATCACAAAGAGTTTATAATAATAATTAATTCTTATTAAGTATTTTTATTTCAAGAGTTATAAACATAACCTAAAAATTTATTCATATATATATATATATATATTTTATATATATATTTTTTTATTATTATTTTACATACAATTTAAAAATGACTAAAAAAACTGAAATTAGGTCAAATCTTTTCAAAGCTAATCTAAATTTAGTAATACCTATAAAAAATAATTTAAAATTTATCAAAATCTTTGAAAAAAATTAAGTTTTTTGAAAATATAATTATTTCTGAAAACTTCAAAAGTAGTAAATTTAAAAAATTTTTATTTACTTTAGTCGAAGGTAATTGAATCTTAGAAAATTAGGATAAAACAATTTTAAGAATTAATTTTTTTTTATAAATATTGTTATGTAATCTTTCGAATATAATTAAAGAACTTTTGTATAATTTAAAATAAAATTTTTTTCAAGACTTTTAATTTGAAAATTTTGATAATATGATTATTTTCTCCAAAATGTTGAAAATAATTCTAAAAAAATTTAATTTTATTATTTTGTGTATGAATTAGAATTTTCGGAAATATTAAAAATACTGAATTTAAAAAAAAAATTAGAACGTAATAATTCAGAGAATTATTTTTCTCCAAACTATTTGAATATTCTGTTTAAAACCTATTTTTCATTAATTTTTCTTGTTATTGAATTTACACTTGAAAATTATTTATTAAAATTTTTGTTTTTGTTATTCGAACGTTCAAATGAACGACAATATTTTTCTCACTTTCCAACTTGTATTTTAATTACAAAAAAATTTTTTTAGACTAAAACAAATTAATTTTAAACTAAATAATAATGTGGCTAAAGTTTCGAACGTTCAAATGAGCGAAAATTTTTTTTCATCTTAAGTGTTCTGCTTGAAAATTACTATCCAGAAAAAAATAATTTAAATTAACCAACATTTACTATAGAATTAATTTATTTTAATCTAAAAAATAATTTTTTTTAACAGAAATACAAATTAGAAGAAGTAAAAAAAAATTGTCGTTCATTTGAACGTTTAAAACTTTAGGAACATAAATATTGTTTAATTTCAATTAATTTTCTTTTTCTGATAGTAATTTTCAAAAACACTTAATGTGAAAAAAAAATTTCGTTCATTTAAACGTTCAAAACATTCGCCCCATAAAAAAATTAGAAAAATTAATTTTCCTGTCGTTTGCGAGAAAATAATCTAAACGCCATCTGTTGGGAAATTTCTGGCGCGAAATTTAAAATTGCAAAATTTAAATTCACTACCCAGACAGATTGAAAAAATTTAATGTTTATACTTATAAATAATATGAACTAAAAATGAAAGAAGATAATTAAAAAATATATTTTCGTTATTATAATTAAGGACCAATTGCGTATTATGTCACAGGCTTAGAGAGGGAAAGGGTCCACAGTTACGGACTGTAGAAATTACCAATTTCTGTTTTAAAGAATGTGACAAAGAAGGGGGGGGGTGGATAATTTATTACCAATTGGAATAATGAAAGAAAAAAATTGATAAACAATTGGAAAAATTAAAAAAAAAATTGATTAATAATTGGAAAAGTTAAAAGAAAACAATTGATAAATAATTGGAATAGTTAAAAGAAAAAAATTGATTAATAATTGAAAATACTTGAAAAAAGGGACATTTCGATTAAAATGAATTCGTAATTTAAAATTTTCACTGATGATGAGTATTCTTGTTTCTCGATTATTTTTTTTTTCCCATTTTTTTTTATTGATCACCAAAGCATTGATGTATAGAAAATAGAGGGGTAGCACTTTGATAGGACGGATAAGGGTAAAGGGGGGGACCAGCGGAGGGAATCGGGGGCTGATGGGGTATAAGGAGGATGAGGTTGAAAAAGAGGGTGGTGGGTGGATGGGTGGGTGCTCTCTCACATTCTTTTTACCGAGGGAACCAGCAACGGTGCCGGCAGAAGCAGTGAGCGTCGCCTATCGATTTTTACTTCTAATGAATTCGAGCTAAAAACCCTTCTTACCCCTCTTCACCTACCTTCACATCCCTTACGCTTAGCCACTACTGCTATACAGTGCTATACTATATCCACTACTACCACCCTTCTCTCTCTCTCTCTCACTCTCTCTCACTCTCTGGTTCCAGGAACCATGCCAATCACTGCGCGGCATAATTACACCACCGACCCCCGCGCGCGCGACTCGCGAACCAACGTCGTGTTCTTTACTCGCGAGCTATACCGCAGTAAAGAAGCAGAAAAAAAAGAGAAGAAGGAAAAAAATAGAGAGAAAATAATGAACAGAAAGAGAGAGAGAGAGAGAGGGGGAATAAGGGAAGAAAAGTATATTATAAGGCGAATGGTTAGGCACTTTTGCCTTACTACTCGAGAAAGAAATTTTTAATTGAACCCGTGCGCGAGGAGCCACTCACTCACTCACTCGCACTTACTTTTTGACCTTATATCCAATTTCCATGTATTGCATGAGTTCAAATAATTACATTAAAAAATAAGTACGTATAATTGGGTGTTGGTTGTTTACAAACTTTTTTTTTTGCTTCATTTTTCAAATACCATTCGGGTGGAAAGAAATTTACTTTCGCGAACAATATATTCTCTAACTTATCATTTAACTATGTATAAAAGTTCAAAAGAAAAAATATTAATTCTCGGATCTTTAATAACCTTATATTCACTAATTCGTTTCCTATTACAATTTTTTTCCTTTATTTTGAATTTTCAATATTAGCCAATGTTAAAAAAAGGTGATAATCAATTAATTATTATTATGGAAATTACAAACAAAATTTATTACGTCAGTGAAGTTTGCAAACGTTTATGATCAACGATTGAAGGAAAAAAAATTATTTTCCTACCAAAAGAATAAAAATTATTGGTCATAAATATTTTTTTTTTGGAATTAAATATTTTTTTTGTAATTAAATATTTTCCCTAAACATTTTTTTTGCAATTAAATATTTTTTTTGTAATTAAATATTTTTTCATAAATTTTTTTATTTTTTTTTGTAATTAAATATTTTTCCATAAACATTTTTTTTGTAATTAAACATTTTTTCATAAACATTTTTTTTGTAATTAAATATTTTTTCATAAATATTTTTTTTGTAATTAAATATTTTTTTGTTGTAATTAAATATTTTTTCATAAAAATTTTTCGAATTCAAAAAAAAATATTTTTTTAATTCGAAATTAAACGTACTATTTTTTGGACAAAGTTAATAAAAATTAGCTTAAAAAAATATTTTCCTTCAGAAATCGTTGACTATAATAACGTTGTGAACTTCACCAACGTTTTATTTTCAAATATGAACATTTGAATAATTTCCGATTCAAATTTAAAAAAAAAAATGTATTATTAACTAATTTACAAATTACTTATTCTTGTTTATTAATTTCAAAAATTTGAATAAAAATCTTCGCAGGAATTCAATTATTTTCATAAATAATAACACTATTCGAAATACTTATATTACTTTTTAATTTTTTTATAAAACTCTTTGCAATAACTGGATGATTTTCAATCTTCGCAAAAAATTCAATAATTTTCAAAAAAATTTCACGGAAGAATTTATTTTGTTTTAATTCGTTAAAAAAAAATTCAAGTATTTTCTAAATTTTTTTAAAATCCTTCAAAACAATTCAATTTTAATTAAAAATTGTAAAATTTTTTTGCAAAAAATCAATTATTTTTTATACAATTTTAATAACATTTCATAAAAGAATTCGATTTTTTCTTAATTCGTTAAAAAACTATTTTAATAGAATAAAATTATTTTCTAAAAATTTTAATAAATACCTCGAAAGAATACAGTATTATTTAAAAATAATAAAACTCTTTGGAAAAATTCAATTATATTCAAACCAATTTCACGAAAAATTCAATTTTTTTTAGTTCGATGTAATTAATAGCTTCAATAGAATTAAATTATCTTCTAAAAATTTAAATAAATCTTCAGAAACATTTCAATTATATTTAGAAAGAATATAATAAAATTCTTTGCATTGATTCAATTATTACATTTAAACAAATTTCACGAAATAATTCGATTTTTATCCTAACTTGTTCTAATAAAAAATGTCAATAGAATTATTCAATTATTTTTTTAAAAGTGTTATTAAATTCTTCGAAAGAATACAATTATATTTATAAATAATAAAATTCTTCGAAAAAATTCAATTATATTCAAACCAATTTCACGAAAGGTTTCCATTTTTTTCTTGATTCGTTCTAATAAAAAATTTCAATAGATAATTGAATTATTTTTTTAAAAATTTTAATGAATCCTTCCATACAATTCAATTATATTTAGAATATATTAAAATTCTTTGCAATTGTTCAATTATTACATTCAAAGCAATTTCATAAAAGAATTCAATTTTCTTTCTAATTTGTTCTAATAAAAAATGTCAATAGACTTATTCAAACATTTTTTTAAAAATGTTAATAAATTCTTCAAAAGAATTTAATTATATTTATAGTAATACAATTCTTTGGAAAAATTCATTTTTTTCAAACTAATTTAACGAAAGATTTCAATTTTTTTCTTCATTCGTTCTTATAAACAATTTCAATAGATAATTCAATTATTTGCTTACAAAATGTTATTAAATGCATCGAAAAAATTCAATTGTATCAACAAATATTACAATTCTTTGCAAAATTTTAATTCTATTCAAACCAATTTTACAAAAGAATTCAAATTTTTTCTTGAATATTTATAAAATTTTTCCAAAGAGTTCATTTATTTTCTAAAATTTTAACAAAATTCGATAATTAACGAACGTGATTATTTTAAAAGTAATTAAATAATTAAAAGAAATTTTTCATAAAATTCAATTATTTATCAAATTTTTAATTAAAGTTATAAAAGAAACTCCATTATTGAAAACAAAAATCCAAAGAAATTCTTCAAAAAGTATTTAATTAGAATTTTTTAAAATTCTAACTAAATTCTTCGCGAGACTTCATTTATTTTCCTAAAGAATAAAATTCTTCGCGAGAATTCATTTATTTTCCTAAATGATAAAATTCTTCGAGGGAAGGCTATTTATTATCAAATTTTTTGACAAAGTTCTTCACAACAATTCTATGATTTTCAATACATTAATTTTCAAATTGGAAATATATTTAAAAAAATAAATTATTTAAAAGAGTTTACTAATAAAATTGTGGCTGACTTTTTGCGTCATTCAGCAATTACAAAAGTACCTAAAAAATTACTAAATAATACACAGAGGAAAATTTTTATTTATATGGAAAAATAATAATGAATAAATATTTATTTTTAAAAAAATACCTAAAAAATTACTAAATAATACACAGAGAAAAATTTTTATTTATATGGAAAAATAATAATGAATGAATATTTATTTAAAAAAAATACCTAAAAAATTACTAAATAATACACAGAGAAAAATTTTTATTTATATGGAAAAATAATAATGAATAAATATTTATTTGAAAAAAAATTATTTGATTCAAATAATAATAAAAATTGATAAGAATAAATAATACCCACAAAATAAAAAAATTTGCCGATATTTTTAGTATAAAAAAAAATTAGTATATAAATTTAAAGAAGAATTTTTTAAAATCAAATAATCTCTTATTGCGATAAAGGAAATGGATTCCGAAAAATGATTAAGTATATATGCCCTGCGACTTTACGAGAGAAGGCTAACTCAAAGAAATATCCAAGTAAGTGCAAAAAGAAATTAGGTTTATTACCCCCTTCAATGTCAGTGTGCTAATATTATTATTATGGAAAGGTGTAATTTCTTTGTGAAATTATCGATGAAATTTTACTTTTAACAAAATAACCATTTTTTCCGCAAGAGGGAAAGGGACATTATGTCACCGTTCTTGTACTTTTACGCATATATACAATATATAATTTATATATGTGTATATATAATGTACCTAATATATATGTGTATAAATATAATATCCGTTTTTTATGTATATATACACAGATATTCGAATATATATATCGCAATTTTCTGTAATCATCATAAAAATTAATTTTTCGACCCTGATTAAAAAGTGTGATATAGGCGAAGAGAATGTGTGTGTTTAAAAAAAAAGGAAAAAGAAAAAAGTAAAGTGTATCTGTGAGATAAAAGTTAAACATGCGTATACACAAAATAATTATCGTACATGAGTGAGATGATTTTAGCATCGAATTTAATAAAGCAGTCTCATATCAATTTACCAGTCTATAAAAATTTATTTATTACACAACTGAAAGGGGGAAGAGACGGGAGAAAGATATTCGAATTATATACTTGACTATACCAATCAGGTGCGAGTGCTTTACGATCATTTATGCGGAGGAAGAAAAAAAATTCTTTTCTAAATTTTAATAATAAAAAAAATCCTGCATTCGATTTAAAATAAGGGCCTTACCAGTTTTTCTATATTTAAACGCGATTCGAATCGTTATATTACTCAAAAATATTCTATTAAATTCATTTAAGAAATTCTTAAGATTCTAAATTGTAAAATTATCCGAAAGGGATGATCAATAACTTCATTTTTACACCCAGAGAAAATTATTATTTAAACCAAATATATTTTATTTGACTTAAATAAACGTATATTTGTCTCAGAACCAACTAGACTTTTTATTTGTTTTAAACAAAATTTATATTTGATTTAAATAAAACATATATTTGAGTTAAATAAAATTTTATTTAAACTAAATAAAATTTATTTGAAACAAATAAAAAGTCTAGTTGGTTCTGAGACAAATATACCATTTCTCTGGGTGATAGTGTATTAATAAATATATATTTTTATAGTAAAGAAATAGAAATAATTTAAAGGCGGCAAAAGGGAATTTTTCATTTTATGAGACCTTTGATAAAAAAAAGAAATACGAACAAATTAAAAAATTATTGAAATTAAAAAAATAAACAATAATATAAATTTAAAGAAATTATTAATAAATCAGGCCTCGGATCGACTTTAACGAGCAAAAAAGGCGCATTAATCGATTAAAAATAGAAAAAAAGTCGTTTACTTGGTTCAGCTTTGTCACAAAACTTTAAATTAATCAAAACATATAATTTTGCTAAATAAATATTTGAATAGTTCTTATTTCTTTATTCATAGGAAATGAAAATTAAAAATTTCACCTTCTGAAATTTAATAATTTCGAAAAATTTAAACTATAACCCGTCCAAAACTTGAATTATTTTCTCCAATTTTTAAATAAACTTCATCTCTAAATAAATTAAGAATTTTTAATCATTTTTTGCAATTTCATTGAAAATTCAATTATTTAAATACAAAAAATCCAATATTTTATAATAATTCAAACAGACTATTTTTCTTTTTAAAGATATTAATTATAAGATGGAAAATTTTCAAAAATTTTAATCATGAAATACGTAAAATTAACTTTTTCAAAAAATATTTATAAATAATTTTTTGAAATACAAAAAGTTTCACAATTAAATACAAATTAAAAAATATTCAAAAAATTGAAATTTGGTAAAATCTTTAAAAAATAATTCAAATTTGCTAAAACTGTTGAAAAATAACTTTTTAAAAATATTTATAAATATTTTTTTTTGAAATAAAAAAAGTTTCACAATTAAATACAAATTAAAAAATGTCCAAACAATTGAAATTTGGTAAAATCTTTAAAAAATAATTCAAATTCACTAAAACTGTTGAACAATAACTTTTTAAAAATATTTATAAATATTTTTTTGAAATACAAAAATTTTCACAATTAAATACAAATTAAAAAACTGTCCAAAAAAATTGACATTTTGTAAAATTTTTTTAAAAATAATTCATATTTACTAAAACTGTTAAAAAATAACTTTTTAAAAATATTTATAAATATTTTTTTTTAAATACAAAAAATTTCACAATTAAATACAAATTAAAAAAAATTAAAAAATTTGAAATTTCGTAAAATCTTTTAAAAAATAATTCTAAAAATAATTCTAAATAATTTACTAAAACTATTGAAAAATAATTCAAAATTTGACAAAATCTATTAAAAATAAATGAGTTTTTTAAAAATATAAAAAAATTAATTAAATTTTTCGAAGAATTTTAATTATAAATAAATGATTTCTGAAAAATTCTAAAATAGTCGATTTTTAAAAATTTCAATTCACTTTATTCGAAGGTAATTGAATCTTAAAAAATTATGATAAAAGATTTTAAGAATTAGTTTTTTTACAAGTATTGTAATGTAATTTTTCGAAAATAATAATTGAAGAATTTTTGTATAATTTAAACCAATTCTTTTTAAAGAATTATAATTAAAAATTTTGAATATATGATTATTTTCTCCGAAAATGTTGAAAATAATATTCTGAAAAATTTTAATTTCATTATTTTATGTAGGAATTTTAATTTCCGGAAATATGGAAAATAATTGAATTTTAAAAAATTAGAACGTAATAATTAAGAGAACTATATTTTTAAAACTATTTTAATATAATTATTAAAACATATTTATTATTAAATTTCATTATTTTTATTGAATTTACACTTGAAGATTGTTTTTTAAATTTTCGAGAATTCAATATTATTTCACAAATTTTCAATTAAAATTCTTCAAAAGTTAATTTTCAAAAATTGTAATAAAATACTTGAACAGATGATTCAGTTTGAATTAAATTTTACAGAATTTCAATTATTCAAAATATTTTTAACTGTATCTTTGAAAGATTTAATATGAAAAATTGAATTAGAAAAATTGTAGAAAAATAAATTTTCAAAGATTTGTCTGTAGTTATGCTTTTGACGCTATTAAAGTCAAAATATATATTGCATTTTATACTAAAAATATGGTATTTTGTAGGAAAATTTGGAAAAAAGTCGAAAAAGTCTCAATTTTTTAATACAAGTCGATAAAAAAGGCATTATTTTAAATTAGTCGGAAAAAGTCGAAAAAGTCATAATATCAGAGGCCTGATAAATTTATATTTCTATGATTGATATAAAGGTTCGAAAGGGTTTATAAGTTCGTTTTTAAATTACAAATAAATAAATAATAAAAAAATAAAAAGTAAAATGTAGGATAGTACAAAAATTAAACTGTATAAAAAAATTATAAACTAGGTCAGTAATAATAATAATGTAGTAAATATTATTATTACCACTATATGATTATTTATTCAAAATTTACATTTGTTTCAATAACAAAAAAAATGGAAAATAAGGGCAAACATATTGATTTTTTACTTATTTTTCCCCTTTATTTACGTATTTGCAGTGATAAATTACTGCGAGAATATTGAAAAGTAAAAAAAAAATTGTGGAAAAAAAATTATTAGTGGTGAAAATTGGTAAAAGTGAGTAGTGAATCATATATAATTTGACGATTGTCTCAGCTTTACGATAATCTCTGCGTTGGCAAACCAGTTTGCCGTCTCTTAAGCAAATTAAATTAGGTACGCTTCACTTACAAAATGAACGGAATAGCTAAAAGCCGAGGCATCTTGACATAGTTTTCTAATTGAATCAACAAATTTCCTTTTCTATTACAAATATTGTATAGTTTCACTGGTAATAGAATGTAATATTGATTGGCAATTTTATTTTTCAATAACAACATAAAAAAAGAAAAAAAAAATAAAAGTGTAAAGTACGAAAGGGTATTTTTATTTTCCAATTTTGTTAATACTAAATAAAAAAAAGTAAGGGAGTTGGTTATTTTTTAAGTCCGTTAATTACTAAATAGATAAAAATTTTAATGTATTAAAGAACCAAAAAATAAATTCTTTAATAACAATTTTTAATTTGTATTTATTAATCTTTAACAAATTTTAATTAATTATTATAAATATGAGGCAACGAAGAATTTACTTGCAAAGTTTAGTACAAACTGTAAAAAATAAAACTTCCCACCGCAATAAATGTTTATCGTCAAATTTTCCTGAAAATTTAGTTTAATTTAGTTTTATTTAGTTTAATTTTTTCCTGAAAATTAAAATTAATTTTTGGCCTAAATGGATTTGGACTAAAATTTAATTTTAATTTTCAGGAAAGTTTCATGCTAAATTTTCAGGAAAATTTAACGATAAACATTTTTTGCGGCGGGAAATTTTAATTTTTACACAATTTTCACTAAATTTTGCAAGTAAATTCTTCGTCATATTTATTTATATTTTTATTTATATTTTATTTATTCTTCCTCATATTTATAATAATTAATTAAAATTTATTAAAAGATTAATAAATACAAATTAAAAAATATTGATTAAAGAATTTTTTTTACTTAAAAATAAATTTTGTCCTAAATAGATTTAGAATAAAATTTAATTTTAATTTTCAGAAAAATTTCACGCTAAACATTGAAGTGGAACAATTAAATCTTTACACAATTTTCACTAAACTTTATAATGAGAATTTTAATCAATTTTTAGGAAAGTTTCAGTGCTATATCTTAAAAGTACCAAACTGTTTCGAATATTAAAAATTAAAAATAAAAAAATGAATAAGGTATCCATTCGGGCAAAAATTGTTTTATAAAATATTTTTGTAAAAATGAAATCGGATGTTTTAGCTTATTCAGAAAAATTATTCGTCCAATAAAAAAGAACACTTTTGAAGAGCGGAATTTTTGGTCTTTGGAAAAAAAGAAATCTCGGTAATCCAACTCAAAACTAATTGTTACGTCGAAACAAAAAAATCTAAATACAGAATACTAACGAGCCAGAAGGAATTTGCAGAAGAATTTCAGCAAAGTTGCATGGTGTGTGCGCGTGGAGACGTATTTTGCCCCGGGGCACAAAATCGCACATAATGTAAAACCAGTTTTTTTTCGGCGCAAAATCCAACCCTTATTATATTCTCGCGCGACGCAATTATCGGCAATTCGAAGACATCGTGACGATACGTGCCCCAAGGGGGTAGAAAAAAAAGTGCACGGGGAGGGGGCAGAAGAAGAAGCGTTAATTGAAATGAATCCGTGCGAATGAAAATTCTATGTTACCAAGGAGAGTCCGGACGATTTTATCCCTAGAGTTTTATGTCTTTGCTTCCCTTTCCCGTTCAATGGACACTTCGAATTGAGAACAAGCGAACCCTGCTCCCGGGTTGCCTTCGAAACTGCATTCCATCTCAAGGGGCTTACTTCAAGATTTCCTTTCTCAGAATCATATATATATATATATATATTGAAACTTTTCAATTCAATTTTAAATCCACATTTTTTTGCTTCTCTTAAATTTATTTCAATAATAAAAAAAAACTTTTCTTAGAATTTTTTACTTGGAGTCAAAACTAGGGCCCCATCTGGACCAATTAGGGAAGGATTATAATTGGGCCCTAGTCAAAGTAATCAATTTCAAAAAAAGTTTTCAATTTATACTAAATAAAAAAAAATTTACTAATCCATTCCTAGAGTTGTCGCTTTTGCTCTTTTCAAATTCCCTGACTTTTCCAGGTTATTCAGGTTAAAAAATGGAATTTTTTAATTAATTTTAATTTTTTTCTAGGTTCTTAAAACTACAATTATTATTAATTAGAAACTTATTCCAAAAAACCAATAACTTATTTTTTTATATAGAAATTCAGATTTTTAAAAATTCTATTCTGTTAATTTTATTCTTCAAAAAATTAAATTATTCTTCACAAAATTAAATTATTTTGAAAATTTTTAATTTTTTTCCCCTTTTTTCCAAATAATTTGTCAAAAATCAATTATTTTCAATGTCTACTATTTGAAGAAATTTCAACAAAAGAATTCAATTATTCAAAGAGAAATTTTAATAAAATTCGTCTCAAGTATTCAATCATTTTAAAGAGTAATATAATTCTTTGTAAAAATCCAATTATGTTAAAAAATTTACAAAAATTCTCCTCAATTTTCAATTACTTTTTATAAATAATAAAATTTTTCTCCAACATTCAAATATTTCTGAAAAATTTTTTTAAATTCTTGGCTGAATTTCAATTATTTTTAATATATGTATAATTATTATCAAATTTCTCAAAAAATGAAATTGTTCCTAAAAATTTTATTAAAATTTGCCAAGAGAATTCAATTATTTTCAAAATTTGTTAACAAAATTCTTTATGAAAATTCAATTTTAAGAAACATTCATTTATTAAATAAAGTATTTATTTTTACAGTTGAAAAATTCAATTATTAAATAAAATTTTTTATAATATTCTGCAGAAACATTCAGTCTTTTTTCCAAGAAATAAAAATTTTAAACTTCTAAAACTCATTGCGAAATTTCAATTATTTTTAATACAATTTTAATCGAATTTTTGAAAAACTGTAATTATTCTTCAGAATTTTATTAAAATTCGTCGAAAGAAGTACATTCACGGTAAATCGTTAGGTATTAAAATAACACCAAAATGGATTAAAATAACACTAAATTGGATTATTTTAATCCTTTTTGGTGTTATTTTAATACCTAACGATTTACCGTGTTATTTAAAAAATTTGTTGATAAAATTCTTTATGAAAATTCAATTTTAAGAAACATTTAATTAATTAATAAAATATTTATTTTTATAGTAAAAAAATTCAATTATTAAACAAAATTTTTATAATATTCTTCACGAACATTAAATTATTTTTCTAAGAAATAAAAATTTCAAATTTCAAAAACTAATTGCAAGATTTCTAATTATTTTCAATAAAATTTTAATCGAATTTCTCAAAAAACGAATTCTCAATAAAATTCGACGAATTTTATTAAAATTGGTGGAAAGAATTCCATTACTTCAAAAATTTTTGGATGAAATTCTTTACCATAATAGAATTTTAAGTAAAATTGAATTATTTAATAAATTATCTTTTGCTTGTATTTAAATAATTGAATTCTCGTAGAATTTTCTGATAATAATTCATTTATAAAATGAATTTCAGTTAAAATTTTAGATAAAATTTGAAGTATTTATTTCCTTACATATATATATTTAATTGAAAATTTACAAATAATTAAAATTTCAAAAAAATGAATATCCGAAACAAATGGATTTGAAAATTGTCATAGAACTTTTTCGAAAATTATTAAAATTAATTGATTCAAAAAAGAATTTTAGATAAAAATTCTAAAAATAATAATCGTACTGATGAAAATAATTTCTGAAGATACAGTAAAAAGTAGCAAATAAACTTTTTTAAAAAAATTAATTCTACAGAAGTGTTCGTTAAAAGTATAAAAAATTTTAATTTTAAAAGATTTTAATTTAAAATATTTTGAAAATTTAATTATTTCAAAAAAAATTTAAATAATACTTGAATTCTCTTCACTTTTAAAAAAATTTTTAAGTGTAATTTTAGTTTTTGAGAAATTTGATGAAACGAATTTTATAAAAAATAAAAAGAATAATTGAATTTCCGCCCAGAATTTTATTAAGATTTTTGTAAATAATTGAATTTCGGAAAAAATTGTATTATTTATAAAGATATTTGAGATTATGATTAAAATTTTTCTAAATAATTGAATTTCGGAAGAAATTATATTATTTATAAAGATAATTGAAATTATGATTAAAATTTTTATTAATTTTTTAACGTAACTTGATTTTCTATGAAGAATTTTATTAAAATTATTTTGAAAAGCATTGAATTGTTACAAAATAATTTCACTCAAATTTTGGAAAATAATTTAATTCTTTGAAATATAAATAAAAAGAATGAAATAAATTGAACATCTGAAAAAAATTTTATTACTTTTAAAAATA
The DNA here is from genome assembly GCA_032873175.1 of Leptopilina drosophilae. Lineage (NCBI taxonomy): Eukaryota > Metazoa > Arthropoda > Insecta > Hymenoptera > Figitidae > Leptopilina > Leptopilina drosophilae. The sequence continues at coordinate 52,875,201 of CM065479.1, forward strand.
ATAGAATTTCTGCGGTAATATATAACTACTGCAGAAATCCAATTTGGATTTCTTGGATGGAATGTTTAAGTGTTCTTAACTAAAATTCTTCTAAAAATTCATCATTTAAAAAATCAATTAAATGTTTTTAAAAATATTCAACTAACATCAGAACAATTTTAATTGTTAAAATTTTTCCAAAAATCTAGTGCTTCTTAAAATTTTCAATAAAATTCATTTAAAATTGAAATTCTACAAAATTTCAGATGGAAATCTTTTCAAATTCATTTAATTATAAAAATCGTAAACGCAACTCTTTAAAAACGGACTTAATTTCAAAATATTGAAGTAAAATTAGAATTCAAGAATAAATACGATTCACGGTAAATCGTTAGGTATTAAAATAACACCAAAAAGGAGGCACCTGAAGTTAGCATCGATGCTCAGCATCGAAAAGTATTTTTTCTTTTTTTTAGTAAAAGAATTTTAACTAATTTTACTCCTTTTATTCATCTAAGAAGTAAAAAACTATTTAGTAGTATTTTTTAAATTTAAAACGTTGGAAAAAATTGAGTAATTCGTTTTGGTTTTGTACAAAAAATTTTTTTCGATGCTCACCATCTATGGCAACTTCAGGGACCTCAAAAAGGATTAAAATAATCCAATTTAGTGTTATTTTAATCCATTTTGGTGTTATTTTACTACCTAACGATTTCTTGTTTTACTGATTTCTTGATTACTTGATTACTTACTTTACTTGATTTCTTGTTTTTTGTACTACCTAACGATTGTGTTAGAAAACAACAATTTTCCAGGATTTCGATCAAAATTTCCTGATTTTCCCAGGTTTTTTCAATTTTTACAAAATTCCTCGACATTTCTGCAGGTTTTCCACAGGTTTCCATAGGTTGCGTGGCAACCCTTTAGTTCCGTTTATGGAACTTTTACCTAATATTTATAATTTTTAACGATTATGTAAATCTGACAAAGAGGCTAGTAATAATCGATAGCATAGAAAAAACAGCATGAAAAAATAATAATTCGAAATCGGTGCACCCTTGAGACTGGTAATAATGATGCCTTGCATGTTCACTTTATTTCCTCCTCCTCCTCCCACACCCCTAATTCTTTCTCTTCTTATCATGTAATGCAGTGGCTTTCATCAATAATAAATATTGACTTTGGATAATTATTATTTGGTCTTTCATTTTTTTTAGCAGGAAAAAAAATGAGGGAGAAAATTATCGATGCCAAAGCAGTAGGTCTCTGACCAAACAATAATTCTTTCTAGGAAGACGTTGCGAGAGGGCATGTTCACACAGTTAAAGTATCTACTTAGCGAAACCATCACATATAGTAGGCAATCGTTGGTAATTTTGTGAAAAACATGCGTCCAGGATATTCGTTAATGCGCGTTAAGGCAATATTTCCAATTCACACGATTCTTCATTTATGTGTGTTTGTGTGTGTTTGTGTGTATGCATACAAACAAACCAATCAGATTGAACCTTAGAAATAACTCTATTTTTCAGGGACTAGCGATGGATTATGTATATGTATATATAGCTCTTCGAAGAAGGAACAATCGATAGTCAGCCTGCAAAAGAATCAAGCTGCCACCAAGCGATAATCCTAGTTTTATTTTCAAAACTTTTGACGAAAGTGTAGCTTCGATACAACAAAGAGCATTGGCAAAAGAGGGGTGGGAGATAAAGAGAGAGAGAGAGAGGAGAGGGAGACAGGAAGATGGAGAAGAAACTAAAAACTGAGTTTGAAAGGATCTTTTGTTATGAATAGCAGCACAATTCTGTCACTACACCTTCGAGATGATTAAGTTCTGGATTCTTTAGTGGCATCAGCTTCAGACAGGATGGTGTCTTAAGTACAAGACTTCCTCAAGAAAATATAGGTGGTATATATACTTATTGTGTCGAAAAAAAAGAAATCCACTTGGGTTGAAAGAATCCTGTTTCAATTCTAGAGTTCGATTTCAGATATTTATCTTAGCTCATTTGGATTTACTTCTGGATTTTTTCTCTTCTTTTTCTCCTTCATAAGATGATGAAGAAAGACCTTTCTTGATTCAAGAGCATTTTGCGAGAATAATAATTTGCTTTAATATACCGCCGAGTAGTGGAGAAGTAATACTGTCACTTGGTGTAAAGTAATGCCGAGTTGAAAATTTTATTCTTCTACAAATTCATTTTCCAAATCGTCAATTTCAGTAACCTGCAGGTTCTTAAATTTGCCAATTTTCGAAGGGTTTTGTTTTAGCATTTTTAACACTTAGAAGTTTTTCATTTCCGATGATTTCGCCTTTGAACCTAAATGGAAAATTTGATTTCTCTATTGACGAAGCATTTTGAACTGATAAGATGATTCTTAAAGCAAAGAAAAGATTGTTTTTCCGAACTTTAACGTTAAACTTTCTGTTCCTAAATACAGACTTTTGGAGAATACGGAAACGTTCAGAATTATAATCTTAAGTGTCAGTATTTACTGATTGTCATGATTGTCATTATTTACTGGAACCTGAACCTAAAACGAAATTATCATCACAAGTGTCACTATTTACTGATTGTCATGATTGTCATTATTGTCATTATTTACTGGAACCTAAACCGAAATAAAAAACTGTCGTTGTTATTTTTAGAGCATTACATAGAGAAGCAGAATTAAAATCTCAACAATGTCACCATTTGTTGCTTCTGTTAAATTAAAAAATTAAGCAAACGCTACGGATTGACGTGGACCAAAAATCTGATTTCATCTTTGGCAAAAACCATTTGGATACAACTAATGATTCTAAGCCTGAAAGAAAATTGTTCTTCCAAATTTTAAACCACTTTTTATCTTCAGAGGTTTGAAGAATAGAGAAACAGAATTATGATCCTGACAATGGTAATGTTACTAAAACGTTACTATTTAATTTTTTGTAAACTACGCCTAAACCAAAAATTGGATTTTTATTGGCACGTTAAGAGCATTAAGAAGAAACAAAATAAAAATCGGCGATTGTCACCATCTGTTACTTCTGAACTTAAATAAACGAACTTTGGGTTTTCTTCGGAGAAACAATGTTGTTGATTGATCTAATAATTCAAAAGAAAGAAGATTCCTTGTGCGAATTTTAAGTTCTTACATCCTTACTGAATGTTATGTGATTACACTTTTAAAAATCGGGTTCCAACTTTAAACCAGAAAGATTGAAATGATTTTATTTCAATCTCGCAAAGTCTGGATTCTTGCATTTCATTGGTTTCAAGTTTTTAGTGAATCAAAATGAAAGTATTCATACTTTTTGAGATTGAAACTATATAATTTTCAGGGCTCGGATCGTTTTTAAGACTCAAAAAAGTCGCTTTAGTCGCATAAATTCACAACAAAAGTCACGAAAAGTCGCATAAAATTTACGAAAAAGTCGGAAAAAAATCGAATGAAATGTAAGGGAAAAATCGCCAAAAAGGAAACACGAAATTGTCAAAAAATTCTTTTCCAAAATTCAATTGTTTAAAAAAAATTTAATAAAATGCCTGTCATAATTTCAATATTATCTTTATAAATAATAAAATTCTTCTTTAAAATTCATTTATTTTCAAAAATAATGAAATTTTTTGCAAAAATTCAATTACATTCAAAAATTCTTTTTAAATTTCTCGTCAAAATTTTATAAATAATAATATTCATCATAGAAATTCAATTATTTTCAAAAGTAATAAAATTCTCCGCAAAATTTCAATTATTTGCAAATTTTTTTTTCAATTCTCAAAAATTCAATTATCTTTATAAATATCAAAATTCTTCCACAAATTCAATTACTTTTAAATATTTTTTTAAAAAATCTGTTCAAAAATTCAATTATCTTTATAAATAATAAATTTCTCCACAGAATTTCAATTATTTAAAATTTTTTTTTTAAATTCTCAAAATTTCAATTATCTTTATGAATATCAAAATTCTTCTTCAAAATTCAATTACTTTTAAACATTTAAAAAAAAATCTGTTCAAAAATTCAATTATCTTTATAAATAATAAAATTCATCCTCGAAAGTAATTTATTTTCAAAAGTAATAAAATTCTTCGCAGAAATTCAATTATTTTCATAAAATTTTTTTAAATTTCTCGTCAAAATTATCATTATCTTCATAAATAATAAAATTCATCATGGAAATTTAATTATTTTCAAAAGTCCTAATAAAATTCTTTGCAAAATTCAATTATCTTAAAAAATAAGAAACTTAATCGCAGAAATTCAATTTTTTTCAAATTTTTTTAAATTCTCCCCACATTTTAACTATTTTTAAAAATTTCAAAATTCTTCAAAATTCAATTACTTTTAAACATTAAAAAAAAATCTGTTGAAAATTTCAATTATCCTTATAAATAATAAAATTCTTCTCTGAAATTCAATTATTTAAAAAGAATTTTAATAACATTATTATCAAAATTTTAATTATCTTTATAAATAAAAAAAATTCATCCTAGAATTTCAATTATTTTCAAATTTTTTTTTAAATTCTCAAAAATTCAATTATCTTTTTAAATATCAAAATTCTTCTTCAAAATTCAATTACTTATAAAGATTTTAAAAAAATCTGTTCAAAAATTCAATTATCTTTATAAATAATAAAATTCTCTACAAAATTTCAATTATTTTCAAAATTTTTTTTAAATTCTCAAAAATTTAATTATCATTATAAATATCAAAACTCTTCTTCAAAATTCAATTACTTTCAAACATTTTTTTAAAAAATCTGTTCAAAAATTCAATTATCTTTATAAATATTAAAATTCATCCTCGAAAATTATTTATTTTCAAAAGTAATAAAATTCTTCACAGAAATTCAATTATTTTCATAAGTCCTGATAAAATTCTTTGCAAAATTCAATTATCTTAAAAAATAAGAAAAAAAATTATTATCAAAATTTTAATTATCTTTATAAATAAGAAAAAATCATCCTAGAAATTTAATTATTTTCAAATTCTTTTTTTTATAAAATCTTATATTATAAAATAGTGATTTTCTCAATCGGTCATCTTTAATTATTATAAAACATAAAGACATCGATTGTTCCGAGTCCCGAGTCGAAGACTCGGAGTGATCGATTTCTTCATGTTTTATAACAATTTTTTATAAGAAGTTTAATTTCGAAAAGGTTTGAATTTGAATCTTTTGAAGAATTTTAATTCTTATGAAAAAATAATAATGAAATATTTATTTAAAAAACAAGTTATTGATGTTTTTTTTTAAATTTGAAAGAAATCTGTAAATAAACTTAACAGAACATTTTTTTGACTAAAACCTTTTCCTTTAACTTTAATTTTCTGAAAATTTTAAACATTTTAGTCGCAGTTTACTAAAAAAATCTCGAAAAAGTCGATTAGTCGCATCTTTTTACAAAAAAGTCGAAAAAAGTCGAAAAAGTCGCACAATCCGAGCCCTGAATTTTCAATCTTTCGGTGGAAATTTGGAGTCCGATTTTTAACAGCATACAGCATTAAAAATAAAGAAACGAATTAAAATCCTGTCAATATTTTTTTTTGGAACCTGGACCAAAAAATTGGTTTTATCTTCGGTGAAAACAGTTTAAACGGACCTAATACCGAATTGAACCTAAACCCGAAAAGAAAATTATTATTTTTTTAAAATTAAGGTACTATTTGTTATCATCTACGTTCGAATGAGAAACGGAATCCCTAACCCAAAATGCAGTCATCATTTACTGATTTTGAACCTACAACACTTTTTTCCCTCAAAAAAAAAATTTTTGTTTCGAATAAAGAACAAAGAATCAAAATTGCTTAGTGCGTCAAAGTGTGAATTAATTTTTCAAAGACTATATAAGAAAGTTCGTTATTACATACATATATATATATATACATATTTACAAAAGTATACATAAAGTTTTTCTTTGGGGCGAAAAATTGTTACCTGACATGTCCCGCGGCGATTGGTAAAAATATCGAATGTCAGCGGGCCCTTTTTTTTTGATTCGATCGGTTCGATTGGCCTTCGGGGGGCGCCCTTTTTTTTCTCCTCAACAGCAATACAATGTTCTCACGTCACAGACAATGGTTAATACATATAATGCAAAATGAAAAATCCTTACGCGCATGCATATACTTGCGCGCATATAAATGTCGATATGTATTGGTGCGATATAATTGTCTATCTTTTTCTTTCTTTATCTCTCTTTCTCTCTCTCTCTCTCTCTTATTCAACAGGAGTAAAGCAACTCAACTCTGCCGTGAAATCAGTTACGAAATCACGTGTTTCCCATTGGTGGGCCCCTCTCGCGGGCCGATCATTAATTTGTAACGAACCGGCGCCGCCTGTTATTATCCTACGGTTACGCGATCACGCACAAATATAACATTCGATTCTCACACGTGTTTATAATTTTTTGTCTTTGTGTGAGTCCATATGTATGTTCAAATGTGTATATGTGTCAATGTGCACTTGCACATATGTGAATTTATATATTTGTATTCGCACATGTGAATATTGAAAAGTTGTGTATTTGTATGTGAATATTGATATGTGCATGGTACATGTGAACATACATGTGAACATACATTTAAACATTTACATGAAGATTCACATATGTTTATGTACAATACATGAACATTTACATGAACATTCACATATGTTTATGTACATTCACATGAACATTCACATATGTTTATGTACATTCACATATGTTTATGTACATTCACATGAACATTCACATATGTTTATGTACATTCACATGAACATTCGCATATGTTTATGTACATTCACATATGTTTATGTACATTCACATAGGTTTATGTACATTCACATATGTTTATGTACATTCACATATGTTTATGTACATTCACATATGTTTATGTACATTCACATATGTTTATGTACATTCACATGAACATTTACATGAACATTCACATATGTTTATGTACATTCACATGAACATTTACATGAACATTCACTTGTGTTTATGTACATGTGAATTTCGTATATAAGTATATGTGAATATTTATATTTGTACATATGGATTTGTATATGTGAATAATGAGCGCATCTACATGTGCATAAGTGTACATGATACAATTTGAGTACACGAGTAAAATTGCGCGAAACGATTGGCGGAGACGTGTTGGTGTTGGCAAAATGGAAAGAATATTGGACAGATGCAAGGGCCTTCGGGTGAGATGAGAGAAAGAAAGAGAGAGAGAGAGAGCTTTCGCGCAGTGACGACGATCTTAATCCGATCCAATTGTCTGCAATGTCAATGATCCCTAATGGTGCCCGTAATTGTTAGCGAGGCAAATCAGTTTTCAGTTTTTTTTTCGCCTTCGCATTATATATCGTATTACAAGAACAGCTCGGCACGATGTTTCAGTAATCGTATCGTCCCTGAGTATTTCGCTCGACAAGGGCTTCAACTCTCAACAGTCGGAGCCAATTTCTTCTTCATCTCAAGAGAGGCAAGAAAGAAAGGAGTCGAAGAGGGAGGGAGCAAACCACTTCTCAGTATAACTGATTATTCTTCTCACTCTATTTATACCTTTTTCGAAAAAGAAATTATCATTTTTTTTCTCCTTGCTGTTCATATGAACAAACTTCACATTCAAAACTTGCAGAGGCAAAAGTCGAAACTCCTAACCAAGTGATTTCACTTTTGGCTAAAGTTTCTCCAATCAGTTTGGAAATAGTGAAATAGGGTTGAAATAGTGTTTGGTTAGCATCGGGACAAGATTTTTTATTTGGAACAAGAGCCAGGTCAGACCCTGGTCAAGGAAACCGGAGAAAAAAGGTAAATACTATTTTTGTCGTGTCAAGAAAATTGTCACACAATCTTTTTACAATTCAGCCGTACTTTTCTGATTCAGAGAATCATAAAAGAACGCGCCCTATGTGGATTATTTTTTGTAATGCGGTACCTGCGTGTCAAAGTGAGAAAAGAGAAAAAGAGAGAAAGAGAGAGAGAAAACACACACTTATATATATGAAATAATAAAACTGACGAGAGAGGGATGTATATCTAGGCAAAAAAGGATCCTTAATGCTGCAATATAAAGCAAGATGATGATGATGATGATGACGATGAAAAGAACAAGAAAATCGAAATAAAATGCCAAGAACAGAATTCAACGAGCGAAAGATAGAAAATTTAAAAGAGAATGAAGTTTAGAAGAAAAAAAATGTAGGAAAACAAAAATAGGGTGCTGGAATGAAGATAAAGAAAGTAGAAGAAAAGAACAAGAGAGAGAAAGAAACTTGTAGAGAAATCGAAGAACTCCAGCCAGGGTTTTCGGATCAATCGTTAGGGAAATATCGGCATTGGGGTGAATTAGAGAAGAAGATGACTGCGACGATAAAAGAGGAGGGTGCGGATGCATAAGGGGTGGCATTAGGAGAACAGGAACGGATAAAGTTGGGCACCACACTCGAGGGTACTTCTTTGTTCGTCTTCGAATTTTCTTAGCGAACAAGAAATTGTTTTTTCTTTCAAAATTAAATTAAAATTTAAAAAAATGTATGTTCCTAAAGTTTCGAACCTTCAAATGAACGACAATATTTTTTACTTATTCTTCTAATTTGTATTTCTTTTAAAAAATATATTTTTAGATTAAAACAAATTAATTCTAAAGTAAATATTGTTCAATTTCAATTATTTTTCTTTTCTGGATAGTAATTTTCAAAAATACATGGGATGGAAAAAAATTTCGTTCATTTGAACATTCAAAACTTTAGCCACATAAACAAAGTGAATTAAATTAATTCAATTAAAAAACAAAAATAAATTCTATTTCCAAAGAAAGCAATACATTAACAAAGATCAATTAGTATTTTTTTTTACTTTCTAACACCCTGCGTCGAAAATAATCCCACTTTGCAAAAATTAGTTCTACAGGGTTGCCACGAAAATTTAAATATATTTTTCCCTGATTTACAGACGAAATTTTGACCTAAAGAATGTATTTTTGTCCACTTAAGAAATTATTAAATACTCAAAAAAATGTTGTATGTACAAATTTTTTTTAAATTCTAAAATTATTCAAAAACATCAATAACTTCTTTTTTAAATAAATACTTTATGAATATTATTTTTTCACATAAATTAAGATTTTAAAATATTTTTAATTCTAACTCTTTTAAATTGGATAACTTCTAAGAATATTTAATTATTTAATATTTTAAATATTTTTTTATAAAATTTTCTTAGAGAATTTTTTAATTTATTCATATGGTCCTAAAGTTTCGAACTTTCAAATGAACGACAATATTTTTTTACTTCTTCTAAATTTTTATTTCTTTAAAAAAATTATTTTCTAGATTAAAATAAATTAGTTCTAAAGTAAATATTGTTTAATTTTTATTATTTTGTTTCCGGACGTTCGAAACTTTAGCCACATTTATTCGTACTCTATATTTAATTTTATACAAAAATTTGACTAATCGGAAATTCTTAAATTAAATAAATATAAAAAAGATAAAAACCTCAAAATAGTTACAAAAAAATCCAAAATAAAACGTTTTTTTTTAAATTTTTATTTCACAGAATTATTAGTTGAAACAATGAAAAATTGAGATTTTCAAATCATTTTAATTTGAAACCAAATTTCAAAATATATTTAATTCTAATTTAAGACTTTTTTTAATTGAATGTTTCATAAAATTGAATTCTCATAAGGAATTTTATTTAAGAATGAAAAAATTTTAAATAATTAAATTCTTTAACGAGTTTTAATAAATTTTTCCAATTTTACCAGAATTTTTAAACGAAAAAAAAATTAATTTCTTTGTCAATAAAATTTTTACTTATTAGGTACACTTTTTAATAAATTCGATTAAAATTGTATCAAAAATAATTTAAATTCTGCTATAAGATTTATTATTTACTTAAAATAATTCAATTACTAAAAAGAATTTTATTATTTATGAAAATAATTAAATGTTTGCGTAGAAGTTGATTCAATTCTTTTTAAATTATTTAATTCTTTAGAGAAATTTTAATAAAATAATAGGTATCGAAAATAATTAAATTTGGGAAATTTTTTAAAAGTAATTCTGGGTTTGTTTTCAAATTTTTTTAACGAGCAAGAAATTGTTTTTTCTTTAAAAAATAAAAATTTTGTTCTATTTCCAAATAATAATTTGGGAGAAGAATTTTACTATTCTTGAACATAATTGAAATTTCAACGAGAAAATTTTTTTTCTTGAAAAAAATTTTAATATTTGTGAACATAATTAATCGTTTTTGTAAAACTATATTACATTTGTTTTTAAATAACTGAATTCTTTTGAAGAAACGTTACTGAAATAGCAGATATTAAAAATCATTTAATTGGGGAAAATTTTTGAAAATAATTGAAATTTTATAAAAAAATTTATTAAAAATAGTTGATAATAATTGAAATTTTACAAAAAATTTTATTAAAAATAGTTGATAATAATTGAATTTAAGAGAAACTTTTATTATAACTTATATTGAAAATTGCAAATCTTGACTAGATTTTTTTTTTAATTTTTCAACATAATTGAATTTCTGCAAAGAATTTTGAAAATAATTTAATTTATGAAACTATTTGTAATTAACTTCTCAAAAATTTAACTTTTTAAAGTTTTTTTAAACTAAAATTCTTTTATGAATACATTATTTTTAATAAATAAATAAATAAAAACCTACCTATATTAAGAAATTTAACCAATTTTAGAAGAATTTGAAGCATTAAAATTTTTCTGCACGGAAAGAAAGTTATCAAATTTGATTATAGTATTTTACAAATGTAGGACAAAATGCGGCAAATTTAAAATTTAATATAAAAAGTACTAAACATTAAAAAAATTATAAGATATTTAGTAAAGTTATATCAAGCATTAAAAACTATTTACAAATTTTAATATAACTTTACTAAATTTTATATAAGTTTTTTTTTTTTGATATCGAAATTTACCTTTGTCGCATTTTGTCCTACACTCGTAAACTACTTTTATAAAATTTGATAATAACTTTCTTTTCGTGTTAAATCTAAGTTCTTTTTTCTATTCAAATTCATTTAAAATTAAAATTCTATTAAAATTGGAATTAAAACCTTTTGAATAAGTTCATCTAATTAATGAAAAATGTGAACCCAACTATTTTAAAAATTCAATTAATTTCGAAATATTGAAGTCTAGAATAATTTGTTTAATAATTTTGTAAGTATAGTAATTTCATGATAGTTCTTCAAGAATTAAGTTACTCAAAAAGAGGATCCTAAAGTTCTGAACGTTCAAATGAACGAAATTCAGTTATTTCTTCCAAAAATTAAATTTTTATTGTAATTATTTTGCTTCACTATCCAAAAAATTAATTACTGAATTTGTAAAAGTACAATTTTAGTTTCAAAATTTTTTTTAAGATTTGTGATTTATTAAAATATTTTCAATATAAGAATATTTCGTTCATTTGAACGTTCATAACTTGGAGATCATCTCAGAAAGAAATTATTTGTCAGAATTAAAAAGAAATTGAAGGATTCACATTAGAATTCGTGGTATAAGAAAAAATTGCGAATACGACGAATCCAAAGAAATCTACTTCTAGGAATCGAATGATTAAAGTATGAAGAAAAAGAAGGGAAGCAAAAAATTAAATTTTCATCAAAGAATATGTATACTTTTTTTTGTCTCGTGCAAAACATAAGGGTAAATTTTGCCTGAACAATAACAATGAAAATTGCACAAGTATTTATATGCTTCAAATACTAGTTAATCATAAAGTTCTATCTTCGTCGACAAATTTTGAAAAACTTTCCTCGAAGAAAGTTTATAACCCGCCTGTTAGTCTAGGACACTATTGAAGGAGAGTTGCGCTTTTCCTCTTCTAACTCACACTCTACGTTTCTATCTTAGTTTATATATCTAGATATTGAGGAACACTTTATACGGATTCGTGCGAACGAAATGTATTTTATTTTCGGATAGAATGGATTTAGAATTCACAGTCAGCCAAAGTATAGATTATTCAACGCTGAAGTGCTTTGGCATCGTTTCTCTCCTCTCTCTCTCTCTTTCGACTTCATGTATACGTTGATACTTTTAAGCAAATTCAGGATCCCTTTTCTGCACGACATTCGAAAAGAAAAGCAACGTTTTCCAGGAAGAAATATACTTTCCTCTATATAGAGAGAGAGGAGAAAAAAAAATGTATTCCACTTGTCATCTTTGCGCGCAAGGGTTTGAATTTTTTCATCCAAAGGACAAGAGGATGGAAGAAGGAAAAAAGCGACGCAGCAAAGCCTCTGTCAATTAGGCAAAAGGATGAGAAAAAAAGAAAAATTTTCGTCCTCTAGTGACGCTTCAAAAGAAGAAAGAGGTGTTCGATGATAAAAGGAAATTTTCCTCGAGAAAAGAGTTCAATTCCTATGGTTCATTGTCTCTGAATCGAGTCCATTATTAATTAACCGGAATTTCAAAAGAACAGTCAATTTCCAGAGTAAATTTTACTTAAGGGATTATTCCAGTGAAAACCGTCTAAAGCCGGTTGCTCGATGATTTTAAAAAATTCTGTAATTAATATATAATGTTCTTCAATAAAATTAGATTATATTTTAGTTGTTTATAGCCTCAAAGATATTTTACATTCTTTTAAATGTTTTTCAAATTTCTAACTGGTTATGCAGTCTAACATAACACATTTTACTAAAACACAGTATAAATAATTAAAAATACCGATTTTTATTTTAAATAAATACATTTTTGATAAATTGACCTAAATAAAAGAAAATTTTTTGAAAATATCTCACCAGAACAGTTAAATCAATTTTTTTTGTACTTGCACAGTATAATACTGCCGTACTAAGGAAAAACTTACATAAGTGCAATCCCTGTCAAACTGAGAAAATAGAGAAAAACTGTTTGCTTCAAGAACTCCGTTTTAGAAATAAAAATTTAATAATTAATTAACACTTCTCTAATGAAAGTGTATGCGCTGATTCTAATTTTGCAAAAAAAAATTAATTATTTAAACAAATTCTATGCAAAATGTGACTTACGATGTCTACTTTTTGAAAATATGAAGGAAAAACTTACACATAGTCACTTGCGATGTTTCTCTCGCACGGGCACTTGAGCTAGGCACGACGATCAGAATTAAAAACTTACACATTTTCTATGTCGCTTGGTATGGAGCAGTACATGGTGATGGAAATAAAATTAATAAAATGTAGCTAACATTATAGGCCTACAGTAATATTCATTTGCATAGGGAAATATTATTATTTAGGAAATATTTTTTAAACTGAAAATATGTATTATATTTAAGTGGTTTTCATTTATTGCCTAGTTATATATGCAATAAAAACTACTGTATAAATTTAAATTAATCATTCAATGCATTTTAAATCGTATTAGTAAATACCATTTTACCTCCCCGAACATACCCGACAAATAATGGCGAATGTAACCGAAGTGCAGTTACGTGGTGCCTCGGCCAACTTTACGATAGAAGAACTTACACATGTTTCGGGTAATGCAGATGCGTGGTTTTCATTTCGTACGCAACCGTCGTGCTCGACCATGTGTTCGATTGAAAAAGAACATATATCACTTTGTGTATGTTTTTCCTACGTATTTGATAGTCGAGTTTGATGATTCGTACGATTTTCAGAGCACGCAAAGTACTTCATATCACTTTTTATCAAGTATTTCTTAATTTTCTTCATATTCCTCGATTTTTAATTATCGTTTTTTGCAGTCATTAATTATTATATTTAATTTTTATTAACACAGTTAAATGCGGTTTTTCATTCCGAGTTGATTGATACCAAAAACTAAAATTTCACAAAATTGTTAGTTATGTAAGTTTTTCCTTAGTACGGCAGAATAAACATCAGCTTCTTTTTCTTATATATCCTCTGTGGAAAAAGGGGAATTTTCAAGAAACTTTTTCAAATTGATTAATTTTAAAATTATAAATTTACTTAAATTGGAATTTTTTTGGGACCTTTACTCATTAATTATTTAATAATAATGAAAAATTATATAAATTTAACCTGATTTTCATTGGATTTTTATTTTCATGACTATAGACTGAAGTTCATCACCTTGTCGTTCGCTTAAAGAAAACGATAACAGGGTTGCCACAAATATTTAATTTTATTTTTCCCTGACTTTTCCCTGATTTCCAGACAAAATTTTCACTTTTTTCCTGACCCTAAAGAATATTCTAATTCACTCTAAAAATTATTAGATAATCAAGAAAAAATATTCCATTACATTTATTTACAAATTTCATTAATTGGAAAATTATTCAAAAACATGAAAAACTTCTATTTTAAATAAATATTTAATCATTATTATTTTTCTGTAGGAAATAAAATTCTTCAAAATTTTTCTTCTTCATGTTTTGCAACAATTCAAATTAACATAACATTTTTCAGAATAGGTTAATAATATACAAAAATCCAAACAAAAATCCTTCGCAAGAATTCAATTATTTTTACAAGCAGTAAAATTTCTCAAAACATTAAATTATTTTTAAAAAAATGTAATAAAATTCGTGGCCATAATTCAATTACTTTCATAAATAAAAATAAATAGATTATTCGTTAATTCATTTTTAAATCAATTTTTATTAGAAAATTCTAGAAAAATTCAATTATCTAAATTAAAAAATAAATAATTTATTGAATAATACAATGTTAAAATTTAATTCTCATAAAGAATTTTATTAATAAATTTTTAAATATATGAATTTAATTTGACAAATTTAAAAAAAATGTTTAAAAAAATAATTCCATTTTTCGAGGAATTTGATTAAAATATATATTGTATCATTAACATTCTGCGATGAGTTTTATTACTTATGAAAATAATATAAATTTTCTTAAAATTTCCATAAAATAATTGAATTTTGGAGAAGAATTTTATTCTTTATAAAGTTACTTGGAATTTTAACAAGAATTTTTTTAAATTTTCGAACACTATTGGATTTCTGCGAAGAATTTTATTACATTTTAAAAATAATTTAATTCTTCCAACGAATTTTATTCAAATTTATTAAAATAACTGCATTTATGTGAAGAATTTTATAATTTATATAAATTTCTTATGAAAATAATGGAATTATTTTGAATTAATTCATTAAAATTGAATTCCCACAAAATTTTGCCCAGAATTTTATTAAAATTTTTAATTGTAATTGAATTTAGATGAAGAATTTTTTCATATATAAATATAATTGCAATTTTGAAAATATTTTTTTTTAATTTTTGAGAATAATTGAATTTTTGCGAAGAATTTTATTAATTTTCAAAATAATTTAATTCTTCCAATGTATTTTATTCAAATTTATTAAAATAACTGCATTTATGTAAAGAATTTTATTATTTATATAAATAATTGAATTCTTACAAAGAATTTTATTCCAGTTTATAAAAATAATTAAATTTCGGTGAAGAATTTTTTAATTAATTTATATTTTTTGAAAAATTTTATGAAATTTTGTATTTTAAATAATAGAACTGTGAAAATTTTATTTCCTATGAAAATAATGGAATTATTTTGAATTAATTCATTAAAATTGAATTTCCACAAAATTTTGCCCAGAATTTTATTAAAATTTTTAATTGTAATTGAATTTAGATGAAGAATTTTTTCATTTATAAATATAATTGCAAATTTTGAAAATATTTTTTTTTTAATTTTTGAGAATAATTGAATTTTTGCGAAGAATTTTATTAATTTTGAAAATAATTTAATTCTTCCAATGAATTTTATTCAAGTTTATATAAATAATTGAATTCTTACAACGAATTTTATTTATGTTTATAAAAGTAATTGAATTACGGTAAAAAATTTTATTACTCCTACTTATGAAAATAGTTGAATTATTTTGAAGAAATTTATTAAAAATTGAATAATTGAATTCTTGTGGAATTTTGTCAAGAATTTTATTAAAACTTTTAAAAATAATTGAATTTTAATGAAGTATTTTATTATTTATAAAAATAATTGTAATTTTGATGAGAATTGTTTTTAAATTTTTCAACATAATTGAAATTCTGCGAAGAATTTTTGTAACTTTTGAAAATAATTGAATTTTTGTAATCATTTGTAACTTTTCTAAAATCTAATTTTTTAGTATTTTTAACTAAAATTCTTTTATCAGTCCAGTATTTATGAAAATTGTAAAAATTATTCATAAAATAATTTATAAGTCATACTTTATGATAGTTATTATTAATTTTATTTAATTTATAAATAAGTCAAAAAATGAAAACGAAAACATTCGGGCAAAGTAACAAATTTTATTTACTCCAACGTTTCGAAATCAAATCGATTTCCTCTTCAGGGAGTCAAAAAATAATAATTAAATAAACGAAGACTTAAAATTTAAACCCTGACGATGGAGTAGAGTCATAAATAAATAAATAATCCGTCTTAGAAACACATAAACAATAATAAATAAATAATAAATCACAATACAAAAAATAAAAATCACAAAATAAAATAAAATGTATTGCAAACTGCAAAGTCCAATTTAAAAAAAACGAAACGTTGATTTCGAAACGTTGGAGTAAATAAAATTTGTTACTTTGTCCGAATGTTTTCGGTTTCATTTTTTGACTTATTTATGAAGTATCTCGGACGTTAAAGACTATTTAATTAATTATTTAATTTAATTATTATTTATTATTATTATTTATTTATTATTTATTATTAATTATTAATTTTATGATAGTTTTTGAAAATTTAAGTTATTTAAAAAGAAGTTATTGTCAGTAATAGAAAAAATTGTAGATTTTGTATTGAAATTTTTTTTTTTTTTTTTTTTTACTTTTATTTAGATGAATTTATCAAAAATGTATTTATTTAAAATAAAAATCAGTATTTATAATCTATTTTTAATTATTTATACTGAGTTTTAGTAAAATGGGTTATGTTAGAGTGCATAACTAGTTAGAAACTTAAAAAACATATTTTAAAGAATGTAAAATACATTTCAGGCTATAAACTGCTAAAATATAATTTAACTTTATTGAAGAATATTATACATTAATTAGAGAATTTTTTAAAATCATCGAGCAACCAGCTTTAGACGGTTTTCACTGGAATGACCCTAAGGAAAGAAAATCTTATCAATTTTGGTATTAGATTAGAAAAAAATTTTTTTAAATTTATAAAGAAGAAGGAAAAAATGCCGACAAAAAAGATACCAACACGATGATAGGAGCAGCAAACGAAAATCCAAAGAATATTTACAAAATCTCGAACCGTGTGAATTAGAAGTGATGGAGTTTAAATTGATTGGAAGGGAAGTAGTTAAAGGAAGAAAGAATAAAGCTTGAAGCGTATATAGTATCGGATAGTTGGATTTGTATATAAGTGGTGAAACAATCAGGATGGCAGGTTGAAACGCTTAAACGTCATGGCCGCAAGGAAATGCGCGCAAGTAAGCTCAAGAAAGAGAGAGAGAGAGAGACTTTGAATCTTATACCGCGGATCTTCTTTCCTTGATGTCTGTGGTTATCGAACCTCCAAGTTCAGTAAAATCATCGGCATGACTATCGTGCCGAATGACCTGCAGGCACGTACGGATGGATTTAAATTGCAAATCGATTTTGCTCCTTTGTAGTCACCCACCTACTATAGTGCACGTATATATATATATTGTTACCTATCTCCGATATACGTGACGACATTGCATCAAAAACCGCACTCATATTTATACGAGAGATGGGAGAGAAAAGAGAGGAAAAGAGAGAAAAAAGTGAGAGAGAAAATCGTTTAAAAATAGCGGTCAAAATTATGAATATTTCACGCACCACCCCCAAGTGTAATATGTCACGTGTTTCAGGGAGAATTATTCCAAAGTAATGTCCTAGGTCGCATCTTTATTGTCTATCAACAAGTGACGAATCGATTCCCTATACAAATTTTTCTAATTGTAGATTCCTAATTTCAAAATTTCATGTTCTTAAAGTTTCGAACGTTTAAATGAACGACAATATTTTTACGAAGTTGAAGTCCACAACGTTGATCAACGAGAAAAATTTCTTTAATTTATTCCAAAATTATTTTTTATTTAATATTTATTTATACAACAATTATTATCATAACATAAACATTAATTTACTTTTTCTAAATATTTTTATGGCAATGTTGCTGCTCTATTTTTTTAATTTATTAAGTAAATGATTTTTTTCGTTGATAAACGTTGTGGACTTTAAACGTCATATATTTTTTTTAATTCTAATTTGTATTTTATTTACAAAAAATAATTATTTTTTAGATTAAAAGAAAATAAATTCTGAACTAAATATTGTTTAATTTCAATTACTATCATTTGTTTGATAATAATGATCAAAAACACTTAAGATGAAAAAAAATTTCGTTCATTCAACGTTGAATACTTTAGCGTCATAAAATTTCCTAAAATTCCTAAAACAATTTCCCTAAACGAAAATTTGTAATGTTATTAAAATTTCCTAATTTCCTTTAAGAATTGTGTTAAAAAATTAATCAATCATTTTCTTACAAAAATACAGTGCAAAAATTTGTTTGGATCGATATATTAAGCACGGGACCGATTTTTAAGTATTTACTGTAAAGAATAAAATCTTCCTTATAATTTCACCCTTCATTTAAAAAAAATTTTTATCGGATTTTGATGTTCTTCCACTATAAAAAATTTTTGGTGTAATTTTACCAAAAATGTTTCAGAAGTAATTTACACCAAGAATTTGTGGGTAAAAATAAATAAAATTTTTTGTACTTTTACCCAAATATTTTTGAAAAAATTCCTAATAAGTTTTAGGTAAAAATGCACAAGAGTTTTGGTATTCAACTTTGGAATTGTATACATTATATTGTACTTTAATAATTGTTATCATGGTTTTTCCTGGAACAAAATAAAGAAATAATAATAATAATAATAATAATAATAATAATAATAACAATAATAATAATAATAGTTTTAGGAAAAAGTAATATTAGGAAAAATTGTTGTTAGGAAAATACATTTAGGAATCTAAAATTAAGAAATTTGTTGGCGAACGGAAGAATTAGCCGAATTTTTCATTTAACTAAATTTATAATTAACCATAATTCTTTCAAAGAAATATTTTCCAAAACATATTTTTTTAGTACTATAAGAACAACAATTAACAATCTTAATCTTAATCTTTTATTAAGCTATTTAATATTTTAACTTTAGTAAAATTATTTTTAGGCAAATAATTTGGATTATTAAGGTTCTGAAGTTGCCATCGATGCTCAGCATCGAAAAGTATTTTTCCTTGTTTTTAGTAAAAAAAATTTAACTAATTTTACTCCTTTTATTCACTTAAGAAGTAAAAAACTATTTAACAGTATTTTTTTAACTTAAAACATTGGAAAAAATTGAGTGATTTATTTGGTTTTGTGCAAAAAATATTTTTCGATGCTGAGCATTGATGGCAACTTCAGGGACCTGATTATTAAAATACTTATTTATAAATAATTTAGCTAAATATTCTTCCCCGGAAATAATTAGGCTAAATAATCATTTTACGAAATCTGAATTTGGTAAAATTATTATTTATCCAAATTATTTTATCTTTCAATCAAATTATTATTCAATACAATTAATTATCATTCAGCCAAGTTATTATTTAACTAAATTATTTAATTACTTAACAAAATTATTATTCAATAAAATTATCATTTAGTCGAATCATAATTTAATGAACTGTTTAAAGAAGCAACAAGTTCTTTTTTTCTATTTACTCAAATTGTTGATGAGTAAAATTTAAAATTAACCAAGTTATTACTTAGTAAAAATATTAATCAAACGAGAATTTGACTTTCAGGGTGTCTACACTGAGAAAACATTTTTTTAAATTCAAAAATAAGTAGTCAACTAAAAAAAGGGTTTAAATTAAATATTTTATATAATTGAATTTAACATAATTTTTATTCAATCAAATTTATTATGTATTGAATGAAAATTATTACATTTAATTCAAAAATAATTTTTGGTTGACTGAATAGCAAAGACAATTATGTTTGATTCAAAAATATTGTTTTCTCAGTGTACTATTTTCGTTCAACAAAATGCTTTTATTTATGAAAATAATTTAATTCTTGTGAAGAATTTTATTAAAATTTTTGAAAATAATAAGCAGTAATAATTAATTATTATATGCTTAATAAATAATAAACATTAAATTTGCTCAAGAAATAGATCAATATAATTCATTTGAACATTCAGAAATTGGAAATTATATAAATTTAAGAGAAGTTCAATTATTATAATAATTATTAAATAATAATAATAATAGAATAAAATAATTTTTAAAAGCAAAAAATGTATTTAAAACTTTAAGAGAGACTTTATTTTTTAAATAAATAAAAGTAAAACTATAATTATGCGCTCACTAAGTTCCCTTGATTATTTTCGAAAACATTAAAATTATTTTTAAATTTTTCAATTATTTGTCTAGAAAAATCCAATTATCTTAAAACAATAAAATTGAAAAATTCCAACAATCTTACTTTTCAGAATCAAAGAAAAATTTGCAAAAAAAACCATTTTATTACAAAATTTAAAGTGTGAATCCTTTTTTTTTTAATTAACTAATAAAAATTTTAATTATTAATCTTCGCACTAAGAAACATGGATACATTAGAATGTGACTCTTCATAAAATCCAATAATTAATTAATTACTAAATTAAAATACTCTGAAAATTCTATTTGTTAAAAAGTTTCTAATAAAATTCTTTAACAAATTTTATTACATATTTACAGTCGAATTTCACAATATTTCTATTAACTCCATAATTTTTTAAAATTTGTTTACATAATATGTTTGAATTGAGGTCTGTTTTTTTATTATCAAATTAATTATTTTTAAATTTAAGTTCTTTGTTCAGTAAAATTTTTATTTAGCCAAGTTAATATTTGGTAAACATTTAATTTTAAATACTCAAATATTTGACTTTTTTCTATTTGGCAAATGTTTGAAATAATTTGAAATTAGTAAAATTGTTATATAACTAACATTTTTTTTGACAAATAAAATTTTTAATCAGTAAAGATCACAAATGAGTACAATTTTTTTAATTAAGAAAATTTTTTGCAAATTATTATAAAGGAAAATTATCATTTAACGATAATGTTATTTAGAAAAAAAATCATTTAACCAAATTGTAATTCAGTAAAGTTTTCGTTGAGCAAAGTTATTATTTAGTAAACATTTTGTTTTTTCTATTTAGCAAATTTAATAAAAAATGGTTCGGAAATATTATTATGTAGCCAAATTTTTATGTGACTGAATTATGAACAACTATCGTAATATTTAAATTTTGTACATTTTTTTCTTATTGAATTGTCGCCTAATAGAAAAATTCTAATTCAACCTAATTATTTTATTTAAAATTTTTTTTCATAAGCAAAATTACGATACAATTAAATAAATAACTCAAAATTCTCTCAAAAAATTTTCCCTCTAAGCAGAATTATCAAATATAATTAAGTAAATAAATCAGAATCCTAATTTAAGAAGGATAAATTTCTCAAACCAAATAAAAATTACCACTGTGAATTATACAGTGACAAATAAAAATTTCCATAAAATGAAATTTCGGACAAATTGATATTCGCCAATTAGAAATTCCTCTCAATAAAAATTCGTGTTAAAAAATTCTCAAACAAGATTAATTGGCTAATAAATACCTTCCCATTTCTTGATGAGAATGTAAAAAAAAGTAATTAAGCGAAGAATATTTAAATATAAACATATTGAACTGTTTATTTGATTAAAAAAAAAAAAGAGAGAGAGAAGAAACTGACAATGAAGAGTCTTTTGAAAGAGATGATAGAGGGTGTGTGTATATGTAGCGGGGGGAGAAGAGGGAATCTGAGGCGAGAATCTTTACGGCATTTAACGACGATTTCGATCGTTTACGACTTTAATAATTTAGGCGCGTCTACGCTCGCGACGCTCGACACGTTTTCGGTCGTAAAGTGCGCGTCTAAATCCGTATTTATGGGGAAGAAGTGGCCGACCAACTGCTTTTTTTTCTTTTTTTTCTTGCTTTTTCTCACTCATTCGCCTTCAACATATCCAATGTAAACTACCAATTGGATGGACAGATCAGAATGTATTTATCGTTGATATTGTTGAGACAACAAAAATTCCAAAGAGCAATATATGTCACACGAGTTTTTCCCTTATTTCAGGGGCGTGAAATTCAATTTCATTGAGAAATGTGCATACAAATTTACATCCTTTTTTTAAATTTATACGATAAATTCTATTATTAAATTAATTTTATTATTAATTATTATTATTATTATTATTAAACACTATTATTAATATTATAATTAATTAATTATTATATTAATTATTATTAATATTAGTATTAATTAATTAATTAATTAATATAATATAATGTAATATATTAAACAACAGGGTTGCCACACTTTTGCTCTTTTAAAATTTCCTGACTTTTCCAGGTTGTCCAGGTTAGAAAATGGAATTTTTCCAGGTTTTTAAAACTACAATTATTATTAATTAGAAACTTATTCGAAAACATCAGTAACTTCATTTGTAGTTAAATATTTAATCATTGTTATTTTTTCACATAGAAATTCAGATTTTTCAAAATTCAATTTTTAAAAATTTATTTTTTAAAGAATTGAATTATTTTTAAAAAATATAAATTTTTTCACGTTTTTTTCAGAATAATTTGTCAAAATTCAATTATTAACAATGTTTCCTATTTCGAAAAATTTTAACAAAAGAATTCAATTATTTAAAAAGAAATTTTAATAAAATTCGTAACAAGAATTCAATTATTTTAAAGAGTAATATAATTCTTTGCAAAACTCAGATTATGTTCAAAATTTTACAAAAAATCTCGTTAATTTTTAATTACTTTTATAAATAATAGAATTTTTCTCTAATATTCAAGCATTTCTGTAAAATTTTAACAAAACTCTTGTTTTGTTTTACATTATATTTATAATTTTTATCCAATTTCTCAAAAAAATAAATTGTTCCTAAAAATTTTATTAAAATTTGGCAAAAGAATTCAATTATTTAAAAATTTGTTAATATAATTCTTTATAAAAATGCAATTTTCAGAAACATTGAATTATTTAATAAAGTATTTATTTTTCTAGTCAAAAAATCCAATATTATTAAACAACATTTTTTATAATATTCTACACGAACATTCAATTTTTTCCAAAAATTAAAAATTTTAAAATTAATAACCACATTGCAAAATTTCTATTATTTTGAAAACAATTTTAATCGAATTTCTCAAGAAATGTAATTATTCTTTACAATTATAGTAAAATTCGTCAAAAGAATTTCATTTTTTAAAAAATTTGTTTATAAAATTATTTACCAGAATTAAATTTTAAGAAAAATTCCATTTTTTTAAATTTGTTTATACAATTCTTTACCAGAATTAAATTTAAGAAAAATTGAATTATTCAATACATTATCTTTGTTTGTATTTAAATAATTCAATTCTCGTAGAATTTTCTGATAATAATTGATTTTTGTAAAATGATTTTTAGATAAAATTTTATATAAAATTTGAATCTTTATTTCCTTACATATATTTAATTGAAGAATTTTTAAATAATTAAAATTTCGTAAAATTAAATATTGTAAACAAATAGATTTGAAAATTGTTAAAGAACTTTTTCGAAAATTATTAAAATTATTTGATTTAAAGAAGAATTTTAGTAAAAAATTCTAAAAATAATAATCGTAATGATGAAAATAATTTTTTAAGAAGTTACAGTAAAAATGTAGCAAGTAAACATTTTTAAAAAAAATTAATTCTACTTCTGTAGAAGTGTTCATTAAAAGTATAAAAAATTATATTTTTCAAAGATTTTAATTTAAAACCTTTTGAAAATTTCATTATTCCTAAAAATTCAAATAAAAATTGAATTCTCTTAACAAATTTTAATAAAATTTTTATGAATAGTTCCAATTTTTGATAAATTTGATGCAACGAATTTTATAAAATATTAAAAACAATTAAAATTCTAAATATAATTTTATTAAAATTTTTCTAAATAATTGAATTTCGGAAAAATTGTATTATTTATAAAGATAATTAAAATTTTGATTAAAATTTTTGTAAATAATCGAATTTCGGAAAAAATTGTATTATTTATAAATATAAGTGAAATTTTGATTACAATTTTTATAATTTTTTTAACATAATTTGATTTTCTATGAAGAATTTTATTTAAATTATTTTGAAAAGAATTGAGTTGAAGGTACAAAAGAATTTCATTAAAATTTTGGAAAATAATTTAATCGCCTTTGAAGAATAAATAGAAAGAACTAAAATAATAGAATTTCTCAGAAGAATTTTACAACTTACTTTTAAAAATAATAGAATTTCTGCAGTATTATCTAATTACTGCAAAAATTCAATTTGTTTTAGTGTTTTTAACTAAAATTCTTCTATAAATCCATTATTTTAAAAAATCAAGTAAATGCATATTAAATAATTTAACTAATTTCAGAACAACTTTAGTTATTATAATTTTTTTAAATTTTGAGTTTTTTTTTAATTTTTAATAAAATCCATTTATGATTGAAATTTTACAAAATTCAAAATGAATATCTTTTCAAGTTTAGTTAATTATGTAAATTCTAAATGCAAGTCTTTTAAAATTGAATTAATTTTGAAATATTTATTTGAAATCAGATTTTAAGAATAAATACAATTAGAAAACAATAATTTTCCAGGGTTTCGATAAAAATTCCGACTTTTCCATAGGTTTTTTCAATTTTTAAAAAATTCTCTGACATTTCCAGGTTTTCAGGTTGCGTGCACTGAAAAAAATTTATTTGATTCAAATAACTGATTATTTGTCTATAATCAAATAAATATTTACTTGAATCAAATAATTTTTATTTGAATCAATTAATTAGTATTTGCTTCAAATACTGAAATATTTGATTCAAATACAATTTATTTGATTCAAATAAAAATTATTTGACTATTATCAAATAAATATTTACTTGAATCAATTAAATAATATTTGCTTCAAATACTGAAATATTTGATTCAAATACAATTTATTTGATTCAAATACAATTTATTTGATTCAAATACAATTTATTTGATTCAAATAAAAATTATTTGATTCAAGTAAATATTTATTTTATTATAGACAAATAATCGGTTATTTGAATCAAATAAATTTTTTTTTCAGTGTGGCAACTCGTTCAATAAGTAAATAATGTAGTAAATTATGTGGAACATAATTATAATATTATTAATTAATTGCTCTAATGTTATTAATAAAATTACACTAATTCCGTTACTCCCAAGATAAGACCATTGTAGGCCCCTTATTAGCCCAATTTTTTCGCTCAAGTTTATTTAGTCTAATGATAAGGAAATAAAATGCGACATTTTTTCCCCAAAAAAAAGGAAGGGGATTTTTTTGTTGGCCCAGACGAATGGTAAATATATTCTGATATGTCTCACTGTGTTTGGTTTTGTATTTACACAAAAGCAATGATTACGGCTTATTTTCTAAGTATACGTATATATATATAAATGTATCTTGTGTTGAACACTCACCGAGAACGGAGACAGCAGAACTCATCTACGCTCCTTCAACTCCCTTACGTCCTGTAAAAACACAAGCAAAAGCTGGTTAGTTACACACAAGAAAATGAAGACTGGTTTGTTCTAAGAGTAATTCTCTTACTTTATAAAGTAAATGGAGAAGCAAGGCATCGTTATGCGACTCCTCATATCTCAACTATTAATCAACTCTCCTATAACCAATTAATAATTCCCGTAGCATCTTATAAACACTGTCTTTATCTTTAAAATTTCATTAACATCTCTGTTTATTATAATTCCATTTTGTTTTTACGTAAATGTAGAGTTTAGTACTTTACACTCAATATTGTAGTGCTAATATTTTTTTTAATTTATTTTTGTTCTTGGACCGTTGGGGACTGAAAATGGCAGTGCCAGGGCTGAAACTAGGCATAACCCTTATAGGCCTTGTTACAATCGGTGTGGAAATATTGAATCTGATTAAAATTAAAAAATAAATTAAAATAGTGATAATAATTTATTAATCTACAGCTCACTTTTGGCCTAACTGGAGCTAAAACTGGCCCTGGCAGGGCTGAAACTATTTTTAACCCTAACCATGCACTGAGAAAACAGTATATTTGAATTAAACATAATTATGTTTGATTCAAATATAAATTCAATCTTTGTTATATATAGTCAACCAAAAAATTATCTTTGAATTAAACGTAATAATTTTAATTAAATACATAATAAATTTGATTAAAAAATTATGTTTAACTCAATTATAACATTTGTTTAATTTAAACATATTTTTTTATTAACACTTATTTTTTAATTTTAAAAAAAACTTGTCAATGTGGGCCTTGTTTTAACCAAATGTTGAAATATTACAAACTTGATCACAAAAATAATATAATTTTAAAGTTTTCTCATGACTTTTTTCAAATTTCCAAAAAAAATTTTTGACTTCTTTTTTAAATAAATATTTAATCATTATTTTCTTTCTATAGGAATTAAGATTTCCAAATTCAAACCTTTAAAAACTCAATAACTTAGGAGAATATTATAAATCATGAAAAAATTTAAGTTGACACGCAGTGATAAAATCAGTATTGCATTCCTCAAGAATATTTTAACTACACTGAAAAAAAAAAATTTATTTAATTCAAATAACCGATTATTTGACTATTATCAAATAAATATTTACTTGATTTAAATAATTTTTATTTGAATCAAATAAATTGTATTTGAATCAAATATTTCAGTATTTGAAGCAAATACTATTTAATTGATTTAAATAAAAATTATTTGATTCAAGTAAATATTTATTTTATAATAGTCAAATAATCGGTTATCTGAATCAAATAAATTTTTTTTTCAGTGTATAAACATAAATTTTCGAAGACTTTACTTTAAATCCTTTTTAAAATTCAATTATTTATAATAATACATGCTATAATGCTTTTAAAATTAAATTATAATTATAAAAATTTTAAGTGAAATTCATTTTTCAATCAATTCTTTTAGAAAATATTCAAAAAAAAAACCAATGGTTTGCATGTAATAAAAATAAATAATTAATTATTTCGTAAACTTGAATTTTTATGAAAAATTTAAAAAAAAATTTAAAGATAATTGAATTCTTTCGACGAATTTAAAGAAACAATTTTTAATAAAAACTAGTTGAAAATCTGCGATAATTTCAATATTTATAAAAATAATTGAATACTTGTAACGATTTTTATTAAAAATTATTATAAAGAATTGAAAAGTATTATTAATTATGAAAATAATTAATTTCTTAGTTTTATTCAAATTTTTTGCATAGTTTAATTTCTCAGAATTTTTCAAAACTATTTGAAAATAATTGAATTCCATGGAGAAATTTTATTAAAAAATTGAAAATAATTGAAATCTGACGAAGAATATTATTGAATTTTTTTAAATACTTAAATTCCTATGAAAAATTTTATTTTTAAAAAGAATTTAATTCTTGAAAAGAATTTTATGAAATTTCCTTAAATAATTGAATTGCTTCGAAGAACTTTCATTTTTATGAAAATAATTAAATTCTTGTAACGATTTTTATTAAAAATTATTATAAAGAATCAAATTTCGGTGATGAATTTTATTTATGGCAATCATTGAATTTCGTTGAAAAATATTACTATTTATGAAAATAGTAAATTTCTCGTGAAAAATTTTATTCAAGTGTTTTAAATAATTGAATTTCTCAAAATTTTTCAAACTTTTTTGAAAATAAATGAATTCCATGGAGAAATTTTATTAAAAAATTGAAAACAATTTAAATCTGACGAAGAATATTATTAAATATTTTTAAATAATTGAATTCCTGTAAAAAATATTATTTTTAAAAAGAATTGAATTCTTCAAAACAATTTCATAAAATTTCCTTAAATAATTGAATTGCTTGGAAGAATTTTCGTTTTTGTGAAAATAATTGAATTCTTGTAACCATTTTTATGAAAAATTATTATAAAGAATCAAATTTCGGTGATGAATTTTATTTATGGCAATCATTGAATTCCGTTGAAAGTATTATTATTTATGAAAATAATTAATTTCTAGTGAGGAATTTTATTAAAATTTTTTGAAATAATTGAATTTCTCAGAATTTTTCGATACTTCTTAAAAATAACAGAATTCTATGGAGAAATTTTATTAAAAAATTGAAAATAATTGAAATCTGACGAAGAATATTATTCAATTTTTCGAAACAATATTTGAAGAAAATAATTGAATTTCTATGAAAAATTTTATTTTTAAAAAGATTTGAATTCTTGAAAAGAGTTTTATGAAATTTTCTTAAATAATTGAATTGCTTTGGAAGAATTTTAGTTTTTACGAAAATAATTAAATTTTTTCATAAATATACCTAGGAACAATGGTATATATATTACGAAAATAATTGTTTTCCATAAACAATTCTTTTATAATCTTTAATATTTATAAATCATTTAATCAAAATTTGTTAAAATAATTTAATTCACGAGAAAAATGTTATTAATCATCAAAATGATTTTTCTTTTGGAAAATTTTATCAAAATAGTACATAGATATTTTAAATAATGGAAATGAGAAAAATTTTTTTGAAATGGTTGTAATTTTCCTAAGAAAGTTATAAAATTTTTTTTAAAATAGTGGAATTTTAGAGAAGTATTTTATTATTTTGAAAGATAATTGAAAATTCGGCAGGAATTTTAAAAAAATGTTTAACGTAATTGAAATTATGTGAGGAAGTTTATTACTTTTGAAAATAATTGAATTTATGTAATCAGTGTAGAAATATTAAAAACTGATTTGAAATGAAAATAATTTAAAACAATATTGACAATTATTTATTTAAACTAGTACACTGAAAAAAAAATTTATTTGATTCAAATAACCGATTATTTGACTTTTATCAAATAAATATTTACTTAAATCAAATAATTTTTATTTGAATCAAATAAAGTGTATTTGAATCAACTATTTTAGTATTTGAAGCAAATATTATTATTATATAAAATAAAATTTTTCATTTTTTTTTTTTTTTTTTTTTTCATTTTTTATAAATATTATTATTTAATTGATTCAAATAAAAATTATTTGTAAATAATTAAATAATATATATAATAAATAAAAATAATAATAATATATATTTTTAAGTAAATATTTATTTGGTAATATTTAAATAATCGGTTATTTGAATCAAATAAATTTTTTTTCAGTGTATTCCAATCACAAATTCCAATGTCAAAAACAAGAAAATACAAGAATTGTCTAGAACCAAACTTGGCCCCAACAGGGCCCAACTTTATCCAACCTCTAAAAAGACGAATTTTGAAACTAATCCCCAATTTTGAGAAACAGACAAACACTTTATTTTCAGAATATTCAACAACAAAAAAAAATAAATAAAAGATATTTTACATCGATTGGAAGTGAATAGGAATTGAAGGAGAGAGGTTGGACGCAATTAGATGACATTAATTAGCTGTTAGCATAACAATGGGTAAGGATGATCGTTTGTGTGAGGATGAGCCCCGATGGGTCCCGGGCCTTCATAAATTTACATGTCTTTGGCCGCGAGAATCATTTTTTACGAGCGTTAAGAAATGACCCTGAAATGTATGTGTGGCGAGATTGGACCTACAGCAACGCTTGAGCATATTACGAGTCCCCATGGTGTTGCTCATAATAACCATCGATATACCTAACTTCTCTTCTCTCTCCTTCGCACTCATATTCACTCTTATTTCCCTTTTTACTTGAGCCGTTTCTTGGTGTGAAGAAAAAGAAAAAAAAAGAAGAGGAGGAGGTAAAAAAAAGGAATTTCAAGTTCGATCTTGTTAACCACTTTTCAAAAATACAATGTGTAAAATTGACATCTGAATAAACAAAAAAAAAACATTTGGGGAATAAATAAAGAAAAATTATAATTATGTAATTATAATAATGTAATTTTAATTATTTGCCTATAAAAATTTATTTATAATTTTATAGTTTTCAATTTCATTTTAACTTCTAAAAAGTAAATAAAAACTATTTGGACTTTTTCTGGAAGAATTTTTTTTATTAAGCAAGACAATATTTTCATTTTTTTCTATACTTTTTTCTACTCAAATTAGCTAGATTCTTGGTTCCTATTTAGTTTCTAGCTAGAACCTGACCAGTGACCCTAGTTTTAGCCAAAAAACTTGTCACAATCCTATTTTTAAAAAATAAAAAGAATTTTCTTATTGCTAAGAAACATTTTTACTTTTTTGTACTTTTATCTACTAAAATTAGCTGGGATCTTAGTTTTTATACATAGGTTCTAGCTAGGACCTGACCAGTAATCCTAGTTTCAGCCAAAAAACTTGCTACAATCCTATTATGAAAACAGAGAACTTTCGTACTGCCAAAGACATTTTTTGACTTTTATCTTCTTATCTTTGTTTAAATTAGTTAGGTTCTTACATTTTATCTAGGCTGTAGCTAGGGCCTGACCAGTGAATCTAGTTTTAGTCCAAAAACTTGTTACAATCCTATTTTAAAAACCTAGAGAGTTTTCTTACTAAAGAAATTTTTTTTTAACATTTTTATAAATTTTTCTGCAAAAATTAGCTAGGTTCTTAGTTCTTATCTAGGTTCTAGCTAGAACCTTACCAGTGACTATAATTTTAGATAAAATTGTCGCGATTCTATTTTAAAAGCCTATAAAGAATTTAATTGAAGAAACATTTATACATTTTTCTACTAACATTAACTAGGTTCTTAGTTTTTATCTATACAGGTTCTAGCTGGGACCTGGCCAGTGACTCTAGTTTCAGCCAAAAAACTTGTCACAACTCTTTTTTTAAAATCTATAAAGATTTTTCTTATTGTAGAAACATTTTTACCTTTTCTAACATTTTTCTGCTAAAATTAGCTAGGTTCTTGGTTCTTATTTAGTTTCTAGCTAGAACCTGATCAGTTTTCCTAGTTTTAGCCAAAAAAATTGTCACAACTATGTTATAAAAACCTATAGAGAATTTTCGTACTAAAAAAGACATTCTTTTAGTTTTATCTATACTTTTCTTTGATTCAATTAGTTAAGTTCTTGAATTTTATCCAGGCTGTAGCTAGGGCCTGACCAGTGAATCTAGTTTTAGTAAAAAAAATTGTCACAAAATTTCAAAAACCTAGAGAATTTTATTACTGAAGAAACATTTTTTTATATTTTTATATATTTTTCTACTAAAATTAGCTAGGTTCTTAGTTCTTATCTAGGTTCTAGCTAGAACCTCACCAGTGACTATAATTTTAGATAAAATTGTCGCGATTCTATTTTAAAAACCTATAAAGAAATTAATTGAAGAAACATTTATACATTTTTCTACTAACATTAACTAGGTTATTAGTTTTTATTTATGTATATTCTAGCTGGGGCCTGTCCAGTGACTCTAGTTTCAGCCAAAAAACTTGTCACAACTCTATTTTTAAAATCTATAAAGAATTTTCTTATTGTAGAAACATTTTTACCTTTTCCAACACTTTTCTACTAAAATTAGCTAGGTTCTTGGTTCTTATTTAGTTTCTAGCTAGAACCTGACCAGTTTCCCTAGTTTTAGCCAAAAAACTTGTCACAATCCTGTTATAAAAACTTATAGAGAATTTTCGTACTAAAAAGGACATTCTGTCACTTTTATCTATACTTTTCTTTGATTCAATTAGTTAGGTTCTTAAATTTTATCTAGGCTGTAGCTAGGGCCTGACCAGTGAATCTAGTTTTAGAAAAAAAACTTGTCACAATCCTATTTCAAAAACCTAAAGAATTATATTGCTGAAGAAACATTTTTTTATATTTTTATATATTTTTCTACTAAAATTATCTAGGTTCTTAGTTCTTATCTAGGTTCTAGCTAGAACCTTACCAGTGACTATAATTTTAGATAAAATTGTCGCGATTCTATTTTAAAAACCTATAAAGAAATTAATTGAAGAAACATTTATACATTTTTCAACTAACATTAACTAGGTTCTTAGTTTTTATCTATGTAGATTCTAGCTGGTACCTGGCCAGTGACTCTAGTTTCAGCCAAAAAACTTGTCACAACTCTATTTTAAAAACCTAGATAATTTTCTTACTAAAGAAATTTTTTTTTCCTTTTTTATACATTTTTCTGCAAAAATTAGCTAGGTTCTTAGTTCTTATCTAGGTTCTAGCTAGAGCCTGACCAGTTTCCCTAGTTTTAGCCAAAAAACTTGTCACTATCCTGCTATAAAAACCTATAGAGAATTTTCGTAATAAAAAAGACATTCATTTAATTTTATCTATACTTTTCTTTGACTCAATTAGTTAGGTTCTTAAATTTTTTCTAGGCTGTAGCTAGGGCCTGACCAACGAACCTAGTTTCAGTAAAAAAAACTTGTCACAATCCTATTTTTAAAACCTAGAGAATTTTATTGCTGAAATTAGCTAGTTTCTTAGTTTTTATCTACATAGCTACTAGCTAGGACGTGACCAGTGACACTAGTTTCAACCAAAAAATTATCAGAATTCTGTTTTAAAAACCTAAAAATATAAAGAATTTCCTGAATGAAGAAACAGTTTTACATTTTTATACTTTTTACTACCAAAATGAGCTAGGTTCTTAGTTCTTATCTAGGTTCTAGCTAGGACCTGACCAGTGACCCTAGTTTAAGTCAAAAAAACTTGCCACCCCCCTATTTCAAAAACATAAGGATTCTTTCTCACTGTAAAAGAAATTTTTCCACTTTTTATTCTGTTCTTTACAAAAATTACTAGATTTTTGTGTTCCATCAAGGCTCTAGCTAAAACCTGGCAAGTGATTCTAGTTTCAGGCAAGGAACTTGTCACAAATTGAATAAAAACCAATTTTAATAAAACCTAGGGATTTAGTGTCTCTTTAATTTTTTAATGACACCTCTGCATTAAATAGAGAAGTGAAATAATTCCATTTACACATACTTCGGAGGGAGGATGGGGACAAATTATATTTCACTCGTTTGTATAATTAGTATATATATGCGGGTTGTTATCTCGATGCAATACTTTATTTTAATCTTTATATGATAGGACACGAAAAAAAGGTCTTATATATCCAGTTCTGCATTTAACAACTGATTTCAGAAAGTTCTTAAGTATATTCAAGTCCACCACACTTTTTATATGAATGAAATTTTATTTTTTTTCCTCTTCTTCTCCTTTTTACAAACACGACTCCGCGAGAGATTGCTCGTAAAATAAATAGAGAAAAAGAACAAATGTCTTGATAGTCTTACAAATGTTCAAACCATAAAACTCTACTGGTTTTCTTCCTTTTTTTGTTGTTCGACTTTATATTATATATTTAAAGGAAAAATCACTAAATCAGGGGAAAAATTATTATCTAAGTTGAGACAAATTGGATAAATTGGACCAAAACGTGGTGAAACTTGGCGCTGGATAGGCAACTTTGTACGTGAAAATATAGTTTTAAGTTGTGTAAAGAAAATAATAATAAAAATGATAAGGAGAGGAAAAACGGAAAAAGAGAAAAAACGGGGTGAAACTTGGCTCTAAGAGGGCCTTTTTGTACACTATGAAGTTTTAATTGGCAGGGCTGAAACTAGGCGGCAGGAGGAGAAATTCTACAAGGAAGGGAGAATATAAGAAGGAAAGAAGCTAATTAGGGTCATTTTCGGCTGAAACCGGGCGCTAAAAGGGCAATAGCTACACGGAAGGAAAAAAATACAGAAAATTTAAATAGAGGCCAAATCGGGCAAAAAGCTGGCTCTGGGAGGGCAATTTCCATCCGCCAGGGGAAATAGAGAAAAAATAAACTAATTGGGGCCAAAAATCTGTCACTGGATGAGCAAATTCTACGCTCGGAAAAGGAATACAACAAATATAAACTAATTAAGGTCAAATCGGGTTAAAACCGGGCGGAAAAAAGGCAACTCTCTAACGGGAGGAACAAATACTAATTAAGACCAAATCGGGCCGAAACCTGGCCCTATAAGGGCAATAAATCCACGTAAGGGGAAATTGTAGGAAAATCTAAATTACCACAGTCCAAATCGGGTCAAAACCGGGCAATTTCTACCCGGGGATTAAAGAATACAAAAAAACAAAGTAAAAATAGTAAAATTTTCTGCAATTACTATAATTATTACCACAAGTACCATATTATCGGAAAAAAGAAACTTTTAAACATGAAAAATTGATGGAAAAAGTTACACCAACTTTGTAGGGAAATAAGTAAAAACAGAAAAAAGACAGTTAAATGCATTTATGAGCATTAGATTATACCCCAATGTGTGTGATCAGAGAAGGTGTCTTTATACCTCCTTGTTGAAGGTGGACATTTATTTTTGTTTCAATGGCTCGTATTCTTATAGTATATATACGTATATATGAATACACACACAAAGTGGATAAAGTGCATTGCATTTGATATGTTTTTGTGCACTAGTGTGCGAGTATGAAAGAGTGGGCGAATGTGAAACGAGTTACCGAACGTGCAAAATGGATGTCTCTCGCTTCGCCTCGAATTAATAAACAGCAACAAATGACTGCCTATATCTTTCCCTCTTATACAGCCTCCCTCTTTCCTGGGTCGCGTCTCACCCCCCTTCCAACTCCTCTCTCTTTTACTGAAAACCAACTAACATACCTTGATGTGCATTCGAAACTTCTTCTCTCTCACTCTTTCTCTCATTCCTTATAATACTCACTGGTTTCATCAAACGAGTAGGCAATTCGTAACCAGTCAGTCTGATTTCAACGAATCTACACTCAATAGATTTTACATATTTCGCGATGAGAGTCATTTGTAAACGATAAAATGAATCTGCATTAAATTTTATGCTGAATATTATATGTACTTTTAACACGTATAAGAAAATCGACAGCAGAAAAAAAGGGAAAATATAAAAATATATGTAAATTATTTATTATTTTTTTTAGAGAAATTAATTGATAACGTAGTGAAGAAATTTTAGTTATTAATACAGAGTTACTGAACATTTTACAAAAAATTTGTTTTTTGCAAATTTAAATTAATTTATTGTTAAAATAAATAAAATGTAATCATTACTTTAATTTTATTTTTTGATTCAAATTTAAGAAACATTTCTTTTTTTGGAAAATTAAAACCAATTTATTATTAAAATCAATGTAAGATTGAATAAAATTTTGCAAACAATTAAGTTTTTGAAAATTCAAACTACTTCATTGAACAAATAAAAATTTAATAAAAATAATGTTTCTTTTAATTTTACAAGAAGTTTATTTTTAGTAAATTAAAATACCTGTGACTTAAAAATTTTAATTTGGAGAATTTCGGTTATAATAATCATTATAATCAAAATTCTCCAAATTAAAATTTATTTGTGGAAAATTGAAATTAATTTATTAATCAAATAAGAATATAATAAAAAAGTTTCTTTTAATTTTACAAAAAGTTAATATTTAGTAAATTCAAATACCTGTGACTTAAAAATTTAAATTTCGAGAATTTTGATTATAATAATCATTATAATCAAAATTCTCAAAAATTAAAATTTATTTGTGGAAAATTAAAAATAAATTTATTAATCAAATAAAAATTTAATAAGAATAAAGATTACTTTAATTTTACAAGAAGTTAATTTTTAGCAAATTCAAATGCCTGTGACTTTTGAAAATTTTAATTTGAAGAATTTTGATTTTAATCATTATTATAATCAAAATTCTCATAATTAAATTTTATTTGTCAAAAATTCAAATTAATTTATTAATCAAATAAGAATATAATAAAAAAGTTTCTTTTAATTTTACAAGAAGTTAATTTTTAGTAAATTCAAATGCCTGTGACTTTTGAAAATTTTAATTTCAGAAATTTTGATTTGGATCAAAATTCTCCAAATTAAAATTTATTTATGGAAAATTGAAATTAATTTATAATTCAAATAAAAATATACTAACAAAGTTTCTTTCAATTTTACAAGAAGTTAATTTTTAGTAAATTCAAATACCTGTGACTTAAAAATTTAAATTTCGAGAATTTTGATTATAATAATCATTATAATCTAAATTCTCAAAATTAAAATTTATTTGTGGAAAATTGAAATTAATTTATTAATCAAATAAAAATTTTAAAATAATAAAGTTTTCTTTAATTTTACAAGAAGTTAATTTTTAGTAAATTCAAATGCCTGTGACTTTTGAAAATTTTAATTTGGAGAATTTTGATTATTATAATATTATTATAATATTATTATAATTAATTATTATAATATTATTTCTATAATTTTAATTATTATAATGTGAAATAATAACATAATCAAAATTCTGAAAATTAAAATTTTCAAAGGCACATGTATTTGAATGTACAATAAATTAACTTCTTACAAAATTAAAAGAAACTATTTTTAATATATTTTTATTTGATTAATACATTAATTTGAATTTTTCACAAATAAATTTCAATTTTTTGAATTTTGATTATAATAAATATAATAATAAAAATTCTCCAAATTAAAATTTTCAAAAGTCACAGATATTTGAATTTACTAAAAATTAACTTCTTGTATAATCAAAAGAAACTTTATCTTTATCATATTTTTATTTGATTAATAAATTAATTTGAATTTTCCACAAATAAATTTTAATTTTCAGAACTTTCAAAAGTCACAGGTCTTTGAAATTACTAAAAATTAACTCCTTGTACAACTAAAAGAAACTTTGTTCTTAAATTATATTTTTATTCTATTAATAAATTAATTTGAATTTTCCAAAAATTAATTGTTTATCAAATTTTATTCAACCTTATTAATTTTAATAATAAATTGGTTTAAATTTTCCGAAAAAAAGAAATGTTTCTAAAATTTGAATAAAAAAATTAAATGACATTAAAAGTAGAACTTTTTTTATTTTAACAATAAATTAATTTAAATTTGTATAACATTTTTCTATAATGATAATATTCTTATCATAACTTAAAAAGTCGAATTAAAAATCCTATTTTGACTTTTCGAAACTCTAAATTATATTTTTTCAATAAAATTTAAATTATTAAGAGTCAAAAATAATTTTGTTAAATAATATTATACTATGTATTTAAAAAACACATTTTTTCTGTTAATTCAATAAAAAGTAAACAATTCGCCAAAAAATTATTTTTGTCTTCCAACTTTACATGTGTGTGTTTAAAAAATATAAGTTGACTGACAAATAAAATTTTGGTAATTAAATATTAAAATTAATGACAAGGGAAAAATTTTTTTTTTTTAAGAAATAGTGTAACAATTGGTTAAATATAGGGAAACATTTATAATACAAATATTTGTACAACTGCAAACCGTTGTCTAATGAAAAGTGACAAACACTTCATATTCATCAGACATGAGTAATGAGTATCTGGAACGGAACCAAAATTCTGCGACTCTTTATATATATATATATATATATATATATATATATATATATATATATATATATATATATATAACTATCTGGGTTCTAAATGTTTCCTTTTTCAAAAAAAATCCACCTT
Source organism: Leptopilina drosophilae (assembly GCA_032873175.1). NCBI lineage: Eukaryota > Metazoa > Arthropoda > Insecta > Hymenoptera > Figitidae > Leptopilina > Leptopilina drosophilae. The sequence continues at coordinate 52,912,739 of CM065479.1, forward strand.
CAAATTCAATTTTTACTCTAATGACAATCATATATTTTCATCTCAATATTTTTTGTAAAGTTAAAACAAAAATTATTTCTAAGAATGTATTTTTAAAAGATTTTTTTAAAGTTTTAATGAAGTAAAAATCAATATATAAATCAGGGACTTACACGAACACGAATTTTCGTGTTTTTTCGTTTAATTAAAAAGTCCCTGATATAAATTAATATATAAAAAACTTTTAACTAAAAATTAATTAGTACTAAAAATTATTTAATTTCAATTGTGCTTTAAATAGATATCACAGTGTTGGTGGAAGTAAAACCAAATTTTATTTTTTAGACAATGAAATAAAAATGGTAGAAAACAAAATTCTTTGTAAGTTGTAAATTTTGATCCGATCAGAATTTTTTATTTTACGAACGGAAATTTTTCAATTAAATTAATGTTACTGGATTATTGTAAACCCGGATTAAGAATTAATACAATTAATTAAATTTTAACGCATACCGAATTTTTAAATTAAATTTTTATTACTGATTAATTTTTTATGTCAATTAATTTAATTTCACTCAAGAAAATTTATCTTTTTTTTCTCCTCAAAATTAAATATCTGTTTTTTAATTTTGGCAGCATGGATATAGTTTATTTTATAAAATTCTGTATCCTACCATTTAATAAACTAATTTTTAAAACAATATGGTTAAATATTATTAAACCAAATAGAAAATTATCCTACTAAGAATAGTTTAGAGCATAAATATTAATTTTATTTCAGAAAATCGACTAAAATGGTTAATAATTGTCACGAAAGTAAAGTTTGGGTCAAATTGACCCAGTTTGTCAATAGCGTGACAAAAAAATTCTCAACGGAATTTAAACAAAATTGTTGCAAGAATCAGTTAAAGAGAATTATGAACAAAATAAAATTTGCTTTGAATTAAAAATTGAATTAATTGTAATTTAATTTAATTAAAAATAAATGTAACGCTCTCTAAAGAAAGTTTTCGAAAGAAATACCAAATTTTAGGTTATGTTTGTAATTTTTGGGAATGAAAATACACAAACTGTATCGACTCTCAACATAAACGACAGATTTTCAATTCTTGGTTCCATTTAAAATAATTGATGAAAATTGTTTTTAATTTTAAATTAAGAATGCAAACTGAGAATCAAGATAAAAACAAGGACGAATATAACTTTAAAATAATTCGCTTCTTATGTACATTTCTTCAGAGTACGTCAAAATTCTTTGAAGAATAAATATTTTAAGATTTTATTTATTTTAAGATATTAATATTTTATGGTAATATAATATTTGAAAATCTTAAGAATATTTTAAGATCTTTTATTCTTTAAATATTAAAAACTTGTAGTCTTTAGAGTTTACAATTATTTAAATTTCCAAATTGGTTTCTACTTTAATTCGACTGTAAATTATTCCAATTCACCAAAAAACAAAAGAATTAAAATGAAACCTTGAAAGGGAATATTTTTTCTTTCAAAACATGAAAGTATTTTACTTTGAAGGAATTTTCAAAACAAATTTGTACAGCCGCATCTCTTTTATTTATTCATTTCAACCTCAGGCGATGCTCAACCCATCCCTGCATTTCATTGATTCGCGCGCAGTCCCTGCCTTTTTCTTATATATATGCGCGTAAAGGACAAAAAATAAGAGACCGAGATTACATTCGTTTCTTTCTACAAAAAAAAAAAAAAAAAAAAAAAAAAAAAAATCACAAAAATTCTTAAACATCATTTTTAAAAAGCCAAAAATCAAATATAAATTATTAATTTCTCGCGCAATAAGTAAAAATCGAGGGCGAAAAAACCGGAAATGGATAAATCGTTAGAGAAAAAAAAGTGGATAATTTCTGTTGACGCGACAAACCGAATGATTCATTAAAACTTCTCATTGTTGACTTCTTCACTTAACAGCGGTTTGCTTCCTTTTACAGCCGTTGTGTAAACGAGGGTCATTACTTTTACACAAGCGTTGTAACGCATAAAAATCAACTCGTTAAATTCTTGACAATGTGGCACAACATGAAATCGAACGAAATTAACCTTGTTTCGAACAAAAAAAAGAATAAAATTAAATTAAAAAACGAAGAAAGGGGAAAAATTTTTCTTAAAAGGAAAGATTTGACCTTCTCTGCGTTTATTTTCTCTCCCTCTCTCTCTTTCGTTTCTCTCAAAGTCAACGAGACGCAAAGTGATGGAGGAGTATAAAAAAAATTCATCGCGGAGGTGGAATTGTGAAATCCTCCCGGGAAATAATAATGACGGACATAGAAATTACGAGGGGCCAATTTGCATATTTGTAATTACGCCGTTAATAACTAATTAATGAGAGATAACGAGTAAGAGAGAGAGAGAGAGAGAGAGAGAGAGAGAGAGAGAGAGAGAGAGAGAGAGAGAGAGAGAGAGAGAGAGAGAGAGAGAGAGAGAGAGAGAGAGAGAGAGAGAGAGAGAGAGAGAGAGAGGTTAAAAGCGCGCACGCTTAAACACGTGACGCAACGTGACCACAATTTCAGCCTACTCGACACACTGTTAATTAATCGACAATTAACCGTATAGTTTTATTTTTCCTATATCTTCTTCCCAATGGCAAAGCGCATACACACTGTCGTCACGAGAATATAAACCCGGTGATCGAACTGCTTAATTGTGGATGAGAACAGTGCTTAATTACACTCATACTGCAAAAATCCTTGAAGAAAAAAAAAGAAGACGAAGAAGAAGAAGAGGAAGACAAAAAAAATAGAAAAAGAAAAACGTCTATGTCTCGAGGCAAGTATATTTTTCAAGCCAAAGATCATTTCTTCATATAACAATAAAAGTTTTATAAAATTTTAAACTCACGCCAACTGTTTTTAATTATACGCGACTAATTACCGTAAAATCGAGGACTAGTCAGCAAAATTTTTTCTTTTTTTTTTGAGTTAATTAGTCTCCCGGCCATTGATAATCATATTGTTTGTAATACGAAAAATAAGAGAGAGAGAAATATTAACAAACACGCGAATTTACGATTGTTGAGAATTTTTTCTTTTTTCCTCAACTCGTATATTAAAGAGAATTGAATATTAAATCTATAAATGTGTACACGGTAAATCGTTAGGTATTAAAATAACACCAAAAAGGATTCAAATAATCCAATTTAGTGTTATTTTAATCCATTTTGGTGTTATTTTAATACCTAACGATTTACCGTGTAAGAATTCCTGAAGTGAGCTTCGGATTTTCCAAAGTTTGAAATTTGAATAACCAACTTTATAAAAATAAAGTACTAATAGAGACACAAACAACCACCAAGTTTTATTTAAAAATATTCATTTGTTTATTTTTTATAAACAAATTAAGTTTAATGGAAAACTTTTTTTGAACTTTTATATCTTATGAACGATTTGACGGATTTTAATGGAAATTTTTGCACATAATTCATAAAGATTGGAACTTTTAAAAAAAATTTATTTCATTGTTGAAAAATATTATTTGTTGTAAAAAATTATTTTTATTATTAAACAAATGAATAATTAATTATGTTCTGGATCTTTTTTGTAAAATTTTTTTTAAGATCTTTAAACTATATATCAACGAAAAAAAATTATTCACTTAGTAAATTAATTAAAAACAACGTTGCAATAGAGACAAAAAAAGTAGAAAAAAAGATTAATGTTCATATTTTTATAATAATTATTTTGCAATTAAATATTAAATTAAAAATAATATTTGGATGCATTAAATAAATTTTTTTCGTTAATGTTTATATTTTGATAATAATTATTTTACAATTGAATATTAAATTAAAAATAATATTTGGATGCATTAAATAAATTTTTTTCGTTGATAAACGTTGTGAACTTCAACTTCGTCGAAGATCCAGAAATAAGTTGAGTTTAGTAATTTAAAAATAAAAAAACTTTTTAGTAAACGCTGGTTTATAAGTACAATAGAATACTAACTTTTTGCTTCTGAATTAGTAATTTTAATAATTGAAAAAATAAGAATAATAAAGATTATTACAGAGAAAAATATAAGTATTATAACTTTTACCACTTTCGACAGTAAATATTGCTATACTTTTGAGGTAAATTTTACTAAACTTTTGATGTAAATTTTACTACGTTCATATAATGTGAGTCATTCTATTTAAAAACGACCCCCTTTATAAAAAATTGCAATCTTTAAGGCAATTTTGAAATAATTATTTCGCCTATTTCTTAAATCCAAACCTTATTTATTCTTTTAATTATCAGTTAAATCAGTTAAATCAGTTAAAAATCAAGGTTTTAAGTAGTGACTAAATCAATCAAAGCTTCTAAATCATTTAAAAACAACTGATTTTCAGTTAAAAATAACTGAAAAATTATAGTTAAACTTGACTAATTGAATCAGTCAAAAAAAATTTACTGAAAGATCAGGTTTTTTTAATTGACAATCAGTTATTTTTAGCTGTAACTGTCAGTAGAAATATTACTATTTAAATTAGTGAATGACTTTTTGCTTCTAAATCAGTTATTTTTAAATGATTCAAATTTAAAGAGATACTATTACTTAATACGTTTTTGGAAAAAAAATTTCTAAACATTACGATAGTAAATTTTTTTTAAAAAATAAAATTATTTATAAAAAAAATTAAGTTTGAAAGGTAACGTTTTAAATATCTCTAAATATACGTTACATTTGATTTTCTTGAAAATTGTGTAAAAAAAAGCCTAAATATTCTACTCTCTAAATTTGAATCAGTTACAAATAACTGATTGTCAGTTAAAAATAACTGATGTTTCAGTGAATTTTTTTTTTTTTTGACTGATTCAATTAGTCAAGTTTAACTAATTTTCCAGTTATTTTTTACTGGAAATCAGTTATTTTTTAACTGAAAATCTGTTGTTTTTAACTGATTCAGAAGCAAAAAGTCAGTCACTGATTTTTTTTTTCAAATTAAGAGAGTAGTTACATTCTCTAAAAAAATATAATTGACAATTTCAGGGGAACACTTGAAACTAATTAAATTTCACAAGAATTTCAAAGGTTATATAATGTATTTACCGAGCGGAATTTGATTTTTTGTGTTACAAAGTTTTTCCCTCTGAGACCTTGGTAAAATTTAATTAATTTCTTAAGTTCCCCTGAATTTGTCCAGAATAATATTTACAGAGAATGAAACTGAATACTTAAGCTTTATTTTGACATAAGTTTCAAGAAAATCGGACGTGCGGTTATTTTGAGATATTTAAAAAGTTATCTCTTAAATTTTATTTTCTTCATAAATAATATTATTTTAAAAAAGAAATTTGTTCACTATCCTAAAGTTAAGAATTTTTTTCTTCAAAAATACTAATAGTAAATAAAGTTTGAATTCAATATATAGGAGAAATAATTGTTTAAAGTTGGCTTACAATGGCAATTGTTTATAAATGGGGTCGTTTTGAAATAGACTGCCTCATATATTTGTAAAAAAATTAATAAAATTTACTTTGAACGTATAGAAAATTTTCTCCGAAAGTAGTAAAAGTTACCAGAAATGCTTTAGCAGAAAAATAACGCGATTCCAAGAAAAAGGTACCCAAGAAGGCAAAATTTTGAGGTTATGTTTTTAATTTTTTGATTAAAAACACATAAAGAAATTCAGTTCTCAATTGAAAATTATTTATCTTCATCATTATATCCAAAATATTCAATGAAAATTGGTTTGAATTTCAAATAATTAAAAATAAACTTCTAATCAAGATAAGACTAACACTAACCTAAGTTAACCTAAGTCACCAAAAGAATTTAAATAAATTATTTTTAAATATAAAAATAAAACTTAAAGACAAAACATAAAATTTATTATATTTCAAAATTTAAAAACTATGATTTTCAACAAACATATAATTCTAATTAATTTTAAATTATAATTAATTTGCTTTTCAGGTATATACTTTCCTTGGGAGTACGTCACAAATGTTTTATTATAGAAACTGTTACTAAAATATACTTCTATATAAACTTTTATACATAAAAGTATATTTTTAGCAAAAGTTACTTTATATATTTCTCCGAGTATTACTCTCTTAATTTGAATCAGTCAAAAATTATGATTATAACTGACAATCAGTGACTGACTTTTTGCTTCTGATTCAGTTAAAAATAACTGATTTTCAGCAAAAAAAATCGAAAAATTAATTAAACATGACTGACTACTTTAACCAAAAAAATTATTACTCAAACATCAGTTATTTTTAACTAAATATCAGTAGAAATATTACTATTAGAATATTAGTGAGACTTTTTTGCTACTAATTCAGTTTAAAATAACTGATTTTCAGTAAAAAAATGAAAAATTAGTTAAACTGGACCAAATAATTTAATAAAAAAAAATTACTAAAACATAGATTATTTTTAACCGACAATCAGTTATTTTTAACTAAATGTCAGGGGAGTTCAAAATTTTCAAAATAATAATAGTATTTATTAATATTTAAATAATAACGTAAAAATTATTTTTAAATATATTTTCCTAGAAATAAAAAAAAATTGCAAAGAAATTAAATATTTACACCTTTTTCTTAAGAGCATCAAAATGAGTCAAAAAATAGTCTCAATTTGATATCCTCAGAAAAAATTGTGTAACACAAAAATAATAAAACTTTGCTAATAAAAAAAATTAAATAAAATTTAAAAAAAGCAAACAAAAGAAGTAACTTCTTCTTTATAACATAATTACGACGCAATAAAACAAAGTAAAAAAGAAAAATACGTGTGTAAAGAAATGTAACAGGTGTTATAAACCAAAGTAGTGCTTTTAATGAAAAGAAGAAAAAAAAATTGCGTGAGGTTTCTACGTATATATATATATATATGTTTACACATATTATAAACTTGAGGTAATTATTCTCATATATATATATGGAAGTAAACGTCAAAGAATTACTTTAAATAAAAAGGGGGTGAGAGAGAGAGAGCTGCGTGGACGACTATGACGACGCTTTTCTCGTGTGTAGCGTGCAACAATGTTATATCGCGCGCGCATTGACATTACAAAACACATGCGTTCACCAACACCTTCAGTTGCATCTCATTAAAATTAATTACCTCGCACATTCGTTAGGACCCCCTTTATATAGAATTGGTTCACTATGGCGCAACATGAGTAATCGCTTTAAATCCAGATCGCAGTTATACGCTTATGTTTTCCGCAACATTGTGTCTCCTGGCACTTGACAATCTCCCTGGCAAAATGCACACTTTCAAATTAAAATGCACCTCACCTCCACTTTTCTGCTGTATAATTACATTCCATTTATGTATACAATATTATATAGTACGCCTGTATTATACTTTTATAATATTTTTATATAATATTATAAATATATATTGCTCTCAGAGCCAAGAGGCATGAACAATGTAGAATAAATTTCAAGTATATGTATATTATAAAATGTAGAAAATTAATTTTGTAATTATATAAATATAAATTATAACATAATTATATATTTACAGTTTTTCTAAGGATCAAAATCAAAACCTTGTCAAAACATTCATATAGTAAGATTTTTTTTTCTTTTCCTGTCTCAATTTGATATCCTTCGAAAAAGTGTGTTATTATATAGATTATAATTTATTTGAAATATTTCGTATTGTTTTGTATTTTTATTATATTTATAATATAGTTAACGCTCGAAGCCTAACGGCGTAAACTATACTTATGAATAATATAAATATCTTATAATATAAAATATTATTATAACAATTATATGAGTGCATGTTAAAATATATTTTTAATATAAAAATAATATTTATCATACTTTGTGAACTGTATATTATACTTATTATATATCATATATTAAATATATGATCCACTCCATAGAAAGGTTCTTAACAAATGAGTCATTTTAAGGTTATGTTGTCTTATTTCTACCATCCTTAATACTTTCTGAGTTTAATTTAAAACTAAAAACAGTTTTTATTTATTATTTTTATACTCTTACTTTTATTTATTATTTTAGATTTATTAAAGACTTGAAAAATAGTGATTTGTGTTCACAGTTTATCCCCTTAGAGTATTTTTATTCTGAAAAGTACAAACATAACCTATAAATCGTTTGCTTCTTAGATATACCTTTCTTGGGAGCGCTACACAAATTTTAACTCGTGTGAAATTAATTAAAAAATTAATTAATTTGCGAAAGACAAGTAATTATTTGCTTCAATCAAATAAACCTATTTTTCAGTGAAACCATTTTTCTTATTTATTTTATTTTATATTTTTATTTTTGTTATCTTATAATACATGTACTATATAATTTTATATCTACACATTTTGCTACATATGTAGAAATGGAAATTTTTCACATAACATATGTAGAAACCAAAGAAAAATGAAGAAATATAGAAAGAGAAATAAAGTGAAGAAACGTAAAAATAGATAACAGTGTATTAACGTAGAAATAAAAGAAAAGTGAAGAAACGTAGAAACCAAAAAAACAGTGAAGAAATTTAGAAACAAAAGAAAGTTGAAAAAATATAAAAACCAAAGATCAGTGAAGAAACGTAGAAAGCAAAAAATAGTGAGGAAACGTAGAAACCAAAAGAAAAAATTGCAGAAATATAGATACCAAACAAAAAAGAAGAAACGTAGAAACAAAAGAAAAGTCAAGAAACGTAAAAACTAAAGAACAGTGAAGAAACGTAGAAACTAAAAAAATTGAAGAAATGTAGAATCAAAAGAAAAAATTGAAGAAATGTAGAAACTAAATAAAAAAAAAGAAACTTAGAAACCAAACAAAAAAGAAGAAACTTAGAAACAAAAGAAAAAAAAATTGAAGAAACGTACAAAAAAGGAAAAAAATTGAAGAACTGTTGAAACAAAACAAAAAAGGCGAAACGCAGAAACAAAAGAAAAATAAAGAAACGTAAAAACAAAAGAAAAAATTAAAGAAATGTAGAAACCAAACAAAAAAGGAGAAACGTAGAAACAAAAGAAGAAAAATTGAAAATATGTAGCAACCAAACCAAAAAGGAGAAACGTAGACAAAAATAAAAAAAAATTGAAGATATGTAGAAACCAAACAAAAAAGAAGAATTGGAGAAGCAAAAGAAAAAAAATTGAAGAAACAAACAAAAAAAAATTTAAGAAATGTAGAATCAAAAGAAAAAATTGAAGAAATGTAGAAACTAAATAAGAAAAAAGAAACGTAGAAACCAAACAAAAAAGAAGAAACTTAGAAACAAAAGAAAAAAATTGAAGAAACCTACAAAAAAAGGATAAAACTGAAGAAATGTAGAAACAAAACAAAAAAGAAGAAACTTAGAAACAAAAGAAAAATGAATAAACGTAAAAATAAAAGAAAAAATTGAAGAAATATAGAAACCAAACAAAAAAGGAGAAACGTAGAAACAAAAGAAGAAAAATTGAAAATATGTAGCAACCAAACCAAAAAGGAGAAACGTAGACAAAAATAAAAAAAATTTGAAGATATGTAGAAACCAAACAAAAAAGAAGAATTGGAGAAGCAAAAGAAAAAAAATTGAAGAAACGTACAAAAAAAATTGAAGAAATGTAGAATCAAAAGAAAAAATTGAAGAAACAAAAGAAAAAAATGAAAAAACGTAGAAACAAAAGAAAAGTGAAGAAACGTCGAAACTAATAAAAAAAATGAAAACTCGTAGAAACAAAAGAAAAGTGAAGAAACGTAGAAACCAATAGAAAAAATTGAAGAAATATAGAAACCAAACAAAAAAGAAGAATTGGAGAAACAAAAGAAAAAATTGAATAAACGTACAAAAAATGAAAAAAATTGAAGAAATGTAGAAACCAAATAAAAAATAAGAAACACAGAAACAAAAGAAAAAAGAAGAAGCGTAGAAACGATTGAAAAAATTAAAGAAATTAACAAAACCAATGTAATCAAAAAAGAAGAAACGTTGAATCAAAAGAAAAGTGAAGAAACGTAAAAACTGAACAAAAATAAAAAAAACGTTGAAACTAAATAACAGTGAAGAAAGAAACGTTAAAAAGTTACACTCGAAGCAATAATGTTTCCCCACAAGAATGATAAAAAATATTTTCTATTTACACGCACTTTGTGACTTTTATCTCTCTCCCTCTCTATATTGTATCTGTGACGTTCACCAAAAAGTACACGTCAGGCCGGTAGCCGCGAAAGAGTTTTTCTCGTTGGGTAAAAAGAAGGAAGAAAGAAAGAAAGAAAGAGAGAGTAAGTGAGAGAGAGAGAGAGGATTGGTGTTTCACGTCGACAACGACGGAAGGCGTCACGACGTTGGTGGGGGCGTCTGCGGCCGCTACCGCAGAACTAAGGGGTTGTTTGCCCCATCGGGCGGCTCTAGGGTCCTCGTTCACCTCCCTCCCCCCGCTCACCTCGTCCTTCTACCTCAGGCAACGTCGTCAACGCCGTCTTACCCCACCCCCGGGGAATGGTGAGCTCGGCTATTTTGCATAGGGCCTGCGCATCGTCGGCGGCAGGCGGCACACCGTTACCCCACCACCCCCCCGTTTCGTCTGCAAGGGGCACTTCGATTTGTCGAATCCGCGTTTCGCGACTCTCTCTCTCTCTCTGTCTCTCTTTCGAAGAAATTCGATTCTCTCCCCACACCCCCACCAACCCCTTTTTCACCCTCTTAATGCTTACTTCTCCTTGGACCTCCTCGTCCAGTTTCTCTCTCCTGTCAACCCTTTCCAACTAGAGAGAGTTCCTCTTTCCCCACAAATCCTTAAGCCGTCCTTGTTTATCTCTCGTCGCATTGGCATTCCGTGACCTCGGTCATTCGCAGGAATCGAACCACGGAAGTTAATTGAATGCCATCGACGATTGAAAATAAAATGAGGTTGACCGCTTTGGTTTTGTAAAATAAATTGCAATCACAGTGGGAGGGGGAAGGGGGGTGGGGGATGGTTAAATTATCTCTATTTACTTTCGTAGAAAAAAAAGAAATATATACGAAGATAAGGGTCTCTTGTTTTCATGTGTTGTAACTGAGTGTTTTTTTTCTATAATATGAGGCATTCCATTTCAAAACGACCCCCTTTATAAAATGAATAAAAAATTTGATTAAATTCTTCAACTACCATTACCTACTTGAATGGAAAGTTGTTAAATTAATTACTTTTTTAGTTTTGCGAACAATTTTTGTGTAGTTAATTTTTCTACTTTTAGTGTAGTTAATAAATGTGACGCTCCACGGTGAAAGGGGCCTTAGCTGTTTTTGACAGAACTAAAGTTGGAAGTACAAATAAATAAAAATGACTAATTTTCTTTACAGACTATTAATATTTAGTTCATTATTATGTGCAATATTTTCAGAAAAATATGCGTTTGATGTTAAATAATCAATAATATATTTTTAATGAAGCTAAAACTACTCTAAACATAACCTAAAATTTTAAGCAACTAAGGTCCCATTCACCGTGGAGCGTCACAAATAATAATTCAGATGACTAAAAAAACTAAAAAAAAGACTAAAAAAAAGTTTAATTACAAGAACAACTACAAAATATGATTATACCAACTACTACATTTTTAGTTCTTTTTACTACTTTTTGGTAGTCTATATAACTTTTGAAATTCAGTTAAGCACCTATTGAATCACGCAAAGTATAGTTATAAAAGTAATCAAACCTACTAGAAGTTGTTTTGAGTGTAAACAATTACAATTGTAAGGCAATTTTCAAATAATTATTCCTCCTATTTATTGAATCAAAACTTTCTTTACTATTAGTGTTTTCAAGAAAAAATTCCTCAAATTTACAATAGTATAAAATTCTTTTTAAAAAAATAATATTATTTATGAAAAAAAAATTAAGTTTAAAAGATTACCTTTTAAATATCTCAAAACACGTTATATCCGATTTTTTATGTCAAAGTAAAGCTTAAATATTCTAGTTTTATTTCCTGTCGACATTATTATTATATTCAGGGGAATATAAGAAATTAATTAAATTCTACAAAGATGTCAGAGGTAAAACTATGCAAAACTAAAAAAAAAAATTCCGTTCGGCAAATACAATATAACCTTTAAAATTCTTGTGAAATTTATAATTAAATTCATTAATTTAATTAATTTTCATTCCCCTGAATTGTCCATTATAATTTTTCAGAGAATTAAACTAGAATATTTAAGCTTTATGTTGACATAACTTTCAAAAAAATCGAATATAACGTATTTTGAGATATTTAAACGGTAATCTTTCAAACTTAATTTTTTTTATGAATAATATTATTTCTCAAAAAGAATTTTATACCATCGTAAAGTTGAGGAATTTTTCTTTTGAAAACACTAATAATAAATAAAGTTTTCATTTAATAAATAGGAGAAATAATAATTTGAAAATTGCCTTAAAATAGCAATTGTTCATAAAGGGGGTAAAAAAATAAAAAAAAAAAAAGAAATTTATAAATGGAATGCCTCATATACATGTATAGAAACAATAGTCAAAGAAATTGAAATTGAAAATATTGACCAAATGTATAAAAAATTATTAAATTTAAGTGCCAATAAAAATAAAAATAATAATAATAATAATAATAATATTTTTTTCCAAGAAGGCTCTCCTTAGAGTCCTAGTTTTTAAATAAGACATAGTGGGGGGATTTTTTTCCCAATTCATTAAAATACAAAAATTTCGGTATTTGAAATATAGATTTAATTATAAGAATGTATTTTAAGCTACCTAAGAAGCAAATTATATTGAGGTTATTTTTGTTTATTTTACGTTGAATAAATTACTGTTTAATTCTGTAAAACCAAAATTATGTTTTTTATTATTTTAGATACGTTATATGAATACTTGAACATCAGTGGTTTATATTAGGAGTTGATCCCCTTTGTGTATTTTCATTTCAAAAATGACAAACATAACCTAAAATTATCTGCTTTTGTCAAACTGTCGCTTTTGAAACTGGCACCCACTTAATTTTGGAAATTAAATTTTAAAGTTAAATATATTTTTCTGAAACCAACATAAAATTGTTTAAAATTTTAATACGGGTAAATTTGGGTAGGGTAATTGTAGTGAGGATAAATTTTCTATTAGAGAAAATTTACCTTTTTTTCGGTGTTAAAATAACACTTTAGAGCTAAATTTTTATGCAGACACTTTTAATACCGAATTCAGTGTTAAAATAACACTTTATTTTCTCTGTGATTTATAGGTGAAAGTTACAACTCTTAAAAAAATATTTAAGACTCAAAAATTTACCTGAAATTTAGTACAATTAAATAAAAAAACAAGAATATGAATTAAATTTTAATATAATTTAACTAAATTTTCTCTCTAAACCTGAATTAGTAGAAAGTTACTAATGAAATGGTGAAAAGTCGTCCACTAAATGATTTAGTAATAATTCTACTAACAATTAGTAGAACTGTTTTATTAATAGTCGATAAAACAGTTTCACTAATTCATTTAGTGAAAAAGTGACTTTCAATTAGTAGAATTCTACTAAAACATTAGTAGAATTTTACTAAAAATTAGTAATATTTAATTACTTTTTAATTAATAATTTAAAAGGTGAAAAGTCGTTCATGAAAACTACTAAAAATTAGTAAAATTTTACTAATTCTTAGTAGAATTCTACTAATTCAGATTTAGAGAGTTACAAAAGTTTTCATACAACTTAGTATTTTTTATATCAAAATTTTGCTTTGTAGCAATTTTTCCCTAAATTATATAATACTTTTACAAAATTTATTACGTATTCTCTCTCTGTATAGTAATAAATTTGAATAGTAATTAGTATAGTAATAAATAATATTAAAAATATTTACTATTGATATAATAATAGTAATAATAATATTAATAATAATAACAATAATAATAATCATTCTGTCACTCAGTCGTTAACTTCAATTTTCATCTATTCTTAACATTTATAATTTTAACAAATAGAACCTTCATCTCAACTTACACTTTTCTTACATTTTTTTTATAACATTTTTTTCAGTAACAAAATTTTTTTGTTCAATAATAAAGTACCCAAACATTAACGTGTTAAATACTGTCTGGAATCTTTATAACCATATCGTTTTTTTTTCATTATTTTTTTTCTGCCTTTTTATTAACATGAAAAATCCAATAACATTCATTAAATAAATTTCATCAAATTTTCAACAGTGTTAAATTTCGAAGTTTACTTGATGTATATTTCATTAATTCTTCAAGTCACGTTTTCAAGATGAGAGGCGAGGAATTTCTTCCTTCTCCTCGTCGCTTTTTTTTCCTTCACTTTCCCTCATTTTACTTTCATTCTGATAAAAGGTACACTACTGATAATTCCGTGAAGTCGAGGAATAAGATGTGATTCAACTTTTACTATTTTTCCACTATTTTATCGTATACAAAAATAATTTTTCCCTGATACTTTTATTCCTTTCAAAAAAAATATACATTTATATGTTTATTTAAATATTTAAATAATAGTAAATAAAACAATTTTAATTAAAAAAAATGTCATCTTGGCTCTAACTGGGCCTAGGACTTGTTCTGGTATTTATTATAGGCAGTTTTCTCGAAAGTATCCAATTGATATCAGACTGAATCAAAGTGATACCGAAAATATGAATTAAATTTTACATTGTGAAAAGAAGGTTCTAAATTAGAGCTGATTTCGGTATTAAAATAGAACGAAATTACGATTTAGTATACCAAACTTGGTTCTTAATTAGGACCTTTATTTTTACAGTGTAAAAAAGTCAAAAATCAATTTTTAATTTAATCCACATTTTTAGTATTAATTTTTTTTAATCCATACATGTTTGATATCAAACTGTTACAATTTGATACTTTTGAGTTAACAGTGATAAGCGGACCTTCATAGGACTTTTTTTTGCTTTTTTAAATTTTTTTTTGCTTTGTTCGAGTGCAATTTGTCTAAAATATGGTAAAATAAGGCACCTGGTAAATTTTCGTTTAAAATAGGGTCCAATGAGGGGGCCTAATAAATTTGCTACCAAATAGGGCTAAATAGGGATCCTAATAGTCCTAATAAGTCTATTTAGGTCTCAATAGCGCTAAACATTTGAATGTTTCTACGCCGACACTTGAATACATCATCAGTGATAGAAGAATTTTATGGTCAGACACACTAAGTAGAAAGATGTGAATAATCCAGAAATAAAATCCACTTTTCATCTCATCAAAAGGAGAAGAGAAAAAAAAATTCTCTTTTTTTTCGAAACTGACAATGAAGGAATAAATAGATCTTGCCTTCACCTACTTTACTCAGTAAGTGGCAGGACCAGGGAGAATAAACGCAAAAGAGGAATATAACTAGTCAAACGAAGTCATAGAATTATTCGCAATCGTCCTCGTTATTCGTTACGTCGATCAAACGATTTTCCAATCGAACTCTCAAAAAAGGGCTTCCTTTCTCATTTGCAAGAAGAGTTCATTTTCAAAAAGAACGGGAGGGGAGGGGGGGGGGAGCAAAGAGGAATGAGATAGAAACGGCAGAAAGTATACATATATATATATATATATGTATATTCATCTCTTGTGCCTGTTGGCCAATCAGTTTTCCGTTTCCCTTTCCGGCAAGTCAAAGGGTTGTTGGTGCACGAGAAGGAGCACGACTGCGAGGTTGGTGAAAGCTGGTTAACGCCTCCGCGTAATTAAGCAAAGTAAAGCGAGGACATGAAAAAGAAGGAAGGGGAACACCAAGAGAAGACTTGAACAGAGTAAAGAGAGAATCGCGCTCCTCCCCAGCCTCCTCCTAGCATCTCGTTTAGAAAGGAATAGCAAAGGCACGACCTTCTCTGACAGGAGGTTGGCTCTTTCCAACTCTCAAGGGGCTTTAACGTAGCAGGTGCAAGGATTACAACTACTCGAGTTTCCTTTAATAAACATCTAATTGGTTCGCTTCTTTACCACCTTTCATGGGGGAGAAAAATTCTATTTTCCTAACAAGAAAAAAAGAATCTCATTCTTTCGAGAAAAAGGATTTCAACAAGTTTAAAAAAAAAAAAGAAAAACCCCCAACTATATTAGATCAAAAGATTTTACAGTTTATTCTTTATCAAAACAAAACACCAATCTTTCAATTTGTTTCCATGGTAAGACTATGATAATTTCCTCAACCAATAAACATTCAACTGATACATTGTTAACCTTAACACAACTCATGGTTGGGGGAGTTCCAACAGTGTACAAGGAATTTGTAAAAGACTTGTAATACCAAGGTATTACATTAAATCGAACCCTGTCATGGAGAGAGCATGTATCCCAAATTTCGCGAAAAACGTTTATGGTTTTGCAACAGTTAAATCGAAACAAGGATTCTCTTCCAACATCTACACGCTTATTATTAGTTAAATCTCTTATACTTCCTTTTTTCGATTATTACTGTTGTCCCGTTTATGATGATATTAGCGATGAGTTAAATAATAAGTTGAAAAGAGCACTAAACGCATTTATTCGATTCATATGTGACGCGATCTGAAGAAAGGGACCTTAGAAGCAAATCACTTTAAGGTTATGTTAGTGTTACTTTTTTGTTGATTTAAAGTTTATTTTCACATTTTACAAATTAAAAGCAGTGTTTATTTTAATATTTCAGTTATAATAACAACTTAAACATTAATGATTCACATTAACAGTTGAACATTTTTTTGTATTTTCATTTAAAAAATTGCAAACATAACCTATAATTTTTTGCTTCTAAGGTCCCTTTTTTCAGATCGCGTCACATATATGATATTTCTAAGTCGAAACACATTACACAATTTAGAGTCAGGGTTGCCACAAATATTTAATTTAATTTTCCCTGACTTTTCCCTGATTTCCAGACAAAATTTTCACTTTTTCCCTGACCCTAAAGAATATTCTAATTCACTCTAAAAATTATTAGATAATCAAGAAAAAATATTCTATATATTACATTTATTTACAAATTTCATTAATTGCAAAATTATTCAAAAACATCAATAATTTCTTTTTTAAATAAATATTTAATCATTATTATTTTTCTGTAGAAAATAAAATTCTTCAAAATTCTTCGACTCTGAGTGATTGTCTTCTTCATGTTTTGCAATAATTTAAATTAACATAACCTTTTTTCAGAATAGGTTAATTATTTACAAAAATCCAAACGAAAATCCTTCGCAAGAATTCAATTATTTTTACAAGCAGTAAAATTTCTCAAAAAATTAAATTATTTTTAAAAAATGTAATAAAATTCGTGGCAATAATTCAATTACTTTCATAAATAATAATAAATAGATTATTCGTTAATTAATTTTTAAATCAATTTTTATTAGAAAATTCTAGAAAAATTCAATTATTTAAATTAAAAAGTAAATAATTTATTAAATAATAGAATGTTAAAATTTAATTCTCATTAAGAATTTTATCAATAAATTTTTAAATATATGAATTTAATTTGACAAATTAAATAAAAATTTTTAAGAATATAATTACATTTTTCGAGGAATTTGATTAAAATATATATTGTATCATTAACATTCTGCGATGAGTTTTATTACTTATGAAAATAATTTAAATTTTCTTAAAATTTCCATAAAATAATTGAATTTTGGCGAAGAATTTTATTTTTTACAAAGTTACTTGGAATTTTAACAAGAATTTTTTTTAATTTTCGAACACTATTGGATTTCTGCGAAGAATTTTATTACATTTTAAAAATAATTTAATTCTTCCAACGAATTTTATTCAAATTTATAAAAATAACTGCATTTATGTAAAGAATTTTATTATTTATATAAATAATTGAATTCTTACAAAGAATTTTATTCCAGTTTATAAAAATAATTAAATTTCGGTGAAGAATTTTTTAAATAATTTATATTTTTTGAAAAATTTTATGAAATTTTGTATTTTAAATAATAGAACTGTGAAAATTTTATTTCCTATGAAAATAATGGAATTATTTTAAATTAATTCATTAAACTTGAATTCCCATAAAATTTTGCCCATAATTTTATTAAAATTTTTAATTGTAATTGAATTTAGATGAAGAATTTTTTCATTTATAAATATAATTGCAATTTTGAAAATATTTTTTTTTTCATTTTTGAGAATAATTAAATTTTTGCGAAGAATTTTATTAATTTTAAAAATAATTTAATTCTTCCAATGAATTTTATTCAAGTTTATATAAATAATTGAATTCTTACAACGAATTTTATTTAAGTTTAGAAAAGTAATTGAATTTCGGTGAAAAATTTTATTACTCCTACTTTCGAAAATAGTTGAATTATTTTGAAGAAATTTATTAAAAATTAAATAATTGGATTCTTGTAGAATTTTGTGAAGTATTTTATTAAAACTTTTAAAAATAATTGAATTTTAATGAAGTATTTTATTATTTATAAAAATAATTGTAATTTTGATGAGAATTGTTTTTAAATTTTTGAACATAATTGAAATTCTGCGAAGAATTTTTGTAACTTTTGAAAATAATTGAATTTTTGTTATCATTTGTAGCTTTTCTAAAATCTAATTTTTTTTAGTTATTATTAATTAATTTTATTTAATTTAATTATTATTTATTTATTATTTATTATTAATTATATGGTAGTTTTTGAAAATTTAAGTTATTTAAAAAGAAATTATTGTCAGAAATAGAAAAAATTGATGGTTTTGTATCAAAATTTGTGGTAATTTCATAGTTTACGAGGCAAAAAGAAAAAAAATTAAGTTTCCTCATGAATTTTAAAAATTCAATTTTTTCCAGTACTTTTAGTAAAAATCCCTGACTTTTCCCTGACTTCCCTGACCAATTTTACTTTCCCTGACTTTTCCCTGACTTCCCTGACCTGTGGCAACCCTGAGAGTAAAATCGGGACTATTGAACGTTGCCACCAGAAGACAATTTTTTATAGATAATTTGCTTTACTCAATATTCAATAATAAGAACACCCTTTATCTTTATGATTTGTTTAAGTTCAGGGACTCGGGTGAACAGAATCTTAACAGGCTCCGAGAAGGAAAATCAGTTATAAAGATACCTAATCACCGCACTTGTAAAATGCAAAGTTCTTTTATGATAAGAGGTGCCAGGTTATGGAATAAACTGCCACCTTCGATTAGAGATGTATCACAACAATTTTCTTTTAAGAAACTATTTTTTGAATTTCTATTTAAATGTAACAATAACTTATTTGAAATAACATATTGGTAAATTTGTTAATACATTTATATATATATATTTCTTTTTCTCTTTTGTTATATCGTCGGCTTGGTGGAAAACTGTACCATTTCAAGAATTTGTTATAAACTATACCATTTCAAAAGTTTGTTATAAAACATACCATTTCGATGAAGATCTATAAAAGCGTTGCACTAAAGAATTTCTAAAGATTAACAAGCAATTAATTTAAATTATTAGAAATTTTTAAATAATTTATTAAAAAGATGAACAAGAGTATATTTAAGATACCGCTTTTTAAAAATGCATAACCTTATTTTATGTCTAGCATCAATGTTGACAAAGTTGGAAAAAAAGCAAAAAACTTTTTTTCTCGAAATGGTATGTTTTAAAAACATTTACCGAAATGGTACAGTTTATAACGAATTCCTGAAATGGTACAGTTTTCCACCAAGCCGACGATATTGTTATTCTTCAGATATAGTTTATATAGGATTATATTTAAATTATATTTAGTCACAGTTTTTAACTTGAACCAAAGTAACACTATTTGTAAGATAAAAGCATATTATATAATAAGACAATTCGTTATATTTTCAATACTCAGTATTTTAATGTTACTAGTATATATATATTTCTTTCTCATTATGATACAATACATCACTTAAATTGGTATATCATGTACTGTTCCTTGAAGGGCTAATTAGCCCTAGGAACTTTGAAAAGTTAAATAAATAAATAAACTTATTGTATACAAGTAGCAAAAACGCTATCTCCTTTACAATACATGAATACATTATACAAAAATGACATTCATTCATTCATAGCAAATGCAACCGAGAATCACGCACACAACTGTTATTTTGTTATGCATAAGAATTTCACAGCGTGGATAATATTACCCAATAAAAACTCAACTACATCCATAAACCTTATATACAACAACCCGCACCTACAAAAGCTGAAATTTGCAATCCTTTAAAGATCCAAACTTATTATTCCTTCACCGTTCTTTCCGAATTTCCTGATACGCAGGGAAAACTCAACGACGACAGAAGAAGAGAGAGAGAGAGAGAGACGGGGAGGATTACCACTCGGAGGAAGTTCAAAGTATATTATCAAGCGGAGCGAGTGCCTGTTAATTAGGCAGACGCCCGAGAAGTTGGGTTGGATGAAACAACGAGATGAAGCACAAGAGAGTGTATGTATGTGTGTGAGGGAAAATTACGCTCCTCCTCCATGAACCTGAGAGGACAAATCCCAACCCTCTCGGTGAAAGAGAGGACAGGTCTGGGATTCATTCCTGAGTTTAGAGGGTGGGAGGTGGTTGGTTAGCGCATGTATAATTAGCGCGAGTCATAGTGTGGGTTTATGTATATAGGAAAGACCCGTAAAACCAGGGTGGAGTCACCCTTTCAGCGCATGTGCCAACACACTCAGCATCCCTTGGAACCATGAAAGAGAGAGCGAAAGAGAGAGAGAGAGATGTATATATAATGTATTCATAACGTATCCAAGCTATCCCACCACCACATCCTCCTCTTTCCACCCTGGGCAATCCTCCCGCTCTCGCATTTCCTCTTGTCCCACATGGAAAACCCATTCTCGATTCTGCACCACCCTTTTTCGCGTGCTGACCGTAAAGTAATTGCCCGGTACCAAGCCACTGCTATGCTTTTCCGGCGAGTTACGCCCGCAGGCTACAACGACGCTTTTCCAAGTGTTTCCTCAACCATGGAATGGAAATCGAATTCTATTAAGGGACATTAAAAAAAGTCCCTAGACAATTTATATATACGTTTTTCAAAATACAATTATTTCCCACTTGCTAATAAATCGTTCTGACATTTATTTTTCAAATGGGATTTCTATTCTGAGACAAAAATTTGATTAAATGCCGGTAGTTACACCGCAGGATTCGTCTGATTGAGATGAACAGGTGGCTGCGTTCAAGAGGGGAACTCTAAAAAATATAGGATCTGAAAGTGACAAGCGAAAATCAACTTTTTCTCCAGATTTTTCTAGACCGAATATTTTTTAACTTTTCCGAATTAATGGAAATCAAAATTTTCCTCTTTTCTCTAGTTCCAGTCGACCAAATGGTCCAATTGGCAACAGTTCAATTGGATCTGAATAACAAATCTAAATGGTTCTTCTTTTCTTAATAGACTTGACGTAACGAAAACATGAAAGCGGTAGAATTCGATAAGAATACGGACTAGAAGGACTTGACGTTTCTAGGAAGTGAGGCGCAAGCGCGGAGTGGGGCTAACGAGAGCGAGAGAGAAGAACCGAAACTTCTCACTCACTCCCATTATCCCCACTCCGGACTGCGCTTGCGCTCCATTTCTTCCCCTGAGTCAAAATCCTTACAGTCGGGGTTTTCCGATTAATATCACATACCGCTAAAATCCTTACGGTCGGGGTTTTCCAATTGATATCACATTCCGCTAAAATTTAAACTTTACACAATCGTTGCAAATTACCTTTCGAATTTCAGCAAAAGTTCGGTAGCAATCTTCTACATTCAAAAATCCCTTGACAATATTTATCACACAAATCCTTTAGAAAAACCCTTCACCAACATTCCAAGAACTTCGCTAAAACCGAAAAATTTCCTCAACAGTTATTATCATCTTTTTTCGGATTCAACTAATTCCTGCTTTTCCGGACGCTTGAGCGCAACACATATCAAAGCGAGTGGAGTTTCCCTACAGCCTTCTGGTCAGTCGACATCAGCCTAGGAGGGTGTGTGTGTGTTGAATTTGTGCGCGGTGGCAACGAAAAGAAGCCTATGGAATGGGAAGGGAAAGACACACAGTGTCATCAGAAGCAATTAGGAATGAGTCTCTTGGTCATCAACACGTGTATCGTAGTCACACGACAGACGACCCCTGAGAGATACTAGTTTCTGGTATCACATTATTTCTTTTCCGTAATTCTGTTTCATCCACTACAATATATATCTTTGGTTCCCCGCTTCGCTACCCTATATATGTACATGTTCTGCTTCACTATATGGACCGCATATATATGTATGTACGATTTTCTATTTCCTATACACGCGCTCTTTTTCATGCGATTACACCATTATCCGCCTTTGACGCAATTACCCCGCAGTCTGGTTAATCGGCAACCCCCTACTGACCAAGGCCACTACTACATTATTCCGGAATAATTAGGGACATACGAGCGCATTTTGATGATGTATGGATGAAATTGAATATGGCTTGGCGGAAATTGGGTTATTTTTTGTTAGTTGCAGCATCATCAGCGTAATAATTATGCTGATGAGCTTTGCTCTACAAAGTTCTACAAGTTGTGACCTAAAAAAATTCGCACTTTTAGCCTCACTTTCAGAAATGTTGTCTATTTTTTTGGGTCTTAATGTCTGTGGGTAATGTCACACCTAGCGTAGCAAATTCGGATTTTGGAAATAACAACTGCTGGGTAAGATTCACAGAAGAATTAGTATTGAAATTAATGATAAAAAACTGCGAATTCCACCTTTGCAAAGTATAGCAAAGCTCGTCATTTTTGGATCAGAAACACCTACGGAAGGATTATTTTCGGTTCCGGAATTGATTCTGTAATTTCCAAAACAAATCCTACCTTCTAGACATTATGCTATTCAGTGTACAGCTAGGAATTTTGGTGTTTGCAACATAAACTATTATTTCGTCCAAGAATTTTCTTTTTTCCAAAATAACCAAGAAACCAAACCTACTAGGATACTCCTACCCAACTGTATGGAGTATAGGGTTACTTGGGTTATTCCAGCGGATGACAATCAGGAAAGCAATTATTTGTTTCAATGTCAATTGCATTTAATACTTCGTGCAATGATTTCATACCATCCGGCAATTTCGGATTAAAAAAAGGGGCACCTGTTTACCAGTTGTACTCAGTTCCTAGGCAAAAAGCGACCTGTACCAACAGTTTTTCAAGTCTATCAAATTGAGACAAAAGATGAAGCAACACTTGGAATCGTCTGCAGTCTCAATTTGATATCCCAAGAAAAGTCGTGAGCTACAGCACTACAAACATCAGTACACCATCAAAACAAAAAATTATCCCAAACAGCATCTCCTTCACCACGAATCCACCACTCTCTTCCCGGTATTTATATTGTCAATATCGAATCGAGTATCTCCTCGGGATAATTTCACTTTGCCCGGTCCGCAGACTCACAAAACCGTGAAACGTAATAGCGCACAAATCCTTCTCAGAAACGTAATAAGCCAAACGATTACTTCGCCACCTGAGTGTGTATATTCACACGCACGAAAAACCGCAAAAGCAGCAACACACAAAGAGTTTTATAGAACGTCTCTTCTCTCTAACTATACATGATTGTGTTCGAGAGAAAGAGAGAGAGAAAGGTTGGCCAATGTTTTTAATAAGCGGCAGACTTGTAGCACGTACAAGATATTACCGCGACACCCTTTTCGTTCCACCTCTTCTCACTCCCCCTCCCACTTTCTAAAGAAGATCCAGCAAAACTTATTCAATTTCTAATTAACTCACACACCATTTTCCTATACACCATTTTCCACTTGCAAGAGAAGGCAAGAGTTGCATCGCGAGAAGAAAAGGAAGATTATAACCCATATATGTTATCTCATAATGTGAACCTCTAAAGGGTCATCATCAGAGTGAGAAAAAAAAACATTTTCAATGCTAGAGCTAATAATCCACGAGGAGAAAATTTCATTATCTGTTAATAATTTCAGCGCAGCAGTGACTTTATTACCTCAGCGATCTATTTTTTTTCACCTTTATATCTATATACTTTATATTAGAGGACGTTGAATAAACTTATTACGTAATGTTTTTATATTATATGATGATATTATGTATTATATCACACGTGTGGAATATATATATCTGGTTTTACGAACGCAAAATTGATTTATATATATACTGCATATACAGTGTGAATACTGGAGGGAGAGAGAAATGCATGTTAAACATATATTGTTTCCTGTTTGTAGTACCGAGAAATATATAATAAATTCTGGCATGAATCTTATTGTATAAAATTCATGACTGGAATCATTCTCTCTCTGTTTCTCTCTCTCTCTCTCTCTCTCTCTCTTTCTCTATTTCAGATTCTCTTTCTCACTGTTCTAACTCTGGTCTGTAGGAGCATTTTTAAAGACAGATTCTGATATTCTTCGAGTCATTTTCTTTATTCATTTTCCTCGATACTACGTGAGTGAGGAGTGCGAGATATATGCGACTATATACTCACACACGGATACGTCCCTGAACTTTAATCACGATTAGATCGACGTAAATTGCAATGTGGTGCACGTCGGACATATCCATTGGCATTGCTGTGAACGGTTCCATTGTATATTCCATTCATGAATTACATATCAACTTCTATCCTCGCACTTACGAAACCATAGAGAGGTGAAATACCTTGACCAGTTGTGTGTTTAGTGTACCCTCTAGTCGTGTCTATAACGAACCGTTATTACATTGCAAACCATATGCGCGAGAAGAAAGGGAAAAACTGTCACCAATTCAGCACTTGACTTTTTTCTAAGAAAGGAACTACAATCTGGATCTATTATCTGTATGGACATTATTGGATTCATATCAATTCGAAGAAATATTTGCAAACAATACCATAAAATTTATTAATTTAATCCATTTAATCAACAGAAACATCACGAAGTTGAAGACCGTAACGTTTGTAAAAACGAAAAATTAAAAAAGAGTTTTTTCCAAACAAAACTCATCTCTAATTTTCATGTGCCTTAATTTTTAAGAAATCAGTTGTCACTAAGGATTCAATTATCAAAAAAACATATAAAAACATATATAAACATTATCAAATAACATTCTTTCAATCAAAAATAAAAGTACCATCCCATTATTTTTTTGTTTTCGTTTTTAAAAACGTTGTGGACTTTAGCCTCATGAAACATCACTACACTGTTAAAAATCGGACTCCGTAACGTTAGAGCAAAAAGATGAAATAGATGTTTCAATTTCAAAGTGTTAATGCTTGCATTGGATTAAACTTTCTAGTCAATCCAATGAAATGAAAGTATTGACACTTTTTGAGATTCAAGCTATAATTTTCAATCTTTCCTAAAGTTCTGCTATGTCCAAAGTAAAAACCCAGCGACCTGATTTTCCGTAAGGTCGAATTTCACTTATGTTGTAAACAAATAATGACCATACACAGTAAAAATAAGGTTCTTATATTAGAACTGATCTCGGTATTAACATAGAACCAAATTACGATTTAGTACCAAAATTGATACTGAATTGACCTTTCATTTTACAGTGTACGGACAATTCGTTTTTTCTTTCACTTTTCCTATTTTTAACGGCACAGTTTTTCCAAGCACATCAAATTGAGACAAAAACAAATCAAAATATTGCCTCCCAACACTTTTTCTGACATCCAAATGCTAATGAAGCAAATGATCTGACAACAAATGATCAGAAATTGGATTGGAGTTGGAAATGTCAGGGGAGTAAGGTCGGGAAAAATTTCTACACACGGAGCAAAGAATGCAAAATTTAATGCAAAATTAAAATAATAATAATTAGAAAATAAGAGTAGCGGGAAACCTGAGAAATGCAGTTATGTTGTACGTTACATATCTAACGATGAAACCTTACAAGTGATACTAAGCTGTACAAGAGGTTTCTTACAAACACATTCCTAACTTGATGGACATGACCGGCTGCACTTCGCAGACTAATTGGAAACGATATAATCAATACCTCCGACGAGCCATCACTACAACCCCAGAGAGCAAGCACCGAATCTTCTTTGACCCTTTCTTATTCGTAGTAATCGTGTAATACAGGGTAATGTTGTGTAATATTGCGTAATATCGTGCAATATAAAGTCAAAAAGTGAAGAATAGTGTGTTACTATACATCATTTAAAGAATTTAGGGCGTATATTAACCTTAAATACTCTAAATTCTTTAAATATCATAAAATCTCTAAATGTCTAATAATACCCTGTAACATCACCTTAATAAGCCGTAATATTTTATTAATCAGACGCAATCCTTAGTAATAATAGTGTAATAGCAATGCAATAATAGTATTATATTTTTGAAGTCTATCACATTGAATTGAAATATGATGCAAATTTAACAATTCAACATGGCGGTTACAATATGGCGGAAAATTACAAAATTAATGCTTTTTGATCCAATTTTTTTACTCAAGGGTTTTTGGAGTCGCCATTTTTGATAGTGAAGCCAGGATTAAAAAAAAACAGTAAATAACAAAAAAAATTTTTAAATTACTTAAATTCGCTTTTAATTTGTTAGTTTCGGTGGGGTTTTAAAATTGTTTAATTTAAAAACTGATGCGTTTCGATAAAAAAAATCTTTAATAGGTAATTTCTAAAATCAATGAATACAAATTTAATCTCAGATTTTAAAAATTAAAAATGACGAATTCAATATGGTGACCTTAAATTTTTTAAATTACAAATATTTAGGTTTATTTATAATTCCCGGTCATTTCCCGGCTTTTCCCAGCTACGTCCTAATTTTTTCCCGGTTTTTTTCAACTAAATGAAATTTAAATTCGATTCCAAACATAAATAAATATTTGAATTTTTTTGAAAATAATGTATTTTTATTAATTTTAATCGAAAATTTGGAAAATAATGGAATTAGGCAAATAATTTTTTCAATTTTTTAAATGTAATCTTGTCTCTTTACAATTATAATTGAAAATTTGACTGTTCAATTTTATTAAAATTCGTTGATAAGATTTGATTTTTTGCAAAGAATTTTACTGTTTATAAAAATAATCGAACCCTTCCACAGAATGCTATTATTTATGAAAATATTTTAATTTTTGTGAAGAATTTTATTAAAATTTTTGAAAATAATAAACAGTAATAATTAATTACTTACTTAATAAGTAATAATCATTTAATTTGCTCAAGAAATAAATATTATTTATTTGAACATTCGGAAATTTGAATTTATAAAAATTTAAAAGAAGAATTAAAAAAATTTTAATGAATAATTATAATTATTGAGATATAATAAAATAATAAAATTTTCAAAAGCAAAAAATTAATTTAAAACTTTAATACAGAAACTTCTAATTTTCGAAAAAAAATTATAATTACGATCACTAACTTCCCTTGATTATTTTCGAAAACTTAAAATAAAATTCTCTTAAAGAATTCAATTATTTTTAAAAAAATGTAAAAAAATTTCAATTATTTCAAAAATGTTCAATTATTGGTTTAGAAAAATTCAATTATCTTTAAAGAACAGAATTAAAAAATTTCAAAATTCCTAATTTTCAGAATTTTCAAAAAAAATGTTTGCAAAAATTCGATTTTATTTAAAAAAATTTTATTTACTTATGTTATTTTAATTAACTAATAAAAATGTGAATTATTAATCTTCACATTATAAGAAACATGAATAAATTAGAATATGGCTATAAAATTCCATTATAAATCAATTATTAAATTAAAATACTTTGAAAATTCTATTTATTAAAAAATTTCCAATGAAATTCTTTAATAAATTTATTTACATTTTTTTTGTCGAATTTCACAATATTTCTATGAACTCCACAATTTTATTAATTTATTAATTTCATTACTTTTTTATTTAATTTGTTTGCATTGTCGACTGATTTTTTACTGTCAACTTAATTAATTTTAACTAATTCAAATTTATAGAACCGTATAAATATCTATAAAAATTGAAATAAAAAAGTGATTTTTGAAAAATAAATGAAAATAATAAAACTTTTTTCAATTTTAGTGAAAAAATTCCCAGTTTGATATAAAATTCCCTGCTAATTCCCAATTTTTCACGGTAAAATTAATTTTCTGGTTAGTACACACCCCGAAATTTTTAGATGAATACGTTAATTTAAAAAACTCAGCCGCCATATTGTTTCCGACATCTTTTAATTTTTAAATCTGAGGAGCAATTCAACGGTAAGTGGACATAGAAATTTCCTTTTATCACCCAGAGAAATTGTATATTTGTCTCAGAACCAACTAGAATTTTTATTTGTTTCAAATAAATTTTATTTAGTTTAAATAAAATTTTATTTAACTCAAATATATGTTTTATTTATGTCAAATAAAAATTTTATTTTAAACAAATAAAAAGTCTAGTTGGTTCTGAGACAAATATACGTTTATTTAAGTCAAATAAAATATATTTGGTTTAAATAATAATTTTCTCTGGGTGTAGTATGGGATTTAGATGAAAGTGTGCTTTATTCTTATCTTGGATACCACCAAAAAAATAACTCAACTTTTTTGGAAAAACATTCACAAACATAGGAGAAAAAATATGAAATTTTTTAGCTTTTTTTTTCTTTGAAACTACATAACATTTTTTTGCTAAAAGGATATTGAGTAAAAATAGACAATGGTAAATATTTAGTTTCTCGCAAAATTAGAAATAAAATCGATAAATAATCATTTATTAAAAATAAATTTTCCCCAAATGAAAAATCTTGCTTTAAAGCAGAGAAAATAAGTTAGCTTTTTCATATCGCGAAAAACAAATAATTTTCTTACAAGAAAATATATATATAGTATATAATAAGTGTACTACATATATATAGAAAAGAATACATATAGTTTTATGTGTATGTGT
This sequence comes from Leptopilina drosophilae, assembly GCA_032873175.1. NCBI lineage: Eukaryota > Metazoa > Arthropoda > Insecta > Hymenoptera > Figitidae > Leptopilina > Leptopilina drosophilae. The sequence continues at coordinate 52,941,471 of CM065479.1, forward strand.
GCTCTTGATTAAACGCGGAATCGTAAGATTTCTTATTAATATCAAATGCGCGTTGTTTCCTTCGTTTCTTCGCCCCCAACTATAATATAGCTTCTATTTTCTTTTTTCCCTTGAGGCCCTCGCCCACTTTATCACTCCTCATTTACACACTAATGTTTCAAGATCTGCTCTCGCGATTATTTGATTTCGATATAGCGAATCCGTCCGCATTATATATATATATATAAAAGAAAATACATATAAAACTATATACACACGAGAGCTCGGAATCGATTTTGCGAATTTTTTATTCTGGAAATTTTTCTTGACAATTCTCTCTCTCACAATTTTGATTGTGCTTCATTCTAGCATCGAAACACTAATTAGGATATTACACTGAAAAAAAATTTATTTGATTCAAATAACCGATTATTTGTCTATAATCAAATATTTACTTGAATCAAAAAATTTTTATTTGAACCAAATAAATTGTATTTGCTTCAAATACTGAAATATTTGATTCATATACAATTTATTTGATTTAAATAAAAATTATTTGATTCAAGTAAATATTTATTTGATTATAGACAAATTATTTGATTCAAGTAAATATTTATTTGATTATAGACAAATAATCGGTTATTTGAATCAAATAAATTTTTTTTCAGTATCTTCTATTCAGCTAAATTAAAAAACAAATAAAATAATTCCATTCGAATTGCTGCGATTCTGTTTTACTTTTTCGAACGCGTATAATACCCTAATTATCCTCTATATATATATGTCTCGCTATTTTTTTGCTACTGAAGCACATCGGTCACGCCGCGCACCGATATTCCCTCTTCCGGACGATATGGCGCGATAAATTATTAAAACGAGAGAAAGAGAGGAGCCCACTCTGTCAATCGCGTAATCGCACTCGAAACGTTTCCGGAAGTCGATTCGTTTTTTAGCTTTCTAACAAGTCAATAGGATCGCGCGTCGCGTCCTATACAACGGAAATCGTTTCCTGATAATATATTTCATCGCGACTATTGGTATTGCCGACCAATAATATTTTTATATTTCCACTTTCATAATTGTAACTCTAGAATTAAAATTAACAATCGTAATTATAAATTATAAACTGTAATTACTTTATCAATTATAATTAATAATTGTCACAATTATAGTTGAAAAATATAAATAAAAATTACAATTGGAAATTATAAAAATCGTATAAAATTAAAAATCGTAATTATTATAAATTATAAACTGTAATTATTTTATAAATTATAATTAATAATTGTCACAATTATAGTTGAAAATTATAAATAAAAATTACAATTGGAAATTATAATTCGAAATTACAATTGGAAATCACAATTATAAATTACAATTGGGAATTATAATTAGAAAATACAATTAGAAATTATAATTAAAAAATACAATTAGAAAATACAATTAGAAATAGAATTAGAAAATATATTTAAAAATTATAATTGGAAATAAAAATTAGAAATTATAATTAGAAATTGCAAGTAGAAATTTTAATGATAAATTATAATTATAAAATACAATTAGAAATATAATTAGAAAACATATTTAAAAATTATAATTGGAAATAAAAATTAGAAATTATAATTAGAAATTATAATTAGAAATTATAATTAGAAATTACAAGTAGAAATTTTAATAATAAATTATAACTATAAAATACAATTGGAAATTAAAATTAAAAATTGTAATTACAATTTCCTGTATAATTTAATTTTAATTCTAATACAATACGATTTAAAATTATAATTATCAATTACAATTATAAATTATAAAAAATGAAAACGATTTTTTAATTGAAAAATATTGTCAATCACTCACTGTTTGTCTGCGGATATCAAATTAAGACAAAAACGAATCAAAAATGTTGCGAAACAATCAAACAACGTAAAAATTCGTTTTTTATTCCAATTCGATATCAGAAAAACAGTGCTGAAAATCATAAAGTACACTTAGAATAAATCCTAAAATATTTCTCACCACATTAATTAATTACGAATAATTACAAAATCAATTTTTCACACATCGCTCTCTCTCTTTTTTTTCTCGTTTTAAAAAATACAGTCTCATTATAATAATGAAGCACATTTTTTTAAGCGATAAAATGTTAATTTCGTAAAAAGGCCAAGCGTACTTTTTTATATGTATACAATATATATATATATATATAAATAAAAAGAAAAATAAAAATAAAAAAAGAGTCCACGAGAAGAGTGTATGAGAAAATGAATATTCCCATTGAACATCAGAGAAATAAATAGTGGAATGAGAAGCATCGCGTTCTCGATCAAAGGGGCGTAAATCAAAAGGTTGCACTCTGTCGAAACGGCTGGTTCGCGAGTTTGACCAAGCCGATAATTCGCGGAACGATTAATCATATTAATTGCTCTTAGCGGGCCCATAGCAATAGCACTCGCGTTTAACTAGTGGTGGTGGTAGTAGTTGAGCTGCTTAATTATAAACTGTAATTAGCAAGTAGAAAACCCATTGCGAGGGACCAATTAATTACAAGCAGTGAGCCCCTCGAGCTATTAATTTATTAATCCTACCCCCCGCCCCCCGCTCTGTCTAAGGAAAAACAATAACAATAATAATTTGTCCATTGGCGACAATTTTGTTCTTCATTATTTTGTTCAAAAAGAAATTTTCCTTTTTGATTCTTTTACAAGAAGTAATATTGTCCCCTTAAGAAAAAAAAATATTATTTTAAATTTACAATCTGATACTTATTTTATTTACTATTTTTATTATTAACAATATAATTGTTTGGATTTTCCCGAAGTTTTTCACGAAACGAAATATAATTGTTATTATTTTATTATTATTTTTAGTAATATTATTTTTATTATTATTATCATTATTATTATTATTATTATTATTATATTTTTATTATTATTATTATTAATATTATTATTATTTAAATTATTAGCATGATATTCGACCTACTATGCTGGCAAATAAAGTTCCTAAAGTTTCGAACGTTCACGGTAAATCGTTAGGTATTTAAATAATCCAATTTAGTGTTATTTTAATCCATTTTGGTGTTATTTTAATACCTAACGATTTACCGTGTTCAAATAAACGACAATATTTTTTTAATTCTAATTTGTATTCTATTTGCAAAAAAAACTATTTTTTAGATAAAAACAAATTAATTCTAAATTAAATATTGTTTAATTTCAATTATTTTTCTTTTTATGATAATAATTTTCAAAAGCACTTAAGAAGAAAAAAAATTTCGTTCATTTGAACATTCAAAACTTTAGCCCCATGGTTAATGTTAAGCGCGCTGATGCGCGAAACGCTGTATTCTCAATTTAATATTGTTATGCACATTACGAAATATTTTATTATAAAATGTAAACTGAATTTTTTATAAAATTCAATGTTTGTTTTCTATTCAAAATTAAAAAAAAAATTATTATTAAGCATAATTATTTTGATCTTTAAAAATTTTAATAAAATTCGTCCAAGTAATTCAATTATTTTTTTAAATTTTCGGAAAATTCTTCGCAGAAATTAAATTATTTGAGTACAATGATAAAATTCGTCGTAGGAATTCCATTATTTATTTTAAATTTTAGTAAAACTGTCCTAGAGTATTTAACTAGTAAATTATAAATGACAAAATTCGTCGCAGGAATTTAGATATTTTTAAAAATTTTAATAACATTCTTTGCGAGAATTCATATATTTTTAAAAATTATCAAATTCATTGCAGGAATTCAGTTATATTCAATGCAATTTTAATAAAACTTTTTCACAGACAGAATTATTTTTCAAATTTAATTAAAATTCTTTATAAGAATTCAATTATTTACAATATAATTTTTATGAAAATAATAATTTAACTTTTTTTTGAAGATTTTTATTGAACTTTAAAAATAAATGAAATCCTGCAAAGCATTTTATTAAAATTTTGTTTAAGGATTAAAGTATTTTCAATACAATTTTAATTAAATTAATCGAAAAATATAATTATTTTAAAAAATTTATTTAAATTTTTTGCAAGAATTAAATTACTTCATTAAATTTCAATAAAATTCATCAAAGGAATTCAATTATTTTCGAAAATTTTAGATAAAACTCTTCATAAAAATTTAATTATTTTCAATATAATCTTAATTACATTTCTCGAAAAAATTTAACTATTTAAAGAAAAATTATTAAAATTCATAGCTGAAATTCAATTATTTTTAAAATTTTAAAAAAATACAATTATTTTTAATAGACTATTTAAATTCAATTAAAACGTAATAAATTCAAAAGTTTTAATCAAATTCTTTGCAGGACTTCAATTATTTTTAAAAGTTTCAATAAAATTCATCAAAGGAATTCAATTATTTTCAAAAATTCTTTATAAGAATTCTATTTTTTTTATACACTATTTAAATTCAATTAAAACGTAATAAATTCAAAAGTTTTAATCAAATTCTTTGCAGGATTTCAATTATTTTTAAAAGTTTCAATAAAATTCTTCAAAAGAATTCAATTATTTTTAAAAATTCTTTATAAGAATTCCATAATTTTTAATACACTATTTAAATTCAATTAAAACGTAATAAATTCAAAAGTTTTAATCAAATTCTTTGCAGGATTTTAATTATTTTTAAAAGTTTCAATAAAATTCATCAAAGGAATTCAATTATTTTAAATAATTTAGATAAAACTCTTTATAAGAATTTAATTATTTGCAGTTCAATTTGAATTAAATTCCTGGAAAAAATTTAACTATATTTAAAAAAATTTATTAAAATTCGTAGCTGAAATTCAATTATTTTTAGAATTTTAATAAAATTCTTCAAAAGAATTCAATTATTTTCAAAAATTCTTTATAAGAATTCAATTATTTTTAATACTCTATTTAAATTCAATTAAAACGTAATAAATTCAAAAGTTTTAATCAAATTCTTTGCAGGATTTCAATTATTTTTAAAAGTTTCAATAAAATTCATCAAAGGAATTCAATTATTTTAAATAATTTAGATAAAACTCTTTATAAGAATTTAATTATTTGCAGTTCAATTTAAATTAAATTCCTGAAAAAAATTTAACCATTTAAAAAAATTTATTAAAATTCGTAGTTGAAATTCAATTATTTTTAAAATTTTAATAAAATTCTTCAAAAGAATTCAATTATTTTCAAAAATTCTTTATAACAATTCAATTATTTTTAATACACTATTTAAATTCAATTAAAACGTAATAAATTTTAAAAGTTTTAATTAAATTCTTTGCAGGGTTTCAATTATTTTTAAAAGTTTCAATAAAATTCATCAAAGGAATTCAATTATTTTTAATAATTTAGATAATAATCTTCATAAGAATCCAATTATTTATAATACAATTTTAATCAAATTCCTTAAAAGATTTTAATTATTTTCAAATATTTTCATGATATTCATTTGAAAAACGAAATTATTTTTAAAAATTGTAAGAAATTTCTTCGAACACCCAGAAAAATGGAATATTTGTCACAGAACCAACTAGACTTTTTATTTGTTTCAAATAAATTTTATTTGGTTTAAATAAAATTTTATTTAACTCAGATATATGTTTTATTTATGTCAAATAAAAATTTTATTTAAAACAAATAAAAAGTCTAGTTGGTTTAAATAATATTTTTCTCTGGGTGAAAGAATTCAACATTTCAATAAAATTCTTTAAAGAATAAAAAAAATTTCTGCCAGTTCCGGTCGGGTCAAAATATTGCAAAACCAAATTATCATCACGTGGAACAAACTTCACGCTGAAGAAATAAAAAAATTATCCAAAGTGCTCCACTTCTCAGGACAACTAAATAAAAAATAATTAACAAAATTCGTTCATACATATTAAAATTAAGCAACTTTTTTTTTCCTTTCCGTAAATCTAATTAGAAATCAACATGAAAATATAAAATCTCCTTCTCTCTCCATCTCTTTCTTTCTTTCTCTCTTGTACAGGAAATAATTTAAACGTCAAGAGTGTCACAAGACCTAATGATAGTATCAAAAGAACGAACAGGTTAATTGCGCTTATAGCGACGAAAAAGTCTAATCATTTCCCGCGTTAAAATTAATCGGTCACCTGAGATTGTAGATTAATTCACAATATCATGGTCTTGATTTAAAAAGGAACTAACCAAAAAAAAAAAAAATTAAGAACAAACGGTTATATGTTTTTACTCAATCGGCAAAAAATTAATTCATAATAATAATTTCCTCAGAGAAATAATTATTTTCTCTTTTATTATTTCTTTTTCTCCAACTCAAAAGTATATATAATGTGTGACCCAGTAAATATTAATTACCATCGAGAAATTATTTCAAGGCTCAGTCGTATTTTTATATGGGGAATAAAAATAAATTAGTTCTTTTTTAAATGGTTCGAAACTTTTTTTTTTCTTTGATTACTTCTTTTTCTTGAAAAAGAAACGAACCAATTTTTAAATTATCAAAAAAAAAGTATGGACTCCAATTTTAAATATTAGAAAAGAAAATATTTCCTCGATTTAAAATATTATTTAAGATATTATTTAAGGTATTATTTAAGATATTATTTAAGATATTATTTAAGATATTATTGAAGGTATTATTTAAGATATTATTTAAGATATTATTTAAGATATTAATTAAGATATTATTTAAGATATTATTTAAAGATTATTATTAAAAAAACTAAAGAATTTTAAATATAAATTTTCATCATGTGAAATGTTCAATTTATCAGTATAACTCTCGGTTTTTTTCTCTAACGGATCAAAATGTTTATATAAATAATTACACGATTTTGAACTATGTTTATAATTGTCATTTATATACATAGAGAGAGAAATTAAGGAATTGAACTCGCAAACGCTCTGAGAGCGGTCACTCATTAATTAGTCCACTTGATTGCCACTTGCCGTCGTCTATAAACTCTAGATTGTAAACACTTCAGTGTTAGTAATTGTCCGTTGTGTGTCTGCTTCGAGTCGAGCCGATAATTAACCGCCGCCCATTCGTCGCGCTGGGATTGGAATGTGCACGTAAAATAAAAAAAAAAAATTAAACAAAAAAAACTCAACTCCTATCATTGTTTAAAAAGTGGTAATAAAATATTCTCCTACACCACTTATGTAATATTTATAATTTTTTTTTTTTTTTTTTTTTGAAAAAAAGAATAAAATAAAAAGAAATACACATACACAAAAATACTATTGCTACATCTATAATAGGTGAACCATTTTACTTTCCTTCCCAACTTTCTACACCACACGACTTCTATATATACAATGTTCATTTCTTCCTCAAAGAAACTCGATTTACTTTCCAAAGAATAAAACACCAATTTTCATTAAGTTTCGTGTCAAACGTTTAAAGCGTCACGGTCAATTAAGAGTCAAAATTGTAATGTTCCTTTATTAATTTTAATTCAATTATTGAATACAACAGTATCTAATAATTAAAATAATTTTTTTTATTTTTATTATTATTACTATATTATTTTTGTTAAAACAATTACATTATTATTATTATTATTATTATTATTATTATTATTAATATTATTATTAATATTATTATTATTATTAGTATTATTATTATTATCAAAATTAGAATTTTTATAAATAATATGATTTTAATTATCATAATATTTATTAATAACATTCTTGGCTACAAATTTCAAAATTAGATCCTAAACAGGTTTCACATTAACATTTGATTCTGATCAGGGGCCGGTAAAAATGTCTACACTCATTTATTAATCGAAGATAATAAAACAGTAACTTGATTGTATTATAATTCAATAATTTATTCAGGAATATTTTGAATTAAAATTATAAATTGGTCGATAGTAATCATCGTAGTTATATTATTATTATTATTATTATTATTATTATTATTATTATTATTATTATTATTATTATTATTGTTATTATTAATATTATTATTATTATTATTAATAATAATAATAATAATAATAATAATCTAGGTTGTCACAAAAATTTAATTTTGATTTCCCCTGATTTCCAGACAAATTTTTGACTTCTTCCTTGACCCTAAAGAATATTCCTGATTCACTCTAAAAATAATTAGATACCGAAAAAATTTTACAATTACAAATTATTTACGAATATCCCTCATTGTAAAGTTATTAAAAAATACAAATAATAGAATTTAAAAAAAAAGTATGAAAAATTAAATTTTCCAAAGTTTAATTTAAAAACCATTATAAAATTCAATTATTTTTAAAAATATTGCAATTATTTAGTAACTTTTCTAAAATTTAAATATTGTCTAAAACTTTAACTAAAATTTTAATTTTCAAATAAATTTTTATTAGAAAATTCTACGAGAATTCAATTCTGCATAACTATAAATAATTTTATCAACAAATTTTTAAATAATTGAATTTCATTTGATGAATTTTAATAATGTTTAAAAAATAATTACATTTTTCGAGAAATTCGATTAAAATTAATTTGTATTTGAAAGTAATTGAAATTTGGCAATAAGTTTTATTATTTATGAAATATCAATTTATTAAATTATAAATAATGTAAAAAAAATAAATAAAAATTTTATAGGAATTCAATTATTTAAAATAGAGTTTGCACACATTTTTTTCGAAAATAATAATTGAATGTTCGTGTAGAATATATTATCATAAATTTTGTTTACTAATTGAATTGTTTTGGGAAATTTTATGAAAATAGTAGAATATTGAAAGTCATTGAATTATGAAAAAAAATTATTTTTGAAAATAATTGAATTTTATTACTTTCGAAAATAATTAAATTCTTGTCATCAATTCTATTATTTATAAAAATAATTTAATTGTGCAATGAATTTTATTAAAATTTCTGAAAATAATTAAATTTTGCAATAAATTTTATTAAAATTCCTGAAAATAATTGAATTGCGAATTTCGAAAAGGGCTCAACTCTGAAAATCGTAAGAGTCATTTTCACTGTCTTTTGTTATATAAAAATGACACTTACGGTTTTTAGAGTTGAGCCCTTTTCCAAATTCGCAATTCAATTAAATTTTATAGAAGAATTTTATTAAATTCCTGAAAATAATTAAATTTCCCAATGAATTTCATTAAAATTCCTGAAAATAATTCAATTTTGTAGAACAATTTTGTTATTTATTTATGAAGTTAATTGAAATGTTCATAATTTTTTATTGTATTTTTTTAAAATACCTGATTAAATTTCTGCGAAGAATTTTATTAATTTTGAAAATAATTGTATTTTTCTGATGAATATTGCTATTTATGGAAATAATTGAATTTTACAATGAATTTCATAAAAATTTCTGTGATTAAAATTTAATTTTGGCGAAGAATTTTGCTATATTTATAAATAAAATTCAAATGTTGTCGGGAATTTTTTTTTAATTTATCGACGACGAGCCAAAAATAATTTTTTCATAAATCAAAAAGAATAAAACAGTTAGTTTAAGGTTTCTGGCTAAAAAGGAACCTAAACCGCTCCTCAACTTTAGAGGTGAATAAAACGAGTGAAATTAGAGACATTTTCATCTTTAAAAATCCTCCCAAAAAATAGTTTCATCGCTAAATTCAGGAACATTTTTTTAGGGATAAAAATGTCACTGTCGACAGACTTTTTGCTTTTGATTTTGCAAATTTTTCTAAAAAATCAGTGCAAGTTACTATTTATGGGTAAAGTTTACTAATTTAATAGCAAAAAGTGAGTTACTAATTGAATTCAGTAAACATTTTTTTCTATTTAAAATTTAGAGAGAATCGTAACAAGAAAATGAGAATAATAAAATAATAATACTGATAATGATACTAATTGTTACGAACGACTTCGTTAGTAAATATCCCTTCGTCATAACAAAAATATAAATATAATGTTGAAAATAAAATAATAAAAAAATAATAATAAAGAAAATAATTAAATATACAAAGTAAATAAGAAAATAATATAATAATAATAATAATAATAATAATAATAATAATAATAATGATAATAATAATATTAATAATAATAATAATAGCAAATATTGCTTAATAATAAATAAATGTAACTTAAATTTCAGCTAATGTAATCTAAATTAAATTCGAATTACCCACACGAACTTCAATTGAAAATAGAAGTAAATTAAAACAAGAAAAAACAAAATTTGCTGCACAGTTCGAAATTAAATTAAAAGCGTATTAAATAATGATATAATAATTATTATCATGATTATTAAATGAAAGCCGATTGCGAAAATAATTTTCTAAAAGCAAACATTACCATGGGTGGTTTAATATGCGTTAATGTAAATAGTTATATATATATATATATATTTAATATGTATATAATGTTTTTGAAAAAAAATATATCAAATTAGAGCAGTATTAAGTTTTTAATCAATCTTACGCAACTTGCGGAGACAGGTGGTTAATTTTACACGTGAAAGAACACTAAGGCGTCAATATCCGCCATGTAAGTACATGAAATAAGTATATGTACATGGCATCGAGTATTCTAGAGTAATTATTAAAGCAAAAGCAGAGTGCGATAGCCAATTATTGTGAAATTACTGAAACTCTGCCAGTAGTTTAGATAGAAAACAGTGATGCTGACTGACAAGTGAATTTTTTTTCCCTTCTTTATCGGCATAGTATCAAATGTCCCGTTAGTCATTTTAGAGTTTGATTTTTTTTTTTTTTTTTTTTTTAAATGTATTTGTAAAATTTATCATGAGTAAAAATGTGAAATTAATTATTTCAACAAAATCTCAGCGGCTGAATTTTTTCCTGCAAATTATTCTAAATACTGTTAATAGTTACTCCTGATTCTGATAATATTAATACTTTATGATCCTCAAGTTTTGAACGTTCAAATGAACGAAATATTTTTTATTGAAGATATTTTAATAAATTACTAATTATAAACAAATTTAAAAACTAAAATTTTACGTTGAGAAACTCAATAATTCATTTTTTAGATAGTAACGCAAAATAAATGCAATAAAAATTTAATTTTTAGAAGAAATAAATAAATTTCGTTCATTTGAACGTTCAGAATTTTAGGCTCTTAATACTTTTAATTATCAATCAACCTTTTTAATTGTTATCCAAGTTAATTAATTTGCTCTAATTACTTAATTTTCCGAACTAATTTACATTTTGAAAAAATTTATTTATAAATTAATTAACTAATTGTGTAATTGATAAACTTTGGAATAATGAAATAACCAGATCGAATTGTTTTTACCCATTCGTTTTTTGCAAAAATAGCAATCGTCGCAAATTTAAGATCCCCAAGTTTTGAACGTTCAAATGAACGAATAATTTTTTTATTCAAGTTGTTTTAATAAATTATTAAACATAAAAAAAATGTTAAAACCAAAAATTGTACGTTTACAAACTCAGTAATTCATTTTTTGGATAGTGAAGCAAAATAATTGCAATTAAAATTTAATTTTTACAAAAAATAAATAAATTTCGTTTATTTGAACGTTCAGAACTTTAGAATCTTGCAAATTATCGAAAATTAGGTGTAAAAATGATAAAATATCAAATAGTAAATATAATTTGTCGAGTATTTTAAACATAGAAATTCTGGGTTAAAATGGTTAATTGAGAAGAGGACATTGTGTGCATTTGTTATTAGATTGCGCATATTGTGCATAATTTAGCAGCAGCGTAATAAAACACAAGACGACTCGGTGTTAATTGACCAAGAAGCAATTACAGCATTATGAAGAAGGTGGTTCGTTAGTCACATTTACGTCATTTGGTTTATTATGACGACTCAAAAATGATAGACAATATAAACGATGAGAGAGAGAGAGAGACTCAAGTTCAAAACCAGCAATTCTTTTTCTATATTCTTTTATTTTTTTTCGCATTTTCTAAATAGAAAATCGAAAAATTTTTACAAAAATAACTTATGTAAAATAAGTTTTACCTCCTTATGAAATTGATTTATTATCTTCAGAGAGAAGTTAAAATCTCTCGCCTATGAGAGAATAAAGAATATATAGAATTTTCATTAACCTCAAGGAGAAATATGTGATTCATTATCTTCTTATATTTAAACTATGACTGCTTTTTAGTCATTAAAAAATTAACTGCGCGAAAAAAGCCTAAAAATATTCTTCAAAGCAATTTTCAAAGTATACGATACTTTTTCCTCTTCTTCTTTTTTTTTTGTTACTATTTTTAGTATATAAAATTACAAATATAAAAGTAGAGGATAATTAATATTGTTTCCAACTTTCGCGCACAAGAAAGATGACTTTTTTTTACCCTCTCGGTGTGATTAAGTATTGTTTCGTAATAAATAAAATGAGCAAATATAATCTTCGAATAGTGAAAAAAATTTAATGCACTAACAACGATAATAAATAAAATAAAAAATAAAGAATAAACTAAATAATAAATAAAATAAAAAATAAAGAATAAACTAAATAATAAATAAAACAAATAAAATAATAATAAACTAAAAAATAAATAAAATGAAAAAAAAATAAATAAACCAAATAATCAATAAAATTATTATTTTTTATAATTAACTTTTTTAATTATTAAATAATAAAAAAAATTGAAAATATTGTCCCCTTTTTCAAAGCCATAAGTTTCTTACTGTAGATCATTATTGTAAATGCTTTAATGGTTATCACGCGATTTAATGTAACAATTGCGGATCATTAATTCCAAAACTAATGACAGAAAAGATAAAAACATTTACTTCCAAACAATAATCCGTCTATTACTTTCTCTTTAACGCGAAATATTATATATCGAGAGATTTGTCTTTTTTTCTAAAGAGTTTTTTTTTATTTTTTTGATTGATTGACTTCTAGTTTTGCCGAAAGTTCGTGATTTGTTGTATAATTACAAATGGATAATTATATATTATACAGATTTTATTCTATTTCCCTCTCGCCGATTTCTTTTTCACTAAGAAGTAATAAATTAATTATTTTACATTTCAGTTTTTGTAAAAATATTTCGAGTGCAATTGATTTATTTTGTTCTCTATTAAATTAATTAGCACGAAAATAAATTATATAATTGATTAGAAAACTTTTTTGCTTTTGAATGAAAAAGTTACATTGAAGGTTAATTGAGAAAAAGTATCTATAGCTAAAATAAACACGATTGGAAAATTCGACTACAAAATTAAGATTTGACATCCTTTTATAAAAGTTTTAAATTTAATTAAATTTAAAAAAATTTATTTATTTACAGAATTTTTAATTTTTTGAAAAAAGTTTTAATTTATTCAAAAAAGTTTTAATTTATTCAAAGAAGTTTTAATTTATTCAAAGAAGTTTTAGTTTATTTAGAAAAGTTTTAGTTTATTTACAGAAGTAAATAATTAAAAAAAAAATTTTTTAATTTTTAAAAATTTTTTAATTAATTTACTTCAAAAATTTTTAACTTAATGAAATACAATTTTCAATTCAATTCAAAATAATTATTTGATATATTTTATTCTTATAGAACTTTTAATTTATTTCAAAAAAATTCAAAATAAATTGAATAGAAAAAATATATTTTTGATTTCAAATTATTATTACTATTATTATTCAATAGAAATTTCTTTTGTTCTATATAAAATTTTTTTTTAGTGAAAAAATATTTTCAAATGTACAAAATAATGATACTCGTAATTGTTCGTGTGGACTTCTGTGAAAATGTTACTTCCGGTTTTATACGTATTTTATAATTAAACGTTGCATCCGGACAGTGCGTCAACGCTCAACATAAAACGTTTTCATGCACTTGTGCCTCACGAACTTTGTTTTAACTTTAAACACCCTATTACATTTGTACCAGTGTTCTTTCAAAAGATAACAACATATTTTTAAATCTCTTCAAAAACACTGATTTTTTCTTTTAATTATTACACACTCATTTTATTTTCCCACTCACTCTAAACGTAAATAGCTAAAAAAAATACTTGAAGAATTTTTTATTTACTTAAAATATATTTTTTTTGGTTAAGTAATAACAGTAGAGCAATAAATAATTCAAAATTAGAAAAAATAAACAAGAATTTTATTCTTAAATATTTACTGAAATTATTTATTATTTAATTAATTAATTTATTTATTTAATTTATTTCTGTAATAATAATTTTTGTACCAATTGTTGCTAATAGTTACATTTATTGATAATAATAATAGTTAATTATTGTTTTTAATAATAGTTCATTATTATTTATAATAATAGTTCATTATTGCTTATAATAATAGTTAATTATTGTTTATAATTATTAGATAATTATTGTTTATAATTATTAGATAATTACTGTTTATAATTATTAGATAATTATTGTTTATAATTATTAGATAATTATTGTTTATAATTATTAGCTAGTTATTATTTATTGCTAACAAGTTAATTTTTCTTTAAATTATTAGCTAATTATTGTTTATAATTATTAGTTAATTATTATTTATTGAGAACAAGTTAATTATTGTTTATTGATAACAAGTTAATTATTGTTTAAATTATTTGTTAATTTTTGCTAATAATTAAGAAGCATTATTGATAACAATTATTTCTTAAATATTGATGAGAATTGTTAGTTACTTATTAAAAATAATTATTACTGAGAAATTTTTAGTTAATTATTAGCAGAAACTATTAGTTAATTTTAATCATTAATTCTTAGTTAATTAATGACAATAACTCTTTGCTAACTATTGTTAATTATTACTGTCTATTGTTTATTTATTATTAATTCCAATTATTATTTGTTAATTATTGCCAATACTTATTTATTGCTTATTAATGTTAATTAATATTTGTTAATTATTGCCAATACTTATTTATTGCTTATTAATGTTAATTAATATTTGTTAACTATTGGTAATATTTATTAACTATTGGAATTAATTGTTGAGCTTAATATTTTAAAATAAATAAAAATTGATAATATTTATCTACTATTGATAGTATACATGTTTATTAATTACTAATAATATTTATTTACTATTTATTATTAATGATGTATTATTTACCGTAGTTAATAATTAACTGCTCATTGTTGTTACCTGAAATTTCTAAATTTACTATAAATTACATTCTCATTGTTTATTATTAAATTCTTGAAATCTAACAATAAGTTGAGAAAAAGTTTATTATAGTGAGTGATAAAAGACATTTAACTCTAGAAAGGTTCGATTTATTGTTCGAATAAACTGTCACTTTCCGAAGCGTAAATAATTAATCCTTCATAAGCGCAATTTTACTCTAAGTCCGAGAAAGTGAAATCAATACGTTACATATTAACATTTTAAGATAGGGATAAACCGAATGAGACATTTTCTATGGAAAAATTCAATACACAACTCCATTATTTTCAATTTATAATATTCTGCAAAATTTTCATAATTACGTATAATTATCATGAATGTCTATAATTTTGCAGCAATTTAGAAAATTTAG
Organism: Leptopilina drosophilae; assembly: GCA_032873175.1. Taxonomy (NCBI): domain Eukaryota; kingdom Metazoa; phylum Arthropoda; class Insecta; order Hymenoptera; family Figitidae; genus Leptopilina; species Leptopilina drosophilae. The sequence continues at coordinate 52,956,873 of CM065479.1, forward strand.
CAATTATAAACTTAATGTTGTACATTTGAAAATATTTTCAATCAATCATTTTAGTTTTAATTATTAAATATCATTTCAATACTTTTTTTTTATTCAAATATCATTCAAAGAATTGAAAATTTAAAAAAAAATAATACGAAGATTAATTACTTTTGCATTTACTCATAAATCAAAATGTAATTAACATTTGTAGTAGAAAATCTTCTGTACGGATTTTCAACATGTAAATTTTAGCTTTTTTTAATAAATTATTTTTTGTAATTACGTTAACATTATGTAATGTGTAAACAGAAATATCTTCTAACCGTTCGAAATAAGTTTTTTTTAGATTAATTATTTTTATTTCAATTAAACAAAAATCTGTTAATTCAATTCTTCGCCTAACAATAATTAGAGATAATAAAAAAGGGTAAAATTCCTCAAGAAATCGATAAATAATTTGGGTCTATTGTTTCAATTTGCTCATGTAAGACACACGGTAGAATTGTCCATGAATTTCAATAAGAGTAAAAAATAAATTTCCATTTAGAAAAATGTAGAAGAAATGAAAAAAGAAAAATTCAATTTTCTCACCAATTGTCGAATTCATGTAGATTATAAGTAGATCAATTTAATTTTCCATAGAATGATTTATGCAATAAGTTATCCTCTTGAAAAAGAACCTTTTAAAAAATCAAATTTTATTAAAAATAACGTAAAATGAAGTAAATTAATTAAAGCAAACAAAAAAGAATATTTTCTCACCAATTGAATCATTTATGCAGATTTAAAGTTGAACAATCAATTAATCTTTTTTTTCCAGTAATGATATAAGTTTTCCTTTTCTCCCCAAAAAAAAGGAGACCAGTCAATTCATAAAACACTGTCGTCAAATTGATCGAAATTCACTTCTCATCTTCACGTTTTCTAACGAAAACCGGTTTACGAATGATTCAACACGTGTTCGTTAGCCACTCTTTTCAATTTAAGCCGGCAAGGGGGACTGTCACCGACACTTCCTTTTTCTAAAAAAGAAAAATAATCACTTAAATTGTCGATTTACAAAACACTTTTTTTTTTAAATTTTTGCCACAATTTTAGAATTACACTAAAACGTGGGATTATATGAGAAACATATTATAAATTGTCCTTCAAAGAACACTTTTATCACTTCCCAATTCCGGTTAAATTAATTACATACGCTGATAAACGTGGCTTGAAAGTTTTGTTGTTTTTTTTTCGAAAGAAAACAAATCCACTTTGCCTTTAAATCTCAATTAATTCCGAGAGTTGATTGAAAAAGTAGATAACTAATTTTTTTCTCTCTTTTAAACAAGAGACACGCACCTAAACAATTGCATTTTCACGTCTTTCAAAATAAACACAGATATCCAATTTTCCTTGTTAATTAAAAGACAATGTTAATCAAAAATTTACAAAAGAAAAAAAAACAATTATAAATAAGATGACAACACTGTACTGTTTCACAAAAATAGACGTTGCTTCCAACACACGAGTCAAGGTTAGGTTAGGTCAGTGACAAAAACATATCAAGTGTTTTGGGAACGCACCAATTTTTTTTCAAATATTAATTACTGGTTGTTGATTTACAACTTTCGGGAATTGTTCGTGAATAAAAAAAAATAACATTCGACGTGATATGTAAAATTTGAGGGAAATTAAATACTTGTTAAAAAAATTAGCGCAAGAAAGAGCAAAGTTAAAACCGTCAAATTAAGTCGTGGTCAGTGGTACCAACAATTATCGATACTGATCACTTCCGGCAACTTAGGAAAAGTAATTTGCGCGGGTTATTTAAATTTTTGCAAAATATTTCCTTTTTTGGCAATTTTTTTTTTAATTGAAACGTTGTCACTTGATGATTCGGTTCTCACGTTGAAAAATGATTATTTCCTCGTCGACGGAAAGGATTCACTCTTTATTGTGAGATCCGCGCGAAATCCCGTGACGATTCGCATGGAGCGTGCGCTTCGTCCAGCGTCCGACACGATACTACTTTAACTCTTCGTCTCGCTCACTCTTTCTCTCTATCTCTCTTTCTCTCCCTCGCACACTTGCTCCCACCCTACGCCCCCTCTGCGATTCATGTCACTCTCTCACTCTCTCTTATATTTGCAGGTCATGCAATCTCGCTCCTGTGCGCGACACTTCTGTTTTTCTCCCTCTAATCTGCACCGCGCGCTTCTCACTGTTTCGCGCGCGCGGGTGTGTCATCTGTCTCTGTCTTTCAGGGCGTCCGCCCCTGTGTACTGTGTGTAATGTTTCTCTCCTTCCCGTTGCCAACATTATGTATATGTATATATATACTTCTCACTCCTTTTTGCCCCCTTGCGCGTAATCCGAGTACAAAACTCAACGAGAGAGAGAGAGAGAGACTCTGGTATAGCCGCACTCGTTAAACAAACGCCTCAATGACGTCAAGTCTTGATGTGATTAAATTTATTACACCATTCGAGACCAATGCAAAAGATTTCCAGGTATAGGGACAAATTCTTTTTTTAGGGGATTGCCAATTCACGATATTGATGAGCGATGTGAACATAGGCAAAAGTAGCGCCATTGTCGGAAATTGATGCATATCATGCATATTCATTACTTCCTGGATCATTTTCGAACGATTCTTGCCAGGAAAGGTGAGAAATTATACTGTTTATCTTTTTCTCGATCATATTTCATTCGCTGGTCGTAGTTTTTTTGTATAGTTTATTCATATGCTTAGGAATTTCCAAAAAATCCTGCATAATTAGTTGATTTTGTCAACAAGACACGACATTGTTGTCAGCAATTTTTTTGCAAATAAATGACATTATTTCGAGATTCGCATTATATTTTGTCGATATTATCAAATTATTTACGGCAATTAGGATTTTTTTCGGGAGGAAAAATGTAGAAAATTGACCGCGCCAAAACGTCATGTTGGTATCATTGGTTTCGACGTTCATTGACCTTGATGGTGTTCAGAGCTTGCACGTTGCACCTGCTTGATCGGTAAAAGTGGTAAGAATTTTACATTTAACACAGTTTCGTTTTACTTTTTTCATAGTCTATGCCCTACTTTTAGGTATCGATAAATAAACAGTATAAACGGTATAAACAATAAGTAAATTATTCCAAAAAGTGCAATTTTGACGATTTTCTCGTTCCCTGTGCGGCGATGACAACTCGCACAGTATTAATATTGTTTTTCTCAAAAAATATCCTTCATATTATTATAAACAAAACAACATTTTGTCGATTTTGTCAAAGTATTACGCAAATTCATTCCGACGATAACGGGATTTCTTTGTCATTGCATTTTTGCGTTTTGGCCGCATATAAATTTTGAGGTTAGGTTGACCCTTTCGAAAAGAAAATACCTGGATTTATTGCTTAACAACCTTGACCGGAGATTAAAAATCTATTGTTGGTAAGAAAACAGACAATATTTACTCCTATTTACGCAAATATTTGTCTATAATTAGCGAAAATTGATTTAAATCCCAAAATAGGAAAAATACATAATTTATTGGTCATTTTCTTCTTTACAAAGTCATTTATTATTCCGCTCGATTTCCTGCCAATAGCAATGTAAATTTAACAAATATTAATATAATATAAATATAATATAAAATTAAAATTAATTGTGAAATAAAATTTCGTTAGAAGTGTCCTAACCTCAATTTTTTTTGTCGAAATCAAAACTTTTTTACGCGACAATCATAAAAATTCCCACAAATATAGGATAAATTGTTGGTAAAATTGAAGACATTTATTTAGTCTTCCGTGTTAAATTACTTAAAAATATTGTGGAAATCGTGAAGGAAAAAAAATTGCAATTCACTAAAGTATATTTTGTCTGAAATTGTTTTTACTTGACGCGGAAATTCTGCTAAACGTGAAAAAAAACTCTCCACAACTACTTTATTGTTGACCTTTTAAGTTCTTTTCGGATGAAAACTGAACAAGGTATATATAAAAAAATTTTGTTGAAGCCATACGAAGTGCATTTTTTTTCTTTTTTTTTTTGCTCAACATCACTTGTCGTGAATTACTCTTGCGAGTTAAAAGAATGCCTTCGGTGTAGAAACACCTTTTACGTGATAGGACAGGAACAACCATCTCAATTATCGGTAAAGGTCTTTCTAATTGGTTCGGTTAGAACTCTTGACTTTCATAATTCAGTAACATACAATGTTAGAAAAAAGTCTAATTTTTATTTTAGTATATTCGCAAAATTACAGTTTTTGAAAAAAGAATAGTTGATAGTTTAAATTTTTCTTTGATTTCCCTTTTTTCTCTATATAAAATTAGAAAAATTGAGTTTCTCTCCCTCTGGGACTTTTGGAAGTAATTATATATTTAGAATACTGTTTTTTTTTTTGTAATTTGTTAGTGTGACCGCGCTTGTAAAAGCAATGATTTATTCGAGATTAGTGAGACTCTTTTTTTTTCATAGAAACGTTTTGATCGTTGCAAAAATCGAGAGAAAGGAATGAAACATAAAACATCAGCTACCCGAAATAATCGAGGTCAACAGATTAACGGTTTATGTGATATACTCAAGCTAAAGAATTTTCTTTCGATTTAGTTTCATCACTTCACAAATTGAAAATGAGTCATTTTTTTAATTTTAGAAATTGAACAATTTCTTCTTCTCGATTAGCGACAGTGTTTTCAAAAAGAAGAGAAAAATGTTCCATTTTTCTCGTTATTACAAAAATTGTTTTCCTCCATTTTTTATTATTAATTGAATTTTTTCTTATTTCAGGTGAACATTCTCAAGACGCTATAAATAGTTCTTGATCTACAAACATACTTTTTTTCGAGGTATTTACCAAAAGATAGAAACGATTCCTTTTGCAGGACAAAAAAGGGAATAATCCTGGCAAAATTAACTTGAAATCGATAAAAGTATCTCATTTTTGAGAATTACAATTATTGTGAAATCAAACAAAGAGAGAAATAGGTAAGAGAAAAATATTTGATTTCATAGAAATTTTTGTTCTCGATTTTATTTTGACCTTGAAGTTCGTATTATTGCCTTCCAAATCTTAATTAAATCGCTAGCATTTGTTTCAGTCTGGAATTATTTAGAAGAAAGTGTATTGTAATTCGAGAAGGTCTTTCAAGGACGTTCAGTGTTTCGGGATGCATGAGGAGGGGTCATTTCGCAATTTTCCAGTTGTCTAGAGGGTAAGACCAATGTTTATTTGAATTAAAGTCTCTTCAATTTAATGCGAATCGAATTATCCAGAAGTGTAATTTATTTTTTTATTTATTGCCGCTGAATATTTTTTTTTTAATCTACATTCATAATTTACCAGAATAAAAAAAACGAGTTATTACTGAAATTTTTATATTTTTACGACAATTTTTATTTTATAATTGAAATTAAATTTTGCACATTAATAAAAATTAATTTTTTTCAATTCACTTTTCACTTTAATGGAAATTAAATTCTTCTCTTTAATAGAAGTTAAATATTTTTCATCTCCATGGGAAACATCATTTTTTACATCAATCAGAATTAAATTTTTTCAATTCACTTTTCAATTGAATTTTTCACTTTAATGGAAACTAAATTACTTGCTTTAATAAAAGATAAATTTTTCACCTCAATGCGGGAATTTAACTTTTTATATCAATCTGAATTAAATTTTTCACTTACTTTTAAATGAAATTTTTTACTTTAATAAAAATTTAATTCTTTTGTTTAATTAAAATTAAATTTTTCACTCTAATGAAAATAAAATTTTTCACTGAATAAAAATAAAATTCTCTGGTTTAATGGAAATTAAGTGAAATTTTTCAATTCAATTGAAATTGAATCGTTTAAATTAATCAAAATTATATTTTTTACTTTAATTGAAATTAAATTTTTCAATTTAATTTTTTCCTTTTAATGAATATGAAATGGTTTAATAAAAATCAAATCTTTTACTTTAATGGACGTTAATGTTTCCGCTTTAAATTATAACAAAAAATTTTCAATGTCATCCTTACGTAGAAATGAGATTAAAATGTTATCTTGCCGTTAAATTATTTAATTTGAAATTAAAGTCCTTGTTAATTTTCTTACTATAAAGTATAAAAATTATTTTCTCTAAATTTTCCATTGTGCGAACAATTGAAAAAAAAGAAAAATTATTCACGGCATAGTAATTAAAATAAAAAAAATGTTACACATTGGATAGCAATCGGATTAATTTCAACTAATTCGATTGCGAGTAGTAATTTAAAAATAAATGATATTTGAGACATTTTAAACAAATTATATTTTTGTTTTTTGCGAAATTAGCGACAATTGTGCGCTTTATGAATCGAACGAAAGAGTTCCGTGGGAAATAGTCTGTATATATCAATAAGCGTTCAAAATTAGCGTTGCCAAGCACATGCTAAACATTCAATAAAGCGCTCGAAAGCCTCCTGGAATAATCGTAATCATAAATAATCAGTCCTAAATATACGTCGGCGACGGTAATGTCCGCTCTCGCGCACCAACTGCTGTTCGCGAACCGTTAACGCGCTCACTTCGACGATAGTTTCTTGTCTTTTTCACAGTCTCTTCATATTTTCTCTTTCTCTCTCTTTCTTTCTCTCTTTTTTTTTCATAAATCTTTCATTCCTCTGGAATTCCACGGTACGTCGTCACTTCGTCTTTCTCCTCTGGAGGAATATGTATATATATATATATACATTTCAATGACTCGCAATCCGCAATACTTTCTTGTCCTCTTACTTCATAGTCTTTGAATTTTTAAGTGGTTAATGTCTTTATCTTCTCTCATCTTGTGAGCGTGATGTAAAAATACTTCTGTTTCCTAGTCATCTTTCAAACTCATAATTTTAATGTCCATATGTTCTTAAGAGCGAGCATCATTAATCTTGTTTATTAATTTTCAATACAGATACTCTCTAATTCTATATATACAGAAAACTAATTTAGATTCGTAAAATTTTGCTAAAATTAATTTTACCAGTTGTGAATTTTTATTTAGGTCTAATTCCGAAAAATTGGTATTGTAATAAGTTTTGAATTCAAACAGGGTTGCTACGGGTCAGGAAATTCAGGGAATTCAGAGAGAATTCATAGATTTTTAGTAAAAGTTTACTATAAAAAGAAATTAATTTTTAAAACTTATAAGAAAAATCTGATTTTTTGCATTTTTCAAAAACTATCGTAAAATAATAACTTGTAAATTATTTCGCGAATAATTTTAACTAAAAATTTAAAAAGTAATTGAATTCAATAACAGCTGCGTTTGTAATTTTCATGAATAGATGAACTTTAAAAGCTTTTGATTTTTAATTTTTTTTAAATTTCAATTTTAGATTAATTTAGTTACAAACTTAATAAAAAACATAGATTTTTAGAAAATTTTATTAATTCAAGTTCTTCTGAAATTAGTTCATGTTTTTAATGTATAATTAATTACTAAAAATAATGAATTTATAGAAAAATTTTAGTTGAAAACACTAAAAAATGGAATTTTGTAAAAGTTACAGATGATTGTAGAAATCCAATTATGTTGAAAGATGGAGAAAAATCCTTGGCAAAATTTCAATTATCTTTATAAATAAAAAAAAATATTCAAAATTTAATTATTTTCAAAATTTTTCTTTAATTCAATTATTTTCAATACATATTTTAATAAAATTTCCAAAAAGCATTCAATTATTTGAAAAAAATTGATTATTTTTATAAATAGTTCTTAAGAATTAAATTATTGTAATAAATAATAAATTATTTCGTAGGTTTTTATTTATTTTTAGTTCGATTTTAATTAAATTCCTCGAAAAATGTAATTATTCCTAAAAATTTTTATAAAAATCGTAAACAAAATTCAATCATTTAAAAATTTGTTGATAAAATTCTTTATGAGAATTCAATTCAATTTTTGTATTTAAAAAATTGAATTTTCTAATTAAAATTCAATTTTTGTATTTAAAAAATTGAATTTTCTAATTAAAATTGATTTAGAAATGAATTTCATTTAAAATTTTATTTCATTCTATTTTAATCATTCCGTGATTATAGCACATGAATTTTTAGAAATAATTAAATTTTGAAAAGGTGTCAAATCAAAATCTTTAAGAATTAAAATTTTTCATACTTTTAACTAACAATTCTGTAGAATTAATTTTTTTTAAATTTAATTGATTTTTTAAAATTATTGAAAGTTTTAATTTAAAATGTAATTTTTTCAAGAAGGATTGGAAAATTTTTGCAAGAATTCAATTACTTCTCACAAATAATAAAATTCTTCACTAAAATTTTAATATTTTTCAAATCTACTATTTAAATAAAATTTTTTAAAAGAATTTAATTATTTCTATAAATAGTAAATTCATTATTGGAAGATTCATTATTTGAAGATTCATCATTTAAATATATTTAATTGATTTTTTTTAATTATTTGAGTTTGAAACCAATTTTTACTGAATATTTTGGATATAATGAAGACTTGAAGATAAATAATTTAAAATTAATATTTGATTTTCTTTCTGTATTTTTACTTGAAAAATTATAAACATAACTTCAAATTTTTTGCTTTTTAGGTACCTTTCTTTGGAGCATGACGCAAATGATAATTGAATTCTTACAAAGAACTTTATTACATTTTTTTTAAATAATTGAATGCTTTAGAGAAATGTTATTTAAATAGTAGATTTCGAAAATAATTATGTAATAATAAAACAAAGAATTGAATTATTTTTGTGAAAAGTAATGAAAAATTTTATTTGAAAATATTTCGATGAAAATATTTGAATTCATGTGAAAAATTTTATTACTTGTAAGAAGAATTAAATTCTTGCGATAACGATTTTATTAGAATTTTTGAAATAATTAAATTTTTTTTTGAAAAGTTTTATGGAAATTTAAATGATTATAAAACATGTAGAAATAGATGAAATAAATTAAATTTCAAATTATTTTAACGAAGGGATTCTGTTAATTTTTAAATATTGCTGTTTGCAGTTTGCATTTGAAAATTGCGTTACCGTTTAACTTCAAAGGAAAACATTTAATTAACAATTTTCTTGAAAAAACAACTTTTTGAAATCAAACTGTTTTGCATTCAATTCGTCAATTCAATATTAAGAGAGTAATTTTTCAGTTCTTCTTTCAATTGTATATTTTTTTAATAATTAATTTTTTTTAAATATGTGCATTTGACGTTACCCCAAAATGGTTTACTTTTTGTTTCCACTGGTAAAGCGAAATAATATTTCTAAACGGGGGTTTTTTTTTATTTTTTTTAAATGATCAGGAAAATTTTAAAATGTGTTATTTTCGTTTCCTGTTAAATCATGAAATTGTGGCTTGACCCCTTTTCACACAAAAAAATATGTGTTAAATTTGTTGCGTGTAGTTTTCAAGATGGTGTTATTTTAACAGCCATTAAAAATATGCATTAATTTTAACACACTCATGGTGTTATTTGAACACAAAATGTAGGTTAAAATCACATCGTATGGGTTAAAAATGTTGCGTGTTGTTTTAACACTACTTTTAGTGTTAAAACAACACTTCTTTTTTTCTGTGTTGTCTTGTCACTCTTCAGTAATTAATGTTTTCGAATAATTTTACAATGAAAGAAATTCGTAAATAAATGTAATAGAATTTTCTTGATTATCTAATAATTTTTAGAGTGAATCAAATTCACTCAATAATCAAATATTATTTAAGGTCTGGGAAAAAGGCGAAATTTTATATGGAAATCAGGGAAAAACAAAATTCGTTTTTTCTTTGTGGCAACGCTGTAAAAAGAAAATTGAAAATCTGATGTTAATTACACGTTTTCATTTGCAGAACAGAGGGTATTCGGAGTGTATTCAGTTTTTTTGTCTCCAATTCATGATGGTTCGTCCCACCGCTCCCAGATTTGGAACAGCACACAAGTCCAATAGGGGAACGAGAGAGTTCGAAATAACATAATGCTTAACTAAGCGTGTCCGCGATCGTCATTAGTACGCAATAATGGTTTAATGGTTAGGTTAGCGTGCTCTTCGATTCAACATAACGCAACACGGACGTGTTATATTCTGATGATGTGCGGCGGCAAGAGTTTTCACCATATATATATATATACGGGGTTGGTTGTACCAATCGAAATCGACTATACGACAGTATGTATAATATGTACACGACAACGGACATATGGTCGGTTGGCTCGACCGATTAGATACATTTGCATTACAATAACCCAATGTCTGCCCACCATCGCTAAGCATTTCGCTTTATTACGACCACCACCGTACAGCTTATAGTCTATGCCCATACCAGCATAATGGCACTTAACCTGGTATAAAAAAAATGTAAAAATTTGTTGCAGCTTTTAGATACGTCCCGGTTGGATACCTTTTGTTTACCCGGGTTTATACTCTTCAGAAAAAAAAGGAGAAACCCGTTCGCATTTGAAACCCAAAGCCGCTAACTCGGATCATCGCTTATACACTACCAGAGGCACCCTTTACATTGTTCTATCCGTAAGGATCTTCAAGAACCACTGAATTCTATATATGTTCGATAGATATCACTGCTGAGTTTCGACGCTTTCAACAATGGAATGAAAAAAAACCCTTTACTACAATATGTACACTCCAAATTGTTTCAACGAAAGGATAAAGATTCGAGAGATTCAACAAGGAATGAAAATAATGACGTAAGTTTCTCCTTTTTTTCATTATTAAATGTTGGATTTCAAATTAGAATACCAGGATTGCCACAGGTCAGGAAATTCAGCGAAAAGTCGGGGAATTTCATTAAAAGTACTGAAAAGAAATTCAATTTTTATAATTCATAAGGAAATTCTGAGTTTTGGTGACTTTCGTCTGCCTCATAAACTGTAAAATTCAGACCAATTCTACAAAATGTTAAATTTCTTGATATTTTAAATAGCTTAGTTATTTTTTAAATAACTAATTGCTTAATTATATTAATTAAGTAATTTTAAATAACTTAATTTTCTGAGAACTATCATAAAATTATTGTAAATCATTTGATGAATAATTTTACTTAAATATTTCAAAAATAATTGAATTTTATCAATGTTTTGCTTACAATTTGCATAAATAAACGAATTTCAAATGGTTTCAATTTGAAATTTCCAAACATTTCAATTCTAAATGAATTTAACTATATAAGTTTTTAAGAAATTAGTTTTTTCGAAAAATTCTATTAATTTTAATTCTTCTGAAACTATAGTGAAATTTTTAAATGAATATTTAATTAATTATTAAAAATAGTGGATTTATAGAAGAATTTTTGTTAAAAACTGTTTTTAAAAAAATTCAATTTTGAAAAGATTTTAAATTCAAATATTTGGAAAATCTGAATCTTTTATAATTTGAATTAATAATTCTGGATAACTAATTTTTCTGAAAAATTCAATTTCAATTCTGTTGAAATTAGTTGAATTTTTTATTATATAGTATTTAATATTAATTTAAAACATTTGACGCAATTCTTCGAAAGAGTTCAATTATTAAATTAAATTAAATTAAATATTAAATAAATAAATATTAAATTAAATTTTAAAATTCTTCGGCGAAATTTAATTATTTTCAAAAAAAATTCCATAAAGTTCTTGTCAATATTTCAATTGTTTGCAGAATATTTTCTCAATTCAATGAGTTTCCATTTCTACTATTTTAATAAAATTATTTGCAAGAAATAAAATATTTTAATAAAAACATTAAAAATTTTTTGCAGGAATTTAACTGCTAACAAAATAACTTTAATAAATTTTCTTGAAAGAATTAAATTATTTCCAGAAATTTTGACAAAATAATTTATTAGAGTTCAATTATTTTCAAAATATTTACAATTGAATTCCTCGAAATTTTTCAATTATTTTTTAAGAATATCAATAAAATTCTATAAAACACTTCAATTGTTTTCATAAAAATAGTAAAATTCTTCGCATAAATCCAACAGTTTTTCCATTTCTCGAAAGAATTTAATTATTTTATAAAATATTAATAAAATTGTTCAGAACAATTCAATTATTTACAAAAATTTTGTTGCAATTCTTTATAAAAATTTTCCTACTTTTATTACAACTTTAACGAAATAAATCGGAAGAATTTTAATATTCTTCGAAACAATTACATTATTTTTGTAAATTTTAATAACGTTCTTGTCAATATTTAAATTGTTGTCAAAAAATTTTCTCACTTCAATGATTTTCAATATCTACTATATTTTAATAAATTTTTATAAAATAATCCAATTCTAGAGAAATTTTTTTTTAATAAAATTCTACGCAAACAAAATTATTTTCATAAATAATAAAAATTTTACAGGAATTCAATTATTTAAAAAAGAATTGTAATACATTTTTTTATAAAAATCTATTGTTGAACATTTTTCGCAATAATTTAATTTTTTTAATAAATATATATAAAAAATTCTTTTTAGAAATTCAATTATTTTCATAAATAATAAAACTTATCGCAAAATTTCAAAAATTTTAATTACAAAAAAATCAATTATTGACTTTTCAATTATTTTTATAAATGAATAACAAAATTCTATTACAAAATTTAATTTTTTTCAAAGAAAAAAATATTTCAAAAATATTTCTTAATTCAATGTTTTTTAATATTCTACTATTTTCATAAAATTTCCCAAAAGAATTGAATAAATTATTAAACAAAAACTTTGAGAATATTCTACACGAACTTTGAATTATTTTCCAAAAAAAATAAATAAATAAATAAAAATTGCATAGAAATTCAATTATTTAAAATAGAATTTGCACAAATTTTTTCGAAAATTTATAAATTATTAAATTTCGTAAATAATAAAACTTATTGCAGAATTTTAATTATTTGCAGTACAATTTTAATCGAATTTCTCGAAAAATGCAATTATTCTTAAATCTTAATTTAAATTAGTCGAAAGAAATTCAATTATTTAAAAATATGTTGATAAAATTTTATATGTATAATCGAATTCTCGTAGAACTTTCAATTAAAAATTGATTTGCGAATTAATTTTAGTCAAAATTTTGGATAATTGCGAATTTTAAAGAATTTCCTAATACATAATTGCAATTTTTAAAAATAAATGTATTTTCTAAACGTTTTTTTTACTCATTAAAAATTTGTATTTTTCATACTATTATTTGAAATTCCTATGATACTAATTTTTTTCAAAAAGATTATTCGAAAGTTTTAAAAATTATTTCCAGTTTTGATTTTCTAATTATTTAACCGAAGAATTTCTGAATAATTGAAATTTCACATAAATTTGAATTGTATAAGTAAATGCATCAGTATAATTTCTTAAATGCATTATAACTTTAATTTTTAGAAATAATTGCATTTTGAAAAGGTTGTAAATTCAAATCTGTAAAAATTCGAATTTTTCCTTCTTTTAATTAATATTTCTGTAGAATTAATTTTTTCGAAAAAGTTTAATTGAAATTTTTTTTAATTTATTTGATGTTTTTTTTTCTCAGATATGTTTCATTGAAGAACTTCTGAATAATCGAAATTTCATAAAATTAAATTTGAAAATTTTCAAAGAACTTTGTCAATAGTTATTAAATCTTTTTTTTTTGAGTATCTAATATTTTTTGGAATGAATCAGAATAATCTTTAGAGTGAGGGATGAAGTCAGAATTCTTTTCGGAAATCAGGGAAAAACTGAATAAATTTTTTGTTTATCAAGTAAAAATTAATTTTGCTACGTACAATATAATCTTGATATACTTTTGGTTTATAATTTAGCATTTCTGATTGATTTGTAAATCGTTTAATGCAACATAATTAATTTAGCTCGAAGCGTTTATAATATTGCTCGTACAAGTTATACGCGTATATATATATTACATGTAATCAGGAATTTTTCTCCAATAGGTGCGTTTGGACGTATGTGCAATTATGTAATAAGTAAGAGAGAGAGTATACTAATTATTATTCATGTCTGTTAAGTTTCTTCTATATAGAAAGAAAAAGATTGTTGCTATCGGCTTTCTAGCATTATTATCGTTCTCGCGGACGAGATATGCAAAATCAAGTATCCTTAAAGCCCGAGGCGCTCTATGCACCACCATAAACACGTGTATATACGTATATAGACGGCTTTACCGGTGACTAAATCAAGATCAGTCACGGATGACGTTCCCTCGACGACTTTATGACTGATATTATTCGGTTTATATCGATATACCCACTTGTCCTGTGTGCGATAATGTCGATAATGATCTACCGGAAATTATAAAAAAAAAAAATAATAATCCTGCGCGCCTCTCCCTGTGTTATAGTTTTTAGACATTTATAAATAACTACCTTACACACAGTGCAGCATAAAAAATATAGTCTTTATAATTTTGATCCAACTTGATAGCAAATATCCATTATGATTTCAAGAGGGAAACATTTTCGAAAATCTATTTTTACATTCTTTATATTTGCTTAAATTGTTTACTAATATCGTTTATTATGTTTATTTTTCCCAAAACTTTAAGTTTTTAATTCTAAGCGTATCGGAAGTAAAATTAATTTCTTCTATTTGGAAAAAAAAATAGAAATGCCGGAGAAACATTTTTAAGATTAAAAACTCGAGTCTCGGGAAAGTAAATTTTATTTTGAGAAAAATAAGAGGAAAATTGCTCTTATTGTGTTAAAATGTTATAAAAGAATTAAAAATGTGGTATTAAGGGCGGGTATCAGGCACAACGGGATATCTGAAAGACCTTCAGTTAGAAATTAATTAGAAAAGTGCGGAGAAGCTCGCAAAGACCTTGACGGTGTTGTCGGGGGTTCGGGGTTAGGCAATCAACGAGTAGATGAATTAATGGCTACGCCAACTACCCTCGAGGAGAGTGAGAGAGAGAAAGAGAGTATAAGAAGGGCGCGTTCCAGTTACGTATACGTGAAAGTAGTTTCTTTATGTATGTAATCACCCTTATAGCCTTGTTCTAACACACAGAGAAAAAAAATTGCAAACACACATTACAAAGATTGCAAACATGTATTTTTCAACACAGGGAAACATTTTTTTTTCCTCATTTGATGCGTGTGTTTGTTTGAGAGAGAAAGAGAGACTTTGGAATTCTAACCATTGAGCATTACCGTTTTACCACTCTTCCGAAAAGTATCCCCGAAATCTATCGGACGATTTTCCACTCGGAATCATTCCCCTGGCAAAAAAAACAATAGAAGAGTTTCCATATAGAATCGAGAGTCCTATAGATATATATATATATGTAATCTAACGTCTCACCAGGATTTTAATGAAAAAAAATCTCGAGTCAAAATTGAATTTGAACACCTTTGGATGCGACTAAAGTGATTTTATTAGAAGCGATTGCTCTTTTCAACTTTCCCATAAGGTGGAAATTAAATTCCTTGAAATAATTTTGGGTTTATTAGTTTTTTTGAATTAGTCTAATTTTTTTCTATTACTATCTATTGGAATTTTATGGTTTTTTTTAATGGCAAGGGAATTTTATTTCTTTCTTTATTTTTTGTATTTACACTTCCTTTTATTATATTAATTATTTTATTCTATTTCCAGGCCTCGGATGGTTTTACTTTTTTCGACTATTTTCCAAATTTACGATTCTTTTGGATTTATTTTCAAACAATGCAACTTTTTTTGTGTTTTTTGACGAACATTGTAACAAAATACTTTTTTTGGACAAAATATAAATTGCTTCCAATTTCTGTAGTGTAAACAACAAGTTAAATATTGTAGTTAGTTTATTGTTAGTTAAATATTTTTAAATTTAATTTTAATTCATTTTTCTAACAATAAGATAATTAAATTTTCGAAATATATAATTAAAAATGTTTAAATAATTTAAAAATTCAGCAAAACTTTATTTAAAATAATTGTTTCTTTTAAGTATTTTATTGAAATTTTTTAAAATCGAATTATGAAGAATTTAAATTGCAAATTTTAGAAAAAATATTCAACTCTCAAAAATTTTAATGAACAACCGACTTAAAAATTAACTTCAAGAAAAGTATCTATAATTCTAAAAAAAATTCTAAAAATTCTAAAATATTCTAAAAAACCATTTATAGAATATTTTTAATAACACGAGTAATAATATTTTTCCGGAATTCAATTATTTTCCACATTTTTAATTATCTTTCTATGAAAAATCAAAATAACTAGAAAAATTAATTGCATTAAGATTTTTTACAAATTGGATTAAATGAATTAAAAATTCAATTAATAATTGAAATTCCCAAAAATTTTCTTAAAAATTATTGATTTTTTAAGTGTTTCTATACTATTTTTAAAAATCAAATTTTGTAGACTTTTAATTGCAAATTTTAAAAATAATTCAATTCGCAAAAAAAATTTTATGAAAAATGGAAATAAAAATTTGCTTAAAAAAATTACAATTCAAAAATTATTCTAAAATAGCAAATTTTATAATATTTTTACAAATATTTTTTAAAATTTAATTTTTTTCAATATTTACAATTATTTTGTGGAATTTTAATTGCAAAATTTAAAAATAATTCAATTCCCAAAAAAAATTTTATGAAAAATGGAAATAAAAATTTGCTTCAAAAAATTATAATTCGAAAATTATTCTAAAATAGCAAATTTTATAATATTTTTACAAATATTTTTTAAAATTTAATTTTTTTCAATATTTACAATTATTTTGTAGAATTTTAATTGTATATTTTTTGAAATAATTAAATTCTCAAAAATTGTAATGAAATAATCAAAATAAAAATTAACTTCAAAACAAGTGTAATAAGTAAATTATTCCTAAAAAGCAGTGTTCTGAATAGTTTTACTAACATTTTTCTGAAATTCAATTCTTTTCAAAATTTTCATTGATTTATTTTCGAAAATTCAAATATCTACAAAAAATAATTACATATTTTTTTTAAAATTATTATTACCAAAATGTAATTTCTCAATCTAAAAATTTTATAATTATTTCTAAACTTTTGAAGAAGACAATTATTTGCAAAAAATTAAATTAAAATTGTTTATAAATATTCTATATTTAATCAAATAATAATAATTAATATTTTTCGAAAATTCTTTTGAAAAATTTAATTATTGTGAGAAAAGTTTACTAAGGTTTAATTATTTGGAAATTTTGCAATAATATAATATATAATTGAAAAGTTATTGTAACTAAAAAATCTATTAGCATTTCAAAGTTATTTAAAAATATTTTTAAAATCTAATTTTTCGAATTTGTTAATTAGAATTTTTTTTAATTTAATTACTTTTAATATTTTCGGTCAGATATTTTTAAGAATGCACCGCAATAACTTTAAAAAAGAACATTAAGCGTTGCATTTACAATTTAATATTAAAAATAGAATCTTTGCAATTTCAAAAATTAAATTCTCCAAAAACTTTTGGAGAATAAATAAATATTATTAACTCCTAAAAGATGTTTAGTTAAAAAAGCTTTAAAATAATTAAATTTTGAAAGGTTTGTAGCTTAAATTTTTGGAAATAATTGAATTTCGAAATCTATGACATTGAAATTAAAATTGAAATTGAAATAGAAAATTAATTAAGTAAATTCCTGTTAAAGAATAAATAGCAGGTATTTAAATATTTTTAAATTAAGAAGAAATTATTAATCTTAAAATCAAATAAAATAAACATTTAAATAAATATTTTTATTTCACACACTTATTTAATTTTAATAATTAAATTCAAATAGTTTCATTGATTCAAAAATCAGTAGAAGATCAGGAAAATATTAGATGGTATTTTTGTGACATTTTCGAAGGGAATAAACGAATTTTTCAACTTTTTTGCTCCTTAAAGTCGAACTGAGGTCCATATACCTATTTCTTTTTGTTTCCATTTTGTATTACATTTTGTTTATTTTTTTTTATTTTTTTTTGTATTTTGCTTTAATTCCACTTAATTTAACAATTGAATCAAATTAATGATAAAGAATTTCGAAGAATTCGAATTAAATAAATAAAGTGAATTTCGAAGAATTCGAATTAAATAAATAAAGTGAATTTCGAAGAATTCGAATTAAATAAATAAAGTGAATTTCGAAGAATTCGAATTAAATTAATGAAGAGAATTTCAAAGAATTCGAAGTAAATTAATGAAGAGAATTTCTAAGAAACTAAATTTAAATATGAAAACAAAATTGTATTTTGTGGAAAATTTTCAACGAAAATTGGCAAATCTTCAAATTGTACGAAATAATTGATGATTTACTCCACTCCATTAAAGTTGTTTAAAGAATGAAGTATTAAAAAAGCTGTACAAGTATTTTTCACTTAGGCTCCAAACTGTCTAACATCACTTATACTACGTGCTTAATATGTAAATTACCGTCAGGCGGTGCGTGGTTTGAAAACTCGTAGTTCCAGGGACTTGATTGTGAAAAGGAAGGGTTGTTTGCAAACTTTTATTTAACTTACACCTGTGCAATTGTGAGTTAGGTTTTTTTTGTATGCTTATATATAAAGTCGAATTAGTTCACTATGGCAATGTTTAGTCTCTTTTAAAATATTAAAGCAATTATCCATGAATAATTCTTCACCCTCAAAATGAAGGGGGGAATGAGAGAAACAGAGAGAGAGAGAAAGAGTATTACTTTCGGTTCTGTAATGCATTGTCCAAAGAAGTGAATCCTTGCATGTCGGTTAACCATCGTCCCTCCGCGTCAGACCCAGGGTCGTTGAATTTATCGTTAAGTGATGTCCGCGTTTATTTATCGCGAGCCTTCTATCCTTAACGGTCGTGAACTCATTTCATTATTCGCAAAGTGCACCCAGGAAAATTTACTGGTGAGGGCGTCTCCACATTGTTTTCGCGGGTTTTTAAATGCCTAATTTTCTTTTTTTTTCTGATCTCTGCCTCGCAATTTTCTTTCTTTCTTTTTCTTCTTCTTCATCATCTTCAAAGAGGTAATTGGTTCTCACACAGTATTTTCATAAACTATACTCTGAAATGATCCGTACCAATTATCGCTTGTGACAGTTTCAAGGCTTTGTTTCCTCGAGCTATTTGAAAAATAAAATTATGCTGCCATAAAACTGTGATCAGAATGGAGTTGATTACTTGTGATGGTTATTGTTATAGAATTTCACGTTTAGAAGATGAAATTGAATTTTTGTCATAAAATGTGTCACAAGTAAATTTTACAATACTTTATATTTAAATTGAGTTTTATTGAGAATTGTATTTCATTTTCTTTTCTTTACTAATTTGTATTTTTTTCTAGCTCTTTGCTGCTCAAGTGCTTCTGGTGGAAAGAATGATGCAAATCAGGTGAAAGATTATGTCCTTGCCTTCATTATCTGGATTTTCGGAAAAGGAAATGTTAAAAATTCCTTAAAATGTTGAAATATTGTTGATAAGACGACCAGTATTCTTGGGAAACGGAGTGAAATATTTCCCCGAGGGAATTTTTTCTAATATTCAATATTTAAGGTCAGATTAAAAACAGTCAGGCGGTCACCACAGGTCAGGAAAATCAGGAAATTGAGGAAAAAATCAGGCAGAGTAAAATTGGTCAACAAATTAAGGAAAAGTCATCGAAATTCATTAAAAGTACTAGAAAAATTGAAAAATATCATTAGAATTCATCAAAAAACTTTTGACTTGAATTAAATTCGTAATTCTTTAATAGGATGTTTTTGAAAATTAAAGTATCTGTAAAAAGTTGAAGTAACATTTCTAAAGATCCTAATTTTTACTTAATTTTATAAATTAAATTATTCTAGAATTTCATAACTAAATATTTAATTAAATATTTTTTCTTAAAGCAATTAACATTTTTAAAAGATTTCGATTGAAAATCTGTTTAAATATTTTATTTATATATAATAATTTCAAATATTATTATATTTATATAAATATTGAAAATAATTTTAATTATTTTTGAAAATTTCAACTGTTGATAATTTTAAGTATTGAAGAGTTTAATAAGGAATTTCAAGTAAATTTAATTATTTACAGAAAAAGTTAAATAATTTATTGTTTTGAAATTCATTAAGTTTTTTTTAATGTTTTAAAATTATGCTTTTGAACCCAAAAAAACGATGAATTTTGCAGTAATTTAAAAAATTGTATATCTTTACAGAAGTTTTAATAATAGTTTTCTGACATTTTCCTGATTTTTCTCACAAACCAAATTTTATTTTCGACTTTCAGTTTCATTTTCCCTCTAAATTTTCTTTTTTTACATCGACTTTGTGAGTAAAAGAGAATATTATTAGATCACCGTCAAAATGAATTTCAGAAAACTTGGGACTTTATTGATCAGCAACATGTAAAAATATTAAAAAGATTTATTTATTTTTTTCGTTTAAACTTAATTTTTTTTCTCGTTCTGACAATAATAATCGAACGGTATAGAATGTAAAATTGGATTTATTTTATAAATAATTTAATTATTGAGGAATTATTATAAAATTTTTTCTTTAAAAATAAGTTAGCGAATAGTTCAGCTTAAAAAGTGCAAAAATAATTGAATTTGACAATAATTGCTTTTGTAATTTCTATAAATAATAATTAAATTTCCAAAAGTTCTAAATTGAAAATTAAGGATATTGAATTTCCTATTTAAAATTAAATTTTTTATTGAATTAAATATTTTTAAGCAATTATTTTTTTTTAAATTTGTATTCAATTCTTTTTAAATCAGTTAAATTATACACATTTAATTGATAAATTTTCCAGTTTTTTGTAAAAATTTCAGAAAATTATTAAAAATGATTGATATTTAAAAAAAAAATTTCAGTTAAAGTTTCGAGATAATATAATTGAATGTTATAAGAATAATAGTAGAAATTTCTAGAAATGATTCAAAAAGATTGCGAACTGAAAGTTTTGAAAATTTTAATTTAAAAGTTTTAATTAAAAATTCTAAAGATGTTATTTTCTTGAAAAATTTTATATTAAATTTTTTTTTAATTAAATATCTGAATATTTTTATTTAAATTTAAATATTTATAATAAATTAAAAAAATTTTCAAGTAATTGAAAATTGAAATATAGATTTGTAAAACTATATTATAAAATTAAAAATTGTGAATTGATATTAGAAATAATTGAGGTGAACAATTGAATTCACAATGAACTTTCAGGAAATTATTAGAAATAACTAATTAATAAAACCATTTCAATTAAAAATTCGAGATAATAATTGAATTCTAGAAGAATAATAGTAGAAATTTCTAGAAATTGAATTCTTAATAAATAGATTTCAAAAAAATTTTGGGTGAACTTTTTTTTCTTTAAATAATTAAACTGTCAAAAAATTTTCTCAAAAATTATTTAAAATAATTGTTTTAGATATGAATTTTAGTTAAAAAATCTTGAAAATAATTGAAAGTTAGACGGATGGTAGTAAAAATTTCTAAAAAAACTTGATAACAATTGTAAATTCTGAAGATTTAATTTTTTGCAAAATTTTATGTACATTATATTCGTTTGAAATTGGTTGATTTGAATATTCATTTCTAATTGACAAATTTTCGACTAATTTTAGTTCTTTGAATAATTAAATTCTCAAAAAATTTTCTCAAAAAATATTGAAAATAATTGACATGGAAAATTTTTCTAGTTTAAAATTCTAGAAAATAATTAAAATGATATTTCAAAAATAATTTTAAACTACTTTAGGGTCAGTGAAAATGTTCCAACTCTATATGAAAATTAGAAAAAAAAAAACAGTGAAAAACAAAATAAAATTTTTGTGGCAGCCCTGAATGTAATCTTTATTTTTGCAGCATTAAAAATTTTCTTAATTAAAGTTCAAACAATTCTAGTTTTCTAGTTTAGCATTCGAATATTTCTTTAATTTCTCTAAGATTAATTAAAAAATATTCAACATTTAATAATATTCAACATTTAACAATATTCAACATTTAACAATATTTAACATTCAAGTATATTCAACATTGAACAATATTTCCAAAACTATAGTATAAAATAGCAAAATTACAAAAACATTTTCAGAGTCTATAAAAATTTCTTCTGCTCTGTTAATCGAAAAGTAGTGTATTTTTTCTCATGAT
Organism: Leptopilina drosophilae; assembly: GCA_032873175.1. Classification (NCBI taxonomy): domain Eukaryota; kingdom Metazoa; phylum Arthropoda; class Insecta; order Hymenoptera; family Figitidae; genus Leptopilina; species Leptopilina drosophilae. Next base: position 52,978,854 of record CM065479.1, read on the forward strand.
TGCCTCTCGACAAAGTGTAAAATAATGTATCTAAGAGCTCTGAATGTTATTCCACGAAGAGCTCGTCAATTAAATCTAAATCGAAGTTTTAGCAGTTCGTGATATACGAGTCAGTTTTGAAACCAGCTGCTCTACAAGCGGACGGAGATTATAAAGCGTTTATAGCACAGCTTCCCACCTCAGGGCACTTCGCTTCTGATCTGCATAAAAATAGGGGAATCGGAAAGAGGAGGAAAGGGGGAGGGAAGGAGGACAGTGAAAGGGGGAAGAGGATCCTTAATACAAGATCAGATTATGATTTTGCGGGGGAGTACGCGAGCGCGGTGGTGGAACTACATACCGGCCTCTCGCTCTACATATATACGAGAGAATGAATATTCCATGTTTGTATGTGTATTATGCTGCCGCAGGATTGGACGATCTTCGTCATTAAACGACCGCGCGATAACTTGGCGATTTTAAGGGATCAAGTACGAAAAAAGAGGAAAACAAAAAAAAAATTTTTTTCCTTTTTAAAAAAAAAACTCATCCTCTTGTATCGAATGGTGTGAGATCACATCGTTTTAAAGGTGGATTATATAAAAAAAAGGAGAGGAAAAAAAGGAAGAAGTGTTGGAAATGTGCTCTCAAGAGAGGATATTAAAACCATTGAAAAGACAACTTTTTTAAGTGTCGTAATATATTTCCAGTCGCGAGAGTACAAGTTTGTTGCGGGAAATGTCTTGAAACAAAATGCAATTTTTTTCGATAATAAAAATTTTTTTTTCAGATTATTTTATTTTTTTTTTTTTTTGCTTTTGGAAGAGTATATTTTCTTTGTGCATATTTTCTTCGTATGTATTTTCTTTGTATTATTTACTTTAGTACAGATTGTTATTTTTTTGTTTTTTTTTAGATTGTCCTCGCTATTCGCTGAATCAGAAATTATCAATTTTGGAACTATTTGATGAACGGAGGAGAAAATATGCAAATACTGTAAAGCAGGATGAGTGAGTGTTTGAATTTTAATTTCTTTGTGTATATTATATCTCTTAGTAAAGATTATTAATTATTTATTTTTTTTAGATTGAGGCCTCTATTATCTGAAGGAGAAATTTCCAACACTAAACAGCAGTTAATAATTATTTTGAACTATTTGATGAATTGAGGACAAAGAATTCTGATTTTGTAGTTCTGTATAAGTGAGTATTTGAATTTTAATTCCCTCGTATCAATATAATTAAATTTTTTAAAAATAATTTCATTTTTCAAAAAATTTCACAACATAATTTATAGATTATTTTGCCAATCATTTTACTTAAAACTTCAAAAAATAATTGAATTTTAGAAGACTTGCTTACGCAATTTTTATAAGTAATTGAATTTTAGGAGTTTAAAACTTATAAATTCTTGAAACTCTTAAATGTTGTGGGGAAAATAGTAATAATGATGATTAAATATTTCTGCACTAAAAGAAAGTTAACATTAACCCTCCGTCACACACCTTGGAAAAAATTACGACTTTACACAGGTTTAGAGGGAATCCCTCACCACATTGTAAAATAAGCAACATTACAACATAAACAAAGAAATCAACAAAAATTTAATTTAAACACAAACTTACAAATATGTAGTAAATTATTCTAATTTATAAAATTAATAAAATTAATTTTCGGTCTCAAAAATAATAATTAATTACACGAATGCACATCTTCGAAGGAATTACACTTTACATGTAAAAATAATGTAACATTAACAAATAAGCAAAAAAAATCATAAAATAGTTTATTTTAATTATATTTAGAATATAATTTTGCCATTAACCAACAGTGGATCAAAAAATGTTTTGAAAACTTGATTTTTTTATTCAACATAACCTCACTTTTTCGAGTTTTTTCTAGCTTTAAAGCTTCATAATTAAATATTAATTATGTTTAAACTAAATGTTTTTTTAGAAATGTGTTGAGGAGTAAATTGTCGAAAGGTATAGAAACTGATTTTATTTTGCAATGAGGAAAACAAAAGTTATTTTAAAAATACTAAAACCGTAGAGGGAATCCCTCCCTAGGTGTGTGACGGAGGGTTAATTTTTGTAAAAGTATTTTACACTTTGGGGAAAAAGTATAAAAAACCAAAATTTTAATATAAAAAATACTAAACTTAAAAAAAACTATGTGGAATTTAGTAAAGTTATATTAAAATCAGGGACTTACACGAACACGAAAAAACACGAAAATTCGTGTTCGTGTAAGTCCCTGATTAAAATTGAATTAAAATTCTTGATATTTGATATAATTATATTAAATCCACATACATTTTTTTAAAGTTTAGGTTTTTTTATTCAAAATTTCAGTTTGTGGCCCTTTTTCCTAAATTGTAAAATATTTTTACAAAATTTAATATACATTTTCTTTCAGTGTGTGATCGCAGTTAATTCCTTTTTTTATCCTTTTAAAGTAACAGATTCCCCTAAAACATTTTAAATTATTAATATTTCTTCTTTTCTTAATCTTTTTCTTTTATTAATATTTCCTTTTCTTCTTTAAAGAAAAATTCATAAAAAATATTTCTTGTCATTTAAATACAATTTTTAATTATTTTGAAGAAAAAAATTTCTACTTTTTGCAAACTTTGGAAAACTTTCAATTTATTGAAGCTTAAACATTTTTTTATGTTACTTTCTCAAAGTTTTTAAAATAATTATTTACACAAGACAAAGAAAAATAAAATAACTTTTAATACTTTCAAAGTATGCAAATTTTTTAATTTTTGAGATAAATTTTTCTAATTTCTATAAAGAATTTTTCTTTAGAAATATAGTGAAAGTTATTGTAGAAGTAACAAATTTTATTGTAATTTTTAGGAAGGACCGAAGTAAAATTTATTAATTTTTACTGACATTTATTTCGAATATAAAAAAATTCTTTAGATTTCGCAAATAAAAGTATAGCATTGCAAGAATTTGTTACTTAATTTTAAAAATTCATACTTCTTAATTTGAATCTCTTTTTCAAAAATTAAAATTTCCTTTCTCATCTAAATATTACATGAAAAAATTACTGTGATCTCTGTCATTTATAAATTATTCTTTGGCAATTAATTTCAATTAAGAATACAAAAAAGTAATTGAATTTTATAAACATTGCGGAGGCATTGCGTTTGCACGATTCTAGTAATTGATTTTCGTATTTAAATAATTTAATTCTCGAAGAAATTTCAGAAAATTATTTAAAATAATTCATTTAGAGATGAAGTTCAGTTGAAAATTATAGAAAATAATTGAATTTAGGAAGGGTTATAGTTGCAATTTTTAGAAATGATTAAATTTCATCAACTTTACTCGTTATCTGTAAACTTTTATATTTTTCTGTAAAAAAAATGGTCAGCGAAAATAATTTTAATGTCAGTAAAATGTCAGGAAAATTGATAAACTGAGTAGAATTTTAAAAGATTTTGAAAACAAAATTTAAGATCTTTTCAATTGTGAACATTGCTAATGATTAGAATCTTTCTTTAATAAGAAAATTATTGATTAAGATAATTTTAATTAAAATGATTTTAATAATTTTTATATTAAATTTGCTTTTAAAAATCGATTGTTATTGTTGTGAAAAATTGTTATTGTTGAATTTAGTTTTGTTGATTCAATTTATTGTTGATTACAATTTAATGTATTAGAAACATTTTTTTGTGTTTCTAATCATATTAAAAGTGAAATAAAATATTCTTTATCAGAGAAAAAGTCAGAAAATCAGAGAAATATAAGGAAAAAAATAATTTTGTCGCAACTCTATTGTTAATTTTTCAAAATTGAGTTACATATTTCCTGGAAAACTTGAAAATTATTAATTTATTGTCTTTTTTAGATTAAAAATTTGCTGGGACCAAAATTTCTCAATTTGGAACTTTATTTCATGAACTGCGAAGAAAAGATGTCCAATGTTTACAGAGTGAGTGTTTAAATTTATTAATTTCGATTACTGAATTCTAATTAATACTTGGGTGAAAAATTTCCAGTGTGGTTAGTTTAGTTTTTTTAATATATACGTCTTGTGGTGAATTTTTGAAATATGGAAAGTTTCTTAATTATTAAACCACTTTTTTTTTGCACTAGGGAACGCTTCTTTTTTAACAATGGGAAGAGAGGTAATCCGCAGCTTGGAAAGATTTCGAGAGGTTGGCAAAAATTTCTTGACAGTGAAAAATTTATTTTTGCGGTCTTCACTAAAGTTAAAGGTGATTCTTAATCTCGATTTGGTATAGCGAGGCGATAATTGATGAGATGCAAAGGAGAATAGTGGAGGTCGATTGGATTTATATTTTTTATATGCGTGTGTGTGTGCGCGCGGTATAGGACACAATCGACGCACAGTTCGAAATCCCATATGCGCCTCTCTCGACACCCCATGAAGAATAAAAAGCGAGGCCGGCGTATATAATGGCGTCGAGACGCGAAAGGGCGAAGCTAACGATATATCTTGCGACTATTGTCTTGTGGTTCGCGACAGTCGCGGCCATTATATCAAGATTAACTCTCTTATTCCCTGCTAAGGTAGAAAGAGAGTGAGGGTAACGTAACCAATACACATAATGGCGTGTGCTTATACGAAACATCACCCACACTTTTCTTATATTGAAGATCCAACAGTGAGTTGACTGTGTCCCGCAGAAGGCGCACAGAAAACGAGGGTGTATGCTAGGCATCCGCAAAAGAGGACATTATAAGGAGTTATGAGGTCCTGCCTCATACGTGAGCATCCCAATCTCTCTCTCTCTCTCTCTTTTCTTCGCGAATGTTTTTTTTTCTTCTCTCCCTTTTTTTTCTCTACTTATTTCTTCTTTATTTTCCTTTCCTCTCTATGGTTCGATTCTTTCTGTGTCGGTTCTTAATGTCCTCTTCCTTTTAATGTCGACTCTGCCCTCGAGGTCGATTCTGAACATTTTTACGCTGCCTCTTTTTCATGGCCGATATTGAGTTATATCCAACGCGCATTTATCGTTCAAAATCCTGTTGTTCGGGAGAGCAGAAAACGAGAAAGCCGCGGAGGGGACTTGCGTTTCTGCGACTATATGTACATGCAAGAATTCCTTCCAAGAGAGTCCAAGAGTCAAAAGGAAGAGAATATATATAGAAGGAGGAAAAAAAATGGGAAAAGAAATTCTAAAGGGCGAAACATGTACGATGATTTGTTGTATGCTTGCTGTAATGCGAAATGATAGCAATAGTATCGATGAACCTTAACCTCGGGAATATCGAAACAAAATCAAACTTACAAATCATTAGTGTGTATATATATTTCTCTGTGCGGTGTACTTTTTTAATATTATCTAAACCTTATTCGTAATTCCAACGAAGTGCGTGTTTTTTTTTGCATTAAAAAAGTATTAAGAGTTCGAATAGAAATTCATGAAGAGTTCGAATAGAAATTATCTTGTTACAGAGGGAAAGGGAGATAATAATTTTTTTTATTGTTAACAAAAATATAAGTGACTCGAAGTTTCTCTGAAAGAGACAAATAGATAAACAAACTTTTCAAGAGTTATATTAAAAGTTCATGATATTAAAAACCTTGGCGAAATTGTAAAACTTTAAAAATTCTTTGAGAAGAAATGAAAAAGAATAAAGGAAGCCATATAGCGCGGGCATATATGAAATGAGGATTCGCAAAAAAGTTCCATTCCATCACTCGTATTCATAAAATTATCAAGAAAGTTGCCATAATGGAAAGTAAAGCGCGAGTATGGGAGAAAAAGTTGCATACAATGTTAGCGATGAATATTATTCCAAACACACGTGTGCTCCTGCAAATTGAAATACGAAAACATTTTTATTTGTAAAAAATTATTCGCATGAATATATGAGTATGTATATATGAGTATGTATATATGAGTATGTTATATATGAGTATGTATATATGAGTATGTATATATGAGTATGTATTGTAGTATAGTATTGAGAGTAATTAAGGTATGGATGTAATGTGGAAAAAGTTTTGTTGGCAATTTTTTTTAATGATTCAATGTATTTATTATGATTGCAGGTAAAAGTTTGGTGCGCTGCATATAATCAAGAAGTTTCCTATGGAGAAGCTATAGAGACTTGTGTCTCTGGTGTGTAAATAATAAATGAGCGAAAGAGAGTGAAGCAGCTTTGAAAGGAAATCGAAAAAATCAGTTGTTGACCTCTCATGGGATTATTTGGAGGTCAAAGAGCAAGGAATGCGTGGTGAGGTCGTGACCCAGTGAGAGGCCGACCGATGGGTGATGGTACCGCATGGAGGGCTAGATCGACTGAACTGGATATATCCTGGTAAGTTTTACAGCCAGGGTTATAGCCCTCCACACCAATACAGTGAAGGAATCTGATGCTTCACGGACAGATCCACCCACACCCCCTTAACCCCCTCGCACAACGTTTTGTGGCCGACTACACACTATATATATCGTTCCTAGTCATTGCAACCCCTCGCCTTTGGAGTTCACCCTCACCTACAAGGTTACAGCACTACTCTCTCTTTCTCTCTCTCACTCTCTCTCTCTCTCTCTCTCTCTTCGTTTCCCCTGTTCTCAGCCACGCGCTCACTCGCGTAGTATACTGACGACAACCATGAATGAGACCACGTGTCTCGACTCAACTCGCTGCCGATTTCATGCTCCCGCTTCTTTTTTTTACTTCTTCTTTTTGAATCACGTGGTAGTCTCTTTTAAATATAAATGAAGGCACATGGGAATCCGATGAAAAATCCATTCGCTATATTGGACAGGGGAATATGATTCTTTGGCAATAGTTTTAAAGAGGAAATTCTTAGAGTTAAATATTTATAAATCGTTTTTGGTCAGTTGGAAATTCAAAAATTCACGTTCAGTACGATCTAAAATGATATAATCTAGTATTATGGGAAAATAAATAGAAATAGAAGAATTTTAGGAGAATTTGTTAAGAAGTTTGTAGCAAAATTATTGCGATTGTAATTTACGACAGTAAATACAGTAGATTTTATACTGTGAATTATTGTTATAATTTTAATTCGGTTATAACTGTAATTAATTATAATTGAAAATTAGTAATGCTTAATAATTATTATTATTAGCTAATTTCTATTTTATTATATTAATTTTTAAAATGAATTAATTAAAAAACTATTAACTAATATTAATAATAATTAATATTAATAATACTAATTATTAAAGGATAATAATACTAATTATTATTATTATTTATAATTATTATTAATTAATACTAATTATTATAATTAATTATTGTTAATTATATAATAAGCTGTAAATCTTTCAGCTAATAAATAAAAGCAAATTTAAGAAAAAATTATATAGATAGTTTAGTGGTTGCACTACTAGGCTCGCAATAGTTAAGGACCTGGGCTCAATTCCTGACGTAAAACACAGGATAAAAATTAATTGATCAATGCTCGAACTATGTCCGTAAATCCCGTAAAAGTCCGCAACTTCGATTGAAGTCCGTAAAAGTCCGTTTTTTTTTTGAAAAAATGGTCCGTAAAGTCCGTAATTCGGTTGAAAAAGATCCGTAGAGTACGTCAATTATACGATATAATTTGGATAATTTTAGAGAAATTACAAATGATTGAAGGAATTCAATTATTTTCAAAAGTAATAAAATTCTTCGCAAAAATTCAATTATGTTCAAAATTTTTTTTAAATTAACGTCAAAATTTCAATTATTTTTAGAAATAATTTAATTTCTTTTTCGAAATATCAATTATTTTCAAAAATTTTAATAAAATACTTGGAAAAATTTCAATTATTTTTAAAATTTTCCCTCAATTCAATTATTTTTAATATAGGTATCTATATACTGTTTTAATAAAATTTTCCAAAAGAATTCAATTATTTAAAAAAAAATCTACACAAACCTTTAATTATTTTCAAAAAATAATAACAATTTTACAGGAATTTCATTATTTACAAATTTTTTTTATAAATTTCTTCGCAATATTCAATTATTTTCATAAATAATAAAATTTTTACAGGTATTTAATTTTTTTGGCAAATAATAAAGTTCTTATTAGGAATTCAATTATTTTGATGAATAATAAAGCTAATTGCAGAATTTCAATTATTTTTAATACAATTTTAATCGAATTCCTCGAAAAATGTAATTATTCTTAAAAATTTTTATTAAAATTTATCAAAGAAATTTAATTATTTTAATAATCTTTGCTACAATTTATTTATTAGAATTTAAATATTATTTTTAATAAATTTTTGATTAAATTTCTTTAAAAAAATAAAATTATTGCATTCAAAATTTTTAATTTAATTCTTTGCGTAAATTATCAATTATCTTTATAAATAATAAAATTCTCCTCTAAAATTGAATTATTTTTAAAAAATTTAATAAATTTCTTGGCAAAATTTCAATTATTTTCAAAAATTTTCCCTAATTTAATTATTTTTAATATCTATTTTAATAAAATTTTGCAAAAGAATTCAAATTATTTGAAAATTGATTGATACAATTCTTTAAAAGAATTCAATTTTAAGAAACATATGTAATTATTCAATAAATTGTTTTTTTGTATTTAAATAATGAAATTCTCGTAGAATTTTCTCATGAGAATTGATTTAAAAATGGATTTCAGTTAAAATTTTAGATTATAATTGAATATTAAAAGTATTAGAGCGTAAAGTTTTAGAAATAATTAAATTTTGAAAAGGCTTCAGATTCAAATCTTTGAAAATTTGAATTTTTTATATTTTTAAATATAAATAACAATTCTGTGGAATTAATTTTTTTTGAGAAATTTTAATTGCGATTTTTTTATATTATTTGAAGTTTTTATTTTCTAATACATATTTAATTGAAGAATTTACAAATAATTGAAAAATCGAATATTGTAAAGAAATGGATTTGAAAATTGTCAAAGACCTTTTTGAAAATTATTAAAAATAATCGATTTTAAGAAGAATTTTAGTTAAAAATTCTTGAAAATAATAATTGAATTGATAATGATTTTATCACTCTATCTTTAATTATTATAAAATATGAAGCAATCGATCGAGCTATCGATATATTCATGTTTTTTAGTTATGAAAAAATCTAATTTATAGTTTTAAGTAAAATGTTCTCTTATATATTTTTGTCAGTAATTGGTCCGTAAATGGTCCATAATTTTTCATTTTTGGTCCGTAAAGTCCGTATTTTAAAATACTTTCACTGGTTCGAGCCCTGATTGATAGATCTATTTAGAAATCCCCACAAAACAAAAATTATTTTCCCTACAGTTATTATAAGTCCAAATGAGCTATTATGTTTTTCATATATTTTTTAAAGTAATTTATTTTAATATAAATGTTATAAATATAAATTCTACATGTGATGATGGCAAAAATAGTTTTCCAAAATTTTTCTATGCAAAAACTTGTTTTTTAATATTTTAATATTTTATTATTAAATTTATTTTACTTTATTTAATTTATTGTTATTTTTTATTAATTTTTTTATTTTATTTATTTGCAAAAATGCAAATGAAAATAATTCAAAATTATTTCTACAATGGGCCTAAAGTTTTCAAGGTTCAAATGAACAAAATTTGTTTCCATCTTCAGTGTTTTTGAAAATTACTATCGAAAGGAGAAAAATAATTTAAATTAAACAATATTTAGTTCAGAATTAATTGGTTTTAATTTAAAAAATAATTTCTTTTGAAGTAAAATACAAATTAGAAGAAGTAAAAAATTATTGTCGTTTATTTGAACGTTCGGAACTTTGGAAACATTTTCTATAATAGAATTATAAATTTGAAATAGTAAAATTGATTTTAAATAATAGTTTTTATACAAATGTGGTTGAAATATATTTGGAACAAATAAAAATAGAGATGATAGAATTAATTCAATTGAGGATAAAAATTAAGGTAATAAAAATATTCACAGTGTTAATTGAATAGAATTTATATTTTTGAATATATTGGCTTTAAATAAAATTATTAAATATTTATTTTTGAGTATTTTGTGTTAAACAATTTTGAAAAAACGCGCGCTTTTCGGCGCTGTCTGGTGGCAGTTGTACCAACCTATTCGCATTGCCCTGCGCGTCACGGTCATATTTCCAATATGGCAGTCGCACGTGCATGATTTTTTTTTGTTATTTAGTGACGATTGTTTCAAGCATCTACTCATTAAATCTGCATTTATAAAGTAATATCCGTAAGTTTTATATTTCTTACAGTTTACTTATGGTTTTCAGTTCTTACAGTATTTCAAGCAACAGTCATACATATTTATACTTTTCCAAAAGTTTGCCGGCATTGTCAAAATAATTATCACAATACGCGTAAATCGAGTATTTATTTTCCTAAAAAAGTGCTTTTCTCATGGCCCAAGCAATGTTTTTACACATTTTCAAGAAAAATTAATTGAAATAAGTATACATAACATAACCTTAAATAATAGTGTTGTAAATCCGACATTGTCAATTTACATTCTATTTCAAAATCTTTTAAAACTTGATACTTTTTGCAAAAATTAATGTATTTATTAACATTCAAAGAATTATTTAATTAGACACATATATTATGCTTTTGTTTATTTTTACCAAAACAAATTTTTCAGATAATGCTACAGTAGTAAATACAAACACGGAAAGAGAATCCTCATTAAGTTTTGAGACGAATTTTTTTCAATTTGATAAAGAGTCGTCAAAATATGTCTGGAGTCATTGCGTCGCAGATTTGAAGTTGATAATTCCGGTGTATCTGTCGCTACTGTAAACATCGTAAGAGTGAGTAATTTTGATATCAATTTTATTTGATTTAATTGACAAATTGATGACAATATCCATTTATTCTATTTTGACAAATGGAAAAATTTTTGATTTAAACAACCGTAAATTATATACACTTGATTAATTTGGATTAAATAATTAATGATAATAAAAATTTTTAAATAATTTTTATTTAAATGACGAAAAAAATAGAATTGCATTTAATAGAAACAAAAATACGTACAAGAATATTTAGAATGCTTTTCTTTTATTTGAACAAAATGAGAAAAATTTCTTTCGAACTAAAAAAAAAAATTGATAATTACTGTTTTCGTTACAAGTGTGTTTATAAAATTGGAATCGGATATCACTTGAAATTTTAATTAGTAATCAGAATTACCACGCAACCTGGAAACCTGGAAAATCTGAAAATGTTAGGGAATTATATGAAAATTTAAAAAACCTTGAAAATTCAGGGAATTATAATCGAAATCCTCGGAAAATGATGTTTTTTAATTGTATTTATTCTTTATATTTAATTTTACTTAAATATTCAATTCAATTATTTTCAAAGGTAATATAATTCTTCGCAAAATTCAATTATGTTTGAAAATTTACAAAAATTCTTGTCAAAATTAAAAATTTTCATTTAAATTTTAAATTGTCTTTATATATACCTAATAAAATATTTCTCCGAAATTTAATTATTTTCAAAAATTTTAATAAAATTCTTGACAGAATTTCAATTCTTCGTAATAAAATATTGTTAAAATTTTTTCTAAATTTGCTTCTTGACAATAAATAATAATAATATTAGTTATGTTTAATAATAAAAAACAAAATAATTTAATTTTGATAGAATTCTTTATAAAAATCTAAGTTTTAGAAACATTCAATTATTATTTAATAAATTGTTTATTTCTATAGTTAAATAATTGATTTCTTGTAGAATTTTCTAATAAATATTGATTTCAAAGTAAAATTCAGTTAAAATTTTGTATTACAATTGAATATCATATTCAAAAATATTTATTTATTAGAAAATTTCACGAGAATTCATATATTTAAATCTGAAAATAAATATTTTATTAAATAATTCAACTTTATCAACAAATTTTTCAATAATAATTGAATGCTTTTAATAAATTTTAATAAAATTTGTAAAAATAATTTCATTTTTCTAGAAATTTGATAAAAATTTGGTATATTAAAAATAATTGAAATTCTGACAAGAATTTTATTAAAATTTTTGAAAATAATTGAATTTTGCAGAAAATTTTAATTATTTATAAACATAATTTTAATTTTGACGGGAATTTTTTGATAATTTTGAAACATAATTAGATTTTTGCAAAGAATTGCGTTACCTTTGAAAATAATAAAATTCTTTAAACTGATTTTATTAAAATTTCTTTTTAAATAATTGAATTGTTTTGTAAAATTTTATTGAAACGGTAGACTTTGAAAATAATTAAGGTTTGAGAGATTTTTGAAATTAACTAAATTTCTACAAAGAATTTATTAAAATTATATTAAGAAAAATTGAATTGTCACATAAGAATTTCATTGGAGTTTTAAAAATATTTAAATTCTTTGAGGAATAAATAATAAAAGATAAAAAAAATAATTGAATTTTTGAAAATCTTAATTTCAATATGAAAATATAATTATTATTAAATATTTATTGAAAAATGAAGTTATTGATGTTTTACAATAATTTTCTAATTAATAATAAATATAGTTTTAAAAACCTGGAAAAATTCTGTTTTTTAACCTGGAAAAGTCAGGAAATTTGAAAAGGGTAAAAGCGTGGCAACCCTGTAGTTTGAACACAAGGCATAAACTACTATACAGTTTATTGTTTGATTATGATTTTTCTTTATTTCAAATATCTTCAATTTCAATTACTTAATTCAATTAATTTAGTTTAATTAATTATTGGAAATAATTTTGAAAAAAAATATTTATTATTTTATTGAAATTTTATTTTGGCATTATTGTTGAAATTTTTTGTCGAAAGAAAAAAATTGTCCCTTATTATTATTTTTTTGCTGTTTTTTTACGTTTTTCTTTATATAAAGAAAAATCGGTTCGTCAACTTGAAACAATAAAAAATGAAATGGCAAAAAATTTGTTAAAGGGTACGACTCTCAGAAAGTTGTGTAATTCACATCTGCGAATAAATTTGTCAAAATGTTATATACTGTTTTCCATCGTAGAATTTTTGAGTATTAGGGAGTTTTGTGTGCGAGAAAAAGTATAAAAAGTTTTATTGCACATGGAACGTTTGCAAACAGCGCTTTTACACTACTTTTCTATTCTTTTCGTTCTTGGCTTCTTTTTTTCTTTTTCAAAAAAAGGAACCTTTCTCACATTTTAAATTACTGAAAAAAGGGGGAAAAAATGAACAAAATATTGGAAGGGTATTTTAAGTAATTATATTGTTTTCTTTAAATTTTTCTCGTTTTCAAAAAATTTGTTAATTTGATAGAAATTTTTCTCGTTTTCAATAAATTTGTTTATTTGATAGAAATTTTTTTCGTTTTCAATAAATTTGTTAATTGGATTGAAATTTTTCTCGTTTTTAAAAAATTTGTTAATTTGATAGAAATTTTTCTCGTTTTCAATAAATTTGTTTATTTGATAGAAATTTTTTTCGTTTTCAAAAAATTTGTTAATTGGATTGAAATTTTTTTCGTTTTTAAAAAATTTGTTAATTTGATAGAAATTTATTTGTTTAGAAAAAAAAAATCGGGACACAAAAAATCGATATTCTTTTTTCTATACCTAATGGTGAATTATTTAAGACACTCTCGAGACATTGATTTTCATTTTAGTTTGAAAACCGAAACCGAATTTGATGCGGCGAGTATGTATAGAGAATATAAGTAGTTCAAAGGTTTATTCCCTATTGGAATTTTCAATCCCTCGAGCTAAATTCGTACATGAAATGCTAAAAGTTTCACGGTCCAGTGGAATGAATGGCCCAGGGAATTTTATATACAATTGAAGGGCAACCTCCAAATAATAATAACAATAGAAAAGTAGGTACCTGTCCAACGATACTCTTCCTGTTTGTTTCGCTTTTCCTCCCTTAGTCCACTCTCTTTCTCATCTCTTCTTATTCTCCTCTTTTTTTTCTTTTTTTTTTATTCTTATTATTCGAATTGTCCAAACGCGAAAAAGCAACGGCCCTCAATGGTACAGGTAGCTAAGCAAATATATAAGAATCACACGAGGGGGAAATCGGACGTTAATAGTATATATTGGCCAAAGGACAGTTTTTAGAGCAGCTTATATGTATAGCTCCTGTAAAATAGGAAGACAATGGAGACTGGGAACATTTTCACACGCCCTGGCTCGCTCGCTCTCTTTCTCTCTCTCTCTTTCTCGCGAGAGTTAAATAGGGGTGGTCACCCCTTAGGACAAGGACCGGTCATATCACCTGGCTCAAGAAACGTATGAACGTTTGCTGAATAAATTAATCTCAAACGCATCCTAAACAGCCACCCTCTTATCCCCCAAAAAAAGGTCCTCTCTCGTTGCGCGCATCATGACCAAAGTGAAAATCGCAGCTGCACATTAGGGGAATTTTCGAAAATGAATAGCGATATTCGTTAATTAATACTGTACTGTGCCTTGTGTCCAGGGTTGCGATGAATTGAATCATTATTTAATTCCAAGAGTCATTTGCATTGTTATATACAGGGCTGCCAGTGACTCACTTTTCTCACTTTTATTCACTTTTTTCAGGTCACTCACTATTACTCACTTTTTAAAAAAAAACTCACTTTTCTCACTATTTTTTGTAAAATACCTTATTTCTCTATTTAAAAAAAATAAATTTTATTTAAGGGCAAGTCCAAGTTGAAAAATGTAAACAAACAAAACAGTAAACAAACCAAACACTAAAATCGCAATTGTTTGGGAGCATTTATTACCATAAAAATTTAACATTTTTACTCTTTCTATACAAAAATAGTAAATTAGTGTGTCAAAGTTTTCAAAAAAACCACATTTTTGACTATGAGTAGAGAAAGGTAGATTATGCGACTGCATAATTTTTTAAAATCGAGTAGAAACATTATAATATTATGTTAATTCATGTTTTAAAAACCTTTAACAACATGTTCCTAGAGCGCACAATATTTCACAATTTTTACTGATTGCATAATTTTACTCTTTTTGCATAATGATCGCATAATAGGCTCAAAAATTCCAAAATAGTGTTTTTTTAACTAAGCAATGTAAAAAAAAATTTCAGTTTCTTTATTTTTTAAATAAAATAATAAATAGGTAAGTTTTTAAACCACGTTATTAAATTTTAGTTTTAAAATTTAAGATTTATTATAAATTCTAAAAGAGATGTACTTACATCTCTTAAAATAAAATAAGAGTAACATATGTTACTAAAAATTTAGATAATATTTTTATAAGCTACTTTTAGCTTTTATTGTTGGTTGTGATTATTATACGATTCAATCATAGAATATCAGAAAAATATGAAATATAAAATATTCAGGAACTTTTTACGCTACATTTTCGCTTATAATAGAGTTGTCGAAAATGTAATTTTAAATCATCAGGAATCAGGAAAGTTTGAAGCTAAATTTTTGGTAAAATTTGACAATAAAACATTTATTGAAGTGCGAGAAAAATAAACATGACTGGGTGCTGTCCAGACAGGAATGGTTCCTGTCCAAAAAAACAATTGAGTTTGGCAGCTGTCAGTGCTATTTGGACATGAACGATTAATGTCCAGACATTACTGATTCCTTTATAGACAAGAATAGTTCCTGTCCAGAAAGCAAAGAGTACTGTCTAATTACAAAAATTTTTTTGACAGGAACAGTGGTTACTGTCTAGACAGTATTATATTAACAACTTTTTGAAGTAAATTTAGTTACGTATCGCAGATGTAGGTGGCGTCTTCCAAAAGGTACCTTTTTCGGGGAGTAAACTTTCAGAATGACCAGTACCTCATAAATTAAAAATTCAAACTGGATTCTGTTCATAAGTATTTGTTCTAGGTAAAAAAAACCTAAAAAAAACGATTTGTAAATGTATTTTTAAATATTTTATAAACATTTTACTTAAAAAATCGCAAAAACCGCTACGTTTTTAGGGTCAAATTTACCCCCCGCAAAAAAAGAGGGTTTGACTGTGAAATCGGTTTGGTAGATTTCGAGAAAAGTTTACTCCCCGTTTAAAGTTTTCATGTAATGTGTACCTCTACTACAGTCTGTTAAGAAACGGACATAAAAAATTGCTATAACTTTTTTCTTTCGCATATTTTTTCATAATTGTTTTTGGGAAAGTAATTTTATGATTACTAAGGAACATTTTAAAGCAAAAAAAGAAAAATCGATTTTTTTAAAATCCTAAACCAGAAAGTCCCTTAAATCTTTGCACAATTTTCACTAAAGTTTGCAAGTACATTTTTCAAAGTTTGCAAGTATGTAAATCTTTTATAAATTTTTAGGAAAGTTTTGGTGCTGTGTAGAAAAATACTCATAGTCAAATCGTCGGCTTGGTGGAAAACTGTACCATTTCAGGAATTCGTTATAAACTGTACCATTTCGGTAAATGTTTTAAAACATACCATTTCGAGAAAAAAAGTTTTTTTGCTTTTTTTTCAACTTTGTCAACACTGATGCTAGACATAAAATAAGTTATGCATTTTTAAAAAGCGGTATCTTAAATATACCCCTATTGAAAATTCCTATGTAGGATCTTACATAGGATCCTACATGGATTCCTAATTATAAACATATATAAAATCCTAGATTTTTTGTAGCAATCTATGTAGAATTCTATAAAAAAGCACATATGAAATTGGCACAGGTTTTTTTTATGAGAATTAATATAGGAATGCGCATTCGTGTTACTGGATAAAAAATCTATGTTGATTCCAATATGATTTCCTACATCTTTTCTGAGATAAATTTTAGTGTCAATTTCCTATGTCATTTTCCTTTGTCAATTTCCACCATACTTACCAATATAAAATCTTACAAAATTCTAAGTTAAAAATCTTACTTAATAATTATTAAAAATTTGCCTATATAGAATCGTAGAAAAATTCCTACATAAAATCTTACTTCATTATTAAAAATTTACCTACATAGAATCTTACCAAAAATTCCTACATAAAATCTTACCTGCCCTATTGAAAATTCATATGTAAGATCGTACATAGGATCCTGTAAGTAACCTTACCTAAAAGTACACAAAAAATCCTAGAATGATTGTAGGAATCTAAGTAGATTTCTATATAAAACCACATATGAAATTGGCACCAGGATTTTTTTATAGGAATTCATATAGGAGTTTGCAATCATTGTACGACTTGAAATGTATTAATGTTACAAGTCATCATGAAGTAAAATATTTGATAGTTTGCAACACGTTTTGTGAACTACAGTTTCTCAGCTCTTATATAGAGTTCCAGGGTCATCTCAAGAGCGAGAAAAGTCACTTTCGCCACCTGGCGGTGAAATTATAGGAACTAAACAGATTCACAACATTTTAAAAAAACATATAAATATAAAAACATATATATTATTATAATGTATTATTTAAAAATTTCTAATAATTTAAATTAATTGCTTGTTAATCTTTAGAAATTCTTTAGTGCAACGCTTTTATAGATCTTCATCGAAATGGTATGTTTTATAACAAACTTTTGAAATGGTATAGTTTATAACAAATTCTTGAAATGGTACAGTTTTCCACCAAGCCGACGAAATATGGTTTCATTGCAGACTTTGACAATCAATTTTGCGATTTTTGTTAAGAAAGTTTAAAAAAAATAAAAATTAATGGTAAAAGTATTAAATATCTGTACCTATTATTTATTAAATTGAGAAGGAAATTGATATTACAGATAAATTATTAATTTAAATCTTCAAAAATATGCCAAAATTAACCTCACTTTTACTCACTATTTTATTTGTAAATTCACTATTTACTCACTTTTTTCAATCAAAAACTCACTTTTTTCACTACTTTTAACCTCTAAGTACGCTGGCAGCCCTGTATATAATAAAACGTAAACGGCTTTTTGAATTTGAGAATTTAAAAATCATTTTATAATTTAACAGTTAATTCATTTATTTACTTAATTTATTTTTTAATTTAATTAATTTATAATTTTAAAAAATAATTTTTGGAAAAAAATAATTTTTGGAAAAAAATAATTTTTGGAAAAAAATAATTTTTGGAAAAAAATACTTTTTGGAAAAAAATAATTTTTGGAAAAAAATTTTATAGATGCCAAATATGATTCATTTGAGTTGAATAAAATTATATTTATCACAGAGGCAACTAAATTATTCATTTGTTTTAAATGATAATTTTATTTAACACTAAAATTTATTTGAACCAAATAAAAAATCTAACATGAATCTAAAGTTTTGAACGTTCCAATGAACGACGAAGTTTTTCTATTTTTTTAAATTTGTTTATTTTATAGAAAAAATTATTTTGTATTTTAAAAAAATTAATGTCTTAACTAAGAAAATATTTCATTTTAATTCTTTTTCTTTTTTATACGCAATTTTTTAAAAATATTCAAATAGGAAAAAAATTTCGTTCATTTGAACGTTCAAAACTTTAGAATCAGAGTCTAATTGGTTCCTGGGTGAAATATAATTTTTTTCTTGGAGTGTAATTAATTGACTTGATTTAATTAATAATTAACTCTCTTAATTAAATTTATAATTTTAATAATTAGATTATTTAATTTGTTAGTACACTTTAAATTATTGATTTAGAATAAATTTACTTTACTTTATTCAGTTATATAATTGAATTGCAAATTTCGTAAAGGGCTCAACTCTGAAAATCGTAAAAGTCTCTTCTTCTGTCTTTTGTTATATAAAAATGATACTTACAGTTTTTAGAGTTTAGCCCTTTTCGAATTTCGCGATTCAATTAATTTATGATTTTAAATGTCCCTAAAGTTTTGAACGTTCAAATGAACGACACAATTTTTTTACTCCTCTAATTTGTATTTTGTTTATAAAAAAAATTATTTTTTAGATTAAAACAAATTAATTCTAAACTAAATATTGTTTAAATTCAATTATTTTTCTTTTTTAGATAGTAATTTTCAAAGAGACTTAAGGTGAAAAAAATTTCGTTCATTTGAACGTTCGAAACTTTAGCCACATGATTTTAATGGTTAATTTATAATTACGTCGGTGAAATTTGCATCGTTTATGATAAAAGATTGAAAGCAAAAAGATTATTTTTCTACCAAAAAGAATAAAATTTTTTGTTTACAAGTATTTTGTTTATAAAGCATTGAAAAAAATAAACATACTATTTTCTTTACGAAAATTTATAAAAATTTGCTTTAAAAAATTTTTTTTTCAGAAATCGTTGACTATAAACGTTGTGAACTTTACCAATGTTTATAATTAATTTATTTAAGTTAATTTATAATTATGTTACTTATATTAACTTATATTTTTCTTTATCAATTTATAATTAATTTACTTGATTTAATTTTTACTTTCTCTCTAAATTTGAATAAGTAACTGTCTTTTTGCTTTGGAATAAGTCAATTTGACAATAATAAATAAATGCTTTGCTAACTGAACAAAAAGAATTAATAAATTAATTTTTGAATTTGAATTGAAGAAATGTTTACTAATTTAAATTATAATGACTGATTTTTTTGCTTTAGAAATGGTAAAGTTTACTAATAATTAGTCATTTCTACTAATTTATTAGTAAAATTTACTAATTAAAGAGAAAAATGTTAAGGTACTAATTCAAATTAAAAGAGATAATTTATTAATCTTTTTTTTTATCTATCAACATTTTTATTTATTCGTTAAAAATTAAAAACTTTAATTTGGTAATTAAAGTTAACTAAACGTAAATTGTGACAAGCAAACTATAATTAAATAGTTAACTCAAATTTTAAATTAATTTAGATTAATTAATTTAATACAGAAATTAAAATTACAAATTAAATAAAGTAAATTAATTACAAATTAAGCATTCAAATTTAAAATTGAATAATAAATTACTTATTAAAATTATCAATTTAATTAAGCAAGTAAATTATAAATTAAGCAAATAAATTATAAATTAAGCAAATAAATTTTAAATTAAGCAAATAAATTGTAAATTAATATTTATAATTATAAATTAAATTATTATGTAAATTGAACATAAATTCTAATTTGTAAAAACTTTTAAGGCATTTCGAATAAAGTTTCATTTAAAACTATAGTAAAAATATTTTTCATAGAGTGTACTTTTTGTGAAACTAAAAGCAAATTTTAAAGAAATTTATTTTTTTTGTAATTTTTTATTTTTTATTAAAACTATATTAATTTTTGCTTTTTAAAACATTTTCCTTGAATTAAAAAATATTTTCAAAAAATTTTTAAAAGTTGTGCGTTGAAATTCAATAAAATATTAGAATTTTCCTAAACAGCTGTTTATCGTTAAATTTATAATTTCTAATTATTAAAAAAATTTCTAATTCTAGATATAAATTTCCTAAGTAATATTATGAATATTAAAAAAAATTGTCTGTACATTAAAAATCTGAGATAATTTAAAAGAGTATTTAAAAATATATCATTAAAAATCTGATACCTAGATAATAATATCAAACAAATATTTACTTGAATCAAAGAATTTTTATTAAAATTAATTTAATTTGTTTCAAATATTCATATTGATAAAAGATAAAAAATAGAGAATTTTGAGAAGTTAAATTATGATTTAATTCATTTAAATAAAAATTATTTGATTCAAGTAAACATTTAAATATTTATAATACACAAAAAAACTGTTATTTGAATCAATAAATTTTTCTTTCAGCGTATATGTTAATTTATTATTAATTACATATTATTTAATCATTAATACAATAATTAATATTATTAAACTAAAAAAAGTTATTTTACTCAAGTAAACGAATAGTAGTTTATTAGCTTATAACTATTTACTTAAATCAAATAATTTTTACTTGAGTTAATTAAATTGTATTTATTTAATAATAGAGAACGTTAGTGAAGTTCACAATGTTTATTATAGTAAACGATTTCAGAAAAAACTATTTTTTAAAGAAAATTTTCATAAATTTTTGTAAAGAGAATAAAACGATAAATATTTTGAATAATACCAAAAAATAATATTTGTAAACAAAAAATGTTATTTTTTTAGTGGAAAATTTTTTTTCTTATTAATCGTTGATCATAAACGTTCTGAACTTTAACGACGTAATAGAGAAGTAATTGGTTATTTGAATGAATTCAATTTTTTTCTTTCAGTACAATTAAGTGTATCAATTGTAACATAAATGTAAAAAAATTAAATTTCAAAAACAATTCAACATTAGGTTAGAATAAAAAAATGATTTTCTTTAGGTAATTAGAATATTTATAATAGATGAGGTTGAAGTTCACCAGGTTTTTAAAAACGAAAATAAAAAATTTAATGGTACGGTATTTTTATTTTTGATTCTAAATCATGTTACTTTTTTATTATTGTATCCTTAGTGACAATTAATTTCATAAAAAGTAAGGCACATGAAAATTCGAGATGAATTTTATTTGGAAAAAATTCTTTTTTTTATTTTTTCGTTTTTAAAAACGTTGTGGACTTGAGCTTCGTTATAATAGACAAAAAATTAATATTTACAATATTAACTATAATAATCTTCGTAGTATTTCGTTCATTCATTCTGTCCGCAGATTGAAGTTAGTTATAGTTATTCTTTTGTTTTTTATACGTTTTGATAGAAAATAGAAATATACCATTATAATAATAGTAAGTTTCCTTTCCATTAGCAAATTATCTGTATTCATTTGTTTTTTTTTAAATTCATTTTTGTGGGTTATTGTCATTTTTTTAATGTCAAAAAGAAACAAAGAAACTCGTTTTATTCACTTCGCAAAATTGACAAAAATTCCATTCCATATTTTTTATTTTTCTGACTTTTTCCTAATTTTTATCAAAAATATTTACTTTTTTCTTATCCTGCTAACAAATTGAATTTATGCTACGAATCTTATTATTCATGAAACAATTTAAAATAATTTAATTTTTGCGAAGATTTTAAAAAAATATTCGAAAATAATTGAATTTTCAATGAAAAATGTTATTACTTATAAAAATAATTGAATTTTTCTGAAAAATTTTATACATTTTGAGAAAAATTGAATTTTTGGAAGAATTACATTTTTTTTAAGGATTTTGTAATTTATGAAAATAATTGAATTCTTTCGAGAAATTTTAGTAATAATTGTTTAAAATATAATTTAATTACTT
This sequence comes from Leptopilina drosophilae, assembly GCA_032873175.1. Classification (NCBI taxonomy): domain Eukaryota; kingdom Metazoa; phylum Arthropoda; class Insecta; order Hymenoptera; family Figitidae; genus Leptopilina; species Leptopilina drosophilae. The sequence goes on from CM065479.1 coordinate 53,000,872, forward strand.
TCGAAGAATTTTATTATTTATAAAAATAATTTAATTCTTTCAAAGAATTTTATTAATTAGGTAAATGATTAAATTCTTGCGGCGAATTTTATTAAAATTGATGAAAATAATTGAATTTTTTCCTAGAATTGTTTATTTTATAAAAATAGTAGATATTGAAAATCATTGAAATGTGAAAAGTTTTTAAAGATAATTAAATTGTACAAAGAATTCTATTAAAAAATTTGTCAATAATTCAATGTCGTTGGGAAATTTTATTAAATTTTTTTTTAAATAATTGGATTTTCCAAGAAAACCTTTTATTATTTATGAAAATAATTGAATTCTTGCAAACGATTTATTAGAATTTTTTTAAATAATGGAATTTCCAAGAAGAAATTTATTACTTTTAATAATAATTGAATTATTGTGATGAATATTGTTATTTATGAAAATAATTTAATTTTGAAAAGAATTTTATTGAAATACCTCAAAATAATTGAATTTTCGGGATTAATTTCTTATTTAAAAAAAATTTTATTAAAATTATATTTAAAACAATTAATTTCTTTCGAATAATTTTATTAAATTTTTGAAAATAATTGAATTATTGCGGAAAAGTTTATTAAAATGTTTAAAAAGAATTGAATTTCTGTTGAAAATTTTATTACTTTTGAAAGGAATTGAAATCTTCATAAGAATTTTATAAACATTTAAGTATCAGATAACAATTTTTGTGAAATTCAATGTTCCTCGTACAAGAAAGTTTAATTATTTTCAATTTTGAAAATCTGATGCCAAATTTGAAATTAGTATCGAAATTTGTTAAGTTTTTTTTATATACTTTACACTGTAAAAAAAAGGTTCTAAATTAGAGCTGATTTTGGTATTAAAATAGAACCAAATTACGATTTAGTACCAAAATTGGTACTAAATTAGTACCTTTCTTTTTACAGTGTAAAGTTTAAAAATATAATATATTTTGAAAATTTAATTCGAATTAGTTTTTCATTTATGTGTCATAATAAGTATTTCTTTAAACATTACTTAAATTAAAATGATTTGAAATTGTTTACAATAAACATTGCAGCACAACATTCCCGCGCGCTTGCGCGCTGATAATTTTGCTAGTAATTCTAATAATTCCGTAACGTATGCAAAGTATCAAGAAAACAAATCAATTCTCAACAAGTCGGAATAATTTAAGTTCTATGAAACTTTACAGACTGGAACCAATTACGGATATTTGAAAAATTTTTCCAAGATTCATCAATTTATTTCAATAACTGAATAAATTTCGTAAAGAATTTTTTTCTTGTTATATTTTTTTTTGACGTTATTTTCAAGACAAAATTCTATGTATGTATATAGCTGGATGGTTTGGAATATAGTTTGCGAACAATGTTCTTAATGATCGAACCAAGAGAGTAAGAGTAAGAGAGAGAGAGAGAGAGAGAGACTCATCCTCCCATCGATGTATACTACTATACATCGTTTACCAATAATGAATCAATGGCAGCGATGTGTGCAAAAGAGAGCGAGACAAAAAAGAAAAACGGTCTTTTTTTCAAGACCCGGGCTTTATCGTCGTCACTCCCGTCGAGCTACTTAATTCCCTGGAGCCCAACATAGATAGATTCTTTCTCTTGTCCCTTTTCCTCTCTCTCACTCACTCACTCACTCTCTCACAAACCTTTTTACTCCTCCGCACGTCTATATTGGCATCGACGTGTTTTTCTCTTCAACGAAAATAGTGTGTTTCTCACGGTTTGCCAAAAAAAAGGGACCGTCGTCCATTCAAGTTTTAGCATTGTCAAAATTTCAGTCGATTAGCCGAGGACATTTTTCCTGAAAAATTCGTGATGCATTATAATTTTAAGAATACATCCATTATATGGTTTGGATTATATGAATCTTTTGCCATATATGTGAGCACACCTGCATTTGTGTCATTAACTTTTTTTTCCACTATTTTTGTGAAATGAAGAAAGAATTTTTTTAAATTCAATGAAATTTGCATTGTAATCCTTTTTTTTTATTATTATTATTATTATCATCAGAGAAAAAAAGGGTTAAAACTGTAAATTTTGTTTGTATTTTTTGTGATTGATTTTGTCTGTTTGCTTGGTTTTTGAAAAAGAAATAGCATTAGTGCGGGTGGTTAATTTTGTTCGTGCGGATACTAATTCTGGAGGCTGTCTCATGATTACGTCTCTCGTGATTCGAGAGCACCTGCTAACAACTCAGGCATATATAATACTGGCATTGCGCGAAAAACCTTGTAACAGTTGCTCCGTTTTTGACTCCTTTGATTTGAAAAAATTTTAGAAAAAAAATAGAAATTTAATCTTTTCATTATTTTTTTTTAGGAGAAGTAAACGAAGTTACTTGATTAGGGAATTTTGCTGTTGATTTTCCAAACATAAACTTTTTGCATTGGAGCAATTATTTACTATTCTTTTGTGTTTCATTAATTTTGTGGTTAATTTTACTATATCCTGCAAGTATATTTTTACTATTTTTTACAAGTCAAATTTTGATTATTTCAAAAGCAATTTTTCCAAATTTTAGTAATATTTGTGTTCGAATTTTCTATTCTTAAATTTCTTGTAAATTAAGTAAAATTTATAATTGTTCTTCTTGTCAAATTTTACTAATTATAAAGTAAATTTTAATATTTCCTGCAAAGCAATTCCTTTATTGACTTACAATCAGTAAATTTTTTTGTAAATTTAGTAAAATTTAGAATTATTTTTTTGGTAAATTTTACTATTTATGATGTAAATTTACTGTTTTTACAATAAAGATTTTATTGACGAAATCAACTTTAATATTTCTCTCAAATAAATTACGTCTTTCTGTTAGTAAATTTTATGTAAATTTAGTAAAATTGATCATTGTTTTTCATGTCAAATTTAACTAATTATAATGTAAATTTAGAGTTTTTGAAACAAAGTTTATTATTTGCGAAATCAACTTTAATATTTCCCTTAAATAAATTACAATCTTCTCTTAGCAAATTTCATGTAAATTTAGTAAAATTTATAATTGTTTTTCTCGTACAATTTTACTAATTATGATGTAAATTTATTATTTCCGCAAAAAAGTTTATTATTCTCGAAATAAACTTTAGTATCCCCTTTAAAAGAATACTATTTTTTTCTTAGTAAATTTATTGTAAATTTAGAAAGATATGTAATTACATTTCGTGAAAAAAATTTTTTATTTCCTGCAAAGCAATTCCTTTATTTACTTACAATCAGTAAATTTCTTGAAAATTTAGTAAAATTTATAATTGTTTTTCTTGTAAAATTTTACTAATTATGATGTAAATTTAGAATTTTTGAAACAAAGTTAATTATTTGCGAAATCAACTTAAATGTTTCTCTTGAATAAATTATAATCTTCTCTTGTAGTAAATTTCTTGTAAATTTAGTAAAATTTAGAATTATTATTTTTTTTTTTTTTTGGTAAATTTTACTAATTATGATGTAAATTTACTGTTTTTACAATGAAGTTTATTATTGCCGAAATCAACTTTAATATTTCTCTCAAATAAATTACGTCTTTCTCTTAGTAAATTTCTTGTAAATTTAGTAAAATTTATAATTGTTTTTCTTGGAAAATTTTACTAATTATGATGTAAATTTAGAGTTTTTGGAACAAAATTTATTATTTGCGAAATCAACTTTAATATTTCCCTTAAATAAATTACAATCTTCTCTTATAGTAAATTTAGTAAAATTTATAATTGTTTTTCTTGTCAAATTTTTTAAATTATAATGTAAATTTAGAGTTTTTAAAACAAAGTTTATTATTTGCGAAATCCACTTTAATATTTCCCTTAAATAAATTACAATCTTCTCTTATAGTAAATTTCATGTAAATTTAGTAAAATTTATGATTGTTTTTCTTGTCAAATTTTACTAATTATGATGTAAATTTATTATTTCCGCAAAAAAGTTTATTATTCTCGAAATAAACTTTAGTTTCCCCTTTAAAAGAATACTATTTTTTTCTTAGTAAATTTCTTGTAAAGTTAGAAAGATATGTAATTACATTTCTTGAAAAATTTATTATTTCCCGCAAACAAATTCTTCTACTAACTTACAATTAGCAAATTTTTTGTAAATTTAGTAAAATTTATAATTGTTTTTCTTGACAAATTTTACTATTTACGATGTAAATTTACTTTACATAATTAAATTTTCAGAATAAAATTTATTATTCTCCAAGTAAACTTTAATGTTTTCGCCAAACTATTTCTTATATATTTTTTAAAAAATTCTTGTAAATTGGATTAAATTTTTAATTCTTTGCAAATTTCCATATTGTTGAAATAAATTTTAATATTTCCCGCAAGGAAATTCCTTTATTTACTTACAATCTATAAATTTCTTGTGAATTTAGTAAAACTTACAATTTTTTTTTCTTGTCAAATTTTACTAATTATGATGTAAATTTATTACTTTCGCAAAAAAATTTATTATTCTGGAAATAAACTTTAGTTTTTCCTTCAAACGAATACGACTTTTTTCTTAGTAAATTTCTTGTAAATTTAGAAAGATACGTAATTACATTTCTTGAAAAATTTCATATTTCCTGCTAAGAAATTTCTCTCTTTACTTACAATTAGTAAATTTCTTGTAAATTTGGTAAAGTTTATAATTGTTTTCCTTGGGAAACTTTACTATTTACGATGTAAATTTCCTTTACATAATAAAATTTTCGGAATAAAATTTATTATTCTCCAAGTAAACTTTAATATTTTCCCCAAACTATTTCCAATATATTTTTAAAAAAATTCTTGTAAATTCGGTAAAATTTTTAATTCTTTGCAAATTTCCATATTGTTGAAATAAATTTTAATATTTCCCGCAAGGAAGTTCCTTTATTTACATAAAATTAGTAAATTGCTTGTAAATTTAGTAAAAATTGTAATTAAATTTCTACCAGATTTTACTGTCTGCATTGTAAATTTTACTATTTATAACATAAAGATTAGTAATTTAAATGTAAACTTTAATACTTTTCGCAAATATTTCTATTATATTCATATTAAATTTCTTGTATAAATTGAACTATTTTCGGAATAATGTTAAATATTCTAGAAGTAAATTTTTATATTTCACGCAAATAACTTTTTATTATTTTCTTAGTTGATTTCCTGTAAATTTGGTTGTAAATTTTACTGTGTATTTTAATAGTAAATTTTATTTTTTTAAAAGCAAAAGTCATCCATTTCTGCAAAGAAATTTTATTATTTTTCCTCATAAATTTCTGAGAGCCTAAAGTTCTGAAGGTTCAAATGAACGAAATTTATGTATTTCTGCTGAAAATTAAATTTTTATTGCAATTATTTTGCGTTACTATTCAAACAAATTAATAACTGAGTTTCTAAACGTAAAATTTTAGTTTATAAATTTTTTTATGATTAGTAATTTATTAAAGTATCTTCAATAAAAAATATTTCGTTCATTTGAACGTTCAAAACTTGAGGATGATAAATTTCTTTTAACTGTCTATTAGTAAAATTTCAATTAATTTTACAATTTTACTTCGATAGTAGTTAAATTTACAAAAGTAATAAACTTTGGCTTTAAAAATAATAAAATTTACTATTAAAATAAATAGTACAATTGACAGGAAATTTGCTTAGAAAATAAATAGGGTAATTTACAGGAAATTTGCTTAGAAAATAATATTTATTTGCTCTTAATATATAAATTTACTCCGGAAATATTAAATATTTTTCCCAATAGAATAGTAGAAGTCACTTCAATATTTCGTATAATAAAAATTTGATTTCCAGTTTCTAATCTCTTTCTACTGTTACAAAGTTCATAATTCAGGGAAAAATTTCCTTTTGATTTTCCGCTTAAGAAAGACATCGGTTAAAATCTGATCAATAAAAGAAGTTTTTAAAGTTATTATTGTCAAATATCACATTTGGTTTTTTTTTTGACATACATTTTCTTTCTTTTTCTTTTTTTTTTTAATAAAGAAGTAGAAAAAATAAAAAAAAAATTATAAAAGATCGATCTCTCCTTTAGGAGTGACATCTAAAGATACAAGGGTAGTCATTATAATACACATATATATATATATATATATATAAATTCCTTTATCGCGAGTTATGAGGTTCACGAGTTATTGTTGTTAAATGGAACCTCGTAAAACGCGTGAATTCGTAGAAATCGTACGATTTTTGGCAACAAAGAAACCATACCATGTATAAAGCGGGAAGCGATCCATCTTTGGTATTCATTCACGAAAAGAATAAGTCCCAAGAGAGAAAGAGAGACAGACAGGCAGAGGAAGAGAGAGAAAGAGAAGGGTGCTTGCTAGAAGAGAGGAGAGTGGTAGTTAAAAGACCAAAAGATAAAGGACAGCAACAAAAATGAGGGATGCAAGGGGGAGGGGGGAAGATGCTGTAGAGAGAGAAAAGAAGTTAATAGTTAGTGAAATAGGGTGTGAGAGAGAAAGAAGTAAGAAAATAATAAGAGAAAAGGTGAGAAAAAGAGAGTGAAAAAGAGAAAAAGAGAGAGAGAGAGAGAGAAAAAGAGAGAAAGAGAGAGAGAAAGAGAGAAAAAGACAGAAAAAAGACAGAAAAAAACAGTTTAAAAAAAGAGGGAGCGAAAAAGTGTGTATGTGTGTGAGAGAGAGAGATAAAGAGAGAGAGAGAGAGAGAGAGAGAGAGAGAGAGAGAGAGAGAGAGAGAGAGAGAGAGAGAGAGAGAGAGAGAGAGAGACGTAAAACACAGTGAGTTAGAAACAAGCGACAGTTAAATCGAGAGAGGTGTCAACCCCCATTGTCCTGATGGTCATAAAGATTTTTCGTTGCTTGGAATTTGTTTTAGCGGGATTCCAAGCGGGATATCTGACCAACCATAATGAGTGGCCGGTGAGCACATTGTCATGCTAATCTTCCTTTTGCGAGACCTCGAAATGTCTACTCTTGCTAGGGCAATTCGCAGCAGCCAAGAAACCAAGGAGACCCCTGTCCTGGGACAAAAGGACGACCGGTCTTCCTTGAATCTAAGCTCACGGTTGTTTGCTCGATGAAAAGAGATTTTTATTCTTTAGGAATACACACATATATATATATATTTTATAACGCGCGAGAAACCCGAAACAGTGACACGTGAAAGAAAAATAAAGCCAGAAATCGATTTATTTTTACCCCAACTCATTTCTAAAGAAAAGAAATTCTTTTAACGACAAAAATTAACTAAATCTTAATTATAAAAAGAAATTGGAGAATTATTAAAGTAGTTTACTGAAAAATTGATTATTTGGTTCAAACAATAACACATTGGCGCTGATTAGTAAATATTTATTTGTTAACTATCAGATAAATATTTACTTGAATCAAATAATGTTTATTTTAAAGTTTTTCTATGGTGTAAAATTGAGACAAAACGAAAAGTGGGGGAAAAATCCCCGAAATCGCGTTTTCCAAGTCAACATCTCCCAGTTTTGATAATATTCTGACGTTCTATGCAATTGTAAGATTCGCGATCGTATTCAGCGGAAAAAATACATTGGAAACCACTCCAATATCGAAAATAATAAAAAAAAATTTTTTAGAAACTTAACCCTTTACTTTTTCAAATTTTTTTTGTCTGGTGCCTATAAATCATACAATGCACTTTTGAAGCTTTATTTTAAGACTTTATTGAAGTGTGTATTTTGGGTTAAAAAAGAAAAAATATATTGAAAATCTTCCAAATTCAATTGATTTGATCCTCACCCTCCAGTTTTCCCAAAATATTTACGTTGTAGACAATTTTGGATTCAAAAATAGTGTTTAGTGAACAAAAATACATTGAAAACGAGTCCCATATGTAAAATAAAAAAAGTTGAATTTTTTTTGGTTCTTCACCCCCCACTTTTCTCAAAAAAACTCTTTTTTTGATGTTTTTTCAAAAAGCCTACGTTCTAGACAATTTTTAGACGTTTTTTTTTGTTTAGTGAACAAATATTTGATTGGAAATGAGCCCCATACATAAAATAGCGAAAACAAATTTTTTTACCCCCACTTTTCTCAAAATCCTTTAAAATTTAAAATTTTTTTAAAATGCCTACGTTTTAGACAATTGTGGGACCCGGGTTCGTGTTTAACGAACAAAAATATGTTGAAAACGAGTCCCATATGTATATGTGACGTGCCGCGACAAAAGGGACCTTAGCTGCTTAGAATTTTAGATTATGTTTAGAGTACTTTTAACTTCATTAAAAATTTATTATTGATTACTTAACATCAAAAGCATATTTTTCTGAAAATATTGCACATAATAATGAATTACATATTAATAGTTTGTAAAGAAAATTGGTCATTTTTATTTATTTATACTTCTAATTTTAGTTCTGTCAAAAACAGCTAAGGTCCCTTTTGTCGCGGCACGTCACATATGCAAATTAACAAAATAAATTTTTTTTGGCTCTTTACCCCCAATTTTCTCAAAAACCTCTATTTTTGGTCATTTTTCAAAAAGCTTACAATCTAGACAATTTTTAGACCTAAGATCATGTTTAGTGAACAAATATTTGTTTGGAAATGATCCCCATACATAAAATAGCGAAAACAAATTTTTTTTACCTCCACTTTTCTCAAAATCCTCTAAAATTTGAAATTTTTTCAAAATGCCTACGTTTCAGACAATTGTGGGACCTGAGATCATGATTAACGAACAAAAATATATTGAAAACGAGCCCCATATGTATTTGTAGATTAACAAAATAAATTTTTTTAGCTCCGTACCCCCACTTTTCTCAAAAATCTCTATTTTTTAGTCTTTTTTCAAAAAGCTTACATTCTAGACAAATTTCAGGCCAAGAATCATGCTGAGCGAACAAAAATTAATTGAAAATAAGTCGCAAACGTAAAATAACGAGAAAAAATTTTTTTTTACTCTTTACCCCCACTTTTCTCAAAATCCTCAATAATTTGGACTTTTCTGAAAATACTTATACCGACGGGTGTTACGAAAAAAAAACACAGTCAAGATTCAGGACGAAAAAAACACTCCCAATGAAAATATAACCAAAAATTCAGTTTTCATTTTTAGTTTTCTGCATAAATAAGGAGTTTTTTCTAATTTTCGCTTTCGTGTTGTGATATTTGTTTAAAAATTTAATAGAATAAAATTAGTTTTTAAAATTTAAAGTTCATTTTTAGATTTAAAGACCGGGAGTGTTAGTTTTTTTGCAAAGAAATTTCAAGAGTATTTGTTTTCCTAACACCCATCGATACGTTTCAGACAATTGTTAGTCTAGAAACAGTGTTCAGTGAACTAAAATTAATTGAGAATCAGTCCCATACGTAAAATAACGAAAGTAAAATTTTATTTTCTTTTTACCCCCATTTTTGGTCAAAATTCTCTAAAATTTGAACTTTTTTCAAATTGCCTACGATGTAGACAATTTTGAGACACGAGATCATGTTTAGCGAACAAAAATATATTGAAAACGAGTCCCATATATGTAAATTAACAAAATTAAAATTTTTTTGTCTCTTTGCCCCCACTTTTCTCAAAAAACCTCTATTTTTGGGTCTTTTTTCAAAAAGCTTACATTTTAGATTATTTTTAGGCCTAGAATCATGGTGAGCGAACAAAAATTAATTAAAAATAAGTCCCATTCGTAAAATAACGAAAAAAAAATTTTTTTTGACTGTTTACCCCCACTTTTTTCTGTTTACCCAGAAAAAAATAGAATATTTGAGTAAATAGTTCTTGAAATGTACATTTTGAGCTTTATTTTAAGATTTTATGAAAGTTTGTACTAAATGTTATGAAGAGAAAAAAGTATATTGAAAACCCTATAATTAATAAAATATTTTTTTTTGTGTTTTATCCCCCCAATTTTAAAAATTTTGACCTACTTTTGCAATTTTGGAACCTTAGATCGTATTCAACAGACAAATAAATTGACAATCAGTCCGATTTGAAAAATAAAATTTTGTTGAAGTCCTTATCGCTATACTTGTTTAAAAATAAAAAAAATTCTTTTCATATATTTCTTAATGCACTAATAGTATCACGGTAAATCGTTAGGTATTATAATAACACCAGAAAGGATTAAAATAATCCAATTTAGTGTTATTTTAATCCATTTTGGTGTTATTTTAATACCTAACGATTTACCGTGATATAATCCAAAACTGTTTAGTAATCAGTTCCAAACTACAGAAATCCATCTTCGTATTTAGTAATCAGCATTTATTTCCAGTTCAGACCTTTATTCCTATAAACAAATTGCAAAAAAAATGCAAAAATAAATTAACAAACTTTAAAAAAATATATAAACTTTTTCTTTTTTTGGCAAAGTCTTTTTTCTGTGTATTTTTTTTATAGAGGAGAGGTTTATATAAACACTTTAATGAAAACTATACCTGTTGAGAGAATTGTTTGAAAGGAGTAAAATGGAGCATTCCTTTTGAAAAGATAAAAGCATCGAAAGATACAAGCAAAAAGAATCAAGACGATTAGACGGAGCAAGAGAGAGAGAGAGGGAGAGGGAGAAGAGCGCCCACCTCGGTAATTCACCCTTCGTACCAAGAAGTTTAGTTACACAAGGCGATAACAATCTTTTGAACAAATACTTTCCTTTCTCCGCGAGATCTCGAGCAGCGGAAGCAAACAAAAGCAGCGACGTGTCTCAAAGATCGAATCTTTATTTAAGGAAGAAAATTCCCTCTTAAAGTCGAAATTCTCACCTGGCAACGAGAGATTATGACATATAAGCAGCTGAGATCTATCTATACAATAAAAAAAAATGACATCTGGATGAGAAAAGAAAAAAATAATAAACGGAAAAAATACAATTATAACTGTTAGATGTGTATATATATGAAAAGACGGTTTTTACTTTTACTTATATTGAAAACATTTCGATTCTTTTTTTATATTAGAGGATATTTTTTTTTGTTCCTTTATTATGCTTTTTGTATATCAAATGTCATTTTTTGATTTTTTTCGGATTATATTTTTCTTCGAAAAAGTTTTTTTAGACTTTAAAAATATTGACCAGAGGAAAAAATTTGTTTGTTAGAAGAATATAAATTATTTTTTTGGAAAATCGATTTTATTTCTAGGTCACGAGTTTGTTGTGACAAACGTCTTTTTGTAAAGTATATATGTGAATTGGGGAGTTTTTTTTCATTAAGGAAGAAAAAGGTTGTGTTTTAGGTTCTTTCTTAACGATCACTTTCAATAGTGTTCGAACTAATTTTAGAATTTTAAACCGATTAGTCTCGCTCAGGTGAGAATGACATCGGCCTTGGCTCCTTGTCGGTTTAGGAAATTAGTTGGAAGACTGAAATGTGGGTCGTGAATGAGACAATTAAATTTTTATAATGGTTCCCTATAAACACAAGAAACTGTGTATGTATTAATATTACTTTTTTAATGAAAACTATATATATACATATAGACATCTGGCTAAAAAATATATATAATAAACTCTCGTATTAATTTCATTCGGAAATTTCCAATTAAGTTTAATTTACTTTTTTTCCCGTCGTTCAAAATTAATTTTTAATTCAACAATGAAGAAATCGAGTCCCAATATTAATGCTTTGTAATACGTAATAAAAATAATTGTTCTTATGAACGTTGATGAATTTTGTAATTAAAAATATTTTTTATATAGAGGTTCTAATTTCTATATAAAGTAATTAGAGTTTATTTCAAAATGGTTTTTTCTCAATATTGCCAGAGGTATATTAATCTCTTGTATGATGGAGCCGGTGAATTAAATTTCTTATGATAATTGAAAAAAATTAAGTAAAAAGTAATTACAAAATTGAAAAATAATAATATAATTAAGAAAGAAATAAAATAATATAATTATTAATAATGGAATAAAATAAATGCAATTAGATAAAAAAAATAATAATGAATAATATAATACAATTAAAAATAAAAATAAACACTGAAAAAATTGATTTGATTCAAATAAAGGATTACTTGTCTGTTAATAAATAAATGTTTACTGGAATCAAATAATTTGTCATTTGAGTTAATTAAATTGTGTTTGAATCAATAATTTTAGAATTTGAAGCAGTTATTACAATTTATTAAATTATTAAAGTAAAAATTATTTATTAATATGTCTATTAATAAATAAATTTTTACTGGAATCAAATAATTATTTGAACCAATTAAATTGTGTTTAAACCAATAATTTTAGAATTTGAAGCAATTATTACCTTTTATTAATTTATTTAAGTAACAATTATTTGATTCAACTTCAAGTAAATATTTGTTTCATAACAGGCTAGTGATCGGTTATTTGAATACAATAATTTTTTTAGTGAAATAAAAGAATTAAGAATGAAATTTAAAACTAATTCAATTGAAAAATACATAGTTATTTTTCAATTGCATTATTTTTAAATTTCATTTTTAATTATATTATTTTATTGAAAAAGTTATTTAATTCAAATAACCGATTACTTTGCTTTTATCAAACAAATATTTACTCGATTCAAGTAATTTTTATTTAATACAATTATTTAATTGTATACCTAATATTTAATATTTAGTAGTAGTAATATTTAATTATATTAAAAATATAAATAAAAAGACTTATGGTCTCCAAAATATTGAACTAAAAATAGTATTGGTTTATTTAATTTTTATAAATTCTTTTTATTAATTAAAAAATTTTTAAGTTAAATTAAAAATTTAATTTAATTCTAATTCTAATTATAGACTAAATAATAATGATAATAATATATAAAAATATATAATTATAATCATAGTAATAATAATGGGGATTTCTTATTATTTATTTATTTATTATTTTTTTATAATGGTAACAATTATAGTAAAAACAATAATATTAACAACATTAAAATTAACAATAGTAATTAACTACAACAAAGTTTACAATATCTATTAATTATAACAAAAGTATGGTTAACAATAATTATATTTACAGAAAATAAAGTTAATAATAATTAAAAACAGAAAAGTTAACAATTATTATTAAGAAAAATAAAGTAAACAATAATTTTAGTAAGAAAAATTAGAAAATTTATATTAATAATCGTTATGTTTCGGTAATCTGTCCTCAGTTTGAAGTTAGTTGTTTATTTATTTTTCTGAAATAATTGTTGTTTGCTTTTTTGTTTACCAACTTTAATAATTTAAATTTTTTTTTTCAATTTTATACCTAATGAACCTAATGAACCTACAATTTATGAAATAATTAAATTATTTCAAAGAATTTTAACATAATTTTTGAAAATAATTGAGTGTTTTGAAAGAATTTTTTGCAAATTTTCAAAATAATTGTATTCAATCGAAAACGTTTATTAAATATTTTTAGAATTTAATGTATTCTGATGAGAAATTTTATTAGAATACTATTAAAAATAATGGAAATCCTGCGATAAATTTTACTATGTTTAAAAAAATAATTCAGTTTTTCCGAAGAATTTTATCAGGATTTTTAAAAGTAATTAAATTTTAAATTTAAATAATATTTTTCAAAATAATTGTATGTATTCTTTCGTGAAATGTCACTAAAATTAAATAAAAAGTTATTGCATTCCTTTAAAAAAATTTATTATTAATGAAAATAATTAAATTCTTACGAAGAATTTTATTTGAAAATTTTACAAAACCCTGATTAAATTGTTTGAAAGAATTTCTTCTAATTTTTTTTTAATAATCTGTTTTCTTCAATAATTTTAATTAAAATTTCGAAAGTAATTGAATTTTGTAAAGAATTTCTTTCAAGGTTTTAAAATAATCGCTTCTGTTAAAAATTATATTTAAATACTTTATTCTTGAAGTGTATTAAAATTATTAATATTATTATTATTATTATTATTATTATTATTATTATTATTATTATTACTAATATTTTACAAGAATTTTCTTAAAAATTACGATAATTATTGAATTTTTAAAATAAATTTTTGCAGCGAATCTTAAAAATAATTGAATATTTGAGATTAAAGCACTTTTAGAATTATTTTTAAGAGAACTGAATGTTTGCAAAGACTCTACTATAAACAATTGAATTGTTTCAATGGATTTTTGCAAATTTCAGAAAATAATTTAATTCTTTTGCGAAATTATATTACAATGGTAATGAAAATAATTGAATTTCTACAAAGAATTTTACTGCTTATGAAAATAATTGAATTCTTCTAAAAAATTTTATTAAAATTTTTGTATAAAAACGGAATTACTGCAAACAATTTTATTACACTTTACAAAAATAATTTTTAGGGAAAATTTTATTAAAATTTGTTGGAAATAAAATTAAATTCCTGTGAGAAATTCAATTCTTTTTTAAAGCAATCAATTTTTATGTAAAGGATTTTATTAAATTTCTTGAAAATAATTGAATTTTTCCCAAAATTTATTAAAATTATTTAAAAAGTAATTGAGTTACACCAAATAAATTTATTTCAATTTTCAAAATTAATTATTAGGAAAAATTTTATTAAAAATCAATAAAATGATTTTTTGTTTTAAAAAATTTGTTTAAAAATTGAATTTCTGTGTAAAATTTCATTTGAAAATAATAAAATTTTTGCAAAGTTTACTTATTATTAAAGTTTTTGAAAATTGTATTTTTTAAAAGAATGTTATTATTTATAAAACAATTATTGACTTCAGGGAATTTTACAAATTTTGATGACGAATTTATTCAAAAATTTGAATTTGAAAATAAAAAACTTGTAATAAAAAAAAATAATGGGTAAAACTAGTAATAAATATAAGAATAACAGTAATTAAAATAATAGCCGTAATAATAATAATAATAATAAAAATAAAAATGTGAGTAATAATAGAATTATTAAAAAAACAGAGTTTGACAAATAATTTAAAATGTCGATTATTTTTGCTAGTTATTTTGAAAAGTGAATTCCCCTAAATGAGTGAATTCATCCCTAAAAATTGTACAGGTATACACCTACATCGAAGAGTATAGGGCCAGGTGTGCCGATTTCTTGAGGGTGGCATAGCCGGTATTTCTTTTTTTTCTCTCTCTCTTCTTCTTCGTCTTCTTTTTTTTCTGGAGCTTATTGTTGTTTAGTTTATGTAGGCCGGACCCAGTCGGTCGCTAAACTATTTGTTTACTAATGACGGATTGTCCCATGGTCCTTAGGTAAACTCCATGCTTTTTTCCCTTTTCTTTATGAGCCATCACTAGTTTCTTCGTTCTGCTTTACGTATATATAGTATATATTTTTTTTTCATCTTCCAATTTCCTTTCTCTTTTATCGATCACTGGAAATTTTCATTTCTATAAAAGGAAACAGCTGATTTTTTTTTTTGTTTAATTGTTATGAAACTTTTGTGTATATATTTATATGTCGAAAATTGTTTGACGTGGGTGAGAGAAAGAAAGAGGGAGAGAGAGAGGGTGGGGGATGGAGGTTTAAATAGAAGAAATAAAAATCGAAGTGAATCATACCGTGGAGATTTAATGAATTCATCCAGATAAAGGAGATTTCTTTCGGTTGTGCACAGATTTGTGATATGTACTATAAATGTCAATTTTGGGTATTAAAAATAGTTGTACAAAAGTTTTTCCTTAAACGATGAGAGATATATGTTGGATTATTATTATTCTGGTTTATTGGTCTGTAATACATAAATTTTGACGTGTTTTAGAAATTCTTTTTTGTACTTGATTCAAGGGAGGTATTTAGTCAAGAAAGAGGGAAAATTTGAAATCTTGTTTTTTTTGTTGTAGTTTCTTTGTTTATTTCTGTTTTCGTAACTATGGAAAAAGTTAGTGAATTCTTAAATTAAATTAACTTTTTTAGTTACATTTTTTATTACACACCTATAATGATTTGCATATAATTAAACAGGGTTGCCACGAAATCTGAAAAACCTAAAAATGTCAAGGAAATTAAAAAAATCTGTAAAAGTCAGAGAATTTAGATCGAAATCCTGGAAAATTGTTGTTTTCTAATTTTATTTACTCTTGAAATCTATTTTTACTTAAATATTTCAAAATTAATTCAATTTTTCAATTTTAAAAGAGTTGCGTTTACAATTTTCGTAATCAAATGAACTTAAAAAGATTGTAATTTGAATTTTTGTAAAATTTCAATTTTAATGAATTTGATTTGAAATTTTTAAAATCCAGATTTTTAATAAAATTAGTCTCAAGAATTCAATTATGTTTAAAAGTCATTTATAAAAATTTTAGTCAAAATTTCAATTATCTTTATAATTAATACAATTTTTCTTCGAAATTCAATTATTTAGAATAATTTTAATAAAATTCTTGGCAGAATTAAAATTTTTTTTAATATATTTTATAAATTTCGTTTCATTTCCCGAAAACTGAAATTATTCTTAAAAATTTTATTAACATTTGTTAGGAAAATTCAATTTTTATGTAAATTTTTAAAAATAATTAATTAATTTTTTGAAAAAAAGTTTACTTGCTACTTTCTTACTGTAACTTCTTAAAAAATTATTTTCATCATTACGATTATAATTTTTAGAATTTTTATCTAACATTCTTTTTTGAATCAATTAATTTTAATAATTTTCGAAAAAGTTCTTTTACAGTTTTTCAATCTATTTGTTTACTACAATATTTAATTTTACGAAATTTGAATTTTTCGTAATTTCTTTAATTAAATGTATGTAAGGAAATAAAAACTTCAAATTTTTTCTAAAATTTTAATTGAAATTCATTTTAAAAATCAATTACCAGAAAATTCTACGAGAATTAAATTACTTGAACACAGACAAAGATAGTTTATATTGTATAATTCAATTTTTTTTAAATTCAATTTCGGTAAAGCATTTTATTAACAAATTTTTTTAATAATAGAATTCTTTCGACGAATTTTAATAAAATTCTGAAGAATAATAATATATGTTTTGAGAAATTCGATTAAAATTGTATTAAAAATAATTTAAATTTTGCAATGATTTTTTCAAATTTGAAATTTTTATTTTTTGGAAGAAAGTTGAATGTTCGTGTAAAATATTATAAAAAAGTTTGTTTAATAATTGAATTTTTATATTATAATAGTACATATTTTATTAAATTATTCAATTTTTCTTAAAATTGAATTTTCATAAAGAATTTTATTAACAAATTTTTAAATAATCGAATTCTGTTGACAAATTTTAATAAAATTTTTAAATAATTGAATTCTTTTGACAAATTTTAATAAAATTTTAAGGAATAATTTCATTTTTCGAGAGATATGAATTGTACATATATTAAAAATATTTGAAATTCTGCCAACAATTTTATTAATACTTTTCAGAAATGTTTGAATGTTGAAAATAAAAATTTTATTATTTATAAAAAAATTGAGTATTGACGAGAATTTAAAAAAAATTTTGAATATAATTGTATTTTTGCAAAGAATTATATTAATTTCGAAAATAATTGAATTCTTGAGACGAATTTTATTAAAATTTCTTTTTAAGTAATTGCATTCTTCTGTTAAAATGTTTTGAAATATTAGACATTGAAATTAATTGAATTTTAACAAATCATTTTGAAAAAACATGCCAAAAATTAAAATTTTTTGAAAATAATTTAATCCTTTGAAGAATAAATAAAAAAATTGAATTTTCGAAAATCGTAATTTTTTATATTGATAAAATAGAAAACAAAAAAAATTATTTAAAAATTAAGTTATTGATATTTTTGAATAAGTTTCTAATTAATAATAATAGTAGTTTTTAAAATTTGGAAAAATTCCATTTTTTAAACTGGGGAACTTTTTTTTAACTTCAGGGAATTTGAAAAGAGAAAAAACGTGACAACCTTGAAATTAATTAACAAATGGGAATTAAGTAGTTCAGTAAGTCAATAAAAAGTTGTTTAAGAAAATTAAAATGAAAGTGAAATCTGGAAATTTTATATAAATATGTACGAATATTTTTGTATTTTCGTAATGTTTAGGAATGTATAGAATACTTTTTTTTAGTGAAAAGAATTTATTTTTATGTTTATTTTTATTTAATAATTTAATTACACATATATACCGGATGAATAATTGCGGATGTTATCCTAAGGACTTTTTAATTGTTGCGTGATTGAGAATATGATATTAAACCGTATAAATTCAAAAAGAAGAAGTGTAAATTTAATGCTTGTAGAAAAAATTGGCTCTTTAGAAAAATGTTTCGTCAAGAAAAATAAAATCATGAAAAATTAAACCAAGAATAATTAAATCAAGAAAAATAGAATGAAAAAGGAAATACAACCAAGAAAAATTGAATGAAAAAGAAAATTGAACCAAGAAAAATAGAATAAGAAAGAAGAAGGATTGAAAAATAGAATAAAGAATGAGAAAATAAAAATAAAAAAAATGTAATGAATAAAAATCTAATCTTCTTCTCAGAAATATGAAAATATGCAGGAAAAGCAGAAGAAACGGATAATTATCCCATAAGGTTTTGTCGACCAATTATTCAAAATATTGCTATAAAGTTATTTTCGAAGGAAATATTCTTATTATTGAAGACAAGAGACCGGATGCTGGAAAAGATGATTTCCGACTGAATGAAGAAAAGGGGAAAACAGAGAGGGAGAGAAGAAAAGAGAAACGAAGAGAACGACATTGATGATATGAGACGAAGATGAAAGTCAGCTGAGGGGTTAGGGGGGGAAGAATATAAGCGGGAATCTCGAGTAGTTTCGCATGAGTTTTACCTGCGAGGCAAAAGCGGGGAAGGTGGTCTGTGTAGTCAAGTGGTCCTGGGGCTAGTCGCGGATCGTTCGACCAATCCAAGCTAATTGGCCTCCATAGATAATTACGCGCAATTAGGAGTATAGACCGGGACTCTTGGCTCTCTCAGTGAGTAAACTTTTACAAATTGAGGCGATGACGCACAAGATGAATAAGGATAAACAGTTGATCTCATCCTAAAGAGTAAATGAGATGAAATCTCTCTTTTCGCCAGGTACACAAATTATATCTGGCGACGAAAAAACAACCGAATAGCAATTAAATAATATCCCACAGGACGCCGCACGTATTCTCTATTATATATATATACAGGGTGAACGTATTTTTTCCCCCCTCGAAAGATAAAAATCAAAAAACTTTGGCATTTTTTTATGGCTTGTCTTTCGGGCTATTTTCTTCTTTCCGCGCCAATTTGATAATTATATAGAATAATTAAAATTAGGAATGCCCTAAATACAGTTTTCTTAAAAGTAACAAATTTATGCTAAAGTTTATTAATTTGTTGGCAAAACTAAGATCAATTTTTTATTAGATCTGAATTTTAGTAGCAATTTGATACTTTACAGAAAACGGTGGTTAAGAAGCTCTTAATTTTTTAGTACACTGAAAAAAAAATTTATTTGATTCAAATAACCGATTATTAGATTATTATGAAATAAATATTTACTTAAATCAAATAATTTTTATTTCAATCAAATATTTCAATATTTGAAGCAATTATTATTTAATTGATTCAAATAAAAATTATTTGATTTAAGTAAATGTGACGCGATCTGAAGAAAGGGACCTTAGAAGCAAAAAATTATAGGTTATGTTTGCAATTTTTGAAATAAAAATACGAACAGAGAATCAACTGACAATACAATTTACTGATGTTCAGGTCTTTATTACAACTAAAATATTAAATAAATACTGATTTTAATTTACTGTAATTAAAAAGAAACTTTTAATTAATAAAAAGGTAACACTAACATAACCTTAAAGTGATTTGCTTCTAAGGTCCCTTTCTTCAGATCGCGTCACAAATATTTATTTGATAATAATCTAATAATCGGTTATTTGAATCAAATAATTTTTTTTCAGTGTTAGCTTGCTGTAAGCGTGCTATGAAAGTTTTACTGTTTATATTAAAGTATTAAAATAAAACGAACTGATAGCAAAAAATTGGATCAAATAAAAAATTCATGAACATTTTTGACATTAATTTAATTCATTTTATAGTGGAAATTTAACAATTTCAAGAAAACCGTGAAAATTTACTACACTGAAAGAAAAAATATATTAAAATTTTGTAAAAGTTTTTTACAATTTGGTAAAAAAGTACAACAAACCAAAATTTTAATATATATATATATATATATATATATATATATATATATATATATATATATATAAAAATTTTTTTGGTTTTTAATTTGTCATTAATTGTAAAATACCCCAAAGAAAGAAATTCTTAAACTATTTGGAAAATTTCTATTGGGAAATGATTTCTCAAAAATTTTGAGGAAACTTCAACAACTTATTGAGAAGAAATTTTCATCAAGCGATTGGGGAATATTTAAGACATTTATGGAATAATTTTCTGTAAAAGTTTGGGGAATATTTAAAAACATTTTGGGAAAAATTGTTTCTGAAAGATATTAGAGAATATTCTACAATTTTTAGGGAAAAATTTTTCCCAAAAAATTTCTGGTTAATAAACACAAACATTTTGGTGTTTTTTGCGTCACCTACTTTTTGGGAATTTTACTCAAAAAAATTTTTACAGTGTAAGAAATACTAAACTTTGAAAAAAATTATGTTGAATTTAGTATAATTATATCAAATATCAAGAATTTTAATTCAATGTATTTGTAAATTTTAATATTTTCCACAAATAAATTTCTCCATTTTCTTTCAATTAGTAAATTTCTTGTAAATTTAGTAAAATTAATAATTGACTTTTTAGCAAGTTTTAACATTTAGGATGTAAATTTACTGTTTTCGAAATAATTATTTCCACAGTAAACTTTAACATTTCTTTCAACAGAATTCTATATTTTTCTTATCAAATTTATTTCTAAATTGAATAAATTTTATAATTATACGCATTTTATTCAAATTTTCCTATTTTTGAAATAAATTTTAATATTTCCCGCAAATAAATTCCTCCATTCACTAACAATTCGTAAATTTCTTGTAAATTATTGAATTCCTCAGAAGAATTTTATTATTCATTCAAATAATTTAATTTTAACGAATAATTTTTCAATTTATTAAAATTATTTCATTGTTTTTAGGAATGTTTTTGAATAATTGTATCTGTTCGTATAATTTTAGTTAAATTGTATTGAAAATAATTAAATTTTTGAAAAAAATGTAATTTAATTTTTTCGAAAAATTGTATTAAAAAATTTTTAATAAAGATTGAAATAAAATTAAAATTAGAATTCAATTTAATTGAATTCTTTCTAAAAATTATTTAAAATATTTGTACTTCTGAGAAGAATTATATTATTTATAAAAATAATTTAATTTTTACGAATAATTTTAACAGTTTATTGAAATTGTTTTGAAGAATGTTATCGAAAAATTTTAAAAATTAATTCAATTTTTTCAAAAAAAAATTTTTGAATAATTGAATCCGTTCGAGCAATTTTAATGAAATTGTATTGAAAATAATTGAATTCCTGAAAAAAATGTTATTTTAAAAAAGTAATTTTATTCTTTCGAAAAATTTTATTAAAGAATTTTTAATAAGTAATTATTAAATAGTAATTAAATTCCTAGAAAAAAATTTGCTATTTATAAAAATAATTGAATTGTTTTGAAAAATGATGTAAAAAGATGGAAAAAATGTCAGAAAAGAATTGAATTCTTTCGAAAAATTATTTTAAATAATTGAATCCCTTCCTGAGATTTTATTAAAATTTTTATGGAAAATAATTGAATTTCTGAGAAGAATTTTATTCTTTATAAACAAAATTTAATTCTGACGAATGATTTTACAATTTACAAAAATTATTTATTTGTTTTGAAGAATGTTATCGAAAATTTAGCAAATAATTGAATTCTTATGAAAAATTATTGAATTCGTAACAAAAATGTTATTAAAATTGTATTGAAAATAATTCAATTCTTGAGAATAGCAATAATTCAATTCATAATAATTAAATTTTTTCGAAAAATTTTATTAAAAAATTTTAAAAAATGATTAAATCTTTTTGTGAAATTTTATTAAAATTCTTTTGAAAATAATATTAAATTCCTGCGAGGAATTTTAATAGTTATAAAAATAATTGAACTTTTCCGATGAATTTTATTATTTATAAGAATAATTGAATTCTTACGAAAAGTTTTATTAGAACTTTGGAAAGTAATGCGAGCATTACTTGATTGTTTTTAATAAGTGATTTTATTATTTTAATTTTCCCAGAATTTTTCACGAAACAATTTAATTTAATTTTGAATTCGAAATTATTCAAAAATTGATTTTTAAGTTTGGAAATATTAATAGATTATTTAATTAGAAAATAGTAAATGGAGAAAGAGGATTGTTACGTTGACAAAAAGATTGTTGATATGGAACTAACAAATTTATTTTGTTGTCCTAACAATTTAAATTTTAAATTTATTTTGCCTTAACCAATTGAATTTTAAATTTATTTTGTTGTCCTAACAATTTAAATTTTAAATTTATTTTGCCTTAACCAATTGAATTTTTTATTTATTTTGTTGTACTAACAATTTAAATTTATTTTGTCGTCCTAATAATTTAAATTTTTTCTAGTGTTGCATGTCGAGCGAATCTCGATCTACAACTTTTCGTCAAAGTCGAGAAAATCTTTAAACAAATGACATCTATTTGCTCGACATGCATTACTAATTTTTTCTAATAACAATAAATGTGTTGAGGTAACAAATAATTTTGTACAAACAAACAAAATTTTCTTAGTTCTATATTAATAATAATTCGTTTTTCCCAGTGTAATAAATGAAATACCGCGTTTCGCGTCCAAAACATTTGCTCTAGTTATAAATATAGTAATTATAATTATTAGTTTCTACTAATAATCATTATTGTTTGAACATTTTTTAAAGTCAAATTTAAAAAGTGGTTAAGACTATATTTTTTTTGGCGCGCGGATTTCATCCTTGGAAAGTTTTGGTCATGAAACCGAGTAATGTACTAATCTTGTTAAGGAGGATGGTGAAGTTGGAAAACTTCGTTAAGGAAGTTTTTTTTCCCCTTTTTTCCATTCGTTGGATGAGGAACAGACACCCGTTAGATGAGGGGAGAGGATCATTGTGTGTATATATAGAAAATGAGAGACTATATGTATTTCGGATTTTTGGCGGTGCAAATGCACATTAGAGCAACCCAACTCATTATGGTTGGTACAATTAAGGACCAATTTTGTGTGTATAATGGCCTCACCAATCGAGGCGCACGGGAGAAATATAAAATCTCTAGACTTAATATTATGTGTGTGTGTGTGTGTGTGTGTGTATTGGTGTAGATGTATTTTCTCTTTAAGGAGTTGGAACCGCGCCGGCCACTCTCTAATAACCAACCAAATTCACGGGTTAAGACTCTTGCGACTTCAATCTAGTTTTCTTTCTCACAAAATCGTTACCACCCTCCTGTTTTTGCTATGTCTCCAATGAAACCCGCAACCGCAAAATAATCAAGATACCAATCTCTATTCGCATCTTTCTAATCCACATAACCATCGAGGATAAAACTTAATACAATTATTTTTGAATAAAAGCTTAATGTAGAGAACGTGAAACGAAAAATAGCATCAGTTTTTCCAAAAAGTTCCAGCATTTATTTGATTTAAATGACGGAATAGGGTAGAAGCACCAGTTTTGGCCACTAGTTAATAATTATTGGAATTATTTATATTATATTTATCAAACACTGAATTTAACGATCATTCCGAGTCAGGTGTTTTTTTTCAAATTAATGTGACGTGATTTTTTAAGATTACAATCGTAGTTTCGAAAATTATTAATTTGATTCTTTTGTTGTTCTGACAGTTGGCTAAGCCTGCGAAGTCATTTAAGAAGAAGAAGAATTTGATTCTTATGTCATTTAAATGTCATCATTTAAATTATAACAATTAATAAAATTTTCTATTGATTTAATATAGTTGATTTTTGTGTCCAGATTGTTGTTTTTAGTATTAATATCATACATAAAATCGTTACCTAAAGAAATGACGTTTGAGACATTTTCAGGAATTTCAAAATTAGAAAGGTTCATAAACCAATTTGGTTGTGTTGAAAGGATTATTTATATTAGAATTAAGTAGAAATTTCGTTCCATAGAAGATATAAGTATAGACATAGTGGTTTTATGTCATATTTTTTATTGATGTCAATAATTAAAAAAGCGACGTTTCGATGACTTGGTAACGAGTCGAAGTTTTGATTCTCTTTTGCTTCTCTCAAACTGTAAGTTTTCGAGAATCAAGAGAACCAAAAGAGAAGTTTTTTTAATGTAATTTTGCTTCTCTTTTGATTTTCTTTTTGTCGGATATTTCCCTTTCTGCATGTTAGAGAAGCAAAAGAGAATAAAAATGATTCTCGATTGCTCCTCGAATGATTCTCTATTAATTAGAAATTTTTATTTTCTATGATTCTCCTTTGATCCTCTATAGTAATAGTTGAAAAACTACGTCATCGCTGCATGTTGAAACTTGTCTGAAAATTGTTTTCATATAACTGTTTTAGTAGCACTTTTTATAATAATTTCAGAGAATATCAACATTTTTTTTAAATATCACTAAATTGTTATCACATTTCTATGTAATATAACTTCTCTATATACTTATTACTAAGTTTGTTCAGTATGTTTACGAAAAAAATATTCTACAAATCAACAATGCAATGGTAACGCAGATTCATAGCTTTTTGAAAGATGTTTTAAGCACATGATACGAAAAAGACTAGAAATAGAAAAGAACACATAAATTTTCAATATTTTTTATTTAAATAACATTACAGTACGAGGGATCAAGTATGACTAACTCTTAAATTTTAAATGTTAATAATGCCATAATAATAGCCGACTTTCAAAATAATTTGATTGGCTTATGTTTATAAAAATTGATTCTCTGTTAAAGAGAAGCAAAAGAGTATCAAAAGAGAATCAAGAGAAGCAAATGAGTATCAAAAGAGAATCAAGAGAATGAATATGGAACCAAAAGAATCAAAGGAGAATCAATAGAGAACCAAGAGAATCAAAGGAGAATCAATAGAGAATCAAGAGAAGCAAAAGAAAATAAAAACTTCGACTTGTCATCATCATCATCAAGCTAAGCCACAACACAGAGAAACGCTTTACACGTTACCGTGTTTGCACGTTAGGTTTTAAAAAGTATTTCGTCAAGATTATTTATATATATATATATGTTGGGGTTACAGTTGTTTTTCAACTTTCTTGTCAGAATGGTTTTTACAATTATTTGCGAAAGAAGCGTGTTGTAAATTATGTGTATTATAGATAAGTTGAGAAGAGTTAGAAAAATGATCATCAATGACAGATTTCAAATGATTGATCCTTTTAGATAAATAATAAGAATGTATACATTTATCTTCAATGATAATATTAAGTAATCTTTTCTTAATGTGATTTAGTAATAATTTAAAACTTGACTTTCCGGTACGACTGTGAAATGTCAAATGGTTCAAACTAGAGCCAATAGAATCAATATGTTTTGGTGCCAAATCATACGCACGATAATTTAAAAGAAAATGAAGTTGAGATGTAAACTTAGTGTAGTGTTGATTAATGTTGATCCACATCTTAAGAATATGTTGTTGATGAGCAGTAGAAGCAAATTCAAAGATGTTCGATGCACTGTCATCACATGACCGTTCCAGATCCAAGGTCATTTTTTAAATTATATGATATTATCACTCGGTTGTTTTAAATATTTACTAAACACTGAATTTAACGATCATTCCGAGTCAGGTGACATTTATTTATGTTATAGTTTATTTATATATTTTACCTAAGGAAATACTTAAAATCTTGTAGTACGTTATTACTGTAATAAAAAATGTTAATCATAGTAAAGAATTAAATGGAAATTTTATAAAAAAGGCCACTAAAGGTACAGTGGCCACAAACGGTACTTCTACCCTACTTGTCTGTTTTCTAATATTTGCTTAAATCAAATTTTTGTTTTAAATCAACTAAATTTTAGTTGAACTAATAGTTTCATTACATAAAGACGAATAATTTAGATTTAGAGAGTAAAATTAGAAAATGCTTACAAAAAAGAGAAAACATCTGTTTCGTAAAAGCTTTTAATTTTTGTCCACAGAAAGATTATTATTACACAATTTTTGTCTATATGTCGCAGAACATGTCACTTTTTTTCGTGTTATAAGTATCGTTTATTTTTATTATTTTTGAATAATAATGTGTCTGGTTTAGCTAACGAATGGTAGTTTCCTGTGTTGGCCTTGTGTGTGAGAACTAGTTAGAGGGCTAAGGGGGTGTAGAGGGAAACATTCCGAAAACTCGAAAATTCCATAAACCAGACCGTGACACGATCTGTTCGAACAATAGTCGACAATAGGAATCGCATCCGATTTTTGCATGCCAATTTTGGATGGCATTGTGCCGTAGACAATGCATCAATAATTACGCTAAACGCCCAACCATTCATACATCCATTCGTCCGAATTCAAAATCGCCTTCTGTATCCATTATCGTCGCGCTGCCCAAATAATCGCTCCGTTGCGCTTCTATCCATTTTTCGACGATTATTATCACTGTGCAATATCTGCATATAACCTATTCCCCGCGCGAATTTATATATATATATATATATCGTCCAAATCGTTTTGAAATATCGAATTTTATTCCATCATCGAATCGAATATTAACCCTCGAGCATTTTCGAAAATGAACTGACAAAATTCACGGGACGTTGATTCGTATATTTATTGCTGTAAAAAATATATTGGAGGAAAAAAGAAGAAAATAATACACGCATATGTAGAGCTGGGTTGATTTGATGTGTGGGAATTTTTGGGAAAATTGTCATTATTGCAAATGTATTTTGTTGGCCGGGTTTAAACTGTTGAATTAATCTACTTTATTTATTAGAAGAAATTATAGTTTTGTTGATTTAAATAAAGATTTGATGGTTTCATATTCTTTATATATTTAGTAAGAATATTTTTCTTGCTGTTCGATCTGTTACTATATGACACTTTGAGTATCAAGCTAAACTACAAAGAAAGTTTAATCCTAATATAGCAAAAGAGTTTTAAAAAATTTGTGACGTACTGAATCTTACCAGTCACAAATTTCAAACCAATCTAATTTTTTAAAAACTTGTCGTTAATATTGAAGATACCATTTTGATTTTTGAAAAACTGATAACTGATTCGTAATCAGCGACCCTAAATACTTATGAGTGTCAAGTTTCGAACCACATGGAGCAATTTTCTAAAAACTTGTCGGCCATATTGGATCAGCCATTTTGGTTTTTGATAAACTGATATACCTATTCGAAATCAGCGACTCCAAAAACTTATGAATGTAAAATTTAAAACCAAAATTGTCGACCATATTCAGGGTTGCCACCCAACCTGGAAAACCTGGAAATGTCAGGAAATTTTATAAATCTTGAAAAAACCTGGAAAAGTCAGGGAATTTTTATCGAAATCCTGCAAAATTGTTATTTTCTAAAATTATTCTATGTTTATTCTTGAAATCTAATTTTAGATACTGAAATATTTCAAAATTAATTATTCAATTTTAGAAGAATTGGGTTTATAATTTTTATAAGTAGATCGATTTTAAAAGGTTTTGATTTACAATTTTTGGAAAATTTTGATTTTAAATGAATATAATTAGAAATATAAAAACATGTAGATTTTTGAAAAATTTTAATAATTCCAATTCTTCTGAAATTAGTTAATTTTTTTTGTACATAAATATTTAATTAATTATTCAAAGTAATAAATTTATAGAAGAATTTTCGTCAAAAACACTCTAACAATTAAATTTTGAAAAAAATTACAAATGTATTTGTAGAAAATCTATTTATTTAAAAAATTTACTAAAATTCTTGGAGAAATTTCATTTACTTTCAAAAACATTCTTCTATGCAATAATTTTTATTAGCTATTACTTTAATAAAATTTTCTAAAAGAATTTAATAAATTAAAAAAAAAAATTTAATTTAATTACATTTAGACATTGTAATAAAATTTTCTGTAAAATTCAATTATTTTCAGGAGTTTTATAATTCTTTGTCAAATTCAATTTTAAGAAATTTTAATAAAATGTTTTGCAAAATTCAATAATTTTCAAAAGTTTTAATAAAATTCTTTCAAAAATTCAATTATTTTCAAGAATTTTAATAAGATTCTTTGTAAAATTCAAATATTTTCAGTAATTTTAATAAAATGCTTTACAAAATTAAATTTTTTTCAAGAATTTTAATAAGATTCTTTGTAAAATTCATATATTTTCAGGAATTTTAATAAAATTCTTTAAAAAAATTCAATTATTTTTAGGAATTTTAATAAAATTCTTTAAAAAAATCAATTATTTTTAGGATTTTTAATAAAATTCTTTAAAAATAATTCAATTATTTTTAATATAATTTTAAACAATCAATTAAATTTCTCGTAAAATGAAATTATTCTTAGATTTTTTTTAACTAAAATTCGTCAAGAAGAGTCAATTTATTATTTAAAAATTTGTTCATAAAATTCTCTATGAAAATTCAATTTTAAGAAATATTTAATTGTTTAATATAATTTTGTTATTTATATAATTCAATTTTTGGAGATTTTTCTAATAAATATTGATTTAAAAATAAATTTCAGGTAAAATTTAGATTATATCGTTGAATTTTGAAAGCAACGTAGCATTAATTTTGAGTAATAATTAAATTTTAAAAAGGTTTCAATTTAAAATCTTTGAAATTTTGAATTTTTCTTTTTTTTATTGAACAATTCTATAGAATTTTTCAAAAAGTTTAATTGTATTTTTTTCAATTATTATTATTTTTATTTTCTAATACATATCTAATTGAAGAATTTTCTAATAATGGAAATTTCACATGAAATTGAATTGCAAACAAATTAATGTGATAATTCTGAAACAAACTTTTTCAAAAATTATTTTAAAAAACATCTATTTAAAGATGAATTGTAGTTGAACATTTTAAAAATGAATAATTGAAACAAAAATGTCAAAATTTCGACTAGAAATCAGGGAGTTTTCTATATATTTTGGTAAATTATAAATGTTGTTATTGAAACGTGGAAAAATTCCGATAAGTAACTCGGAAAATCTTGAAAAGTCAGGGAATTTGAAAGAAACAAAAGCGTTGCAACCCTGAAATTGAATCCGTCATTTTTGATTTTGAAAAACTGATACCGGATTTGTGATCAGCGCCCCAAAAACGTACGGAAAATACATTTCGAATCAATCTAAGCAATTTGTTAAAAACTTTTTTGCTATATTGAATTTGCCAATGTTGAATTTCAAAAAAGCAGGTAACAAAAATTTGTTTTGAGAAAAAAGGGGGTTAAAAACCTAAAAAAAACTTGTTTTTGAGAGGATTTTAAAATATTTGTTCTCTTGAACAAATTAGAGACTTGATGTATTATGGTGAGGTTAAAAAGTAAAACATGCACTTTAATCACTTGGGCAAGACCCCAAAAAAAAAAGATTTTGAAAAAAGTGGGGGTGAAAGTACATGTTTGTTATTTTTTGATATTGTACTGGTTTTCAATGTATTTTTGACAACTGAACACGATCCCGAGTCCTAAATTGCAAAAGCATGTCAGGATTTTGAGAAAAGGTGGGGGTCATGACCCAAAAACGTGTTTTTGAAATGAAGCTGAAGCTGGCACCTAGTTATTAGCACCCATTCATGTTTATTAATTGACTTTTTTTCTTTATTTTGATGTGCAGTCTTCAAATAAAGCTTGAAACGAAAACTTTTAGGTCTAGAAGCGCAAAATCAAAAAAATAGAAGATTTTTGAAAATAGTAGGGGTAAAGAGTCAAAAAAATGCATTTTTTCTATTTTACATATGGGACTCGTTTTCAATGTATTTTCGTTCGCTGAACATGATTCCGGGTCCTAAAGTTGCCTGTCACGTCTGGATGTTGAGAAAAGTGGGAATAAACCCTTAAAACACAGCTAAAAGACCGTTAGATTAATAATTTATAATAATAAATTAATTTTTGTTAATCAATAATTAATAATTGCAAAACAAAACATTGTAGGAACTATGTTGCCAACAATGCACCTATTAATAATGGGCCAAAATGGCTAATGTTTCAATTTACAATCAATTTCCAATTTCCACACTTGTAGTAAATAGTTCCTTTGTTAAACAAAGTATGACAGAGAAAGACAGGGAATAGTTGTTTTATTAACAAAAATTGTTGTGAAGTGTTTGGAATAGACTCTCTGTGGATTTGACGTGGACAGTAAAGAGAAATATATAAATATGTGTGAGGTGGGGAAAAAAGGGATGAGAGTAAAAGGGGCAAAGGTGGAACTCGAGTTTGGAAGATGAAGCGCGCACGAGTGGCCCAGAGTCTTGCTGGAGGTGTGAGCCTTTAGTGTGGCTAACCGGTCATTTATTATGCATCGAAATGCCAGGAAAGATGCCACGCGAGTGGACAGGACGTTGTAAACGTGCGGGCAAAAATAAAGTAACGGCCTGAGTTCTCTGCTCTTGAGTGATTCCGCGTCGCCCTTGGCGTTCAACAGGATTCTCCCTGCGCGATGTTGATGCTTCTCCTCCAGTGCAAGGACGAGGATTTTCTCTCTCTCTCTCTCTCTCTCTCTCTCTCTCTCTCGTCCTCGCACTTTCACAATTAATACTTCAATTTATTTATCTAATTAAACTTTGGTTATTTACCAACTCGTTGGGAATTTCAATTAATTTCCCTTCTCGCTTCCTAATTTCTTATTAATTTATTTAAAGGGGGGAATTTTGTTAGTGTCATTTAATTATTGAATTTATTAGCTTGTGGGATTATGCATAGCCTGTAAGAATTTTTTTGTATCGAATTTTGGGTTGTTGATTATTAGGCTACTTACTGGTTGAGGAGAAGTTTGTTGTCCTTCATATTTCTCGTCTGAAACAGAATGGAAATTTGGTTTTAGGAAATTATTCTTTGTATTCAGTAGGTAACATTTTTTTTAAAGAGAGATATTTTATCTGAATTAAGGTTGCAATTTTGTAATTTGAATTGAAGTTTCGATTCCATTTTGCTATTTATTTTGACTTTTATTTTCACTTTGGCTTTCACTTTGGCTTCCACTTTGACCTTCATTTGGACTTTCAAAGTGATTTAAGTTAAAGTCATCGAAAAATTTTGAATCGTATCGAATGTTACAGTTAGTGTTAAGGCAAAAATAAAATCAAAAGTCAATGTTAAAGTTAATGTTAAGGCAAAAATGAAACCAAAAGTCAATGTTAAAGTTAATGTTAAGCAGCGTTGCCACAAGTCAGGGAATTCAGGGAAAAGTCAGGGAAAGTAAAATTGGTCAGGGAAGTCAGGGAAAAGTCAGGGATTTTTAGTAAAAGTACTGGCAAAAATCAAATTTCAAAAATTCATGGAAAAACTCTAAATTTTGATGTATTTTGGTTGCCTCGTAAACTATAAAAATAACCACAAATTTTAAAACAAAACATTGAATTTTTTCTATTTCAGATATGAATTTCTTTTTAAATAACTTAATTTTCAAAGAACTATCATAAAATTGTAACAAACAAATTATGTAATGAATAATTTTTACAATTTTCATAAATACTAGATTGATAAAAGAATTTTAGTTAAAAATACTAAAAAAATTTAATTTTGGAAAAGTTACAAACAATTACACAAATTCAATTATTTTCAAAAGTAATAACATTTTTCGCAGAAATTCAATTATATTCAAAAATTAAAAAAATTCTGTTCATTTCAATTATATATTTAAGAATAAAAAAATTCTTCTCTAAAATTCAATTATGTTCAAATTTTTTTTTTAAATTCTCGTCAAAATTTCAATTGTCTTTATAAATAATACAATTCTTCTTCTTCGAAATTCAATTATTTTTAAAAACTTTAATAAAATTCTTGGAAAAATTTCATTGGAATTCAATTATTTAATATAAAAAATTTCAAATAATTTTTCGAAAAATATCAATTACCTATTTAAAAAAAATTTTATAAAATTCGTGACAAGAGTTCAGTTATTGAAAAAATTTTAACCAAGTTCTTTTCAAGAATTCTATTATTCTCAGGAATAGTAAAATTCTTCACCAAAATTCAATTAATTTAGAAAAATTTTAATAACATTTTTGGAAATTTTTTAAAATTATTTTCATGAATAATAAAACTCATCGCAAATTTTAATTGATTTTGGGTACAATATTTTAATTAAATTCATCATAAAATGTATTTATTCTTAAAACTTTTATCAAAATTTGGCAAAAGAATTCAATTATTTAAAAATTTGTTGACAAAATTCTTTATGAGAAGTCAATTTTAACAAACATTTAATTATTCAATAAATTATTTATTTTTCAATTTAAATAATTGAATTTTTCTAGAATTTTCTAATAAAAATTAATAAAAAAAAGAAATTGCCGAATAATCAATTTATTGTTTATGAAAATAATTGAATTATTGCAACGAATTTTATTACAATTTTTTCAAATAATTGAATTTTTTGAGAAAATTTACTACTTTTAAAGATAATTGAATTCTTGCGAAGGATATTATTAAGATTTTGGAAATAATTAAATTTTTGTTGAAAAATTTCAAAAAGGTTTGAATTTGAATTATTCTGAAGAATTTTAATTTCTGTGGAAAAGTAATAATTAAATACTTATTTAAAAATTTAGTTATTGATGTTTGTGAATAATTTTCCAATTAATGAAATTTGTAAATAAATGTAATGGAATATTTTTTCTTGATTATCTAATAATTTTTAGAGTGAACAGAATATTTTTCATGGTCAGGGAAAAAGTGAGAATTTTGTCTGGAAATCAGGGAAAAGTCATGGAAAAATAAAATAAAATTTTTGTGGCAACCCTGTTACGGCAAAAAAGAAATCAAAAGTCAATGTTAAAGTTAATGTTAAGGCAAAAATGAAATCAAAAGTCAGTGTTAAAGTCAATTTAGAAATCATATCGAAAGTTAAAGTTAATGTCAAAGTGAAAATCGAATCGAAAGTAAAAGTCAAATATACAAAAATTCAGTGTGTCTACTAACCGGGAAAAACCGGGATATTTATACAAAACCGGGAATTTTTTTACCAAAATGAAAAAGAGTTTTATTATTTTAATTTGTTTTTAAAAAAATTACTTTTTATTTCAATTTTTATAGATATTTAAATTCTGAAAAATAAAAATGTTGAAATTTTTCAATTCCATTGTTTCAAGATAATTTAATTTTTCTAAACAAATATTTTAAAATTTTTGAAATAGTTGAAATTTCTTTACATTTTTTTTGAAAAATAATTTAATTCATTGAAAGAATTTTAATTAAATTTTTTTGAAAATGATCAAGGGAACTTACTGACCGTAATTATAATTTTATTTTTAAAGTATAAAGTCCCTCTTAAAGTTTTAAATCAATTTTTTTGCTTCTAAAAATTATATTATTCCATTATTATTCAATAATTATAATTATTGAACTTCTCTTAAATTCTTATAATTTCAAATTTCTGAATGTTGAAATAAATGATATTTATCATTTCTTAAGCAAATTTAATGTTTATTACTTATTAAGTAAATAATTAATTATCACTGTTTTTTTAAATTGTAATAAAATTCTTCACAGGAATTCTTTGCAGAAATTCAATTAATATCAATAGAATTG
Source organism: Leptopilina drosophilae (assembly GCA_032873175.1). Lineage (NCBI taxonomy): Eukaryota > Metazoa > Arthropoda > Insecta > Hymenoptera > Figitidae > Leptopilina > Leptopilina drosophilae. The sequence goes on from CM065479.1 coordinate 53,034,415, forward strand.
TGATAAATTTGAAAAAGAAAATTTCCAATTATAATTATAAAAAGACAAGATTATTTTTAAAAAATTGAAAAATCTATTTTCCAAATTTTCAATTAAAATTATTATTTATTTATGTTCGAAATCAAATTTAAGTTTAAATTTTATAAGAAAAGAAAATCGGGAAAAAATAAGGCCATAACCGGGAAAATCCGGGAAGTAACCGAGAATTTTGTTGAATGAAAATAGTAGACGCCCTGAAAATTGCACCCCAGCTAAAAATAACTAATTGATAGCAAAATCTAGTCTGACTTTTTACTTAAACAATTATAATTGTTTACTATAGTAAAAAATAAATATTTATTAGGAGAAGCTTTGAGTCAGAAAATAGGAAAACTTGTCAAGACTTTGCCAATTTCTTATTTCAACAATGAAAAGTGTGGGATAATTTCTAAACCTGGTTATATACAAGTGAAATAATTATTTCAAGTTAATTAATTTTTTCCCTATATAATAAAAGTCTGTTTTTCCCCCGTAATTTCAATTTGGAATAAATGTAATGAAAATTTTCGTGATATATATTTTTGTAATGTTGGTGTATATATACATTTTCTTGTTGCCCGGGAAACTCATTTCCATAAATAGTACCAAGATTTAATTAAGTTGTAGAAGAGAAATATATTTTAACGTTGTACAGACATAACACGTATATATATATACACGTACACAGTCACAAGGAGGTATACACTACTTCGATCCAAGATCTAATTAACTCGAGGGACCGCAAAAACTATATTAATTTCCTTTCTTTTACTTTCGCCATGTTTTATTTTATACCTCGATGTACAGAAAATATATATACCCAACAGTTTTTTATTATATGAAAAAAGATTAACGGTATAAAGTAAACAGCGGTCCAAAAATGACGTAGAGTAATATTTTCTATATGTCTTTTTTTTGTGCAATTGTCTTATTCTATTTATTTCGAGTTTTAATTACATTTAACTATTGTACGTAATTATTTGGATTATTTTTATTTTAAACAAAGAAATAGTGTAAGATAAAAAATTAATTATAAATATTACAAAACAATTTTTACAATCTTGGAAGTAAATTTTTTTCCCGGACGAGTAAAGTTTACTGAACAATAATTTAGGAGTTAATTACAGGGCTCAAACTAGGTCCGTAAATTCCGTAAAAGTCTGTAACTTTGCTTGAAGTCCGTAAAAGTCCGTTTTTTGAAAAAAGGTCCGTAAAGTCCGTAATTCGGTTGAAAAAGATCCGTAAAGTACGTAAATTAAGGAGGATGGTGACCGTAACATAACCTCAAAATCTGTCAAAACTGAAAAAATGATTTCTAACGCAAACAAAAACAAGATAAATATCAATTATAAACAATTTAACAAGATCTTATTATCTTATTATCTTATTCTCGATAAAAATTATAATATGACAAAATATTTTGTTAACAATGTTTTTTTTCAACATTTATTAATTTTTCTTTTGTGATCAGACAAAAATTGCAATTTTGAACCAATTTTTATAAACAATAGCTCATTTAATTCAGTGAAACATTCTCCACAATCGTTATTTTTTTAATATTGTTAAAAGTATGTTATTAAAAAATTATAAAGAAAAAATTGTTTATTTATTAAATAACTTTTTAATAATATACTTTTAACAATATTAAAAAATAACGATTGTAGAGAATGTTTCACTGAATTAAATGAGCTATTGTTTATAAAAATTGGTTGAAAATTGCAATTTCAGTTTGATATGAAAGAAAAAAAAATTAAATGTTTAAAAAATCAGTGTTCACAAACTATTTTAAGTAAAAATAATTTTTTTCGAAAGTAGTAAAACTAGATCTTTTACAATTGTTTGTCATTGATATATTTATTTTATTTTTGTTTGCTTTAGAATATAATTTTTATTTTTTACAGATTTTGAGGTTATGTTACGGTCACCATCCTCCTTAAACGATATAATGTGAATAATTTTAGAGAAATTACAAATGATTGAAGGAATTCAATGATTTTCAAAAGTAATAAAATTCTTCGAAAAATTCAATTATGTTCAAAAAATGTTTAAAATTCTCGTCAATATTTCAATTATCTTTAGAAATAATTAAATTCTTTTTCGAAATATCAATTATTTTCAAAAATTTTAATAAAATACTTGGAAAAATTTCAATTATTTTCAAAATTTTCCCTCAATTCAATTATTTTTAATAGGTATCTATATACTATTCTAATAAAATTTTTCAAAAGAATTCAATTATTTAAAAAAAAAATCTACACAAACCTTTAATTATTTTCAAAAAATAATAACAATTTTACAGGAATTTCATTATTTACAAATTTTTTTATAAATTTCTTCGCAATATTCAATTATTTTCATAAATAATAAAATTTTTACAGGTATTTAATTTTTTTGGCAAATAATAAAGTTCTTATTAGGAATTCAATTATTTTGATGAATAATAAAGCTAATTGCAGAATTTCAATTATTTTTAATACAATTTTAATCGAATTCCTCGAAAAATGTAATTATTCTTAAAAAAATTTTATTAAAATTTATCAAAGAAATTTAATTATTTTAATACCCTTTGCTACAATTTATTTATTAGAATTTAAATATTATTTTTAATAAATTTTTGATTAAATTTCTTTAAAAAAATAAAATTATTGCATTCAAAATTTTTAATGCAATTCTTTGCGTAAATTATTAATTATCTTTATAAATTATAAAATTCTTCTCTAAAATTTAAGTATTTTCAACAAATTTAATAAATTTCTTGGAAAATTTTCAATTGTTTTCAAAAAGTTTCCCTAATTTAATTATTTGTAATATCTATTTTAATAAAATTTTGCAAAAGAATTCAAATTATTTGAATATTGATGGATACAATTCTTTAAAAGAATTCAATTTTAAGAAACATATGTAATTATTCAATAAATTGTTTTTTTGTATTTAAATAATGAAATTCTCGTAGAATTTTCTCATAAGAATTGAGTTAAAAATGGATTTCAGTTAAAATTTTAGATTATAATTGAATATTAAAAGTAATAGAGCGTAATGTTTTAGAAATAATTAAATTTTGAAAAGGTTTCAGATTCAAATCTTTGAAAATTTGAATTTTTTATATTTTTAAATATAAGTAAGAATTCTGTGGAATTAATTTTTTTTGACAAATTTTAACTGCGAATTTTTTTTATATTATTTGAAGTTTTTATTTTCTAATACATATTTAATTGAAGAATTTACAAATAATTGAAAAATCGAATATTGTAAAGAAATGGATTTGAAAATTGTCAAAGAACTTTTTCGAAAATTATTAAAAATAATCGATTTTAAGAAGAATTTTAGTTAAAAATTCTTGAAAATAATAACTGAATTGATAATGATTTTATCACTCTATCTTTAATTATTATAAAATATGAAGCAATCGATCGAGTTATCGATATATTCATGTTTTTTTAGTTATGAAAAAATCTAATTTATAGTTTTAAGTAAAATGTTCTCTTATATATTTTTGGCAGTAATTGGTCCGTAAATGGTCCGTAATTTTTCATTTTTGGTCCGTAAAGTCCGTATTTTTAAATACTTTCACTGGTTCGAGCCCTGACAGTTAATTTTATTATATATTTTTCATCTAAAATTTATAGAGTATTTAGAGAGGAGGAATTTGAGAAATTTTATATTTTATTATAAAAGTATAGTTAGAGTTACTTCACTCCTTTTTTCCATGTTTATAAATAATAATAGTTATAGAATTCTATAAATACAATAAAGTTATAATAATGAAAAAAAATTATATTATATAATTAAAATACCAAGTTGAGAAGAATTTCTCATAAAAGAAAGTAACAAAGCAAATGTTAACTATGACATAAAAATGAATAATAATTTACTTGTTAAGTGTTTAAAGACATGAAATTTTCGTCAAATTATTATTTATAGTTTATGGATATATATGCCAACTACATATATATATATATATATATATATATATATATATATATATATATATATATATATATATATATGTATTTAAAAGTACATAAAAAAATGCAATTATTTTTCGCTCCACACGCGATAATTACAGATAATTACCGGGAATTTTGCGATTTAAACGAAAAATTTATTTTGCTTATTATATTTTTTTTGTTGCTTATTTAATTTTTTGCCTCTGGACCCTGTTACAAATTGAGAAATAATTATCTCATGCTGAACTAGTTATTTCACTTCTTATTATTAGTTCTATTTGTCTAACGACCCCAACATAATTGCGAGTTCCCACGGCGCGCGCGAATATAGTGTTGATGTAAGAATTTGTGGAAAAAAATCTTTTTATACATTATTTTTAATATTTATTAATTGTAAAAGGAATTTATTTCCAGAAGCAATATTCTTCATTGTTTACATTGTTTTGAAATAATTTTTTATTTTATTTAATTTTGAAACTTGAAGATTATTAACTGTTGAGAAAACTGTTTTAATTGTTTTAGAAAAATTAATTTCTCAGATTATTCTTTTTTAATTTAAGAGAGAAAGGTGGCGAATATTGTGTGTATTATATATATAGGCATAATTCGGTGAACTAGTTTGCGCCAGTGTTAGCTATAATTAAGTTATGTGCTGGGATTTTTATTTTCGTTCAAACTTGAACGTCCTTGCGTCTACAACGAATGCTGTTAATTCTACGGTTTAGTTTCACGACTCATGCATATTTTCCCCACCTGTCCCTGCCGGCTCAAAAACAATTATTATCGCTGACGTCTTGTTTTTTTTTTTATATTTTTCATCTAAGCACACCGCGCACAGCTTTCCAATAGCGAAAATATAAAAGAAAAGAAAAATTGAGAAACATCTGCCAACAATTTTTTTTTGTTTTTATAATACACTCCTTGGAGATACCACTTGAGAAAAAAGTGATTATAAATAAAGTGATATTTTTAAATTAGCTTTCGCATGGTCCGATGTTTATTGAGCAATTTTTTTTTTATTTAGAATATTTTTTTGCAGACTATTTCTTTCCTTAATATTCCCGAGAAAAAATCGTTTCATTGAAATAAAGAAAAAATGAAGAAAAAAATTTTTTAATTAATTTACTTCACTATTTAGTGTAAGAAGTAAGAAGTCACTAAATAGTGAAGTAAATTAATTAAAAATTGTTTTTCTTCATTTTTTCTTTATTTCAATGAAACGATTTAAAAAATTTAAATGAGGCATTTAAAAAATAATTTTTTTAATAATTTTACCCCCTCTCTTTTATGTTAGCTTGACTCCCTTCCCCCTTAATAGTGTTACTTAATTTTTAAATGTCTCCTTATCAAATAAATATTTATTTAAATCAAATAATCTTTAAGCCGCAATTAAATTGTTTTTGCTTCAAAGACTGCAAATTTTGGGTCAAACACTGAAATTATTGGTTTAAAAAAAGACAATTTATTTGATTGATTAAGTAAATATTTATTTGATACACTGAAAATTTGAATAAAAAAAATTTTTTTTGTACTGTGTTTGATACTTTTGAGAATTTTAGAGAATAATTTTATTTTGTGTAAAAATAAGAAATTGATTTTTTTTTTTTTGAAGTACTGAGAAAACTAAGAAAAGTATTGAGTTAATTGGAAAATGAGATAGATGTTTTTTAAAAATTAAAAAAATAGAGAGGCGGAGAATTGAGGGAAAAATTCGCTAGCGATATAATAAAGGAAAGTGTATAGGAGAGAGGAGAGACGGTAAAAAGGAAAGGAGCAATATTTTCGGATGTGTTACTAAGCCTCTCCTACGTTTAATTAGAAGTGGAATAAGAGAGAGAGAGAGAGAGAGAGAGACGCCCTCCACTCTTGTTTCTATTCTATGCTCTTCATCAACCCTCTCCTTCAATTTTCTACTCTTCGCCATATAACGAATGACAAGTTGTTCACATATTCTCTTGGACGCATTTTTGTCCTTTTCTTAATTTTACTCTATACGTTAATCTTCACTTTCTTTGAAATTCTTATTTTCCTTCATGTTTTCTTTTATTTCTCATTTTTCTTCTATTTTTTTTTACTTTTTTCCCTTCATTTTTCTTCCTTCTTCGATTCTTTTTTTCATTTTCTTTTTTTCCTTTCTTCTTTCATTCCTTTTTCCTCCTTTTTTCCATTTTTTGTGTTCTTTTTCTTCTTTCATTCTTTTTTCCTCCTTTTTTCCATTTTTTTGTATTCTTTTTCTTCTTTCTTCCATTCTTCAAATCAATTTTTCTTCTTTCATCGATTCTTTCATTCCTTTTCTTTTTTCTTCCTTCTTTCTTTCCTTTTTTTCTTTTTTCATTTCTTTATTTATTCTTTTTCTTCTTTCTTCCATTATTTAAATCATTCTTTTCTATATTTTTTCTTTTTTTCTTCATTCCTTCTTTTCTTTAATTTGTTGTTCTTCTTTCTTTTCTTCATTTTTCCTTTTACTCTACTTTTTTTCTTTCCTTCTCTCTTCCATTCTTGCCTTTACTTCACCTGTTTCTTAGTTCTTTCTTTTCTTTAATTTTCTGGTTTTCTTCCTTCTTTTTTCTATAGTCTTTCTTTTCTTAATTTTTCTTTTTTCTTTCTTTGCTTTATTAATTCTTTATTTTACCTTTTAATTCATTCTTTCTGTTTGTTTGTATTTCTTTCTTTCGTTATTTCATTATTCTTCTCTTGGACTCTTTCATTCTTTTCTTTATTTTTTCTTTTTTCTTCATTCATTCTTTTCTTCATTTTTTCTTTTTTCTTCATTCATTCTTTTCTTCGTTTTTTCTTTTTTCTTCATTCATTCTTTTCTTCATTTTTTCTTTTTTCTTCATTCATTCTTTTTTTCGTTTTTTCTTTTTTCTTCATTCATTCTTTTCTTTAATTTGTTTTCCTTCTTTCTTTTCATCATTTTTTACCCTTTTTTTCTTTCTTTCTTCCATTCTAACCATTATTTTTCTTTAATTTCCTGGTTTCTTTTTTTCTTTTGTCTACACGGAAAAAAAAATTTAACTGAAACAGCGATTACTTTTGATGAAATAGCGAAAGTATTCTTTAAAGTAGTTAAACTATTCGTCGCATAAATAAAAAATTTCGCTAATATAGTGAATTTTATAGTTGTTCCAGGTGAAGATTTTTTATTCGTGTATAATCTTTCTTTTCTTAATTTTTCTTTCTTTGCTTCTTTAACTCCTTATTTTACCTTTTCCTTCATTCTTTCAGTTTGTTTGTATTTCTTTCTTTCGTTATTTCATTATTCTTCTCTTGCATACTTTCATTCTTTTCTTTATTTTTCTATTCTCTTCATTCCTTCTTTTCTTTAATTTGTTTTCCTTCCTTCTTTTCCTAATTTTTTCCCCTTTTTTTCTTTCTTTCTTTCTTCCTTTCTTTCCTTTATTTTTCCTTTATCCTCATTCTTTCTCTTCTTTAATTTCCTGGTTTTCTTCCTTCTTTTTTCTATAGTGTTTCTTTTCTTAATTTTTTTTCTTTCTATGTTTCTTTTATTATTTATATCACCTTTTCCTTCATTCTTTCTGTTTGTTTGTCTTTCTTTCTTTCGTCATTTCATTATTCTTCTCTTGCATTCTTTAATTCTTTTCTTCATTCTTTCTTATTTTGTGTTTCTCTGTGTTTGTTTAACCCGACAAGGCGAGCTCAATCTTCATTAGCGTCACTAATTTATCCTGACCTGTCGTCAAAATGACTCCTTCTGACCTTTAGCGCAACGAAATTGTGTCTATATAAAGGGAATTGTACAAAATGTACACTCGAAATGTCCAATAAGAGAATTTTTGTATAAATGAATTTAAAACCATATCAAATTAGGGGAAAAAATCTGTGGTTTGCTGATGGCTTTCGATCTAATTAATTAAATGTCATCTTTCATCTCCTTAAGTGTTTCTCCCTCTCTTTCCCTCTCTTTCCCTCTCTTTCCCTCTCTTTCTCTCTCTCTTTCTTTCTTAGCATTTCCCTTTAATTGGTTAGCTTACTTTTGTCAATTAATGTTATTGCGGACTTTACTTTTCCAATTTTACTTAATTTGACACAAAATTTTATTTATTCGTATTTTCTTTTGATCGAATTGGACCGAATTATTTAATCAAATTTGTCTTTAGTGGAATTATACGCAGCTGCTGATTGATTCAATTACCGTTTTACAGAATTTAGGTCGAATGATACTTGCGATAAAATTTATAATTACGGTTTGGAAAATTATTTTCTCGGATTTGATTTTGTAATTTGAATATTACTACTTCGTCTTTGATTTTCAGTTCGATTTTAAGTTTGAGTTTCGATTTGATATTGATTTTGACTTTCATTTTCACTTTGACATTGACTTTGACTTTCATTTTCACTTTGTTATTGACTTTGACTTTTATTTTGAATTTGTCATTGACTTTGACTTTCATTTTCACTTTGTTATTGACTTTGACTTTCATTTTGAATTTGACTTTAACTAGGAAATACAAAGTAAAGGTAAAAGCGAAATTCAATTTAGAAATGAAATTCAATGTCAAGGTCAATGTCAAAGTGAGAATGAAAGTGAACGTTACAATCGGTAATTTTGTAAAATCGTAAAACTATTTTAAAATAATAGCTATTATTGTAAAACTATTTTTAAATAGGGTAATTATTTTTAAAAAACTTTTTTACTAGTTTAAAAATAGTTATGTTATACATTTTGCAATAATTATACTATTTTAAAATGTTGTAGTACAGTTTAATTATTATAAAACTATTTCCAAAATAGTTCAATTACTACTGCAACTTTTCGCAAATTTTTTAAATTCTTCAATTATCATGTATTGAAGTTGTAAATTTTTTTTAATAATCCAACTGCTTTTCATGTTGTTAAATAGTTTTACTATTTTAAAACCATTTTCAATATAGTTATCTGCTGGAAAATGTTTAAAATTGTGCATCTATGGTTAAAGTTTTTAAATATTTTAAATATCGGAAAAATATTAATAATATTTTTAGATAGTTCAGCAATTAAAAAAAATATTAATAGTATTCTTCAAATTTCTAATATTAAAATTATTTTAACATTTCTATGTTTTATAATAAAATTTGTAGAATAATTTTATTCTTTTGCTGATTAATAATAAAACAAAAGAATTTTTTGGGGTGACCAAATGATGAAAATTGTTATAAATCTGCTCGACTTTTGCGTCAATCGAATCGCGATTTAAGACACTGAACAATATTTTATCTACTTTCGAAAAATAAAAGAATTACAATTTTTTTTACATTTCATCTTGTTTATTTATAACAATTAAAATAGTTTGTACGAAACTACTAAAAATTTACCAAGCGTTCATTTTGTATATTGGTAAAAATAAAATCATCAAAGTTTTACAGGAAAATTGTTTTATGACAATAAATAACATTATATTTTAATGTTACATTAAATTTTTTTATTGTTTAAACAAATTATTGTTGTTATTTACCAACTTTTTACAGAATACACCTAGAAAGTTGCAGTTTTTTCCTAATTTTGCAATATACTAAACTCTATATATGATTACAGATAAAGAATAAAAATTGAATTGTTATTTAAACAAATTATTGTTGTTATTTACCAACTTTTTACTGAATGCACCTAAAACATTGCATTTTGTCTTAATTTTACAATTTGCTAAACAATAATTTGATTAAAAATAGTTTAAATAATAATTTAATTATTATTCTTTATTTGTAACAGGCTTCGCACTCTTCTACCAAAAGCTACTATTTGCTACTTTTTTGATACGAGGCTACTTTTTAGCTACTTTTTTGTGCCTAATGCTACTAAAAGCGACTTTTCGGAACAAATAGTCAAATTTAGATGTTTAGATTTCACATTTCCATTTAAAAACAGTGTTAAAAACTAAAATCGTTAAAGAAAAACTAGCGCCAATAAAATAATAGGAAATAATTTTACCAACATTTATTCTATCACTAGTGACTGATTATAAATTGTGTTTAACCTCTAAATTCCCCGTTCTTCCCGGTTTTATTTTCTCATCAAATTTTTATTAATTTCATTTCGAACATAAATCTACAATTTGGAAAATAATTTAATTATAAACAAAGAAGTTTTTCAATTTTTCAAAAAAAAAAATCTTGTCTCTTCATAATTATAATTGAAAATTTGATTAATTCAATTTCATTAAAATTTATTGATACTAATTGAGTTTCTGCAAAAAATTTTAGTATTTATAAAAGTAATTGAATTAATCCTTCCAAAGAATGTCATTGCATATTTATGAAGAAAATTAAATGTTTGCGTAGAATTTTATTAAAATTTTTCAAAATAATCCAATTGTAGAGAATTAATTTAATTATTTATAAAGATAATTGAAATTTCGGAGAAATTCAAAAAAATTTCAAACATAATTGAATTTCTATGGAGAATTTGATTACTTTTGAAAATAATTGAATTGTTTTGTTTTAAAATTTTATGGAAATTTACGAAAATAATTGAATTCTTTAGACAAAATTTAATCAAATTTTAAAAAATAATTGAATTTTTCGACGAATTTGATTAAAATTGTATTAAACATAATTCCATTTCTGCAATGACTTTTATTATTTATGAAAGTAATTGAATCATTGCGAGGATTTTAGAAAAAAAAGTTTTAAATAATTGATTTAAAAAAAAAAATTCAGATAAACTCTATTTTTAATAATTGAATTCCTATGAAATTTTCATTCTTTTAGAAAATAATTGAATATTCGTGTAGAATTTTGTCAAAATTGTTTTTAAATAATTGAATACTTTTTGGAATTTTTATTAAAATAGTAGACATACAAATTATTGAATTAAGAAATTTTTTTAAAATAACCGAATTCTTGTGGTGAATATAAATAGATTTTTGTTATTTATAGAAATAATTGAACTTCTACAATGAATTTTAATAAAATTCCTAAAGGTAATTTAATTTTGTCCAATTTTTACTATTTAAGAAAATAATTGGATGTATTGCGAATAAATTTTTAAAAATAAAATAATAATTATAAGGTGACTAACTTCCCTTGATTATTTAGAAAAATTTTAATAAAATTCTTTAAAAGAAGTAAATAATTTTCATTAGAATGTAAAGAAATTTCAATTACATAACAAATTTTTAATTATTTGTTTTTAAAAATTCAATTATCTTAAAATAACAGGAATAAAAAATCTTATTTTTCAAAATATTCTACAAAAAAACTGCAAAAATTCAATTTTATTAAAAAATTTGAAGTTTGAATTTTTTTTTAAATTAACTAATGAAAATTTGGATTATTAATCTTCGCGCTAAGAAATGTGACTCCTTATAAAATTGAATTATCTATCAATTATTAAATTAAAATACTTTGCAAATTCGATTTTCTAAAAAGTTTTTAATGAAATTCTTTAATTCTTTTTTTGTCACCAAGGCTACTATTTCCTACTTTTTTTGTCATCGAGGCTACTTTTTTCTACTTTTTTTAATCTCATAATAGAGTGCGAAGCCTGTTGTAATCATATAGAGTTTAGTAAATTGCAAAATTAGAAAAGTTAAAAAGATGCAATGTTTTATGTGGATTCTTTAAAAAGTCGGTAAATAACAACAATAATTTGTTTAAAAATTGTTTAAATTATAATTCAAATTTTATTCATTATCTGCAAAAAACTTTATTGTAATACAGTAATTGTATTAACATTAAATAATTAATTGTATTAATTTTTAAAACATAAAAATAAAAAAGCGTTTGTTATTATTATTATTATTACTAATTACTAATATTCTTAAATAGCTCAGCTACTGTAAAACAATTTTCAAAATAGTGAAACAATTCTAAAACTACTTTTAAGTAGTTCAACAGCAGAGTACGTCTATTTTTAAAAATTGCCTCTCTCTCTCGATTCATTAGTGGCAGAGTTAATAAAGAATTTCGAACACAGTGAGAGAGGAGAGAGGTGTCATTGAGATGATATGAGTATAGAAAGAGATTTTGAGAGCGAAAGACAAAGAGAAATTAGAAAAAGAAGATAAAGAGTCTCTGGATATTGACGGCAATATTCGTTAAGTCTTGCTAAGACCCGGCATGCGGCACCATTCGTTCATTGGGATCGCCCTTGTCTTCAAGCTTCCCTATTTCTCTCTCTATCTTTCTTTTGTTGCAAAAGAGAAATGCCTACCGGACATATATACTTTCTCTCTTTTCACCCCTTGGTAGAAAATTTGCCAGGGTGAAGATCGCTTTCTCATCCCATTCTTTCACTCGTTGGGGCTATTGCGCGAAGGCCGTTTGAGGATCAGCGCGTCAATAAGGTGTTTGTTTAATTTGCGGATTTGTCCGTTGTGTCGCAAGTTCAGTCCCAGTGATTCTCAGCCATACTTTATGCTCCCTTCGATATTAACGAAATTAATCTCCAAGTATACAGTAGAAGGAGACGTAGCAATTTTTTCGGGAAAGAAAAATCGATTTTGAAATTTTTTTTTTAGAATTTTTTGTTTTTTTCCATACTTTATGTGAACCAAGAGAAGAACAGGCTTCGCACTCTTCTACTAAAAGCTACTATTTGCTACTTTTTTGATACGAGGCTACTTTTTGGCTACTTTTTTGAGCCTAATGCTACTAAAAGCTACTTTTCTGAACCAATAGTCAAATTTAGATTTTTAGTTTTCACATTTCCATTTAAAAACAGTGTTAAAAACTAAAACTAAGATGATAGGAAATAATTTTACCGACATTTACTCTACCAATAGTGACTGATTATAAATTGTGTTTAACCTTTAAATTCCCCGTTTTTCCAGGCTTTGTCCCAATTTTTACCGCTTTTATTTTCTCATCAAATTTAAGTTTTTTCATTTCGAACATAAATCTACAATTTGAAAAATAATTGAATTAAACAAGAAATTTTTTCAATTTTCCAAAAAAAATCTTGTCTGTTCATAATTATAAGGGAAATTTTGATTAATTCAATTTCATTATAATTTATTGATACTAATTGAATTTCTGCAAAGAATTTTACTATTTATAAAAATAATTGAATCCTTCCAATGAATGTTATTACATATTTATGAAAATAATTAAATGTTTGCGAAGAATTTTATTAAAATTTCTGAAAATAATTGAATTGTAGAGAACAATTTAATTATTTGTAAAAAATAATTGAAACTTCGGAGAATTTTAAAAAATTTTAAACATAATTGAATTTCTGCGGTCATTTTTATTACTTTTAAAAATAATTGAATTGCTTTTTTTAAATTTTATGGAAATTTATGAAAAGAATTGAATTCTTGTGAAGAATATTTTTCAAAAATAATATTCGAAAGAATTTAGTAAATCGGAAAAATTTTGCTATTTATAAAAATAATTGAAGTAATTGAATTCTTCAGACAAAATTTAATCAAATTTTAAAAAATAATTGCATTTTTTGACGAATTTGATTAAAATCGTATTAAACATAATTCTGTTTCTATAATGAGTTTTATTATTTATGAATGTTATTAAATTATTGCGAGGATTTTTCAAAAAAAGGTTCAAATAATTGATTTTTAAGAAAAAAATTTTAAATAAACTATTTTTAATAATTCAATTCCTATGAAATTTTCATTCTTTCAGAAAATAATTGAATATTTGTGTAGAATTTTCTAAAAATTGTTTTTAAATAATTGAATACTTTTTGGAAATTTTATTAAAATACTAGACATAAAAATCATCGAATTAAGAAAATTTTTGAAAATAATTGAATTCTTGTGGTTAATATGTAAATGAATTTTTGTTACTTATAGAAATAATTGAACTTTCACAATGAATTTTAATAAAATTCCTAAAAGTAATTTCAGTTTGTCGAAATTTTACAATTGAAGAAAATAATTGAATATGTTGCGAATAAATTTTAAAAAATAAAATTATAATTATACGATGACTAATTTCCATTGATTATTTAGAAAAATTTTAATAAAATTATTTAAAAGAAATAAATTATTTTTAATAGAATGTACGGAAATTTCAATTATATCAAAAATTTTCAATTATTTGTTCATAAAAATTCAATATCTTGAAATAACAATTAAAAAATGTTATTTTTTAAAAAAAGCTGCGAAAATTCAATTTTATTAAAAAATTTGAAGTTTGTACTTTTTTTAAATTAACTAATAAAAATTTTAATTATTAATCTTCATACCAAGAAACGTGAGTACATTAGAATGTGACTCCTTATAAAATTTAATTATTTATCAATCAATTATTGAATTAAAATACTTTGAAAATTCGATTTTAAAAAAGTTTTTATTGAAATTCTTTAATTCTTTTTTCTTTGTCACCATGGCTACTATTTCCTACTTTTTTTTGTCATCTAGGCTACTTTTTCCTACTTTTTTTAAACTCATAATGGAGTGCGAAGCCTGGAAGAGTTCCATTTGACGTGAATATAATTTATTTAAGAAACATTCAATTCTTTAATAAACTATATATTTTTGTATTTAAAAATTATCATCAGTTTAAGTTTTAGATAAAAATTAAGTATTAAAAGCATTATAGGATGGGTTTTTTGAAATAATTGAATTTTAAAAAATGTAGCGCTTGAACTAGGTTCGTAAATTTGCACGAAGTCCGCGTCAAAGTTAGTTTTTTTTTAAAAAAGGTCAGTAAAATCCATAATTGTCGTCAAAATTTCAATTATCTTTAGAAATAATTAAATTCTTCTTCAAAATTCGATTATTTTCAAAAAATTGATAAAATTCCTGTCAAAATTTCAATTAATTAAAAAAAAAGTTTTAATACATCTATTATTTTTATTAATTTTTCCAAAAGAACTAAATTATTTTAAAAATATTTAATAAAATTCTACGCAAACTTGAGTCAGAATTCGTGAAATTTTCACGAAAAATAAAAAATATTTTTTTTTAAATCAAAATGCTGAAAAAAATTTCTATGTAGCGTTAGGAATGTGTTTACCAAAAAAACTGAAATAAAAATAATTTTTTATAAGAGTTAATGCAAAGTGAATTTTTTTGCAACTTTTTAAACAAAATTTTATTTCTCCTAAATTAATTAAGCTGGAATATAAAGGAGGATAAAACATACTTTTGTTTAGAATTAGAGACTTTTTTAAGACTTAAAGAGTTTTTTAATGTTCTGACCTTTTCAAAATTTGAAAAAAATTTCAGCATAGAACAAAAATAATTATTTTATAAAAAATTTATTTAATAATTATTAAGAAAATAACCTCTTTAAAAAGTTTCTAATTCTAAAGGAAAGTATATTTTATCCCCTTTATATTTCCTCTTGATTTATTTGAATTGGTTTATTCGTTTAGAAGAAATAACATTTTGTTTAAAAATTTGCAAAAGAATTCATTTTACAATAACTTTTATAAAAAATAATATTTATATTTCTGTTTTTTGATAAACACATTTTGACCCAACTTTAATTTTTTTAATTTAATTTTATTTATTATTATTTATTATAATTATTTTAATTTTAATTTAATTTGTTTTCAATAGAATTTTTATCGAATTCCTCGAAAAATGAAATTATTCTTAAAACGTTTATAAAAATTCATCAAAAGGATTAAATTTATTTTTGTATTTAAATATTTGAATTCTAATAGAATATTTCATTAAAAATTTATTTTAAAATGAATTTTAGTTATAACTTCAGATTATAATTGCTAATAGTAAAAGCATTAGAGTGTTAAATTTTAGAAGTACCTAATTAAATTTTGAAAAGGTTTTAAATTAAAATCTTTGGAAATCTGAATTTTTCGTATTTTTAACTAACAATTCTGTGGAATTAATTATAGTAAATGAAATTATTAATAAATAAATTTGAAAATTATCAAAAAACTTTTTCAAAAATTACTAAATTATTGCATTTATAAATGAATTTTACTTAAGAACAGGAAAATAATATTTAATATGTGAAAAGTTAAAAATAATTGGAGAAATTTAATTATTTTTAAGACTAATAATATTCTTCGCTAAAATTTTAATCCAATTTTTCGATAATTATTCTTAAAAATGTCATTAAAAATAATTAAACTTTATTAAAATTTGGCGAAAGATTTTAATAATAATAGAAAAATATTTTGATGAAATTCTTTATAGGCATTGAATTCTAATAAATATTCTATTATTCACTAAATTATTTGTTTCTATTCTTAAATAATTGAATTCTTATAGAAATTTCTAATAAAAATTTATTTCAGTTAAAATTTTATTGGTAATAATTGAATATTAAAAGTAATATAGATTTTTAGAAATAATTATTGAATTTTGAAATTAATTTTTTTGAACAAGTTAAATTGAATTTTTTTTGTATTATTTGAAGTTTCTCTTTTCTAATATTTATTTCATTGAAGAATTACGTTGGTGAAGTTCGCAATGTTTATAGTCGACGATTTTTAAAGAAAAAAATATTTTTAAGCAAATTTTTGTACAGTAAATAGTTTGTTTAATTTTTTTAATAATGATTAAGAAAAAAAATATTTGTGTACAAAAATTGTTATCCTATTTGGTGGGAAAGTAATTTTTTTTCAATCGTTGATCATAAACATTACGAACTTCACCAACGTGAAGAATTTACGAATGATTGAATTTTTTAAAATTGAATATTGCAAAGAAGTGCATTTGAAAATGCACTTCAATTTGAACAATTTGAACTTTTTCGAAACTTTTTCAATTAAAACTAATCGATTGAAAGAAGTGTTTTAATTAACAATTCTTGAAAATAATAATTGAATTGATGATTTTATCACACGATCATCTCTAATTTTTATGATTATAATTATTATATTATACTACTATATTATAATTATGTGTTATTAATTATAATCTTCATGTTTTGGGGTTGTGAAATAGTATATTGTGCAACGAGTGGAGAACAAGGGCGATTTCTCGCGAGCTTGAAGTTTGCTGCTCGAGCGCAGCGAGAGCAGCTATCAAGCGAGCGAAAATCGCTGTTCGCCACGAATTGCACATATTACTTTGTCCAACAACTGAAAAACACTTTCTATTAATTTTTCATACTAATTATAATAATTTTATTCATTTATTGTCAGAACTTAACATACACGGAGAGAAGAGAATAGTGAAGGCGACTGTCGGTTCAGTTCTGATAACTAAACAGTTTAGTTAATTTTCGACGGACAAAAATAACAGTCGCATCTACTATATAATAGTAGGAACGACTGTACGTTCAGTCAGAGTAACTAAACAGGAACTAAACCGCCAGGGGCGCTACTATCGCTCTCCATGTATTTCTGCTACTAAACGTGTTTAGTTGTCACAACTGTAACTCTTCTCTCCATGTATTAATAATACAATTAATTTTTCAAAATTTTAATTTTTAGTTATAAATTACTTATTTAGGACAAAATTTAACAAAGTTAAAGCAAATTAGAATAGATTTTTATGATTTATTTATAGTGATATGGAACCGAAATAACCACACATAATGTGCCTTTACTCTTTTCACCGCTCATTTCTCCACTGGACAAACGGCCAGTGGAGATATGAGGTACATTTCTCCACTGGACAAACGGCCAGTGGAGATATGAGGTACATTTCTCCACTGGTGCCTAGTGCACAATGACTCCATTTCCCCGAAGGCGTTGGACAAAATTAATTTTATAATTTTAAGTAAAATGTTCTCTTATTTGATTCGGACTGTTTATTCTTGTCAGCAATTGATCCGTAATTTTTGATTTTTGGTTCAAAAAGTCTGTATTTTTAAATACTTTTCCTGGATCGAGTCCTGCAGCCAGAGAAAAATATTATTTAAACCAAATGTATTTGGTTTTTCTTGCAGAAATCTCTTGCATAATGTAAATGTTTTAGTGAATTTTTGAGGAAAGTGTTTGGTTCTTCTGTTTAAACGTCAATTTCTCTAAATATGATTTGTAGAAAACTTGGTTACTGATTTAAATTAGTAAATATTTGGTATAACAATTTATAAATGAATTTATCAATTTTATTTTAATGAAATAAAATTTATTTGAAACTAATAAGAAGTCTATAGTTGGTTCTGAGACAAATGTGCAATTTCTCTGGGTGTAAAATGGTTTGAATTCAAAATCTTTAAATTCTAGTTTTAAGGTATAAATTTTTTTTGCAAACATATGTGAAGGGCAGAGAGAGAGAAAGAGAAAAAAATTTGGCCATGATGTTTAAAAATTTGAAACAATAAAAATATTTGTTTAAAGAGGGTTTTATAGCATCAGTCATTCTCATCAAAGGCTAAAATATATTTTAACAGCTGCCATTCACACGTCCTTTACATACGCATATATGCCTTAAAAAATAACACTTTATTGATTATCCCTTTTACTTCATATAATGGATAATGAGTCGTTAGCTTTGAGTGAAATGTAACGGCTCGAAAGGTCATTGTTCAAACAATTTTAGGGCCAAAGCGGGCGCAATATAGTGACCAGTCCTGTTGTGCATGAGAACTGACTGAAACAAAAGCTTGCAAACCTGTTGGAAACAATTGACTACTCGCCCCTTTGGCTATATAGGACCAGCTTCATTCTAACGCTTGGGGGGATGAACAGTTGGATGGCATTTTTTTTTCTTACTTTTATTTTATATGTCCATTGTGCATCAATCGTAACATGTGTGTACTCTGGCCACCATGTGATCATCAATATGTGTTTCGCGAAATGAAAAAAATTTTTTTTCTTCTTCTAAATAGAGGAGAAGGAAAACTATATTTGTGATATTTATATCTCACTGATTATTCAAATAGGGAATGAAAATTAACTGTAAAAAAAATTTACATTTTTTCCTTGCAGAAAACTCTTGCATAATGTAAATAAATATTTGCATAATTAGGTTTTTATTTTCATGCTATAGCAATTTTCTTTCCTTTTTTTTTCTTCTTCTTATCCCTAATGGGGTTTAAATTTACTGCTATCGTGTAATTTCTTTGGGATGGAAAAATTCAAGATGATGCATTATCATCTTAAAGAACCGTATTTCTATAATAAAGTAATCAAATAATAGAGTCTGGGTAATAATATACTTTTTTTTGTATTTGAATTATTACTCTCAATCTTAAGGATGATTTGTGTTTTTCGAGTTGTTTACGATCGTTTGAGAAAAGTGTTTGGTTCTTCTGTTTAAAGGCCAATTTCTCTAAATATGATTTGTTGAAAACTTGGTTACTGATTTAAATTAGTAAATATTTGGTATAACAAATTTTTTATTAATTTTTGAAATACAATTAATGTTTAAAAGTATTAATTTTTTTAGTTTTAAATTTTTTTACCCCAACGGCTCGATTACTTCTTTTCATTTTTATTGACTTTCATTTTCACATTCACTGTCATAGATTTTTATTTTGACTTTCATTTTCGTTTTGACAGATTCTCCTTTTCATTTTAAATATAAAACTCTACCGATGCGGAAATTAAAATAAAAGTGAAACTAAAAATCCATGAAGCTGAAATTGAAAATAAAAATCTATTAATGTGAACATAGCAATTTATCAAACTTCAAAAAAAAAAAAATGAAAGTGGAAATAAAAATCTCTCGAATTGAAAATTAATAAAGTTAAAAATATGTTGGAAATGTTAAGGAATTTTATAAAAACTTTAAAAACCTTAAAAATTCAGGGAATTTTGATCGAAATCCTGGAAAATAGTTGTTTTTTTAATAGTAATTATTCTTAAAATTTAATTTTACTTCTATATTTCGAAATTAATTCAGTTTTAAAAGAGTTGCGTTTACGATTTTCATAATTAAATGAATTTGAAGAGATTTTTATCTGAAATTTTGTAAAATTTCAATTTTAAAGGACTTTTATTAATAATTAAAAAAAAAAAAGATTTAAAAGTCTATTAATGTGAACATAGCAATTTATCAAACTTCAAAAAAAAAAAAAAATGAAAGTGGAAATAAAAATCTCTCGAATTGAAAATTAATAAAGTAAAAATAAATAAAATAAAAAAGTTTTAATAACTAAAATTGTTCTGAAATTAGTTAAATTTTTTAACATACAATTAATTGATTGTTTAATTGGATTTGTAAAAAAATTTTAGTTAAAGACACTAAAACAAATTGAATTTCTGCAGTAATTAGATTCTAAAATTCAAAAATTAGATTCAAAAATTCTATTATTTTTAAAAATAAGTAGTAAAATAGTTCTCAGAAATTCAAATAATTTAATTTTGTTTTATTCATTCTTTAAAAAATTAAATTACTTTTTAAAATTTGAATGATATTCTTTTGTAACAATTTAATTCTTTTCATAATAATTTTAATGAAATTTTTCGTAGAAAATTAAAGTATGTTAAAACATTTACAAGAATTTTAATCGAAATTTTAATTATCTTTATAAATTATACAATTTTATCCGAAATTCAATTATTTAGAAAAATTTTAATCAAAATTTTAATTATCTTTGTAAATGATACAATTTTTCTCCAAAATTCAATTATTTTGAAAAATTTTAATAAAATTCTTGCGAGAATTTCAATTATTTTTTATATATTTTATAAATTTGATTTCATCAAATTTCTCGAAAACTGAAATTATTCTTAAAAATTTTATTATTTTTTGTTAGAAGAATTCATTTATTATTTAAATTTTTAGAAATAATTAATTTTTCAAAAGGTTTTAAATTAAATCTTTGATAATTTGTTTTTTTATACTTTTTACGAACACTTCTGTAAAATTAATTTTGGTAAAAATGTTTACTTGCTACTTTTTTACTTTAACTTCTTTAAACATTATTTTCATCATTATGATTATTATTTTTAGAATTTTTAACTAAAATTCTTCTTTAAATCAATTAATTTTAATAATTTTTTAAAAAGTCCTTTGACAATTTTCAAATTCATTTGTTTACAATATTCAATTTTAAGAAATTTCAATTATTTGTAAATTCTTTAATTAAACATATGTAAGGAAATAAAAACTTCAAATTTTATCTAAAATTTTTACTGAAATTCATTTTAAAATTTAATTATCAGAAAATTCTACGAGAATTTAAAAATTTTTAAAAATTATTTAATTACAAACAAAAATAATTTATTGAATAATTCAAGTTTTCTTAAAATTTAATTCTGGTAAAGAATTTTATCAACAAATTTTTTAAATAATGGAATTCTTACGACGAGTTTTAATAAAATTCTAAAGAATAATTACGTTTTTCCAGAAATTCGATTAAAATTGTATTAAAAATAATTAAAATTCTGCAATGAGTTTTTGAAATTTGAAATTATTATTTTTTTGAAAAATAATTGAATGTTCATGTAGAATATTATAAAAATTTCTGTTTAATAATTGAATTTTTTGACTACAAAAATAAATATTTAATTAAATAATTGAATGTTTCTTAAAGTTGAATTTTCCAAAAGAATGTCATCAACAAATTTTTAAATAATTTAATTCTCTTGGCAAATTTTAATAAAATTTTTAGAAATAATTTTATTTTTGGAGAAATATGATGAAGATTATTATTTATAAAAATAATTGAAAATTGACGAGAATTTTTGTAAATTTTTTAACATAATTAGATTTTTGCAAAGAATTATATTACTTTTCAATAGAATAGATTTCTTGAAACGAATTTTATTAAAATTTCTTTTTAAGTAATTGAATTCTTTTTTTTTAAAATAGGCATTGAAAATAATTGAATTTTGACAAATTATTTTGAAAAAAATGAGAAAAAATTAAAGTTTTTAAAAATAATTTAATTCTTTGAAGGATGAGTAGAAAGTAATTGATTTTTTGAAAATCTTAATTTCTGTATGAGAAAATAATAGTGATTAAAAATTTATTTGAAAATAAAGTTATCGATGTTTTCGAATAAGTTTTGAATTAATAATAAATGCAGTTTTAAAACCTGGAAAAATTCCATTTTTTAACCTGGATAACCTGGAAAAGTTAGGGAATTTGAAAAGAGCAAAAACGTGGCGACCCTATAAAAATAAAAATCTGTGACGCGATCTGAAGAAAAGGACCTTAGAAGCAAATCACTTTAAGCTTATGTTGTTGTTACTTTTTTATTAATTAATACTTTCTTTTTACTTACTGTAAATTAAAATCAGTATTTATTAAATATTTTAGTTGTAATGAAGATCTAAACATTACTGATTTATATTGACAGTTGATTCTCTTTTTGTATTTTAATTTCAAAAATTGCAAACATAACCTATAATTTTTTGCTTCTAAGGTCCCTTTCTTCAGACCGCGTCACATCTATTAAAGCGAAAGCAAAAATGAAAGTGAAAATAAATATCTACCACAATGAAGCAAGGGAAAAATAAATTTAAAAATAAAAATATGTCAAAGGGAAATAATGAAAGTCAAAGTAGAACTGACATTACATTATTACCACTACTTTTTATAGTAAAAAGAACTTTCGAACAATTCGCAAACATTTCTATTAATTAAAATTCCGTCATTTTTGTTTCACCTCGAGAAGAAAATGAAAAGTTATTCCAAAATAAAGGGAATAGATGCTTGAGAATGCGAAAGATTATTTTGTGAATGAGAGGTCTTTAGGGGAATATGAATCAAAAACAAAAGTGTGTAAGAGTATGATGGGTTTCCCTCCTTTGCTTTTATGCAATACGATATGTAGTTATTTTTGGCTTCACCCTCGCATGTATGAACTTGCAGAGAGGAAATAGGGAGAAAGAGTGAGTGAGAGTTACTCTTGAGAGTTCATTTTTCGAGTACACAGTGAGGCACTCGCGACAGTTTATGTATAGTATATAGGGTGCACTCTGTACATGTGCACTTGCATTTAATCGCACGCACTTTTCAGCCATTGAATTGAGAGAGGAGGGGAACACATGAAAAGTTGCATGCCTCTATCGACCGAGCGCGTCGCGTCGGTATGTGATTACTTTGATTAAGTCACGCAATAAAGGGCTAATCGTGTTGTGTCTTTTCATGAAGCTCGAGTACTTTGGAGATCTTTTGCTTTTCAGTGTAATTAACTTGAATGACTGGAAATTTCAGGAGTAAATGTGATTTTTGCATGTATTTGAAAAAAATCTTTTTTTCTATTTCGTTGACATTTTTTATCGAATTTATATATTTATACAGTTGAAATATAGTCTGAAAGGTAAATTGACTTTGAAATTGACTTTGATATTGACTTTGATTTTGACTTAGATTTTGTCTTTGATTTTGACTTTGATTTTGACTTTGATTTTGACTTTGATTTTGACTTTGAAATTGACTTTGAAATTGACTTTGATATTGACTTTGATTTTGAAATTGACTTTGACATTGACTTTGACATTGACTTTGATTTTGAAATTGACTTTGACATTGACTTTGACTTTGATTTTGAAATTGACTTTGACATTGACTTTGATTTTGAAATTGATTTTGAAATTGACTTTGACATTGACTTTGACATTGACTTTGATTTTGAAATTGACTTTGACATTGACTTTGACATTAACTTTGATGTTTACTTTGATTTTAGCTTTAACTTTTACATTTGACGTTCAATTTAAATTTCATTTCAAACACAACTTTCTCTTTGACATTAACGTTCATCTTTATTTGCGCGTTGACTTACACTTTGACTTTTATAGTCAAAATGAAGATAAAACTCAAAGTCAAATTAAAAATTTGCACCCCAAAATGATGCGATTTTGTAGCTTGTCTTTGACATTCGATTCGGTTTGGACTTTCACATTTTGAATTTGGTAATTTGACATTTAATTTCGATTCGACTTTTACATTGAAATTAATGTCGACTTTCATTGTTACTTTGAATTTCAAAGTTAAAATAGAAGTCAGAGGCAAAATAAAAGTCATAGTCAAAATCAAATCGGAACGCAATAAGGCAAAGTCTAACAGGGTGTCTACTGATCGGGAAAATCGTGAATTTAATTTCACCGGGCAAAACCGAGAATTAGCCGGAAATTATTTCAAAAAAATTTTTTAAAGTTTTATTATTTCAATTTTTTTTTTAAATCACTTTTCATTTCAATTATTATGGATATTCATATATTTCTCTAAATTTGAGTAAGTGAAAAATAATTAAATTCATAGTAAAAAATCAGTAACCGATTCAAGCATATTATGTATATTATAATGTATATTATATAATTGAATTCAATAAAGAATTTCATTAGAAACTTTTTAGCAAATAGAATTTTCAAAGTATTTAATTGCAGTTTCTAAGAGCGAAAATTAATAATTAAAATTTTTATTAGTTAATTCAAAAAAATGTACACACTTAAAATAGTTAAGTAAAATTGAATTATAGCAAATTTTTTTTGAAAATTCTGAAAAATGAGTGAAATTTTTCAATTCTATTAAAAATTTTGAGTTTTTAATTACCTCTATTAAAATTATATTGATAATAATTGAGTTTCTGCAAAAATTTTTACTATTTATAAAAATAATTCAATCCGTCCAAAGAATGCAAATATTTATTTATTTATTTCAAAATAATTGAATTTTTCTAACCAAAATTGAAATTTTTTGAAATAATGTAAATTTCTATACATTTTTTAAAAAATAATTGAATTCTTTTAAAGAATTTTATTTAAATTTTTCGAAAATAATAAAGGGAAGTTAGTGACCGTAATTGTAATTTTATTTTTAAAATATGAAGTACCTTTTCAAGTTTTTAATCAATTTTTTGCTTCTAAAAATTGTACTATTATATTATTACTATTCAAGAATTATAATTATTGAACTTTTTTAAATTTTAAAAAATTTAAACGTCTGAATGTTCTTGAGCAAATAGAATTTTTATTATTTATTAAGTAAATAATTAATTATTACTACTTGTTATCTTCAAAAATTGAATAAAATTCTTCACGAGAATTAAATTATTTCAATAGACATTAGCATTCTTTGAAAGGGTTTAATTATTTTTATAAACAGTAAATATCTTTGCAGAAATTTAATTATCTGCAATATAATTTTATTAAAATGTATTAAAATAAAAAGTTAATATTAATATTCTCCTTTTTTATTAAAAATTTTAATTATATAATTATAAAGAGACAAGATTATTTTTAAAAAATTGAAAAAATTCTTTGTTTAATTTAATTATTTTCCAAATTTTCAATTAAAATTATTTTAAAAAATAGTTATTTTAAAAAAAATTCCAAGATTTATTTATGTTCAAAATCAAATTTAAATATGAAAAAAAAACCGGGAAAAAATTAAGGTTCCTGAAGTTGATATCGATGCTCAGCATCAAAAACTATTTTTTCTTATTTTTAGTGAAATAATGTGAACTAATTTTACTTCTTTTATTCACCTTAAAAGTGAAAAACTATTTAATAGTATTTTTATCCTAAAACTTTGGGAAAAATTGAGTAGTTTTTTTCGGTTTTGTACAAAAAATATTTTTCGATGCTGAGCATCGATGAAAATTTCAGTGACCTAAAAATTAGGACACAGTCGGGAAAAACCGGGAATTTTGTTGAACGAAAATAGTAAACACCCTGAGTCAAATTAAAAATTCGACCTCAGCTTTGGAAATAATTACCTTTTTCATAAATATTTTTTGATTTTTACGTTTGTCATTGAAAATTCCGTCAATATTGTCAATAAAATTAATTAAGTGCCGAAGTTAACGATTACTCAATAAGTGTTGGTCAAAAATTTAATGAAGAAATTAAGAAATGTTTTTCTAATTTGGAGAAAAAATTAAATGCCTGAATCGCTATCTAGAAAGCTTTTCATTTGCTCATGACAAAAAAGAAAGAAGAAGACGAAGAAGAAGAAGAAGTAGTAGAAGGAACTTTGAAATATAAAAACTATATAACTCGGGAAAAGTAAAAAATAAAGGAGAATTCGAAAGGAAATATAAAAATAAAATTGATATGCCCTCGATAAATGCAAGTCCATCGTAAAAATTCAAAAGGTCGAACCGATTCGTTTCATTATCGAAGATCTCCTTGCGATCGACCAATATAGGAAAACTTAAGCAGAGGCTTTCATTTCAGTTGGCGACTGTCGTCGTCCAATACAGCATATTACCGGGTCTTAGCTAATTTTCTTTTTCCCTTCTTTCTCTCGATTTTTAGAAGACTGTGTATATTCATCCAGCTCACTCGCTCTTTTTCGAAAGCTCTCTTCTTTCTATCTTTCTCTCTTGCTCTCTCTCTACATTTTTCTCTTTTGCTCTCACTCTCTTTCTATTTTTCTCTCTCTTGCTCTCTCTATATTTTTCTCTTTTGCTCTCTCTATATTCTTCTCTTTTGCTCTCTTTTTCTATTTTTCTCTCTCTTGCTCTCTCTATATTTTTCTCTTTTGCTCTCTCTCTCTCTATTTTTCTCTCTCTTGCTCTCTCTTTCTCTCTCTCTTGCTCTCTCTCTTTTTCTCTCTCTTGCTTCTCTCTTGCTTTCTTACTCTCACTCTTTCGAGCTTTTTTTTTTCTTTCTATACTCGAGGTTGAGCGTCGGGAGGGTGCGAGGTCATAGTGGTGTTTGCGGCGGCGACTGAGGGCGACCAAAGATGGAAGAAAGAGAGAGAGGGGTTGGTTGGTCAGTGCTCCTTACTTAGGGGGTGGCGAGTCTGTTCTTAATTAACGCTCGCCTCTTGTACTTCAACCCCCTCGCCACCACTCGGCGTAATGAGGGTCTTTCCATGTGTTAGTTGGCCAAGGAGCTTTATACATAGTGGATAACCGGAAACGCGTGTGGGTGACCTAGATGAGACGCGCCCCGTCTAGCTAATTCTTTTCTTCCGCGCTGACCACTAAAGTAAGTAGATGGCTGTGTACCACTCTCGCACATATAAGCTTCCTCTTTCTCTTCTATATATATATTTACACACCCACACTCATATAGGAAGAAAAGTGCTAGATTTTTATGTGTCTGTTTGTCTCGGTGCGAGGGGGTTTAAGTATCCTACAATGAAATTGTCAGTGTGTTCGTTTTCAGTTGCGTGTGTATTACTTACAACTTCTTATTTTCTCCATTTTTTTTTCTTCATATAGTTATCGAGAATTTTGGAGAATTTTTTCGAAACATTTGTTCGATTGTCATCAAGAGAATATTGAGAGAAGGTTTTTTTTTCTTTAAAGAAATTCTATTTGGAAATTTGTTTTCGAAATTCTCTTAGGGGAAAATTAGAAGAGTTTATTTAAATAAAGGTTGTCAATAGATTGAGCCAGTTTTAAAGATTGCAAGAGTGGAAAGCAGTGGTAATGTCGAAATTACTTGAGTAATTGAATAAAATTATTATAATTATTTACTTGAGTAATTGAGCCTAGAAGAGCATTCGAATTGGAATAATCTCTTTAGAAAAAAATTCACTTGACGAAAAGTTTATTTTAATCCAAGTAATAGTGTCGCCAAGGTTGGGCCAGTATTGACTCAAGATTGCAAACGAAAAAACTAGAGCTAATGTCTAAATTACTCGAGTATTAGACCAAAAGAGCATTAGTATTATTTTGAATATAGATCAGGAATAAAAACCTTTAACTGGAACAGCGATAACTTTCGCTAAAATAGCGAAATTATTCCTTGAAATAGCGAAGGACTTCGTTGCAATAAGTAAACATTTCGCTAATATAGGTAAATTTGTAGTTCTAGGTGAAGATTTTTTTCGTAATCGCTTACAATAAAATTCTTTTGAAGTAAATTAAGAAAACAAGGTTGCCACGCCACCTGGAAATCTGGAAAAGTCAGGGAATTTTTATCGAAATCCTGGAAAATTTTTGTTTTCCAAAGTTATTCTATATGTTTATTCTTGAAATCTAATTTTAGATACTGAAATATTTCAAAAATTAATTGTGACCCGATCGGCATAAAGGGACTTTAGAAGCGGAAATTATAGGTTATGTTTGCAATTATTTAAATGAAATTACAAAAAAATAACCAACTGTCAATGAAAATTATTAATGTTTAAGTTTTCATTACGACTGAAACATTTACTAAACACTGATTTTAATTTGAAAAAAAACTGAAAAGAAACTTTTAATCATCAAAAAAGTAACACTAACATAACCTTAAAGTGATTTACTTCTAAGGTCCCTTTCTTCAGACCTCGTCACAATTATTCAATTTTAGAAGAATTGCATTTACAATTTTTAAAAGCAGATTTATTTCAAAAGGTTTAAATTTGAAATTTTAGAAAATTTCGATTTTAAATAAATTTAATTTGAAATCCTATGGAACGTAGATTTTTGAAAAATTTTAACAATTCAAATTCTTCTGAAATTAGTTAAATTTTTTAATATATATTTTTTAATATATATTTAATTAATTATTCAAAATAATTGCTTTACAAAAGAATTTGAGTCAAAAGCACTAAAGAAATCAAATTTTGAAGCAATTACAAATGTATTTGTACAAAATCAATTTATTTCGAAAATTTTACTAAAATTCTTGGCAAAATTTCATTTACTGTCAAAAATTTTCCTCTATTCAATAATTTTTTTTATCTACTAATTTAATAAAATTTCCCAAAAAAATTTAATTATTTAAACAAAATTTTTAAATTCAATTACTTTCAGAAATAGTAATAAATTTTTTTTCAAAATTTAATTATTTTCAAGAGTTTTGATTAAATTCTTTGCAGAATTCAATTTTCAAAAATTTTAATAAAATTCTTTGCAAAATTCAATAATTTTAAAAAATGTGTATAAAATTCATTAAGAAAATTCAACTATATTCAAAAATTTTAATAAGATTCTTTTCAAAATTAAATTATTTTCAAGAATTTTAATAAAATGCTTTACAAAATTCAATTATTTTCAAGAATTTTAATAAGATTCTTTGTGAAATTCAAATATTTTCAGAAATTTTAATTAAATTTCTCAAAAAATGAAATTTTTCTTAAAAATTTTTATTAAAATTCGTCAAGAGGAGTCAATTTATTACTTAAAAATTTATTCATAAAATTCTTTATGAAAATTCAATTCTAAGAAACATTCAATTGCTTAATCTAATTTTGTTATTTAAATAATTGAACTTTTGGAGATTTGCGAAATTCAATAATTTTCAATAATTTGCAAAAAATTCTTTTAAAAATTAAATTATTTTCAAGAATTTTAATAAAATTCTTTGCAAAATTCAATTAATTCCAGGAAGTTTAATAAAATGCTTAAGGGCATTTGAACCATTATGACGTCACAATTTTAAAACTCATGCTTTTCACACATTGTGACGTCGTAGTGGTTCAAATTCCCTTAATAAAATTAAATTATTTTCAAGAATTTTAAATAAATTATTTTCAATAATTTTAATAAACATCTTTAAAGAAATTCAATTATTCTTAATCAAATTTTAAACAAAATTAATTAAATTTCTTAAAAAATGAAAATATTCTTAAAATTTTTTATTAAAATTCGTCAAGGGGAGTAAATTTATTATTTAAAAATTTGTTTCTAAAATTCTTTATGATAATTTAATTCGAAGAAATATTCAATTGTTTAATCTAATTTTGTTATTTAAGGGGAGATTCCACAGAAATTAAGGTTTTTTAAAAAAAATTTTTTATAGGTAGTAAAATAAATATTTCTTAGTTAAACTTTTTTTACAATAAAATACTTGTGTTATAGTAATAAAAACCATTTTTTATTTATTTATTTTTTTAATGGAGTCTTAGAAAATGGCTGCCGAAAGTGGTCCCCTCTAAAAGTTGTTTACATTTTTTCTCTGCGACAATTAATCTAAACTAAAAAAGTTAAAAATTTTCTTAATCTATACCATTATGGCTATCGTGTAAACTAGAACAAAAAAAATTTATTGAAAAATAACCAAATGGCAGACTTTTTAATTTTTCGACCATAATTTTGCAACTTAAATTGTTAATAACTTTTATAAATATTAATGAATCTTAAATATCCTAGTTTACACGAAAACTACACATTCAAGGAGCATGCTGTCCAAATTGCAAGTTATTTCGTTGAAAATTGTAAAAATGAGAGTGTAAACAAGTTGAAAATGTGTAGTTTCGAGAAAAACGCGTTTAAAGTTTAAAGGACCAAATATACAAAAATTTAACTTAAAGTTATATACATAACCTTTGATATGTAACAGTAGACATTTCTTATTACTTAAGAACTACTCTTTCAAGCGGTGCAAAAAGAAAAAATGTAAATTTAAAAATAAACAAATTGCAGTTAGGTAATTAATGAAAAAACATGATTTTTCGAGGTGGAAAGGTGATGTTATTCCTACTCTCCTACTAGCGAGTCTATTCTTATCGCTTCAGACTATTTTTCCCATATTTTTAGATTATCATACTAACCAAAAATTAAAAAAAAATAATTTCGGTATTCAAAAAAAAAATCAGTGGAATCTCCCCTTAAGTAATTAAATTTTCTGAGATTTTTCTAACAAATGTTAATTAAAAAATAAATTCTAGGTAAAATTGAGATTATATCGTTGACTATTGAAAGCAGTATAGCATGAATTTTTAGAAATAATTGAATTTTAAAAAAAGGTTTGAATTTAAAATCTTTGAAAATTTGTGTTTTTCATATTTTTAATGAACAATTCTCTAGAATTTTTTCAAAAAGTTTAATTGAATTTTCTTTCAATTTTTATTATTATTTTTATTTTCTAATACATAGCTAATTGAAGAATTTTCTACTAATCGAAATTTTACATAAAACTAAATTGTAAACAAATTAATTTGATAATTATGAAAAAAACTTTTTCAAAAATTATTTAGAAAAACATCGATTTAAAGACGAATGTCAAGATCCCTGAAGTTGCCATCGATGCTCAGCATCGAAAAATATTTTTTGTGCGAAACAAAAGAAATTACTTGATTTTTCCCAAGATTTAAAGTTAAGAAAGTACTCTTAAAATGTTTTTTACTTCCTAGGTGAATGAATGAAGTGAAATTAGTTGAAAATTTATCACTAAAAATAAGAAAAAATAGTTTTCGATGCTGGGCATCTATATGACAACTTTAGGGACCTGAATGTTAGTTGAACATTTTAGAAATGAATAATTCAATCAAAAATTTCAAAGTATTGGCTGAAAATAATGAAGTTATTTAATTTGATAAATTATAAGTCTTGTTTTAAAAATCTTGGAAAAATTTCAATTTTTATCCTGGAAAACCTGGAAAAGTCAGGGAATTTGAAAGGAACAAAAGCGTGGCGACCCTGTGAAGAGAATATTGAGAGCATTTTTTTTTTATTTTGAAGAAATTCTAATTGAAAATTTCTCTTTCAAATTCTGTTTGGGGAAAATTAGAAGAGTTTATTTAAACAAAGGTTGTCAAGGTTGGGCCAGTATTCAAAATTGCAAAGGTGCGGCAAGCAGTGGTAATTTCTACATTACTCGATTATTGGCCTAAAAGAAAATAAAGTTAAACAATTTTCAATTTTAATAATTATTTATTCCTAACTGTATAAGTTAATTTGTGGTTATTATTTGGAGAATTTTGCACGAAGGAAGTGGTGATAATACACATGTAAGAGGGTTGAGAGGGGGGGGGGTGGGGCAAGGAGGGATGGAACCGTCTCATTCTTCTGTGACATCCTGGTAGTCACAGTGGAGTCGAAAGCGCGGATAACAGCAATTAACCCACCCGTTAATAGAGACGATTGTGATTAATTATCGGATTTAATGACCGGCTACACTTGTAAATATAGCCGGACCATGATATGGTGCACCGTAAAAATTAGAGACCATGATTCCTTCTCCTACTTGTGTCGTCGTCCTCCTCCTTCTTCTTCAACAGTGTGCGATTGCGACCACAGTGAAACGGCTCCTGTCACACTCGGCTGATTTTTTAACCGGCAATCATTTGGGCTGTGGGACCGTTCGTAAAGAATATATATCGCAAACCTCTTTCAAGGATATTATGTATCTTCGAGGTTAATGCTAAACGTTTTTTCATTTTCATTAATGTGATTTTTATTTTCTTTAATGTAATTTCAATTTTCTTTAGTAAGATTTTTTTTCTAATACAAAATTTTACTTTCTATGGGTATTCTATTCTTATGTAAGATTTTTCTATTCGTTGACAGTTAATTTTCTATTTTCTATAATTTACATAAGTTTCTTATTTTTTTTGATAAATATGCTGAGATGTTTATCATCACATTTAGTAAAGTTTCAAGTTAACGGCAAAATTTGTTCTTCTCTGATAGTTCGCTATTTGTTTTGGGTCTTAGGATATCGCGAAATTAGAGTAAATTAAAAATAAATACTTGCATTAATTATTAAACTTTCTAGATTCACTGTCTGAAATAATTATACAAGAAATAATTATACAGAATTACGAACAATTTGAGATTCAACATAAAGATGCTATAGTCTTCACCTGAGAACGCCAAGGTCACCGCTAGATGTCAGTAGAGTTGACGAAACCAGATCCAACGCCATCTAGTGACGAACTTGGCGTTCTCAGGTGGAGACGTTAAATTACCATCTTATTTTTTCTCCTAAACTTTTTAATATTTACAACAAATTTTATTTTGCGAATAATTTAAATTGTATTTTTCTGAATATTTAGGCTCAAAATTTAAAAAATCCAAAATAGCCAGGGCTCGAACTAGGTCCGTAAATCCCGTAAAAGTCCGTAACTTTGCTTGAAGTCCGTAAAAGTCCGTTTTTTTGAAAAAAGGTCCGTAAAGTCCGTAATTCGGTTGAAAAAGATCCGTAAAGTACGTAAATTATACGATATAATTTGGATAATTTTAGAGAAATTACAAATGATTGAAGGAATTCAATTATTTTCAAAAGTAATAAAATTCTTCGCAAAAATTCAATTATGTTCAAAAAATGTTTAAAATTCTCGTCAATATTTCAATTATCTTTAGAAATAATTAAATTCTTCTTTGAAATATCAATTATTTTCAAAAATTTTAATAAAATACTTGGAAAAATTTCAATTATTTTCAAAATTTTCCCTCAATTCAATTATTTTTAATAGGTATCTATATACTATTCTAATAAAATTTTCCAAAAGAATTCAATTATTTAAAAAAAAATCTACACAAACCTTTAATTATTTTCAAAAAATAATAACAATTTTACAGGAATTTCATTATTTACAAATTTTTTTTATAAATTTCTTCGCGATATTCAATTATTTTCATAAATAATAAAATTTTTACAGGTATTTAATTTTTTTGGCAAATAATAAAGTTCTTATTAGGAATTCAATTATTTTGATGAATAATAAAGCTAATTGCAGAATTTCAATTATTTTTAATACAATTTTAATCGAATTCCTCGAAAAATGTAATTATTCTTAAAAATTTTTATTAAAATTTATCAAAGAAATTTAATTATTTTAATAACCTACGCTACAATTTAATTATTTGAATTTAAATATTATTTTTAATAAATTATTGATTAAATTTCTTTAAATAATAAAATTATTGCATTCAAAATTTTTAATTTAATTCTTTGCGTAAATTATCAATTATCTTTATAAATAAAAAAATTCTTCTCTAAAATTGAATTATTATCAAAAAATTTAATAAATTTCTTGGCAAAATTTCAATTATTTTCAAAAGTTGTCCCTAATTTAATTATTTTTAATATCTATTTTAATAAAATTTTCCAAAAGAATTCAATTATTTAAAAAAAAATCTACACAAACCTTTAATTATTTTCAAAAAATAATAACAATTTTACAGGAATTTCATTATTTACAAATTTTTTTTATAAATTTCTTCGCGATATTCAATTATTTTCATAAATAATAAAATTTTTACAGGTATTTAATTTTTTTGGCAAATAATAAAGTTCTTATTAGGAATTCAATTATTTTGATGAATAATAAAGCTAATTGCAGAATTTCAATTATTTTTAATACAATTTTAATCGAATTCCTCGAAAAATGTAATTATTCTTAAAAATTTTTATTAAAATTTATCAAAGAAATTTAATTATTTTAATAATCTTTGCTACAATTTATTTATTAGAATTCAAATATTATTTTTAATAAATTTTTGATTAAATTTCTTTAAAAAAATAAAATTATTGCATTCAAAATTTTTAATGCAATTCTTTGCGTAAATTATCAATTATCTTTATAAATTATAAAATTCTTCTCTAAAATTGAAGTATTTTCAAAAAATTTAATAAATTTCTTGGAAAAATTTCAATTGTTTTCAAAAATTTTCCCTAATTTAATTATTTGTAATATCTATTTTAATAAAATTTTGCAAAAGAATTCAAATTATTTGAAAATTGGTTGATACAATTCTTTAAAAGAATTCAATTTTAAGAAACATATGTAATTATTCAATAAATTGTTTTTTTGTATTTAAATAATGAAATTCTCGTAGAATTTTCTCATAAGAATTGATTTAAAAATGGATTTCAGTTAAAATTTTAGATTATAATTGAATATTAAAAGTATTAGAGCGTAAAGTTTTAGAAATAATTAAATTTTGAAAAGGTTTCAGATTCAAATCTTTGAAAATTTGAATTTTTTATATTTTTAAGTATAAGTAACAATTTTGTGGAATTAATTTTTTTTGAAAAATTTTAATTGCCAATTTTTTTATATTATTTGAAGTTTTTATTTTCTAATACATATTTAATTGAAGAATTTACAAATAATTGAAAAATCGAATATTGTGAAGAAATGGATTTGAAAATTGTCAAAGAACTTTTTTGAAAATTATTAAAAATAATCGGTTTTAAGAAGAATTTTAGTTAAAAAATCTTGAAAATAATAAATGAATTGATAATGATTTTATCACTCTATCTTTAATTGTTATAAAATATGAAACAATCGATCGAGTTATCGATATATTCATGTTTTTTTAGTTATGAAAAAATATAATTTATAGTTTTAAGTAAAATGTTCTCTTATATATTTTTGGCAGTAATTGGTCTGTAAATGGTCCGTAATTTTTCATTTTTTGTCCGTAAAGTCCGTATTTTTAAATACTTTCACTGGTTCGAGCCCTGAAAATAGCGAATCCAATATGGCAGATAATGAGTGAAATAAATAAATTTCAGCTTTAACTTTTTGCAGCGGTTTCTTTTTACTTAAATACTATGAGGAAAGAAACTTTTTCCTTTCCTTTTTTTCCCTCTGAGTTTTGTCAATGTCGATAAATGGAATTCCTTGAGGGGTGATTCTTGGTATAGGTTGCGTGAGCTTGAAATTCCACGTCTTATATTGATTCCGAAAAATTTTAAATTGTTCCATGAAAGTTGCCTCTTAATTAATTTCAAACTGAAAATAAATGATTTATTTGCAATTTCATTAGATTAAATTAGAAATTAGATCAATTATAAGAGTGGATTAGATGAGGAAAATGTAATTGAGAGTTGATTAATTGACATTGGATTAATTAAGGGTTGATTAATTATTACTGTGTCAATTAAGACTGCGTAGAGTAATTTTTAGAATAAATCAATTAGGAAGGGGCTAATTAATAAATGAATTAATAACGTGAGTGGAGTAATAAATATACTGGATCGATTAATATTGGATTAATTGGGAGTAGATGAAGAATGGATTAATTGAATTAAAAAAATGAAGAATATATTATTTAATAATGAAGAGTAAATGAATAAATTATAAATGAAAAGTAAATTATTTGTAGATAAGGAATAAATTAGTTATAAATGAAGAATAAATTAATACAAAAATTAATAAAGTTAAAACTTTTAAAAAATGGTAAAAAATAAAAAATTATTTTATCAATATAAAATGAGTTAAAAATTAAGGGATAAGAATAAGATACTAATTAGAAATAATAATTATGTGACGTAAAAGTACTAAATTGAAAAAATTTTTAATTAAATTTGTGTTAAGTTCAGTATATTAATAAACAAAATTTATATTTACAGAAGATAGTCAACAAATATTGTCAACTTCGATTACATCAATTCTCAGTCGAGGGTCAAATTTACAACACCAGCAACCAGTAAGTCTTTAAAAACATTAACTTTATTACGCCCTTGAAAGAAATATTATGTCTTGTCAACATATTCTTTTTGATTTTAGAAAAAAAATGGTTTACAATTTTCTATTTAAAAACTTAAAAATCATTTTAAAATTATTTCATTTACTTAATTATTCGTTTATTTTAAATATGTTTAAATTTACTTACTTTTAATTTAATTATTTGTTACGCGATCTGAAGAAAGGGACCTTAGAAGCAAAAAATTATAGGTTATGTTTGCAGTTTTCGAAATGAAAATACAAAAAAACTATAAACTGTTAATGTGAATCATTAATATTTAAGTATTTATCAGAACTGAAATATTTATTAAACACTAATTATAATTTTCAAAAAGTAAAAAGAAACTTATAATCAACAAAAAAGTAGCACTAACATAACCTTAAAGTGATTTGCTTCTAAGGTCCCTTTCTTCAGATCGCGTCACATTTCATTTCTTTAAATTGAATTATTTTATAACTTTAAAATTAATTATTTTAAAAAGTAATTTAAAAAATAGTTTATAAAAATTCGTTTAATTTAGAAATAAAATTTTTAAATTTCCTTGCAACTCGAGTTTATTTGAAATTAACTTTTAAATTTAAGAAGAGACAACTTTTTTACCATTTTGGCTATTCTGCTTTTTGAATTATATTGTTTGAAAATTAATTACCAATTATTTACCAAAACAAAAAAATTAATTAATAAAATAAAGAAATTTTTTAAAAAATCCTGTAAAGTTCCGAAAGTTTTGGATATTACAATGAACACCATTACTGCACTAGTCTCTATGTTTGAATTAGTGACTGACTTTTTGCTTTTGAATTAGTAAATTTTACTCATAAATTAGTGAAAATTACTGTTTATTAGTAAAACCCAATGATTCAAAAGTAAAAAGTCAGTCACTAATTCAAATTAATAAACATTTTTATACTAATTCAAATTAAGAGAGTACTCAGGGTTGCCACGCAAACTGAAAACCTGGAAATATCTTGGAATTTTATAAACATTGAAAAAACCTGCAAAAGTCAGGGAATTTGTATCAAAATCCTACAAAATTGTTGTTTTCTAAAGTTATTTTTTGTTTATTTTTGAAATCTAATTTTAGATACTGAAATATTTA
Organism: Leptopilina drosophilae; assembly: GCA_032873175.1. Taxonomy (NCBI): domain Eukaryota; kingdom Metazoa; phylum Arthropoda; class Insecta; order Hymenoptera; family Figitidae; genus Leptopilina; species Leptopilina drosophilae. The sequence goes on from CM065479.1 coordinate 53,071,288, forward strand.
AAAATTATAATTATTCAATTTAAGAAGAATTGAGTTTACAATTTTTATAAGTAGATCGATTTCAAAAGGTTTCAATTTACAATTTTAGAAAATTTCGATTTGAAATGAATTTAATTAGAAATCTTAAGGTACGTAGATTTTTGAAAAATTTTAACAATTCAAATTCTTCTGAAAATAGTTAAATTTTTTAAAATAATTTTAATTAATTATTCAAAATAATAAATTTACAGAAGAATTTTAGTTAAATAGACTAAAAAAATTAAATTTTGAAGCAATTACAAAAGTATTTGTAGAAAATCAATTTGTTTAAAAATTTTACTATAACTCTTGTCAAAATTTTATTTACATTCAAAAACTGTCCTCTATTCAATAATTTTTATTATCTACTACATTCAAAAAATGTCTAAAAAGAATTAAAATATTTTCAACAAATTTTTAAATTCAATTACTTTCAGAAATTGTAATAACATTTTTTACAAAATCCAATTATTGTCAGGAGTTTTGATAAAATTCTTAGTAGAATTTAATTCTCAGAAATTTTAATAAAATGCTTTGCTAAAATTTAATAAATTTCAAAATTTTTTATAAAATTCTTTAAAGAAATTTAATTATTTGTAATACAATTTTTAACAATTAATTAAATTTCTTAAAAAATGAAATTATTCTTAAAATTTTTTATTAAAATTCGTCAAGGGGAGTAGATTTATTATTTAAAAATTTGTTCATAAAGTTCTTTATGAAAATTTAATTTTAAGAAATATTCCATTGTTTAATAGAATTTTGTTATTTAAATAATTTAATTTTTGGAAATTTTTCTAATAAATGTTGATTTAAAAATAAATTTCAGGTAAAATTTAGATTACATCGTTGAATATTGAAAGCAATACATAGCAATAATATTTAGATATAATTAAATTTTAAAAAGGTTTAAAATTAAAATCTTTGAAAATTTGAATTTTTTATATTTTTAATGAACAATTCTGTAGAATTTTTTCAAAAAGTTTAATTGATTTTTCTTTTAATTTTTATTATTATTTTTTTATTTTCTAATACTTATATCTAATTGAAGAATTTTCTAATAATCGAAATTTTCCATAAAATTGAATTGTAAACAAATCAATTTGATAATTCTAGAAAAACATTTTCAAGAATTATTAAAAAAGCATTGATTTGAAAATGAAGTTTAGTTCAACATTTTAGAAATTAATAATTGGAAAAAAGATGTCAAAAATTTTGACTGAAAATGAGGGATCTGTTTATTTTGGTAAATTATAAATGTTGTTTTAAAAACCTGGAAAAATTCCGTTTATTAATCTGGAAAACCTGGAAAAGTCAGGGAATTTGAATGGAGCAAAAGCGTGGCAATCCTGCTAATGTATACACCCAGAGAAATGGTATATTTGTCTCAGAACCAACTAGACTTTTTATTTGTTTCAAATAAATGTTATTTATTTTAAATAAAATTTTATTAAACTCCAATATATGTTTTATTTATGTCAAATATATGTTTTATTTATGTCAAATATAAATTTTATTTAAAACAAATAAAAAGTCTAGTTGGTTCTGAGACAAATATACATTTATTTAAGTCAAATAAAATATATTTGTTTTAAATAATAATTTTCTCTGGGTGTAGTGAAAATTACTTTATTTTTTTGCGCATAAAAAAATATTATATTCCTTAAATTAAAATGAGTGATTTGAATAAAAGTTATGAAAAAAATAAAAATTTTATAATTTTAAAAATTATAAAAATATAAAAATTATAAAAATTATTTTGAATTAGTGATTGACTATTTACATTTGAATTAGTCCATTTTACTAATAAAATTTTGAGAAACTACCATTTATTCGTAAAATATACTAATTCAAAAGTGAAAAATCTTTTACAATTTTAAAATAGTTGAAATTACCAACTATTGGTAAAATTTACTAATTTAAAATTTAAATTCAGAGAGGAGTATTTTTATAATAGAACAGACTAAAATATATAAATATACACACCCAGAGAAATGATTTATTTGAATTAAATAAAATTTATTTGAAACAAATAAAAAAGGATATTTGTCACAGAACCAACTAAACTTTTATTTAGCTCAAATAATATTTTTTATTTGAATTAATATATTTCGTTTAAATATCCATTTTTATTTGAATGAAAAATATTTTATATTTTCTTTAAATATATTTTATCTTTAGAGCAAGTAAAAAACATTTTTCATTTTAATAAATCCTGTAAGCATTCTGAAATATTAAAATTCACTTGTAACCTTCAAATAAATTTAACAATCACAATCACTAATGAAACTCTTAATATTCATTAAAATAAATGTTTATTTTTATAAGAATATTTGTTAAATAAACTCAGATCTTCTCAATCATTTTACTTTACTTTTCAACTTCATATGTAAAAGTCCACTGTCACATTTTTCTCACAAATTCTCAAATAAGACACTAAAATGTAAATGAAATCACATTCAAGTCTGTTACTTTGTACTAATTTAAATTTTCACTTAAAAAGAAAAATTCTGTACTTAAAATAATGAAATTTGTTAACTATTCATAATGAATGAATCTCTTGTACTTATACGCGTTAAACTGTTAAAAGCAAAACATCTTATTGTTTTCAATAATGCAATATGCGCAGACTACTTATAAGTCAAACAAACATTTATTTGAATCAAATATATTTTTTATTTGCTACAAATATACTATTTCCTAAATTGCAAATATATTTCTTTATTTTAGATTACTAAGTGCATTTAATGGAAATAAATATTAGTTTATTTATTTTAAATAAAATATTTAAATAAATATTAATATTATAATGAAATAAATATTAGTTTATTTATTTTAAATAAAATATTTATTTGCAACAAATAAATTTTTTTTAAATATACACTTTTAGTTAAAATAAATAACTTTTTTCTCTGGGTGTATACACACATATAGTTAAAGTTTACTCTAAACCCAAGGAGTCGTTTTTAATTTGAAATATTTTCTATGATGAACAAAGTATAATACGCGCTTGATCCATAAAGTAAATCCTTGATTGTATACAAGGACTTTGGGGATTTTCACTCTAGTGATAATCGCGTCTTCACAGAAATATTTGATTTCTTCCCTCAAAGTGAAACAGCAGTGCTTTCTATATACATAAGTACATAGGGAAAGAGAGAGTGAGAGAAAGAGAGGGGGGAGGGGGTTCTTTTTGACTAACGAATTTACGAGTGCGTGCAACCCCAAAGACGGATGCGTCGCGTCGAGAAAATGAACAGAAAGGCGCGAGAACGGTTAAAATGTTAAAACAAGTCGACTCGTCTAAAGTTCCGAGTGGTACGTTTTCTTTTTTTTTATTTTTCTTTTTTTTTCATTGAGTCTCTCTCTCTCACTCTCTCTCATCGAAGTATCGATTGGGTTCGTATAATAATTACCTCTACGCGGCATTAGGGGGTTGCTACCCCCGAAATTTTGACGACCCCCCTCCCCCACTCCCGTCACTTTGGGCGCTCATTCTCTCTTGTCTCTGTCTTCTTCTATCCCTCTATAGTAGACTAGAATATCGTCTGACAGGGGAATATAGAGGGTACTAACAGCTGCCTCATCGCTCGTTCGCACAAACCATGATTTCGTTCGCTGGCCAATTAATTATTCAGACGAATTTAAAAAAAAAATTTTTTCGTAAATTACTTTTCCTTGGCTCTTGTGGAGTCTTCTTTTATTTTTTGTTGATTTTTTTTCAGTGGGAGAGTATTTTTAATTTTTGCGCTAATTTCTCGAATGATATTTTTGATGAGAATTTAAATTGTGGGAGAAGAGGAATTTTTTTTTAAATTTGGTTAGTTAGCATAGTAATTCGGTTATTATAATTACTGTATAAATTGTTATACTAATTGCACTGAGAAAAATTTAATTAATTCAAATAACCGATTAATTGATTGTTGTCAATTAAATGTGTCGCGATCATAAAAAAGGGACCTTAGAAGCAACTCACTTTAAGGTTATGTTAGCTTTCCTTTTTCTCGTTTGAAAGTTTCTTTTTACTTATTGCAAATTAAAATCAATTTTTACTAAATATTTTAGTTGTACTGAAGACTTAAACATTAATAAATCCAGTTGACAGTTGATCCTTTTTTTGTATTTATATTTAAGAAACTACAAACATAACCTATAATTTTTTGCTTCTAAGTCACATATTAACTTGAATCGAATAATATTAATTAGAGTCAATTAAATGGTAATTGCTTCAAATACCGTTTAATTGACTTCATTAAATAATAATTAATAATTCATTAATTAATTAAATAAATATTCTAGTAAATATTTAATTGATAATAATCAATTAATCGATTATTTGACTTAATTAAATTTTTTTCCAGTGTATAATGTTAATTGTTGTAAACACTATGATGTGGATTATTATAAGAATCGTAATGTCCATCATAATAGTAATTTTAAACTTAATTATTGTCTTTCTTGTGATTTTAATTATTAGAGTAATTATAACGTTAATAATTATTATAAATTTTATTGTCAATTATTGTAATGATTACAATATTCTAACCCAATGTAAAACTTTTGTCTGCGGCCCTACGAGGTTTAAAGTTAGAAACTAGAAATAGCCACTAAAACAGTTGATTTACAATTAATTTATTTATTTACATTTGTTGTTAATTTACACCTTACTTAATATTTGGTTATTATAAAATAATAAATATACTTACTTTATATTTGATTATTATAAAATAATAAATATACTTACTTTATATTTGATTATTATAAAATAATAAATATACTTTCTTTATATTTGATTATTATAAAATAATAAATATACTTTCTTTATAATTGATTATTATAAAATAATAAATTTAAAATAGAATAAACACTCAGAAAACAATATATTTGAATCAAATATAATTATCTTTGCTATACAGTCAACCAAACATTACTAAACCAAACATTTGAATTAAAAATAATAATTTTGATTCAATACATAATAAATTTGACTCATTAAAAATTATATTTAATTCAATTATAAAATATGTTTAATTTTTTTTTATTTTTATTTCATTTTATTTCAAATTCAAACATATTTTTTTGGTTGTCTACTTACTTTTGCATTAAAAAAATATTTCTCTCAGTGAATATAAAAATTTAATAAAAATAAACCTAGAGATATTTAAAAAATAAGAGATAAATAAATTGATATTGATTATTTGATTAATGTAATATTAATCAACTACGTTTCAACTTTTATTTTTAATTAAAGTTTTTTTCCACTAAAGATTTTTCAAAAATCAAAGTTTCAATTTCAATGATAAATATTTTCGTTACTTTATGTTTGAGATTTTAATTTGACTTGAGGGATTTATGTTGTCTTTGGATTAATTAAAAAAAAATTCGATTTATAAATAAGATTCTTGGGCTTAAATTTGACTTTGACCTAAAGTGTCCCCTATTTTGCAAACGTTTTGGAATATGTGGGCCACTTGTTCCCCTCTGGACGAGAAATTAACGTGGCATTGAGTCGATAGTCGGTGGCTTTGTATGTCACCATGGATTGAATGGAAAGACGAAAGTAATAGCAAGTAAATTCTATTAGATTTTCTTTTCAAGCAAATTGAATTTTTCCCATCTTAATTGGAAAAATTGAACAAGTAATTTCTTGTTCTCTTTGTTTACACTTGAGTTAATTTTCTAGATGTTTACTGCGCGGTCTCGAATAACAATTATAGTATTTTTTTTTAACAAAAATTTGTAAACTCTCTTGACGTCTTGAGAAAATTAGTTTTTGCCAGTTGATTCTTTTTATCTGCTTTCGAATTACGTCATCTCGTGCGTCAAAAGAATTCATTTGTTTAAGTTTTCTTTTTATCTTTTATATATTGACAGTTTTCGGTTTTTTTCTCATTTTTGTTAATATATTTTATTGGCGATTAATTAACTTGAGAGAAAATTATTTTTTTTTGTATTTTTTCAGTAATTTGGAAGGGACAGGTAGGAGTTTATTATAAATTAATAATTGATAAAGTTAGAATTAAGTAATTTATAGAAAAGGATTATTTTATTTTCAATTTTTGTTCGGATAGTACAGTTTTTGAACTAAAATTTTCTATCTACTTTATTTTCCCTGATTTTAAATATTGATATTTTCTGTGTTAAAGTTGAAGTTAGTTTTGATCCTTTTTATCCGGAAATAGATGTATTGGAAAGTAAATTATGCTTAAATACACGAATTCAAATTCGTAAAAAATATTAATTTAAATTTTAAGATAATGTTATACTCTTTACATTTGAAATGGTAAAAATGATTATTTTCTTTGATTAGTAATTGACGTTTGACTAATGATATAGTAAATTTTGTATTAAAGAAACAGTAATTTCTACTTATTTATCAACAAAATTTACTATGTCAAAAGCAAAAAGGCAGTAAATTAAATTTTGGGAGAATATTACCTACTTTCTAAATTTGAAGTAATAAAATTTTTTATTATTTTAAATTAGAAACTAACTTTCAAATTGGTAAATTTTACTATCAACAAGTAATTACTACTGATTTATTAATAAAATTTACTAATTCAAATTTTGAGATAATAGTACTGTCTAAATTTGAACCAGTAAATCTTACTAAAAAATAGTAATTTCTACTAATTTGAATTGGTGACTTACTTTTTACTTTTGAATTAGTAAACTTTTTCCAATAAATTAGCAGAAATTGCTATTAAGTAAAATTTACTAAATAAAAAGCAAAAAATACATAATAAAAAATCCAAAATCCCAGCTCTAGTCAAACACTTTCAACAGATAATAAAAAAATTACTTCAATTATTATAGATATTTATTATGTTCTGTAAATTTGAATTAGTTACAAATAATTAAATTGTTAGTAAAAAATCAGTCACCGATTCAAACATATTATGTAAAAAAATTTACAAAAATTATAGAGTGAATAGAAATATTGTGAAATTCGACTGAGAATATGTTATTGAATTTATTAAAGAATTTCATTACAAACTTTTTAACAAATAGAATTTTCAAATTATTGTAATTTTAATAGTTAATTAATAATTGGATTTTATAGAGTCACATTTTGGTTTCTAAGGACGAAAATCAATAATTATAAATTTTATTAGTTAATTTAAAAAAAAACGTACACACTTAAAATTATTAAATAAAATTGAATTTTCTCAAATTTTTTTTTAATTCTGAAAAATACGATTGTTAAAATTTTTCAAATCTATTGTTTCGAGATAATTGAATTTTTCTAACTGAAAATGAAATTTTTTGAAGTAATTGAAATTTCTTTACATTTAAAAAAAAAAATTGAATTTTTTAAAAGAACTTTATTTAATTTTTTCGAAAATAATGAAGGGAAGTGACCGTAATTGTAATTTTTTTTTAAATATAAAGTTTCTCTTAAAGTTTTAAATCAATTTTTCGCTTTAAAACATTGTATTATTATATTATTATTAGTCCTTCAACAACTTTAGTTTTCATTATTTATTAAGTAAATAATCTTCAAAAATTTTAATAAAATTCTTCACAAGAATTAAGTTATTTTCATAAATATTAGCATTCTTTGGAATTTGAAAAAAGGTCCGTAAAGTACGTAAATTATACGATATAATTTGGATAATTTTAGAGAAATTACAAATGATTGAAGGAATTCAATTATTTTCAAAAGTAATAAAATTTTTCGCAAAAATTCAATTATGTTCAAAAACTTTTTTAAATTACCGTCAAAATTTCAATTATCTTTAGAAATAATTAAATTCTTTTTCGAAATATCAATTATTTTCAAAAATTTTAATAAAATACTTGGGAAAATTTCAATTATTTTCAAAATTTTTCCTCAATTCAATGATTTTTAATAGGTTTCTCTACTATTCTTATAAAATTTTCCAAAAGATTTCAATTATTTAAAAAAAAATCTACTAAAATCCTACAACAACCTTTAATTATTTTCAAAAAATAATAACAATTTTACAGGAATTTCATTACTTACAAATTTTTTTATAAATTTCTTCGCAATATTCAATTATTTTCATAAATAATAAAATTTTTACAGGTATTTAATTTTTTTGGCAAATAATAAAATTCTTATTAGGAATTCAATTATTTTGATAAATAATAAAGCTAATTGCAGAATTTCAATTATTTTTAATACAATTTTAATCGAATTCCTTGAAAAATGTAATTATTCTTAAAAATTTTTATTAAAATTTATCAAAGAAATTTAATTAAATTTTAATAATCTTTGCTACAATTTATTTATTAGAATTTAAATATTATTTTTAATAAATTTTTGATTAAATTTCTTTAAAAAAATAAAATTATTGCATTCGGTGACTGATTTTTTATATTTAATTATTTGTAAATTATTCAAATTTTATAACATAATAAATATCCTCTAATAATTGAAGTAATTTTTTTATTATCTGTTGAAAGTGTTTGACTAGAGCTGGGATTTTGGATTTTTTATTATGTATTTTTTGCTTTTTATTTAGTAAATTTTACTTAATAGCAATTTCTACTAATTTATTGGCAAAGTTTACTAATTCAAAAATAAAAAGTGAGTCACTAATTCAAATTAGTAGAAATTACTATTTTTTAGTGAGATTTACTAGTTCAAATTTAGACAGTACTATTATTTCAAAATTTGAATTAGTAAACTTTATTAATAAATCAGTAAAAATTACTTGTTGATAGTAAAATTTACCAATTTTAAAGCAAGTTTGTAACTTAAAATAATAAAAACTTTTATTACTTCAAATTTAGAAAGTAGCGGTAATATTCTCCCAAAATTTAATTTACTGCCTTTTTGCTTTTGACATAATAAATTTTGTTGATAAATAAGTAGAAATTACTGTTTCTTTAATACAAAATTTACTATATCATTAGTCAAACGTCAATTACTAATCTAAGAAAATAATCATTTTGACCATTTCAAATGTAAAGAGTATAATATTATCTTAAAATTTAAATTAATATATTTTACAAATTTGAATTCGTGTATTTTCGTATTTGAATTAGTAAAGAAAATATCAATGTTTAAAATTAGGGAAAATAATAAAGCTAATTGCAGAATTTCAATTATTTTTAATACAATTTTAATCGAATTCCTCGAAAAATGTAATTATTCTTAAAAATTTTATTAAAATTTATCAAAGAAATTTAATTATTTTAATAACCTTTGCTACAATTTAATTATTTGAATTTAAATATTATTTTTAATAAATTATTGATTAAATTTCTTTAAAGAATAAAATTATTGCATTCAAAATTTTTAATTTAATTCTTTGCGTAAATTATCAATTATCTTTATAAATAATAAAATTCTCCTCTAAAATTGAATTATTTTAAAAAAATTTAATAAATTTCTTGGCAAAATTTCAATTATTTTCAAAAATTTTCCCTAATTTAATTATTTTTAATATCTATTTTAATAAAATTTTTCAAAAGAATTCAAATTATTTGAAAATTGATTGATACAATTCTTTAAAAGAATTCAATTTAACAGTTAAAATTTTAGATTATGATTGAATAGTGAAAGTATTAGAGCGTAAAGTTTTAGAAATAATTAAATTTTGAAAAGGTTTCAGATTCAAAGCTTTGAAATTTTGAATTTTTTATATTTTTAAATATAAGTAACAATTCTGTGGAATTAATTTTTTTTGAAAAATTTTAATTGATAATTTTTTTTATATTATTTGAAGTTTTTATTTTCTAATACATATTTCATTGATGAATTTACAAATAATTGAAATATTGAATATTGTAAAGAAATGGATTTGAAAATTGTTAAAGAACTTTTTCGAAAATTATTAAAAATAATCGATTTTAAGAAGAATTTTAGTTAAAAATTCTTGAAAATAATAATTGAATTGATAATGATTTTATCACTCTATCTTTAATTATTATAAAACATGAAGTAATCGATCGCTCCGAGTCGAAGACTCGCAGTTATCGATATCTTCATGTTTTTTTAGTTATGAAAAAATCTAATTTATAGTTTTAATTAAAATGTTTTCTTATATATTTTTGTCAGTAATTGGTCCGTAAATGGTCCGTAATTTTTCACTTTTGGTCCGTAAAGTCCGTATTTTTAAATACTTTCACTGGTTCGAGCCCTGTTTTCTTGAAAGGAAAGAAGCTTTAATATTTTGAAGAATTAATTTCATAATTTCATAATTCAGAAGAATCGCCCATATATTGAAGTAGAAAATGATTGATGAACTGAATCTTATTTGCGAATGAATAGAGAATGTATATAGTCATATCTATAGATAAATTGCATATAAAAGTGTTTTTGGGAAAATTTACAAAGATTGTTGGAGAGGAGAGATATATCCTTTGAATCGAAGGCCAATAATCGTTGTCGATGACATTTGAGAATGGCCGCAAGATTTCTAAGATAATCGTGTATATATTCCCCTTTTTAAAATTAGCCTCTCGGCCCCGGAGAATATATCGCGGGTGTATTAGAATTCTGCGCGCCGGGTAATGCGAACAATCTCTCTCTCTCTTTCTCTCTATTACTCTCACTTATATAGTCTCACTCTCTTTCTTTCTCTTGGGCTTCTAACGAATATTGCAGTGTTAGTGCCGTGTGTTTTGCGTGGCTCTCTTTTTTGATGGTGAGTGTAGAGTGGGTGGCTGTCGGGTATTTCTGTATCTAATTATAATCCTTGGTGAGGGAGCGAGGCAATCGCCTAAAATTAGAGCATATAGTCTAACCGGCACGCCACGCTATTTTATATATTCTGCGGTAGATCGCCCCCAACCCCCCTCCCCCTCTCTATGTCTCTCTTTTCTTCCTCCTACACCCCCTTTTGGATTCGTCAAGTCGTCTGGTTCCTTCTCATCATCAAAAACCTTCTATATTCTGACACCTTTGATCCTAATGTCACTTATCTTTGAGATTTCGTTCCTTTCTTTTCCCCACGACTAATAAAGTCTAGTTGAGCAATTTAATTTGCTTTTTGTTGGAAATTTTCCCTTTACTTTGATTATTTGGGAATTAATGTTTAATTTTGGTGGTGGGCTTTTATTTTTATGGTGGTGAATATTTTTGTTTGTAGGGGTCAAATGCATTTGTCCAAGAGTGGAGGAAAAAAAATAGTACAAATTTGTTAGTTTGTAAATTGAGAAGATTTAATCATTTAGTAGGAGGAGAAATTTTTGATGTTTAACCAAATTATTTTGGCAAGATGAATAGTTTTTAGTGTAGTCGATTCCTTGTGGATGAAGAATATAAATTTTCGTTTGGCTTTGTTCTGAGTTGAAAAGATTAATTAAGAAGAGATAAGTTGGCCAAATTTTGTTTATGAATTATAGCTGTTAGTGTTACTAAATGTTTATTAATATTATATTTATAATAAAATAGTAATAATAATCATTTTATTTTCTAACGGTCTAATCAATAAGATACAAAATAAATGTTCAAGAAAAAAATTCAACTAAATCTCAGCAAAAAATTATAAAAAATATTATTATTATTATTATTATTATTATTATTATTATTATGTTCATAACTATTCTTACAGTGTTGACGCATGTAAAATAAATCAGGAAATTCAGGGAGAATAAAATTGGTCAGAAAAATCAGGGAAAATTTTGGGAATTTAAAAAAAAAAAATTTGAAAATACATTTTTTTAAATGAGACAAAAAATCAGGGAGAAAAAAACTCAAATTTTTAGGTAACTCTGTAAATTGTTACATTTCTAGAATTACAATAAAAATTCAGATTGTTAGTGTTTAAAACCCATTTTTGAAATACTTAAAAATCTTCAATTCTCCTTGAATTTTTATTCGCCTTGAAAATATTTGAATTAGAAGAAGTTTTAAAACAATATACATTAACTTTTCCGTATTTCTGCTAATATTAATTTATTTTAAATTCTGAAAAATTAGTCTTCGAAGAAATTTTAATTCAATGGTTTAAAAATATTTCAATTTTCAAAAAAGTTTTCAAAACTGATCAAATTAATTAAAATTTTATGAAATTAGATCGAAAATAATTACATTTGTTTAAGTAATAAAATAAAATAAATAAAAATATGAATACACTGAAAGAAAAATTTATTTGATTCAAATAACCGATTATTTGACTATTATTAAATAAATATTTACTTGAATCAAATAATATTTAATGAAGTCAATTAAATAGTATTTGCTTCAAATACTGAAATATTTTATTCAAATACAATTTATTTGGTTCAAATAAAAATTATTTGATTCAAGTAAATATTTATTTGATAATAGTCAAATAATCGGTTATTTGAATCAAATAAATTTTTTTTCAGTGTAGTTAATAAATAATTAAATTACACACAAATTTCCAATTGAATGTATTTATAATATCGTCAGCATAAAAGAAACATTAAAATTTTTAAATTGCGTATAAAGTTATTTATTTACAAAAAAATTACAACTAAAATTATTAGTAATAAGTTAAAGAGATTTTAAACTGAGACTTTCTTCTAAAGAGAAGCTTCGACACATTTTACTAAAAATTTCGAAAAATTTGTGATTTTAAAAATATTTTACTTCTACTTTTACTAATTGAATGAAAGATAATTGAAATTTTATAAACGAAAAATCAAAAATTTGTAAAATAATTGAAGTTTCTTAAAATACTAATGAAAATAATTGACATTTTTAAGAATTTTATTAGAATTGTTAAAAGCAATTGATTTATTATGAAGAATTTTATTAAAAGTTTTGAAATAATTTGAATTCTTTTCAAAACTTTTTTATTAAAGTAATTTAATTTCTGTGAAAAATGGTAGATTTGTAAACTAATTAAAATCTTGTAAAATTTTATTAAGATTTTTATAAACAAATGATTTCTTTAGAAAGATTTTATTCGAAATTTTGGAAATAATTACATTTTTCGAATACTTTTTTTTATTAAAGAAATTGAATTTATGTGAAGAATTGAAAACTTGTGAAATAATTGAAATATCTCAAAATTCTTTTAAAAATTATTGAAATTAAAAAATTTTTTTTTGGATTCGTAAAAACAATTGATTTCTTTTGAGATTATTTTTATTCTAAGTTCGAAAAATAATTAAACTATTTAGAATATTTTTTGAAATATCTATTAAAGTAATTGAATTATTGTAAAGAATTAGAAATTTGTAAAATGATTAAAATTTTTTAAAATTGTATTAAAAATAATTGAATTTCTAAGAATTTTATAAGAATTTAAAAAAAATTGATTCTTTAAAGAATTTTCTTCGAAGTAAGTTAATTCTAGCAAAAATTTGAAAATTTGAAAACGAATTAAAAGTCACTCAAATTTTTTTTTTAATGATTTAATTTTTTAGATTTCTATTCAAAGTTTTAAAAGTAATTGAATTCTTCTGAAGAAGTGTAATTTTATAAATTTTAAATTTCTTAATATTGTATTTAAAATATTTGATTTGTTTTATAATTTTAAAAATAAAATAATGATTTCTTTTGAAGAATTTTATTTAAAGTTTTGTAAACAATATTTGAATTTTTAACATTTTTGTTATCTATAAAAATAATTAAACTTTTGCGAAGAATTATATTAAAAATTAAAAAAAAATTTTTTTAAATTTACATTCTGGTAAAAATGTTATTGAAGTGTTTTAAAATATTTAAATTCTTTCCGGAAATGGATTTAAAATAATTTTATTCAAAATAATTGAATAGCTGCACATAATTTTAATATTTTTAATGAGAATTAAATTCTTTTTAAAAAATTTTATTAAAATAGTTAAAAATTGCAACGAAAATAGTTAAAAATAGTTCTTTTTTGAGTGGCAAATAATTTTAGAGCAAAATCAAATTACATTAATTAATGAAATCAATTGCACTGGAAAAAAATTACTTGATTTAATGAATTTAAATTATTAAAAAAATTTGCTTTGTTTTGATGCAAATAAATTTTTGTATTTGGACTAAAATAATGAATTATTTCTTGCAATTAAATTGATATTAGTCTCAATTAAAATAATTAATTATGATGAATAATTGAATACTTGAAACAAACAAATATTTAGTTATTTAAAAAAATTATTTTTTTAATGCAAATAAATATTTATTGCAATTAAAAACCTTGTATTATTGAATATCAATTAATTTTCATAAATTGATTAAAAAGCAATATTTATTAGATCCAATTATTTCGTTTACATGACTTATACGAAAAAAAACCTTTAACTGGAACAGCGATAACTTTGGCTAAAATAGCGAAAATATTCGTTGCAATAACTAAAAGCTTCGTTAATATAGTGAAATTTGTAAATTAATAAAATTTTAATTTAAATTTAAATTTGTAAATCTTCCAGGTGAAGATTTTTTTTCGTACTATAATATTTATAATATTAATATTTATTATATTTATAATATTTATTTATTTCATATTCAGTACTATAATAAATTTTACATATCTAATAAATAGTTTCTTGGTTCAAATACATATTTATTGGATAATAACCAAATAAATAATTTATTTGAAATTTGAATTAATTTTTACTTGATCTAAATAAATTTTTTGTCAGTGTGGGAAAAATATTTCACGTTTAATTGAAAAAATCAGTTCAGCCTGATTTCCCGTTTATATAAACGTATTTATATATATATATATATATATATATATATATATATATATATATATATAGCGAGGGCGCGCGAGATATATATATATATATATATATATATATATATATATATATATATAGAGTTCAATTGAAATAAATATTTCAGTTTGACTCCATTCACTCAATACGTCCTAAAGTTTAATTACTTCCCTTCGATTATATAATGGCCCTAGCGCCTCGAATTAAACAGAGGGTTGTGAGGTGGGGAGGGGGGGGGGTTGAGAGAAACGAAAAGTGAAAGAAATAATAATTTCAGGAAACAATGACACGAACGACAGCTTGTGATTAAGCAGCCGGGAATAATAATCAGGATAATGACAGGTTTACAGTCCCCCCACCCACCCCCGCCCTCTCTTCAGCACTCGGTCGCCGATTGCAGGGACAAGGGGGTGTCACGATAGCTCGGGGGGATGACGATTAGTTTGGTTGCTTCGTTTGTAAGCTTAATTGTCCTTTGGCGTGATGCAATAAGCGGTGTTTTTTTTTTTTAACTCTCTATAACTAGTGACGTTGCCACCAACAAACGTCATTCGCAAATCTCCATAAAGAATCAGAAATAGATTGTATGAGAAAGAGAGAGAAAGAGAGAAGGAGAGAAAAATCATAATTTCTAAAGGCAAAAATGCTATTAGAAAATAGGTCTCTTTTATCTGATGATAAGTGTAGAAAAAGTTTTGTTATTCAAATGTGTATACATATACACTGACAGATAGATAAATTTGTGAATATATATGTGTGTTTGTATGTGTGTTATTAATATAATTATTGTGTGTTAAAAAGACATTTTTTTGAATAATGTTGGAAAGAGAAATTATGCGGTGTTAATTTGAATGATTTTATCTTTTGATAATTTTACGTGTAAGTGAAATTTATTTTCTATTTAAAAAGTTCTTTTGGAATTAATTAGCATTTTTTATTTATTCTTTTTACACGTGTTGTGTCTGTAATTATTTTTTTTCCCCCTTTTGGGTGGAAAATTATTAGACGTAACGGTTATTGTTGGCTATTTTCTTGTTTATTTTATTATATTTATTCTTTCGTTGCCTTTCTTATCGTTGATTAATTTGACTGTTTCGTGCTTAATTTGATTTTTCTGATTTTGATATTCGAAATTAAATTTAATTTTCAAAATAAATTATTATTACAACAAAATTTTAGTACTAACTATAATAATCGTCGTATTCATTCATTCTGTCCAGTCTGTCCATACCTAAAGTTACACTGAGAAACAAAATTTTTTAAACCAAACATAAGCAGTCAACCAAAATAATATGTTTACTTTAAACATATTTTATTATTGAATTTAACGTAATTTTTATTGAACCAAACTTACTATGTATTGAATCAAAATTATTATATTTAAATCAAACATAATTTTTGGTTGACTGTATAACAAAGATAATTATGTTTGATTCAAATATATTGTTTTCTCAGTGTAGTCATGATGATGCTTTTGTTTTTTTGATATGTTTTGATGGATAATATTATTTTTCTTTATTTTTCAATCTTACTTTTTAGATTTAATAATAGGTATTTATTTATTTTATTTAGAAATATTTTTATTTTCAAAATTATACAAAACTATTTTTATTAATCTCCAAAATTTATTAATGTTATTTTTCAATATTTCTCTTCTTTACAGAAAAATTATCATTTTGCAACAAATATTTTAAGACTACACTGAAAAAAATGTATATTAAATTTTGTAAAAGTATTTTACAATTTGAGAAAAAAGTGCAATACACCAAAATTTTGATATAGAAAATACTAATCTTTAAAAAAATTTATGTAGAATTTAGTAAAGTTATATTAAAATATTAAAAATTGAATTTAAATTCTTAATATTTGATATAATTATAGTAAATTCCACATAATTTTTTTTATAGTTTAATAGTTTTTGTATCGAAATTTCTGTTTGTTGCACTTTTTCCCCAAAATGTAAAATACTTTTACAAAATTTAATGTACGTTTTCTTTCAGTGTAGGTAATAAATCTTTT
This sequence comes from Leptopilina drosophilae, assembly GCA_032873175.1. Taxonomy (NCBI): domain Eukaryota; kingdom Metazoa; phylum Arthropoda; class Insecta; order Hymenoptera; family Figitidae; genus Leptopilina; species Leptopilina drosophilae. The sequence continues at coordinate 53,087,920 of CM065479.1, forward strand.
CGTTTTTAAAAAAAAAGATTGAAAAACAGTTGGAAAATTAAAATTAGAAAATATTTTGCAGATTTTCTGTCTTTCAATGACAATTTATAAACAAAGTACAAGTTTTAAGTAGAAAAAAAGTTATAAATCAAATTTTGATTTAGAAATTTGATATTTATTTTGGAAAAAATATTTACAGAATTTGTTTGCTAAAACAAAATAAAAAAATAAAAAATAAATAAATAAAACCATTAAATATTAAACCATAAATAAAAAATAAAAAAATAAATTAAAATTCATAAATTAAACCATTTTTATTTTATAAAACAATTTTTAAATACCCCAATTTTTTAATTATATTTTCAGTTATTTTCAAACAATTTAAATATATTACGATTATTCTTATTCTGACTTTTGGGCAGAAATATTTTCATTTCATTATTTGTTTTGCTTGCGAAATTTATCGAACACTTGATCAGGGTTGTCACGCATTTGTTCATTTGAAAGTTCCTGATTTTTTCAGTTTAAAAAATGGAAATTTTCCAGGTTTTTAAAATAACATTATTTTTTACCCCATTAATAATACGAAATAATTGATTTCATCTGACGATTTTTAATAACATTTTTAAGAATAAGGAAATTTTTTAAAAATTGATAAATAATAGAATTCATATGAAATTGAGGAAAATTTTTGAAAATAATCGAATTTTTGGCAAAAATATTATTAAAATTTTTTTAAATAATTAAATTTTGCCAAAAATTTTGTTAACAATTTCTAAAATAATTGAAATTTTGACGAGAATATTAAAAAACTATTGTATATAATTCAGTTTTTGCAATCATTTATAATTTTTCCAAACTTTAATTTTTTTAGTGTTTTAAGTAAAATTCATCCTTAAATCCATTATTATTTTTAATAAGGAATGAAATGTATTTTAAAAAATATAACGAATTTTATAAGAATTTGAATTATTAAATTTTTCATAAACCTAAATTATCTTTAAAATTTCTGATGAAATTCATTGAAAATTTAAATTTGATAAAATTCCAATTAAATGAAAACCTAAAATTTAATAAAATTCAATTAATTTTGATTTTTTAAATAAAAAATTATTCCAAAATAATTGATAAAAATCTGTAAAGTTCAATTGTTGTTAAAAATAGAAAAAATTTGAAATAAACAAAATATTTTCAATGATGAGAAATCTAACATTCAGAATTTTCTTATGAATTTTCGAAATTTAATATAATTTGAGTACTTTTGCCAAAATTTTCTGACTTTTTCCCGACTTTCCTGAATATATTTAGAAAAATAGTGATTTTAAGTAGAATTTTTCTGAATAAATTAATTTTTTAATGGGACTGAAACAAGAAACATTTTTATTTTAGACGATTGAAAATAATGTTTGGTTTCAATAATTTATCTTTTTGTTTTTTATTTTTGTTTCGATTTTTTTTTATTTGAATGAATAAATTTTGATTCAGTCTAAGAATTTTTGCTTTCTTCAAATAATTTCGTTTCATTTAAGTAGTAGTTCAAGTAGTCTAATAATTAATTTTTAGTTAAATAAAATATTTTAGTCTAAACTTTGTAATACTGAATAACTTTTTAACTAATTTTTAATAAATTCAGATAATTTTGATCCATATCTTTTTGTTTTGTTTTAATTATATTTTTCTTTTAATTTTTCTCAACTCGTGTATACTGATGTTTTATGAAATTAATTAAATGGTTGACATAAGACTTGCGTGAAAGATATGAAGATTGCATATAATAGCCGCATAGCCATCAATCGAAAGTTGTTACACGAGTTTTCTAGAAAATCGACCAGTCAACACTGACACTCGCGAGACGACGATCATTTTATAGACACAAATATATACGCACACACATCTCGATAGTCAAGTTTCGTGTACGTGACTTCGATCTCTGATCCCAATTGATGTGAAAAAAATCGTTTAAAAAAATAAAAAAAAACAATTGGAATGTAGAAGTAATTTTTTTATGGAAAAAAATTGAAATTAAAAATAAAAATTAAGAATTAAGAAATAGAAGAAAAATTTGTCAAAATTGAAATTCTTTTTCTTTTTCAATTTAAATGAAATTGCGTATGATGATGTGAAAAATAAAGCTTTTGCAAATTTGAATTTCTCATATATACTGGAATTACTTACACTCTAGGCCATAAGGACATCGTTAAGATTATATTTAGGCATCGTAAAAGAAAATATGTGCTCGTTGGAGCCAAGTCACTCATTACGTGAGACAGCATTAAGAGAACTTGCTGAGGAACGTTTTTGTAAAATTGTTTGTAAACCGCGATGAACAATGATATCTGATCTATATTTTTGGACAGGGAAATTTGCACTTCATTTAGTTGAATTTTCCGAAAGTCATTCTTTATTTAAATAGTTCAAACACTTTTCGTTTTATCCGAAAAATATTTGTCTATTTAATATTATTATTACTATTATTTACTAAATTATTAATTACACCACTAATTAATTAAATTATTAATTAAACTACTAATTAATTAAATTATTTATTAAACCACTAATTAATTAAATTATTTATTAAACTACTAATTAATTAAATTATTTATTAATTAAACGTTTTAATTATTAGTAATTATTAGTGAAATAATTCGTGGGTTCATTAACTATACATTAATTGTTTGGAAAATTTAATAATTAGTTAATTAGTAAACAATTAGTTTGTTAATAATTTGTTAATTAGTAAATAATTAGATAGTTAGTAATTACTCAGTAAACAATTTGTTATTTAGTAAATTATCACACAGTAAATTATGTGTTAAAGAATAATTAGTTAGTAAATAATTAGTTAATAAGTGAATAATTGATCAGTAATTAATTGGACAGTGAATTATTAGTTAGTCAATAATTTGTAAATTAGTAAACAGGTAGTGAATAATTAAATATTAAATAATTATTTAGTAAAAAACTAGTGAATATTTTATTAACGTAAATAATTGTTAATTAGTAAACAATTAGGTAGTGAATAATTAGGTATTAAAAATAATTATTTAGTAAACAATTAGATAGTCAATACTTCGTTAGTAAACAATTTGTAAATTAACAATTTACAAATAAATAACAATTTACAAATAAATTACAATTTACAAATAAATAACAATTTATAAATAAATAACAATTTACAAATAATTAACAATTTACAAATAAATAACAATAACAGTTTATAATTAGTTAATAACCATTTTGTTTATTAGTAAATAATTAGATAGTAAATAATTAGTTAGAAAATAATTAGTAAGTCAGTAGTTTGATACTTAATAATTAATTAGATTGTAGAGAATTTAATTAGTAAATAATTTTTAATTAGTAAACAATTAGATAGTGAATAATTAGGTATTGCAAAAGTATTTAGTGAATACTTAAATAGTCAATAGTTCGTTAGTAAGTAACTTTTAAATTAACAATTAGTTTGTAATTAGTTAATAAACATTTTGTTTATTAATAAATAATTGAACAGTAAATAATAATCAGTTAGACAACAATTAATAAGTCAATAATTTGATACTTAATAAATAATTAGATTTGAAATAATTTATTAATTAGTAAATTATTAGTAGTAAAAAATTAATTACTTGGTAAATTATTAATAGTAAACAATAATATATCAAATAAGTGTTTAGTAAATAATTTGTTAATCATTAAATAATAATTTAGTAAATATTTAGTTGATAATTAATAAACATTTTGATAATTAATAAACATTTTGATAAATTAGTAAATAATTCGATAATTAGTAAATAATTCGATGATTAGTAAATAATTTGATGATTAGCAAATAATAATTAGACAGTTATTTATTTAAGTCGTAATACATTTTTTCTTTAATTAAATAATTACAACAATGAAATAATTAATTTTTTCAAAAAAATAATTTTCTATTTTTAAGATAATTGTTGGTGTTTATTGTTAGAAAGGAAAATTATTATTAAAATTAATGAATGTTAGGATTATTATTTAGCATGAATAAGTTCTTTGTGATGAGAAATTTTGAAAGTTATATTATTATGCCAGACTTGTATTCTAATTATATTCCTTGAGTTTTGATTGTGTGAAAATGTGACGATTGCTCGTGGACTAATTCATAATTCAAAGTCGAGTATTAAAATGACGATGCTTTATAATACACAAACACGCTCATAACATGTGTTTCTGTTCACTGACGTTTAAAAATAATTTAAATTAATGAACGGAACAAATAAATCAGTGTTGTTGCATTCGTAAGGAATATTTTATTTATTCAATCAAAATGTTGAAATTGTTTTCACACGGAATGGAAATTTTTCATATTGCGTTTATTTTTTTTATTATAAATTATTTCTTTACAGGAATTTGGAAATTCTTTCTAAAATAGAAAAATTTGGAAATTTTACAGCAAATAAAGAAAGAAATAAATTGGGAAATTTTTTCAAAAAAAAATTAAAATTAAAATTATAATTTTCATCGAAATAATAATTGATAAAAATAAATTTTCATGAGAATTAAATTGATATTAATTTGAATTTAAATTAATTTGTAGTCTTTGATTAATTAAAATACGAAAGAGACGTTGAAAAAACAGAACCTTGATACAATTTTTTTTACAACTTTGATAAAAATTTATTCGCTGGGAAATGATTAGTATTTTTTTTATAGAATGATTTTTAAAGCAGCACAGGGATGGGAATGGACTTTAATCAAAGTCTTTTTTAGCATGCTCGAAAGTAATAACGTTATTTATCAGTCGTACTTTAGTTAGTAATAAACTTCAAAGGAATTAAACTTTCATCTAAATAGCATAAAAAAATCTAGTTATCAGTAATGAGCCCAGGGACTCGTTCTTCACGACGCGATCTCCTGTTCGCTTATGCGATTACTCGGAAAAGATTGTGAGCTCCTTGAAATTTGCCACTAGGAAAGTCACTAATGAACTGTATTGATAAAAAATGTAAAGAAGTTCGAAAAAAATATTCCTGAAAGACTGTTTCATAGATATATACGTGTATATTTATAAATATAACTGTCAATGTAAAAAGGAAAGGAGAAAAAAAAATTCCGTGCAAACTCAAAATTACTGAGAATTGTGACTTTTTCTAAAATTAAAAATATAAAATCTAGTTGGACTAATTCAGTTTCAGTTTAAGTTTAAATTTTGCGAAAATTTTACATGGTACTATAAAGGAAATACTCTTTGAATTTGAGTTAGTAAAAATGTTTAGAAATTTTATTTATTGATTGACTTTTTGCTTTTTCACAAATTAAAAAACTTTAGTAATAAATTAGTAAATTTTAGTAATAAATTAGTAAATTTTACTAATCAATTTGTAAATTTTAGTAATAAATTAGTAAATTTTACTAATCAATTTGTAAATTTTACTAATCAATTTGTAAATTTTACTAATAAATTTGTAGAATTTACTAATTCAAAAAGTCTATCAATAATTTAAATTAGTAAACGTTTTTATGAATAGACAGAAATTTTTTTGCATAAGTTTTAGTTAAAATGACTAATTGGGATTATAAATTTAAATTAGTTGATTTTTAGCAATTGAATTTGGGTTAATTTTTATCCAGAATGGACTAATTCCTGGTAGACAAACACTTACAGTAGTTAACAAATAATTTGCCAACAGATTTAATAACTAATTCAATTAGTCGATTTTACCTATTTTCATATTTATTTACTAATATGTAGTTGAGGCTAACTAATTTTTAGTAAAATTTACTTTTCAGTTAATATTAATTTTTAGCTTAAAATACAGACTATTTTTTTTATTTTAATCTATTGGATGAGTAGTTTTATTCTAATTGAAAAAAATTGATTTCTAATCGGAAATAAATTCGAGGCAAACCTAACAATAGTCAATATTTTTTTAAGAAAATAAATTTCTAGGCTGAATTATTATTTGTTTAATTACTTTTTTGTAAATACTTTCCTGAAAGTTATTAATTTTCATTAATTAATTTTGCAAAAGTAGTTCAATTTTTATTATTTAATTTTATAAATGCAATTAAATTTTATTAATTACTATTGTAAAAGATATTTATTTTTATTAATTACTTTTGTAAAAGTAATGTATTCTTAATGATTACAAGGTTGCTACGAAATCTGAAAACCTTGAAAACCTGGAAATGTCAGAAAAATTAAAAAAAAATGAATAAAATCTGGAAAAGTTAGAAAATTTTAATCGAAATTATGGAAAACTGTTATTTCTAATTGAATTTATGCTTGAAATCTAATTTCACTTAAATAAAATTCTTTTGTAACAATTCAATTCATTTTCAAAATAATTTTGTCAAAACTCTTCGTTGAAATTTAATTAATTTCAAAAATTTGTCAAAATTCAATTATTTTCAATGTTGAATAATAAAATTTTCCAAAATAATTGAATTATGTAAAATGAATTTTAATAAAATTTGTCTCAAGAATTTAATTATTTTCAAAAGTAAGAAATTCTTCGCAAAATTCAAATCATGTTAAAAAATTAACAAAAATTAAAAAAAAATTTTAGTCAAAATGTCAATTATCTTTATAAATAATACAATTTTTCTTTGAAATTCAAATATTTAGAAAAATTTTAATAAAGTTGTTAAACAATTTTTAAATTTATTTTTTACAATATTCAAATTTACGTAATTTTCATTATTCGTAAATTCCTCAATTACATATATGTAAGGAAATAAAAATTTCAAATTTTATCTAAAATTTTAATTGAAATTCATTTTAAAAATCAGTTGTTATCAGAAAATTCTACGAGAATTCAATTATTTAAATACAAAGAAACATAATTTATTGAATAATTTAATTTTTCTAAAAATTCAATTCTCGTAAGGAATTTTATTATCAACTTTTTTAAATAATGGAATTCTTATGCCAAATTTTAATAAAATTTTAAAGAATAATGACATTTTTTGAGAAATTCGATTCAAATTGTATTAAAAATAATTGAAATTCTGCAATGATTTTTTTAATTTTTTAGTTTTTAGAAAAATAATTGAAATGTTTCTTAAAATTAAATTTTCATAGAGAATTTTATCAACAAATTTTTAAATAATTGAACTCTTGACAAATTTTAATTAAATTTTTAGGAATAATTACATTTATCAATAAATTTGATAAAAATTTTACATATGTTAAAAATAATAGAAATTCTGACAAAAATATTATTAAATTTTTTCAGAAATGTTTGAATTTTGGAGAAAAATTTTATTATTTATAAAAGTTATTGAAAATTGACGAAAATTTTTGTAAATTTTTAAACATAATTGGATTTTTGCAAAGAATAATTATATAACTTTTGAAAATAATTGAATTTTTGAAAAGAACTTTATTAAAATTTATTTTTTAATAATTGAATACTTTTGTTTAATTCTATAGAAATTGTAGGGATTGAAAATATTTGATTTTTAACAAATTATTTGGAAAAAAATGAAGAAAAAAATGTAAAATTGTTGAAATTAATTTAATTCTTTGAAGAATGAATAAAAAAAATTTAACTGTGAAAATCCAAATTTCTATGTGAAAAAAAATAATGATTAAATATTTATTTAAAAATAAAGTTATTGATGTTGTCGAATAATAATTTAATATTATATACAGTATTATTATATAATTATTATTATATAATTATTATTATTATTATTATTATTATTTTATTATATTATTTTAACTTAATAATAATTTTTGTTGTCGAATAAGTTTCTACTTAATAAAAAATTTAGTTTTAAAAATCTAGAAAAATTCTATTTTTTAACCTAGATAACCTCGACAAGTCAGTGCACCCAGAGAAAATTATTATTTAAACCAAATATATTTTATTTGACTTAAATAAACGTATATTTGTCTCAGGACCAACTAGACTTTTTATTTGTTTTAAACAAAATTTATATTTGATTTAAATAAAACTTTTTATTTGTTTTAAATAAAATTTCATTTAAACTAAATAAAATTTATTTGAAACAAATAAAAAGTCTAGTTGGTTCTGAGACAAATATACCATTTCTCTGGGTGTGAATTTCAATAAAAAGCGTTGCAAACTTTACTGAGAAACCTTATACTTAATTCAAATAGAAAAATAATGTTAAGTGATTATGTTTAATTGAAATTAGTTTGTAACTTTAATCCCAATATATAAAAAATATCTACTGTTTTGATTCTAAAATATTATTTGCTTGAATAATTATAATTAATAATTATAATTAATCTACACCCAGAGAAATGGTATATTTGTCTCAGAACAACTAGACTTTTTATTTGTTTCAAATAAATTTGATTCATTTTAAATAAAATTTTATTTAACTCAAATATATGTTTTATTTATGTCAAATATAAATTTTATTTAAAACAAATAAAAAGTTTAGCTGGTTCTGAGACAAATATACGTTTATTTAAGTCAAATAAAATATATTTGTTTTAAATAATAATTTTCTCTGGGTGTATATTTAATTTAAACATAATTGTTGTTTTGATTTAAACAAAAATATGTTTTAAAATTTTGTTTGATTCAAACTTAAAAGTTGGTTAGAAAAAATTTAAAAACAACCACAACTTATCTTTGAATTAAATATATTATTTCTTTAAATGAACGAAAAAATGTTTCAATTAAACTTAAATATATTTCACTGTATAGCAAAGATATTTTAAGTTTGATTGAAAGAAAATATGTTTAAATCAAATGAATCGTTTTCTCAGTGTTTAATTGCTTTCGTCAATGCAATTAATTTTTTTTTATTACTTTCGAAAACGTAATTCATTTCTGTTAATTGCTTTTCACTCTAAAAAAAAGGTATTAATTTAGTATCAATTTTCGTACTAAATCGTATTTTGGTTCTGCGTTTTAGTACTGAAATCAGCTCTAATTATAATTTTTTTACAGTATTGTAAACGTAACTAATTTTTATTAATTACTTTTATAAACATAATTAATTTTCATTAATTACACCCAGAGAAATGGTATATTTGTCTCAGAACCAACTAGACTTTTTATTTGTTTCAAATAAATTTTATTTGGTTTAAATAAAATTTTATTTATCTCAATTATATGTTTTATTTATGACAAATATAAATTTTATTTAAAACAAATAAAAATTCTAGTTGGTTCTGAGACAAATATACGTTTATTTAAGTCAAATAAAATATATTTGGTTTAAATAATAATTTTCTCTGGGTGTACTTTTGAAGAGTCATTATAAATTAATTTAGTAAAAATAATTTTTCCTAAGTTCATTCGTCGTTTGATACACTGAAAAAAACATTTATTTGATTCAAATAAACGATTATTTGACTATTGTCAAATAAATATTTACTTGAATCAAATAATTTTTCTTTGAATCAATTAAATAGTATTTGCTTCAAATACTGAAATATTTGATTTAAATACAATTTATTTGATTAAAATACAATTTATTTGATTCAAATACTGAAATATTTGATTCAAATACTGAAATATTTGATTCAAATACTGAAATATTTGATTCAAATACTGAAATATTTGATTCAAATACTGAAATATTTGATTCAAATACAATTTATTTGATTCAAATACTGAAATATTTGATTCAAATACAATTTATTTGATTCAAATAAAAATTATTTGAGTCAAGTAAATATTTATTTGCGATAATAGTCAAATAATCGGTTATTTGAATCAAATAAATTTTTTTTTTCAGTGTATAGTGTAGGAAACTTTCTTGCGCTCGATTGTTTTCTTTAAGTCTCCAGAATAAAAGTGTTAATACTCTATTTCTCTCTTGGTATTTTCTTCTTCCTTTTTCCTTATGAAAATGCATAAGAAGTTTCTGATATTTGAAAATGCCTCTGAAAGGTTTTTCATGCTCGTCATTAAAAAAAAAAAATAAGAAGAAGAAGAAGAAAAAAAAAGAAAAAATTCTCCTCTTATTCACCGGGAAATTCATTAATTTTATAAAAGGTATCGGAAGGCGTCTTGAGAAAAATGAAAATGAGTAGAACAGTTTGAGTGTCGTCAGACAAGATTATATAGCGGCGGACTTGCGTCCAAGCACGGTGAATTCGTCGAATGAGAGGCGTTCGCGGGGTGGTCTCACGAAGGACTTTCCGTGGGGTTGGTTTGGGGGTGGTAAAACGGTATGCAAAACAGGCGGCGAATTTAAACGGTCCTGCGCAGAGAATAGCCTCACCTCGTGGTCGTCGTCGTCTCTCTCTCGCTCTCTGTCTCTCCCCCACCTCCTCTGCTCTTCTATCTCTCCCTTGAATAGAATTTCACTATCTCCCCCTCTCTCTCTCTTTTTCACATACACAAACGGTATCACTCCCCCTCTCACACTTCAATGGCATCCAAGTGCGTGCACATTTACACACTTGACACAACGTCACCGCCACCGCTGGCTCTCTCTCACGTGTCACGATACAAACACGTATGTCAGGTGCTTTACAACACTCTTCTTGTAGCTTTACCTTTGAAACCCTTTCTTGTCAATTGGAGACAATTTCTTTTTGAATAGTAATTTTTTTTTATTGTATTCTAATTTTTTTTCGAAAAAAAGGGTTAATTTGGAATTATTATTTTTTTTTTGATTATTTTTTTCACACGGCAATCGGGTAAAAATGGCTGCTAGCCGCTCCGGCGCGTCTGAGCTACTGGCTTGCCTCCCTCGTTTAGGTCCGCACACATACCACTAATTTTACAGAGACGCTTCAATACACTTGCACACACCACCCACACGCGGTGGTTACACATGCGCACATACATTCACTCACCGATTGCGAGTGAGGAACGTGTATTATACACATTCGGGGAAAAAAAAGCACGAAGAACCCCTTTCGCGCGCTTGTGTTTACGCGCAGAAACAGCTGAGTGCACGCACTCTTCGTTTCCTGGTTTTTGCATAGAAAAATTTCTTTCTACAAGCACTAATTTTTCTAAAAATATCAAATTTTATTTATTTTTTCTCAATTTGATATCTTTGGAAAAACTGTTAGGTGACATCGAATAATAATGTAACTTTTACTATTTGCTGTAAACAGGGTTGCCACGGATCTCGGGCACCTGAAATTGTCATGGAATTTTTTGTCAGTCATAAAAAACCTGCACGCAAAAAAACCTTTAACTGGAACAGCTATTAATTTCGCTGAAATAGCGAAAGTATTCGTTAAAATAACTATATATTATTATCCCCAAGTTTTGAACGTTCAAATGAACGAAGTACACTGAAAAAAAATTTATTTGATTCAAATAACCGATTATTTGTCTATAATCAAATAAATATTTACTTGAATCAAATAATTTTTATTTGAATCAATTAATTAGTATTTGCTTCAAATGCTGAAATATTTTATTCAAATACAATTTATTTGATTCAAATAAATTTTTTTTTCAGTGTATTTTTTAATGAAGAAATTTTAATAAATTACTAATCATAAAAACATTTATGAACTGAAATATTACGTTTACAAACTCAGTAATTAATTTTTTAAATAGTGAAGCAAAACAATTGCAATAAAAGTTTAATTTTTAGAAGAAATAAATAAATTTCGTTCATTTGAACGTTCAGAACTTTAGGATCCTTATATATTTCGCTAATATAGTGAATTTTATAGTTGTTCCAGGTGAAGATTTTTTTTCATCTGGAATTGTCAGGGAATTTTTTGTCATTCCTGGAAAACATGGAATTGTCAGAGAATTTTATAAAATCCCATTCTAAAAACTCAATTTCTTGTATTTGAATGTTAAAAATCTCAAGTTTGCAAGTGAACATTGTACAACTTTTTGATTTTAAATTTTGTAGCTTACAGTTCATGTATTTCTAAATTTTAGTTGCTTCTGGTCAATATTTTCCTCTGCATAATTTTAAAATTAATATTTTTAAATGCATTTTATAAACTCAAAAATGTTGTTAAAATATTGAAAATACTCGTTCAATTATGAAAAATTCTAAACAAAACTAAATTTTTAAATTCGTATGAATTTTCTCTATATGTGACGCGGACAGTTAAAAGGGATCTACGCTCCGAAAAAATCGATTTTCACTTTTTTATTTATTCTTATAGTAAATAAGCCGCTCTTTTCAACGCAATAAACCGAAGCTTTCTAGCTGCATTACTTTTCTCACAATTTCACTTCAAATTTAGGTACTTTGACAAAAAACAGTGCAAAAAAACTAACTTGGTAAACTTCGAAGTCGTTTTTCTCGAAATCTTTTTTTCGGGCCGTAGGTCCCTTTTAACTGTCCGTGTCACATATATTTTCTTCTAATTTAAAATAAATGTTGTGCAATCCAAAGAATTATACCTTAGAAGCATAAAATTATAGGTTATATTCGAAAGTTTTGGAATTAAATTACACAAAGGAGATTAACTTCTTATAAACATATAATATTAAAATCTTCATTTACAATTAAAAGAAATTATCAAAATTAACTTTGGGTTTGCCAAATTAAACAAAAACTCTTAATTGGGCTAAAAATAACACACACGTAAACTTAAAACGATTTGATTTTAAGGTATTGATGATATTGGTATTGATACGAGGTATTGATGAGGTATTGATATTGATTTTACACTTTTCTCTGGAGTGTATTACAAACAATCTTTTGAAATTTTACCTAAAATTGTAATTATTTATAAAATTAAAAATTAATAAATTATATGTTAATAATAATTACCTTGAAGGCTTTTTTATTTTTTGTCTTAATTCGATAAAAATTGATCAAAATAATTTTATTTTTTTGTCATGAAATTTTTTAATAAATTGTCTGGAAAACCTGGAAATGTCAAGGAATTTTATAAATCTTGAAAAAACCTGGAAAAGTCAGGGAACTTTTACCGAAATCCTGCAAAATTGTTGTTTTTCAAAGTTGTTCTATGTTTGTTCTTGAAATCTAGTTTTAAATACTGAAATATTTCAAAAATTAATTATTTAATTTTAGAAGAATTGCGTTCACAATTTTTATAAGTGGATCGATTTCAAAAGGTTGTAATTTACAATTTTAGAAAATTTCTATTTTAAATTAATTTAATTAGAAATCTTGAGGCACGTAGATTTTTGAAAAATTTTAATAATTCAAATTCTACTGAAATTAGTTAAATTTTTTAATATATATTTAATTCATTATTCAAAATAATGGATTTACAGAAGAATTTTGGTCAAAAACACTAAAAAAATAAAGTTTTGAAATAATTACAAATTTATTTTTTGAAAATTAATTTATTTAAAATATTTTACTAAAATTCTTGGAGAAATTTCATTTACTTTCATAAACTTTCTTCTATTCAATAATTTTTATTATCTACTACTTTAATAAAATTTACCAAAAGAATTTAATCATTTAAAAAATTTGTTTAAATTCAATTACTTTCAGAAATTGTAATAACTTTTTTTGCAAAATTCAATTATTTTCAGGAGTTTTTATAAAATTCTTTGTAAAATTTAATTTTCAGAAATTTTAATAAAATGCTTTGCAAAATTGAATTATTTTTAGGAATTTTAATAAAATTATTCAGAGAAATTCAATTATTTTCAAGAATTTTAATAAGATTCTTTGCAAAATTCAATTATTTCTAGGAACTTCAATAAAATCCTTTACAAAATTAAATTATTTTCAGAAATTTTAATAAAATTATTTTAAAAAATTCAAATATTTTTAATACAATTTTAAACAAATAATTAAATTTCTCGAAAAATGTAATTATTCTTATAAATTTTTATTAAAATTTGTCAAGAATAGTCAATTTATTATTTAAAAATTTGTTCATAAAATTCTGCATAAAAATTCAATTTTAAGAAATATTTAACTGTTTAATGTAATTTTGTTATTTAAATAATTGAATTGTTGGAGATTTTTCTAATAAATATTGATTTAAAAGTAAATTTCAGGTCAAATTTAGATCATGTCGTTCAATATTGAAAGCAGTATAGTATGAATTTTTAGAAATAATTGAATTTTAAATAGGTTTCTAATTAAAATCTTTAAAAATTTGAATTCTTCATATTTTTAATGAGCAATTCTGTAAAATTCTTTCAAAAAGTTTAATTGAATTTTCTTTAAATCATTATTTTTATTTTTATTTTCTAGTACATATCTAGTTGAAGAATTTTCTAATAATCGAAATTTCACATAAAATTGAATTGTAAACAAATTGATAATTCTGGAAAAAAAACTTTTTCCAATATAATTATTAAAACATCTATTTAAAGTTGAATTTTAGTTAAACATTTTAGAATTTAATAATTGAATCAAAAATGTCAAAGTTTTGACTAAAAATAAGGGAGTTATTTAATTTGGTAAATTATAAATGTTGTTTTAAAAACCTGGAAAAATTCCGTTTTTTAACCTGGAAAGCCTGGAAAAGTCAGGGAATTTGAAAGGAGTAAAATCATGGCAAGCCTGTAATCTTTAAAAAAAATTATGTGGAATTTAGTAAAGTTATATTAAAATTGAATCGAAATTACTGATATTTGATATAATTATACGAAATTTCACATAATTTTTTTCAAAGTTAGTATTTTTTATATCAAAATTTCGGTTTGTTGCACTTTTTCCCCAAATTTTAAAATACTTTTAGAAAATTTAATATACATTTTCTGTCAGTGTAAGTATGTAATATGTTGATAGTAATATTATAATAATTAGAATACTAAGAAGAATAAGAATAATAAGAATAATATTAATAATAATAATAATAATAATAATAATAATAATAATAGTAAATATTAATTTAATTTAAATTATTACTAATAAAGAAAATTATTTATTTGAAGTAATAAATTAGATAAATAGGAAGAAAGACACTAATTCCCTGATAAGGAAAATAAATATATTAATTCCACTCTTTCACGACTAACTCTATTAGATCCATGAATCCCATTGATTTTATTTCTTCTATTGAAATACAAGAAAATTGGCATCCGGGACAATCAATCTAAAGCTAGATCACATCACTCAGGAGAAATCAAGCACCCTTCTCTCTCTCTCTCTCACTCCATGGACCCCCAACTACCCCCCTCCTATATAAGACAGTTTATTCGGCATTTATCGAAAAACAGGGAAATCCCACTAAATCAATCGACTTTTATTTCCAAGATTTTTTTTTTGGCAATATTACCGCGATTGCCTGCAGGAAGCATAGCTCGTATAAGGAATCACATCGACTTAAACGTCTGGTGAAATTGCCGAATCTCAATTTCCCTCTAAAGGATCGTGAAATCGAGCGATCGTCGCTTTCAAACCACATTTAAGGTGTATTTTCACATCCGATGCCAATATACACGTATATTTGTATGAATTTTCCTTTTTTTTGGGTGAATTGGAAAAAAAAGTTTCTATCACGTATCGTGAAATTTTTGACTCAATGGTTCAATTTTGGGAGGCGAAAAGCGGCTATAGTGTCTATTTCGGTCATATTCGCTTCGTTGGTGAAAAAAAGTGGCTAAAAGATACTCTCTTGAAATAAATTTCCCTACATTGAAAAAAAAAATTTATTTGATTCAAATCATTCAAATTATTTGAAAAATATTTAATTGATTCAAATACTTTTTAGTTGGATCAAAAAAATATGTATTTGATTCAAATAACTTAAATTATTTGAATCACACTTATTTGAACCAAATAAATCGTATTTGATTCAATTAAATAATTATTTGAATTGAATAAATGAATTTATTTAATACTAATAATGAGTTACTTAAAACTATTATTTTATTTATTTCACTCAAATACTTCGTATATTTGATGCAAATAAAAATTATTTGACACAATAAATTTATTTTATTGATTCTAATAAACTTAATTATTTAATCCGAATAATTCATTATTCATAGCAAATACACTATTTTATCAAGACAAATAAAAAAATATTTCAATCAATTAAATAATTATTTGAAACGAAAATAATGAATTACTTGAAACTCATTTATTTGTTCATTTATTTATTTCACTTAAATATTTCATTTATTTAATACAAATAAAAAATGTTTCGACAAATAAATGTGTTATTTAGATACAGAATATACGACATTGGCATTCATAAAGTAGATCAGCCCGAGTTCTCACCAAGTCTTTAGTGGCCGTGTGGCTTAAATAGGTGCGTCTATAGGCTTGCGGTCAGCGTTATGGGCGGGGGGACGTGAGTTCGATGCCACATGCGAGCGAATATTTTTCATTCTTCGTTTTAAGCGTTATATAAAATAATAAAATTGTGTGTTGTGTTGAGAATAAAAACTGTGTGAACATGTTTATAAATAATGTTGAAAGTCTGTTAAAAAATCAGTTAATATGTATAATATAATAAATGAATATAGTATAATAATATATTAATAAATTTAAAAAATACTAAATATTAAAAAACAATTTTTGTATTAAATAAAGAATGAAATACTTTTCATATTTAATTCAAATAATTATTTATTAGCTTGAAATATTACATTTATTTGATTTGAATAAATTAAATAATTGATTCAATTAATTATTTATTGGTTTGGAATATTCCATTTATTTGAATTGAATAATTTGTATTTGATTCAAATAAATAGTTATTTGATGCCATAAAATCAAATATTTATAGGTCAAATAAATATGTATTTGGTTCAAATACACATTTATTGGATTATAACCAAATAAATGATTTATTTGGATCAAATAATTTTTATTTCATTCAAATAAATTTTTTTTCACTATAGTGAAAATTAATTAATGAAATACACTGCTAATTAATGAAATACACTGCTAATTAATATATTTGGAAAATAATTTGATTTTATTTATTAAATAATTTTTTATTTTCTTAGAAAATGATTTTTATTTGTATACAAAGTGATTTCGATTTATTTACGAAAATGTTTTTGATTTGTTTACAAAGTGATTTTGATTTATTTACGAGAATAATTTTGACGTATTTGCAAAATGATTTCGATCTATTTAGAGTATAATTTTAATTTATTTACAAAATGATTTTTACTTGTCTTGAAAATGACTCGGTTTTATTTTCAAAATTAAAATTATTTTACAAAATAATTTCGAGCGAGACTGATTGTTATTTTAATTGAAAAAAATAATGTTTAAATTTTGAGAAAATAATTTCTTGATTGAGGAAGAAGTGGGCATTTATGTACTAAGTAGTAAAAGATGAGTATGAGGAGACTCGTTTTGTATATGTATGTCTTGCTTTATCCGTCCGTAACTACTAAGAATAGCTAAAATGCGTCTTGACGAATCTTGAAAGTGAATCTTCTTTGACAGAACCTCTATTGAAAATGAGATAATTAACTTTCACAAGAGATTTTTTCTGAAAATCGTAACTCTAAAAAAAAATTTTAAATAGGTATGAAGTATTAACAAATACTAACGAAAATTAAACACTGGAAAAAATTTATTTGATTCTAATTAAAAAAAATTAAAATTAAAATTAAAATTTGATTAAATTTATTTACTTGTCTATTATTAAATAAATATTCGCTTGAGTCTAATTTTTATTTAAGTTAAATAACAATTTTATTTTCATAAATAGATTCAGTATTTGAAGCAATTACAAGCAATTGTTCAAATAAAAATTGTTTGATTCAGATTAATATGCGAAAATATTTAATTTGTTTCGAGTAAATATTTATTTAATTTAACTAAATATTGGGTTCAAGTAAATATTTTTTTATTCCAAGAAAATATTTATTTAATAATAGACAAGCAATCGGTTATTTAAATCAAATTTAATTTTTTTACAGTGTCCTTGCTTTGTTGAAGAAAAAATTATATTGATAAATAATAATGACAAATAATGAAAATATTTATAAAATTTTTAAACTTTTGCTTCTATGAAAAAATCTAAAATTCAAATCTATTGGGGGTCGAAAGATTATAAAAATAGAAACTTTTGTAGTCGTGAAAGAAAAAAAATTAATTCAATAAAAACTTTTCTAGGAACTGCGAAAAAAATTGGTTTTGCCCTTAATAAAGCCCTATTTGAAGAAAAACAATGAAAAACAGAAAATATATAGGAAAATTGTGGGGAAAAAAATAAATACTTCCAATGATCTAGGGTCACGAATACTGTAAAGCTTCAACTTGAACGTAATTCACTGTAACGCATGGCGAAAGGTTCACTCGAGTGAGATAAATGTTGTCTGAAATGAAGTGGTTCCCATTAAAATAATTATCGGGATACGCTTATTGAATCACTATAATATGTTGTACAACCGGGTTACCAGTTACATTTTATCTAGAATTTTCAACTAGTTTTATTTACATACCAACCACTATCGCTCAGATGATATTAATTTATTATTCAAATCTCTCAACTTGGGTCAATATTTTTCTTCAATTAGGCTAATTCTAAATTGATCGTTTAGAGTAAACGACACTTGTTTTACATTTTATGTATAAATTGATATTTCTTTACATAATAATTTAGGCGATCAGTGGAAAAAAATTTTTTTTTGATTCAAGTAAACATTTAATTATACGCAGATGAAAAATTTTATTTAAATCACTCTCTAAATTTGAATTAGGAAAAATTTTACTAATTATTAGAATTAGTGACATATTTTTTGCTTTTGAATAAATAAAATTTGATAATAAAATAGTGGAAATTACTTTATTTTTTAGTACTCTCTAAATTTGAATTAGTTAAAAATAATTAATTGTTATTTAAAAAAAATGTAGTTTTAGTCATTTTTTGTATTGTTTCAATAAGTACACGGAAAAATCCTTTAACTGAAACAGCGGTTACTTTCACTGAAATAGCAAAAGTATCCGTTGCAATAACTAGAAATTTCGTTAATATAGTGAATTTTGTAGTTGTTCCAGATGAAGATTTTTTTTCTTGTTTAATTTAACTAATTTTTCAACTATTTTTTGCGGAAAATCAGTGATTTTTTAAACTGATTCAGACGCAAAAAAAACCGTCACTAATTGTCAGTTAAAACCGTGATTTTTAATTGATTAAAATTAAAAGAGTAAATTTATTAATTCAAAAGCAAAAAGTCAGTTATTAATCCAAATTAGTATACAATTTTATATATTAAAATTTAGGGAGCAAATATCATCTATTTGATATAAAAGAATATATGTGATATTTCTAAATAAAACTAATAAATATAAATTAATTTTAAAATAAATAAATAATAAATCTTTAAGTTAAAAACTGGTTAATATAATTAGGCCCAAGTTAGGACCCTCTTGGTTTTTTAAATTTACTAATTTATTATTGTCTATATTTATTAAAGTATTAATATTCACAAAAAAAGAAAATAAAAATCAGGCTTCGTACGTATTTCCTAAAAGAATTCAGTTATTTAAAAAAAAGTTTATAAAATTCTTTGCAAATGTTCAGTTATTTAAAGAACAATTTTCATGAAATTTTTTGAAACAAAAATCAATTCTTTAAAAAGATTTTCGTAAAATTCTTTGTGAAAATTAAATTATATAAAAAAACAACTTAAAAAGTTAAAAGTTAAGTTCTTTAAGTTCTTCTGAAGAAACTTAATTATTTTTTTATAATAAAATTCTTCTCAGGAATAATAAAAATAAGTAATTATAATAATTAATTAATTAAAAATAATACAGTATTTTCAAAAATTATAATAAAATCCGTTGCATAAGTTCAATAATTTTCATAATAATTTAATAATTTTTATTTGAATACAATAATTATTTTTAATTACTAGAATTTAATAATTATTTTCAATAAATTGTTTAATTAAGTTTCTTGAAAGAAATTATTAATTTTTAAAAATGTGAACGGAATTTTCCGCCAGAATTTAATTATTTTCAAAAGTAATAAAGTTCATAGGGAAAATTCATTTATTTTTAGTACAATTTCAATAAAATTTTTTAGTAGAATTCAATTATTTGAAAACCTTTAACAAAATTTGTTTATAGAATTTGCTTCATTTTAAAAATTGTGACAAATTGTTTATAAGAATTAAATTATTTTAAGTACGATTTTAATTAACTTTCACGTACGAAACTTAAATTGAATTTTATTAAAAAATATTGATAATAATTGAATATTAAAAGCTGTGTAATTTGAATTTTTAGAAAAAATTAAAGAATTCAATTGTTTTAAAAAAATTTCAATGAAATTGTTTGCAAACATTCATTTATAACACAATTTTCATAAAATTTCTCGAAAAAATCAATTATTTTGAAGGACAGTTACAAAAATTCTTTTTAGAAATTCCATTAATTTTTAAATTTTTTTATAAAATTTGTTGTAAAAATTAAATAATTTTCATAAGCAATAAAATTTATTGCAATGTTTTAATTATTTTTTATTTTAAGAATTTATTACTTCACGGTAAATCGTTAGGTATTAAAATAACACCAAAATGGATTAAAATAACACTAAATTGGATTATTTTAATCCTTTTTGGTGTTATTTTAATACCTAACGATTTACCGTGTTATTTTTAATGCATTTTTAATTAAGTTTCTTCAAAGAATGTAATTATTTTTAAAAATTTTAATGAAATTCTTCGACAGAATTGAATAATTTTTGTAACCAATAAAAATCATCGCAGCATTTATTTTTCATTATTGGAATTTATTAATTATTAGCAATACATTTTTAATTTAGTTTCTTGCAAGAATTTATCACAATTTTAAAAATTTTTCATTAAGTTCTTTGATAGAATTCATTTATTTTAAAATCTTTACCAAAATTTGTTAATAGAAATTACTTATTTCTAAAAACTGGGATAAATTCTTTAGAAGAATTCAATTTGAACAAATATTGAATTATTCAATAAATTATTTGTTTTTGTATTTAAATAATTGGATTCTCGTTGAACTTTCTAGTAAGAATTAAATCAAAACTTTGTTTTGAGTTTGAATTTTAGATAATAATTAAATATTAACAGCAATATAGCGTGAATTTTTAGAAATTCTCCAAGATCTTAAAGTTCTGAAAGTTCAAATAAACGAAATTTATTTATTTCTTCTAAAAATTAAATTTATATTGCAATTATTTTGCTTTACTATTCAAAAAATTAATTACTAAGTTTGTAGACGCAAAATTTTAGTTTTTAAATTTTTTTGTGACTAGTAATTTATTAAAATATCTTGAATAAAAAATATTTCGTTCATTTGAACGTTCAAAACTTTGGGATCATAATCCTCCATTTTTTTATAGCCTTAAAATTTATTTTTCAATTATTAAAATTTTTATTTTTCATGAAAGTGATTATTTTGAAAGATTTTTATTAAAAAATTTTATTTCAAAAGAAAGGTTGAATTTTTGAAGAATTATTAATTATTATTAAAATTGCACTTGTTTTTTAATGTATATGGTTATTCCAAGCATAAAATTTTTTTCGTGCTTTTGAAAAATAAATAGAGAAATATTGAAAATGTAAAGTTTTAAAAAATTATTTTCTTTTTGAATGTAATTTCGTTAATTACACCGAAAGAAAATTTAAATTTTGTAAAAGTATTTTGCAATGTTGGGGAAAAAGTGCAACAATCCGAAATTTTGATATAAAAAATACCAAACATTAAAAAAATTTATGTGAGATTTAGTAAAGTAATATTAAAATTGAATAAAAATTCTTGATATTTGATATAATTATACTAAATTTTACAACCTTTTTTGTAATGTTTTGTTTTTTGCACTTTTTCCCTAAATTGTAAAATACTTGTACAAAATTTAATATACACTTTTTTCAGTGTAGAAATTATGAAAAAATTTAGTAGTCAAATTTAATTTTTCGATAACTATTTTTTTCACTTGCTTTTCTCGATTTTTTTTACTAACTTTTCGCTATTCTTGAAAGTTAATTATTATCGACGCAACGATGCATGAAAAATGCAAAAAAGGAATTAAAATGAATCGGAAAATATTAAAACAGAAATTCCAATTTTCCCTTAACAACTATTATCCCGCAAAGCTCGTCTATAGCGCATTACAAATGTGGTAAATCTTTAATAAACTTAATAAGCAAGATTGGTCAAATTTCTTGTCGGGAATTTAATATTAATTTCCTTAGGGATAGTTCCTAAGGCTATGAAAAGCTAAATTGCAGTTCTGAATCCTTTCTGGAATGTTTTAATTAGATTGCTTAAGAAATCTTTTGAAGTTTCGTGTACATAGTTTGCTGAAGGAACAGAGGAGAAGAAGAAGATGATGATTATGATGATAGTTAAATAGTTTTCCATTAAAGACTATTTTAATTTTAATTTTTTTTTATATAATTTTACAATTACTATTTTCTATGTGTGTATACATATATGTATATTGAAAACATTTATTCAGAGTACATTGCGCCTTAATACAGTATATATATATATAGGTATTATAAATGTTCTTTTGTACCACTTTTAGAGGGTTCGCGCGATACACGTAAACGATAGCGGTGGCAATGTAAGGAGTAAGCAAAAATAAAAAAGCAAAAGCTGCTGTTGTTGGCTAAGAGCAGCTGACGCCTCGAGTTCTTTAATTAAAACTGACCGCCTGCTTTTCTTCCCTGCTTGAGCAATAACGAGATTTATTTCGTAATGCAAGTTTATATTATCAAATAAAACCACACTAATGACTTTTCTCAAATATCCTTCAAATTCCCACACCTCCCTCTTTCATAATTTCTTTCTAAAGAAAAATTAAACCCCAGAATATTTTCCATTCGGACTAAAAAATATTTCTCTCCCATAAGAAAAGGAAAAAAAGTAAAATCCAAGATAATTTATTTTCCAAAAAGGATGAAAAACTTTGATCATCCAATTAAATAGCATTTCTCAAGTCTCTGCAAGTTAAACACTCTTTTGATAAAAAAAAAAGGAAAATCGTAATCAAGCCTTTAAAAGCATGAGGAAAACTGTCAGGACGAAATAGAAAATTAAAAAAAAAGGAGGGAGGAAAAATTTTTGTAATGCTCAAAGGGAAACTTATTACGAATTCGCAAGCAGTCGCCAATTTTTTTTTTCATGCTTCGCAATTATTCGTGTCAAAGTCGCGAAATCCGAGATACACGCTTCGTGAGAAACTTAGTACAAGATAAGCTCGTTTCTAGAGGCATAAAGTTTCGTTTCGTCTATTACCAAAAGCAATTGGATCACTCGTAATTGAAAGAGAAGAAAAAAAAGAGGAGGAGGTGGAGAATAAGAAGAAGAAGAAGCATTAAAATCAAGTGCTTACGAATATAAGCGCGCACTCACAGTAAAATTATCTTAAAAGATACACTTCGTTTAAAAACTTGTTTTTCTAAAATACATTCTCCTGAACTGAATTACCCTTTAGAAAAAAGAGAGTTACCTCGAGAGAAATTTTTTGCCCGAATGAATTAATTTTACCCGACAGATTTGGTTACATTTTTTTAAGGAAATTTCGATTTAGAAACTAGTTTCAATTCTACACTGAAAAAAAAATTTATTTGATTCAAATAACCGATTATTTGTCTATAATCAAATAAATATTTACTTGAATCAAATAATTTTTAATTGAATCAAATAAATTCATTTGAATCAAATAAATTCATTTGAATAAAATATTTCAGTATTTGAAGCAAATACTAATTAATTGATTCAAATAAAAATTATTTGATTCAAGTAAATATTTATTTGATTATAGACGAATAATCGGTTATTTGAATCAAATAAATTTTTTTTCAGTGTAGTTTGGGGTTGAGTACTCAAATGTTTTGAAATAGAGGTTATTTTATGGCAATTAACTATTTTAATTTACTGACTCGTTAACCTAATTTTATTTTTACTTTGATAGATTTTTATTTTCACATTTATTGTTATTTACACTTTTAATTTTTATTTTACTTTTCACTTTAATTTCATATGTATTTATTTTTACCTCCATTTTTATTTTTTGTATCATAGATTTTAGTTTTTACTTTCGTTTCTATCTTAATTTTAATTTTCTCTTGCACTTTGATAGACTTTTATTTTCGTTTTGACGGGTTTTTAATTTCATTGGCATTTTGGTCGATTTTCAATTTTACTTTCACAGTAATTCAATTAATTGAGAATAGGATTTTCAAAAAAAATCAATTATTTAACAAAGTTTGTATACAATTCTACACAATAATTTAATTAGTTTTACTAATAATAACATTTTTCCTTGATATTGAACTTATAAAAAATGTTAAAAAAATTCTTCGAAAGTATTCAATTATTTTCAAAAGTAACAATATTTTTCAAAGAAATTCAATTCTTTTTAAATATTTTAATAACATTTTTCACAATAGTTCAATTAAAATAATAATTAATTGAATTCAATTATTTTAATAAATAATAAAATTTATCTCAGGATTTAAGATATTTTCAGTACAATTTTACAGGAATTGATTAAAAAATGAAATTATTTTTGAAAAATTACTTTCAATTCCTCGAAAAAATCAATTATTTAAAAAAATATGTTTTAAAATTCTTTAGAAACATTCAATATTCGATTCAATATTCGATTAATTTCAAATGTTTTAATAAAATTGTTCGAAAAAAATCAATTATTGTAAATACTATTTTAATTAAATTTGTTTAAAATAACTTAATTATTCTTGTAGATTTTAATAAAATTCTTTTATAAATTTAATTATTTCCATAAATAAATAATTTTTCCGAAAGAATTGAATTATGTTGACAATATCAAAATTATTCCTGAAAATTCAATTATTTTGAAGTATTTTAATAAAATTATTTGCAAAATTCAATTGTTTACATAATTGAATAAATAATTCTTGGAATGAATTCAATTATGTCGGCAATATCAAAATTATTTTGGAATATTTAATTATCTTAATCTTTAATAAACTTCTTTGCAAAATTCAATTTTTTACATAAACAATAAAATTCTTCTAAAGAATTCATTTTTTTTTTGAAATTTTATTAAAATTTTTAGATACTATTCGATTACTTGAATGAATAATAATATTTATTGCAGGATTTCAATTATTTTAATTTTAATTTTATAGAAAATGCTCAACAAAATTTAATTATTCTTAAAAATCTAATTTCAATTCCTCGAAAAAATAAATTATTTAAAAAAATTATTTTTAAATTCTTCAGAAAAATTCAATTATTTGCACAAAAAAATTTGATTTTTTTACTGGAATTCGATTACTTTTGGATATTTTAATAATAAAATCGTTCGAAAAAATTCAATTATGTCAGTAATATCAAAATTATACCGAAAAATTCAATTATTTTGAGGTATTTTAATCAAATTATTTGCAAAATTTAATTATTTACATAAATAAATAAATAATTCTTTGAAAGAATTCAATTATGTTGGTAATATAAATATTATTCCCGAAAATTCAATTATTTACATAAATAATAAAATTCTTTGCAAAATTCAATTATTTACACAAATAATAAAATTCTTTGCAAAATTCAATTATTTACATAAATAATAAAATTCTTTACAAAATTCAATTATTTACATAAATAAGAAAATCCTTTGCAAAATTCAATTATTTGCATAAATAATAAAATTCTTGTAAAGAATTCAATTTTAAAGTTGAAATTTTAATACAATTTTTAACAACTATTCAATTATTTTAATAAATATAATAAAATTTATCTCTGGATTTCAATTATTTTTATTACAATTTTATAGAAAGTGCTCAAGAAATTTTATTATTCATTCAAATTTAATTTTAGATTTTTTCGAAAAAATAAATTATTTTTAAATTCTTTAGTAGAATTCATTTATTTGCAAAAAAACATTGGAATTTTTTACTGCAATTCATTATTTTCAAATATTTTATTTGAATAAAATTGTTTCAAGAAAATAAATTGTTTTTTATACAATTTTAATTGCATTTATTTTGAAATAATTCAATTATTCTGTTAGATTTTAATAAAATTCTTTACAGAATTTAATTATTTTACATCTATGTATAATTCGTCGATAGAATTCCATTACTTCGGTATTAAAAAAAATATTTCCAAAAAATCAATCATTTTTGAGGTATTTTAATAAAATTCTTTACAAAATTCAATATATGGTAGGTGGTCACTTTTTCTGAAAAATATTTTCTAATCTTTGTCATCGAAAGAAAGCTATTTTTAATGAAATCTGTTTTCTAAAAAACTGTTTCTAACAAGTTTTGATTTCTAAAAGAAGTTTTTCTACAAAGTTATAATTTCTATTATTTATTTTCTTAAAATTTGTAAAGTTGTTTCATTTTCATTAAAGTTAGAAAATTGATTAAAAAATTAAGAGTAGGGAATAGAAACTATTTTCTCTATTTTCTGCTTCTTAATCACAATTTTGTTTACAATATAAGTTTATTTTGAAAAAAAAAGAAAAATTTTGTAAAATTCCTGTTTCTAATCACAATTTTTTAACAAAATTGTGTTCTTTTTTGTGAACAAAAAAGAAAAAAAAAATTTACATAATTTTTATACGAACATTTCCAAACTTATATTTATAAAACATTTTTTTAGAAAAATTTAAATATCTTTAGAAAAAAATGCCTTTAATTTCTATTTACTAAATACGATTTTTAACAAGATTATTTAAAAATCTTGTTAAAAATGCATAATTTCTATTTATTTTACAATTTTTTTATGAAATCTTAAGTATTTTTTTTTTTAATTAAAAATTTTTTATAAATTTTATTTCTTTATCCAATATCTATTAATTGTCATTATAAAAATTGAATATTGTTAGAAAAAACATTTGAATATCACTTTTATTCGAAAAAAAATTTTAGAAAACGACCTTTATTAGAAAAAAAAAATTTTGTAAATGACCTAGATTAGAAGAAAGAAAATTAGAAAACCACCTTTATTAGAAAAAAAAGTTTTTTAAAAATTCACCTTTATTAGAAAAAAATGTTTTCGAAAATAAAAAATTAGAAAATACATTTTAGAGAAACTGTACTTCGATCATTATCAGAATTAACAATATTCATCAAAAGAACACTGTTTTTCTAAAAATATCAAAATGATCCCCAAATGGATCAGAATGATCAAAAAATTTAAAACAAATGAGAATTTGATCCACTTTTGAAGATCAATTCGTTGCAAATTGACACTTTTGAGCTAACAGTGAACTTATTTATGTTTAAAAATATGGATTTTTCCTTAAATTATAAGGCACCTGAAGTTGGCATCGATGCTCAGCATCGAAAAGTATTTTTCCTTATTATTAGTAAAAAAAATTTAACTAATTTTACTCCTTTTATTCATCTAAAAAGTAAATACCTATTTAGCAGTATTTTTTAAACTTAAAACGTTGGAAAAAATTGAGTAATTTGTTTTGGTTTTGTACAAAAAATATTTTTCGATTCTGAGCATCGATGGTAACTTCAGGGACCTAAATTAACGTTGGTGAAGTTTACAACGTTTATTGTCAACGACTTCTGAAGAAAAATATTTTTTAAAGCACTTTTTTATAAACTTTTGTACAAAAAATAATACGTTTATTTCTTTGAATAATAATATACAAAAAAAACTATTTGAGAACAAAAATTTTTATTCTTTTTGATAAGAAAATAATTTTTTGGCTTTCAATCGTTGATCATAAACGTTGCGAACTTCACCGACGTCCTAAATTATAGAATTATAGGTGAAGTGTACAAATTTGTTTTATTATTTAAAAGAAAAGAAAAAATTGGAACAAAATCAGAGAAAATATGTAGGTGTATATATTTCGAAGGGAAAAGAGTAAACATTCTTAAGAATGTATTATCAGGATTTACATTTTTATTTCCTAGTTGAACACCTGCTTCGAAATCTCTGCGAGAGGGATATATCTTTTTATTTGTACTCTTTGGAGGTCCTTTTTTTTGCGATTTTCGCCCAAGATTTTTGCAGTTTCGAGAGATCATAAAAGAAAAGGGGAGAGCCAGCCGGTGGGTAAATTAAGGAAAACTAGTGAAATATGTAGAAAATATTGATTTGTATAGTTGCGCGTGCTCGTAAGCTATATATATATATATATACATTTACAAAACTGTGAAATCTTCTTGAGCGTCGCGACGCGGAAGTTGGTCGCACTAACACATTTCCTGAGTGCACTATTACAATTGCGAAAAAATGTATATATATGTGTGTAAACTTATATAAATATATGTATATATATTCATGCACACATGCACTATACAGGAGCGGAAAAGAAACACAGACGTCATACACGGTCAAGCTCAACACATCTTTTCCACTTGCTTTTCCACAAAGCCACAAATCACACTTCTCCCTTCAACCTTTCCAATTCCAACCCGCACCAAAGTGAAATCAAATTACGTTACACAAAACTATTTCAAATAAATCCCATCCGCTTGATTGAACACAGATTATTCTTCAAGGACAAAGAATCAATTTTAAATTCCAAGGGAAAATATTAATCATACATAATTTTCGTTGATTTATTTCGTTTTCGAAATGTTTTTATATCTGTGCTTTTCGAGTCATAAACAATTTTTTGAGGATTTTTTCTAATTCAAAATATTTCCATCCTTTTTTTGTGTTTTGATAAAGCACTAGCTTTATTGATACTTTTTGACGTTTTCTTGGCCTTGTTCATCTATTTAACTGTTTAAAACTGTATTAAAAAAAAGTTTTTGTTGATTTAAAGAAATGAGTTTCTTACGGACCCAGAGAAAAAATATTTGACTCAGAGCCAAATAGACTATTTGTTTCAAATAAATTATATTTGGTTAAAATAAATTATACTTGATTCAAATAAATTATACTTGATTCAAATAAATTATTTTCGATTTAAATACAATACAAATTTTATAAATAAAAGTAAATGAAATTTTTAAATAATAGTTTTGTTTATGTCTTCTAAACTTTTATTTAAAACAAAGATTTTTTTGTTTAATTTTTATTATATATGTATTTTTATTTATTTATTTATAATATGTATAAATATATAAATATATAAAATATATAGATATATAAAATATATAAATATGTAAAATATATAAATATATAATATTTATTTTTTATTTACATATGTATTTTTATTTAACTCAAATCAATTATATTTGCTTTAAATATATTTTTTATAATTCTTCGAAGAATTTCGTTAAAATTTATAAAAAGTGTGCAAAATAATCGTGTTTGTAAGTAATTGACATTAAATATTTCATTGTTGAATTTTGTTAAAATTTTAGAAAATTGAATAATTAGAAAAATTTTTATAACGAATTAAGAGAAAAATTGAATTCTGCCGTTAAATTATTTTGAAAATAATTAAAATTGTTGTTAAGAATTTTACTATTTATAAATATAATTGAATGAAAAGAATTTAACTTTTTTATGATATTTTTTTCTTAAAAATACATAATTGAATTTTTAAAAAAGATTTTACTATTTAAGAAAGTAATTGAACTGTTTCAAAGGATATATTAAAATTCTAGACTTTTTGAATTTTCTACAAAGATTTTACTATTTAAAAAAGTATTTTAATTGTTTCGAAGAATTTATTAATGTTTTTGAAAATAATTGAATTTTTGCTAATATTTTATTTTACTATATTTTTTATTTATTTATATTTTTTACTATATTTAAAAAAAATTGAAGTATTTCCGAGGATTTATTAAAATTTTATTTCAAAATAATTGAATTTTTAGACTAAATTGTACTATCTATAAAAAAATTGAATTTTTAGAAAGATATTATTGATTCAAAAATTAATTGGACGGTTTTGATGTATATATTAAAATTCTACTTTTTAGATTTTCTGCGAAGATTTTATTATTTTAAAAATCAATCAAATTGTTTCGAAAGATTTATTAAAGTTTTTAAAAATAATTAATTTTTTGCAAAGATTTTACTATTTACAAAAATAATTGAATTTTTAAAAACATTTTACTGTTTAAAAAAGTAATTGAACTGTTTTGATTGATTTATTAAAATTCTAGATTTTTTAGATTGCCTGCAAAAATTATTCTATTTTTAAAAATAATCGAACGGAGTTAAAGAATTTATTAAAGTTTTTGAAAATAACAGAATTTTTTTGAAAAATTTTAAAACAAATTATAATTTATTAAATATTTTATTGTAAATAATTGAAGTTTTGCAAAGATTTTACTATTTATAAAAATAATGGAATTTTTCGAAAGATTTTACTGTTAAAAAAAGTAATTGAACTGTTTTTGATTTATTTATTAAAATTCCTGCAAAAATTTTTCTATTTTTAAAAATAATCAAACTGTTTTCAAGAATTTATGAAAGTTTTTGAAAATAATAGGATTTTTTAAAAAATTTTACAACAAATTATAATTTTTTAAATATTTCATTGGAAATAATTGAATTCTTAAAAAGAATGTTATAATTTATGAAAATAATTAAATTTTTGTAAAGAATTTTATTAAAATTTAAAAAATTATAAATAAGAATAATTACTTTGAAAATAAATTAGTAATTGATTTTTTTTAATTTGAGAATTCCATTTTACGAAATTTGAATAAAATGCTTTGCAAAATTCAATAATTTTCAAGAGTCTTTATAAAATCCTTTAATAAATTTAATTATTTTCAAAATTTTTCTTCACAAAATTGAATTATTTTCAGGAATTTTATTAAAATGCTTCACAATATTTAATGATTTTCCGGATTTTAAAAAAAAATTCTTTAAATAAATTCAATTGTGTTTAATACAATTTTAAACAATTAATTAAATTTCTCGAAAAATGAAATTATTCTTAAAATTTTTTATGAAAATTTGTCAAGAAGAGGCAATTTATTATTTAAAAATTTGTTCATAAAATTCTGTATGAAAATTCAATTTTAAGAAATATTTAACTGTTTAATATAATTTTGTTATTTAAATAATTGAATTGTTGGAGATTTTTCTAATAAATATTGATTTAAAAATAAATTTCATGTCAAATTTAGATTATGTCGTTCAATATTGAAAGCAGTATAGTATGATTTTTAAAAATTTATTGAATTTTAAAAAGGTTTCAAATTAAAATTTTTGAAAATTTGAATTTTTCATATTCTTAATGAGCAATTCTGTAAAATTCTTTCAAAAAGTTTAATTGAATTTCCTTTCAATTATTATTTTTATTTTCTAATACATATCTAATTGAAGATGTTTCTAATAATCGAAATTTCACATAAAATTGAATTGAAAACAAATGGATAATTATGAAAAAAAACTTCTTCGAAAATTATTAAAATATTCATTTAAAGATGAATTTTAGTTGAACATTTTAGAAATGAATAATTCAATAAAAAATGTCAAAGTTTTGACAAAAAATTAGAGAGTTATTTTATTTGATAAATTATAAATTTGGTTTTAAAAACCTGGAAAAATTACTTTTTTTAACCTGAAAAACCTGGAAAGGTCAGGGAATTTGAAAGAAGCAGAAGCGTGAAAACCCTGAAGAAGTCATCAATTCACTTTGCATCATTAAGAAATTTCACCAATGTTTAATAAAATATTACACTGAAAAAAAAAATTATTTGATTCAAATAACCGATTATTTGTCTATAATCAAATAAATATTTACTTGAATCAAATAATTTTTATTTGATTATTATCAAATAAATATTTACTTGAATCAAATAATTTTTATTTGAATCAATTAATTAGTATTTGCTTCAAATACTGAAATATTTGATTCAAATACAATTTATTTGATTCAAATAAAAACTATTTGATTCAAGTAAATATTTATTTGATTTATTATTATATTATTATTATTATTATTTATTATTATTATTTTTATTATTTATTATTATTTATTATTATTTATTATTTTATTTATTATTATTTATTATTTTTATTTATTTATTTTTATTTTTTTATTATTATTATTTGAGTCAAATAAATTTTTTTTTCAGTGTACTATTTTGTTGTACTGCAGTGGCAAATAAATGACCAGAAGTGATTTACAGATTTTATAAAAAAGCCATGATTTTGTTTTCATTTTTCAAAAATAGTTTTTTTTTAAACTATAAGGAAAGTGAATAAAGTGAAGAAGTGACAAATAAAAAATTGATGATCGATTGAAGTTATTGTTCTTTTATTCTTTGTCACTCGGGAACCGAAAAGAGTAAGGTTGAATGTGTGTTTTATTTTGTACTTGCGGTTGAGTGGATCTTTTGTTTTGTTTCGCGCACCATTAGAGGAGCTAATTGTCGCTCATACGCGATCGCCTTTTATTTCCTACTTTTTGTCAAGGGTTTTTTTTCTTTTTCGCTCACACCCCCCTTTTTCTTTCTCTCTCTTTTCAATACTTTGTCACACTATATTCGGCGCATCGCATACCTTGTACACAGTTAAACCACTAAAATGTGTGTGTGTGTGTATATAATTCCGTCTCTCTTTCTCTCTCTTTTTCTCTCGTTCATTTTTACCAATGTTCTCTCGCCGAAATTCACCCGTCTGCTTTCCTCTTTTCTAGACGATAGCAGCGAACGGCTTGTCATTTCATCTCCGTTCTACTGAAACGAGATCGGTTTTTGCAGTTCTACACAGTGTGCCTCTCTCTCTCTCTCTCTTTCTTTCTCGCAACACTCGCACCCTTTTTCCACTTTTATCACCACTTCCACCCTTCCTTCTATTGCTCCTTACTGCGTTCAGTGTCTCCATTTATGCTTGGCGTCGCGAGCGTATTTAGGGAAATGGTTTCGGGGCTTAAGCCCACCCTTCGACTCACTCTCTCTCTCTCTCACTCTCTCTCCTCTCTTTAAAAGAAGCAACGGTAGACGTCTTTAGACAATTTTTAACCGTTTTCTTGCAAGGAGAAGAAATGAGAGATGGAAGAGGCGGGAAATGGTCGACCGAAGTTCAGCATTGCGTGAAAAAGCTCCTAAAAGGGAAAGCACGATTTAGACGATGAATAATAATGCCGAGAGAAAAACTTTCTATAAACAGCAATTTTAACAAGAGTAAAAAAACACAGTGTGCCTTTCAATTTTTTTTTCCTCCTTTTTTTCGTGCCTTTTGAGAAATATGGAATATACATTTTTTATCTTTGCTCTTTAATTGATGAAAAGAAAGGGAAATAATTGGTATGGAAATGAGGAATTAATAGTGGAAAAAAATTTTTTTTTTTTACTGACTAAGTTTTACAAATTTTTGTATTTTCTTGATATTTCTATATTCTTTTCATTTATTTTTATTTTTTTATTTTTATACTTGTGACGCGATCTGAAAAAAGGGGCCTTAGAAGCAAAAAATTATAGGTTATGTTTGCAATTTTATAAATGAAAATACAAAGAAAAAATATCCACTGTCAATGTGAATTATCTATTTTTAAGTCTTCATTACAACTAAAATATTTAATCAATACTGATTTTAATTTAGAATAATTAAAAAAAAACTTCCAAACAACGAAAAAGAAACTCCAACATAACCTAAAAGTGATTTGCTTCTCAGGTAATTATTATGTTGGTAATATAAATATTATTCCCGAAAATTCAATTATTTACATAAATAATAAAATTCTTTGCAAAATTCAATTATCTACATAAATAATAAAATTCTTTGCAAAATTCAATTATTTACATAAATAATAAAATTCTTTACAAAATTCAATTATTTACATAAATAATAAAATTCTTTACAAAATTCAATTATTTACATAAATAATAAAATTCTTGTAAAGAATTCAATTTTTTGTTGAAATTTTAATACAATTTTTAACAACTATTCAATTATTTTAATAAATATAATAAAATTCATCGCAGGATTTCAATTATTTTTATTACAATTTTATAGAAAGTGCTCAAAAAATTTTATTATTCATTCAAATTTAATTTTACATTTTTTTCGAAAAAATAAATTATTTTTAAATTCTTTAGAAGAATTCTTTTATTTGCAAAAAAAAAACATTGTAATTTTTTACTGCAATTCATTATTTTCAAATATTTTATTTGAATAAAATTGTTTCAAGAAAATAAATTGTTTTTTATACAATTTTAATTGCATTTATTTTGAAATAATTCAATTATTCTTTTAGATTTTAATAAAATTCTTTACAGAATTTAATTATTTTACATCGATGTATAATTCGTCGATAGAATTCCATTACTTCGGTATTAAGAAAAATATTTCAAAAAAATCAATCATTTTTAAGGTATTTTAATAAAATTCTTTTCAAAATTCACTTTTTTTGAAAAATATTTTCTAATCTTTGTCATCGAAAGAAAGCTATTTTTAATGAAATCTGTTTTCTAAAAAACTGTTTCTAACAAGTTTTGATTTCTGAAAGAAGTTTTTCTATAAAGTTATAATTTCTATTATTTATTTTCTTTAAATTTTCTTCAAACAACAAAAAAGAAACTCTAACATAACCTAAAAGTGATTTGCTTCTCAGGTCCTTTTCTTCAGATCGCGTCACGCTTGTTTTTATTTCTAAATTCTCAATTTTCTTATTTTTAATTTTTTATATTAAAGAAATAATTTTAAAAATTGTAGCAATTAATTTGCGTATCTGAAGCAAAGAATATTTTGATTAAGACAACTTTTGTAACTGAAGGAACTAATTTTTTACTTGAAGTTAGTAAATATTTTTTAGAAAGATAATTGAAAGTAATATTTAGTTGATGCAAACAATTTTTTACTTAGAGGAAAATTTTTTTAAAGAAAAATTATTTATTATTTATGACTAAAAAATAATTTTTTATTTGAAGCATAACTCTGTTTTACTTAAAGGTAGTAAATTTTTCACTTCCAAGAAATATTTTCTTCTTGAAGGATAAATAGTTTTTTTTTTGCTTGCAGCAAACAATATTTTACTTCAAGCAAATAATATTTTATTCGTAGGGAATTATTTTTTTTCTGAAGTCACACAATTGGTTACTTGCAGCAAACAATTTTTTTCATTAAAGTAAATAAATTTTTAATTTTAGATAACATTGACTGCTTTTGGTACATAATTTTGCACTTAAAAAACTAATTTCTACTTCAATATTCTACTTCAAGAATTACTTTAAGAATAATTTTTGCCTGTGGAGCAAATATTTTCAACTTTGGGTAAATAATTTTTCACGATTTTCAAATATTTTCTAATTGAAGCAAATAATTGTTTACATGTAGTAAATACTTTTTTACTTGAGGAAAATAATTTTTTACTTGAAACGAATAAAGCGAACAATATTTTACTTCAAGTAAATAATTTTCTATTTTAAAGAAAGAAAGTTTTGTCCTTAGAAAACAGTTTTTTGCTTGTAGCAGAAAAAGTTTTTACTTGAAGCAAATAATTTTTAATCTGTATTGAGTAATTTATTTGATCTTAAACCACATGTTTGTTTATTTACAGCAAACAATTTTTTTACTCGAAGCAAATAATTTTGTAATTGTAAGAAATATTTGCAATGGAAATTGAACAATATTTTAATAAAACTCAGTAAATTTTTTCTTGAAACGAACGTTTTACTTTAAGCAAATAAATATTTGCAAATTTAGCAAATTTTTTACTTGAAGCAAACAATATTTTACATTTCGCAAATATTTTCTACTTGAAGCAAATAATATTTTACTTTTAGTAAATATTTTCTAATTGAAGCAAATCATTTTTCACATGCTGCTATTATTTTCTACACTATGAAAATAATTTTTTATTTATCGAAAATAATGCTTTACCTTTAACAAATATTTTCCGATATTTTTTAATTGAAGCAAATATTTTATACTTGATGCAAATATTTTAAACTTAAAGCAAATATTTTATACTTGAAGCAAATATTTTTTTACCTATACACTGAAAAAAAATGTATTTGATTCAAATAACCGATTATTTGTCTATAATTAAATAAATATTTACTTGAATCAAATAATTTTTATTTGAATCAAATAAATTGTATTTGAATCAAATATTTCAGTATTTGAAGGAAATACTAATTAATTGATTCAAATAAAAGTTATTTGATTCAAGTAAATATTTATTTGATTATAGACAAATAATCGGTTATTTGAATCAAATAAAATTTTTTTTTAGTGTTGTAAATATTTTATACTTGAAGCAAATATTTTTTTACATATAGTAAATATTTTATACTTGCAGTAAATAATTTTCCAATTGAGACAAATTATTTTTTACTTGTGTTAAACAATTTTTCAACTAAAGCAAATAAATTTTTATTTGTATTAAATTAACATTAATTCAAGCCAATAGACTTTGTCTTTAAAGAATATTTGGTATATTGATAAAAATTATTATTTAATATTTATAATTAGGATGTAGCCTAGAAAAGATTGTAAGGAAGATTTTTTTTATTCTGTGTTATTCCCTTTGTCAAATTAATAAATTGAAAAGAACTTTTGATGATTATCTTTATTATTCGATTGTAATCATTGTAACCGTATAGATGAGAAATAATTATCAATTAGTGACGAATTGTTATATGATATGATTGCATTTAATTACGCGAACAATGAACCCATATGGAAAATGTGTAACTACTCTTTCTGTCTTGTACAGCTATAAAAAATAATACATATTTTTTAATAATTAATTTTGGAACTAAATTTATATAACACGTATATTATACTACAATTATAATCAATTATGCAAATATTATTTTTAAGTAATGATAAACAACACTGAAAAACACTAAAAAAAATTTATTTGATTCAAATAAACAATTATAACTAAACAAATATTTATTTTGATTATTTATTTAGATTATTTATTTTGATTATTTATTTTTATCAATTAATTTTTAATTCATTAAATTAAATAGTTTTTGCTTCAAATACTGAAATTATTGAATCGAACATAATACTGAAAAAAATTTATTTGATTCAAATAAACAATTATTATTAAATAAATATTTATTTTGATTATTTATTTTGATTATTTATTTTTGGTAATTAATTGTTATTTCATTGAATTAAATAGTTTTTGCTTCAAATACTGAAATTATTGAATCGAAAATATTACTAAAAAAAATTTATTTCATTCAAATAAACAATTATTATCAAATAAATATTTACACCCAGAGTAAAATATTATTTAAACCAAATATATTTTATTTGGCTTAAATGAATGTATATTTGTCTCAGAACCAACTAGACTTTTTCTTTGTTTTTAAATCAAATTTTTAATGGACATAAATAAAACATATATTTGAGTTAAATAAAATTTTATTTAAACCAAATAAAATTTATTTCAAACAAATAAAATTTATTTCAAACAAATAAAATTTATTTCAAACAAATAAAATTTATTTCAAACAAATAAAAAGTCTAATTGGTTATCTGAGACAAATATACTTCTCTGGGTGTATTTTTATTTTTTTTGTATCATTTATTTTTGTCAATTAATTTTCATTTTATTGATTTAAATGGTATTTGATGTAAATACTGAAATTATTGAATCGATCATAATTTATTCGAATTAAATGAAAATTATTAGTTTCAAGTAAATATTTATTATAGCTAAAACGGTTATTCGAATCGAATATATTTTTTCCAGTTTATATACATTGTAAATATTACAATTATATTCTATAATATTGTACAATTTATTTTGCATTGTTTCATAAAATAAATATTATATATTTATATATGAAAAAAAGAGGGCAAACAATAATAACCGAGATGGGATGCGGTATCAGAAGACCAGCGTGAGAACAAGACTCAGATTACGGAATTGAAGTAATATGGAGCAGAAAAGAAGGAACTGTCGTAACGCGTCGACGATTTCGAAAAAGTCTCTTGCAGTATTCTTTTTTTTTCCTCATCTTCCACTCTTCTTATTTTTATTCCCTCCCTCTCTCTCTCTTTCTGCTCGCAAACGGAATGTACATGATGGTCTAGATTTCTTTTATCCTTCCTTGATCGTGAGGTAGAAAATTGAATGACCGAAAAGATTTATCGGCTTGATGAATCGTTGGTCGTGTCTGATAACGTCGTTATACTCCTTTTCTTTCGCATCTTTTCTAACCATACCATCACCACCATTGCCAACGCCACCATCACCTTCCTCCCCTCTTCTCTCTTCTTGACCCTCTTGTCTTTCAAAGTACAAATAATTCAATGAGGATCTTTCACTTTTATACATGAGCATTTAAAAAATAAAAAACAAAAAGGAAAACAAAAAGAATGGAGAGTAAAAAATAAAAGCACATCTATACTCTGAATACTCGCATATATATGATTCTTGACTTCGATTACTTAAAAACCGCACGTCCCTCGATCGTCGACACGATCACACGCTGGTTTTTGTTCTTTTAAACACACACTGCCTGTCGGGAAATCAATCACTTATTTGCTTGCTTTCTCTCTTTTTCTCTTTGCCATTGGATAAGATTTCCAGACATTGTTTCTCTGATAAGACCACTTTGAATGGAATCAATCAACGCCTGAAAATTAAGAATCGGAGTCAATATTGTTTTTTTTTCTCGTGTGTGATAAATGATTTGGTTATTTTTTTCTTTTTGCTCTTTGAAAGGATTTTGTAAATTTGGAAAAAAGTAAATTTTTTATTATTTTTGTGAGGAAAATCATTGTTTGTAATTGTTTTTTTTAATTATCTACTAACCGGAAAATAGTCGGGAATTTTATTAGACCGCTCTCTAAATTTAAATCAGTAAAAATGTAATTGTAATTTGAATTAGTGACTGGCTTTTTGAATTAGTAAAATTTACTAATACAGGGTTGCCACAGCTCAGGGAATTAAGGGAAAAGTCAGGGAAAGTAAAATTGGTCAGGAAAGTCAGGAAACAGTCAGGTATTTTTAGTAAAAGTACTGGAAAAATCGAATTTTAAATATTCATGGAAAAACTCTAAATTTTGATGTTTTTTTGTTTGCCTTGTAAACTATAAAAATATAACCACGAATTCTAATACAGAACCTTGAATTTTTTCTATTTCAGATATTTAAATAACTTAATTTTCAAAGAACCATCATAAAATTATGACTTATAAATTATGTAATGAATAATTTTTACAATTTTCGTAAATACTAGATTGATAAAAGAATTTTCATTAAAAATACTGAAAAAATTTAATTTTGGAAAAGTTACAAATAATTACGGAAATTCAATTATTTGCAAAACTAATAACATTTTTCGGAGAAATTCAATTATATTTAAAAATTTTTAAAAAATTCTGGTCATTTCAATTATATCTTTAAAATTAAAAAAAAATTCTTCTCCAAAATTCAATTATGTTCAAAATTTTTTAAAGATTCTCGTCAAAATTTCAATTATATTTAGAAATAATACAATTTTTCTTCGAAATTCAATTATTTTTAATAACTCTAATAAAATTCTTGGAAAAATTTCACAGGAATTCAATAATTTACAAATTTTTTTTTATGAATTTCTTCTAAATAAACCAATTATTTTCATAAATAATAAAATTTTCAAAGGAATTCAATTATTTAATATAAAAAATTTTTAATAATTTTTAGAAAAATATCAATTATTTAAAAGGAATTGTATAAAATTCTTGGCAAGAGTTCAGTTATTGAAAAAAATTTAACAAAGTTCTTTTCCAGAATTCAATTATTATTAAAAATAGTAAAATTCTTCTCCGAAATTCAATTATTTTTATAAAAAATTTAATAACATTTTTGAACATTTTTTAAAAATTATTTTCACGAATAATAAAACTCATCGCAGGATTTTAATTAATTTTGGATAAAATATTTTGAACAAAATCCTCGAAAAATGTAATTATTCTTAAAAATTTTATTAAGATTTGTCAAGAGAATTCAATTATTTAAAAATTTGTTGTTAAAATTAATTATTAAATTATTAAATTATTTACAAATTTTTTTATAAATTTCTTCGCAATAGTCAATTATTTTCATTAGTAATAAAATTTTTACAGGCATTGATTTTTTTGGCAAGTAATAAAATTCTTATTAGGAATTCAATTATTTTGATGAATAATAAAGCTAATTGCAAAATTATAATTATTTTTAATAAAATTTTAATCGAATTCCTCGAAAAATGTAATTATTCTTAAAAATTTTATTAAAATTTATCAAAGAAATTTAATTATTTTTATAATCTTTGCTACAATTTATTTATTAGAATTTAAATATTATTTTTAATAAATTTTTGATTAAATTTCTTTAAAGAATAAAATTATTGCATTCAAAAGTTTTAATGCAATTCTTTGCGTAAATTATCAATTATCTTTATAAATTATAAAATTCTTCTCTAAAATGGAATTATTTTTAAAAAATTTAATAAATTTCTTGTCAAAATTTCAATTATTTTCAAAAATTTTCCCTAATTTAATTATTTTTAATATCTATTTTAATAAAATTTTGCAAAAGAATTCAAATTATTTGAATATTGATGGATACAATTCTTTAAAAGAATTCAATTTTAAGAAACATGTAATTATTCAATAAATTGTTTTTTTGTATTTAAATAATGAAATTCTCGTAGAATTTTCTCATAAGAATTGATTTAAAAATGGATTTCAGTTAAAATTTTAGATTATAATTGAATATTAAAAGTATTAGAGCGTAAAGTTTTAGAAATAATTAAATTTTGAAAAGGTTTCAGATTCAAATCTTTGAAAATTTGAATTTTTTATATTTTTAAATATAAGTAACAATTCTGTGGAATTAATTTTTTTTGAGAAATTTTAATTGCGAATTTTTTTTATATTATTTGAAGTTTTTATTTTCTAATACATATTTAATTGAAGAATTTACAAATAATTGAAAAATCGAATATTGTAAAGAAATGGATTTGAAAATTGTCAAAGAACTTTTTCGAAAATTATTAAAAATAATCGATTTTAAGAAGAATTTTAGTTAAAAATTCTTGAAAATAATAATTGAATTGATAATGATTTTATCACTCTATCTTTAATTATTATAAAATATGAAGCAATCGATCGAGTTATCGATATATTCATGTTTTTTAGTTATAAAAAAATCTAATTTATAGTTTTAAGTAAAATGTTCTCATATATATTTTTGGCAGTTGGTCCGTAAAGTCCGTATTTTTAAATACTTTCACTGGTTCGAGCCCTTAATAATTTTAACCGTAAACCATTTTTAGTATATTTAGTCCCGTGTCCTTTGTTATTTTTTTAGAATCTTTTATGAGTTTTGGTCTTTATATTATTTAGTGCTTTTTGGTAACATTTTGATGTTTGTTATCATTTTTAATGACTATTGGTATCCATTGGTTTATTTTTAGATAAATTCATAATTTTTGGTAACAATTCCATCTTTGCATTTTTTTTCGGTAAGAGTTTTCGGTAAGTTTAACAAATTGATAACAAAAGTAATGAATCCTCAAAAATATCATAATATTTTTGAGGATTTATTACTTTTGTTATCAATTTGTTAAACTTTAGTACTTTTTATGCTATTGAATACCACAATTTGATCCTTGTGATATCTTTAATGCGTTGTGGTGTACCAAATTGATAATTTATTTTATCTTTGATACCTGCTTTTACCAATTTAATGATTTTCGATAGCATTTTGTTGCTTTTAAATGTTTTTGATACTTTTTAGTATGTTTGATGCCTTTTTGGACCAATTTAATATTTCTTAGAATCTTTGATGCCTTTAGTATTAAATTTGATAATTTTTCTTATCTTTGATACTGTTTGGTATCAATTTGATTATTTTCGGAATCTTTGATGCCTTCTGATGCTAATTTGATAAGTTTTTGTATATTGAACACTCTTTGGTTATTATATTATTTTTGTCAGTTGGTCCGTAAATGGTCCGTAATTTTTCATTTTTTGGTCCGTAAAGTCCGTATTTTTAAATACTTCCACTGGTTCGAGCCCTGCTAAGAGAGGGGAAGTCCTGCTATTCATAATAAACTGTGTAATAAATGTTATTCTAAATGGAAAAAATGTTACTAAAGGATTACTACATAAATAATTAATGAATTTTAATATTTATATTAATAAACAAACTATTAACAATTGTATTAATTATTTAAGTATTCTTAATTTTGGTAATGAATTAATTATTATGAACTAAAATGATAAATTATTAGTAATTATATTAATTATTTTATTATTATTAATTACTATTAATTATTTTATTATTATTAATTACTATTAATTATGATAAATAATAAATTATATTACTACCATTATAATTAATTGCCTATTGAATTTCTGTTTTATTGTGAAAGCCATGCGATTGGCTTTTTTATAAATGAATATATATGGTCATCGCGGATGAAATAATTTTCTTTTGAACTAAAGAGGGTGGAAAATCAGAGAGAATGAAAGATAAATTATAAGCCGTAGAGATGAAGGGCTGCTTGAGTGGGGAGAGAGAGAGAGAAAAAGGAGATGGTTGATATGATAAGAGTCAATGGTCATTACTAGTTTTATTTTCGACGGAAAGCTAATAATTCCTGTATTGTATGATCCTTGTCGCTGTTATTGTTTCCTTGGAAAAAAGGGTCTCTTCGTCGCGTGGTCTTTCGTATAGTATATCTTTGAACTTCTTTTCAAACCGACCGGACAATGAGAGCCACTCGGGCTTTCCTTCTCCTCATTTCGCTCTCCCCCCTCCCTACCCTCTTCATCTTAACCCATCATTTTTTTGCCGGTCGCTATATTGTGGCTTAATTATTGGCTTTATTATGATTTTGTCCTCCGAGCCAAGAGTGGCCCTTGCTCTAGCAGCTTTGGACTTAAGAGAGAAAGAGAGAGTGAGTCTCTCTGCTGCTTTGTGTTATCCATCTCTTTTCTCTTTTTTTTTATTTTTTCTTTTCTTTTTCTTTTTTTTTTAGGGGGGAGAATGTTCCTTTTCACGTTTCTTTCTCTTTCTTCCTTTGGCCCCCTCTCCCTCTTTACACCGCACCACCTCTCTTGCTCTTATTAAATCTATGACAAGAGGGCTTCGGACTCAATGCCACTGCCGCTTCGAGGTTTTATTATTAATTTCGAGAGCACCACAACGACCATTGACAGTCACGAATTTACTCGCTGGTGTTACACTCGTGACGGTGAACAATTACCGACAATTTCAAAGAGGGTGATAAAAACACTCTCGCAAACTGAAAAGATGAGTTCGTTTCGTTAAAAGTATATTCTTATTTTTTTTTAGAGATGATTATTTTAAACATGAAATCAACAAATGTGTGGTTATTATTTGTTGTTTTCAGATTTTCTTTTGTTCCTCTTTTTATTTGTTTTCTTTTTTGTTCTTTGCTTCTTTTTGTTCCTTTTTTACTGTATTTATATATTGACTTATTTTTATTTATACCTTTTTAATCGGATTTTTTTTCATCTAATATTTAAATAATTTAATTCATGGAAAATTATCAGTTAGATGAATAAGGAACAACTGAAGGAATAAATTTGATATTATATTTAGAATGGATTTAGTAATTTTTGTATATTAAATGTCTTTCAGTACAAATTTGACGATTTTTGGTAATGATTTGTTTGTTTTAGTAATTTTAATGAGTTTTAATATTACTTCGTTACTTATTTGTTATCTTTAATGCTTGCAGGTATTAATTTAAGTGTTCCAGGTATCTTTGTTGTCTTTTGATACCAATTTGCTAATTTTTGGTATCTTTTAATGAATTTTGGTATACTGATTTGATGATTTTTGTAAATACATGCACTCAAAGAAATTTCTAGTAGGTTTGACTACTCTCCGTGATTCAATAGGACAATAGGTCCTCAACTGAATTTCAAAAGTTATATTGACT
This sequence comes from Leptopilina drosophilae, assembly GCA_032873175.1. Classification (NCBI taxonomy): domain Eukaryota; kingdom Metazoa; phylum Arthropoda; class Insecta; order Hymenoptera; family Figitidae; genus Leptopilina; species Leptopilina drosophilae. The sequence goes on from CM065479.1 coordinate 53,131,425, forward strand.
ACCGAAAAGTAGTAAAAAGAACTAAAAATGTAGTTGGTGTAATCAGATTTTGTAATTGTTCTTGTAATTTAACTACTTTTTTTAGTCATGTGAACTATTATCTATTAACTACATTAATGGTAGTAAAATCAACTATAAAAATATTGTTCTCAAAACTAAAAAAGTAATTAATTTAATAACTTTCCACTCGACTAGGTAATGATAGTTAAAGATTTTATTCAAATTTTTTTTCAGTGTGGTAGTTTTGTTACAATTTTTTATTCATATTTAATACCAACTTGTTATTTTCAGTATTTAATTTTGATGCATTTTAGAACCAATTTTTTAATTTTTACAACTCTGAAAAAAATTTGTTGATGAACTTCATCTACTATTGGGTAGTAGAGTGAAAAGTAGTTAAATTAATTACTTTTTTAGTTAACCTAATACTGTTTGTATAGTAAATTTTACTACTTCTTATGTAATTAAAAATGTAGAATTGAAGCAACTAAAAAAAGTAATTAATTTTTAAAAATAAATACAAAATCTTGTTGCATCAACTACATTCTTAATCTTAATTATTTCAAGTACTTTTTAATGGTTAACACAAGTCTTTTAATATCTTTGGGACTTATTGAACTAAGGAGAAAAATTAAAAAGTAGTCAAATTTACTAAGAATTTTTTTGTGTGTATCATTCATGCTTTCAGTTAATAATTTAAATCTTTTTGGTATCTTTAAAGTCTTTTGGTGCCAATATTATAATCTTCTGTATCCTTGTTGGCTTCTGGTACCAATATGATAGTTTCTTGTATTTTAAGTCCTTTCGGTTCCAATTTGGTAATTCTTAGTACCATTTTTTTACTCATTATATTATTTTATACTCTTTGGCTACAATTTGATACTTTTCGATATCTTGGATGCCATATTTTTTTGGATACTTTTTGGTTTTTTGTTTTGTTAATTAAAAATATTTTCTGTTACCAATTCAAAATAAAAATAAAGAAAAACAGATGAAATAAATTTGATTCTAATTTGTAGCATTATGGCATAATTTTTGTCATCTTTGATGCGTTTTAGTATTTTTTGGTACCGATTGGACGATTTTCGCTGTAAATTTATTTCTTTTTTAAAATTATTTCTCATTATCATTGGTACTGACTTGGTACTTCTTTATAAATTTTGAGGAAATCAAAAGTCCCGTTTTGTACCAACATGACGCTTTTTGGTATCGGTGATATCATTTTCTTTATATTCCTTAATGTCTTTTGGTACTAATAAAATATTTTTTAGCCTTTTTCATAAATTTGAGTTTTATTTTTCATTTTCATGCCTTTTATTAATTTTGGTACCAATATGATACTTTCTGGTACCTTTAGTGCCTTTTGAAACCAATTTTTTTAAAGTTGAATGCCTTTGGATAATAATTTTATGATTTTCGGTTCCAATTTTTTTTATATTCTTCTATACGTTTTGGTATCAAATTGTTTGGGTTTTAATATTTTTGATGCTTTTTGGTACCAATATGACACTTTCTCGTATCTTTGATACCTTTCGGTTCCAATCTGTTAATTTTTAGTATCATTGTGTTACTCTTAATTGTATTTTACACTTTTTGGCTAAAATTTACTACTTTTCGGTGTCTTGGATATCATGTTTTCTTTTTGTTACCTTTTGGTTTTTTTATTTTGTTAATTAAGAATATTTTCTGTTAATAATTAAAAACGAAAATAAAGAAAAAGATGGAATAAATATGATTCTATAATTTTTAGCATTTTTGGTATCATTTTTGGCATCTTTGATGTGTTTTAGTATTTTTTGGTACCAATTTGACGATTTTTGCTACAAATTTATTGGCTTTTTAAAATTATTTCTTATTATATTTGATACTGATATCTTATTTCTTCAGAAATTTTTATGAAATTTTTGGTCCCAATTTGTTAATTTTTAGTAAATTTACTGCTATCGGATATCAAAATATCGGAAAAAAAATAAATAAATAAAAAAATAAATAAATAAATAATAAATAATAAAAAAAAAATAAATAAATAAATAATAATAAATAATAAATAATAAATAAAAAAATAAATAAATAAATAATAAATAATAATAATAATATAATAATAATAATAATAATAATAATATAATATAATAATAATAATAATAATATAATATAATAATATAATAATAATAATAATAATAAATAATAATAAATAATAATAAATTTTTTTTTATATATATAAAAATATCGGATATCAATTTGATACTTTCTGGTATATCTTTAATTTATTTTGGATCCAGTTTAATACTTTTTGTCACTTATAATTACGTTTTGTACCAACATGACACTTTTTGGTATTTTTTGATGATTTTTGATGATTTAGGTAAAATACATTTTGGTATCAATTAAAATAATTTTGGCACAAATTCCTTACTCTTTATATTCTTTGATATCTTTTGTGAATTTTGGTACTAATCTGATACTTTTTGGTATCTTTGATTCCTCATTTGGTTTCATTTCTTTATTTTTATTCTTTGATGTGTTTTGGTACCAATTAGGTATTTTTCGTTTTTTCATTACTTTGAGTTTTATTTTTCATTTTCATGCCTTTTGTTAACTTTGGTTCCAATCTGATACTTTCTAGTATCTTTGATCCCTCACTTGTTTACTTTTCTTTTATTCTTCTTATTCCTTTTTCTTTTTTTAATTTTGTTAATTTAAAATAATAAGTATTAATTTAACACTGTTTAGTTCCAAATAAATAATTTTTGTTTTTTTCAATTTTCGATGTCGTTTGGTGCCATTTTGTTATTCTTTTGCTTTTTTGATAACGTTTGGTACCTATTAGTTAATATTTAGTGTTTGTAAGCCTTTAGATATCAATTCTATTAAACAACAATTTGATACCTTTTTTGTATTTATCATGCCTTTTTCAATTTTATTGTCTTTTTTGTTCCTTTTATTATTTTGATCAGTTTCTATTAAGAATTTATAATTTAAGAGTGGGATGAATATATAAGAGAGATTTTTGTTTTGTTTTGTAAATTTGGAATATTTTCTTTTTACAATTAAAGAAGCTAATAGGCAAACTGAATGATGGAAAAATGGAGAAATTTTTGTTTCGTTAATTTGAAATAATTTCTTTTTTTAGAATTGAAAAATCTTCGGCGAGCTGAATGATGGAAAAATGGAGGAATTTTTGTTTCGTTAATTTGAAATAATTTCTTTTTTTTTTTGGAATTGAAAAATCATGGGCGAGATGAATGAGGAAAAACAGAGGGGAAAATGAGGTGGACATGGCATGTCCCCCGTAATTATAGCAACAATAAAACAATTTTGATAATTATCTCAATTAGTGTATGGGAACACACGGCATTACAGGAGGCACGACGACGATGCGCGTATACACAACGACCGGTCAGAATAATGACAATAATTACCATTTATATGCAAGTGCCCGTCATTACCTGCACACGAGCAGAGCACGCATTCAATTTCGTATCTAATTTGAATAATTCAAACAAATCTCTCTTTCCTGCCCTCCTTCCTCTATACGCTTTATAATTCCAATAAATGTGGCGAACGACAACTGCGACTACGACGACGACTTCGACAAAACCTGCACATAAGGATCATGTACATCTAACTTCAAAAGACGATGAGGCCTTTATTAAATCCTGATTATCCACAAAGTTCTCAGATTCAAAACATGCGACTCTTTTTCGCAGAATTCGTTAAGGAAGACAATTTTTTCATTGTTTTCTAAGAATTCTGTGTAGGAAAGTTGTAGGAAAAAGAATTTTTGTTCTTCTTTCAATCTCCAAAGACTTTTTGAGTCCTGAGTATTAATGTTCTATCAGGGCTCGAACTAGGTCCGTAAATGCCGTAAAAGTCCGTAACTTTGCTTGAAGTCCGTAAAAGTCCGTTTTTTTGAAAAAAGGTCCGTAAAGTCCGTAATTCGGTTGAAAAAGATCTGTAAAGTACGTAAATTATACGACATATTGTGAATAATTTTAGAAAAATTACAAATGATTGAAGGAATTCAATGATTTTCAAAAGTAATAAAATTCTTCGCAAAAATTCAATTATGTTCAAAAAATGTTTAAAATTCTCGTCAATATTTCAATTATCTTTAGAAATAATTAAATTCTTCTTTGAAATATCAATTATTTTCAAAAATTTTAATAAAATACTTGGAAAAATTTCAATTATTTTCAAAATTTTCCCTCAATTCAATTATTTTTAATAGGTATCTATATACTATTCTAATAAAATTTTCCAAAAGAATTCAATTATTTAAAAAAAAATCTACACAAACCTTTAATTATTTTCAAAAAATAATAACAATTTTACAGGAATTTCATTATTTACAAATTTTTTTTATAAATTTCTTCGCAATATTCAATTATTTTCATAAATAATACAATTTTTACAGGTATTTAATTTTTTTGGCAAATAACAAAGTTCTTATTGGGAATTCAATTATTTTGATGAATAATAAAGCTAATTGCAGAATTTCAATTATTTTTAATACAATTTTAATCGAATTCCTCGAAAAATGTAATTATTCTTAAAAAATTTTTATTAAAATTTATCAAAGAAATTTAATTATTTTAATAACCTTTGCTACAATTTATTTATTAGAATTTAAATATTATTTTTAATAAATTTTTGATTAAATTTCTTTAAAAAAATAAAATTATTGCATTTAAAATTTTTAATGCAATTCTTTGCGTAAATTATCAATTATCTTTATAAATTATAAAATTCTTCTCTAAAATTGAAGTATTTTCAAAAAATTTAATAAATTTCTTGGAAAAATTTCAATTGTTTTTAAAAATTTTCCCTAATTTAATTATTTGTAATATCTATTTTAATAAAATTTTGCAAAAGAATTCAAATGATTTGAATATTGATGGATACAATTTTTTAAAAGAATTCAATTTTAAGAAACATATGTAATTATTCAATAAATTGTTTTTTTGTATTTAAATTATGAAATTCTCGTAGAATTTTCTCATAAGAATTGATTTAAAAATGGATTTCAGTTAAAATTTTAGATTATAATTGAATATTTAAATTATTAGAGCGAAAAGTTTTAGAAATAATTAAATTTTGAAAAGGTTTCAGATTCAAATCTTTGAAAATTTGAATTTTTTATATTTTTAAATATAAGTAACAATTCTGTGGAATTAATTTTTTTTGAGAAATTTTAACTGCGAATTTTTTTTATATTATTTGAAGTTTTTATTTTCTAATACATATTTAATTGAAGAATTTACAAATAATTGAAAAATCGAATATTGTGAAGAAATAGATTTGAAAATTGTCAAAGAACTTTTTCGAAAATTATTAAAAATAAGAATCGATTTTAAGAAGAATTTTAGTTAAAAATTCTTGAAAATAATAATTGAATTGATAATGATTTTATCACTCTATCTTTAATTATTATAAAATATGAAGCAATCGATCGAGTTATCGATATATTCATGTTTTTTTAGTTATGAAAAAATCTAATTTATAGTTTTAAGTAAAATGTTCTCTTATATATTTTTGGCAGTAATTGGTCCGTAAATGGTCCGTAATTTTTTATTTTTGGTCCGTAAAGTCCGTATTTTTAAAACGAAAATTTTGTATGCTTACAGTCGTTTTGAGTTTAGAAATTTTGCGATTTTTGAGTCTCATGAATTTTTAGGTCTATGAGTTTTAGTAATATAGTCCTAAAATTGTCGCAGAAATTCTATAAATATTTTTACTACTAATTCTTTCTGCACATATAGTTCCCACTAATTTAAAAGAAGATGGTGCATTTTTAAATTTTCAATATTTATAGTTTTAGAAGTAACAAAATTTTATGAGTTATTACAAAGCTCTTAAGTTATAGTAAGAGTTACGAAATTATTAAAAAGATCTATGAATAAAAATTAGTGAATTTTTCTAGAATAAAAAAACCCGAGAGCAGGATGAAATTGGTTATTTCTTATTTTTAGAGTTCTATGAGGTTTAAAATTATTATGAGTTGTAGTAAGAGTTCAGAAGTTGAATCAGAATTTTTAAAATGTGTTTACTAATAATTCCTTCTACAAATAGTTTTCCATTTCAAAAATTCAAATATGATGTTGCACTTCGATATTTTCAATATTTAGAGACTCATGAGTTTCAAGCTTTAAGTTTATAAAATTCATGAGTTATAGTTTGTGTTTTGAAATTATGTTAGAATTCTACAAAAATTTGTACTATTAATTCTCTTTATAAATAGTTTCCACTAGAAAAAAAGTTCAAAGACATTGCAATTTAAATTTATTTTCTTCATATTTTCAGTTCTGTTAGTTTTAAAATTTTATGAGTTTTTATAAATTATAAATTCTTTGTGCTTTGATAATAATTCCAAATTTATTAGAGTGTTGTACTAATGATTTTATCTTATTTGATTTCCATTAATATTTTGTCTTCAAATGAAAAATTTTTGGCACATTTCAAAATTGAGAGCACAACAGATCTAATGAATTGAAAATAAAGTTCTATGAGTTTCGACGAGGGTTCTATTATAACTGCAAAGAATTTTTCAAATTATTTTATTCTGTTTCTACTTAAAGAAAAATATTTTCGCTTAAACAAAACATCTAATAGTAGAGTTTTCTATAAAAAAAGTTTCAAGCAAAATTTAAAATCTTGTGAATCTGAATTTAAAATAAAGTTCTATGAGTTTCGACGAGAGTTCTATTATAACTGCAAGGAATTTTTCAAATAATTTTATTCTCTTTCTACTCAAAGAAAAATATTTTCCCTTAAATAAAAAATGTAAAAGTAGATTTTTCTAACAAAAAAGTTTCCAGTAAAATTTTATGAGTTTTTCATTTTCGAGTATATAAGAATTCTGATATTATTTGAAAAAGAAAAATCTTTATAATTCTTAAATCTACTGCTAAGAATAGGAACAAATAGTAATTGATGAAAGGAAAAAATTTATTTTTATTGCTCGTTTTCTTATGAATTCAAAGTCAATTCGTTTGGCCAATGAAGAAAAAAAAATATGTTGTCTTTTCTAATTATGAAAGCTTTATTATTAATTCTTTAGTTTACATCTTTTGGGGTCAGTTACAAACCGATCGACATTAGTTCAAAGTCGACTCTTTGATGTATTGAAACAAATTGTCCTTAACCTGAATCATCACCACTCTATTTTATTTTCTAATCAAATCACAGCATGATCTGCTTGAAAAATCAATCGAAATAGACGAGTGATTGATTAATTTCAACACTGGAAAAATTTATCGTTTGAAAAAAGACCAGCGGAGGGGGGTAATTTTAATTAAGTGCTCTCGTCATTTTATTCTTTACTGAAGAGCTGTTTTTGTTTAAATACGTTTTTAGTTATGTAATTTATGATTTTATTTTTTAATCACAAATAACAATAGTGGTAGTTATAATAATAGTAATAATAATAATAATAATAATAATAATAATAATAATTATGAAAACAAAAATAACAATAGTAATAATACTACTCCTACTAATAATACTAATAATATTAATAATAATAGTAATAATAATAAAAATAACAATAATAATAATAATAATGATAATAATTGAAAGAAAATTCAATTAAACTTTTTGAAAAAATTCTACAGAATTGTTCATTAAAACATGAAGAATTTAAATTTTCAAAGAGTTTAATTTGAAACCTTTTTAAAATTAAATTATTTCTAAAAATTCGTGTCATATTGCTTTCAATATTTAACGATATAATCTAAATTTTACCTAAAATTTATTTTTAAATCAATATTTATTAGAAAAATCTCCAAAACTTCAATTATTTGAATAACAAAATTATATTAAACAATTGAATATTTCTTAAAATTGAATTTTCATATGGAATTTTATGAACAAATTTTTAAATAATAAATTGCCTCTTCTTGACAAATTTTCATAAAAAAATTTTAAGAATAATTTCATTTTTCGAGAAATTTAAGTAATTGTTTAAAATTATATTAAACACAATTAAATTTCTTTAAAGAATTTTTTTAAAAATCCGGAAAATAATTAAATTTTGTAAAGCATTTTATTAAAATTCCTGGAAATAATTCAATTTTGCGAAGAAAATTTTTGAAAATAATTAAATTTATTAAAGGATTTTATAAAGACTTTTGAAAATTGTTGAATTTTGCAAAGCATTTTATTCAAATTTCATAAAATGGAATTCTCAAATTAAAAAAAAATCAATTATTAACTTATTTTCAAAGTAATTATTCTTATTTATAATTTTTTAAATTTTAATAAAATTCTTTACAAAAATTTAATTATTCTCATAAATAATAACATTCTTTTTAAGAATTTAATTATTTCCAATAAAATATTTATATATTTATATATTTATATATATATATATATATATATATATATATATATATATATATATATATATATATATTTATATATATTATAAATAATTATAATTTGTAGTAACATTTTTTTAAAAATCCTATTATTTTCAAAAACTTTCATAAATTCTTGAAAACAGTTTGATTTTTTAAAAAAATAGAAAAATTTTTGCAGGAAATCTAAAAAATCTAGAATTTTAATAAATCAATCAAAACAGTTCAATTACTTTTTTAAACAGTAAAATGTTTTTAAAAATTCAATTATTTTTGTGAATAGTAAAATCTTTGCAAAAATTAAATTATTTTTAAGAACTTTAATAAATCTTTCGAAACAATTTGATTGATTTTTAAAATAGTAAAATCTTCGCAGAAAATCTAAAAAGTAAAATTTTGATATATACATCAAAACCGTCCAATTAATTTTTGAATCAATAAAATCTTTTTAGAAATTCAATTTTTTTATAGATAGTACAGTTTAGTCTAAAAATTCAATTATTTTGAAACAAAATTTTAATAAATCCTTTGAAATACTTAAATTTTTTTAAATACAGTAAAATATAAATAAATAAAAAATATAGTAAAATAAAATATTAGCAAAAATTCAATTTTTTTTCAAAAACATTAATAAATTCTACGAAACAATTAAAATACTTTTTTAAATAGTAAAATCTTTGTAGAAAATTCAAAAAGTCTAGAATTTTTATATATCCTTTGAAACAGTTCAATTACTTTCTTAAATAGTAAAATCTTTTTAAAAATTCAATTATGTATTTTTAAGAAAAAAATATCATAAAAAAGTTAAATTCTTTTCAATCAATTATATTTATAAACAGTAAAATCCTTAACAACAATTTTAATTTTTTTCAAAATAATTTAACGACAGAATTCAATTTTTTTTCTTAATTCGTTATAAAAATTTTCCTAATAATTCAATTTTCTAAAATTTTAACAAAATTCAATAACGAAATGTTTAATATCCATTACTTACAAACACGATTATTTTATACACTTTTCATAAATTTTAACGAAATTCTTCAAAGAATTAAAAAAATTATATTTAAAGCAAATATAATTGATTTGAGTGAAATAAAAATACATATATAAATAAAAAATAAATATTAAATATTTATATATTTTATATATTTATATATTCATATATGTTATAAATGAATAAAAATTAAACAAAAAAATCTTTGTTTTAAATAAAAGTTTAGAAGACGTAAACAAAACTGTTATTTAAAAATTTTATTTATTTTTATTTATAAAATTTTTATTTTACTTAAATCGAAAATAATTTATTTAAATCAAGTATAATTTATTTAAACCAAGTATAATTTATTTGAAACAAATTACTACAAATAGTAATAAAAATGACAAATATAATAACAATCCCAATTATAATAGTGATAGTAATAATGGTAAATTAGTACAGTGAATAATATTGTGGGAATAATTTTGTGACCAAAAGCCAAAAAAGCAGAATAATTTAATTTATATTTTCAAATTTGACTCCTTTTTGCTTAATTTTTTTTTTACTGTAAATTTTAATTAAAACCTCTTTTTGCCACTTTTGCTTTTCTAAAGAAAAAGTTTTCAGTTTACAAAATATTGTCAAATGGATTACTCTGGGAATAATGATTTACTCCTTTCAAATGGTGTGACTTTTATTAGTCGACTTTTAATACCGGAAATGAGGGTTCCTGACAAAATTACTGGATAGCAGGATGTCAAAGTAGATCTTTTCTTTATTAAATGTAATTGACATTACCGTTAATTATGAAAGAATAATGTTCTATTATACCGTTAGAAGAGGAAAAAAAATGCATTTTCACACAAATAATAATTTTTTTTTTCGTGAGAATTATAGTTTAAATTAATTGACGGAAAATTTTTGATTGAATTTCTGTTTTAGTAATATTAGTGAAAAGTATTTGTTAAAGTAAAATAAATATTAAGAGAAAATAACTAATTAGAAGTTAATAACTAACTGTTATTAGTTAATAATTAGTAAAAATAACTAATTATTAATCTGAAATTACTAATTAGTAGTTAATAACTATAATTGTTAGCAAAAAATAACTATTTACTATGAAGAAATAGCTAACTAATAATTAAATATTATTTTTCAGTAAATTACTATAAAAAAATAGTTAAATTATTTTTTTTAATCACACAGTTTTCTTGAGAGTATCAAATTGATGCCAAAAATCTGGATCAATTTTTTATTTGATCAACATTTTTCGTATCAATTCGTTGCCATTTGATTCTTTTAAGTTAACAGTGTAGTTACCCGAAATTTAAGTTATTTTGACATAAACTAAATTCAAAAACTAATTGTTTGTCAGAAGTAATTAATTTTAAGTGAATTACTAAAGAAGAAAATGAAATTTAGCTAATTGAATTGACAGAATTTTTAGTTATTCAGATATAAATTAATTATATCTGTATAATAATATAATAAATAATAATTTTTCTGTTAGTTACTAAAAGAAATGGTCAAATTTGAATTATTGAATTTATTGAAATGTTTTGACTTTTCTTTTTTGTGACTATTTTGATTTAAGCAAAAATAATTAAGACAAAAGAATATTAAAATAAAAAAAGTAAAATAAAAAAATAGTAAAATAAAAAAATAGTATAATAAAAAAAATAATAAAATAAAAAAATAGTAAACTAAAAATATAATGTAAAACTACTTCTTCTACTAATGTAAAAATATTTCTATCCTGAAATCAGTGGCTAATTTTTGCCACTAAATTAATTCCCACCTAATTGAAATCTAGACAGTTATGATTTTTTCCAACCACAGTGCGAATTGATTTATAAACTTCTTTTAGTCAAAAAATAAAAAAAAAATTTGAATTTATAGATTCTACGAATAAATTTATTAATGAAATATCCAAACGAAATCAAAAAAAGAGAGGAATAAAGAATTTAATCGAATAAATGACAGGCAAAAATTATCATTGCAGACAATTGGCAATATTAATTAGTCAACTGACAAACGACAATGTACTGACTAGAGACAAGTTCCTTCAAACAAAAAATGAAAGAACGTATCAATTTCACTTAAGAACATCGCAGTGGTGCTCAATCAAACATGTTGAATTCATCAATTATAGCCTCAGTGTCAAAGCGTATATTCTGCATACCAATCATATATTTTTCTTCTCTCCCCGCATCGTAAAGCTATTCGTCAGGATATTTTATTAGCATAAATTCCTATGTTAATGATTCTTTGCATATAATCATTAAAATAAGAAGAAGGAGGTGGAGGAGGAGAAAAAAAGGAAGAACAAAATTAAGGTTAATTCCTGGCACCTATAGCCGATCGAAAGTTGTTCCTAATTGATGGTTGGTATATACGCGCAGGATTACAGACTTCTGTTTCCCGTGTGTCTATATTGAAAATAATGTGTAGGGAAAAAATTGCGTTCATCCTTCTTTTAAAGGAATCGTTTGAAAGGATCAAATTGATATCGAAATGATTAAGTAGATGCGGGTTGTTTTTTTTAATTTAGTATTTTTGGTATATCAGAGTGATATAATATTTGGTACCAATTAGATCATTTTTAGTATACTTGATGCCAATTTCTAATTGGTATTTCCATATTTTACTGAACCATTTTGTTACTTTTCAGTTTGCTTGAGGCCTTTCCTTTTTTATTCTATAATTAGAAGTTTTTATTTCCTTGGGTATCAATTCGGTTCTTATGCCTTTTTCAGTCTTTGATGCCTTTTGGTACTGGATAATTTTTGGTAAAAAGGACCTCGCACCAAACATAAATAAAATTGCCTTCCGCACGGAGAAAAGTGAGTTTGCTGTTATATGGATAGCGAATTTTTAGCTATTACAACTAATAATTAGCTGTTTTAGCAAAATAAATTAGCTATTTTAGCTAATTATTAGCTGCATTAGCTAACAATAATTGCTATCCATATAATAGCAATTAAGGTTAGCTAAGGTAGCTAAAAATTAGCTGAAATAGCTAACTATTTTTCTCCGTGCGTTATTTATTTCCTGACCTTTGCTCAATTCTCTTTATAAACAAAAAATTTCAACTAAAAATTTTGAAAATCTTAATAATTCAGGGCTCGAACTAGGTCCGTAAATGCTGTAAAAGTCCGTAACTTTGCTTGAAGTCAGTAAAAGTCCGTTTTTTTGAAAAAAGGTCCGTAAAGTCCGTAATTCGGTTGAAAAAGATCCGTAAAGTACGTAAATTATACGATATAATTTGGATAATTTTAGAGAAATTACAAATGATTGAAGGAATTCAATTATTTTCAAAAGTAATAAAATTCTTCGCAAAAATTCAATTATGTTCAAAAATTTTTTAAAATCACCGTCAAAATTTCAATTATCTTTAGAAATAATTAAATTCTTCTTCGAAATATCAATTATTTTCAAAAATGTTAATAAAATACTTGGAAAAATTTCAATTATTTACAAAATTTTCCCTCAATTCAATTATTTTTAATAGGTATCTATATACTATTCTAATAAAATTTTCCAAAAGAATTCAATTATTTAAAAAAAAATCTACACAAACCTTTAATTATTTTCGAAAAATAATAACAATTTTACAGGAATTTCATTATTTACAATTTTTTTTTATAAATTTCTTTGCAATATTCAATTATTTTCATAAATACTAAAATTTTTACAGGTATTTAATTTTTTTGGCAAATAATAAAGTTCTTATTAGGAATTCAATTATTTTGATGAATAATAAAGCTAATTGCGGAATTTCAATTATTTTTAATACAATTTTAATCGAATTCCTCGAAAAATGTAATTATTCTTAAAAATTTTTATTAAAATTTATCAAAGAAATTTAATTATTTTAATAATCTTTGCTACAATTTATTTATTAGAATTCAAATATTATTTTTAATGAATTTTTGATTAAATTTCTTTAAAAAAATAAAATTATTGCATTCAAAATTTTTAATGCAATTCTTTGCGTAAATTATCAATTATCTTTATAAATTATAAAATTCTTTTCTAAAATTGAAGTATTTTCAAAAAATTTAATAAATTTCTTGGAAAAATTTCAATTGTTTTCAAAAATTTTCCTTAATTTAATTATTTGTAATATCTATTTTAATAAAATTTTGCAAAAGAATTCAAATTATTTGAATATTGATGGATACAATTCTTTAAAAGAATTCAATTTTATGAAACATATGTAATTATTATCAATAAATTGTTTTTTGTATTTAAATAATGAAATTCTCGTAGAATTTTCTTATAAGAATTGATTTAAAAATGGATTTCAGTTAAAATTTTAGATTATAATTGAATATTAAAAGTATTAGAGCGTAAAGTTTTAGAAATAATTAAATTTTGAAAAGGTTTCAGATTCAAATGTTTGAAAATTTGAATCTTTCATATTTGTAACTAAGTAACAATTCTGAGGAATTAATTTTATTGATAAATTTTAATTGCGAATTTTTTTTATATTATTTGAAGTTTTTATTTTCTAATACATATTTAATTGAAGAATTTACAAATAATTGAAAAATCGAATTTTGTAAAGAAATGGATTTGAAAATTGTCAAAGAACTTTTTCGAAAATTATTAAAAATAATCGATTTTAAGAAGAATTTTAGTTAAAAATTCTTGAAAATAATTATTGAATTAATAATGATTTTATCACTCTATCTTTAATTATTATAAAATATGAAGCAATCGATCGAGTTATCGATATATTCATATTTTTTAAGTTATGAAAAAATCTAATTTATAGTTTTAAGTAAAATGTTCTCTTATATATTTTTGGCAGTAATTGGTCCGTAATTTTTCATTTTTAGTCCGTAAAGTCCGTATTTTTAAATACTTTCACTGGTTCGAGCCCTTAATAATTTTAACCGAAAACCATTTTTAGTATATTTAGTCCCGTGTCCTTTGTTATTTGTTAAGAATCTTTTATGAGTTTTGGTCTTTATATTATTTAGTGCTTTTTGGTAACATTTTGATGTTTGTTATCATTTTTATTGACTATTGGTATCCATTGGTTTATTTTTACATAAATTCATGATTTTTGGTAACGATTTGATTTTTGCATTTTTTCGGTAAGAGTTTTCGGTAAGTTTAACAAATTGATAACAAATGTAATATATCCTCAAAAACATCATAATATTTTTGAGGATTTATTAGTTTTGTTATCATTTTGTTAAACTTTAGTACTTTTTATGCTATTGAATACCACAATTTGATCCTTGTGATATCTTTAATGCGTTGTGGTGTACCAAATTGATGATTTATTTTATCTTTGATACCTGCTTTTACCAATTTAATGATTTTCGATAGCATTTTCTTGCTTTTAAATGTTTTTAATACTTTTTGGTATCTTCGATGCCTTTTTGGACCAATTTAATATTTCTTAGAATCTTTGATGCCTTCTAGTATTAAATTTGATAATTTTTCGTATCTTTAATACCGTTTGGTACCAATTTGATTATTTTCGGAATCTTTGATGCCTTTTGGTGCTAATTTGATAAGTTTTTGTATATTGAACACTCTTTGGTACCAATTTATTGTTTTTACATATTTTTCATATTTCCTGGTATCTTTGATGTCCTTGAAACCAATTTTTGGTATTTTGAATGCCTTTTGGATACCAACTTTGCAATGTAGGATGTCAATTTCTTCTTTATATTCTTCTATGCACATTAGAAAAAAGTTGTTTAGTGTTTAGTATTTTTTTTATTACTTTTGGTACCAATTTTTTATTTTTTTTAGTAATTTTGTTTACTGCTGATATAATTTGTTGGTATTTAAACTGTTAAAGTTTCTGGGATCTTTGATATATTTTTATTTCAATTTTATTATTTTTGGAGTTTTCAATGTCTATTGGTACCATTTTGTTAATTTGCGGTACTCTAATTTGTTGCTTTTCAAGCTGTTAAAGTTCCTGGTATCTTTGATTCCTTTTAATTTCATTTTTATTATTTTTATATTTTTCGCTGCTGTTTGGTACCATTTTGTTAATTTCTTGTATTAATTTAATAATTTTCTGTATTAATTTGTTTTTTTTTAAATTTTTGTAAACCTTCTGGTAACTTTAATGCATTTTAGTACCAATTTCATAATTTTAAAATCTTTAATCCCTTTTGGTACCAATTTGATCATTTTTGTCACCATGTTGTTTCTTTTTAAAATTGTAAAACTTTCTAGTATCTTAGGTGCCTTTTTTGCTTTCAAATATTTTTAAGATTTTTTGTATCTTTGATGCATTTAATACCAATTTTATTATTTTTGGAGTCTTCGATGCTTTTTGGTACTGTTGTACCAAAACTGTAAATTTTCGTACCTTTTAAACTATTTTAAAGCTTCTGGTATCTTTAATGCCTTTTGGTACCAATTTGATACTTCCTTGAATTATTGGCGCCTTTTGGTAGCAATTAGATACTTATTGTTAACTTTTATGCGTTTTGGCACCAATTCGTAAGTATTTTGGCATTTTTGGTGATTTTTATTAAAAACATTTTATTTCTTAGTATTTTTTGTTTAGTTTTTTATACTAATTTGTTACTTTTAGGTGTCTTTGACAGTTTTGGTAACAATTTTTTATTATTTTAAAAAAAAATTTTTTTATTATTATTTTAATATTTTTAATTTTTTTTATTATTATTTTTAATACCTTTTTGTAAAACATTTGAAGTTTGTCACATTGATATTTTTTCGTACAAATTTTGGTTACGTTGTTATTATCTTTAATAGTTTTGGGTAAAAAAATTTATGTTTATTATTTGGATTTTTTTTCGGTACTAATTTATTACCTTTTCATTATCTTTGATATCTTTTTGGGAAAAAGATTAATATTGTCGTCATATCGGTATTCGGTACAAATTGATTACTTATTTTTAATATTGTTGCTTTTCGATTTCCAAATTCATTTATTTTGGTACCGGTTTTTTACCATTTGGTGACAATTTTTTACTTTTTGTAATAGTTCTATGCTTTTTGGTATCTTTGATACCTTTTTGTGTTACTTGGATTCATTTTCATACATTTGTAACCTTTTGGTGCAAATATGTTAGTTTTAATTATCTTTGTTACCGTTTAGCACCAATTAGATCATTTTTGGTGCAACTTTGAAACTTTCTTATACAAACTTCATATGTTGTCGATTCGATACTTTGGCTATCGTTACCTTTTTGTTCTAATTTATTATTTATTGTTACCTTTGTTGTCTTTTGGTACAAAAGACAACAAATTCAAGAAAAAATTAATTATTATAATTTTGAGAAAATAATTTGCCAATTTTTAGTTTTATAATCATTGGTATCAACTTGATTCTGTTTGGTACCAAGCTGATAATTCTTATTCTTGATTCGATACTTTTCGGTATCTCTTCATTACTTTTTGGTACAAATTTGATTCTTTTTGGTGCAAATTTGATTCTTTTTGGTGCAAATTTGATTCTTTTTGGTGCAAATTTGATTCTTTTTGGTACAAATTTGATTCTTTTTGGCATCAATGCGTTACCTTCTGGTTCCAATTTGATATTTTTGCATTTACTCTAAAAATTAAACAAAACGACCCATTTTGCCAAAAAATTGACTGTCTGATAATAAATGAATTACGAAAATAATTTGTCATTTGTTCGGTTGAGCGTCGCGGTCTATTACCAATTAATTCGATCGTGCGAAGTATGCAGAGAGCGCGCGGGCAGTTAGTGAGACGGGACGAGAGACTGAGTGAGAGAGAGAGAAACGTTGAACGGGTTAGATATTGTGTCAGTCGAATCGTCCAGCATTAAAAGTAATTACGACGTGATTGACCGAAGCCCGTGTTGACCGGTGGGTAGGGGATGGAGAGGGGGTAAATCATCGCAGTGACGCACGGAGCTCGTTGCTGCCACCCAATTATACAATCAACCGGACGAGAGAGATGATGATGATGATGATAATGATGACGATGATTATGATGAGGACGAGAATAACAAAGACGGAAATGCCGTCGACGAAGGAGAAATCGGACACGCGTGCCAGAAGGAAAAAGGAATTTAAAAAAAAAGGCAGGGAAAAAAAGAACAAGCCATAGTGGAAGAAGGGATGTGCTTAGGAAAATGAGAGGAAAAAAGGAGTGATAAGTCGCGCTTGTAAGAAGAGAAGCGGGGCAAACCGATCTTGATTGTTAAAGACTATTATGTGGAGCTTCTCGACAAATGCGATTGACGCAGCTGCTCTATTCGTTCTGAGTTGAAGTCGTGATCTAGAAACAAATGAGCGATTGTAGAGGACAATTTGTAATCACTTTTGACACTCTCGACATTGTTGAATCACACCCGAAGAAATTTAAGGGGGATAATTTGGAATTTTTTCATGATCCTAAAGTTTTGAACGTTCAAATGAATGAAATATTTTTTATTGAAGATATTTTAATAAATTACTAGTCACAAAAAAATTTAAAAACTAAAATTTTGCGTCTACAAACTCAGTAATTAATTTTTAAAATAGTGAAGCAAAATAATTGCAATATAAATTTAATTTTTAGAAGAAATAAATAAATTTCGTTCATTTGAACGTTCAGAACTTTAGGATGTTATTTTTTTCAATTTATTTGTATTTTTGACGCGTTCTGTTATTTTCATGATTTTTGGTATATTTCGTATGTTTTTGTACTGATTTGACGATTTTCTGTAGCAATTCATTCTCTTTGAGTATTTCTGTTACTTTCTGGTATCTTTGGGTATTGTTTGAACCATTAGGGTAACAGTTTTGTAATTTTCGCTACAAATACTAATTATTTTTTCTTTCCTTTTTTTCTTTTATGCGTTATGATACCAATTTATTTAGCTTTCACTGTTCTTAATAACTTTTGGTATTTGCCTTTTTTCAATAACTGTGATAAACTTTGATACGAATTTAATAATTTATAATATCTTTAATATCATCAGTTTGATTCTCCCTGTATGCTTGATACTTTTTGATACCAATAGAATACTTTCTAGTATCGGTAATTTCTTTTAGTACCAATATGACAGTTTCTGGTGTCTTTAATTCCTTTTGGTACCAATTTGATACTTTGTGTTATCTTTTGTACTTTCTGATACCAACTTGATAATTTTTTTTGTACAGTAAATGTCTTTGTGTAAAAGTCTGATAAACGGTATCAACTTTTTTACTCTTGGTATTCTTTTATGTGCTATGGAATCATTTTGCAAGTTTTTGTTTAGAACTTTTGAGAACTTTATGCACCAATTTTATATTTTTTAGCATTTTTTTTACATTTTGGTATCTGTTTTCTTAATCTTTTGTATTTTTCAGGTTGTTAGGTAACAGTTTGATACTGTTTGGCAGCAAGTTCTTACTTTTTTGTATCTTTGATACCTTTTCGTACCAATTTGTTACATTCTAGCATCTTTAATGCCTTTTGGTACAAAATTGTTTCTTTCGAATATTTTTTTATACTATTTCGCACCAATTTGTAACTTTCTAGCATCTTTAACCTCACGGTAAATCGTTAGGTATTACAATAACACCAAAATGGATTAAAATAACACTAAATTGGATTATTTTAATCCTTTTTGGTGTTATTTTAATACCTAACGATTTACCGTGCTCTTTGGTTCCAATTTTATAATTTTCGATATTAAATTTGTACTTTTTAATATTTTCAAACTTTCTAGTATCTTTGATCTTTTCGGTACTAATTTTATAATTTTCAGTATTAATTTGGTGCTTTTTAATATTTTTAAAGTTTCTAGTATCTTTTATGACTTTCAATACCGATGTGTTACTTTTTAGAACCTTTGATTCCTTTTAGTACCAAATTGTCACTTTGCAGTATTTTTTATGCCTTTTAGTAACTGTTTGAAATTTTTTGGAATCTTCCATGCTTTTTAAAACAAGTTTGATTACTTTCAATATAAATCTATTGTTTTTTAATTTTTTTTTTTTTTGAACTCACTGGAATCTTTGTGATGCTTTTTAATACCATTTTGATAATTTATAGTATCTTCGATGCTTTTGGATACAGAATTTCTATATATTGGTATCTTCCATGCCTTCTGGTACCAATTTGTTAATTTTTGTTTTTTTATGCTTTTAGGTATTTCTAGTAATTTAATACTTTTGACGTACCTTCAAAATCCATTTTGCGTTTCAATACGAATTTGCGTAGTTTTTAATTTTTCTAAAAATTATGATACCATTTTTTTATTTTTTATTATTTTTGATTACTGTTGTACCAATTTTATAAAATTTTTGTGTTTTTTTGGTTATCAATTTGCTATTCATTGGTATTTTTGAAGTATTCTGGTACCAATTGGACACTAATTGGTACCTTTAATGTCTTTTGGTACCAATTTTTTTGTATTTTTTTTTATTACTGATGATCCCAATTTTGGAGAATTCTGAATTTTTTTATTTCTGTTTGGGTATCAATTCGTTATTCATTGGTATTTTTGAAGTATTCTGGTACCAATTTGACACTAATTGGTATTTTTGAGGTCTTTTGGTACCAATTTAGGAGAATTCTGATTTTTTTTATTTCTTTCGGTATCAATTTGCCATTTATTGGTATTTTAGAAGTATTTTGGTACCAATTTGACATTAATTGGTATTTTTGATGTCTTTTGGTACCAATTTTGGAGAATTCTGAATTTTTTTATTTCTTTGGGTATCAAATTGCTATTCATTGGTATTTTAGAAGTATTCTGGTACCAATTTGACACTAATTGGTATTTTTATGTCTTTTGGTACCAATTTTGGAGAATTCTGAATTTTTTTATTTCTTTGGATATAAGTTAGCAATATTTAGCAGTATTTTTGAAGTATTCTGGTACCAATTTGACACTAATTGGTATTTTTTGTCTTTTGGTACCGATTTTTTGTAGTATTTTTTATTACTGTTGATACAAATTTTGTAGAATTCTCGATTTTTCTATTTCTTTGGATATAAGTTAGCAATATTTAGCAGTATTTTTGAAGTATTCTGGTACCAATTTGACACTAATTGGTATTTTTTATGTCTTTTGGTACCGATTTTTTGTAGTATTTTTTATTACTGTTGATACAAATTTTGTAGAATTCTCGATTTTTCTATTTCTTTGGATATAAGTTAGCAATATTTAGCAGTATTTTTGAAGTATTCTGGTACCAATTTGACACTAATTGGTATTTTTGATGTTTTTTGGTACCAGTTTTTTTATTTTTTACTATTTTTTATCACTGTTGACTTAAATTTTGTAGAGTTCTAAGTATTTTATTTCTTTCTGTATCAATTTGCTATTCATTGGTATTTTTTATGTATTCTGGTACCAATTTGATACTAATTGGTATCTTTGACGCCTTTCGGTACTAATGTTTTAAATTTTCATATCAATACTTGGCTCTTTAATTCTTTCAGGAGTTTTTTTTACGAATTTGTTTTGTGTTTAGTTTTTTTAATGACATTTGATATCACCATTTTTTTTTATTTTTTAGTATTTCACAAGAAAAAAAAGTGTAAATTTGAACCTGATTTTGGGCTGAAAATGTCCTGCAACAAATTTTCACCTAAGTGAGGACGCCACTGTCTATGTGAATTAGCATTGGTTAAAATTCCCCGCAACAAATTTTTTACCCCTTTTTTCTGTGTTTTGATTACTATTTGCTATCAATTTTTGTAAAAGTGTAAAATTTTTTTGTTTCCTTCGCTATAAATTTGATACTAAGTAGCAATTAATAAAATGCAATTAACATTTATGCTATTAACAAACTTAGGAACAATATTTAGTGATCATAGCTATTTATTCGTAACTCTACGGTTTTTAGAGCACTTCTTTGTCGGTGTAAAGTGGATCATTGATAAATGAATGTTGATAATTTCGTTTTCTCTTATCGGCGAGGAAAATCAATAGATAAACGGGTAGCTCTATTAGAAAACTACGTAGGGCACTTCATTTTCTTATCACGTAATCCTATTTTAAAAAGTGACATTGTAGAATAATTGACAGGCTTCATGCATCCCACATGTCTCGTCTCAGGCGCCACCAGCTTTTAATCCATAAACAGCTTTAACTTCAACACCGAGCTTTTATACTATGAAATTTATTTCAAACTCAACTTCCTTTTCGAAATTTCAAAATAATATTTATTTTTTGAACCGAATTTAGATTTTTTCTTTTTCTACATATAATCCTCAATTTTTGATATCTATCAGTATTACTACTTTCGTATCATTTAAGAATGCTATATAAACTTTTAGCAATAATTTAATTTTAATTCAATTAAATGCAATTAAAGTCTGTCTAATTCTAAGATTTCACGAAAAAAATTCAACTGGAACAGTGATAACTTTTGCTAAAATAGCGAAAGTATTAGTTGAAATAGCGAAAGAATTCGTTGCAATAACTAAATATTTCGCTAATATGATGAAATTTGTAGTTGTTCGAGGTGAAGATTGTTTTTCGTGTTGAGTAAAATTTATTTAAAAAAGCAAAAATATTTCTTCAGGAAAAAATAATTAAAAAGTACCCCATTGTCTGATTTCAGGAGAGAGCCGAAAAGAAACCACCAACTTTTATACGTCTATAATGGTGAGTTTTTTCTTCCTTTCTTTCTTTCTTTTTTTTATATCTTTAATGTGTAAAATTATACTTTGATTTATATTTAAAAATGCCCAGTGTTCTGCGTTGTGTGTGCGTGGTTAAATAATAATAACCGTGTGCCCCCCTTTTTCTTGTGCGTGTAATTAGCAGTGTAACTGCGTTCACTGTATCGAGTCAAGACGTGGACAAAAAACATAATGTTTTGACTTGGTTGCTTGGGTCGCGTGCGACCTGCGTCACTGAATACCGAGTACCTACTTCATTCGAGTACAGTATTCTGAAGCACCTTTCAAGAAACAAAGAACCGTAAAAGAGAATAAGGGTGACTCTGCGCGCCACGGCGATTGTACAATCGATACTGCAATTTTCCCGCTCAATACAACTAATTTTGACTCTTTAGTGAAAGGAATTTACGTGTTTTTTCCGCCAATAAACAAACAACACTTGACGGGGTAATTGATTGGAAAACAAAATTAAAAGAAAAAGTGGAGATTGATTCGTCTTAATTGATTTGTGTACACGAGACAATTAAAACGAATCTATTTCTACTTTTTCTTTTCATTTTTTGTTTTTCTTTTTTGACGTCGAAAAAAGAGAATTATTTTCAAGGAGAAGTTTTGTTATTAGATATTTATTTGGTTAAATTTTTAATTTTTTAATTAAATTCCCTTCATTTGTTAGATTTTCCTTTTGTTGGAATTTTTAAGTTAGTAATTTTCATTTTTTAAAAATCAGGGTGGCCACCCAACCGGGAGAACCGGGAGAAAAATCAACCGGGAGAAAACCGGGAAAAAGCCAAGACAGAAATTTTAATCGGGAAAAAACCGGGACTAAAATTTTACATTTAAAGATTTTTTTAAATTCGCGCCTCCATTGATCGAAATAATAAATTGCCCAATTTTAAATTTTTGCATGTTTGTACATTTTGTTTATTTTCCTGCGAACAACTCGAAAAATATTAATTTTTACAGGGCTCGGATTGTGCGACTTTTTCGACTTTTTTCGACTTTTCTAAGGAAATGTGACTTTTTTCGACTTTTTTGTGAAAAGATGCGACTAATCGACTTTTTCGAGATTTTTATTAGTAAAATGCGACTGAAATTTTTAAAATTTTCAGAAAATTAAAGTTTAAGGAAAAAGTTTTAGTCAAAAAAATGTTCTGTTAAGTTTATTTACAGATTTCTTTCAAATTTTTCAAAAAAACATCAATAACTTCTTTTTTAAATAAATATTTAATTATTATTTTCTCATAAGAATTAAAATTCATCAAAAGATTCTACTTCAAACCTTTTTAAATTTAACTACTTATAAAAAAATTGTTATAAAACATGAAGACTTCATAGTTTATAATAATTAAAGATGACCGAGTGATAAAATCATTATTTTATATTATTAGATTTTATAAAAAAATTTTTTGAAAATAATTGAATTTCTAAGATAATTTTTTTTATTTATAAAGATACTTAAAATTCTACCAAAAATTTTATTAAAATTCTTTGCAAATAATTGAATTTCAGAGAAAAATTTTATTATTTATAAGGATAATTGAAATTTTGAACAGCTTTTTTTAAATGTTTAAAAGTCATTGAATTTTGAAAAAGAATTTTTATATTTTTAAAAATAGTTGAAATTGTGTGGAGAATTTAAAAAAATTTTGAAAATAATTGAACTTGTGCGAAGAATTTTCTTACTTTTGAAGATAATAATTGAATTTTGCAAAGAATTTTATCTGAACTTTTAAAAATAATTAAATTTCCATGATGAATTTTTTGATTTTTTGAAGATAATGATAATTTGAGGAGAAATTAAAAAATATTTGAAAATAATTGAATTTCCATGATGAATTTTATTAGTTATAAAATTTTGACGAAAAATTTAAAAAAAATTTGAATGTAATTGAATTTTTGAGAAGAATTTCATTGTTTTTGAAAATAAATGAATTTCAGAGAAGAATTTTATGATTTAAATAATTGAATTTTGGAAAAGAAACTTTAAACAGATTTAAAAAACAAATGTTCACTTTGATTGCAATTTCTTTTGGACTGTATTCTGTTCGAATTTTTTAATTCTTCTAACTTCGATACATTAGAACTTTAATTTCCCCATAATTTTTCTTCACTTGAATTTTTTAGTGTTCGAATTCTCATTTACCTAAAATTTTATTTGTTATTATTCTTTTATTGTTACTATTGCTTTATTGTTATTATGTTATTTTTCGAAATTTTTTCTAAACTTTTGTTATCAATTTGTTAAATTTTAGTATTTTTCATATATTTGGGTATCAAATCGAAAGTTTTTAATATCTTTGGTTGCGTGGTACCAATTTGTTACTTTCTGATCTCTTAAATTCCTTTTGGTGCCAATTTAAATTTGTTTGGTATTTTTTATGTTTGGTATCAATTTAATACTATTGTTATTTTTTGTAGGTATGTTGATACTATTTTGTAAGATTTTTAAACATTTTTGATGGTCAACGTTTTTGCTGTAATTTTGATATATTAGAAGTTTAAATTTCCTATAATTTTTCCTTACTTGAATTTTCAGGTGTTCGAATTTTCATTTGTCGACCATTTTATTTGTTATTATTGTTGTTATTATTATTGTTATTTTTCGGTATTTTTTTAATCTTTTGTTATCAATTTGTTAAATTTTAGTATTTGTCATGTCTTTGGATATCAAATTAATGGTTTTTAATATTTTTGGTTCTTTGGAACGAATTTATTACTTTCTGAGGTCTTAAATTCCTTGTGGTACCGATTTGATTATTTCTTGTATTTTTTGTTTGGTACCAATTTAATGCTTTCTGGTATTTTTTGTTTGGTACCAATTTGTTACTCTGGATATTCTTTTAGGCATTTTGGTACTATTTTTTCGTTTTTCTAAAATTTTTGATGACTATTGGTACCAATTTTACATTTTATAGTATCCTTTTTACATTTTGGTACTAATTTTTTCAATTTTTAGTCTTCGTTTAGTTTCGTTTTTCTTTAGGTTGTTTGGTACTATTTTCATACTGTTTGGCATAAAAATCGTCAATTTTTAGTATCATTGATGCCTTTTGATAGCAATTTGATAATTTTCTAAATCAATTTGTTGCTTTTTTCATTTTTTAAATCTTTCTGGTACCTTTGATGCCTTTTAGTACCAATTTAATAATTTTCGCAATCTTTTTTGCCTTTTGGTACCAATTTCTTTCTTTTTAATATTTTTAAACTTTCTGGTATCCTTGATGTCTTTGGTAACAGTTTGTTGTTTTTAAGTATTTTTATACTTTCTGGTACTTTTGGTACGTTTTAATATTAATTTTAATGTTTTATAGTCTTCGATGTCTTTTGGTACCACTTTGTTAATTTTCGGTAATATAATTTGTTGCTTTTTAAACTGTTAATGTTTCTGGTATCTTTGATGCATTTTAATTCCAATTTAATTAATTTTGGAGTCTTCAATACCTTTTGGTACCATTTTGTTAATTTTCGGTACTATAATTTGTAGCTTTTTAAATTGTTAAAGTTTTTGGTATCTTTGATGCCTTTTAATTCCAATTTTATTAATTTTGGATTCTTCGTTGCCGTTTGTTACCATTTTGTTAATTTCTTGTATTAATTTAATAATTTTCTGTATTACTTTGTTGTTTTTTTTTAATTTTTGTAATTTTTCTGGTAACTTTAATGCATGTTGGTACCAATTTCATAATTTTTGAAATCTTTAATGCCTTTTGGTACTAA
The DNA here is from genome assembly GCA_032873175.1 of Leptopilina drosophilae. NCBI lineage: Eukaryota > Metazoa > Arthropoda > Insecta > Hymenoptera > Figitidae > Leptopilina > Leptopilina drosophilae. Next base: position 53,157,054 of record CM065479.1, read on the forward strand.
GGACCCCGCAGAATTTACATTAATTTTGGCTCCCAGTGGATTTTTTTTGTAACTTTGGATTTCAAAGTTATTACTTAGAATAGCAAGAACTTTAAAACCTCAAAGTTACAGAAATATTGACTGAGAGCCAAAATTAATGTAAATCCTGCGGGGTCCTTGGATAATTTTTGTTACCATGTTGTTTCTTTTGAATATGTTCACACCTTCTGGTATATTTGATGCCTTTAAAATTTTTTTAAAAATATTATGTAACCAATGCTTTTAAATATTTTTAATCTTTCTGGTATTTTTGATGCATTTGATGCATTTAATACGAATTTGATTATTTTTACAAACTTCGATGCCGTTTGGTACTATTTTTTTAAATTTTCGTACCAATTTTGTGGCTTTTTTAACTTTTCAAGTTTCTAGTATATCTTTAATGCCTTTTGGTACCAATTTGATACTTTATTGAATTATTGACGCCTTGTGGTATCAATTGGAAACTTATTGATAACTTCGAGCCTTAGGGTACCAATTTCGTAATTACAACTTCCACATTGAAAAAGTGGAATCTGAAACGGTTTACATCATAAAAGTAAAATGTTAACAATGTCAACCACAATATTCCGTTCTTTTTGACATGGGAAAGGATTTGGAAAATCTTAGCATCTGTAGAGTGTAAACAATGAAACATTTCCTCAAAATTTGAGGAAAATTGATCAAAAATCATTTTTTTCAAACTAGTCGGAGAACCTCATCCTTAATTATAATATTTAGTATTAAATTTTTTTCAAGAATAGTGGGTCCATTGGAGTTAAATAAAACTAAAGAGGCAGAGAGGAAATAAATCAACATCTAAAAATAAATGTTTAAGTATGTGGAGCCGATAAATCGTGGTATTGGTGACGTTATTAATACTGAAATGGTTCTAATAAGATTGTATTAGTGAACGCCCCCTTTCACACAAGTAACATTATAAAGAATACACATGAGTTGATGTTGTATATACACATATAATATTGTGTGTATCAGTGATCACCATGCACATCGTTCTCTGAACATAATGTCACACATGCTGATTTCTTTGTACGATTGCTATATAGTTGGACCCCGTTCACATTTACACTGGACCATCGTGTTCACGTGAACACGCGCACAATTGCCAAGTGTCCTGTATGTGCATACATACATACATATATATAAAGTTGGTACCAATGCTCGTGGGGTACTCTCTCTGTTAGAGAGAATATAAGGTGCCTTTGGTCCTCTCTCGCTAGCTTGTCGATGGTTGGATGGTTGTTGGTTGGTTGGTTTAGTTGAACGACCTAGCCCGGATCTTACTCGTACCGATTACCGCTTTCTGTCTCCTTCTTCGGAACATGCTTGTGTTTATAAATACTTTGACCATGCATATTTACTCCAACTTTTGCTGCATACCGCACAACAGACCAAGAGAAAGAGAGAGAGAAGGAGAGTATAAAAACTATTCATTACATCTACTTATTATTCTCATCCGTTCCAATCGAGAGTTCTTATATTCTTTTTCAGTTTCCTATGCTTTACGATTTCATAAAACAATTACTGTTATGTTTCGCATTACCTTAATTCAGAATCGATTTATTATGTAACATTTCGTTGGGGCGCATTTTCGAATAATCAAATTTTCTTTTATATTATTAGAAGACTAGCTCAAAAAATGCGCGTGAAGTTTCTTTTTTTTATTAAAATTGAAAAATTTAATCATTCAGAAAATATTTTCCTACTAAAAATCACTATTTTGCTTCCTCATCTAGAGAGGAAGTATTTTAAAATTAATTCAAGAAAGCCGGGAAAAAAGTCAGAAAATTTTGTCAAAAGTACTAAAATAATTTTCAATTTTGAAAATTTATAAGAAAATTCTGTTATATTTCTCAAGATTGAAAAGATTTTACTTATTTCCAACTTTTCCTATTTTTAACAACAATTGAAATTTATAAATTTTTAGCAACTATTTTGGAACAATTTTTTATTTAAAAATTCATAAAATAATTGAATTTTATAAAAATTGTGTTTTTAATATTTTTTATCAATAATATAGATAAGTACTCCGTCAAAAAATGTATTTAATTTATTATTATTGTTGTGTTAATTATGTAAATTACTATATTTTCAAATTTTTTGGTGAATAATGTTGGATTTAAAATAAAGAAAATTTAACTTCAATAAATTTCTACAAAAATATTCATTTTTAAATTTGGTAAAACTTTTTACATGAGGTTCAATTATTTTTAATATAGTTAATAATTTAATAATTTTTTTAATTATTAAAATTAAAATTTTTAATGATTTCTCTATAAAATTCAATTATTTTTAATAAAATTTTTATAAAATTTTTTAGAAAGTGTTAAACTTTTTAAATTTTTTATAAAATTCTTTATAAATATTCAATTATTTTCATTTGAATTTTAATTAAATTACTCTAAAAAATTCGATTATGTTTACAAAATTCCAATAAAAAATACTTTGAAAAATTTATAAAAAGTTTCAACTTTCAACAATTTTATCTTTTTGAATAGAAAAACCTTTCACAGAATTATTCAATTTCTAGAATTCATAAGAAAATTCTAAGTTTTTATGTATTTTGTTTCACTGATAAATTATGAATTTATTTATTATTAGGATATTTATAATTATTATTAATTATGGAGTTTAAAATTAATTAAACTTTCAAAGAGTAGCGTTTATAATTTTCATAAATAGATGAATATTGAATTTTTATAAAATTGAAATTTTCAATGAATTTCATTACAAATTTTAAAGATAGTATTAAAGTTTATAAAAAATGTTAACAATTCAAATTCTTGTAAAATTTGTTAAATTTTTTAATATTCATTTAATTCATTATTTATTAAAAATAATAGATTTATGGATGAATTTTACTTGAAAACACTAAAAAAAATTGAATTTTAGACAAATTATTATGAATAATTTCAAAAATTCAATTATGTTCAACATTTTTTAAATATTCTCGTTGAAATTTCAATTATTTTGTAAATTTTTAACAAAATTCTTTGCAAAATTCAATTCTTCAGAAATTTTTTAATAAAATTCTTGTCGAAAATTCAATTGCTTTCGAAAATTTTTGCCAAATTTCATGTGAATTCTATTATTTACAAATTCTTTACAAATTTTTTTCTTAAAAATGGTATTAAGAGTTGTCAAACGAAATCAATTATTCAAAAATGTTAAAGTGAATTAGAATATTCTTTAAGGGCAGGGAAAGCGTCAAAATTTTTGTCTCGAATTCAGGGAAAAACAAAATTAATTCTTTGTAACATGCCTGGTTGATTAATAAATAAATATAATAGCGCGGAATGTAGTTTTATATGAATGGCTCACGGTAAATCGTTAGGTATTAAAATAACACCAAAAAGGATTAAAATAAACCAATTTAGTGTTATTTTAATCCATTTTGGTGTTATTTTAATACCTAACGATTTACCGTGCTTCTATCTATTTATAAATATTTATTCTTATTATTTAATATAGTAAAAATTAATTCCAAGTTTAAAAATCTGGAAAATTTCCATTTTTTAAACTGATCAAGTGTTACAATAAATTTCTCGAGCAAAACGTATAATAAACTAAAAAAATTTCTGACCAATAGTAAGAATAATAATAATAATCATGATATATTCAAATTATTTGAAAAGAACCGAAAATATTAAATAATTAGGGTATCCAAAAATTGTTTTTTAAAAATTAAATTTCTGTTTTTTTATTTATTTATTTTATTATTTCAATAATACAGTTTTTATCAAACAGAAATTTTGCGAATATTTTTTTCAAAATAAATTTCAAATTTCTTAAAAAAAATTTTATTTATAACATTTTTTCTACTTAAGACTTGTACTTTGATTATAAATTGTCACTGAGAAGCAGAAAATGTGTAAAATATTTTCTAATTTTAATTTTTTAGCTATTTTAAAATTTTATTTTTAGAAAAATTGAAAAGATTACCTGAAAAATACCTTAAAAATTACCTTAAATGTTTGTTACAAAGTGCTAATTTTTTGGAAACACGTTACATCTAGAGTAGAATTTAATACATTCAATTTGGTATAAGATTTTAAGAAAATTAATTAAGATTTTGAAAATAAATTGTAAAAAAAGTCCAAATCAACGAATTGCACATAGAAAAAATTTTTTTTAATCAAACATAAGCAGTCAATCAAAAAAATATGTTTAAATTAAACATATTTCCAAAGCAAAATATATAATAAAAAATATTTCTGACCAAAAGTATCAAAATATTGTTTTATTTATTTATTATTATTATTTCGATAATTCGGTTTTTAACAAACAAATTTTGTAAATATTTTTTCCAAAATAAATTTCAAAATTTCTTAAACAAAATTTTATTTATAACTTTTTTTCTACTTAAAACTTGTACTTTGATTATAAATTGTTATTGAGAATCAGAAAATGTGCCAAATATTTTCCAATTTTAATTTTTCAACTGTTTTAAAATTTTATTTTTAGAAAAATTGAAAAGAATAATTATCTGAAATGTTTGTTATAATAATAATAATAAATTTATTATTGAATTAAACCTAATTTTCATTTTACCAAAGTTACTATGTATTGAATCAATATTATTATGTTTAAATCAAACATAATTTTTTGTTTGACTGTATAACAAGGATAATTATGTTTGATTCAAGTATATTGTTTTCCCAGTGTCAGTATACAATTCGAAAGAATGGATGAAATATTCCAGAAGGCCATTTCCAATTATTCAACAAAATATTCAATTTTTACAAATAAAAGCACTCAATTCTTGGTTGTCTTCACATTATCAATGATTTAAAAAGAAATACAATCGAAATAGGAATAAAAGAAAATTTGAAAACGAAAGAACACACATATAAGAAAATCTTCACGCCACGACAGATGTGATTATCTTCTCTCCAATCCCCCATACAATTCTCTCTCTCTCTCTCTCTCTATATATATATATATATAAGTGTGAATCAAACGAATTCCAAAAGAGTGTAAAATCACACAGTATCGAAGTGCAAAATCATGAAAATTCAACGTCAAACCATAACGCATCAGATGGTCTCTAACGATTCCCTCAATCCAGCTTCTTTTTCCCCTCCCCAATTTCTTTTCTTTTTCTTCTTATATTCATTCTTTGTGACACTCATCAACCTCTCGCTTCCCTCAATTATCTCCACTGTCTCCTCATCACTTCCCACACCATTTCATATCACAATCGATCTCAGAAATAATATTCCCAAGTTTTTTTTTTCTTTTTTTTATTATTTAAACCAAGACGAGAAGTATATCGGGGCGAGGTCGTCGTTTCCATCAAGAAGAAGAAGAAGAAGAAGAGGAATTGAAAATGATGATTGGCGGTAAGCGGGTGGAGGTGGAGGGGATAGAAAATGATAAAGAGGAGGAGGAAGGGGAAGGAAAAGAAGAAAAAGAAGAAGGAGGAGAAGGGGTGGGAGGAAGCGGCAATAAGGAGATAAATAAGAAAAGTATAGAAAGAAGGTGGCAGAGATCGGGACTCAATCCGACGAAAGAAGGAAAAGAAAAAGAGTCCAGGAGCGCGCGAATTAAGTCGATCGCTGTGCGTGGAACCACATCCTTCTCTCGCCCCGGTATAACTCCAGATATGGCTTTTCTTTTGTCGCTCTCTCTCTTACTCTTTTTCTCTCTTTTCCTCCTTTTCTCTCTCTTTCTTTCTTTTTCTCTCTTTCCCTCCTTTTCTCTCTCTTTCTTTCTTTTTCTCTCTTTCCCTCCTTTTCTCTCTCCTTTTCTCTCTTTTCCTCCTTTTCTCTCTTTCTCTCTCTTCTTTTCCCTCTTTCTCTTCTTTTCTCTCCTTTCAACTCGCCGTTGAATTTCAAAAGAGAAAGAAAGATAAAGAGAGAGAGAGAGAGAGAGAGAGAGAGAGAGAAAAGCCAACGGCGAGTGTACCTCTTTTCTTTATTATCGACATCAACAGTCGACTTTTGTTTTATAATAACCACTGCTGTGGTCGCCGACACCTCGTCTTCGTTTTCTGATGCCAATAAAGCAAGTGCAAGGCTCTCTCAGTTGAATGGCGACGCGAGGTCGTCCACAATCGACAACTTATAACGAGAAAAAAATTCTCAGATTTATCCCTTTTGCTCCAAGGGGGATTTTTAATATATTTTTCCTTTTTTCACCCTCTCTCTCTCTCTCTCCCTCCCCCTTTCTTTCTCCTCTCATTGTTTCGCAAACGCCTCAAGTTCTCACACCTTATTTAATCATTTGTGAAACGAGCAGAGAAAAATCGATTCGATAAAAACAATTCTGCTAAATTAATTGCGCGCTTGTTTTTACAAAATCGAAATAACAACACCAACAACAACAACAGCATTCTTTACAAGCTGCGAAAAAACAATCATGATTTTCAAAGAAATTGTTTTTATTTCTCATTTAATTTCACAGAAAGGTGGTATTTGCCAATTTTTTCTGTAATTACTCTTCCCCACAAAGAAAGGATTTCTTAATTTGTAAATTTAATGAAAATTAATTTTAATTGTTTAAAAATTAAGAGGCTTAACTTAATTATAGACTATCTCAAATTATTTCTAAAAGTTTAAATAAATCATTAAATAAAAGAAGTCCTTATTACATATAAATGAAATTAATATTTTTAAATTTATTCCTGACGATTTTGCAATTGTTTCCTTAGATGTTGTATCAATGTACACTAATATCGCATGGGAGAAAACTATAAGATCAGTAAAAAATAGATGGATTAATATTAAAAAATGTACTACCTTTTCAAGAGGTGAATTCATCAAGGCTTTAGATTTTTGCCTTTCGTCATCTTATTGTACGTACAATAATGAATTTTATAAACAAATTTTTGGATTACCTATGGGTTCTCCACTTTCACCAAGTGCAGCAAATTTGGTAATGGACGATTTGGAGAATGAAGTTCTTCGGTCTTTTACTTTTAAAATTTTATTTTAGATATATTGATGATATTCTAATTTGTGCTCCAAAAAATAAAACACCAGAAATATTAAATTAATTTAATTCAATTGATAAAAATATTAAATTTACTTTGGAATTATGGAATAATAATAGTACAATCAATTTTTTAGATTTAACAATCATAGTTGACAATAATAGTTTAATTACCAATTGGTTCCGGAAAAATACTTAGTCTGGTCGTTATATTAATTTTGAATCTAATCATCCTTTGTCACACAAAATTGGAGTTATCTACTCTTTGGTAGACAGAGCGATTAAATTGTCTCATCCGTCTTTTCATCAACAAAATTTATTAATTTTAAAAAATACTTTTATTAAGAATGGTTTTCCTTCAAATTTGCTTGAGGAAATGATACATTTACCGTCAACCGGGGCTATTTTGTGCACCAAATAGCATTTTTTTGATTAAATGATTTATTAAAATTCAGAATTAAAAGAAAAAAGAAAACCAATTTTTGGTGTGTGTTGTGGGCATCCTTCTGAAGATTTCCTATGAGTTGAGCAATGAAAAAAAATTTTTTTGACTGTGTTATAGTCATTGAAAGTCGTGCACAGAATAGCCTCCTGGATGGGGCTATTTTGTGCATCAAACTTTGTCTTTGTATAATGTTGCCTAAACATTTTTTTTATCGTTTCTGCTTCATTACATCTTTTTGTCTAGATACTTCAGAGTAAATTAAAAAAAGAATGAGTTAGAAAACACTTTTTTTTAAGATATTATACATCAAAATGTCAAATAAAACACTACGATTTTCCGAAAATCTAGATTTACTAAAAGTTAACAATCTTTATTTGAATTATTTATTACTCTGGCATTAAATAACATTTTTTTCTTTTTTAGTATATATTTGATAATAATATATTACAATAATTATAAAATTATAATTTAAACACTTGTAAATAACTTGAAAATATCATTTCAGCAGGAGCTTTTTTAAACATTTTTAATGAAATTTTTCAAAAACTTGAAATTAATTTTTTTAATGTTAAATAAATAACAATTTAATATCTAATTTACTTTTCAAGTTATTTTACGAGAAATGAGAGAAATAGTTTTCAAACTAATTTTAAAAACTTATAAATATTAATAAAAGTTATTCTCTTGAGGTGCTGGTGTTGAGCACCGGTTCAAGTTTTAAGCATTTTAATGATTTTAGTTAAAATTATTTATGGTTTTTTGACAAAAAAGTAAGACAGAAATGTATAAAAATGATGAACAGAACCTTCTTTACTTACTAAATAAGAAATTTTTGAAAAATATTTGATTTTTTGAAGTGCACAAAATAGCCCCATAGAATCCTGGTTTTTCAGTCTTTTCCACTTTTTTCTTAAAATAATCAATAAAAAGTTAGCGCATTACGTATTTATCATCACAACACAATGGACAATAAATATCTAGCACAGTTTATGAGCCACATTAAAACTCTAGAAGATCTGGTATAATTTTTGAGAACTTTCAAAATTTTTCACACAAATTTTCCGTTTTTAGGAATTTTTTTCTGTTAATTGACAACGAATTAAATAATAAAATTTATTGCCCTCTATTTTCATGAAATCAAACTTTCATTTCTTTAAATAGCAGATTAAAATAATGCATTTTACTAATTTTATTCATTAAAAATCTCGCGTGCAGAAAATAGCCCCGGGTGCACAAAATAGCCCCGGTTGACGGTACGTTATAAAAAAATTTTAAATCCAAGAGATTATTTGTTAAATTATGATAATTCTATTCCGAGGGATTATTTTGTTTTCCCTTATGTACAAGGTTTCGAGTCTGTTTTAAGAAATATTTTTCAAAAAAGTATCAAAAATAACAAAGTTAACTTAACTTTTTCAATAGATCATACTTTAAATAATAAAATTTTTTAAAAGAATTTTAAAGATAAACTTACTATTTTCAATCATATTAATTGTGTTTATAAAATACCATGTAATAATTGTGGAAAAAGTTACATTTGAGAAACCGGAAGTCATATTCTAAACATTCTTTTGATTTCAAACATCCTAAACTTTTAGAAATAGACAGTAATGAAATCAAAAGAAAAAATTTCGAAATGATCCATATTCAAAATAATATTCAGAATCGTGTTAATTTTCATTCTAATATAGATAAATTAAGTAAAATTTGCTTTCCATTAATTTTAAATTCTAAATTTATTTGAAATTTGAAATTCCCGTGTTAATTTTCTTTTTCATTTTTTGAAATTTTTGCTAGAATAGGAAACTACTTTATCATAAATTATAACCTCTTTAAATTGCATGGTTTTACCATGTCGACATGACATCTTTAAATTTACGGTTATTTTTTAAATTTATTTAAAAATTTTTTATAATATTTGTGAACGGCGAGTCTGTTAATTATTTTTTTTATATTTGATTTTTGATGTTTCTTAATAGCATATTCGAAATCTTTTTATTTCAGACATGTGTTCATTTACTTTGTCAAAATGTGGTCTCTTTTTTTTGTAAAAATATTTTTCTCATTTTTTTGCCTGACGAGGACTTTTTAAGTCGAAACATGTAGCAACGCAACTATTTATGACGAATAAACATCTTTAACCGTACAAGTCCTCTTAAGTTCTTAAACAATTAAATTATGACGGTTTCAATTACAACAACAATAGAAAATTAATTTCGTTTTGTGAATTATTTGTTTTTCTGTTTTTCGTTCTGGATGTGACAATATCACCCTTGTCAGAATCATGTCGTTGAGGAGGGCGATGACTGTTGGACGCTTGAGTTATTTTTTTCAAGCAAAGATTAAACGAAGAAGATAGGCTTGGCACGAAGAAGAAGCGCACTTAATACAGCAATAAAAACCCCGGCTCACGTATATTATTTTATTTAGTTTCCGAAACTGCCGCGACTTAAACGCATCCATAATTACCAAGCGGTACGTGAATCGCTTAACTTATCTCGCGTTGGTGACGAGAGACAGAGAGAGAGAGGGGGACTTTTGGACCTTTATATCTTTCTTGTTGTCTTGTTGCGGTCTAAACATACTTTGCGTTATTTATTCGAATTTAAATTTTAACTCCCACGCCATTAGGGTGTACGAAACTGAAAATAGAAAAGAAGAAGGGAAGAGACATAATTGTTTCACTAGGAAAGATAAGTATAATGTAACTTTTACTATTTGTCAGGTAAAATTTATACCGTCTGGAATTCTTGACTATTTTATTACAGAGAGACAGGTTATTTTTTGTGTCCTTACTTCCATTTTTCTTAAAATCTGGATGTTATGGTCAATTTCTGGACGTGGCATCGTGTTCAGTGGGTGGAAATACATTGAAATCGACTCCCATGTCGAAAATAAAATTGACCCAAAATTGACCAGCACTTAACGATTTTGAAAAAAGTGGGGGTAAAGTCCCCCCAAAAAAGTGTTTTTGAGGAATTTTTAATACATATTTTCTCTTCAACGTTCCTGCTAAGAACACCTTTGTGGTCTCAAATTAGAGCATAGACAGTAAACAAAGAGTTCAACGTATGAAGAAAAAAGAGAATTTTGAAAAAAGTGAGGATAAAGTACTCTCGAAACGAATTTATTTGAGATTTTTTCGTTAGTTTTTTCAAAACTCAGACTTCAATTTTGAATCTTTGTATCAAGTTTATAAAACCAAAACACATTGAAAACAATTTTAATTTCAAATATATTTTTTGGTTTCTTTACCCCCACTCTTTTTGAAATTTTTAAACTTTTTCTTATGGGTTTCAAAATGTATAAGCATTTACTTGAGATCTCATAAAAAGCTTTTCAATCTTTTTTTATTTTTTCTCTGAAGCACTTCAGATAGAAAAGAAAAATAGATTAAAAATAGTCAAAACTAATGTTTTTTGGGGTCTTACCCCCACTTTTTTGACAATCCTGACGTGATAGTTAATTTTACAACCTGGGATCGTTTTCAAAAAACAAAAATGCATTAAAAACTGCTTCGGTATTGGAAATAAGAAAATGACGAAATTCGAAAGACTGTATTATTAAAAAATAATTAATTTTTCTATTTGCAAATATTACTTTTAGTAAAAATTAATTTGGTAATAGTAAACATTCCAATTACAGTGGCAAAATTTACTAAACTTTACACTCTAAATTTGAAATTGTAAAATTGTTTACTAATTGGAATTAGTGACTAAATTTTTGTATTGGAATCAGTGAATTTTACTAATCAATTATTAGAAAAAATGTTTACTTACTTGAATTAGTAAAATTGTTTACTAGTTGGAATTAGTAACTGAATTTTTGTTTGTAAATTAGTAAATTTTACTAATTAATTATTAGTAAAAATGTTTACTTATTTGAATTAGTGACTAAATTTTTTCTTCAGAATTAGTAAATTTTAGTAATAAATTGATAAAAATTACTATTTATTTGTAAAATTTACTTATTGAAAAGTAGAAATTCAGTCACTAGTGCAAATTAGTAAACAGTTTTAGTAATTCTAAACTTGAAGAATTTTCTAATTTTAAAATTTTGTAATGAAAATATTAGAATTAGTAATAATTAGTGAATATTGAAGCCTAATAAAGTTTACTTAGAAAATGTAAAATTAATTTTAATATTTGTTAAACTTTGTGTTAGAAGGTAGATATTTACTTTGGAAATTTTACTAAAATTTATTCTGAAATTGTGTAATTTTCCGTGGTAATAATAAAAATTGCTAAAAATGTGAAAATATTCTAGACCAATTACTTTTCACTATATAAAGTATTTTAAATGTTACTTTATTTATTCAGTTACAGAGTAATCTGGAAATAAAAATATATTCTTAGCGCATATATTTTCGAATGCTTTATATATTACTCTCTAAATTTCAATTAGTAAAAATGTTTTTCAATTTTAATTATTGTCTGACTTTTTGCTTCAGATTTAGTGAATTTTACTAATAAATTAGTAGGAAATACTTTTATTGGCAAAATTTACTAATTTAAAAGCAGAAAGTCGGGTACTAAATTCTTTGTAAACATTTTTACTTATTGTAAATTAGTAAATTTAAATTTAATGCATATATTTTTTATTCTAAAAGTATTCTAAAATAGGTGCAAAGTTTAATTTCGAAATAAATTTTATTTTTGTGTTTCAGTGCATTTCAGTCGCATTTAGATAAAACGATAAAAAAAGTTAAATTGAATTATCATATAAGGTTCGTTAGTTAAAATTTGACTGAATTTTTATAATAGCAGCAAAAATAATATGAAGAGTTAGTTTTCAAAACCTGATAAATCCAAATTTTTTCATTTAGAGAAATTTAAACAAATGACAATCGTTATATTACCGTCAAAATTAACTTTAATGTAGAAAAATTGTAATAAATTAATCATTTTTGAATATTTTTTCTATTAATATTATTTTTTTTAATTTTTCTATTTCTTTTTTTGTAATTAAAGTTTAGTTGTAATAAGGGAATTTAAAGGTTTAGTAATTTTTCCTAACATAAAAATAAAAATTAATAATCGTCAAGATTAGGTAAAAAATATGTTTTAAATTGAAAATTCTTTGGTGATAAATTTTTTTCTTATATTGAATTTAAAGGTTTAGTAATTTTTCCTAACATAAAAATAAAAATTAATAATCGTCAAGATTAGGTAAAAAATATGTTTTAAATTGAAAATTTTTTGGTTATAAATCTTTTCTTATATTGAATAGTCCATTTCAATAAATCCATTTCTAAGAATTTTAATAGTTTTAAAATCTGTTTATCTCAATTTTTTGAAAATTGATTTATCAAACTTTTGAAAAATTGATCCTCATGTACATATAGTTTTATTTGCACTGAAACGAATTTATTCGATACAAATAACCGATTGCTTGATGAATATCAATTAAATATTTACTTGCATCAAAAAATTTTTATTTAAAACAATTAAATGATATTTAAGTAAAATAATTTTTAAAAAAGTCAATGAAAATTTAATTTGAACCAATAATTTCAGTATTTGAAGCAAATATATGATTTAATTGACTAAAAAGAAAATTATTTGATTATAGTAAATATTTAATTGACAAAAGTCCACTGAGAAAACATTATGCTAGTTTCAAGTACCTAAAAAAATAATTTTAAGTGATTTTGTTTTATTGAAATTAGTTTGTAAGCTTAATTCCAGTATATAGAAAATATTTACTGCTTTTAAAAATAATTTTTGTTTGAATAATTATGTTTAATTTAAACATATTTTCTGTTTTGGTTCAAACAAAAAATATGTTCAAAAACTTTATGCTTCATTCAAAACTTAAAAGTCAATGAATAATTTAAAATCAACTATAATTTAGGTTTGAATATGATCCCCAAGTTTCAAAAGTTTAAATGAACGAAATAATTTTTATTGAAGATATTTTAATAAATTACTAATCGTAAAAAAATTTAAAAATTGAAATTTTTCATTTACAAACTCAGTAATTAATTTTTGGATAGTTAAGCAAAATAAGTGCAATAAAAATTTAATTTTTAGAAGAAATGAATCAATTTTGTTCATTTGAACGTTCAGAACTTTAGAATCTTTTTAAATTCAATATAATATTTCTTTAAATGAATAAAAAAATATGATTTATTTAAACTTGAATATGTTTGACTGCAAAGCAAAGATATTTTAAGCTTGATTTAAAAAGAGCCTAAAGTTCTGAACGTTGAATTGAACGCAATTTATTTAATTCTTCTAAAAATTAAATTTTTATAGCAATTATTTTGCGTTACTATCCAAAAACTTAATTACTGAGTTTCTATAAGTAAAATTTCAGTTTTTTAATTTTTTTATGATTAGTAATTTATTAAAATATTTTCAATAAAAAATATTTCGTTCATTTGAACAGTCAAAACTTGAGGATCATGATTTAAAGAAAATATGTGTGAATCAAATAAATCGTTTTCTCAGTGTCAAGTAAGCGGTTATTTTAATCAAAAAAAATTTTCTTTAATGTAGAAAATAAAATTAATTTACAAAAATTCAAAAAAATTTCAATACTTTTTTCATGTGACGAGTATCTAAATATTATTTTGTCTATCTAGAGTATTCATTAAAATTTGATATTTCCCTTTCAAAACGAAAAAAAAATAGATTGAATTTAACTTTCCAATTTGTATGATGAATATGAGAAATTCTTTTTGGGTATAATGATTTCCTGTGAGATGAATAAACTATTTTTTGAATGGATACGCGAAATGGTGGTGTATCAGAATTGCGAGCGAGAGAAGGGAGGGAGAATATATTTTGATACGTCAAATTAATGTACACGGTATAGATGAAAGGAACTTCATTGAATGAATGCAGCAAAGCTAGACGTAAATATTTCCAATATCCATTTTTTGCTGAAAATAACTAAGAATGATACATTTTCGAGCTCCTCCCCTCTCTCTCTCTCTTTCTCTCTCAGTCTCGCGAAGCACACAAATGATGCACCTCGAAGAATAACACCTTCAATACTCATTTTTTTTTTATTTTTTCTCATTCGTTTTTTTTTTTATTATCAAGACGCTTTTCGCTCCTCGTTATTATACATTACGTGAAACCTATCCTTGTTGGTGGCATAACCGATTTTACCGATCATCACTAGTCAACCCCCATTTTGAGTTAACGACCGATTCTTTGAAAAGGATGAAGAAAGAGTAAAAGAGCGAGAGAGGAGAGGGAAAAAATGCAAAAAAAAAAATGGAAAAATAGGCCTCGGGTGTGCGGAGTCTGGTCCAAAGTATAATGTAATAATAACCTTGCAAACGTTATACTCTGCATGAGGGAGATAATTGGAGGTGGAGCCGCGGAAAGGGATAAAATTCGAAAAGAAAAAGGCAAATTCCACAATGTTTGAAATTTTACGTCCTGAGGAATATGATTCTTCTCTTGTTGCAAGTGATCCGATCCGTGTCTGATCTTCGGGATTCCTATGCTCTCTAATTTTGAATCAGTGAAATTTCGTTGCACTGAGAATACGATTTGTTTCCTTCAAAGAAATTTTGGTTTAAATCAAACTCAAAATTTATTTACTGTACTGTCACAAACATATTTCAGTTTAATTGAATCATATTTTTGGTTCATTTAAAGAAATAATATTTTTAACACCAAACATAATTTTTGGATGATTTAAAATTATTTCTTGTCATTTTAGAGTGTGAATCAAAAATAAAACTTTTGAACATATTTTTTGTTTCGAACCAAAATTTACAGTATGTTTGCATTTATTATATTTATTGAAACAAATAATTTTTATATTATTTTGTATGTCATTTATTGTCAAAACATACCATTATCTTCGTAAAATATTAAAATATACCTATTTTTGCATCAGAATAATTAATTTTAATTTAAAATTAATTAGATTATTTAGATTATTTAGATTATTTCTAAAAAAAAATCAAAAATTGTTAATAATTAATCTCTAAAATATCTCTAAAATATTTATCTTCGTAAAATATTAAAATATATTTTTGCATCAGAATAATTAATTTTTATTTTAAATTAATTAGATTATTTAGATTATTGCTAAAAAATATATCAAAAATTGTTAATAATTAATCTCTAAAATATTTGATATTTATTTCTTGAAAACAAAAATTGGTTCATCTGAAATATTAATTTTATTCAAAAGTGAAATGTTCTTTTAAAAAGGGCAGATTATTGAGAAAGAGGATTATTTATGAAAATGTGTGGTACTAAAAAATTGTGATTAGCAATTTTAAAAATAACAGAATGTCAAAATTTCTATTATAAATTCTTTTTTTAAAATAAAATGTAAATTGAAAAATGCACTTATAATTATAATTATAATCTGACATAGGGAATTTAGGAAAAACTCTGTAATTTTTATTAAAAGTACTGAAAAAATTAAATTTTTAAAATTCATAAGAAAATTCAAAATTTTTGTTTTTTTTATCTCATGAACTTAGATTTTTGAAAAATTTTAATAACTCAAAATCTTCTAAAATTAGTTAAGTTTGTCAACATATATTTAATTATTTATGAAAAATAATAGATTTACATAGAAGAATTTTATAATTGAAAACACTAAACAAAGTGAATTTTGAAGACGTTACAAATAATTGTAGAAATTTAATTTTTTTTTAAAATTTTACTCAAAAACATTTTTGGCAAAATTTCAATTATGTTCAATAAGATTTTTACATTCTCGTCAAAATTTGAATTATCTTTGAAAATAATAAAATTCTCCTCCAAATTTTAATCATTTACAAAAACTTTAATAATACCTACAAATTCTTGAAAAAATTTCAATTATTTTCAAAAAATTTTCTAAATTCAAAGATTTTCAATACCTACTCTTAGAGTTTTTACAAAAAGAATTTAATTATTTAAAAACAAATTTATTAAAATTATACACAAACATTTAATTATTTTCATAAATAATAAAAATTTCGCAGGAATTGAAATATTTACAAATTTTTTAGAAATTTCTTCGCAATAATTCAATTATTTTCATGAATTAATAAAACTCATCGCAGAATTTTAATTTTTTTAAGTACAATTTTTATCAAGTTCCTCGAAAAATGTAACTATTTTTCAAATTTTAATTCAAATTCGTTAAAAGAATCCAATTATTTCAAATTTGTTAAAAAAAATTTCTATAATAATTAAATTTTATAAAACGTTCAATTATTGAATAAATAATTTAGCTTTGTACTTAAATATTGAATTCTGGTAAAAATTTCTTATAAAAATTGATTTCAAAATTAATTTCAGTTTAAATTTTTCATAATAATAGAATATGAAAACAATTTTTAAGAAGTTACCTATGTAACTAAAAAATATAATAATAATAATAATAATAATAATAATAATAATATAATTTTTTATTTTTTAATATTTTTGTAATATAAAATAATGATTTTAACACTCGATCAACTTTTAATTATTATAAAACATGAAGAAATCGATCGTTAATTAATTGTTATCTTTATGTTTTCTTATAATATTATTAAAGTTGAATAATTTAAAAAAAATTTGACTTTGAAATTTTTGAAAATCCTAATTCTCATGGAAAAATAATAATAATTAAATATTTCAAGAAGAAATTATTGTTTTCGAATAATTTTACAATTAATGAAATTTCTAAATAAATTAAAGAGAACATTTTTTTCAGTACAATGTTTTCCTTTATTTTCTACAAAATTTTTAATTAAATTTTCTAATTGATAAATGTAATTTATAAACATTTTCTTCTTTTACTTTAGAAAAAAACTTTGAATTTTATTAAAACAATGGAAATTAAGAAATGGAATAGGTGCAAATTTTTAACAATTAACAATTTTCTAATATTTTTTATAAATAAAAAGTAGAATAATTTGTATAATATAAAGATGAGTAAAACGAAATTTGTTACATACAAAAAAGCATATTTAAAAACAAAAAGGGTATGTTTTTTATTTTATAATCATAATTTTTGCAAAAATTTTCTAATTTGTAAAATTATTTTATTATAAATTTTGAAAAATTACCTGTATATTTTCGATTTGACAACTAAAATTTTCTATAGAAAAAAAACGAAAGCACACAGAGAAACTAACTTCAAACTGCGAACAAAATGAACAAAATGAATGAAAGAAAATGAAAATTAATATAGTTAATAATAATTGAATTCTTTGCATAAATAGGGCACTGTTTTGAAAATGGGTCCATTTTAAAAAAATAAAGTTGTAATACTATGAAGCTGTTTATTATTTATCTCTGAAAAAGTAAATTTTCTTGAGAAAAAAAATATTTCGATTGTCAATCTCATCTGAATTTTTTTTTAATTGGCATTTTTTTTTATAAAAAGGGCACTTTTTGGGAAATTTGACTGAATTTGACTAATAATCAGTATCAGTATCAGTAATACTCTTAAATCAAATAGAAAAATAATTTTAAGTGATTTTGTGTAATTGAAATTAGTTTGTAAGCTTAATCCCAATATATAGAAAACATCTACTGCTTTGATTCAAAAATATTTTCTGTTTAAATAATTATGTTTAATTCAAATATATTTTCTGTTTTGATTGAAACAAAAAATATGTTTAAAAATTTTATGTTTGATTCAAATCTTAAAAGTCGATTATAAATAATTTAAAATCAACCACAAGTTATGTTTGAATTAAATATAATATTTCTTTAAATGAATAAAAAAATATGGTTGAAATAAACTTATATTTGCTATACACACTGAAAAAAAAATTTATTTGATTCAAATAACCGATTATTTGACTATTATCAAATAAATATTTACTTGAATCAGATAATTTTTATTTTAATCAAATAAATTGTATTTGAATCAAATATTTCAGTATTTGAAACAAATACTATTTAATTGATTCAAATAAAAATTACTTAATTCAAAAGAAAGTATTTTTTTGAAAATAGTTAAATAATCGGTTTTTTGAATCAAATAAATTTTTTTTTCAGTGCAGCCACAATTTATGTTTAAATATGATCCCCAAGTTTTGAAAGTTCAAATGAACGAAATATTTTTTATTGAAGATATTTTAATAAATTACTAATCATAAAAAAATTAAAAACTGAAAATTTTCATTTACAAACTCAGTAATTAATTTTTGGATAGTTAAGCAAAATAATTGCAATAAAAATTTAATTTTTAGAAGAAATAAATCAATTTCGTTCATTTGAACGTTTAGAACTTTAGGATCTTTTTAAATTCAATGTAACATTTCTTTAAATCCTAACATAAAAATAAAAATTAATAATCGTCAAGATTAGGTAAAAAATATGTTTTAAATAGAAAATTCTTTGGTAATAAATTTTTTTCTTAATTGAGTTTAAAGGTTTAGTAATTTTTCCTAACATAAAAATAAAAATTAATAATCGTCAAGATTAGGAAAAAAATATGTTTTAAATTGAAAATTTTTTGGTTATAAATTTTTTCTTATATTGAATAGTCCAATTCAATTAATCCATTTCTAAGAATTTTAATAGTTTTAAAATCTGTATATCTAAATTTTTTGAAAATAGATTTATCAAACTTTTGAAAAATTGATCCTCATGTACATATAGTTTTATTTGCCCTGAAACGAATTTATTCGATACAAATAACCGATTGCTTGATGAATATCAATTAAATATTTACTTGAATCAAATAATTTTTATTGAAAACAATTAAATGATATTTAAGTAAAATAATTTTTGAAAAAGTCAATGAAAATTGAATTTGAACCAATAATTTCAGTATTTGAAGCAAATATATGATTTAATTGACTCAAATGAAAATTATTTGATTATAGTAAATATTTAATTGACAAAAGTCCACTGAGAAAACATTATACTCGTTTCAAGTACCTAAAAAAATAATTTTAAGTGATTTTGTTTTATTGAAATTAGATTGTAGGCTTAATTCCAGTATATAGAAAATATTTACTACTTTTAAAAATAATTTTTGTTTGAATAATTATTTTTTATTTAAACATATTTTCTGTTTTGGTTCAAACAAAAAATATGTTCAAAAATTTTATGCTTGATTCAAATCTTAAAAGTCAATAAATAATTTTAAATCAACCACAATTTATGTTTAAATATAATCCCTAAGTTTTGAAAGTTTAAAAGAACGAAATAATTTTTATTGAAGATATTTTAATAAATTACTTAACATAAAAAAAAATTAAAAACTGAAATTTTTCATTTACAAACTCAGTAATTAATTTTTTGGATAGTTATGCAAAATAATTGCAATAAAAATTTAATTTTTAGATGAAATAAATCAATTTTGTTCATTTGAACGTTTAGAACTTTAGGATCTTTTTAAATTCAATATAATATTTCTTTAAATGAATAAAAAAATATGATTTAATTAAACTTATATGGGTGAATTTTCTGAAAGTGACATTTTTGATGTCTCGATTAATTTTACAAAATCTACTCTTTAATAATTATTATCAATTTCCATAGTGAAAATTTAGCACTTATTTATTATTTTTAAAAGAAAATTAAATAATTTTATTCAACTTAATTTACGTAATAACTAAATTACTTTCATCTCCGAAGCCTTTTCAACATGTCTCCAAAGGGACTTCTACAATAAAATTAAATTTTCATGGTTTTTTTCAAATTCTCAGAAATTTTATAAAAATATTGTCAGAAAATACAATGTTTTTTCTATCATTGTGTGCATTTTAAAAATTTGTAGACCTCACTTTTATTTTTGATAAAAATGTTTAAACTTTGTCTTCAGTTTTAGATTGAAATTACTTTACAATGATTACTGACATTTTATACTTTAAAAATATCTTAAACAAAATTTTAATGCACATTAAAATAAAGCTGAGAATCTGACGTTAAATTTTCCTATGTTTTATCTACAAAAAGGAGAAAAATTATTGCTGTTATAAATAATCGAAAGTTACATTTTTCTCCGAGTAAAAATTAATTTCATCTCCGAAGCCTTCCTTTTTAATAAATAACTGAATGTAGAAGTAAATTTAACAGAATATTTCGATGGTAATATAAAATGAGGGTGTGAGATTTGTATGTTTTACTAAGAAACATATTTTAATTACGCCCTAGTGTATACAAATATGAAAGAAAATTTATTTTTCATCTCCGAAGCTTTTCATCTCCGAAGCCTTTTCCTTGAAATATGCTAGTTTTTCTTTTGTTTTTAGTATTTACCTGCATTGCTTTGAAAAAATTAACCCAAATTACCATTCAATCAAATACTTTAAATACATTAATATTTTCATCTAATTGAATATATTTGGTATTAAAATATAGAAATTATTAATTTTTAAGCAGTGTAATTTTATTTTCGATTTCGTGAACGCGATATTGGCGTGAATTTTTAATAGAAAAGCTCGCCAATTAAATAAAATTAATTTAATGGAGCAACAATAATATTTTTCGAATGAAAAAAACTTTAATATTTTTAACCTTCGCGCTACCGGACGGCCACCCGGGGTGGCCAACTAATTCATAATGTTGAATATCTCCTCGAATTTTGTATCAATCGAATCGCCATTTTAACTCACTGAACAAAATTTTATCTACTTTCGAAAAAAACAATAATAAATTTTTTTTACACTTCTTCTTGTTTATTTATAACAATTAAAAAAGTATGTACGAGAATACTGAAAATTGACCGGGTGTTTGTTTTTGTATATTGCAAAAAAATAAAAATAAAATCGTTAAACTTTTACAGTAAAATTGTTTTATATCAATAAATAAAATATATTATGATGTTATAATACATTTTTTATTTGTTTAAACAAATTATTGTTGTAATTTACCAACTTTTTCCAGAATACACCTAGAAAGTTGCAGTTTTTTGCTAATTTTGCAATTAACTAAATCGTATATAATTTCTGATAAAGAATAAAAATTTAACTATTGTTTAAACAATTTTTAAACAAATTATTGTTGTTATTTTCCAACTTTTTCCAGAATGCATTTATAAAGCTGCAGTTAAATTGTTTAAAAAATAGTTTAATTTTTATTCAACTTTTATTCATTATCTGTAATCATAAAAGATTTAGTAAATTGCAAAATTAGGAAAAAACTGCAACTTTCTAGGTGTATTCTGGAAAAAGTTGGTAAATAATAACAATAATTTGTTTAAATAATTTTTTAATAATAAAACAAATGTTTTGTATTATAAATGTCATAAAACATTATTAAGATACAGTATTTGTATTAATACATAATTATATTCAAAACTTTTGATGAATTTTAATCATTTTGAGAATATAATAATAAAAAAGCGTTTGGCCACCACGGGTGGCCGTCCGGTAGTCCGCGTATACAAAAAGTATTGGTAGCGCGAAGGTTAAGAATTAATTTTGCGCAACCTAAAAATCTTACTCTTGAGTATGAAATTAAGTAGTTTTAATAGAAAAAACCATATAATTGAAGAAAAAAAATTAATTGAAAAACTGAAATTTAAAAGTGTCACTTTCAGAAAATTCACCCATATATGTTTGACTGCGAAGCAAAGATATTTTATGTTTGATTTAAACAAAATAGGTTTGAATCAAATAAATCGTTTTCTCACTGTATGGAAGAGATGTGAAAAAGGGAAAGAGAGAAGAGAGAGAGAAAAAAAGAGAAGGAAAAGAAGGTTAAGAAATTCTTTGGGATGAGAAAGATTCCTGGATGCGTAGGCTAGAAGCTCCATCAAGGTATTATCCACTTACTGAGAATTATTCTTCCTCAAGAGAAAGAGAGAGAAAGATACGCGCTTCTGGACTCTCTATCTGCTTGAGGGAAAAATTGACGCGAAATAGCCGCGCACTAACCATTGTGTAGCAAAATTCAGAAATGGGTAACAACAACAACAAAGAAAAGTCCAAGAGTGAAGGAGCGTGAGAGAGCATCAGATGCAGAAGCGTGCGCTGATGTATAAATTGTAGAAAAGGTTCATTACTACTTGAGTGTTAATCGTCAGTTGAGTTAAATTACCTTCTCTCTCTCTTTTCCTCTCAGCTTACCCAAGGAATGCCAATTTTATAATGTGGCTCTCGTTCTTGTTATTACTTTTGCGTTGATTTTTCTGTTTCTTATTTTTTTACCCCTGGCTCCTTTAAATCACTTGGCAGGCGTTCTCCTCTCGTTCGCTCCTTCTCTCTCTCTCTCTCTCTCTCTCTCTCTCTCTCTCTCTCTCTCTCTCTCTCTCTCTCTCTCTCTCTCTCTCTCTCTCTCTCTCTCTCTCTCTCTCTCTCTTTCACTCGACTAACTCCTGAAAACCAGCACTTTCGTCTTGGTCAACATAATCATGAGCTTCCATTCTCAATAGCGTTTCAGTTCCTTTAAACTCCAAACAAACAAAAGGAGGTGGTGGTAGTTGTGTGTTTCTCCCAGTGGCAATGGCATGTCTATCCCTCGTCAAAATTACCGGGTTCTCAATTCTGACCGTGGCAAATGCCGAGCTTCTGTAAATTTTTCTATATGCGCATTTTGCTTTTTTTTAACTTGCCTTCTTGTTTGTTTTATTTTTTTCGGAGGGAAAGAGATGCGGAGAGTGAAATGAGGAGAGAGAGAGAGAAAGTAAGAGAGAAAAATAGGTAAACAGAGAGTGAGTACGAGAGGAAAATAGTGAAACAGAAAGAGAAAGAAAGAAAACAGGTGA
Organism: Leptopilina drosophilae; assembly: GCA_032873175.1. Classification (NCBI taxonomy): domain Eukaryota; kingdom Metazoa; phylum Arthropoda; class Insecta; order Hymenoptera; family Figitidae; genus Leptopilina; species Leptopilina drosophilae. The sequence continues at coordinate 53,180,095 of CM065479.1, forward strand.
AAAAGAGAAAGAGAGAAGCTGGACAGATTTTTTAACAGCACTCGATATGGAGCTCTCACTGGTTCTTGTGAATATCGATGTTCAACGATATATCTTTGCAGATGACGCTGCTTCGTAACAGACAATGTTCTACAGGGTATTATTCACACGAGTTATTTATTTATTCAAGCATGCTTGACCAAGCAGGAATGGATGATAAGTCCGCCTCTCTCGCTCTCTCTTTCTCTCTCTTTTTAACTCAAGTTAAACTTCTGTGAGAATATTATGGGATGAACTTCGTTTGCCCAAGTGTCTCACCAAGAACATTCCCATTTTATTGCTCGAAATTGGACTTTCGACGTGTAGGATTTATATTGTCTTGAGAAAAAGGCTGAGCAACAGTTGCTTGGAAAAAAAGAATTTTTAGTCGAATTCTTCCTCCTGGGAAATTGATATTTTTATTTGCCTTTTATTTATGCACAAGATGCAAGTGCATTGAATAGTTCCGATAATTCTGCCTTTAGCAAGTGATGCGCGCTGGGGAAAATGGATTTTCAAATTGATTCTCAGGTGTAGAAACGATCGAGGTTATCAATATTACGTTTAGATTTAAAAAAAAAATTTTAATCAATATAAAGTACAATTGTCGAAATTTTTCGCTTATTTTGATGTTAGATTTGAAATCCTCAACCCTGATTTAGTAGGAAATGAGTACCATAACGTTAGACTTTACACCAAAAAAAAATTGTAATTTTAAGAGTCAAAATTTTGTTTTTTGGAAATTTTTCATTTTTTAGAACTTTTGGCAAATTTTTAAGTTTGAAAATCTCTAATTTTTTCTCGAAAGAAGAAAATTCTATTACATGTGTTTCATGAAAGAAAGAAATAAAATTCATATACAGTTTTTTGTCCGTTTTTTATTTTTTTAATATTTTGACCTAAATTTTGAAAATTTGGGTATCTTTTTCTTTGGTTATAGACTTGTTTTTTGAAATCAGGTCTTTATATTTTAAGGTTGTGTTCTTTTTGACTTGTAATAAATGGTTTTTTTAAATTTGAATTCAGTCTTTAATGTGTGACTTTTGACCTATTTTTTTCGTAGGGCCATTTTTTGACCTAAGAGCTTAATAAGAAGACAATATCCCTGAAAATGTTAAGATTTGTGTTCTCGTTTAGAGCTAAAAAACTTAACGAAATTTTTTTTGAGTGACTTTCTTTATGCCAGCCTTTTGACCTAATTTTTATATTCACGGTAAATCGTTAGGTATTAAAATAACACCAAAAAGGATTAAAATAATCCAATTTAGTGTTATTTTAATCCATTTTGGTGTTATTTTAATACCTAACGATTTACCTTGTTAGGTCCATCTCTTTACCTACGAATTCGTCCTAAAGCCTAGAGTCAGTTAGATTTTCTAAAACATAATCTCATTTTTCTACATTGAGTTTTCATTTTTTATTTTTTTACTGTCCTGGTATTAGTTTATGATTTTTGACTTAATTTTAAGAATAAACTTCTTCTCTGGGAATTTTGACCTAAAATTAGAATTTATTTTCCTGCCTTTAAGTGGATGAACTTGATTAAAATATCATTGTTATTAAAACAAAAATTTTAAAAATTAAAATTAATTTCAAAATTAACTTCAAGGTTGATCTTTATTCTGGTGCAATTTTCTAGTCATTTTTTATGTCATATATGTTTATGTAAAATTTTGAAATAATTTTGCTTCTTGACCTGTAATTTATAACTAAAATTTCAAATTGCATTTGCTTCCCCTTTGTATGCGTTTAAACTAGAACTCATCTTAACTTCTGAATATTAGTCTAAAATTTCAGTTTAAACTAAAATTTTTTATTTTGAACTTTTGACCTAATTTTTAGTACAGGTCAACTTTTTTACTTGGGAGATTTTTTGAAGTTATTCTTGCCTCTTGATCTAGATCTTGAAGGTCCTGTTCTTCTTTTTCATTTCTAATTTGTTGCGCAAAATTTTTTGAGTCAGGATACTTGACCTTTTTGGATTTTCTTTTTGTTTGGTTGTTGTTGACCTAAATTACTTTTTTTTCCTTTGCATTTGACCATTTATATCACGGCAAATCGTTAGGTATTAAAATAACACCAAAATGGATTAAAATAACACTAAATTGGATTATTTTAATCCTTTTTGGTGTTATTTTAATACCTAATGATTTACCGTGATATTGATGTCACAAATTAAAAAAAATTGCATTTGTTAACAGGATATTTACTGTTACAATCGGGTTGTTTGACCTAAATTTCAAAGTTAGTTCTCTCGTTGTTTCAAAATTGACCTAAAGTTCTTTAGTTTCTTTATATTTGATTTTTGAAATTTTCTTTAAAAATTATTCTTATTTATAGTTTATTATCAGTTTCAGTCAGAATATCTGACCTTAATTTTTGTTCAGTCTTCTGACAGTTCATAATTGACCTAAATTTTGAAGTTTTCGCTTGTTTACTTATTATTGATTTGCATTATTTTTATTCGATTCTTCACCTGCGCTGTCAGAAATTTCCAAACTGCATTTGTTAACAGGATATTCGACCTAAATTTCGATGTTTTTTTATTATATTGACCTAAATTACGTTTGTGCACTTTTTTAAGGTCATTTGACTTTTCATTAAAAATTATATTTGTTTTCACTTTATTGACTGTTTCAGTTAGGATATTGGACCTAAATTTTTAAGCTATTTTTCTGACAATTCAGAGTTGACCTAAATTTTACAGTTTTGTTTGCTTTTCTAATTATTACTGACCTACATTATTTCTCATCGATTTTTTTATCTGCAATGTCAGAAATTTACAAATTGCATTTGTTAACAGGATATTCAGTCAGGATATTTGACCTGAAATTTCGAAATTTTATTTGTTTGTTTATTCATTATATTGACCTACATTTTTTTTATTTGCTTCTTTAAGGACATTTGACTTTTCTTTAAAAATTGTATTCGTTTTCAGTTTATTGACATTTTCAGTTAGGATATTGAACCTAAATTTTTAAGCTGTTTTCCTGACAATTCAAAGTTGACCTAAATTTTACAGTTTTGTTTGCTTTTCTATTTATTATTGATCTACTTTATTTTTATTCGATTCTTTACCTGCGATGTCAGTAATTTACAAATTGCATTTGTTAACAGGATATTCAGTCAGGATATTTGACCTGAAATTTCGAAATTTTTTTCGTTTGTTTATTTATTATATTGACCTAAATTACGTTCATTCACTTTTTTAAGGGAATTTGACTCTTCTTTAAAAATAACTTTTGTTTTCAGTGACAGTTTCAGTCAGAATATTTGACCTAAATTTTTAAGCTGTTTTCCTGATGATTCATAATTGACCTGAATTTTGAAGTTTTTTTCGCTTTTCTCTTTATTATTGACCGAAATTATTTTTATTCGATTCTTTGCCTGCGATGTTAGTAATTAACAAATTGTATTTGATAACAGGATATTCAGTCAAGATATTTGACCTGAATTTTGAAATTTGATTCGTTTGTTTATTCATTATATTGACCTAAATTTCGTTTATTCGCCTGTTTAAGGGCATTTGACTATTCTTTAAAAATTACTTTTGTTTTCAGTGACAGTTTCAGTCAGAATATTGGACCTAAATTTTTAAGCTGTTTTCCTGATAATTCAAAGTTGACCTAAATTTTACAGTTTTGTTCGCTTTTCTCTTTTTTATTGACCGAAATTATTTTTATTCGTTTCTTTCTCTATAACCATCGTAGATTTGAAAATTATGTTCGTGTAAGGATATTTGCAGTTACATTCGGGATATTTGACCTAAATCTTGAAGTTTTGTTCGCTCGCATTACTTCTTATTGACCTAAAGTATTTTTTCCGCCTCTTTACCTGTGGCTCTTAGAAATTTAAAAAGTATTATTGTTCACAGAATATTGACAGTTAGGTTCATGAAATTAGACCAAAATTTTAAACCTTTGTTCGTCTGTTTTTTTTTTATTTTTCACCCAAATTTTTCAAATTGAATAATTGTGTTCACTGGATATTTAAATTTACAGATGTAATAATAGACCTTTTCAGCTGTCGTTCTGTCATTTGACCTAAATTTATGATCCCCAAGTTTTGAACGTTCAAATGAACGAAAAATTTTGTATTGCAGATATTTTAATAAATTATTAATCATGAAAGAAATTTCAATAATTAAATTTTACGTTTTCAAACTCAGTAATTAATTTTTTTTGGTTGTGAAGTAAAATAATTGCAATAAAAATTTAATTTTTAGAAGAAATAAATAAATTTCGTTTATTTGAACGTTCAGAACTTTAGGCTCTTCTAAATTTTATGTTTTCTTTCCACTTCGTCACTTTACAGGGTACTAAATTTCTTTCATCTTAAATTAATTTTACTTTTTAATTTTTGTTAATTCTTTGTTCTGTATTTTTTTTTGCAGCGTCTTTGGTTTTGTCTTATTTTGTTTTACGTTTTAATTTTTAAAGATCAAATATAAAGTTATAGGAGAATCGCTAATAAAAAAAAATTTTCCTAAACGTGAAATGACTAATAATAATTAGTGTAGGAATTAAAAATTGATTGAATTTGCAGAGAGAAAATAGAGGAATCGGTCGCTTGAGGTGGAAATCTCTGAGGGATATTTGGCCTGTAATCATGTTATTCGATTGGTTGAAGGGAAAATGTTAGGAGATGACGATCGGTTGCTTTACGAGCGTAAGAACACTCGACTAACTATCGTAAAACTATCGTAATCGATGCGCAAAAAGCAGTTCGCAAGTGATCTGTTCGCGTTAGGTTGAACATTAGCTGTTACGGGAATAGCCATCAAAAAATGGCAAAAGGGATCGCGCGGCAACCCTTTTCGCCTATAAAATTCAGAGGATAAATGTAGATTTCAGGGCGGTATTCGTTTGACTGGATATATATATATATATTTTCATTTTTTTTTTTGCCTTTGTTTTTTTGTTTTTATATTCTTTCTTCATCCTTTCTATACACGCCCAAGCCACACGAAACACCGCATTTGAAGGTGCGAGTAAACGACGAGTATTACGACGTTAGCCTTCGTACTTTAACGATTCCCCAGGCGTTGCATCGACACTTTGCACATAATTTGTTGATTGGTCAGAGAGGTAAAATAATTCTTAACTTTGAAAAATGGCCTTTTTTCTCTCTCTCTCTCGCTCTCTCTCTCTCTTTCTTTCATTTCTCTTCATTTTTTTTTCTCCCATTGTAAGTAAATGGTCATTGCAATTGATCCCGAAACAAAGCTTAGTTACATGGTGATTTACTGAAGGGGCATAAAATTTTGTCTTTCGAAGAATAAGTGTCGGGAGTTGGTTTCCACTTATTCACGATCGTGGAAACAATAAAATTTGATCTTGAAAATGAAGAAAATATATATCTTCTATTATATCAGGTGATTTTTGTTTAATTTTTGTTTTTATTTTTAGATTGTAAAAATTGTCGGTCAGGAGTATCATGAGATTTTATTTATATTTGTGGAAATTATTTGCATTTATTTAAAAGATTCTTTTTTCTTTTGGTAAAGTGGTTTTTATTTGCAGTTTTTCTAAGTATGGCAAATTGAAATAAAAAACATTGTTTCGCAATATTTTGATACATTTTTTGTCTCAATTTGAGGCCTTTAGGAAAACTGTGGAGAAAATTCTGCTTTTGAATGGCTGTAATTAAAACATACCCCATGTTACATTCTTAAATTTTCTTGATACATATTTTACTATGCTTTAATTTTTGATTATTTAATTAAATTTTTTTGCTTTTTTTGCAATTTTTAAAACTTTCTGTTTTATATAAAGGCGACTACTTTGGCTTTGGATAACGTTTTTTTAAACAAATACATTTTTTTTGGTAGAGAATACAACTGTTTCTCTTTATTTTTACTCTGTGAAAAATGACTAATTGAAATGTTTATTAATTTCCGGGCAGAATTTCACCCACTATTTTCTGCTTGAAATTCTTTTATAAACACAATAGTTTCCTGAGACATTTTTCGAATTGAATTTTTCTGATACGTAATTTATCCGTTTGAAGAATCGACAAAATGAAATAGAAAAATTTACCATGTTTACTGTCTTCCAAAATTCGGAGAAACAAAATTTTGAGTTTCAAAATTAGAATTTGGATTTTATTTTAAAGAAAACTTTAACAATATGGTATTCCTTTTCTACTAAAATAGAGCTGATGCTTTGAAATCTAACATCAGAATCGGCGAAAAACGATAACAGAGATGATAGTTTTAATTTCCGGGCAGAACAAAATTTTGAGTTTCAAAATTAGAATTTGGATTTCATTTTAAAGAAAACTTTAGCAATATGGTATTCCTTTTCTATTAAAATAAAGCTGACGCTTTGAAATCTAACATCAGAATCGGCGAAAAACGATAACAGAGATGATAGTTTTAATTTCCGGGCAGAACAAAATTTTGAGTTTCAAAATTAGAATTTTGATTTTATTTTAAAGAAAACTTTAGCAATGTGGTATTCCTTTTCTACTAAAATAGAGCTGACGCTTTGAAATCTAACATCAGAATCGGCAAAAAACGATAACAGAAATGATAGTTTTAATTTCCGGGCAGATATTGAAAATATCTTAAAACCTTGAAATAATCGGAAAATGGACGTGGATTTGATCTATTTTACTTTTATTTTTACTTAGACAAATTTTGATTTTGATTTTATTTTCATTTTATTAGGTTTATATTGTCACTTCAATTTTCGCTTTGATAGATTTTTAATTTTTACTTCCACATTGAAAAATTTTTATTTACATTTTGTCTAAAAAAAAATATGAATATTAAATTGAAAATTAAAGTAAAAGTAAAAAACAAACATCGATCAAAGTGACTGTGAAAATAAAAATCTATTAAATTTCTAAAAATATTGCAAATATTCTGGATTGTAGGGTTCAAAAAAATTTCTGAAATACTTAAAAGCCTTGAATTCTTCTTGTATAGAAATTTTGAAAAATTGTATTTGAATAATTCTGGACAATTTTTCGATTTTAAAAATATTTCAGAGCTATTTTTGATATTTAAATTCAAGAGAATTGAAATTTTTAAAAAAAGGAGCAAATTTTTAAATTTTTAAAAAAAGAAGCAATTTGATTTTTTTTGGGCATGACAATTGTTCTATGATATTTTCTGACATGAAATTTCCAGAATCTTTTAATACACAATTTTCTTCATTTAAAGATTGAAGAGAGTAGAATTAAAATATTTTCCAAGTAGTCCAAAATTCGAAAAGTCAAAATTTTGCTTTCTTGAAATTAGAATTTGGATTTTTTTTAAAAATAAAGTGCATCTATATGGTATTCCTTTTCTACTAAAATTAGGTTAAGGATTCCAAATCTAGCATCAGAAAGAGCGTACAATAATATAGTGTAAATGTAAAACAAAATGAATAAATAAAGTATTAATTTTGTTTCGAGAAAAATTCTGGGAAAATTCAAATAAAATATTAATAGTTATAATAATAATAACGAATTTTTTGAAATTTAGATTCAGATTTTTAACTTAGGCTGTTTTTAATTTATAAGTAAATAAACTTTAGTGTTACTATCTTTTGTCATGATTGTTTGGACGGTTTTTTATTTTCTTTCTTTTTTCTTTTTTGATCTTTTTTAAGCATTTATTGTTTAGGTGTTGGAATTTCTTCTCGTCAGAGATTTTTACAAATAGAGAAAAATTTTGAGTAAGTGAATAGAATTTGACAGGGAATTGCATTCTTTTGGGGACTTTGGGTGGAAAATTTTGTTCTATATATCAATTCTCGCTTCTGTGTTTGCCTAAGCGAAAAGATTGTCTCAAGAGTTTGAGGAGAGAAAACGTAAAGAGGTATCAAGGGCCTTTCAACCGTATAGATAGGATTTCACTTTTTCCACACCCGCAGCCAATAAACGCAGTGTGCACACCACCCTTTAGTTGAAATAGGTAAATGTGGAAGGAATTTTCATGTCCTCGGTGTTACCTTGATAGGATTGCCCCGTGTGCACTTGTGAATGGCCCCCTGTCTTTTTTATGATGCGACGACGATACATACAGGAAGCTCTCTCGACAATCATAATTCCCATGGAACGAGTGGTAAGCTTCTGCAAGCTCTTCAGGAGTAGTTCTTTTTATTTACTTTTTTTTTTGTTAGTCTCGCTACCTCTTTTGCTATTTTTCTTCTATATAGAAACAAGTTTTCTTGTGAAAATGAGGCATTTCGACTGAACGTTTTTTTTTTTTTTTTGGTTTGTGTAGTGTGAATACCAGGGAGACAGGTAGTGCTGAATACCAGAGAGAAACATTCAGGGGGAATTCCCATGGATTCCGAAGAGAAATATTCTCTTTATAACGTGATCTTTGGTGCGTAGGTAAAGTAGAATAATTTCATTTTCCTCGAGCTGCACTTCCCATCATTCCTGACTCGGTCCTAGAACTGTATGAGCAGGGTTGCCATAGGTCAGAAAAGTCAGGGAATTCAGGGAAAAATCAGGGAAAGTAAAATTGGTCAGGGAAAAGTCAGGTATTTTCACTAAAAGTACTGGAAAAAATTAAATTTTTAAAATTCATGAGAAAACTGAATTTTTTTCTTTTCGCCTCTTAAACTATGAACTTACCACAAATTTTAATACAAAACAAAAAAAAAAATTTTTTTCTATTTCTGACAATAATTTCTTTTTAAATAACTTAAATTTTCAAAAACTGTCATTAAATTAATAATTAATAATAAATAATAATAATAATAATAATAAAAATAATAATAATAATAAATAATAATTAAATAAAATTAATAATAAATAAATAATAATAATAAATAATAATTAAAAAAAATTAATAATAAATAAATAATAATAATAAATAATAATTAAATAAAATTAATAATAACTATCATAAATTATTACTTATAAAATATTTTATGAATAATTTTCACAATTTTCATAAATACTAGATTGATAAAAGAATTTTAGTTAAAAATACTAAAAAAGTTAGATTTTGGAAAAGTTACAAATGATTACAGAAATTCAATTATTTTCAAAGGTTACAAAAATTTTTCGCGGAATTTCAATTATGTTCAGAAATTTAAAAACAACACTCGTCAAAATTACAATTATTTTTATAAATAATAAAATACTTCATTAAAGTTCAATTATTTTTAAAAGTTTTAATAAATTTCATGACAAAATTCCACAAGAATTCAATTATTCAATTTTTAATAAATTTCTTCAAAATAATTCAATAATTTTCATAAGTAGTAATCAAATTTTTTAACAGGAATTCAATTATTTGAAATACAAAATTTAATAAAATTTTCCGAAAAATATCAATTATACAAAAGCATTTTTATGAATAATAAAATTCTGCACAGAAATTCAATTACTTTTATAAACTTGAATAAAATTCTTTGTAAGAATTCAATTATTTATATACATAATAAAATTCTTCACATAAATACAGTCATTTTTATAAATTTGAATAAAATTCGTTGGAAGAAATAATTATTTTTAAAATGTAATAAAATTCTTCGCAGAAATCCAGTTGTGTTCATAAATTAAAAAAAATTCTTGTTAAAATTCCAAGTAACTTTATTAATTATAAAATTCTTCTCCAAAATTCAATTATTTTATGGAAATTTTAAGAAAATTTAAATTATTTTCATAAGTTATAAAACTCATCGTAGAATTTTAAAGATTTTTCATACAATATGTATTTTAATGAAATTCCTGGAAAAATGTAATTATTCTTAAAAATTTTGTTAAAATTTGTCAAATCAAATTCATATATTTAAAAATTTATTGATAAAATTCTTTATGAGAATTAAATTTTAACAAAGAACATTCTACTATTCAATAAATTATTTATTTTTTAATTTAAAGAATTGAATTTTTCTAGAATTTTTTAATAAAAATTGATTTAATAATGAATTAACGGATAATCGATTTATTATTATTTATGAAAATAATTGAATTATTGCCACGAATTTTATTACATTTTTTAAAAATAATTTAATTTTTTGAAAAATTTTACTGCTTGTAAAAATAATTAAATTCTTGCGAAGGATTTTTTTTAGAATTTTTGTAAATGATTAACCTATTCTAAAAAATGTTATGGTAATTTAAATTATTACAAAACATGAAGCCTTCTTTATAATAATAATAATAATAATAATAATAATAATAATAATAATAATAATAATAATAATAAAAAGAAAATAAGTATAATAATATTCTTATAAGTTGTTCAATATAAAAAGGTTTGAATTTGAATGTTTTGAAGAATTTCAATTCCTACTGAAAAATAATAACGATTAAATATTTATTTAGAAAAGAAGTTATTGGGTCATAATTCGTGAAATTTTCACAGAAAACAAAAAGTATTTTTTTTAATTTAAAATGGTGAAAAAACATTTCTATTTGGTCTTAGGAATGTGTCCACCAAATATCTGAAAAAAATATTATTTTTTATAAAAGTTATTGCAAAATTAATTTTTTTGCAACTTTTTAAACAAAACGATATTTCTTCTAAATGAATGAGCCGATTTAAGAAATGAATGAACCAAGCGGGAATATAAAGGGAATGAAAAATACTTTCGTTTAGAATTTGAAAATTTTAAAAAAGTTTATATTTTAATAATTATTCAATAAATTTTTTGTAAACAATTAATTTTTTTAAATGTTTTGCGCCTTAAACAAATTTTGAAAAAATATCTACATACACTTAAAACTATAAGAAATCAAAATCCGTTGAGAAAATTTTGGAGCGACAATTATTTTAAAAGTTTTAATGGAAATTATATCGAACGAAGATGCGATTTTGATGATTTTCAGAATTAAAACATTATTTTTAACTATGAAATGAACAAAACACTGTCGAATTAACATTTTTATTCAGTTATATAACCATAAACATTATCAAAAACTAAGTTTAGTGTTGATTTACTACACCGCGCCAATATAATTTCCATTATAACTTTTAAAATAATTGTCGCTCCAAAATTTTCTTAACGGATTTTGATTTCTTATAGTTTTAAGTGTAGGTAGATATTTTTTTTAATTTTTAAAAGGCGCAGAACATTAAAAAAAATTAATTGTTTATAAAAAATTTATTAAATAATTATTAAAATATAAACTTTTTTAAAATTTTCTAATTCTAAACGAAAGTATTTTTTAATCCCTTTATATTCCCGCTTGGTTCATTCATTTCTTAAATCGGTTCATTCATTTAGGAGAAATATGGTTTTGTTTAAAAAGTTGCAAAAAAATTAATTTTGCAATAACTTTTATAAAAAATAATATTTTTTTCTGTTCTTTGGTGAACACATTCCTAAGACCAAATAGAAATGTTTTTTCACCATTTTAAATTAAACAAAATACTTTTTATTTTCTGTGAAAATTTCACGAATTCTGACCCTATTGATATTTTTGAATAATTTTACAATTAATGAAATTTGTAAATAAATGTAATAGAACATTTTTTCTTGATTATCTAATAATTTTTTAAGTGAATCAGAATATTCTTTAGGGTCAGGGAGAAAGTGAAAATTTTGTCTGGAAATCAGGGAAAAATCAAATTAAATATTTGTCGCAACCCAGATGATTCTTTTTGTTTAATTTCTTTTCACACTAAGGGAATTTATATACTTAAAAAGTTAATTCAATAACTAATAATTAAATAATTATTAATTCAATAAAAAGTATCTACAACGATATGTTACTTTTGAGATCCTATGTAGAAAAAACGGTTTTTTCAAAATCTTTGAGTAGCATGACAAAAAAATAAAAGTGCACACACTTTTGTTTGTTATTTTTTTGTCATGCTACTCAAGGTTTTTGAAAAAATGGCAGTGAATAGGACACTGAAATCTCGATAGAATATTGCCTTAATAATGATACAGTTGGGTGAAAATGCAGTAAACACACATCATGATCTAGGGAGAGGAGTGTATATATATATTTAAAGAGAGAAAACGCGCTCATTATACAGAAGCCAGGACCATCGTATCGCTAATGACCAAGGATGCACTCTTGGTTCAGAGTAACATCAGCAGCAGAACGGTAGATACTCCGTCACTCCTCAACTTCGCGAAGAATCATTAATAACGAATACACCTTAAGAGTATATAAGAATTGTGACTTCTTTCTAGGGATGCTGATGCGTACATCTCGAAAAAACCCTCTTACTCTTTTTCTTGTGAAAGAATGTTTAGTCACCAACGCACAATGAACGATTTTGTCAGTTTCTCTGTCAAAATCTCTTGAAGAAATAAATAAAAATTTATGATTCTTTTCTCTAAAACTAAATCAGTGGAATTTCACTGAGAATCAGTGAAATTTAACTGAGAATCAGTGACTCTATTCTCGCGATTTGAACCAGTGGAATTTCACTGAAAATCAATTAAAAATTATTGAAATTTCAGTCATACTTCACTGATTGACTGCAATGAAAAAGTTACTGAAAATTTCAGTCACACATATTGGAAATTTCTGTTATTCTTTAATTGCCCAATCAGTGAAATATGACTAAAATTTAAATTATTTTTAACTGACCTTTATTAGTCAAATTTTACTGACTCAAATCGCGAGAATAAAGTCACTGATTCTTAATGAAATTTCAATGATTCAGTTTTAGAGAGTTTGATTAAAATAAAGCTTGATAAATCCAAAATAGAAAAGAATTATTGAGAATCTTATACTTTTTATTATTAGATTTAGTAGGAAATTAATAATGAAATGACGAAAAGTCTTCTACCAAATACGATTTTGTAATAATTTTGTCGAACAAACAGTGAAACTTTGCTAATTGTTAGTAGAGTTTACTAATTGATTAGTATATTGTTGCCACCAAACCTTAAAACCATGGAACCTTTAAAAAATTTTGTCAAACCTTAAAAAACCGTGAATAGGGAGTGAATTATTTTAAAAAATCTTGGATTTTAGTGGTCCTCTAATATTTTGATGAAAAGTCGCAAACGATTTTGAAAGATTTAAAGTAAATATCACTTTAGTAAACTTTGAGACAATAAAAAATACTAATTTATTAAAGGTATCAAATTTTTAACATTTCTTTCGTGACAGGGAAGTGACAGAAAAAAACAATTTTTTCCGGGAAATTGATAAATTTTTAAAGAGCGAAAAACAACTAAAATAAATAAAAATTTGAATCATTTTTATGATCATTAAATTTTTTAAATATATCTATAATAAAAACTATTTTGAATAATTGCAATTTTGAAAAATTTAATTCAAAATAATCAATTTTTTCAAGTTTTTTGTGACAATTTTTGAAAATCAAGTTTTGAAGAATTTTAATTGCAAACTTAGAAACTAAATAAATTATCAAACATTTTAAGAACAAATCTTTAAATGTCAATTTGAATATGAAAATTAATGAAAATTAGTTCTGAATTTTTTAAATTTCAATATTTTCAGAGTTTTCAATTACAGATTTCTGAAAATTCAAATAATTACAAAAGCAGTAACATTTTAGAATTATTTTTAACAATTTAGAAAGAAATCGTGTTTAAAATTTTCAATTAAAATTCGTCAAAAGATTAATTAGTAGTTATTTTTTAAATTACAGAAAAATTCTTTTAAGGAATTCAATTATTTTCAAAAATTTAAGGAAAGTAATCGTAAATTAATAATGGTTAATTTTAGAAATTAATAAAATTAATAAATTTTACTCATTTCCCCTTAAATCTCATATTTTCCTGTAAAAAGAATTTTGTCAGGAAAAATAATTTCAATGTCAGTAAATTGTCAGGAAAATGTTATGAAAATTGAAAAACTAGAACTTGTGACCATCCTAATAAAATCCTCAATAAAGTTCTATTTTTGAAACCTTGAAAATATCTTAAAAACTTTGAGAAAAACTGGAAAATGGACGTTGATTTTATCCATTTTACTTTTATTTGTATTTAGACAAATTTTAGTTTTTCCTTTTATTTTCATTTTATTAGATTTATATTGTCACTTCCATTTTCGCTTTGATAGATTTTTAATTTTCATTTCCACATTGACAAACTTTTATTTACATTTTTTCTCAAATTGAAAGTGAAATTTAAAGTGAAAGTAAAAATAAACATCGATCAAAGTGACTGTGAAAATGAAAATCTATTATGTTTCTAAAAAATTTGCAAATATTCTGGTTTGTAGAGTTCAAAAAAATTTCCGAAATACTTAAAAACTTTGAATTCTTCTTGTATAGAAATGTTTAAAAATTGATTTTGAATAATTCTGAAAAATTTTTCGATTCTTAAAATTTTTCAGTGCAATTTTGAATATTCAAATTCAAGATAATTTAAATTTTTTTGAAAAAATAAACTAAGAATTTGTAAAATAATTAAAATTTTTCTAAAATTCCATTACAAATAATAGAAGTTTTTAAGAATTTAAAAATAATTGATTTTTTTTTTTAATTTCAGGAATATTATTAAAAGTAATTAAATTCTTTTGAAAAATTTTATTCAACGCTTTAATAATAATTTAATTCTTTCAAAGAATTGCAACAAAAGTTTTAACAAGAATTGAATTTTTGTGGAATATTTTTATTATTCATGAAAATAATTGAATTGTAGTGAAGAATTTTCTTTAAAGTATTGAAAATAATTGAATTCTGGCAAATAACTTGATGTTAAGTTCCAAAATAATTTGAATCCTTTCTAGGAATTCAATTATTAATTATTATTAATTTGTTGAAAAATATAATTATATTCACTCCAAGAATTTTATTATTTTTTCAAATATTTGATTTCTTGTCTAGTATTTTATAGATGTATTTTATTCAAAGTTTTAAAAATAATTTAATGGTCATAAAAAAAATTGGTCAGAAAATATTTTTACCCTTTTTGAATTTTTATTTTTTATAAAAATTGATAAATTTTGAGATCCATATGTAATTCTGTAGAAAATATGTTTTTGTATCTATAAAAAATTACCGAATGAAAAAATTAATATTTACAAAAGTTTAAGCATTTTTTCAAAAAAAAAATTGTTTTCTGGTTAGAGTTAAAAAAATATGATTATCATTACATTTTACTATACGAAAACTCACTTGTTTTTTTAACTAATTTCAGAATATACATTTTTTTTTCTAAAAATAATTTATTTATTTCCAAAAAATGTATGCAAAGTTTTAATAATAATTTAATCATTTCGAAAAATTTTATTCAAAGTTTGTAAAATAATTGAATTGTTTAGAATATTTTTATTATCTATAAAAGTTATTGAATTTTCGTGAAGAGTTTTATTCAATGTTTTCAAAAAATACAATTATTATATTAAACGGTCTTCTAGAATATTATTCATTGGGTTAAAATTTCGATGTATATTTCTGGAAATTTTAATGCACTCCGTATTTTTCGAAAAATTTTGATTTTTCTCAAAAAATGAATTTTTTGACATTTAGATGAACGCAGAGCCTAAACAGCTAAAAACATTTTTAAAATATTTTGAAATAGTATTATGGGTTGATAGGCTTGAAATTTATTTTAAAAACTTTACTGTAAAGTATCATATCTTAAATAAATTCTTATTTAAAACTTAATTGTATTTTATTTTAAATTATTAGATCAAAGACCAAAATATTTTTACAATTAATTATTTCATTTATTAAAAAGTTGAGATGACGCAAAAAGTTTTAAAATCCCAACAAAAACATCTATGATGCAAAAACTTCCGCCAAGTAAAAGATTTTGTAACTGTCCAAACAATTGGGGAAATAAAAGTTTACCATGTAAAATTTATAATTAAAATTTTAATAACGATTTATTTTAAATATTTCCTCTCCTACACAACTCGAAGTACATATTGCAGTTGAAAAAAATAACCCGAGATTAGCTGCTGATATTGCACATTGAGGCTTAATTACATTTCCGAATTAAGTGAATGTTCTTCACTGTATTTTGAATTGTAACAAATGAAATTAACTTCATAATTTACATTAACAAAAAACGAAATCCAATTATTCATCATAATAAAAAATTTCTATATCGGCAATTTAAAAATCTTGGCGTCAATAATGCTTCTAACTTGTAATTAATGAAAGTATTGACGCCAAGATTTTTAAATTGCTGATAGAGAAATTTTTTATTATTATGAATAATTGGATTTCGTTTTTTGTTAATGTAAATTATGAAGTTAATTTTATTTGTTACAATTCAAAATGCAGTTAAGAATATTGACTTAATTCGGAAATGTAATTAAGCCTCAATGTGCAATATCAGCAGCTAATCTTGGGTTATTTTTTTCAACTGCAATATGTACTTCGAGTTGTGTAGGAGAGGAAATATTGAAAAGAAATCGTTATTAAAATTTTAATTATAAATTTTACTTGGTAAACTTTTATTTCACCAATTGTTTGGACAGTTACAAAATCTTTTACTTGGCGGAAGTTTTTGCATCATAGATGTTTGTGTTGGGATTAGAATTTTTGAGAAGGAAAATAACAAGATCGTCGACTGTACCACCCTAGTTGTCCTGTTTTCTCCTCTGCTGCTCGTTTCCAATGACGCTAATCGTCATCTCCAACCGATGACGCTAATGACGAAGGCATATGTCTAACAATTGACGCTAACTGGACCACTAGCACGAGTTAAAGAACAAAGTACCAAAGCAACTCTCTCTCTCTCTCGCAGTGCAAACTCTTGGCAAACAAAAAGAGAGAAAAGCAGAGGCATTTTCAAGCCACGGAGATGATTTACCTCACAACTAACAATATATCCCTTCTTAAGGCGCTGGTGGATTTATTAGTTCTCTCTTTCTCGTTTGGGGGTGGCGCACCTTTCGATCTAAAAGGCCCAAGGCATGAAACCGGCACCTCATTATCGCGATAATTTACTACGCGAGTAATTAACTGGGCACACAAACGGTGTGCGCTTACTCTTTCTTTTTCCTCTCTCTTGCAGACCAACGCAAAATACAACTGCGGCCATATATCAGTATGAATCTGTCGTACTGATCTATTTACCCATTTATTTTCACGCACACACCACTATATGCATATAAACGCTATACATACAAACGCTCACTCCTTAAATAATGAAATAGTGGATGTTTATTACCTTCGCAGTGTGAGTGAGTTTGTGAGCGAGAAGATACCGAGGTGTAGCCTCTTTTAATAGGATGATTAATCAATCCAACTTCAAACATTGATAAACACTGCTTTAATTGGCCAAGGAAAATATTTGCCGAGTCGAATAATAAACGTTCAATTTGCTTTCTTATACTTTTGCTGTAAACTTGTTTCCCAAGGAGAAAAAATTCGTAATATTAATAATTTAGTGTGCAACTAATAGCGAACATGGGGAGCTCTTTTGTAATTCTACTTTAACCCGCGGAGTACATACAGGGTCTGTGTGACCCTGTCTTTCAGTTTAAACATAAATTTCTTCTTAAAATCGTAACAAGTAGAGGTCTCCTCATAGAAAAAAAGTGTGGTAAAATTACGAAGGGTAATGGGTAAAAATGACTTGGGTAAAGGGTAAAAATTACGAAGGGTAAAATTACAGAGGGTAAAACACTTACCTGAATATGTCACTAAAACAAATTAAAAGTTGTTTTTCTTCTAATTATATCAGAAAGGTTAAATATTAAATTATTTTGATTAGAACTAGTTTGAATTAATCATAACTTAATAATTTTTTTACCTAAATTAATAAACAATTATATGTGACGCGATCTGAAGAAAGGGACCTTAGAAGCAAAAAATTTGAGGTTATGTTTGCAATTTTTTTGTGTAAAAATACGAAAAGAGAATCAACGGACAATAAAGATCATTGATGTTTAGGTTTTAGTTACAACTAAAATATTTAATAAACACTGATTTTAATTTGGAATAAGTAAAAAGAAACACTAAAATAAAAGAAAAGTAGGGCCAACGTAACCTTAAAGTGATTTGCTTCTAAGGTCCCTTTCTTCAGATGGCGTCACATATTTTCCAATTTGATTTGACTTTTGTTAAATTAACAAGAGTTATAAAACAATATAATAAAATGTCACGCAAAGCAGTATATTTTTAATATAAATATTTATTTTATTAAACAAATTTTATCTTTTCTATAAAAAATGTATAATTGTAAATCATGATACATAATTGTGATAAATAAATGTTATGTCTTTCAAAATCATAATTTATAAATAATTATAATGAAAAAGCAAATATTTATTTTATTGTTTTGTTTGCTTGTTCAAGTGTTGAAGTAATTAATGTTAACTAATTTATTTAAAACCAAAAAACTAAAACATCTTTAATTTATAAAATTTACTTAAAGTATTATAATGGTGTAATTTACAAAAAAATATATTTCTAAATTGAAAACAAGAATTGTTTTAAAGAAATGTGATTAATAATTACGCATTAACCAAAATTTTCTTCCTTATTAAAAAAATTTTCAAGGAAATAATTTGATATCATATTATTACAGAAAAATTTTTATTCTAGTTTAAAACCAAATATTTTTTAGGAACAAATATTTATTACACCATTTTCTTTCCTTTGAATATAAATGAAATATTTTTAAAAATGTATAATTCGAAAATTTCCTATGAGCAAATTTATTCTTTTTTAAAAAAAATTATAATTTTTACAAAAAAATGCGACTGGAATACAAATATTATATTTTTTCAATCTTTACTTGGAAAAAATTAGAATTCTTTAACAAGCTTATGATTAAAAATAAAATATTTAACAATCATTTCTTTGCTTAAAAAAACATTAGAAATTGGTTAAAAAAATCATAATTTTTACAATTAATTATGACTGAAATACAAATATTTTGCTTATATTTTTCTTAATAACAATTAAATTTAAAAAAAAATTCTATTATTCAATAAATTAATTACTCTTGGAGTTAAATAATTTTGAAAAGGTTTCAGATTAAAATATTGTGGAAAAATTTGAATTTTTTATACTTTTAACTGGTAATTTTGAAAAATTATTGTTTTGAAAAAGTTTAATTTAATTTTTTTTAAATTTTTTAAATTTTATTAGAGCAATTATAAGTAATAATAACATTAATGTGAAAAAAATCTCTTTTTAATAAAAAAATAAAAAAACGCAATAAGTATTTGCTTCATCATAATTATAAATTATGATTAAAAAAAAGTAAAATTTGTTTACCATAATTATGTATTATTTATTAAAATTATAAATTTTTAAATAAAAGAAAAAACTCGTTAACTAAAATAATAATTTATATTAAAAATTTTCTGCTTTTCGTGACTTTTTGTTATATTATTTCCCAACTCTTGTTTGTTTACAAACTCAATCAACAAGTTTAATTGAAAATAAAATTGTTTATTAATATGGGTAGTAAAATTATTTAATTATTTTTAATGCTTCAGTCAGTTGTCGTCTACATTTCGTCAAAAAATAAAAATCACCTTCATCAACTTGCAAAAAATGCTTTTTAACAAACTACAGTATAGATTAAATATATTTTTATTTTCTTCTACCACTATTCAAGGGTACAAAAGTAAAATATTAAAAATTACAAGATCTACAATTTTTTTTAAAATCTCATTTTTTGGCGTTATTCTGAAAAATTGTTTACTTTTGGTACCAATTTTTTTTTTTAAATAAAAAATTTATAATAAAAATTTTGTAATTGTAGAAACATGTATTTTAATGTTGAAAGAATACTAAACGATTTTTCTTTTGTAAATTTAATGATAAGATTACAAATAATAGAGTTTTGAAAAATGAACAAGGTCTAGAAATCAATTTTTATTTAAATTTTTAGAAAGAATAAAATTTTCAAAAGATTTTAAATTAAATTTTTTTTAAAGTTTACTTGCGATATTTTTTTGCTGTAACTTCTTCTAACATTATTTTCGTAATTTCAATTATTGTTTTTAGAATTTTTAACTAAAATTCCTGTTTAAATCAATTAAATTTAATAACTTTCGAAAAATTTCTTTGACAATTTTCGAATAGATTTTTATTTACAATATTCAATTTTACGAAATTTCAATTATTCGTAAATTCTTCAATTAAATGTAAGGAAATAAAAGCTTCAAATATTATTGAAAATTTTAACGGAAATTCTTTTTATAAATTAATTATCCGAAAATTCTACAAGAATTCAATTATTTTTAAAATCCAATTCTGGTAAAGAATTTTATCAACAAATTTTTTTAATAATAGAATTCTTTCGACGAATTTCAAGAAAATTCTGCAGAATAATTACATTTTTTAACAAATTCGATTAAAATTATATTAAAAATAATTGAATTCTAGCAATGAGTTTTTGAAATTAAAAATTTTTATTTGTTGGAAAAATAATTGAATGTTTGTGTAGAAAATTATTAAAAAAAAATTCAATAATTGAATTTTTTGATTATAAAAATAAATATGTTATTAAATAATTGAACTTGTCTTGAAATTAAATTTTCATAAAGAATTTTATTGACAAATTTTTAAATAATTAAATTCTCTTAAAAACTTTTATCAAATTTTTATCAATAACTTCATTTTTCGAGAAATTAAATAAAAATTATACATATATTAAAAATAATTGAAATTATGCCAAAAATTTTATTCTTATGCCAAATTTTTCAGAAATGTTTGAATATCGGGAAAAAATTTTATTATTTATAAAAGTAATTGAAAATTGACGAGAATTTTTTTTTTATTTTTGAACATAATTAGATTTTTACAAAGAATTTTATTACTTTTTTAAATCATTGAATTCTTGAGACGAGTTTTATTAAAATTTCATTTTAAGTAATTGAATTCTTTTCTTAAAACTTTTTGAATTTGTAGACATTGGAAGTAATTTAATTTTGACAAATTATTTTGAAAAAACATGAATAAGTAAAATTGAATTTTTGAAAATCCTAATTTCTATAGGAAAAAAGAATAATGATTACTTATTTATTTAAAAATCATGCTATTGATGTTTTCGAATAAGTTTCTAATTAATGACAAATCTTTGAAAATGAATGTGAAACTGAATATGAAAATCTGTCAAAGTGAAAGTGAAAATAAAATTCTATAAATTTGACAGTGAAGGCGAAAATGAAATTCAACGTAAAAATAAAATTAGCCTTAGACAATTTCGTGATTTTCTACAATTTACAGGTCAGAGAATTTGATCAAAAGTACTGGAAAAATATTTAATTTTTAGGAATTGATAAGAAAATTCCGGATTTTGGTGTCGAATTTTTTTGTTCGTTTGTATTATAAACTTAGAAATTATAAATAATAATAATAAGAATTAAACTTTGAAATTTGCGTTAAACTTTTATAATTATTTAAGTTTCAAAATATTCGAAATTAGAGTTTTAGAAAATTTGAATTAGAATTTAATAATTTTAGTTATTTGATAATTTTACTTAAAAATTGCAAAAAATTAATTTTATTTGTGGTAGATTTACCTCTACAATTTTTGTAAATAATTGAATTTTAAAAAGGTTTCAAATGAAAGATTTAAAATATTTGAATTAGTATTTCATAATCTTAATATCTTTCTCAAAAATTATGTATAATAATCCATTTAAAGAAGAATTTTAGTGAGAATATTTTTGAAAATAATTTAATCGAAATCTTGGAAATCACTTTAAAGAAGTTACAACAGAAATTTTTACAGATTATGGAATTCCAAAATTAATTTGGAAAAGTTACGATAGCAATTTTTAAAGATTATTCAATTCCATAGTGTTTGAAATTTAAAGTTTACGAATATTTTAATTTTCTTGGAAGAATAATAATAATAATGATCAAATATAGATTTGAAAACAATTTTTGATGTTTTTTTGAGTAATTTTGCAATTGAAAATAAATTGAAAATAAATAAATATTTTCTAAATATCTTATTTAGAAATAAATGTACTAAAAATCATGTCAATTTTGTACTGGACAAAAGAAATATAATCGAAATAGACAAAATCATGTCAAAGTTTTAATTATAACGACTCAAGGCTCTTCTCTCTTTTTAAATTAAAACTCAGATAGCTTATAGGCAATTTTAAATTCCGTGACTGGAATATTCATAAATCGTGGGACATTTCCGTAAATTGAAGATCAACATCTTGTGAATATCAGTCTTAGAGAGGAAGGGAAGGGATCGGGGGAGAGAGAGGGGATTAATTAAAAGCAAGAGTGATTGATCGTCACTTTATCCGTATTCCAAGCACTGTCACCCTAATCAATCCCGTGAGAAATAATATACTTAAATCCAAAAAAAACTTCCTCTTTCTTAATTTTCCAAGAAAAATACTGGAATAAATAAAAATCTTCACAATTCGGGCAAATGGCAGTTTTAGTATTAAAAAAAAAATAATTTTTTTCCAAAACGAGTTTGTTTTTCGCGAAATATTTTCAAGACTACTGAAATGCAAATTGGACAAAATTGACCCGCATTCATCTGGCAATGTAATAAAGGGGTTGCGAGCATGAATTTCAATGATGGAACACGCGACAATCTCCCACCGCACATTTAGTTGAGAGAGAGAGAGAGAGAGAGAGAGCGAATGTTACAATTTCAGATTTCCCCAATAATAATCCAGCAGATATCGAAGGAGTTGGTTTTGAAGTTACTTGCAGTTTCGTGGAATAACCTCGTCGCGTTATAATGATCGCTAAGCTGGCAATTACCCAGCGCTCGAATTCAGTCAATTGTCATTCAGCTCGTGCAGGACAATGCCCGTTGTTCACCCGCGCATCTGACTTGAATATCATATGATCCTCATATAACAAAAATTGCTATAGAGAGTGAGAGAGAAGGAGACCAGAAATGTTTTTTTATTCACACTTATAAACAAGATACGTTAGGAATTATTTGGTGGGAAGAAGAATATTCTTGTCCTGTACAAGAAATTTTATCGCTGTCTGATTTGGGATAAATTTTTTGTTGATTGCCCAAAACTGTCATTCAAAGTAAATAGTATATAGTAAACAGTATTTTACTAAACTGTCATTTCCTTGGAATGTAATTTTTAGAAGTGTTATTTGGCCTAATATTGTTGTTTAACGGAACTGGCATTTATCGAACTGGGTAGTTAATTAAACTATTATTTTACCCAATTATTATTCGAACACAATGTCATTTAACCGCACTGGCATTTTTGTTGTCATTTTGTAGAATTAGTATTTGAGAGAATTTTTTTATTCACTAATTGTCATTTTACCGTCTTGTCAGTTTAGGGAATTGTTATTTCACAGATTTAGTATTTGTTGTGTCATTTGCCGAAACTAGTTTAATGAAACTTTAATTTGACCTGAACTGTCATTTTAACAAACTGGCGTTTAACCAAATTTTCATTAAGCAGAATTTTTATTTGACAATATTGTCACATTGATATTTTACCAAATTGTCACCTTGTAGAATTTTTATTTGACATAATGAACATTTACCCAAATTTTCAGTTGACCTGAACTGTCATTTGCCTGAATTTTAATATCCAGAATTGTTATTTAACCGAAAAGTTACATTAATCCAAATTATCTCTGCTTAAACTGTCATTTGAAGAAACTGACTTTTAACCCAATTTTTATTTGACATAATAATCATTTGCCGAAACTGTCATTTGACTTAAACTGACTTTTGTCCAGACTGTCATTTGACCTAAACAGATAATTTGCCCAAATTGAAATTGACGTTCTGTCAATTACAATTTGGGCAAATTATTTGTTTAATTGAAAACCGAAAAGTAAATTGCCCTAAGTAATATTTGACCCAACTGTCATTTGAGCAAACTGGCATTTAACCAAATTGTCACCTTGCAGAATTTTTATTTGACATAATTACCATTTACCCAAAGTGTCATTTGACCTGAACTGTCATTTGATGAAAACAAAAAAAATGTTAAATGTTATTTAACCAAAAAGTCAAGTGCCCAAAATATTATTTCAACAGTTAATTAACACAATATTTGCTCTGACTGCCATTTGTCCTTAACTATTATTTGTCCAAATTATAATTTCCAGAACTGTCAATTAACCGAAAATTCAGTTGCTTCAAGTGACATCCGCTCGAACTGTTATTCGAACAAACTGTCATTAAACCAAATTGTCATTAAGCAGAATTTTTATTTCACAATATTGTCGCATTGATATTTTACTAAAATGTCACCTTGTAGATTTTTTATTTAACATAATTAATATTTGCCCAAAATTTCATTTTACCTAAACTGACAATTGCCGCAAATTTAATTACTAGAATTTTAATATAATCAAAAAGTAAAATGTTCCAATATCATTTAAACAGTTAGTTAACATATTATTTTACCAAACTGTCATTTGACCAAATTAATCACTGATTCAACTGTCATTTTATAAAAATTACATTTTACCAAATTGTCATTAGACTGAACTTTCAATTTAGCAAATTCTTATTTTGACAATCTGTCATTTTATAGAAATTATATTTTACCTAATTGATTTTTGACCAGACTGTCATTTTTTAGAAATTGTTATTTGGCCAAAAGGTCTTTTCTCAATATGACATTTGATTAAACTGTTAATTTACCAAATTTTATTGTGACCAAACTGTCAATTTACCAAATTGTTTTGTGACCAAACTGTCGTTTTATGAATTGGTCATTTGCCCAACGTTTATTTTTTAGAAACTGTTATTTGGACTAACTTTCATTTTTTGAATATGATATTTGACTAAACTAGTATTTTAATATTTTTTTTTTTTGACAAACTATTATTTAACACAACTGTCACGTTACCAAATTATTTTTGTGTCACGTTGTCCTTTTAAGAAAAAAACATTTGACAAAAGTGTCATTTTAACAAACAATTTTTTGCCTAAATTGTCATTTTAGTAAAAGGTTACTTGACAGAACTGTCATTAGATGAAACTAGATTTTAATCAAATAATAATTCGCTTAAATGACAGTTTGGGAAAACAACAGTTTGGTCAATTGAAAATTTGGTTAAATATAAATTTAAAAAAGACTCGTCCAGTAATTCTTCGAATTAATGGCATTTTGATAAAAAAAAATTTTTTTAGTGAAATTTAATTTCGATGAAATGACAGTTTGCCCAAATGACAACAAATAACAAATGTCAACAAATAGTGTAAAGAATGAAATTTCAAATGACACTTTTAGTCAAATGTTAAAAATGAATTTGGTAAAATAACAATTTAAAGAAATTTCATTTTGAAAAAAGAACAGTTTGATAAAAAAAAACAATTAACTCAAATTGAATTTTGATAAAATGATAGTTAAAATGACAGATAAAATGAGCATCTACTTAATTAAAAGTTTAATCTAGTGAGAATTTGGTAAAATGTCCGTTTGATCAAATAACCTTTCGATTTAATTTGCTAAACTGAGAGTTTGGTCAAAAGTTAATTTACAAAAATCACAGATTTCTTAAATAATAGTTTCATTAATTATTAGTTGGTTAAAAAACAATTTAGCGAAATGTCAAATTGATAAGATGCCAATTAGTCCAAATTACAGTTTGAAAAAATGTCAATTCTGCCAATTTAATATTTGGTAAATTAATAATTTCAACAAATTGTCAAATTTTTTTTGTTTTTTATGTTTTCCATGGTTATTTTTTTAATAAAAATATGTTTTTTTAATTTTTCTGATTATTTTTTTTAATTTTTCGCTTTTGAAATTAAATTTGAAAGCAACACTTACTATTCAAAAAATGTATTCGCAGAGGCCCCTTAATTAAAATTAGGTGTTCACATTCAAGATTGCTTTACATGCTACCAATGAAAAATGTTAATTAACTTCTTAGAATTATGTTTAGCTCAGGGAAGTTGGCAAAAAATAGATTCATTCAATTTCTTCGTTGTCGATATAAAATAAACACACTTACACAGAGGCATTAATCCAAGACACGTTCTTTTATGGATATATTTTCATTTGATACGCATTTGACGATTTTGCGTACACGTTTCCCTTCGCCTTCATTTCTTTATAGTCATCTGATCAAGACTACCTGCATGCTAATTAGAATTCTCCATATAAACAAATACACTTGTCACTCAAGTGTTATGATGAGCGAAAGAAAAGGAAAAAAGTGACAAATTGTAAATCACAAGAGAGAAAAATGCAGAATTATTCCCAGCCCGTTTTGGGCCCCGTTTCTGCCTAACCGGGCTGAAATGCGGATTTGTCCTGGCGGAAGAAAAAAATCCTGTGCTATGGATGAAAGAGTTAGTAATGTTAATAATACTTATTAATATTATTAAAAGTAATTATATTTATTTTTGAAAATTGTTTTTTTGTTTATTTTTCCAAATTACTGTTTTTTTCGAGTTGGAAAAAAGACCTGGGCCGAATTGGGCCCTACGTGACGCCATTGGGTCATTAAGGTCCTAATGGGGATCACGTAGGACGTCATGAGCAAAAAAATTGATAACAAATTTAGCCATTTTTGTAAGTTATAACTTTGCCTGTCTTGAGCCCTACCTGGCTCTATCATGGCTAAATTACGGCTTTGTCCATAACGACTCATTGAAATCATTATCATTAAAGTTTATTTATTAATACAAAGTAATTTTTACGAAATATTTTACAATCCTCCCTTTTATAACTTTTAGGTACTTCTTCCCGAAATTGGCTCTACCTGGCTCTATCAGGGCTTCGTCCAGGGTCGTGTTAATAGTCCTCTGAATAATAAAAAAAATTATCTGCTTAATGAAAATTTTCCTTTCTATTCTATGTGAAAGAATTTATTTTTAGAAGAAATTATTCCTATCTAGTTATATCAGGGCTGAAACAGGGCTTTGTCTCGAATCGAGTCAAAACTTTAAAACAAGTTAAAAAATCCCTGGATACAAAATTTATCTTCTTGGGCAAAAAAATTGAACTTATCTTAGGAAATAAAATAATTCTCTAAGTGAAAGAAATCTGGCCCTACCAGGGCTGAAATAGGGCCTCGTCCCGGATCGAGTGAAAGTCAAGTTAAAAATCCCCTGTATAAAAAATTGATTTTTCATGGCAAACTATTTTTAGACAAATACACAAATACACTGTAGAGATGGGATTTTATTTCTCTATTTGCAGTAAAAGAAATCTGTCCCTACCAGGGCGGAAACAGGGCATCGTCTCGGATCGCGTGAAATTCAAGTTAAAAATCCCCTGTATAAAAAATTGATTTTTCATGTCAAACTATTTTTTGGAATTACAACCCTCTCGTTATTTATAGTGAAAGAAGTCTGACCCTAGCAGGGCTGAAAGAGGGCCTAGTCCCGGATCGAGTGAAATTCAAGTTAAAAATTCCCTGTAAAAAAATTGATCTTTCTTGACGAACGATTTTTAGGAAATAAAATCCCATCTCTACAGTGTAAAGACTTATGGCCCTGCTAGGGCTGAAACAGGGCCCCACCCCGGGTCTGTCTAATTCCTTCTTATTTTATATTAAAAACACATTTTTTTCAATAAAAAAAAAACCTTTTTTTTAAATAGTCGAAGAAATCCGACCCTGCCAGGGCTGAAACAGGGCCCCACCCCGGGTCTGTCTAATTCCTTCCTATTTTACAATAAAAACACATTTTTTTCAATAAAAAAAACCTTTTTTTTAAAGAGTCGAAGAAATCCGACCCTGCCAGGGCTGAAACAGGGCCCCACCCCGGGTCTGTCTAATTCCTTCCTATTTTATAATAAAAACACATATTTTTTTAATAAAAAAAAACCTTTTTTGAAAGAGTCGAAGAAATCCGACCCTGCCAGGGCTGAAACAGGGCTTCACCCCGCTTCTGCTTAATTCCTCCCTATTTAATAATAAAAATTCATTTTTTCTCGAAAAAAAAAAATCCGTTTCGTGTTGAAGTGGCAAAGAGAAAGAGAGAAAGAGTTAGAGAAATAAAGGAACTTGTAAAAATAAAAAAAAAATTTGTATGACCACTTGTATGGTTGAAAAATTCAGAGTGCAATACTTAGGTCGAGGAGAAAAGGAGGCAGAGCTGATTAGAATGAGAATAGACGTGGGTGTGGATGCTTATATGTATATGGGATGAAGAAGGAGAGAAGTGGAAGAAGGAGGAGAAGAAGAAGATGGAAAAGAGAGTGTATGCTCGAAGAGATGAGAGATAGAAAGGACCAAACTAAATAATAACCCCCAACCCAACCGCGACAAGGACCACCCGGTGTAACACAAGGAATAAGAAGTATAGTGTGTGTATGTGTGCATAGTGAAAAGGCGAACTCAGGTGAGCATTTGAAATGGTAATTGCAAACCGAAACGACTCGATGTCTGATAAAACGATTTCGAATGGTCACCGTGTTTAATACCTTGTCGATAACCGCGCACTTGTTATTAACTTTTTTCGCGCACACGATTGTCAGGTGAGGGAGTAATTTTTTTCTGTTTTCACTCTTTGCTAATCGTTCTTGTTATACTTGCGAATACGATTGTCATATGTGACGTGATTCTATTAGGTCCGGATTCGGATTTTACTGTAATGAGACCGAAATAGGGTTTTTAATACGAATCTGGCTAGTTTCTGTCTAGTTTATGACTAGCTTTATTATATTTTATTACAACACTGTTTTAAACGGTAAAAAGGGGTCAAATTTCCAAACTGGTACCAAGAAATAAAGCTCTAGGTTCGACCTGATTCAATTAGAAAATAGAAATTAATTATAATTCAATGAAAATTTGATTGTAATCAGGTTTAAATAGGGCTTTATTAGGGGCATGGCTAGTTTATAACCAGGACTTTACCAGGACAGTATTTTAAATAGAGGAAAAAGGGCAAATGTCTGCATTGGTGATAAAAAACACAAGGACTACGTAGTTAGGCTGAAATAGGGCTTTGGTAGGGATCTGGTCAGTTCTTAACTAGGAACTTACTAGGGCACTATTTTTAAAATGGAAAATTGGTCAAATTATCTCACTGGCCCCAAGGAATGAAATGTACAATTCAATATTATATTTCTTTAATATAATATACTGTAATTTAAAAGGAAAAAGAATTTATCATTCCGTATTAATTAATTAAAACTGAAAAAAGTTAACAATCTTATTTTAAATAACAGCTTTTTTTAAAATAATATAGAATATAATAAATACAATATTTAATTTTAATATCATATTTAATACACATTATTGCCGATATTTCCCATACTGAAACGAAACTGACGCAACTGTTTTTCGAATTGAAAAATTCAATTGAAAAAATCATTCTGTCAGGATATTAGAGGACAAAAAAATGGTTAAATATTTAAATATTTCGGTTTTGTTACGGTAGTTGAATGAGAGATTAGAATGAATAAACATTAAATTTGCTTCGTCATAAAGAAAGCTTTGTAATGAGCAATCCAATAGGTTCAAACAGAATACTTGATTGTCAATCCTCAACTGAGAGGAATGTTCCTAGAAAAACTTACTCATTTACATCTGTACGATTTTTTTTTCTGTTAAGGCCTATTAGAATTTATTTTACCGGTACACATTTAACAAGCAGGTAATAAATTGATACAGTCAATTTAAATCTGTTTTAAAGAGGTAGGGAAAAATTTAGTTACTTTTTACAAATAGTAGGTCAAAATTAATTTTTGCAAATAATGCAATTTAGCAAAAAAAAGAAAAGAAATAAAATTATCTAGGTCTCGAATTTTCTGACTTTTACAACTTTTTTCGACTGTTTATCACAAAAATAAGACTTTTTTCGACTTCTTTTCTAAAATTGCAATTCTTTTGACATTCCTTCCAAATATTTTGTAACAAAATACCACATTTATAATCTGAAATGCAACTTATTTCAATCTTTATAATGTGAAAAATAACCTTAAACAAATTTTCAAATAATTACTACAAAATAATTTTTCTAATTAGGTTTTCGAAATATACAATAAATAAAATTTTTAATAATTGACGTTTTGTAAAATTTGATTAAAAACAAATGATTTTTCAAGTATTTTATTACAATTTTTTTGAAAATCAACTTTTGAATAACTGGAATTACGAATTTTTGAAAATGATTGAATTCTCGAAAATTTTATTAAATAATCTTCAATTGTAAATTTAAGAATTTAAATTAATTCCAATTACCTTTTACAAATAATATTAAAATATTTTAGAAAAAAGTAATTCTTTTGAATTTTTTTATTCTAATTTTTAAAAATGTTATTACTTTCAATATTTTTAATGAAATATTTTAGGAAATTCTAATAAAAAACTCAAAATTTTGATGTTTTTTTGTTTGCCTGTTTTAACTATAAAAATAACCACGAATTTTAATACCAAACCGTGAATTTTTTCTATTTTAGACAATAATTTATTTTCAAATAACTTAATTTTTAAAGAACTATCATGAAATCATGACTTATAAATTATGTAATGAATAATTTTTACAACTAGATACTAGATTGATAAAAGAATTTTATTTAAAAATAATAAAAAAATTTAATTTTGGAAAAGTTACAAATAATTACAACAATTCAATTATTTTTAAAAATAATAACATTTTTCGCAGATATTATATTAAAAAAAATTTTAATATAATATTTATATATATATATTTTTTTGTTTCAATTATGTTCAAAATTTTTTTAAAATTCTCGTCAAAATTTCAGTTATCTTTGTAAAAAAATAATACAATTCTTCTTCAATATTCAATTATTTTTAAAAACTTTAATAAAATTCTTAGAAACATTTCACAGGAATTCAATAATTTACAAAATTTTTGACGAATTTCTTCTAAATAAACCAATTATTTTCATCAAAAATAAAATTTTCACAGGAATTCAATTATTTAATATAAAGAATTTCTAATAATTTTTCGAAAAATATCAATTATGTAAAAAGAATTTTATAAAATTCGTCGCATGAATCCATTATTTAAAAAAAATTTAACAAAGTTCTTTACAAGAATTAAATTATTTTTATAAATAATAAAATTCTTCACCGAAATTCAATTATTTTAGAAAAATTTTAATAACATTTTTGGAAATTTTTTAAAATCTTTTTCATGAATAATACTACTCATCTCAGGATTTTAATTAATTTTGGATACAATATTTTAATGAAATTCCTCGAAAAATGTAATTATTCTTAAAAATTTTATTAAAATTTGTCAAAAGAATTCAATTATTTTTAAAATTTGTTGATAAAATTCTTTATGAGAATTCAATTTTAACAAACATTCAGTTATTCAATAAATTATTTACTTTTCAATTTAAATAATTGAATTTTTCTAGAATTTTCAAATAAAAATTGATTAAAAAATGAAATTACCGAATAATCGATTTATTGTTTATGAAAATAATTGAATTATTGCAACGAATTTTATTACAATTTTTTCAAATAATTGAATTTTTTGAAAAAATTTACTAATTTTAAAAATAATTGAATTCTCGCGAAGGATTTTATTAGAATTTTTGTAAATAATTAAATTTTTGTTGAAAAATTTCATGGTTATTTAAATTATAATAAAAAATGAAGAAGGTGATCGCCTTCTTTATGTTTTATAATAATATTTTTGAAATATAAAATAGGCCTTTTTCATTATCTTACAGATGATTGTTATAAATTGTTCAGTTTTAAAAAGGTTTGAATTTGAATGTTCTGAAGAATTTTAATTCTTAATAAAGTAAGTAATAAGGAAAAGTAATAATTAAATACTTATTTAAAAATTTAGTTATTAATGTTTTTGAATAATTTTACAATTAATGAAATTTGTAAATAAATTTAATAGAACATTTTTTTGAGTATCTAATAATTTTTAGAGTGAATCAGAATATTTTTTATGGTCAAGGAAAAAGTGAGAATTTTGTCTGGAAATCAGGAAAAAATAAAATTGTTTAAAAATCTGTTTTTAAATATTATTTCCCATGGAAAAACATTAATCAATTATTACTTTTCGCTAATTCAGATTTAGATAGAATTTTTTTTTACATTTTTGGAACTCATGTTTCGTAATACAAATTCAAAAGTCAAAATTACAAATGAAAATGAAGAAAGAAAATTGTCAAAACTAGTGAAAAAACATTTCTATTTGGTCTTAGGAATGTGTCCACCAAAGAACAGAAAAAAATATTATTTTTTATAAAAGTTATTGGAAAATTAATTTTTTTGCAACTTTTTAAACAAAATGTTATTTCTCTTAAATGAATAAACAAATAAGAAATGAATTAAGAAATTTAAGAAATGAATGAACCAAGCGGGAATAGAAAGGGAATAAAAAATACTTTTGTTTAGAATTAGAAAATTTTAAAAAAGTTAATATAATAATAATTATTTAACAAATTTTTTATAAACAATTAATTTTTTTAAATGTTCTACGCCTTTAAAAAAGTTTCTAAAAATATCTACATACACTTAAAACTATAAGAAATCAAAATTCGTTGAGAAAATTTTGGAGCGACAATTATTTTAAAAGTTATAATGGAAATTATATTGGCGCGGTGTAGTGAATCAACACTGAACTTAGTTTTTGATCATTTTTATGGTTATATAACTGAATAAAAATGTTAATTCGACAGTGTTTTGTTCATTTCTTAGTTAAAAATAATTTTTTAATTATGAAAATCATCAAAATCGAATCTTCGTTCGATATAATTTCCATTATAACTTTTAAAATAATTGTCGCTCCAAAATTTTCTCAACGGATTTGGATTTCTTATAGTTTTAAGAGTGTGTAGATATTTTAAAAAAAAATTTTTAAGGCGCAGAACATTAAAAAAAATTAATTGTTTATAAAAAATTTATTGAATAATTATTAAAATATTAACTTTTTTAAAATTTTCTAATTCTAAACGAAAGTATTTTTTATTCCCTTTATATTCCCGCTTGGTTCATTCATTTCTTAAATCGGTTCATTCATTTAGAAGAAATATGGTTTTGTTTAAAAAGTTGCAAAAAAATTAATTTTGCAATAACTTTTATAAAAAATAATATTTTTTTCTGTTCTTTGGTGGACACATTCCTAAGACCAAATAGAAATGTTTTTTCACCATTTTAAATTAAAAAAAAATTCTTTTTGTTTTCTGTGAAAATTTCATGAATTTTGACCCATATACTATTTACTCGTGCCACGTAGTGTCCCGGCATTGCCAGGTGTGCAAAAATCATCAGCAACATAAGGACCAGCATCAGTAACATCAGAAGCAGCAGCAACTCGCTAACGACTCTGTGAAACAAGATGGAAGTAACGGTGGGTGGGGACTGGGTGGTTTGAAACTTGTGGACTTAAATATCAATCAGTGAATGTGAAAGAGAGAATTGGAGGGAGAGAGTGAGAAGGGGGAAAGCAAGATAGAAACACTCGGTGTGTTCTGTTTCTTCGCGGGTGTTTAATTAGCAGCTCGAGAACCAGACGCCATATACTCAGAACTCAATCAGATCCCTTCATAAGCGCGCACAGTCAGAAACTCGTATGCATAATGCGCTGTCGCGAATTCTCCATCTCTTTCTCTCTTCAGAGAAAACATACCTCTAACATTGCAATTAACCCTTTCGAGTATTTTACGTGCTGTCTTATCTACTTCACTTTATCTCCATATACAGAAGTATATAAAATTACCTTTTTTTTATCTGCATCGATATTTTTTTCTGTTTTTATCGTTTCGAACAAAAAATTGTAATTACTGTACTTTTTCGGAATTTTTTTTTTCTTATTTTCATTGCTGAAATTTAATCTTCAATCTCGTTTTACACTCGGGGATAAAGTTTATTTGCAGTTATTTGTTAATCAAACTGTTTAATCAAAATTTAATTTTTAATTTATCCATGAATATAACTTGAACAAAATGTGACTCTAACACTGTAAAAAATTTAGGGAGTTGACGGCCACTAGAGTTTGGAGTGAAATTTTTCGAGTTAAAAATCAATAATTAAAAATAAAGGGAATTAAATTTATTTTATTTAGAGTTGGGAGTGAAATTTTTCGAGTTAAAAATCAATAATTAAAAATAAAGGGAATTAAATTTATTTTATTTAGAGTTGGGAGTGAAATTTTTCGAGTTAAAAATCAATAATTAAAAATGAAGGGAATTAAAATTTACACAGTTAAAATAAGAATGAACTGTGTAAATTTTAACTCCCCAGGGGATTCTATAAGTCTCACCCTTTTGAGAGTTAAAGCAAAGGGAGTTAAAATTTACACAGTTGAAATAAGAATTAACTCCAAAATGGAGTTATTTTAATAATTAATTCCATTTTTTTACAGTGTAGAGTTTCAGTGTTAATTTTTCGACTAGTTTTCTCTTAATACATTGAATATAAATTAAAAAGATATTTTGTAAAAAAGTCTAAAATTTTATTAGAAAGTTCAGGGAAGTCAGGGATTTTCATTAAAAGTACTGGAAAATCTAAATTTTTAGAATTCATAAGAAATTTATGAATTTTTGTGTCTTTTTTGTTTGGCTTATAAACTAAACTACTTTTACGACTTCTAATATACAAAACATTCAATTTTGAATTAATTTAATTATAAATTTTAAAGAATTTAGATTTTTTAAATATTTTAATAATCTAAATTCTTCGTAAATTTGTTTAATTTTTAAATATTAGAAATAATTGCAAAAATAGTATAATTTATAAGTCATAAAACTTTCTTCGCAAAAATTCAATTATTATCTAAATTTTAAATAAAATTCTTCGTAAACATTTTTTATTATTTTCATAAGTAATAATAATTTCATAGACGAATTCAATAATTTATAAATTTTTTATAAATTTCTTAGTGATAATTCAATTTTTTTCATAAACAATAAAATAGAATTTTAATCGAATTCCTCGAAAACTGTAATACTTTTTAAAATTTAAAATTTAAATAATCCTTTTTTTTAATTCTAGTCAAGATTTTATTAAATTTATTAAAAAATAATTATTTTTTAATAAATTTAATAAATAACAAATTACTTCGCTGAAATTTAATTATGTTTAATCATTTTAATAAAATTTTTCGAAAATTTCAATTATTTTCAAACACTAAACAAATCCATTTTTAAAGAAGTTACAAATGATTGCAGAAATTCAATTATTTAAAAAAGTTAAAAAATTCCTCGCAGAAATTCAATTATTTTTAAAAAATTGAACTAATTTTGGTCAAAATTTCAATTATCTTTAAAAATAATAAAATTTTTCTTAGGAATTCAAGTATTTGAAAAAAAATCCTATAAATAATTCTTAGCAAAATTGAACTTATTATCAAAATTTTTATTAATTCACTGATATTCAATATCTATTATTTTAATAAAGTCTTCCAAAAGAATTGATTTTTTTAAAATTTTAATAAACATTTTTAAAGAAATATTTAATTATTCAATAAATTATTTATTTTCAGCAATTTAAATCTAATTTTTAAAAAAATATGTAATTATTATTTATCTTTTATCCCAGAATTTTTCACGAAACATTGTCAACATTGTCAATTATTCTTAAAAATGTTATTAAAATTCATCGTAAAAATTCAATTTCGTCAAAAATTTTTGATTTCATTCTTTATAAGAATTCTCAAAGAACTATTTCAAAAATTATTCAAAATATTTGATTTAGAGAAGAATTTTAGTTTAAAATTCTAGAAAATAATAATAATTGAATTGAAGTGATGAAAGTCGATTTTAAAGATGTTACAGTAACAATATTTTTATAATAAAAAATCATTTGTCACTGGATTATGATTTGTAACGCTGTAAAATTAATTTTAATTTTACAAGTTACAGTCTTTTGAATTAATTAATTATTAATTACATATTTTTGAATTTTTATTATTGAATTATAATTTGTTTAATTTTTTTATTTCAATTCTAAGACTGCAACAGATATTCCAAGATTGAATTTTAGGTTATATTTAATTTTAAGTAAATTAATTCTTGTTTTTGTAAAACTCCGTTTCCGATTCCCTATCAACTTCTGGTTTCCTGAGTCATCGTGGGATATTATTGACTTTATCAATGGATAAATTGGACGCAATTTATTTATTTATTGAACAATTCTATTTCACAAGATTTTGGATTGATTTCAAATTCTACCGCCTTATAACACCTGATGTTTTATCAACCAATCACAAAATTTGCATCATTTTTGAATTTCTTCTGATCCATGGCCCAAGGATATTTCAATATTATGTTACCTTTTTGGATTAATTTATGTTTATTATGGATTTATTGGATTATTAAGAAAAATATCAAGTCCTTGGTAGAATTTATTGAGCCTTCCGTCTCCCCTACGCGAAGCTCCTATGCCGGTGGCCCATTTGAATTGCCATACACACCTGATGCTAAGGAATACATACAAATATTTGGAATTATTCCCGTTGTGTTTTATCTGTTGTGATTTCTACATCAAAGTTGTATTAAAGGAAAATGGAGGAGAGTCTAATAAATTATTTATCAATTTAACAACATCTGGATTCAAACGAAATAAAGTTTATAAGAAGAATTCAAAAACTGGGGCCCTTATGTCAATTGTTACAGCACTGTTTGTTTTCGGAAATGAAGAAGCAGACGACAAATGAAGAGCGTAACGATGGGAACGAAACTAACAAAGCCGGAATTTTATTGTTTTCGTTTATTCTTTTACCATCAGTCTTAGAATAGAGTCGTGATTTTGTTTAAGTTAAAAAATTAATTAAAAAAAAATTGTATTTTTTTTGTGTGTGTGCCTTTTCAGGATAAAATTTCTTCGGTAAGCAGATTTATTCTTTAAAAAGAATTCAGTGAGGAATTTTTGTATGATTAAATTGACTAATTATATTGATGTGATATTTTTTTTTGGGTATCCATCTTTGATTTTTCTTTTGATTGATTTCCTTCACTGAATCCTTTTTCTATTATTTGTTTCTTTAAATTTATTAATCAATAATATGTTTTAATTAAGTGATTTATAATTTTTGACATTTTTACCAAATTTGTATTTTGACTATTCCCCAAATTTGTATTTTGACCATTCCCTAAATTTGTTTTGACAATTCCCTAATTTACAATTGTATTTTGACTATTCCCCAAATTTGTATTTTGACCATTCCCTAAATTTGTTTTGACAATTCCCTAATTTACAATATTTTGTAATATTTTCCCAAATTGTGTTTTAATTTATTGATTGATATTGTTTGTTTTGAGATTCATGTTTAATTCAGAATGATATTTTGAATCTTGGAATTTCTGTGTATTTTGATGATTGTAATTTCGATTTAATTGTGATATTGTATTTTGTAATTTGATGAAAAATAATTAAAATTGTGATTATTTTAGATAATTAATTCTTTTAGTCTTTATTGCTAACGTCCACCCCTCTCTACTGTTTAATTTTGAGTAGCCGAGAAATACTAAAGTCGTTGTAATAATTTTTCCCTATTTTGATTAATTTTGGTAATTTAATTTTTTTTATATTTTAATTCCGTCTGGCGCCCAACAACAATTTTTGTTTATTTATAATAACTTAATTTTCTTTTATTTTACAACGCCAGTGTAACCTCAAATTTATATTAATTTATTAATTAATTTTCGAGGGTTACATTTTTGGCGCCCAACGTGGGGGCAGCGCCATTTAATTATAAAGACTAAAAAAAAAAAAAAAAAATTTAATTAATTAATTTTGATTAATTGATTGCTTTTGATTTCATTAATTTGAGAAATAATTTTGATTGAATTAAATATTAATTATTGATTTATACTGTCGAATTCCATTTGAATAATCGAAATATTTATTGAATTACAAATGAATCCTCAACCATTTAATTTGGACCAATGGGTCAATCATTTAAGTAAAGAAGAATTGACTATTGAATTAAAGAAACGCGGTTTGGTTGCTGTCGGTAATATAGCAGCAAGACGAAATAGATTAATTAACCATTATGAAATGCCTATACTCCCTGATTATGACGCAGAATTAAACAATGAATTAATTCAAGAACGAGACAATGATCAACTTGACGATCAACTTAACCATCGTCAAGAATTAAATGATCCTAACCTTAATCATGAAGAAAGAAATGATCCAAAAGATCAGCGCGACGATGATTTAATTACTTTTGACGGCATAAGTAGTAGATTTTCTTCTCCGATGCATGATCGAAATAGAGAATCTTTCAGACCTAACCCTATTTTAGATTTTGATAATGACCCTTCCCGTAATAATTTTGAAAATCCTAACCCTACTTTTCGAAATAATGATCATCGTAGATTAGATCCTCAAACAAATATGCGATCTACTAGAAATAATGTAGATTCTAATGATTTAATAAATCGTTTAGAGACTACTCGTGATTACAATTCTAGATTTGATAGAAGCAATGCTTTTGATTCCCGATTCGAGTGCAATAGACAAAATTCCTTTCATCAAAATGATGATCCAAGAGCTCTTTATTATCGTCAAAATAATGATCTTAGACCTTCTTACGATGATTTTAGACCTCGTTATGATCATCGAAATAATATTCGTGACAGATTTCCTGATGAACAAAATAGATCTCGTTTTGATTATTTTAATAATGATCGTCAAAATAGACATTCCTATGAACAAAGAAATTATGGTCGTGATCAATCTAATCATTATTATTCTTCTAAAGAAAATAATGCATCTCAATTTGATTATAATGCTTATGAAAATTTTAATTATGACCAACGTCAAGTTTGTTTTGATGATTCCTCTCATAAACATTATGAATATAAAAATCCAGCTACAATAGCTCTTGAAACTATGAGAAAATGGAATCTTAAATTTAATGGTTCTAAATCTGAAGATCCTGAAGCATTCTTAATGAAAATTAGAGAAGGTCGTTCTATTGTACATGTTTCTGATCAAACATTATTACAGGTTTTGCCCTTCTTTCTTTCTGGTATTGCTTTAAATTGGTTCAGAGGTTCACGTCATTTATGGAGAAATTTTGAAGAATTCTCTTATTCTTTTAGATCAAGATTCGCTGATCCTGACTTCCAATTTGAACTTAGACAAGAAGTCTATAGACGCACTCAAGGAGAAAGAGAATCTGTTTCAGATTTCATTACTTGTATGTTGTCTCTTTTTGATAGAATCGTCCCGAGATTGTCTAATGAAGAAGAATTAAGTTTCGTTCATCGAAATTTATTACCAAGATTTCAAATGATTATTCCCCGACAAAGTCTCGTTAGTATTTCTCAATTAGAAAATATCGCTAAGTCAGTAGAAAAAAGTCATCTTTTAAGTCGAGTTTTTAGACCACCTCCCACTCCTGAAAAATCTTTGCTCCCCGATTTAGCGTATAAAGAACCTTCTAGATCTCGTAACCATCATAAAGAATCCTTGAATGTAATTAAAGAAAATAATTTTGATATTGATTCTCTTTTAGATTCTCTTTTGGTTTTAAAAGATTCAAAAACTCCTAATAATAGTAATCAAACTTCTAAAACTAATCTTGACCCTCCCCCAATAGTTTCTGATAATTTGAGAAAACAAACACCCCCTAATAATAATTCGAAGAAATTTCTTTGTTATAATTGTGATAAAGAAGGTCACAAGTTTCCTGATTGTACAGAACCAAAGAAAATCTTTTGTTATAAATGTGGACGTAAAGAAGTGACAAAGATTACTTGTCCAAAATGTTCGGGAAACTAAAACCAGAGTCATTGCCTGGGGCTCAATCGTCTCTTAATGTCAATGAAATGCCCTCTAAAATCACAAAGAAAAACACAAAGGTTAAACCTCCACAATTAATTGAAATAGAATGTTTGAATTTACCTACTGATTTGTCTGAAATTAATGGATTATATATTCCAAAAGACCATGACTTATCTATTTATTGTAACTCTGATAAATATTTTATTGATCAAAAAGAAATTGAGAAATTAGAAAATAATATTGATTTTATTGTTAAAAATCAAACTGAAAATTCGAATATCGATATTAATAAAGAACCAATATTTTTAATTGTTGATAATGCAAAAATAGAGACTATCCCCAATAATGATTTAACAATAAATGAACAAAGAAGCAATGATTTGATTAAAGAAAACCCCTCTATTGATATTAAAGATTTTGATTTGTCCTCAATTTTTAATGTTTCCGAAATAGCTTATACTTCAAATGATTTATGTAATTCAGACCCATTATTGTATGTCAATATAAAAATTTTTGATTATTCAATTAAAGCACTTGTTGATAGTGGTGCTTCTCGATCATTTATGGGTAAAATTAATAAGGATTTACAAAAGAAATTAGGATTTATTGTGGAAAAGAATTATAGTAAAGTTCAATTAGCTAATGGTGAAATTGAAACTGTATCAGAAGAAATTAGTGCCCCTATTGATTTGAATAATAAATGTCATCTATTAAAATTTAGAATTTTGAACTCTTTACCTGTTGATTTTATCATCGGATTAGATTTTTTGAAATTGTTTGGCATGACTATTGATTATGGAAAGAAATGTTGGTATTTTAATGAAAACCCCAATGAAGTTTTTGAATTCGAAGTAATGGAAAAGAAACCCAACATGTGTTGTGGTTTATTGGAATTGACAACTGAACAGACAGATAGATTAAATGAATTTCTTAAGAAAATTCCTGAAAATGATGGAATGCCTGGTTTAACAAAATTAATTGAACATGTAATTGATACTGGAGATAATAAGCCTGTAAAACAAAGGTATTACTCTTATTCTCCAAAATTACAAGAATCTGTGTATTCCGAAGTTGATATTTTGTTAAAATATGAAATTATTGAACCTTCAAATAGTAGTTGGTCTTCTCCAATAGTCATGATAAGAAAACCCGATGGTACTTATCGTTTATGTTTAGATTTTCGAGTTGTAAATAAATTAACTAAAAAGGACGCTTATCCCTTGCCTAAGATTGATTCGATTTTGCAGAAATTAAGGAAGGCTAAATATATTTCTAAATTAGACATTAACAAAGGTTTCTTAAATATCCCTCTTGACCCTAATAGTCGTGAAAAGACAGCTTTCACAGTCCCTGGACGTGGTTTATTTCAATTCACTAGAATGCCATTTGGCCTTACTAATGCTCCCGCCACATTTCAGCGACTTATCGACTCTTTAATTGGTCCTGATATGGAACCTAATGTTTTTACTTACTTGGATGATTTTATTATTATTACAGAAACATTTGATGAACATTTAGAATGGCTTGATAGAGTAATTAAGAAAATTTTGGAAGCAAATTTATCAATAAATATGAAGAAAAGTGAATTTTGTTGTTCCGAAGTGAAATATTTAGGTTATGTGATTAATGACAATGGTTTATCAACCGATCCTGATAAAATTATCCCTATTGTTGAATTTCCAATTCCTAAAAATATCAAAGAATTAAGGAGATTCTTAGGAATGGCTTCTTGGTATCGCAGATTTATCAAAAACTTTTCAACCATTGTGTCCCCTTTAACCCTTTTATTACGAAAAAGTCAATCCTGGATTTGGACTGATGACCAAAATTCTGCTTTTGAAAAGCTTAAAAAGTATTTAATGGAATCCCCAATTTTGTCTTGCCCTGATTTTAATGTCCCTTTCGAATTGCAGACTGATGCAAGTACATCTGGTCTTGGTGCTGTTTTAATTCAGAAAATAGATAATGTAGAACATGTTATAGCTTATGCTAGCAGATCACTTTTAGATGCAGAAAGAAATTATACAATAACTGAATTAGAATGTCTTGCCATTATTTGGGCTATAAATAAATTTAGAGAATATTTGGAAGGATATCATTTTACTGTAGTGACAGATCATGCGAGTTTGAAATGGCTTCATAACCTCAAAAACCCTACAGGTCGTTTGGCTAGATGGTCTCTTGCCCTTTCAGAATATGATTTTGATATTGTCCACAGAAAAGGTTCTTCTAATTATGTCCCTGATGCCCTTTCCAGAATGTTTGAGAATTCTAAAGAACAATTAAATTTAATCAAAACCCCTAATCTTTCTTGGTATATTCGAAGATTCATGTCAGTTAAAAATTTCCCTGATAAATTTCCTACTTGGAAAATAATTGATGAAAAATTATACCATTATAGACCTGATCCCCTTATTTCTACATTAGTTAAAGATTTGAATGCCTGGAAATTAGTCCCTGATGATGATTCTCGTAAATTGATCCTTTGTGAATGTCATGATGATCCTCAATCTGCACATCTTGGAATAGATAAAACCTATAAGAAAATTGCATTAAATTATTTTTGGCCTGGTTGTTATAAAGATGTTTCCGATTATGTTAAAAGATGTGAGATTTGTCAGAAATGTAAAGTTGAACAAAAAGCTCCTTATGGTATGATGGGAAGTAGAAATATTGATGAACCCTGGCAAATTGTTGCGGCTGATATAATTGGTCCTCTTCCTAGAAGTAAATCTGGTTTTCAGTATATTTTGGTTATGCAGGATTTATTTACGAAATGGATAGAAGTTGTTGCTTTAAGGTCAGCTACTGGTAAAAAGATTAGAGATTCTTTTGTAGAATTAATTATAAATAGATGGGGAACACCGAAAATTCTTCATACTGATAATGGTACGGAATTTGTAAATAATACAATTAAATCTTTAGCTCTAGAATTTAACATTTTTCATTCAACATCTCCCCCTTATCATCCTCAAGCAAATCCCGTTGAGCGAGTCAATCGAGTTTTGAAAACAATGATCACCTCTTATATCAAAGAAGATCATCGCACTTGGGATGAACATCTTT
This sequence comes from Leptopilina drosophilae, assembly GCA_032873175.1. Classification (NCBI taxonomy): domain Eukaryota; kingdom Metazoa; phylum Arthropoda; class Insecta; order Hymenoptera; family Figitidae; genus Leptopilina; species Leptopilina drosophilae. The sequence continues at coordinate 53,222,594 of CM065479.1, forward strand.
CTGATTTCCGTTTTGCATATAATACCTCTTTTCATGACACTTTAAAAACATCTCCTGCCTTTTTGAATCTTGGTAGAGACCCTAAACCTATTAATTCCCTTTCAAAAATTAAAACTCCCAATAATGATAACATTGATCAAGAATCTATTGAATTATGGAATCAACGCATGAAGAAGATTCAAGTAACTAAAGATTGGATTATTAAAAACCTTGATTTAGCATTTCAAAAACAATCTAAGTCCTATAATTCTCACAGAAGAAATTTTCAATTTAAAGTTGGTGATTTAGTATTGATTCGTAATAGAACTCTTTCTTCTAAAGTAAAACATATTGCTGCTAAATTAAACCCAAAATTTGATGGACCCTATAAAGTTTCTAAAGTATTATCCCCTATTGTTTATGAAATTAGTACTCTTCAAGATGAATTTTTGACCAAAACACACATTGAATATATGAAACCTTTTGTATCATCTGTTTAAAATAAAATGTTATATTTTCTTTTGGATTTTTTTTTTGTTATAGATTTTTTTTTGTCATCACCATTAAAAATGTCGGACAGGGTCGACATTGAAAAATATAATAAGTTAGTGGAAAAACATAACGAATTGCTGGAGGAATATAACGTTTTATTAAAACGTTCAATTTTCATCGAAGAAAGATTGGAAAAATTATTAAAGAAAAGAGAAGAAGAAAATAGAATTGATGCCACATGGACTGAAGAAGATACAATAAAATATAAGGCACATCCAGGATGGATCTACATTAAGCCTTATAGTAATATTCTACAAAAAATTGGAGACCGACACAAAAATTTCATTCCATCCCTGTTGGAGGCTTATGATGCTGAGGATGAGTTCCGTAACATCAAAGGAAATTCTTCAAACATCTCAGATTATCCTTCATCTGCGGAAAGTTCAACTCAAACTGATCCATGGAAAGAAGAAATTAAAACAATTTATGTCTGTCCTTCGATTCCTCCTGTGACTATCAATGCCTCAACTCAAACTAACCCAATTTTGACAAAAAGCATAATTACTCAAACTTCTGATGAAAATATTATTCAGAAAAATGTCATGACCCAAACCAATTCTTTGCCCTTATCGTCAATTAAATCAACTTGTCTTCCCATCAAATTTGACGTTTCAATTCAAACTCATGAATCTGCATTTAATCCCTTACCACCCTTGAAGATCAAAAAGTCCATTGACGCGTCTACACAATCTGATAAACCAATAATGATTAAAAAACAAGATTCTCAAACACAAGTGAATAATAATGATTTACCTAAAGATCAAAAAGACTGTCTTGTAAAACGACATGTCATAATTCAAGTTTCTCCTCGAACTAGGACAGTCGGAACTCAAATCTTTTTACAAGAGTATGGACCATTAAAGACTCAAAACTCGAGTTCTTTTAAATCAAACAATGGAACAATCCCTAAGACTTTTCCAACTAAAGAAAAACCAACTTCCCCTCGTTATGATTCAGATAAAGAAAATCATCAATCTACTCAAAAATCAAATTCTTTTAAATCAAATACTGGAGCAATTCCTAAAACTTTTTCTAATAAACACAAACCAACTTCTCCTCGTTCTGACTCAGATACAGAAAATCTACACTCGACTCAAAAACGATTTTGTCCTACTAACCCCAATCAAACAAAACCTATTCCATCACTTTTAAAGTCAAAAGTAGCCGCTCCTGATAATGTGAATGAAAAAACGATAGAATGGTTAAAAGCTGATGCACGACCCGGTTGTTGGAATTGTAAAGCGTTAGATCATTTCTTTATCGACTGTGACCATGATATAATGCACATCTTTTGCTTTGGATGTGGATTACCAAATTTTAGGATTGACCAATGTCTTGATTGTCGCGAAAAATATCTCCGTAAGAAAAAGTAAAAAGATATTTTTCTTTGGTTAAAATTCAAATTCCTTTTATTGTGACTTATTTGAATTTTATTGTTTAGATAAACATTGAAAAGATTTTATTTCGATATTAATTACTTATTTCATTATTATTATGACCCTTTATATTCTTTATGAATAATGTTTAAATTTTGTTTGATTATTATAATTTGAAGTTCATTTTTTTTTATTTAGTCTATTTTTCAGTAAGAAAAATAATACCAAATTTTGTTTCCTTTTATTTTGTTTAATAATCAAATATTGTAAAGACAAATTATTGTCCTTTGACTAAAGACTCATGTGCCAAATAATCCATGAAGTATTATTAAAATTAAGTAATATTTATGTTAATAATTGTTAAGAGAAAATATCACATTTATTTTTGTTCACAATAAATATTATACTTAATTTTCTAAATTCTGTGTTTCTTTTTCTATTTACCTCACAAATAATTAAAACATATTCATTCTTTTCAATTTTTATTATTATTAAAAATTATTAATCTTAATTTTTACATTAATGATATAATATAATCAGTTAAGGAATATCAGTTACAAAGTTATTATATATTAAAATTTTTCTTATTGTTTACTACTGAATTCTGAATAAATCTTCTTATCATCTACTTTTCTTTTAAAATTTCTATTCATTAGCTTAAAAGACCCTTGGTCTTTGCTAAGGAAGGGAGTGTGTAACGCTGTAAAATTAATTTTAATTTTACAAGTTACAGTCTTTTGAATTAATTAATTATTAATTACATATTTTTGAATTTTTATTATTGAATTATAATTTGTTTAATTTTTTTATTTCAATTCTAAGACTGCAACAGATATTCCAAGATTGAATTTTAGGTTATATTTAATTTTAAGTAAATTAATTCTTGTTTTTGTAAAACTCCGTTTCCGATTCCCTATCAACTTCTGGTTTCCTGAGTCATCGTGGGATATTATTGACTTTATCAATGGATAAATTGGACGCAATTTATTTATTTATTGAACAATTCTATTTCACAAGATTTTGGATTGATTTCAAATTCTACCGCCTTATAACACCTGATGTTTTATCAACCAATCACAAAATTTGCATCATTTTTGAATTTCTTCTGATCCATGGCCCAAGGATATTTCAATATTATGTTACCTTTTTGGATTAATTTATGTTTATTATGGATTTATTGGATTATTAAGAAAAATATCAAGTCCTTGGTAGAATTTATTGAGCCTTCCGTCTCCCCTACGCGAAGCTCCTATGCCGGTGGCCCATTTGAATTGCCATACACACCTGATGCTAAGGAATACATACAAATATTTGGAATTATTCCCGTTGTGTTTTATCTGTTGTGATTTCTACATCAAAGTTGTATTAAAGGAAAATGGAGGAGAGTCTAATAAATTATTTATCAATTTAACAACATCTGGATTCAAACGAAATAAAGTTTATAAGAAGAATTCAAAAACTGGGGCCCTTATGTCAATTGTTACAGCACTGTTTGTTTTCGGAAATGAAGAAGCAGACGACAAATGAAGAGCGTAACGATGGGAACGAAACTAACAAAGCCGGAATTTTATTGTTTTCGTTTATTCTTTTACCATCAGTCTTAGAATAGAGTCGTGATTTTGTTTAAGTTAAAAAATTAATTAAAAAAAAATTGTATTTTTTTTGTGTGTGTGCCTTTTCAGGATAAAATTTCTTCGGTAAGCAGATTTATTCTTTAAAAAGAATTCAGTGAGGAATTTTTGTATGATTAAATTGACTAATTATATTGATGTGATATTTTTTTTTGGGTATCCATCTTTGATTTTTCTTTTGATTGATTTCCTTCACTGAATCCTTTTTCTATTATTTGTTTCTTTAAATTTATTAATCAATAATATGTTTTAATTAAGTGATTTATAATTTTTGACATTTTTACCAAATTTGTATTTTGACTATTCCCCAAATTTGTATTTTGACCATTCCCTAAATTTGTTTTGACAATTCCCTAATTTACAATTGTATTTTGACTATTCCCCAAATTTGTATTTTGACCATTCCCTAAATTTGTTTTGACAATTCCCTAATTTACAATATTTTGTAATATTTTCCCAAATTGTGTTTTAATTTATTGATTGATATTGTTTGTTTTGAGATTCATGTTTAATTCAGAATGATATTTTGAATCTTGGAATTTCTGTGTATTTTGATGATTGTAATTTCGATTTAATTGTGATATTGTATTTTGTAATTTGATGAAAAATAATTAAAATTGTGATTATTTTAGATAATTAATTCTTTTAGTCTTTATTGCTAACGTCCACCCCTCTCTACTGTTTAATTTTGAGTAGCCGAGAAATACTAAAGTCGTTGTAATAATTTTTCCCTATTTTGATTAATTTTGGTAATTTAATTTTTTTTATATTTTAATTCCGTCTGGCGCCCAACAACAATTTTTGTTTATTTATAATAACTTAATTTTCTTTTATTTTACAACGCCAGTGTAACCTCAAATTTATATTAATTTATTAATTAATTTTCGAGGGTTACAGATTTATAATAAAATAATATTCTTATAAGTAAATTGAATTTCAAAACATTGAATTTCTTAATTCCTATAAAAAATCATAATGATTAATCATTATGATTCTATAAAAATGATTATGATTATGACTCAAATTAAGCATTACAATTTTATTTTTGTTTTTTTAAACATTTGAATGTTTATTTTTAAAAGAAGTTATTGATGTTTTCGAAAAATTTTACAATTAGAAAAGTTCGTAAATAAATGTAATAGAAAATTTTATTTTAGTGTCTAATCATTCCATTGATGGAAATAAGGAAAATTTAGGAAAAAACAAAATTAAAGTTTTGTGTCAACCCTTATCTTATTTTTATAATAATTATAAAAATTCTGGTTTTTGGTTTCGAGAAATCTTTAAAAATCTTAAAAATTACCAATTCTTTTGGAATTATTTTTTTACTTCATGAATTTTGATGGAGGGATTTGAAATTAGTTTAAGTAGAACAAAATAGAGTTTTTGATATTAACTTAATTTGTGGTTCTTAGTATACACTGAAAGAAAATGTATATTAAAGTTTGTAAATGTATTTTACAATTGAGGGGAAAAGTGCAACAAACCGAAATTGTGAAACAAAAAATACTAAATTTATAGAAAGTGAATACTAAACTAAACAAGTGAATACTAAAAAATACTAAACTTTAAAAAGAATTATGTGGAATTTAGTATAATTGTATGGAATATCAAGAAACTTAATCCAATTTTAAAATAACTTTGCCAAAATTCACATTAGTTTCTTTTAAAGTTTAGTATTTTTGAAATCAAAATTTTGGATTGTTGCACTTTTTCTCCAAATTATAAAATACCTTTGAAAAATTTAATATATGGGTGATTCTACACGAATCCGACAATTTCATGTCCCTAGTGTTTTTTAAGAAACAGATTGCACATATAATAATGAATCCAACGTAAAAAAGTAACTCTGGTGATTACAAACAAAAACCTATAGCCACTTTAATTTCTAAGATTAAATGTTTTTTTAAATGCAAATTTAAGAGTCAAATCGGCATGGTGAAGCCTGTCCCAAGGGTCAGTTACAAAACAAAAATAAATATTTTACGTCAAATTCTCAAATAAAAATAATGATTGATAACATTTTTTTAATGTCTAAGTGTGTAAAATTGAAAAAATTAAATTGGTTGTAAAAAAAATTATTTTTTAATTTTTTTTCTGATGTTATTTCTTGTCTCCAGTTTTGTGCGTCATGGTGAAGCCTTTTTAAAAAATTGGACTATTTCATAAAAATAAAATCAGAATTTCGGTATTCTTTAGTACAAGTAACAATTTAGTTCCCCAATAGTGTTTTACTATGAAAGAAAAAAATTGTTATACTTTTTTTCATTTTTTTTTACGTTTTAAGCGTCAACTTTGTACAGGGAATCACAGAATCGTCATGGTGAAGCCTTCACATTTTTCATAATAAATAAAAAAAAATAATTTTTTTTAGCAAATAATGTATAGTCGTATTATTTCAGTGAATAAAAAAGACAGGAATATGAAACCGATTGAAAATTGCTAATAATTTATTTTAAAAAACAGTATTTATTTTGCGTCATGGTGAAGCCTTTTTTGTCTTTCATTGAACTTGTGGTTTAAACAAGTGTATAATTACAACAATTTTATAATTTTTTCCAAATAAAATTACACAAATAAAAGTTGCCTTGTTTAAACTATAATTTTAGTAAGTTGTGACATTAATTACTTTATAAATTTTCATAAATTAACGTACAAATTTCTGAAAGTTGCCAAGAATTTATTTTCATTTAAATTATGTTAATAAATTACGATAAATGATTTAAAATAATTTATAAAATTACAACATATATTTCCATAAATTTTCATAAATTGCAACATAAATTTTCATAAATTACCCTATAAATTTCCATAAATTTTAAAAAATAGTTTTTAAAATTTTCTTTTATTTACTCAAAAAAAAATTTATTTATGTACCTCAAAAATTTATAAATTACTATAAATTTCCTGCATTTGTCTTTCTAATTTTGAATTATGTTTTGTAATAATGTTATGAATTATCTCACAATTTTTATAAATGACTGTATAAATGACCATAAATTTCTATAAATTGCCATAAATTTCTATAAATTACCATAAATTACTGCATAAATTTCCTGAAGTAGATTTTTAAATCCTGAATTAAACAAAAAACAATTTCTATCAGTTCAACTATCAATTTTGTTAACATAACAAAACTATGGCAACTAATTATGCTACATGGATGCGTGAACAGTTACTTTGTTTAAAAAATACAAAAATTACAAACAATTTGTCGGGCCCGTAACAGATATTTTATTCTTGACTATCATACTTAAAATTTACATTAAGATTTTTATTTTTATTGAAAAAAAAATAATGAAAATAACAATAACCAAATTGTCGGTTTCATGGAGAATCACCAATATACATATTCTTTCAGCAATGCATTTAGTGGATTCAAACTAAAATTTGGTTGTTTCAAGTAAACTTCTCCCTTCAGTGTGACATTCCGAAATTTATGTCAAATAGGCTCATATATGTAATTTTGAATCACTGTATACACTCTCAACGTATATACATAATAGTGGACCACACAGGCTATACATCCATATTGTCCATCTGGATATTGTCCTCTCTCTCTCATACTCTCTGGAATTTAACTCCCCTCTCTCCCTCGCAATATATGTACACTGTTAGCAAACTATACATTAACATTACAAAGACTTACATCTGCAGTTTCGTTTACTTTGAAACAGTACTGGACACCAAACTATCCCCCCGAGTCACCCCTGTTTCGGCCTTTGTGAAACAGATACACACATCCGTATATTGTATGTATACCTGCACCTCTCTATCGGTTTTACTTCAACTTTTGGTCAGAAGTTAATCTCCGATCAAAAACTGGGGTTTATGTTAATCCGATTTTAGGCAGGACATTTGTAAAGCTTGCAAATTAATTTTTACGATCGAATCGTGATAGGGAGAGGGAAAGACAGTTTTATTAGAATTTTTATTGATTTAATGAAAGAAGAGAGAAAAAGGAGAAAGAGCATTTATAACAATGATTCTTTGTCAATATCGTAATAATTTTGAACTAGAAGCATATGAAACATGTAAAATGGTTGTGATATACGATTGATACAATATTATTAAAAAAAATGTTAATTAGTTTAAATGTTAACAATATTTTAAATAGAATTTTGTTAAATTTAAAAAGCAGATGCTATAAAATTGACAGTATCGTGCAGAAAAATTTTGGACGTTCTTATTTAAATTGAAGATGTTATGTTCGCCACTTATTAGCTATACATTCTTAAAAAATTAATTTTTTCTAACTAACAAATAAGAACTAAGAAATTTATTATTATTTAATTTTTTTAACCTAACAAATAAGAACTAACAAAATTATTTTATTGTCCTAAAAATTCAAATTTTTTCTTACATTATAAATCTGTTGAAGTAACATAAATTTTGTAACAAGAACAACAAAAAACATTTGTCCGTTCTTGTAATTTTTGTTTTTGTTTGTTTCAACAAATTTGTCAGCTCTCTATTAACAATTCCTTTTTCCGTGCATTGTGTTTAACACTATAACTTTGGTAATAATACAATAGAAGATTTATTTAATTTTTATACTTAATTTATTGTTTAAACCATTTTCAAACAAATTATTGTTGTTGTTTGTCAACTTTTTACTGAATGCACCTAGAATATTGCATTTTATTCCTAATTTTGCATTTTACTAAACTCTATATGATTAATTGATTACAAATATGGAATAAAAATTAAATTATTTTTTAAACAATTTTTAAAGAAATGATTGTTGAGTAAATTGCAAAATTAGAAAAAAATGTAATGTTTTAGGTGCATTCAGCAAAAAGTTGGTAAATAACAATAATTTTTTTTTAACATGGTTTAAATAATAATTCAGTTTTAATCTTTATCTGTAATCATATAGAGTTTAGTATATTGCAAATTTAGGAAAAATATGCAACTTTCTAGGTGTATGAGAAAATTAATATTATCTAAAAATTACAACTGTAACCTATAATTAAATTATTCTATAATATTATTGTATAAATTCTATAAATCTATTCTTAAATTATTTTCTACAATTTCTAGTTAAACTTTATCTCTTAATTAATTATTTTTAATAATAATTGCTCCATTAATTTTTTAAGAATTCAATTATTTAAATACCAGTATTAAAATTTTCATAATTATTGTAACAATCCATTTTTTAAAAGTTATTAAGGTATAATATTTGTGAATATTTATAATAAAAAAAATTCTTTAAATTAATGTTTTCAAAATTTTTAAAAATAATTTTCTGAAAAATAATTGGTCGTTCAATTATATACAATTGAGAATTTTTCAAACTATTGAAATTTAAAAAAAAAACAAAAAATAAAATCTTTCAAAAAAATAATTTATTTGTTCAAAAATATTTTAAAACATCAAATTTTTGAAGAATTTCTATTATAAATAAGAATCCGATTTTTCTCAAATTTTAATAAGTCTAAAAAGTAACTTTTTAAAAATTTTTTTACTCTTTGTTTGAAGATAATTGAATTTCCAAAAAAAATTATGAGAAAACAATTCTAAGAATTAGTTTCTTGAAAGTGTAATGTAAAACACAATTTCTCGAACATAATAGAACTTTATAACAAATTTTTCTATAATCTAAGAACAAATTAATTTTTTGAAGAATTTTAATAAAAATTTGGAACATTATTATTTTCTCCAAAAAGTTACAAATAATTTTAAAAAATTTTAGGCTACTTTTTTTGGCATGTATTAAAATTTTCGGAAATACGTAACTGAAATTATTGAAAACGATTCGATTTTAGAAAATTAGAATCATGAAATTCGAAAGAATTACTATTTTTAAAAATATTTTTATATCACTTTTTAAAAGGTATAGTTGAAATTAAGTTTTAGTTTTCAATTTACACTTGAAGATTTTTCATTAAAATTCACGAGAATTTCATTATTTTCAAAAGTTTGTAATTAGAGTTCTTCAAGAGTTAATTTTTAATCATTTTAATTGAATAATTGAAAAGAATCAATTTCTTTTATTCAAATTTTACATAATTTTTTTGCTGTTGTTATTTTTGTTGTTACAATATTTGGAAGAACAATTTTAAATGTATCAATAATTTTAGAAAATAATCTCATTTTTTAAAACTTTTGTAATAATATATTAGAAGATTTATTTAAATCTTTTGCGCAATAATCAATAGCACTTGTTATTGTTGCTCCGTTAGATTAATTATATTTCATTCGCAAAATTTTCTATTAAAAATTCACACTAATATCGTGCACGAAATCGAAAATAAAATTACACTGCTTAAAAAATAATAATTTGCATATCTTACTACCAAATATATTCAATTCGATTAAAATAAAAAATTATTTAAAACGTATTTCATTTAATGGTGATTTGGGTTAATTTTTTCAAAGCAATGCTAAATACTCAAAACAAAAGAAAAACTCGCATATTTCAAAGAAAAGGCTTCGGAGATGAAAAATAATTTTTTTTTAGATTTATTAACATTAGGGCACAATTAAAATGTTTTTTTGGTAAAATATAAAAATCTCACAGTCTCTTTTTATATGACCATCGAAATATTCCGTTAAATTTACTTCTACATTCAGTTATTTATTAAAAAGGAAGGCTTCGGAGATGAAATTGAATTTTTACTCGGAGCAAAATGTAAATTTCGATTATTTGTAACAGCAATAATTTTTCTCCTTTTTATAAATGAAATATAGAAAAATTAAACGTCAGATTCTCAGCTTTATTTTAATGTGCACTAAAATTTTGATTAATATATTTTTAATGTAGAAAATATCAGTAATCATTGTGAAGTAATTTTAACCTAAAACTGAAGACAATGTTTAAACATTTTTCTGAAAAATAAAAGTGAGGTCTAAAAATTTTTAAAATGTACATAATGATAGAAAAAACATTGTACTTTCTGACACTATTTTTAAAAAATTTTTGAGAGTTTAAAAAAAATCAAAAATTTAGTTTTCTTATACAAGTCCTATTGGCGACATGTTGAAAAGGCTTCGAAGATTAAATTAAATTAGTTATTAGATAAATTCAGTTGAATAAAATTATTTAATTTTCTTTTTAAAATGATAAATAAGTGCTGAATTTCCACTATGGAAATTGATAACAATTATTAAAGATTAGATTCTGTAAAATTAATCGAGACATCAAAAATATCACTTTCAGAAGAATCAACCAAATATGTCACTGATTCAATAGCTTTTTTTTCTTAGTGTGATTTTTTTAAAAATTTCGGGAAAAATTTGTACTGTTTCGAAGAAAATCGTCCTCTTATTTCTTTAATGTATGGCGAAAAGGAAAAAATTGCAAAACTATTTTCGTTGGGGACAATTATTCACTAATATGACTGTATGGAAAATGGATCGAAGACTTTTTTTTAGTTCTTTTTCTTCTTCTTCGTAAATTCGTGAGGCCTCGAGGGTCTTCTCAATGGCGCTGGGCCTTCTTTAAATATTGACGGAATGAGATAAACGTATAAATTACCAGCCATCTCGAGGGCCCTCAGGCAACGCGCGCTCTTCTTCGTATCTTTCGGGACGTTGATCCGGTTGTCTGAGTTGAGAAAAGGTGCCAAGAAATTTTTCACTCATTTGCATGTTTGTCGAAGTCGAAATTTTCGCGATAAAAAGGACTTTTGACTTTTAAAGTCAACAAAAAAAAAGTTAATTATTAACATTTAGTAGGTAATTGCTTATTTAGTTACTTAAATAGTTAAATAGCTACACCCAGAGAAAATTATTATTTAAACCAAATATATTTTATTTGACTTAAATAAACGTATATTTGTCTCAGAACCAACTAGAATTTTTATTTGTTTTAAATAAAATTTATATTTGTCATAAATAAAACATATAATTGAGATAAATAAAATTTTATTTAAACTAAGTAAAATTTATTTGAAACAAATAAAAATTCTAGTTGGTTCTGAGACAAATTTACAATTTCTCTGGGTGTAGTTAAATAGTTAGTTTAATAGTTAGTTTAATATTTAGTTCAATAATTAGTTTAATAGTTAGTTTAATAGTTAGTTTAATAGTTAGTTAAATAGTTAGTTAAATAGTTAGTTAAATATTTAGTTTAATAGTTAGTTTAATAGTTAGTTTAATAGTTAGTTAAATATTTAGTTTAATAGTTAGTTACATAGTTAGTTTAATAGTTAGTTAAATAGTTAGTTAAATATTTAGTTTAATAGTTAGTTACATAGTTAGTTAAATAATTAATTACATCGTAATTAAATAGTTAACATTAAATAGTTCATAAAGAATAATTTTTTAATTAACATTAATAATTAAAAAAAGAACTACAATTTTTCAATTGAATCATGACTCTCGATAATTTTACCCCATCACACAAATATGACAATGACAATATCAACATGTATTTTAAAATATTCTAATCAATAAAATTTCTCTCCGAAAAAAAAGAATTTGAAAAAAAATTCCTTTTTTTTCTTGATTAGTTAAAGAGTATGAGAATCAGGTTTTACATTTGACGATTGTATATATGTGTATTGTGGAATGACTAAACGAAACAGTCACTGTCAGAAATCATTTTTCTCTCGCTGCATCTTACATCGATCTTCTTAATTATCGAAAAAGATTTCATTGCTTTTGAACGCGTGCTAAATGTAGAATACATTCTTACGTCATGCAGCTTTGACATATGTGATTAATGGATATTAAATTAAAAGCCTGAATTAATGCAAACAAGATTCGAACACTCTTTGACGATCAAGCGTACATACGTATACAAGGAGATCGATCGATCGCTTCAAGTTTGACCATGAAAGAATTAATTCATGTCTTTTGTGCGAGTGGGAGATATATATTTATATATATATATGCCTTCGAACTCAAATCTTCTTTATATGTACAGGTATATTCCACGCCCGTATTTTCATTAGTTGGGAATTTTTTAATATTTCGTAATTTTACTAAAAAGAAAGAAAGGTCAAGAAACTTTTATTTCTGGAGTTTATCCAGTGGAATTTTGCATCTAAAATGTTGTTTCGCTTTTGAAAAAAGGTTTCCTTTGAAAAGAAGTGTTGATCTGTAATTAGTTTTGATAAAACATTCTAGGGGCGCTACTGTTGTTGAAACTAAAAATTTGCCGCGAAATTTGAAAAATAAGAATAAAATTTCACTGGGAAGAAAGATCAAGGTTCAATAGCGCAACTCTCTAAGTTTCAATTAGTAGAATTTTTCATTCATGAATTTAAAAACTTGACACTAACTTGACTTTTGACTTTGAATTAGTAAATTTTACTATAATAAATAAGTGGAAATGGCAATTATATTAATTATATATTATTATTATATATATATAATTATATATATATATATATATATATATATATATAATATATATATATATATATATATATATATATATATATATTAATTTGAATGTTTTTTCATTCTTTCATTCACTTGTTCTGTCCCTCACACTCTGAAGTTGTCTTTTGTTTATACTTTTGTTTTTTGTTAATTGTTAACTTTAGATAGAAAATAGAAATCATCAGAATTTTTTTTTTACTTCTTTTCATTAAAAGACTAAAATTTTGTTAAATATTATGTTTTGGCAAATTGAAATTCTTTTTGTTCTTTACTTCTAAAAAAATTATAAAAATTATTAAACAACTGTGATTGAGAAATGGAAAATTTATTTATTTTCCATTATTTTCTTTTTGAATCACGATTTTTTAAAGAAAATTATTATTTTGTTTTTAAAAGGAAGAAAAATATTTGTACAATTTATATTTTAATCTTGTCTTTGGAACAGGATTTTCCACAGGAATTAAGACATTCAAAAATTCGAAATTCAAAATATTTTTAAATTAAACAACTTATAAAAGTATTGTTTATAAAACAGGAAGATATCAATTGCTCCGAGTCGAAGACTCGGAGTGATCGATTTCTTCATGTTTTCTAATAAATTAAAGATGACCAAGAGATAAAATCATTATTTTACATTATGAGAATACTGTTACTGTAATTTCATCAAAATTATTTTCGTCTTTTTAAGTAAATTACTATTTTCTAGAATTTTAAATTATTTTTTATGAAAATAATAATTGAACTCCTTAAAAAATTTTATTATTTATGAAAATAATTGAATTCCTTGTGAAATTTTAATTATTTTATGAATATAATTAAATTGCGCAGAATTTCAATAAAATTGTTTATAATTGAATTCTTTTGAAAAATTTTAGTAGATATTTTTTAAAATAATCTAATTGATTCGAAGAATTTTATCAAACTTTTTAAAAATAATTGAATTTTTGCAACGAATTTTATTAAAATTTTCAAAAATAATTGAATTTTTGCAACGAATTTTATTAAAATTTTCAAAAATAATTGAATTCTTGTGAAGAACTTTTATTAAAATTTTCAAAAATAATTGAATTCTTGTGAAGAACTTTTATTAATTTTTTTGTTAAATAATTGAATTATTGCGAAAAAATTTATTAAACATTTGCAAATGATTGAATTCTTGCAAAGAATTCTATCAAAAAATTTGATAATAATTGAATTTTTTCGAATTTTATTGTTTATGAAAACAAGTGAATTATTGCGAAAAAAATTGCAAATCATTGAATTCTTGCAAAGAATTTTATGAAAAAATTTGATGCTAATTGAATTTCTTCGAAGAATTTTATTGTTTATGAAAATAATTAAATTTAGGAAGAATTTTAATAAAATTTTACATAATTTTAATTAAACTCGTTTGAAGAATTTCTTCGAGTTTCTTTAAAATAATGGACTTTTTTAATCATTTTAATTACAAGTTTTTAAAGTAATTGAATTCTATATGATTAGTTTCTTTCAAGTATTTATAGTAATCCTCTTTCTTAATAATTGAAATTAAGCATTTAATTCTTGAATTTAATTTAAATTTTTTGGAAAATAATTGAATTTTTTTGAAATATTTCTTTAATTTATTGAATACAATCGAATTTTTTAATAATTGTATTGAAAATAATTAAATACCAGAGAAGAATTTTATTACTTATAAAAAATACTTTAATTCTTGCGATGAATTTTAATAATATATTTCTTTTTAAATTTTTGAATTCTTTTGTGAATTGTTATTGAAAAAGTAGATATTAAAAATAATTGAATTTTGATATTATTGAAATTAATTTAATTCTACGAAGAATTTAATTCAAATTATTTTGAAAAAAAGTCGAATTGTTAAAAATAATTTCATTAAAATCTTTGAAAATTAATTTTAATATTAATTTTAATAATAATTACGCATTTTTTGATAAATTCCATTAACATTGTACCAAAAATAATTGAAATTCTGTAATGATTTTGATTATTTATAAAAATAATTGAATTCCCGGCTAAAAAAATTTTATTCTTCATAAAAATACTTGAATTATTGCGAAGAAATTTATAAAAAATTTGTAAATGGTAGAATTGCTCTGAAATTTTTATTATTTAATTCATTCATTTAAAAATTGGAATTTTCTAAAATTTCAAATTAAAATTTTTTTTAAATAATTGAATTCGTTTTGGGAAATATTTTATTAAAATCGTAGAAATTGAAAATCATTTAAATTAGAAAAATTTCTGAAAATAATTAAACTTTGGAGAAGAATTTTGTCATCTCACGGTAAATCGTTAGGTATTAAAATAACACCGAAAAGGATTAAAATAATCCAATTTAGTGTTATTTTAATCCTTTTTGGTGTTATTTTAATATCTAACGATTTACCGTGCTATAAAGATAATTGGGATTTTTACGAGAATTTTTTTCGAGATTTGAACATAGTTGAATTTAATAAGAAGAATTTTATTTTTTTTAAAGAATGTTTGCAATTATTTTCAAATTCTCCAAAATTGAATTTTTTTAGTATTTTCACCAAAAATTTAAATTAGAAAATTTTCAAATTTTATTATTTTTAAAATTGCTAAATTTATTTAAAAAGTTAGTAAGAAGTTAGTTTGTTTCTAGTTTATTACACTGAAAAAAAATTTATTTGATTTAAATTACCGATTATTTGTCTATAATCAAATAAATATTTACTTGAATCAAGTAATTTTTATTTGAATCAAATAAATTGTATTTGAATCAAATAAATTGTATTTGAATCAAATAAATTGTATTTGAATCAAATAAATTGTATTTGAATCAAATAAATTGTATTTGAATCAAATATTTCAGTATTTGAAGCAAATACTAATTAAATGATTTAAATAAAAATTATTTGATTCAAGTAAATATTTATTTGATTATAGACAAATAATCGGTTATTGGAATCAAATAAATTTTTTTTTCAGTTTAGTAAAGTTGGCTAATTCAGAAGCAAAAAGTCAGTCACTAGTTCAAATTAGTAAACGTTTTTAAATTATTTTTTAAAATTTTAATAAGTCTAAAACAGTAAATTTTTAAAAATTGGCATTATTTACTTTGTTTGAAATGAATTTTCATCTATTAGTTTTGCAATTTTGTTTTAAGAGACGAATTTTTATGTTTTCTTTTGTAACACTTGGTTTGTAAATACATGTTCTCTCTTTATTTATCTTTGAATCGCGCACATTATATTTAATTATAATTTACATGAAAGGACACACTGTTAATAATAATACCGTATGCATTATGGTGGTGGTAGTGGTGGTAATTATTTTACTAGAATTTTAAGATTGTACAAAATCTCAGAGACTTATCATCTTGCAGCAAACCCTGTAATAAAAAAAGGAGTATAATTATTAAAAGTGCATGTGAGTTCTTTCTCTTTCTCTCTCTGCTCTATAGAGAGTGGTAGGGAAAACAATGCTCCGAATAGAATGATGGTGTGAGTGTGTATAACGCTTTTGCGGTAATTATCTATAAACACAGTAATTAATGCTTGCTCGGACCCATTTGGGGGTGTATAAGAACGTTTTTGAACTCACCCTCTCGGACCTCGGTTATTATGGCGATTACTGCGAAAGTCGTAATTACAAAAGAGTAAGAGAGAGAGAGAGAGGGAGAGAAGGAGCGTTTTTCGCTTCAAAAGAGAGGCTCTCTCATGGTGTGTTATAGTTATACATTCTGCTCGATAAGCGAGTCTCACACAAACAAAAGTTGAACATTGAAGAAAATGAGCCGTGCTGCACGTACTACCTGAATCAAATTATATGTACCTCTGATTATTACTTGCCCACAGAAGATAATGAGATTATGTTTTTCTAGTTGTACATAAAGAGGTCGAGGAGCTCAGGGTTCTTTTTTCCTCTTTTCTTTTCTTTTTCACTTCTTAAGCCTTTTTGTGTTTGTTATTCTTTTTTCACACAGTCTTATATAGTTTACTTGGCAAACTATTGTCAGAATTACGTAATGGATTTGTAATTTCAAAAGAGTTTAATTTTCATTAAATAGCATTTTTTTAACAAAAAAAGCATGAAAAATTGTAGAATTTCACTAGAACACTGTAAAAAAAGGCAGTTAAATTTTAACTCCCATGGGGATTCTATAAAAGTCGCACCTATTTGAGAGTTGAAACGAAGAAAGTTAGATGAAGGGAGTTAAAATTTCAACAGTAAAATAATAACATATTTTTAAATCAACTCCCCTTTGGAGTTAATTTTTATCTCTTAAAACATTTACTCCCAACTCCCGTGACCGTCAACTCTCTAAATTTTTGTACAGTGAATGATTCTACAAAATAACTCTTCATCAGAGTTGCAAAATGTGTGGGAAAAGTCAGGGATTTTTATCAAAAGTATAGAAAAAAAATTTTTTTTTAAATTCATGAGAAAATTCTGAATTTTTATGTTTTTTGTTTGCCTTTTAAACTGACATTACCACGAATTAGGTATATAACAAAACATTCAATTTCTTCTATTTTTAACAATAATTTCTTTCTAATTAACTTAATTTTTTAAGAACTGTCACAAAACTATTATTTATATATTATTCATTGAATAATTTTAAGTAAATATTTAAAATTAATTGAATTTTACAAGAGTTATATTTACATTTTTTATAAATGGATAAACTTCAAGAGGTTTTAATTTAAAATTTTTGGAAAACTTTCATTCTTGAATGAATTTAAGAAGAAATTTTAACGAACATAAATTTTTGAAAAAGTTTAATAATTCAAATTCTATTGAAATTAGTTCATCTTTATTAATATACTTATATAATTATTAAGAATAATTGACATTTAGAAGAATTGTAGTTGAAATCATTTTTAAAAAATTAAGTTTTGGAAATGTTACTGAAAATGATTGCATAAATTCAATTTTTTTAAAAAAATTATATTCTTCGCAAAAATTGAATCATTTTCATAATTGAAAAAAGTTCTTGTCATGATAAGAACTTTTTTCCCTTTTTTAATATAATGTTTAAATTCTGCAGAATTTAAATAATTTTTATAAATAATGCAATTATTCTTTAAAATTCAATTATTTTTACAAAAATTTCTTTAATTTTAATGTTTTTTAATATGTATTAGTTAAGATACTTTTCCAAATGAATTTATTTAAAAAGCAAAATGGAATAAAATTTAACGCAAACATTTAATTATTTTTTCTAAATAATAAAAATTTCACAGGAATTCAATTATTTTCAAATTTTTTTTCATTTTTTGTCACTAATTCCATTATTTTTATAAATAATAAAAAACTTATTGCAAAGTTTAAATTACTTTAAATATAATTTTAATCGAATTTCTGGAAGAGTGTAATTATTTTTTAAAATTTTATTAAAATTCGTCAAAAGAATCTAATTATTTTAATATTTTATTAAAATTTATTAAAAATAATTTAATTCTTTCGAGAAATTTTATTAAATTTGTATAAAAAAATAATTGACATGCTTTAATGTATTCTGTAGAAATTTTGTGAAAATAATAAAATATTTTCGAAAAAGTTCATTGAAATTGGAATGAGAATAATTAAATTGAAGTAAAGAATTTTTTTAAAAAGGATTTAATAATTATTGAATTCCTTTGAGAATTTTTTTAAAAATTATTTTAAAGTAATTTAATTTCTGCAGATAATTTTTTGCTTTACCAATAATTCAATCCTTCGAAGTATTTTATGACAATTTTGAGAAAATAATTAAATACTTTCGAGAAATTTATTAGAAATTTCAATGATAATAATTTAATCATGATATTTATATAAATAATTGAATTTTTACAAATTTTTTCGTCGACTTTAATTAAAATTTTATTGAAAATAATTCAATTTATTCTTTTAACATTTTATTTTTAAAAATAGTTGAATTCTGTAGAGAAATTTTATTAAAATTGTATTCTGAAAATATACTTTCGAGAAATTTTATTGGAATTGCACTGAGGTTTTAAATAATTGAATTTCGAAAAGGTTTCAAATTATAAAATCTTCGAAAAGTTGAATTTTTCATTTCAATTAACAATTCTGTGGAATTAACGTTTTTTTAATAGTTTGATTGATTTTTTTCAAACGCATTTAAAGTTTTTATTCAATTTAATAAAATTTAATAAAATTCTGTATAACGAATATTTTTATTTAAGTTTTAAAAATATATTCAACTGAAGAATTTCCGAATTTTCGAAATTACTTAAAATTAAATTGGAAACAAATGGATTTGAAAATTGTTAAAGAACTTTTTTTTTAAATTATTAAAAAGTAATTGATTTAAAGAAGAATTGTAATTAAAAATTGTTGAAAATTATAATTGGAATTGAGATGATGATACAAATTTGGAAGAAGTTACAGTAACAATATTCTTATATTTAATATGAAATAATAATTTTATCACTCCGTCATTTTTAATTATCAGAAAACATGAAGAAATTGACAAGTGCGAGTCGATAAGCTGCTGAAAAAAATTAAAGAAAATTGTAAATAAATGTAATTGAACATTGTTTTGAGTATCTAATAATTTTTAGATGGAATCAGAATATTCTTTAGGATCATGGAAAAAGTAAAAATTTTGTCTTGAAATCAGGAAAAAGTCATGAAAATACAAAATTAAATTTTTGTATTTCCCTGTACGTGAAATGAAGCAAACATTTTATATCGAATTACAATAAGAATTCTAGTAAATATTAGGTACAAATTAACACAATTTTTTTATAGATATTAAAGGCCGATAATGAATATCAATTATACCTATATTAGCAAAGAATTTAGTAAATTTATTTAAAAACGGACGTAATTATTACAATTACAATTAAATTACAATTATAATTATTATAGAATCTTTTACTTAATTCTAAATATCCGCTCTTAATATCAATGTCCACAATAATTAACCTCTGATAGCAATTTACAAATATTTACCGCACGAGAAATTGTCTCCGTTTTATATTGATTCAAGATTAACTGTCCGTTAATTATAAGCTCCGTTCTACCAATTTCTGATGAGAAAAATAAAAAAAATAAAAATAAAAACCAACGAAAGAAATGGAAACAAAGTAAACTGACTAAATGCTATTCGTGACAGTATTCATTACCTCGTCTTTTAACCAAGATGGAACAAACTGATTGCCCCTAATTACATCTTTCATTAATAATGTTTAATAAAAGACAAGAAGGCAAAAAAAAAGAAAAGAAAACGAAAAAAAAAACATCCGCTTCCTTATTCCTTGCAGTAGTGAGCGAGAGATAAAAATAAAAGAAACTCCTTCTGTCGACAACACAGGAAAGGCTTAAGCGAACGATCCGCAAGAACCGCCCCCTCTTCACTAATTACCACTAAAGATCGTAATTAAATCGTTTTCTCGCTGGGTGCACGGGGGCCCATATCAGGGTGCTGCTGCTGCTTCTGCTGTTGCTCCAAGACCTCTATACTCTTTGTCGGTTCTCAAAATATAAAAGGGGCGGCTGAAACAGAGGTTAGAGGTAGAAAAAAATTTATACACGGGCCCAAAGGGTGCCTCCGCCTTTTGATTTGAAAAAACCCAAGAGCGGACTTGTTTTATATATACACATCTCTCTCTCTCTTTCTCTCTCTCTTTTTCTATATATACACACGAAAATGAGTGAATGGTCGAGGGAGGATGTGCGCGCAAAAGTTCTTTCAGACTCCGTTGGCAGCCCCTTTTGTCCACCGGCCGAAACGAAATTAGCTGCCTTCAGCCATCGCTTTGTTTTCAACTACTCTCGGAGAGGCTACGCCTTTAAAAAAAAAAGAAAGAAGAGAGAAAAAAAACTACTTATTACGCTAATTATACGCGGGTGCTTTATCGACACACACCAGAACCCCTGACAGCGACCCGATTACCGCCAACTGTCGATCCACGAGCCTCTCTCCGATCGGCTATTTACCCCCAAGCAAACTAAACAAGCATAGTGTCACCTACTTTTTTTTTTTGTTTTGTTTTGACGTTACGTACGCTGAAAACCCTTTTGCCCTTCGTATTTAGAAAAAAAAGGATTTTGTTCCCTGAATACACCAATTCAATACTGATATATACCAGCTCTATCGAATTATACTCCACAATCTCATTGTTCGAATGAAGATGTATAAAATTTTTTCTCCTAATATTTTTGAACATCCTATTCAGAGAGAGGGGGGGGAGTTAAAATTGCCGTTCATTATCGATATTTACACGTAAGTCCTTTTTTTAATCAAAAAAAAAAAAAAAAAAAAAAAATTGTGAAACATTTTCCTATGGAGAAAAAACTTTAATAGAATGAAAATCGAAAGGATTAAACATTACTTCCTCTGTTAGTTACTACACTGAAAAAAAATTTATTTGATTCAAATAATTCAAATTATTTAAAAAATATTTAATTGATTCAAATACTTTTAGTTGGATCAAAAAAATATGTATTTGATTCAAATAACTGAAATTATTTGAATCACACTTATTTGAACCAAATAAATCGTATTTGATTCAATTAAATAATTATTTGAATTGAATAAATGAATTTATTTAATACTAATAATGAGTTACTTGAAACTATTCTTTTATTTATTTCATTTAAATACTTCGTATATTTGATGCAAATAAAGATTATTTGACACAATAAATTCATTTTATTGATTCTAATAAACTTAATTATTTAATCCGAATAATTCATTATTCAAAGCAAATACACTATTTTATCAAGATAAATAAAAAAATATTTCAATCAATTAAATAATTATTTGAAACGAAAATAATGAAATACTTGAAACTCATTTATTTGTTCATTTATTTATTTCACTTACATATTTCATTTATTTAATACAAATAAAAAATATTTCGACAAATAAATGTGTTATTTGGATACAGAATATACGACATTGGCATTCATAAAGTAGATCAGCCCGAGTTCTCACCAAGTCTTAGTGGCCGTGTGGTTATAGGCTTGCGGTCAGCGTTATGGGCGGGGGGACCTGAGTTCGATCCCACATGCGAGCGAATATTTTTCATTCTTCGTTTTAAGCGTTATATAAAATAATAAAATTGTGTGTTGTGTTGTGAATAAAAACTGTGTGAACATGTTTATAAATAATGTTGAAAGTCTGTTAAAAAATCAGTTAATATGTATAATATAATAAATAAATATAGTATAATAATATATTAATAAATTTAAAAAATACTAAATATAAAAAAAAATTTTGTATTAAATATAGAATGAAATAATTTTCATATTTGATTCAAATAATTATTTGTTAGCTTGAAATATTACATTTATTTGATTTGAATAATTCAGATAATTGATTCAATTAATTATTTATTGGTTTGGAATATTCTATTTATTTGAATTGAATAATTTGTATTTGATTCAAATAAATAGTTATTTGATGCGATAAAATCAAATATTTAGGTCAAATAAATATGTATTTGGTTCAAATACACATTTATTGGATTATAACCAAATAAATTATTTATTTGGATTAAATAATTTTTATTTGCTTCAAATAAATTTTTTTTCAGCGTAGGTACTTCGTTACAATTATAACTGAGCTACTATTGTTAGTTACTATTACACGGTAAATCGTTAGGTATTAAAACAACACCAAAATGGATTAAAATAACACTAAATTGGAATAAAATAACACTAAATTGGATTATTTTAATCCTTTTTGGTGTTATTTTAATACCTAACGATTTACCGTGTATTTAATAAATGATCATGAGAAGGTTGTAATTTCAGGGTTGCCACAGGTCAGGAAAGTCAGGGAATTCAGGGAAAAGTCAGAGAAAGTAAAATTGGTCAGGGAAGTCAGGGAAAAGTCAGGGATTTTTAGTAAAAGTGCTGGAAAAAATCGAATTTCAAAATTTTATAAAAAAACTCTAAATTTTGAGGCTTTTTTGTTTGTCTTGTAAACTATAATAATAACCACGAATTTCAATACAAAGCCTTGACTTTGTTCTACTTCAGACAATAATTTCTTTTTAAAAAACTAATTTTTAGAAACTTTAAAATTTTTTTAAAAATTTAACAGGAATTCAATTATTTAATATAAAAAAAATCAAATAATTTTTCGAAAAATATCAATTATTTAAAAAGAATTTTATAAAATTCGTTGCAAGAGTTCAGTTATTGAAAAAAATTTAACAAAATTCTTTTCAAGAATTCAATTATTTTTAGAAATAGTAAAATTCTTCACCGAAATTCAATTTTTTTGATAAACTTGAATAAAATTCGTTGGAAGAATTAAATTGTTTTCAAAAGTAATAAAATTCTTCGCAGAAATTCAATTATGTTCAAAAATTTTTGTCAAAATTTCAATTATCTTTATAAATAATAAAATTCATCAATATTCAATTATTTAAAAAAAAATTTTTAATTCTCTTCAAAATTTCAATTATTGTTATAAATAATACAATTCTTCTTCAAAATTAAAATATATTTAAAAACTTGAATAAAATTCTTGTTAAAATTTCACAGAAATTCAATGATTTATGAAATTTTAAATAAATTTCTTTGAAATAATTCAATTACTTCTATAAATAATAAAATGTTCACGTGAGTTCAATTATTTATTATACAAAATTTTATAAAATTTATTGAAAAATATTAATTATTTAAAAAAATTTTTATAAATTTCGTCACGTGAATCAATTATTTAAAAAAAATTCAACAAAGTTCTTTACAAGAATTGAATTATTTTCATAAATAATAAAATTCTTCACTGAAATTCAATTATTTTAGAAAAATTTTAATAACATTTTTGGAATTTTTTTAAAATTGTTTTCATGAATAATAAAACTCATCGCAGAATTTTAATTAATTTTACATACAATATTTTAATGAAATTCCTCGAAAAATATAATTATTCTTAAAAATTTTATTAAAAAATTTGTCAAAAGAATTCAATAATTTAAAAATTTGTTGATAAAATTCTGTAGGAGAATTCAATTTTAACAAACATTCAATTATTCAATAAATTTTTTATTTTTTAATTTAAATAATTGAATTTTTCTAGAATTTTCTAATAAAAATTGATTTAAAAAAATAAAATTACCGAATAATTGATTTATTGTTTATGAAGATAATTTAATTATTGCATCGAATTTTGTTACAATTTTGCAAATGATTTTTTAAGAAAATTTGATACTTTTAAAAATAATTGAATTCTTGCGAAGGATTTTATTAGGATTTTGGAAATAATTAAATTTTTGTTGAAAAATTGCATGGTTATTTAAATTATAACAAAACATGAAGAAGGTGATCGCCTTCTTTATATTTTGTAATAATATTCTTATAAATTGTTGAGTTTCAAAAAGGTTTGAATTTGAATGTTCTGAAGAATTTTAATTCCTGTAGAAAAATTTTATAAAAATTTTTGATAATAGAAAAAAATTATATTTATATACTGGATAAACGAATTTTTTAAATTTTAAATTGAAATTATTATAAAAATTGAAGTTTATATTTGAATATAAAATAATGTTATAATTTTCATAGTAATAACAATTATATCAAATTAAATGAAATGTTTCACTCACCAGTGCACGTAAAATTTGCTAGAATAACAATAATAAATAAATAAATAAAAACTGATGAGATAAAATAAATAAAAATGGAGAAAATAAAATAAATAGTTAATAAATAAAGAAAAATATGAGAATTGAAATGGAGAAGGAGAATTGGGTTTCAATTTTCCTGCTAATCATACGAGGAGGGTCCTGTGGACAGTTAACCTCGACGCAAATCAGTTTCTCTGACTCGAGCGCGCCTCTGATGTATTGCAGTAAAGAAAGTTTAACTCATCAAAATGGCTGACTCGGCTGGAGTTAAGGATTGCAGACAGTCCATGATGCACATCTTTGCATTGATTATAGCGAGCCCTCTCTCGCTCTCTATCTCTCTCTTTCTTTGGCCTAAAGTCCGTTGGAGATTTGCTTCGAGCGAGAGAACACTTTTGAACGATCCTCTTCTTCCTCTTCTTCTTGGTGATCGATCGTACGAAACGATCCACGGTAGGCGAAATTGAGAGAAATGAGAAGAATGTAGAGAGCAAAAGAAAATTAAAAAAAAACTTTTTTTATTTTAATAAAAATAAATTTCGTAAAAATAAAAATAAATTTCGTAAAAATAAAAATGAATTTCGTAAAAATTTTTCGACTTTTCTAACGACATGTGACTTTTTTCGACTTTTTTGAAAAAAGATGCGACTAATCGACTTTTTCGAGATTTTTTTAGTAAAATGCGACTGAAATTTTTTAAATTTTTCGAAAATTAAAATTAAAGGAAAAAGTTTTAGTCAAAAAAATGTTCTGTTAGGTTTATTTACAGATTTCTTTCAAATTTTTCAAAAAAAAACATCAATAACTTCCTTTTTAAATGAATATTTAATTATTATTTTTCCGTAAGAATTAAAATTCTTCAAAAGATTCAAATTCAAACATTTTTGAAATTAAACTGCTTATAAAAAAAATTGTCATAAAACATGAAGAAATCGATCACTCCGAGTCTTCTACTCGGAGCAATCGATGTCTTCATGTTTTATAATAATTAAAGATGATCGAGTGATAAAATCATTTTTTTATATTATAAGATTTTATTAAAAAAAAAGAATTTGAAAACAATTGAATTTCTAGGATGAATTTTTTTATTTATAAAGATAATTAAAATTTTGACAATAATTTTATTAAAATTCTTTGCAAATAATTGAATTACAAAGAAGATTTTTATTATTTATAAGGATAATTGAAATTTTTAACAGATTTTTTTCTAAAATGTTTAAAAGTAATTTGAATTTTGAAGAAGAATTTTGATATTTTTTAAAATAGTTGAAATTGTGGGGAGAATTTTAAAAAATTTGAAAATAATTGAATTTCTGCAATGATACTTTTGACGAGAAAGTTAGAAAATTTTTTTTTAAAATAATTGAATCTTTGCGAAGAATTTTATTACTTTTGAAAATAAATGAATTTCTAGGATGAATTTTATTATTTATAAAGATGATTACAAATGTACAGAAATAAATAAATAAATAATTGAAATTCTGACAAGAATTTTATTAAAATTCTTTAAAAATAATTAAATTACAGAGAAGAATTTTATTATTTATAAAGACAATTGAATTTTTGAACAGATTTTTTTTTTTAATGTTTAAAAGTAATTGAATTTTAAAGAAAAATTTTGTTATTTATAAAGATAATTGAAATTTAGAGATTAAAAAAAAATTTTTTTTTGAAAATAATTGAATTTTTGAAAAGAACTTTCTTATTTTTGAAGATAATTGAATTTTGCAAAGCTTTTTATCAGATCTTTTGAAAATAATTAAATTTTCTTGATGAATTTTTTTATTTATGAAAATAATGATAATTTGACGAGAAATTAAAAAAAAATTTGAGAAAATAATTGAAATTCTGCGGAGAATTTTATAACTTTTGAAAATAATTGAAGTTCCATGATGAATTTTATTATTTATAAAATTTTGACGAGAAATTAAATAAAAACAAATTTGATTGTAATTAAAATTCTGACGAGAATTTTATTAATTTTGAAAATAAATGAATTTTAGAGAAGAATTTTAGTATTTATAAAGATATTTGAAATTATGACAGGTATTTTATTAAGTTTTTTTTAAATAATTGAATTTTGGAAAAGAATTTTATTATTTATAAAAATAATTGAAATTTTGAACAGATTTTTTTTTTAAAATGTTAAAAATACCTAATCAAAATTTTACCATGCATTTTATTTAATATTTTTTCTTCAGTAATTGAATTTTGGAAAAGAATTTTAATTATTTATAAAAATAATTGAATTTTTGAACAGATTTAAAAAAAAATGTTAAAAATACCTAATTAAAATTTTGCCATGCATTTTATTAAATTTTATTAAATATTATTTCAGATTTTTTGATGTTAAAGTGTGTGTTTTGACGAGAAATGTGATTTTTTTACAATTTTGACAATTTCGTGTTTTCTTTTCGGCATTTTTTTCCTAAAATTTCATTCAAATTTTTTCCGACTTTTTCGGAAAATTTTTGCAACTTTTCGTAACTTTTGTTGTGAATTTATGCGACTAAAGCGACTTTTTTTGAGTCCTGAAGACGATTCGAGTCCTGCGAAAAAGAAAAGTAAGAGAGAAAGAGAAAAGAAAGGGGAGGAGAGAAAGAGAGAAGTAAGGGAGAGAAAGAGTGGCAAAAAGATTAGAAAATAGATAAAAATGTAGAGAAAGAGAGAAAAGAAATGGAAAAAGAGAGGGAAAATGAAAAAATGGGAGAAACAGAGAAAAAAATGAAATAAATAAATAAATCGTGAAAAGAGAGAAAAAATGGAAAAAGAGAGTGAAAAGGAAAAAATGAGAGAGACAGAGAAAAAAAATGAAATAAATAAATAAATCGTAAAAAGAGAGAAAGAAATGGAAAATGAGAGTGAAAAGGAAAAAAATGGGAGAGACAGAGAAAAAAAATGAAATAAATAAATAAATCGTGAAAAGAGAGAAAAAAATGGAAAAAGAGAGTGAAAAGGAAAGAAAGGAAAGAAAGGGAGAGAAAGGGAGAGAAAAAGAGACGAAAAAGAGACGAAAAAGAGACTAAAAAGTAATAGAGAAGAAAAAGGAGAAAAAGACAAAGAGCGAGAGAGAGAAAATAGGGAAGAAAATACTCAAAGCGCGCACACACCATAGTATTTGGATAAATTTACGAGTTGGCGTTAAAGACATGTATAGAGGATAAAAACAAGTAAGGATCCTTCATTTCTGTTTTTTTTCCTCCTCTTCATAGTCGCTTGAAGCAACTTTTTCCTCCTCTAATAGACACGCGGTGAACGATGAAGAAGAAAAGGCAAGGCACTTCCCTCTATTCGCCAGTGGGAGATGATGCAAATTGCATAACGAGACACTATATACATTGCATGTCGCGCGGCAAACTTGCATTCGGATTATTGGTATCAGATGACTATAGGAGAGACTGTCATAATGCGGACGAAGAGAGAGAGAGAGAGAGACAGGCCCCCCATCAGCATGCAAGCCAGATCTTGTTATATTAATGCCACGTCGTTCCTAACTGTTGGCTGCTTCGCTTTATATACCTCAAATTAGCATGCCTCCCAATCCATCGATTTTGTATACATATATATTTAGCGGGGAATATCTTTGGAAAATGCTGACTAAACATTATAGGTACCGATTTCTACACCGAAAAGAAAAAAAACCCCTCTAGCGATTTCTATCGTGTGGAAAATATTTATCTTTCTTGTATCTACATATTTGTATGCAAGATTATTCATTACTTGTTCTTGTAATATTTATTGATACCAATTGAGGGTCTGGATCTTAAAACAACACATCAAATTTCAACAGCGGTATTCATTGGCCCTTGACACGTCGAAAAATAATTTTTTAAATTTGTTTTTTTTTCTTGTAGGAAGTTTACTTGCGCATCTTTTTTATTCTCTTGATTTTTTTAATCTTTATAACAATTATTGAAAGAAAGCCAACGATTACCGCCGTTGAAATTTTGTGTTTTGTTTTAAGGTCCAAACACCTCAATAGCTCTCAATTAAAAACTGTTTTTAATTAAAAAATTTTTGAAACCGAAAATCGGTTTTCAAAATGTTTTAATTAAAAACGGTTTTTACTGTACATTGAAAAAAAATTTATTGATTCAATTCATTATTTTTTTTAATCAATTCAAATTATATAAAACATCTGACGCGATCTAAAGAAAGGGAGCTTAGAAGCAAAAAATTATAGGTTATGTTCGCAATTTTTTAAATAAAAATACAAAAAAAGGAATCAACTGGCAATTACAATTATTAATGTTTAAGTCTTCAATATAACTGAAATATATAATAAAAACTGATTTTAATTTGCAATTAGTAAAAAGAAACTTTCAAACAAGAAAAAAGTAAGGGTAACATAACCTTAAAATGATTTGCAAAGGTCCCTTTCTTCGAATCGCGTCATATTTGATTCAATTATTTTTTATTTTGATCTAATAAATATTTATTTGATTTGAATAACTTGAATTATTTGAATAAAATTTATTTGATTCAAATAAGTTTTAATTGAATAAATAATAAATTAAATAAATATTTAATTGAATAAATAATAAATTAAATAAATATTTAATTGATTCTAATAAATGAATTTTTTTTTTCAATACAAGTAATGAGTTATTTTAAACAATTTATTTATTTCACTCAACTGATTGGATATTTGATTTCAATAAAAATTATTTGCCACAATTAATTCATTTTATGGCTGCAAGTAAACTGAATTATTTAATACAAATAATTATTTAATGCTATTAAAGTATTAAATAAAAATAAACAAAAAAATTATTTGGATTGAATATATCACTTATTGAAACTTTAGTAAATAAGTTAGTTGAAACTATTACTTCCTTTATTTCATTTAATTTTTATAAATAATAAAACTCATCGCAAAATTTCAATTATTTTAAGTACTATTCTAATTGAATTCAGCGAAAAGTGTAATTATTCTTATAAATTTTATTAAAATTCGTCAAAAGAATTCAATTATTTAAAAATTTTATTAAAAATTAGTAAAAATAATTAAATTCTATGAAATCATTTTACAGGAATTGAATTATTAACAGATTTTTTATAAATTTTTTCACAATAATTTAATGATTTTCTGAAAGATTAAAATTTTTCTGCAAATTCAAATATTTTTATAAATAATTTTTTTTAAGGTTTTCAATTTTTTTCAATTAAACAATGAAACTGCTCCAAGATTTTCAATTACTTCTATGCATAATAACATTTTTACTGATAAGTTTCATAGGAATTCAATTATTTACAAATTTTTTTATGAACTTCTTTACAATAATTCAGTTATTTTTATAAATTATAAATTTCAATTATTTAAAAAAAATTTTAACTCTTTGCAGAATTTCAATTATTTTTAATACACTTTTAATCTAATTCCTAGAAAAATGTAAAGGTTTTTAAAAGTTTATTAAAATTCATTAACAGAATTCTTTAACTTAAAATTTGGTTGATACTATTCTTCATGAAAATTCAATTTCAAGAAACATTTAAATTGTTCAACAAATTAGTATTTAATTAATAAAGTTTTTGAAGAATTTTGTAATAAAAATTGATTTAAAATTGAATTTCAATTTAAATTTTACATAATAATTGAATTTAAAAATTATTATAGAATGAATTTTTTGAAATAATTGAAATTTAAAAAGGTTTCAAATTTCTTCAAAAATTTTATTTTTTAGCGACTTTTTCGTAATTTTGTAGGATTAATTTTTTTAAAAAAAGTTTAATTGACTTTTTTAAAATTTAGTTGAAGTTATTATTTTCTGAACCATTTTTAGTTGAAGAATTTTCTAATAATCGAAATTTCGTAAAATTAAATTGTAAGCAAATGGATTTGAAAATTCGTAAAGAATTTTTTTGAAAAAAATATTTAAAATAATTGATTTACAAAATAATTTCAATTGAAAATTCTAGAAAGTAATAATTAAATTGATATGATGAAAATCATTTTGAAAAAGTTACAGTAACAATATTCTTATTTATCACTTGGTCATCTTTAATTGTTAATATTTTTATGTCAACTCAATTAAATTTGAATTATTATTTAAACAATTTTTAAACAAAATATTGTTCTTATTTATCAACTTTTTAAAGAATCCACTTAAAACATTGCATTTTTTCTTTAATTTCGCAATTTACTAAACTTTATATGACTACAAATGAAGAATAAAAATTAAATTATTATTTAAACAATTTTTAATCAAATCATTGTTAAGTAAATTACAAAATTGGGAAAAATGCAATGTTTTAGGTGCATTTAGCAAGAAGTGGGTAAATAACAACAATTTGTTTTAGCAAATAAAAAATTGATTATAATATTAAAATATGATGTTTATTGACATAAAACAATTTTACTGCAAAACTTTGATAATTTTTTTTTGAAATTACAAAATAAACGCTTGGGAAATTTTTAGCAGTCTCGTATATACTTTTTTAATTGTTCTAAATAAACAAGAAGGAATTTTAAAAAAAAGGGTTTTTTTATTTTTCGAAAGTAGATAAAATTTTGTTCAGTGACTTAAAATAGCGATTCAATTGATGCAAAAGTCGAGAAGATTTACAACAGTTTTTATTATTTGAAGTTTAAATCCGCTCTGCTCCAGAGCGCGAATTGTTTGAAAGTCTTAATTTGTAACAAAATATTCATTAGATTTAGAGAAAAAGTCAAAATTTTGTTTCGCTTGGACAACCTTTTGAACTTTGATTTTAAAGGAGAAACAACAGCAACAACAACCTGAAACAAATGAAACATATTTGAAAGAAAAACAATTTATGTGAAACAAATAAAAGAATATATTCGTAACAAACAAATAATAATTAATTGGCTCGGAGTAAAATTCCTTTTTTTTTCTTTTATTGCATATTTGTTGAACAGGTTCATTAAAGAAATATGGTAAAATTTCCCGGTTTCTTACAGTAGGGAAGGCGCATATTGAAATTAATAAATTAAAAGAACTGAGGTTTTTTTTAACATTAAAAGAGAAGATTAATTACAGTGTAACGAATATGTGTAATTATTATCTGACGATATGTGAGAGATATGTAGACATATAGATATAAACTTGTTTAGATTCGCTGCTGGCAGTGGTAGTTAGGAGGATGTTGCATACACGAGGAAGATTTCAGTCTTTAGTGGCTTTATCCAATCGCTATCGGCATTTTGCATCGTTTTACCGTTACATATCGAATTGATGTTTGACGAACCCTCAAAGCTTTGATTTCTATTCCTATTCTGACGTAATAAATGCAGACTATGTGTTTTCTGCTCGGGGGAAGTTTCACTCTCGCAATAACGCACCCTGAGAAACGTAATGTACCGTTTACGAATAATTTTTTGTCTTCTTTATTCTAACTCTGCGCCTTTTCTTTTTCTCCTTCTTCTTCTTGTTCCTTTTCTTCCCCTTCGTCTTGGTTTTGTTTTTTTTTTTTTTTCATAGGAAAAAAAGAAATATTGCGTGTCGTTAATGAGACTTTAGAAATGAGAAGGCATCGTTCTACGTTATTAAATGTAACAAGTCGATTTCCTTGATATGTTTTGAGTTTATAATTTCACTAATTTGTAAGACGTGTGTTTCAATTGTTGAAATAAAACGGTAGAATATACGTTTTGCCTGGTATTCTACATATGCGTGCCGTATTTTTTCAAACAATATTCTTTTTCTCGTCTTTGTGTTTTTTTTCAGTTGGGGCTGAAAGTAGAAATAGAAAAAATATAATAAAGAGAAAAATTAATGAGCAGGAATGAAATATATTACTTAATTTGATTTTTAGTGCGTCAAATTTGGACGAATTTTTCTTTCCTTTGCGAAGGTGAGTTAAGAAAATATTTTCTTATAAGAGAAAATAATAAATAATAAATAATAAATAATAAATAATAAATAATAAATAATAAATAATAAATAATAAATAATAAATAATAAATAATAAATAATAAATAATAAATAATAAATAATAAATAATAAATAATAAATAATAAATAATAAATAATAAATAATAAATAATAAATAATAAATAATAAATAATAAATAATAAATAATAAATAATAAATAATAAATAATAAATAATAAATAATAAATAATAAATAATAAATAATAAATAATAAATAATAAATAATAAATAATAAATAATAAATAATAAATAATAAATAATAAATAATAATAATAATAATAATAATAATAATAATAATAATAAATAATTGAGACCAGAAAGTTAACTAACTAGTTTTTTACTAAATTGTTAATTAACTAACTAAATAGTTCATGAACTGATTAATTAATTAACTATTTAATTAATTTATGGAATTTTAGAGAAATTATAAATGATTTGCAGAAATTCAATTATTTTCAAAAGTAATAAAATTCTTTACAGATATTCAATTACTTTCAAAAGTAATAAAATTCTTCGCAGATATTCAATAATTTTCAAAAATTTTTCTCAATTTAATGATTTTTAAAATTTAGAATTTAGAAATAATTAAATTCTTCTCTGAAATTAAATTATTTTAAAAAATTTTTCTCAATTCAACGATTCTTAATATATCTACTATTTTAATAAAAATTTCCAAAAGAATTCAATTATTTAAAAAAAATAATAAGATTCTATTTGTAAATCTATAATTTATTTCATAAAATAATGAAAATTTCAAAAGAATTCAATTATTTATACATTTTTTAAAAAATTTCTTCTCAATCATTTAATTATTTGCATAAAGAATAATATTCTTACAGGCATTCAATTATTTTTGCAAATAATAAAATTCTTCTTAGGAATTCAATTATTTTATTAAAATAATAAAACTCACCGCAAAATTATAATTATTTTCAATATATTTGTAAACAAACTTTTCGAAAAATTGAATTATTTTTAAAAATGTTATTATTCAATTATTTTTGCAAATAATAAAATTCTTCTTAGGAATTCAATTACTTTTTATAAATAATAAAACTCACTTCAAAATTATAATTATTTTCAATATAATTCTAAACAAACTTTTCGAAAAATTGAATTATTTTTATATATGCTATTATTAAAATTAGTAAAAAACATTCAATTATTTAAAATTTATTGATGAAATTCTTTATTAAAATTCAATGTTTAAAAATATGCAATTATTCAATTTTTTTCCTCTATTTTAATAGTCGAATTTTAGTGGAATTTTCTAAAAAAATTATTTAAAATTGTATTTCGGTTTATTTCATAAAACTAATTCTGCAGAATTAACAGTAGGAATTTTTATAAATTATTAAAATTTAAAAATGTTTTACATAGAAATCTTTGAAAATTTGAATTTTTCATATTTTTTGACTAACAATTCTGTGGAATTAATTTTTTGAAAAACTTCAATTGCAGTTATTTGTTTGAAATTGTTTGAAGTTTTTATTTTCTAATATTTATTTAATTTGAAGAATTAACAAAGA
Source organism: Leptopilina drosophilae (assembly GCA_032873175.1). NCBI lineage: Eukaryota > Metazoa > Arthropoda > Insecta > Hymenoptera > Figitidae > Leptopilina > Leptopilina drosophilae. Next base: position 53,256,445 of record CM065479.1, read on the forward strand.
ATTGAAATTTTCTAAAATTGAATTGTAAACAAATAAATTTGAAATATTAAAAATTGACTTTTTTTATTAATGATTAAAAACAAAGGATTTAAAGAAGAATTTCAGTTAAAATTATGAAAAAAAATTAATTTTGGAAAAGTTTTAAATTAGTGTAGAAATTTTATTGTTTTCAACAGAAATGATATTTTTAGAAAAAATTAAATATTTTTCGAATATATTAAAATTCGTCTTAGGGGTTCAAATATTTTCAGAAATATTAAAACTGATCGCAGAATTTCAGTTATTTTCAATTCAATTTTAATCAAAAAAATCAAAAAAAGAATTCCAATTCTTAAAATTAGTTTTTAAATTTGTCTAAAGAATTCAAATGTTTAAAAACTTATTGATAAACTTCTTTATGACAATCTAATTTTAAGAAACATGCTTTTATTCAATAAATTGTTTTTTATTTTAATAATTGAATTTTAGTAGAAATTTAAAAAAAATTGTTTTAAAAATGGATTTCAGTTAAATTTTCAGATTATAATGGAATATTAATAGCGTTAGAACTTGAATTTTTAAGAAATAATTGAATTAAAAAGGTTTCAAATTAAAATCTTTGAAAATCTAAATGTTTCATTTTTTTAACTAACAATTTTGTGAAATTAAGTTTTTTGGAAAAGTTTAATTGCAATTGTTTGCTTCATATTATTTGAATTTTTTATTTTCTAATATAAATTTAATTGAAAAATTTAAGAATAATTGCAATTTTATAAAATTGAATTGTAAACAAGTAAATTTGAATAATTGAAAGAATACTTTTTCAAAAATTATTAGAAATAATATATTTAAACTTTTAAAGAAAAATTTTAGTTGAAATTACAAAAAAATTAAATTCTTTGGGATTCAAATATTTTAACAAATATTAAAACTCATCGCAGAATTTCAGTTATTTTTAATACAATTTTTATCATATTTATCGAAAAATGTTATTCTTATTCTCAAAAATTTTATTAATAATCGTCGAAACAATTCCATTATTTAAAAGAGTCTAAAGTTCTGAACGTTCAAATGAACGAAATTTATATGTTTCTTCTACAAATTAAATTTTTATTGCAATTATTTTGCAATACTATAAAAAAATAATTACTTAGTTTCTAAATGTAAATATTTCAGTTTTTAAATTTGTTTGTGATTAGTAATTTATAGAAATATCTCCAATAAAAAATATTCCGTTCATTTGAACGTTCAAAACTTTATTATCATTTATTTAAAAATTTCCTGATAAAATGTTTTATGAAAATTCAATATTAAGAAACATTCAATTATTCAACATATTATTGTATTATCTTTGTATTTGTATACTTAAGTTGTGATTGAAATTCATAATAAAGATTTAAAAATAAATTTCAATTATAATTTTAGATAATACACTAAAAAAAAATTTATTTGATTCAAATAACCGATTATTTGTCTATAATCAAATAAATATTTACTTGAATCAAATAATTTTTATTTGAATCAAATAAATTGTATTCGAATCAAATAATTTTTATTTGAATCAAATATTTCAGTATTTGAAGCAAATACTAATTAATTGATTCAAATAAAAATTATTTGATTCAAATAAATTTTTTTTCAGTGTACTTGAATATTAAATATTTAGAAATTTCAGAAATAATTGAATTTTGTAATTAATTTAATTTTGAAAAAGTTTAATTGAATTTTTTTATAGTATTTTAAGTTTTTATGTTCTGATATGTATTTAATTGAAGAATTTACGAATAATTGAAATTTCGTAAAATTGAACATCGTAAACAAATGAATTTGAAAATAGTCAAAGAACTTTTTCGAAAATTATTCCAAGTAATCGATTCAAAAGAAGAATTTTAGTTGAAAATTCTTGTAAATTGAAAATCCTTGTAAATAATAATTGAATTGATAATGTCTGTATTTTAAAATATTTTCACTGGTTCGAGCCCTGAAATAGTTATATATTAGTAAAAAATTTTAATTCTTTGAAAATGGTTTAAAAATTAAAAAAAATAATTTACATAATAATAGTGTTTGTAATAAATGTAAATAGTGGAAATTTTAATTTTACATTAAAAAATTAGTTTTGATTTTAAATTATAGTCGTTAAAAATATAAAAAATGCAATTTCGAAGAATGTGGGAAAAATTCTCCCCTCCCTAACTCGAATTATTTGGATTATTAATTTATAATAATAACATTGACGTTAGTTTTGCTTTTTTGTTCACTGAATTGTGGAATGTAAAGAGAACCAATTCCTGGTTTTGTTCACTCGCTCAATTGCATGTCGTCGTTCACTTTACACCCCTGATATACGGCAGCGCTGTGTAATTTCATGCATCCCAAGAATTCAGGCTTGCCACGTGGATAACGATCGAGATTCGACGGATAACTTCAAGAGTGAAGTTATATTTATCCCGATAAAATGTAACTATCCCTTCTTCTTTTCACTCATTTCTTTATTTTTTTTGTTGCCCCCTTCTCTCTCTCTCTCTCTCTCTCTCTCTTTCTCATTTTTTTTACCTTTTTCATTTTACTTTGTAAATCACTTTTGTAGGTATGACTGTAATTCATGAAGCTTTCCAAGAATTACTAGACTGTGAAGCTCGTAAAACTATTCACAGAGGGTTATTACTCCACTCATTTCAAAATGTTTAAAATGTGGGTAATAGCATTTGTTGAGTTCGTCTCTATTTTTTTTTTACTTTTATATTAGGAAAGTACTTTCTTAATTTTCCTTTTTGCAAATAAAGAAAGAAGAGTTAGATAATGAAAAAAGAGAATTGTTAGATAGAAATTTTTGTAAAATGTCTATTTTTCTTTTAATTTTTGTCGCATTTATTTTAAATTGCCTTTCACTTTGATTTTGACTTCTACTTCGAAATTAAATATGGAACTCAATAGTGAAAATGAAAGTCAAAGTGAAATCGAATCGTAAGTCAAATTATAAAATCTCAATTGAGTAAAAGTGAATAGTAATTAATAACAAATAGCAACAATTAGCAGCAATTAGTAATCATTCGTAATAATTATTAAATCACAAAATATATAAATTATATTTATAATTATTATTATTATAATATATTTTATGTAACAATAAATAATTATTAATTAGCCATAATAATCTTCGTATTTCATTATTTTTGTCCACACTTTGAAGTTAGTTTTTGTGTATACTTCTGTTTTTTTTAATTAGAAAATATTGGTTAACAAATCAAAAATATGCAAGTATTTTTCATGCTAAATAAAATAAAGTAAATAAATAATTATAATAAAATAATATTTAATATTAGAAAATTAGAAAATTTAGTAAAATTCTGATTAACAAATGAATTTTGTTTTTTATATCCTTTTATCTAACAAATTTAGTTTGACTGCTCTAAATTATTATTTTACAATTTTCTACATTTTATTTATAACAAATATTAGGAAATTGTTAATTGTTTAAATTGTTTAATGAAATTAAAAGTTTTTTAACATTCAAAGAAAAAATGTTCAGAAATTCTATTTTTCAATTGCAAATTTTAATTGAAAAGGAAATTTAAAACTTTTTAAATTTTTAGAAATTAGAGGAGAAAATTTTGTAAACTGGTAGAATGACGTAAAATTTTTCGAAAACGTAAATAACTTCTTTCTTAAATAAATATTTAATTGTTAATATTTTTCCACAGGAACTAAGATTTTTAAAAAAATAAAATTCAAATCTTTCTAAATTGAACTTCTTTCGTAAAAATATTATCATTATTTTATATTAAGAATATTGTTACTGTGACTTCTTCAGAATTATTTTCATTATTTCGATTCATTTATTATTTTCTAGAATTTTTAACTAAAATTCTTTTTTAAATCAACCATTTTGAATAAATTTTGAAAAAGTTTTTTGCAAATTTGTCAATAAATTTGTTTAAAGTTTAATTTTACGAAATTTCGATTTGGTATTCGAAAATTCTTTAATTAGATACACAGTAAGAAAAATAACTTAAATTTTGGAAATTTTCCCAATAAAATTTGGTAAGAAAATTCCACTAATTATTTAGAAAAATTTATTAACATAAATACGAGAATTCTTCTTAAAAATTATTGAAAACTTCCTATGAATTTACAAAACATTCCCAAAAAATAAAGTATATGAAAAAAATTACAAATGTTTGGAAAAATTCTATTAAACGTTTAGGAAAATTTTTGAGAATTTGAAAAAATTTCCATGTAACTTCCATATAACTTCAAATTTTTTATGAAAAAAATTAAATTAAACTTTTTCAAAAGAATTGAGTCTTCAAAATTGCCAGTTAAAAGTATACAACATTAAAATTTTCAAATATTTTAATTTGAAACCTTTTCAAAATTATTCCATTATTTAAATACAAAAGTAAATAATGTATTTAATAATTGAATGTTTTTTAAAATTTAATTATTACAAAGAATGTTATTAACAAATTTTTAAATAATTGTATTCTTTTGATGAATTTTAATTTAATTTTTAAAAACATTCTGATTTTTCTAGGAATTTGATTTAAAGTGTATTGAAAATAATTAAAATTCTGCAATGATTTTTATTTGTTTTCTGAAAATTATTGAAATGTATTATTTATAAAAATAATTGAATTATTGTGAAGAGGTTCATTAAAAACTTAAAAAGTAAAACTCTGAAATTTTTCAGTAAAAATGTTATTATGTCTGGAAGTAATTGAAAATCTTCGAGCAGTTTTATTGTTTAATTGAAAAAATGGAAAATTAAAGCAAATTTATTATTTATAAAAATATTTAAATTTGCTAAAAAAATTTCATTGTTTATGAAAAAAAATTAAATTATTGTGAAAATTTTTGAAAAAAATCTATAAATAATTGACATTAGGAATTTTTTTTTAAATAATTCGATTATGGAGAAGGATTTTGTTATTTATAAAAACAATTACGATTTTTACAAATAATTTTCTTTGAAATCTGAATATAATTGAACGTTTGTAAGAAGAATTTTATTACTTTTGGAAAATAATCGAATTTCTGCAATCATTTGTTACTTCTCCAAAATTAAATTTTTTAAAATGTTTTTAACTAAAATTTCTCTATAAATCCAGTATTATTTTTAATAATTAATTGTTTATTGACAAAGTTAGAATGATTTCAAGAATTTAAATTATTAAAATTTATCAAAAATCAAAGTTTTAAATTTTTAAATTAAATTAGTTTTAAATTGAAATAATTATAAACGTTTAATTTAAAACTTTTTCAAGTTCATTTATTTAGAAATATTAAAGACGCAACTCTGGAAATTGAATTAGTTTTGAAGTAATTTTAGAATAATTTTCATTAAATAATTTCTTTGTAATAATTTTATGATAGTTGTTCAAGAACTAGTTATTTAAAATAAAAGTTATTAAAATTTTTGTATTTTTTTTGTATTAGAATTTGTCGTAATTTTATAGTTTATGAGGCAAACAATAAAGACACAAAAATTCAGAATTTTTTTTATCAATTCTAAAAATTTAATATTTTCCAGTACTTTGTCTGACCTTTCCTTAAATTCCCGATTTCTGAATACTTATACATGATTATATTATTATAATCATGGTGGTTATTATTATAATCAGCATACTATTAATAATCTATATTCCAATTAATATTTTATATTTATGAAAAAAAATAGAATTAAAAATGTTTAAAATATATTTTTTTTTAAATTACTAATTTTAATTAAAAAAGTATGTAAAAAGTTATCCACGCGCTTTAGCGCTCGAATCGCTGATAGTATCAATATTAAAGTCTAATTAAATTATTTTTTATTTAAATAAAATACTAACTAAAAATACAAATAATTTGTTGATATTTGTAAAGCAAAAACCTGTTTTCAATTCGTCTCTTTTGTTCTCTAAATGAAAAACTAATAAAAAAATGAAGTCTAATTAAATTATTTTTTATTTAAATTAAATACTGACTAAAAATACAAATAATTTGTTAATATTTGTAAAGCAAAAATCTGTTTTAAATTCATCTTTTTTGTTCTCTTTTCTTTAAATTAAAAACTAATAAAAAAATGAAATGCTTAAAATTAAAAATTGAGTTATTGAAAAAAATTCACTTGTACGATATACAAATATATAAATTTATTGGAGGGTGCAACGAATGGAAAAGTTAAGAAATAATCAAACTAAAGTGACATAAGGCACGTAGTAAATAGTTCTAAACGAACAAGTAGGAAACGGTGACTCGATGATAGGCAAGTTCAGTAATGGAGGGTCGTTCAAATTCAAATCACCGTTGAATGTATAGAGGGATGGGCGCTCACGGGCACAATAAAAAGGTAAAAGAAGCCAAGAGTTTCGAAGACGTCTAATCATTTTGCCAGGGTTTTACACGCTTTTTAAACTGGTAAAGTATTCCACAAAATTATACGACTGAACTCACGACCTCCACATTCACCACTATACACACCCCCACCCCCGTATTTCTCTTGCCGTCCTCTTCTATTTTCCCCCACCCCTCCCCCATCCCGTCTCCCATTACACAGTTCATCGAAACATTTAGTTTAACTTTTATTTCACGAATAAATTTTTTTCTGGAAATATTTTTTTCCTTCAATATATTTTCTCAAAATATCGATTGTTTATCGATAATAATAATAAATAACTCGAGTGAATCTTAACCGATTTTGTTCAATTTTTCTTGTTGAATAAAAAATGATATAAGAGAAAGAATTCTGATAAGTTAATTGAATATTTTTGATACTTTTATAAAATTTAAGTAAAGAAAACTGAAAAATAGCGACTTTTCGAGATTAAGACAAATTTAGAGTCTAAACTTCTAAACGGATTTTTAAAATATATTCTGTAATATTGTTAATAAATTGGGCAAAATTGGGGGGAAAAATCAGACATTTTTTAAAATTTAAACAAACGTAAAGACTAAACTTCTTAACAGATTTGTAAAATACTCTGGGATTTAAATAATTACGTTAAAATCTCTATTTGTCTTTTAGGAAATTTAAAAACATTTAGTATTTTCAAAAATATTTGAATTTTTCTAAAAAAAATGTATTTTTTAACGTAGAGACTATACTACTCAACGAATTTGTAAAGTATTCTAAAATATAATAAATTGAAAAAAAAATTTACTAAACAATTTTCCTTTTAATTACTTCTTGCATTTGTTAAAAAGTTGAGATGGCGCAAAAAGTTTTAAAATATAAGTTTAAAATATAATAAATATAATAAATATAAGTTTATGTAATAATATAAGTTTACCAAGCAAAATTTATAAATGTTGTTTTAATATTGATTGGTTTTATTAATACTACTAATTAATAATCAAATGTCCGAATTGAGTCAATATTTATCCTTTTATTTTGAATTGTACCAAATATCAATAGAATTTAAATATAATTAATTATTAATAATAATTAGACTGGAAAAATTAGATTCCATTTTTTGCTATTAATATTAACCATGAAATAAAATATCATATTTGTTACATTTCAAAATAAAACAATAAATATTGACTCAATTCGGACATGTAATTAGTTATATCAATTAAATCAGTCAATACAAATTAAAAATAAAAAAATTAAATTAAAATAAATTTATTAATTATTAATTAATTAATTATTATTTATTAATTAAATTAAATTAAAATTATTAAAATTTTAGTTATAAATTTTACTTGGTAAACTTATATTTCAATATTCAAATATAATTTAACTTCATGATTAATATAAGCAAAAAAATGAATCTAATTATTCGTCTAAAAAAAAGTTTCTTTAAAGCAATTTAACAATCCTGGTGTCAATGCTTTTTACAACTTATAGTCGATGAAAGTATTGACGCAAAAAATTTCCAATTCTCTTAAATAAACATTTTTTTTAGACGAATAATTAGATTCCATTTTTTGCTATTAATAATAACCATGAAATTAAATATCATATTTGTTAGAATTCAAAATAAAACGATAAATATTATCACCGTCAGTTTTGTAATTTGACTTTAAATTTCTATTCAATTTTGACATTAAACTTGATGTTTACACTTTAATTTTTTTACTTTCCGTTCCATTTTGACGATAAAATTAAATGTTCACTTTAACTTTATTAATATTAACGTTAAATTAAAATTAATATTAAATATTAATGGTAACATTGAATTTTTGACTGTGACTTAGATTTTTTGTATGAAAGAATTTTACATTCAATTCGATTTTTTCTTTGATATTTTGATTTTTTGCCTTTTAGTTTAAATTTTACTTTTTTACTTTCAAAGTCAAAATCTAAGCTCTTGGTAGTTTTTTCCCTTTCAGCGCCTAGTAAATAGTTTTTACAATGCTTGTAGAATTCTTAAACTAAAATTATTCTATTCTAAAATTTCTGTCATTATTAAAATTCTGTGATAAGATTAATTAAAAAATGGAAAATTCCCAAATAGAATACTATTATTTAGAAAAATAATTGAATTACTGCGAAGAAATTTATAAAAAAAAAATTGTTAATAATTAAATTTCTGTAAAATTTTTCTTATTTATATGAAAATAGTCAAATGTTTGAATAAAGTTTTAACAAATTTCTTTTTAATTCTTGTTTTGGAAAATGTTATTAAAATAGTCGACATTCAAAATCACTGAACTGATAAAAATATGAAAAAATAATTCTAATTTTGCAAAGAATTTTACTAAATGAATAAATAAATAAATAAATAATAAATGAATTGTTTTTGATAAACATTTTATTATTTATGTAGATAATTGAAATTTTTGACTAAAATTTTTTTAACTTCAGTATTTATTTGAATTTTTGCAAAAAATTGTTTTACTTTAGAATATAATTGAATTACGAAACAAAAACTCGAATTAAATACTAAAATAAATAATTGAATGTTTCTAAAAATTGAATTGTCATAAAGAATTTTCTTAACAAATATTTAAATAATTGAATTCCTTCGACGATTTAATTTTACAAAATATTATAATTATTTGTTTTAAAAAAATAAATATTTAACTTTCAAATTTAATTTCTAAACGTAAGCTAATAACTGAGTGCCAGTTTCAGCTTCTTAAAAAAATTTTTACGAATAATAAAATTTTTAGGGGAATTCGATAAAGATTGTATTGAAAATATAAAATTAAGTATAGTTTTTATAGAAAAAAATATATCATTAAAAAACAGTAAATTGAAACACTGAAGTTTAAAAGTGTCACTTTCAGAAAGAATTATTTATATATGGGTGAATTTTTTGAAAGTGACATTTTTGATGTCTCGATTAATTTTACAGAATCTACTCTTTAATAATTATTATCAACTTCCATAAAGTAAAAATTTAGCAATTATTTATCATTTTTAAAAGAAAATTAAATAGTTTTATACAACTTAATTTACGTAATAACTAAATTACTTTCATCTCCGAAGCCTTTTCAACATGTCTCCAATAGGACTTCTACAATAAAATTAAATTTTCATGGTTTTTTTCAAATTCTCAGAAATTTTTTAAAAATATTGTCAGAAAGTACAATGTTTTTTCTATCATTATGTGCATTTTAAAAATTTTTAGACCTCACTTTTATTTTTGATAAAAATGTTTAAACTTTGTCTTCAGTTTTAGGTTAAAATTACTTTACAATGATTACTGACATTTTATACTTTAAAAATATCTCAAACAAAATTTAAATGCACATTAAAATAAAGCTGAGAATCTGACGTTAAGTTTTCCTATATTTTATCTACAAAAAGGAGAAAAATTATTGCTGTTATAAATAATCGAAATTTACATTTTTCTCCGAGTAAAAATTAATTTCATCTCCGAAGCCTTCCTTTTTGATAAATAACTGAATGTAGAAGTAAATTTAACGGAATATTTCGATAGTAATATAAAATGAGGGTGTGAGATTTGTATGTTTTACTAAAAAATATATTTTAATTGCGTCCTAATGTATACAAAAATGAAAGAAAATTTATTTTTCATCTCCGAAGCTTCTCAAGCCTTTTCCTTGAAATATGCTAGTTTTTCTTTTGTTTTTAGTATTTACCTGCATTGCTTTGAAAAAATTAACCCAAATTACCATTAAATCAAATACTTTAAATACATTTATATTTTCATCGAATTGAATATATTTAGTATTAAAATATACAAATTATTAATTTTTAAGCAGTGTAATTTTATTTTCGATTTCGTGAACACGATATTAGCGTGAATTTTTAATAGAAAAGCTCGCCAATTAAATAAAATTAATTTAGTGGAGCATCAATAATATTTTTCAAATGAAAAAAACTTTAATATTTTTAAGAATTAATTTTGCGCAACCTAAAAATCTTACTGTTGAGTATGAAATTAAGTAGTTTTAATAGAAAAAACCATGTAATTGAAGAGAAAAATTAATTGAAAAACTGAAATTTAAAAGTGTCACTTTCAGAGAGAATTATTTATATATATATATGTAGAATTTGAGCAGAAATGAAAATATTTTCGAGGAGAATTTTTTTTTTTTCGTAGAAAATAAATAGTAATTGAGAATTGTGAACGTGTGCGGGATAAATCTTGAAAAATGAGTTAATACCAAATCTTGGGAAGACAAATGTAGGAAAATAGTCTTATTAACTGGTCCTATATATTAGAGGGGGTACGTATCTAATTAAGAAGATGCCGCGGTCAGCGGAAACTTTACTAATAACTTAGGAAGAGGCACTGTGGCGCGGTTGGTATGGACCGAGGGGGTTCAAAGTGGATGGGAGCGAAAGCTGCGTTCCTAAAGTTTCTTAACTCGTAAGCTTTCGAAAGCTTATAGCACATGTAGAGAAAGAGAGAGAGAGAAAAAAAGAGAGAGGTCGAAAGAGAACAGGAGAGAGAAAGATGAAGACAAAATAAGAAAGAGAAAGAGGGAGATAAAGAACAAAAGAGAGAAAGGGTGAGATTGAGAATAAGAGAGAGAAAGAGAGTAAAAGAGAAAGAGAATAAAAGAGAAAGAGAGTAAAAGAGAAAGAGAGAGAGACAGAAAAAAAGAAGGAACGAGAATAAAAGAGAGGAAAATTCAAGAGAAAGTGAGAGGCGACACACTTGAGGAGAAATGTTAGGAGGAACGAAAGGAAGGAAGTTGTTTCCTAAAGTCGAATTAGTTTTTTTTTGCGATTAGATTAGACTTACTGAGAGATGAGCCAGCTGTCCACTGCGGAATTCAGAGAATTCTAAGAGAAAGAGCCGAAGAATCTATCTAACAGGCTGAAAATCAGTTAAAAACATTTTTCTTCTTTGATTTTCTTCTTTTATTTTTAGCAATGAGGAAATTTTAACAGGACTCTGTAAAAGTCAAGAAAAGTAGAATTCGTCAGTGAAATCAGGGAATAGTCAGAGAATTTTATTAAAAGAATTATCTGAAATTTAATTTTTAGATTTCGTATAAAAGAAATTCGAAATTTTCAACTTTTCCTCTTTTTCTGACAATAATTTACTTTTAAATAACTTAATTCTTGAAGATCAGAAAATTATTGCTTGTAAATTTTTTAATGAAGAATTTTACTTGAATATTTAAAAATGAATTGAATTTTAAGAGTTGCATTTGCAATTTTTTTTAGTCATTTAGAATAACCTAAAAATTTTATTAACTAATGAATTAGTAATTTTTGACGAAAAATTAGTCAGTAGAGTCACTAATTTATTTAATAAACTATTCGGTGCTGTTGAATTAGTCAAAAACTCAAAAGTGACTAATTCAAAATTACAGAGATAAATTGACAACGACAATCTTCATTTCTGAATAATTCTACTACTAAAGAAACTGAAAAATAAATATATTACAAACATTTTTTTGGTGTAGGGTCATTTGGGGTAAATGTAAACAGTAGATGTTTCAGCTAATTTTACAAATTTAAAAATAAGTTCGACGTCAATATTTTTACCTCAGCTCACCTACAAGATGTTATAGTTTTATTGTAATTCTTAAACAATTTGACTTTTTTATATTTTTCAAAAATTAAATTAATTTAAAAAGATCTTACTAAATTTAAATTCTTTGGACTTTTTTTTACATTGATTGTTAAAACTTTTGAGGAGAAAACTAATATGTTTAAAATTTTCAATTAAAAGTCCTCAAAACATTAAATTTTTTTAAATTACATAAAAATTCTATAAATTCAATTATTTTCGAAAAATTACATTACAAAAAAACTAATTTTTATAATTATTTTATCACAATTTTTACTATTCATACATTATCTTCGAACAAAGTAGATTAAAATTTTTTAAAGTTTACTTTTTTAGACTAAATTAAAATTGAAAATAAATCTTTTTCTTACCTAAAATCAAAATTTAAAGAAAATTAAATTTTTAAAAAATATTTTTTAAAGATTTAACCAAATGACAATTGCTTAAAATTTTTTTAGTTGTATGTAATTTAACAATTATTAAAATAAAAAAAAATATTTATTGAAAAATATTTTGAAAAAATTAATTTTAAGAATTTCCTTATTTCATTTTATGGGAATATTTTCGCTTAATGATATTTTAAAAAGAATATGGTCAGTTAGAATTATTATAAAAAAACTGTTTTTTGTATTTGAAAATGAAAATTAATGATAATTAGCTATTACCTCTATATTAAAATATTTACGAAAGAATTAATTCTTTTGAATCTTTTCATTCTAATTTTTTAAAATTAATTTATTTTCAATATTTTCAATTGCATTTTTGGAGGAGAAAACTATTATGTTTAAAATTTTTAATTAAAAGTCATTAATAAATTAATATTTTTTTAAATTACGGAAAAATTCTTTCATAATAAATTCAATTATTTTCGAAAAATTACATTACAAAAAAAACTAATTTTTATAATTATTTTATTATAATTCTCAAAATTCAAAATTCATGAAAAATTGAATTTTTTAAAAATATTTAATATGTAAAATGTTTAAAATATTAAATTGTATATATATAAATATTTTTATTTACATTTTTTTTTAAATTATTAACGTGATTGAAAATAAAAATTAAGAATTACTTTATTAAAATCACAGTAAAACGTGAGGTGTTAAAATAACACCAGAATGAATTAAAATAATCTGCAACAGTTTAATCCCTCTAGGATTAAATTAACACCAAAAAGGATTAAAATAATCTATTTTGTGTTATTTTTAAATATGAATGAAATTTTATTTTTAAAAAACATCAAATTTAACGATTTGTAAAAATTCAATGAATTTAGCTTCTCCAGGGAGAATAGTAAGTTGGTTACTAACTTAGTTACAAGCTTACTAAGTAACTTAGTAACATAGTTACTAAATTTAATTGTGTTAAAAATTTATTAAAAATTCTCATCAAAATTTCAATTCTCTTTATAAATAATAAAATTCTTCTCTGATATTCAATTATTTTACAAAATTTTAATCAAATTCTTGTCAAAATTTCAATTATTTTCAAAAATTGTTTAAAATTCAATAATTTTTGATATCTACTATTTCAACAAAATTTTCCAAAAGAGTTCCATTATTAAAAAAAATTCAATACAATTCTACTCAAACATTCAATTATTTTCATAAATAATAAAATTTTTTACAGAAATTCAATTATTTACAAATTTTTTCGCAATAATTCAATTATTTTCATAAAAATAATATTTCTACAGGGATTCAATTATTTTTATAATTAATAAAATTCTTTTAGGAATTCTATTATTTTCATAAATAATAAAACTTATTGCAGAATTTAAATTATTTTTAATTTAATTTTAATCAAATTCCACGAAAAATGTAATTATTCCTGAAAATCTTATTAAAATTCATTCAAAGAATTTAATGATTTAAAAAACTTGTTGATAACATTTTTTTTCAGAATTTAACTTCAAGAAACATGAAATTAATAAATTATTTATTTTTGTATTTAAATAATTGAATTCTCGTAGAATTTACTAGTAAAAATAGGTTTAAAAATGAATTTCAGTTAAAATTTTAGATTATACTTAAGTATTAAAAGCATTATAACGTGGATTTTTGGAAATAATTAAATTTTGAAAATGTTTCAAACTAAAATCATTGAAATTATTAAATTTTTCATATTTTTGACAAAAAATTCTGTAGAATTAATTCTTTTTAAAAGTTTAATCGAATTTTTTTGAAATTATTTCAAAATTTTATTTCTCAATATATATTTAATTGCAGAATTTCCGAATAATTGAAATTTTATAAAATTGAATTGTAGACGAATAAATTTAAAAATTATAAAACTCATCGCAGAGTTTCAATTATTTTTCATACAATTATAAATGAATTCCTTGAAAAATGTAATTATGTTCATGCAAATTTTTATAAAATTCGACAAAAGAATTGAACAATTAAAAAATTTGTTACTAAAATTCTTTATGAGAATTGAATTTTAAGAAACATTCAATTATTCAATAAATTTTTTACTTTTCCATGTAAATAATTAAATTCTTCTAGAATTTTTTAATAAAAATTGATTTTTATTTCATAAAAATGAATTTCAGTTTGAGATTACAATTGAATATTAAAAGAAAAATAGAGATAACTTTTTGGAAATAATTGAATTTTGAAATTAATATTTTTTAAAAGGTTAATTTAATGTTTTTAATATTATTTGAAGTTTCTATTTTCTAATATTTATTTAATTAAAGAATTTAGGAATAATTGAAATTTCGTGAAATTGATTAAATAATTATTATTAAAAATAATAGATATAAAGTTAAATTGTAGTTAGAATTTTTGAAAATAATAATTGAATTGAAATAATGTAAACAGTTTGGAAGAAGTATAATATTGTTTTAATATAAAATAATGATTTTATTACTAGTCATATTTAATTATTATAAAATATAAAGAAATCGATCACTCTGAGTGTTCGACTCGGAGTTATCGATATCTTCATGTTTTATAGTTATAAAAAATGTAATAAACTAAAATTTCATTCATTGTAAAAAATAACACCAAAACTGATTATTTTAATCTTTTTTGGTGTTAATTTAATCTACAACACTTTTTAATACCTCACGATTTACTGTGATTGTTTAAAAATAGGGTCATTTGGGGTAAATGTAAACAGTAGATGTTTCTGATAAATTTACAAATTTTAAAATAAGTTCGACGTCAATATTTTTACCTTAGCTCACCTACAAGATGTTCTGAGTATTGCCAATATTTTATTTTGACAATTGGCAATGCCATAGTGTAAGTTATTTTTTAATGCAAAAAAGATTGAAAATCAAAGTTTTACTGTTTCAGTATTTTGTCTCGCATTTGCATAAAAATAAATTAAAAATTCAAACTAAAATTTTTCATTCTTCTTTATTAATGCCTTAACAAAAATTGACTTTTCTTTCGTCAATTTATTTAATAAATAATTAAGTGTTTACATTTACCCCGGGAATTCGAAAACTCGGGGTAAATATAGACAGAACTTCAACTACATTAAAAAAAAGAATTTAATAAATTATTGAATCTGCCATTTCGAAATTTTAAAAATTCGATTTTAGATTCTTATTCTGCAGCCTTAAAAACTTTTTTTTACCAAGTTGAATAAAAATCTATTAAAATTTGTTCAAGTTATTCAAGTTTTACGTTACTAATTTTGTAATAGTTGATTCTTTATTTTATATGATAGATTATCAGTTAATTGGTTGATTTTTCTATACATCTACGAAGAACTTTTTTTAGTTTTTCCATTCTTTAAAACAGTAGCATACTTGAAATAACTTGTTTCTTAAACCTCGTTTAACTACAGTACTGTTTAAATTTACCCTGAATTTTATGAAAATTTCATAATCTCGGGGTAAATGTAAGCATTAAGTTTTAGGCGATTCAGGTGCATCAATATTTTTTTGTACTTCATAAAATTTTTCTAGGGAAGTAAAGTAACAAGTTAATGCAAAAAAAATCCGCCCATTTTACGTTTTAATAAAAAAAACTAATGTTTTTGGTGAAACATAAATATTCCGTTTACATTTAACCCAAATGACCTTACAAACATTTTTTTGTGTACCTGCTCGTTTTTAGATTCCTTAAAAATATTTTTAGGTTGAGGGAGAAATCAAAGTTCAGTCTGAAAATCAGAAAAAAATAAGATAAAATTTCTCTGACAACCCTGGTTTGGAATAGGCTCAGACGGGCCATACTTCTTCAAGACAGATTCAAGCAACTTTTGGCAATTTTTAGATTGGTTTTGTTTTGTTGTTTTTTTGCCTGCGGAACAATAACTTGACGTTCAATTGAGTGAAGAATTATATTTGACAGTGTTAAAAGCAGTCAAACAGTGTTTTCTTTTTCAGCATGAAATGATGCGTTCAACAAAAGAACTCAATTAAAATATTTGAAATTGCTTATTCGCCTTTCATGAAATATAATAATTATAACCGACAAAGAGATGAAAGACTCTGCGTAGGAATATATTTGAACTGTGAAAAGCAATGTGGAGAACGTGGAGAACGGGCAGTGATGAACACATAGAGAGTGAGAGAGAGAGTGAGGGGGGGGGGGAGAGAAAGAGTTAAGGGAACGTTGGCTCATCGTCCCGCGTGTTGCCCGGGGGTGCCAACCGCAGGATAATAATTTTATAATTGGGGGAATTACTTGGGCTCGATGTAGTGGTACAGTCCCAACATATATTGCGTGGGAGGGCGCACAGTTCAACATTGTTTTAACCGCTTTTACAAGTAGTTTCATCGATATCTCTCGAGAGTGTCTGTATATCTTGCTGGACGAAAGAGAACGAGAGAGAGAGAGAGAGAGAAAATCTCTCTCTTAAGCGAAAAAGATAGAAAGAGAGAAAAATCTCTCTCTCTCTCTCTCTCTTTTTCTCGAGCGGGAAAAAGAGAGATAGGGAGAAGCCCTGGGTGAGATATGGCCGCATAATCATCGAATCATTATCCCTCAAATACCACACGAGAATATCCGCGATATTCGCCCAAGGCCGAATTATGAAATTACTCGCGGTACTCGTTAAAAACATTATGAGCACTTTATCAAAAAATGCGGATAGGTCCAGACCAGCGTGTGTGTGTGTGTATATGTCTGCATTCAAGAAAAATTCACTCCTGTCCTAAAATTTCCAACTGCGAGTCAAAAATGATTATATACCTCCAAAATATAGTTTAAATCAATTCACAGTAATTGTAAATCAAAAGGAATTTTGTCTAGACTTTTATACATTATTTTTTTCACCCTTCCGAGCAAAAGAAAAAAAAAATAAGTAGAGACGAAAATTTGTCTCGATTTTAGTTCGGGTAAATAGAAATAACAGATTTGTTAAGTTTCACTAATAACAGAAATTTTTTTTTTTAAATTGTAATACTTTCGGTTTTTTTGTGTATTGAGTTATTTCACTTCCTTGAAACAATTTTTTTGGGGGTAAAAATATGGTGAAAATATGGGTATCATTAAATCGCAATAATTAACTGTTTCTATTTACCACTAAATTTTTCAACTTTGCCAAGGTAGGTGGTCACTTTTTCTAAAAAATATATTCTAATCCTTTTTGCCTAAAAAAAGTGATTTTTAATGAAATCTGATTTCTAAAATAAGTTTTTATAATGAATTTTAATTTCTAAAAAGAGTTTTTCTAATGAGTTTTGATTTCTGAAAAAAGCTTCTCTAAAAAGTTATGATTTCTAATATTTATTTTCCTAAAGTTTGAAAAATTCCATAAATTTTGATAGAAGTTAGAAAATTGGTGAAAAAAACTAAAATTAAAAAACATAAACTATCTCTCATATTTTCTGTTTTTTAATCATAAGGTTATGTTAGTGCTACTTTTTTGTTGATTATAAGTTTCTTTTTACTTTTTGAAAATTATAATTAGTGTTTAATAAATATTTCAGTTCTAATAAATACTTAAATATTAATGATTCACATTAACAGTTTATCGTTTTTTTGTATTTTCATTTCGAAAACTGCAAACATAACCTATAATTTTTTGCTTCTAAGGTCTCTTTCTTCAGATCGCGTCACATTTGTTAATAAAAATTCTATTCTTTAAAAAAAAAATTATTTCCATCATTTTTATAATTATAATTTGTATAATTTCTAATAATTTTTTATTACAATTTTGCAACAGAATTTCAAGTATTTTTTTGAAAGAATTAAAAAATTTTTGTAAACATTATTTTTTAATCACATACCTATTAATTGTTATTAAATTAAAAATTATTATTATTATTATTAATATTATCATTATTTTAATTAGAAATTAAATATTGTTATAGGAAAAGAATTTTTCGAATTTTTTCTTTAATTTAGTTTTCCTTTTTTAATAAAAAATTGTTTAGAAAATAATCTTTATTAGAAGAAAGAAAATTAGAAAATCACCTTCATTACAAAGAAGTTTTTTAGAAATTCACTCTTATTAGAAAAAAGTTTTTTAGTAATTCACCTTCATTAGAAAAAATATTTTTAGAAAATGAAAAATTAGAAAATACGTTTTAGAAAAACTGTACCCCAATCCTTTGCCAAAATTTAGAGGTAAATATTAATAAATTAGAGGTAAATATTAATTATTATTTCTTACAAAATTTAAAGAATAGTATATTGTGCATCAAGTACAGAAAGAAGCTGTTTTCCGACGAGTGCTAAGTTTGCTGCTCCGAGCGAAGCGAGGGCAGCAATTTGCACGAAGTCGGAAAATCTTCTTTCGTACGTGTTGCACACAGTACTTTGTGCAACACCTGTTTACCGAAAAAAGTTATTTTTATACATTTCTAATCAATAAATATAGTTTTATGTTGATTATAGTGTATATTATACTGTTTACAAAAAAGTGTGCAGGAAAGTATACTTTCCTGCACACTTTATCAAAAGTGTGCGGGAAAGTACACTTTCCTGCACACTTTTAAATGTGCAGAAATTTACCACTTTCTGCTGCATTTATGTCAAAGGAAAGTAGCTCTTTTCCAGCAGGGGTTGCACAAAATCAATTTCATGTGTCAAAATGTTAAAAGGTATAAAAAATTACATAAAAATTCTCTCGTATTCTTTCTCATTCTTTCATATGTTTTCTCTCTGTCTATTGGGTCAGAATTCGTGAAATTTTCACAGAAAACAAAAAGTATTTTTTTTTAATTTAAAATGGTGAAAAAACATTTCTATTTGGTCTTAGGAATGTGTCTACCAAAGAACAGAATAAAATATTATTTTTTAAAAAAGTTATTGCAAAATTTATTTTTTTGCAACTTTTTAAACAAAACCATATTTCTCCTAAATGAATGATTTGATTTAAGAAATGAATGAACCAAGCGGGAATATAAAGGGAATAAAAAATACTTTCGTTTAGAATTAGAAAATTTTAAAAAAGTTAATATTTTAATAATTATTTAATAAATTTTTTATAAACAATTCATTTTGTTAAATGTTCTACGCCTTTAAAAATTTTTTTAAAAATATCTACATACACTTAAAACTATAAGAAATCAAAATCCGTTGAGAAAATTTTGGAGCGACAATTATTTTAAAAGTTATAATGGAAATTATATCGAACGGAGATGCGATTTTGATGATTTTCAGAATTAAAACATTATTTTTAACTACGAAATGAGCAAAACACTGTCGAATTAACATTTTTATTCAGTTATATAACCATAAAAATTATCAAAAACTAAGTTCAGTGTTGATTCACTACACCGCGCCAATATAATTTCCATTATAACTTTTAAAATAAGTGTCGCTCCAAAATTTTCTCAACCGATTTTGATTTCTTATAGTTTTAAGTGTATGTAGATATTTTTTTAATTTTTAAAAGGCGCAGAACATTAAAAAAAATTAATTGTTTATAAAAAATTTATTGAATAATTATTAAAATATTAACTTTTTTAAAATTTTCTAATTCTAAACGAAAGTTTTTTTTATTCCCTTTATATTCCCGCTTGGTTCATTCATTTCTTAAATCGGTTCATTCATTTAGGAGAAATATGGTTTTGTTTAAAAAGTTGCAAAAAAATTAATTTTGCAATAACTTTTATAAAAAATAATATTTTTTTCTGTTCTTTGGTGGACACATTCCTAAGACCAAATAGAAATGTTTTTTCACCATTTTGATTTAAAAAAAATACTTTTTGTTTTCTGTGAAAATTTCACGAATTCTGACCCCTTTTTCTAAAAAATATTGTTGAAATTTTTGTTTTGATTTACCCCGAATTTCCAGGTTTCAGGAGTAAATGGAAATAGTCTCCTATTTTTAATTAAAGTTTGCAAAATGAAAAAATAAAAATTGATTTCTGTTGTAGTACTAATAAAAGATAATTAAAAATTTCAATATAAATTTTTAGTTTATTTTTTTCCAACAACGAGACAGAAAAGTGAAAGGTTGTCTTCTTTGATTTTCAATTTTTTATCCAATAGAATGTAGAATTTTACTACTTAAAAGTATCAAATTGCAACAAATTGATATAAAAATATCAAATAAAAAATAAATATCAAAATAAAAAAAATCAAATAAAAAATTAGTCCCCCATTTTTGGTATCAATTTTGATCCAATCTTTGGTGTAAATCTAACACTTTAAAAAAATCTGTGTATTTTGTACTCTAGCCTTGTTACAGAAACTTGAAAAACTGTCTAAAGAAAGACTAAGATCCCGTTTCTTTAATTATTTTCGTTTTTATTGTTATACGACTATACATGCGGATTTTGGGAAAAAAATTATTAATCCCACAAAATAAATTAGAGAATACAGGAAACTAACGGCGATTTTCAGTCAATTGCACAGGTATAGTATCCTTTCAAGGATCATAAAAAAAAAATATTGTCAACAGTGTCGTTTTTCATGTATATCGGCGAATAAAAAAGGCGGGAAGTGAGAGACCGACCGTGAAACACGCATATTTCTTTTTATGAATACTTGTATAGATTATGTTGTATCTTCAAGGTTGATAAATTTGTTATCGTTTTTATCTAATATAGTAAAGAAATAATAAAGAAATAGTAATATTTGAAAATTATGATAATAACAATAATGATAATAATTTTGTTACCATTTTTACCTAACACTAAGGAAATAATAAAGAAGTAGCAATATTTGATAAATAAAGAATAATGACGATGATAATAATTTTTTTTTTAAATAAAATTCTTCTCTGAAACTCAATTATTTTCAACAAAATTTAAACAAAAATTTTTGGCAAAATTTCTGATATTTACAAAATTTTTTCATCAATTCAGTGATAGTCAACATCTACTATTTTAATCAAATTTGTCAAAACAATCCTGTTATGCAAAACATTTACGCAGGAATTCAATTATTTAGAAATTTTTTATAATGTTCTTGGCAATAACTCCACTATTTCCATAAATAATAACATTCTTTTTATGAATTTCAAATATTTCACAAATTAAACATCTGGCAGAATTTTAATTATTTTTAATACAATCTTTATCGAATTGCCCTGAAAATTTTATTATACCTAAAAATTTTATTAAAATTCGTCGAAGGAATTCAATTATTTAAATATTTGTTGAGAAAATTCTTTATGAAAGTTCAATTTTTAGAAACATTCAATTATCTATTTTAGTATTTAATTCGAGTTTTTGTTTCGTAATTCAATTATATTCTAAAGTAAAACAATTTTTTGCAGAAATTCAATTAAATACTGAAGTTTAAAAAAATTTTAGTAAAAAATTTCAATTATCTTCACAAATAATAAAATGTTTTTTAAAAAACAATTCATTTCAAAAATTTTAATAAAATTCTTTTCAAAATTACAATTATTTTTGAATATTTTTGTCAGTTCAGTGATTGTTTATGTCTACTATTTTAATAATTTTTTCCAAAACAATAATTTAAAAAAAAATTAGTAAAACTTTACTCAAACAGTTAATTATTTTCATAAGTAATAATATTCGATTTGGAAATTTTCCATTTTTTAATGAAACTTATCACAGAATTTCAATTATTTTTAGGACATTATTAATCGAATTCTTCGAAAAATTCCATGTTTAAAATTTTTTTCAACTTGTTTGAAAGTATTAAATTGTAAGAAATATTCAATTATTAAATAAATTTCTTATTTTTGTTTTTAAATAATTTAATTTTTGTAGAATATTCGAATAAAAATTTAATTCAGGTTGCTAAAATTAGCCTTAAAAGTTCTAGAGAATAATAATTAATTCTTAAAAATATTAAAGTTTCTCTTCTTTGAAGAAGATTATTTTTGCTCCATTAGATTAAATTTATTTCATTCGCAAGTTTTTCTATTAAAAATCCGCGTTAATTTATTTAAAGTATTTGATTTAATGGTAATTTGGATTAATTTTTTCCAAACAATACACGTAAAAACTAAAAACAAAAGAAAAACTCACATATTTCAAGAAAAAGACTTCGGAGATGAAAAATAAATTTTTTTCACATTTAATTACATTAGGGCACAATTGAAATATGTTTTTTTGGTAAAATATAAAAATCTCACAGCCTCTTTTTTTGTTACCATCGAAATATTCTGTTAAACTCACTTCTACATTTAGTTATTTATTAAAAAGGAAGGCTTCGGAGATACAAGTAATTTAGTTATTTCATAAATTCAGTTGAATTAAATTATTTAATTTTCTTTTTAAAATGATAAAGAAATGCTAAATTTTCACTATGGAAATTGATAATAATTATTAAAGAGTAGATTTTGTGAAATTAATCGAGACATCAAAAATGTTACTTTTAGAAAAATAAACCAATAATTATATTCTTATAAGTTGTTCCATTTCAAAGTGGTTTGAATGTGAAATTTTTGAAAACTTAATTCTTATGAAAAAATAATGATTAAATATTTATTTTAAGAAAAACTATGGATATTTTCGAATAGTTTAAAAATTTCAAAAAATTGTAGATAAATGTAATGGAACATTTTTTTGAGTATCTAATCATTTTTACAGTTAATCAGAATTTTCTTCTTAAAATGAGGGAAAAAGTTAAAATTTTGTCCGAAACTGAGCGAAAAGTCACAATTTTGTCCGAAACTGAGCGAAAAGTCACAAAAAAAAGAAAATTTAGTTTTCGTAGCATAACCCTATAAAAGAAACAAGGACAGTTCCTTGTAGTTGAAATTTATTTTTTATCTCCACCATCGGAAAATAATTTTCCTCTCCCTTAAAAACAATGAAATATCAAAACAAAACAGTGATCTCGCTACCTGAATCTAGACTTCGAACCAGGTGTAACTTTAAAGTTTACGGTGCACGATTCGCAATTATAATGTTCGGAAAGCGTCGGATGTCCGAGATTGGTGTTGCACTGGCGTTTTACAATAAGGAAAACGATGATTGGTTCGCACGAAAGAATATAAAGAATAATAATAAAATAATAATAAGAAGGAGAAAAAAAGGAATCGAGTTTATAAGGGAATAAAAGAAGAGGGAGAGGGAGAGAGGTAGCATCCGTATTTCGAGAGGTTTCAGTGTATATATATATATATATATACCTAAGGTCGTTGGCTAGTTGCTTGGAAATCGAAATAATGAGGCATCGTCTCCTTCGCTATAGTCATTGAATCACGTGCTTCTGTGGTCGCGATCATTTCCCATTATTATTATTATCATCGATCGCCGTGCCTAACCCTGTCGATATTGCGACGACTCGCAATGAACTCGATCGAAATAACTCGACTTTACCAGTGGGGAATAAATTTAGCTCTCATTCTCCTTCTCCTGGAATTTTGTCTCTTCATCATCGCATTTTGATCTCTTCTATTCTATTGTTTTCGCTGTGAAACAATTTTTTTTTTGTTTTCTTTTATTTTATGTGGCAAAATATTTTTAATTCGAAATTTTTATAATAGGTGTGACTTTAAGCATCTTCTATGTTAATAATCGTTATGTTCCGATAATCTGTTTACAAGTTTGAAGTTAGTTGTTGTTTGCTTTTTTGTTTCCCAACTGTTTTAATAATATTGTTCTTTTTAATTTTTTTCAATTTTATTTTTATAAAAAAAATTTTTTTTTTAAACTAATGTCGTAAAAATTATTAAAATTCTTGTTGAGAATCTGAAAATTTATAAAAGTAATTAAATTGTTTAATTTGTTTTAGAGAATTGTAAGTTGTAACATAATTTTCGAAAATAATTAAATGTCTTGAAGGAATTTGCACAAAAAATTTTTTAAATAATTTTTTTTAATCGAAGACATTTATTAAATATTTGAAGAAATGAATGCATTCTGTTAAGAATTTTTATTAAAATAATATTAAAAATAATTTTAAAAAAATAAAAATTTTTTCCCTACTTTTAAATTAATTATCTTTAATAGTTAAATTTACTAACTAAATTAATCAAGAAAAAAAATCTTTTTATAAGTAAAATTTTTTCCCTACTTTTAAATTAATTATCTTTAATAGTTAAATTTACTAACTAAATTAATCAAGAAAAAAATCTTTTTATAAGTAAAATTTTTTCCCTATTTTTAAATTAATTATCTTTAATAGTTAAATTTACTAACTAAATTAATCAAGAAAAAAAATCTTTTTATAAGTAAAATTTTTTCCCTACTTTTAAATTAATTATCTTTAGTAGTTAATCTAAAAATATTTTTTACTATTTTACTATTTAAAAAAATAATTCAGTTTTTCCGAAATATTTTATCATAATTTTTGAAAGTAATTGAATTTAACCTCCGCGCTTAGGAGCGATCAAAATTTTTTTAAATTTTTTCTTGTTTATTTATAACAATTAAGAAAGTATGTACGAGACTACTAAAAAATTCCCAAGCGTTTATTTTGTATATTTGTAAATAAAAATAAAATCATCAGTCTTACAGAAAAATTGTTTTATGACAACAAAAAAATATTATCTTTTAATGTTACAATCAATTTTGTATTTGTTTAAAGTTTAAACAAATAATTGTTGTAATTTACCAACTTTTTACAGAATACACCTAGAAAGTTGCAGTTTTTTCCCTAATTTTGCAATATACTAAACTATATGAATACCGATAACGAATCAAAATTGAATTATTATTTAAACAATTTTTAAACAAATTATTGTTGTTATTTACCAACTTTTTACTGAATACAGCTAAAACATTTATCCTAATTTTGCAATGTACTAAACAATAATTTGTTTAAAAATTGTTTAAGAAATAAATAAATTAATAATAAATAAAAATTCAAACAAAAAATTTAATTAACTTTATAGTTAGATAAAATCAGTGAATATTTAGAGGAATAGAAGATTGTTAGGGTCAGTGAATGAAGACTGAGAGGAATTTATCTATGTCCTTCATCAGCATATAATACGTTTGCAAAAAATAAAATAATACAAGACATTGGCCCTAAACGAACGTGTCGATTATTCAATGACTAAAAGTGAAGATGTATATATGTATACTAAATGATTAATGATTACTCAGTGATTAATTATCTTCCAATCAGGAACGATCATTTTTGGAATTGTCCAAACCTGACCCCCATCTATACATATATACACCACTGACATTAATTAATAATTAAAAAATTGACATTGTCATAAATTAAGAAAAATAAATTGCTAGAAAAATAATACATTTCATTCGAAAAATACTTTAGAAAAAGTAAAAAAAAATACTTAGAGAATTAAAAAATTTAGTGATTTAAATTAATATTTTTTTAGAAATTTTAATATAATTTGTAAAATAGTAATAATAATAATAATAATAGTAATAATAATAATAATAATAATAATAATAATGATAATAATAATAATAATAATAATAATAATAATAATAATAATAATAATAATAATAATAATAATAATAATAATAATAATAATAATAATAATAATAATAATAATAATAATAATAATAATAATAATAATTATAATAATAATAATAATAATAATAATAATAATAATAATAATAATAATAATAATAATAATAATAATAATAATAATAATAATAATAATAATAATAATAATAATAATAATAATAATAATAATAATAATAATAATAATAATAATAATAATAATAATAATAATAATAATAATAATAATAATAATAATAATAATAATAATATTAATAATAATAATAATAATAATAATAATAATAATAATACATAATAATAATAATAATAATAATAATAATAATAATAATAATAATAATAATAATAATAATAATAATAATAATAATAATAATAATAATAATAATAATAATAATAATAAAAATAATAATAATAATAATAATAATAATAATAATAATAATAATAATAATAATAATAATAATAATAATAATAATAATAATAATAATAATAATAGAAAAATAATAATAATAATAATAATAATAATAATAATAATAATAATAATAATAATAATAATAATAATAATAATAATAATAATAATAATAATAATAATAATAATAATAATAATAATAATAATAATAATAATAATAATAATAATAATAATAATAATAATAATAATAATAATAATAATAATAATAATAATAATAATAATAATAATAATAATAATAATAATAATAATAATAATAATAATAATAATAATAATAATAATAATAATTAAACGAAGAATTTATTATAAATATAGAGGAACAATTAAATGATTGTTGGTGGCAGGCAAATAATTTTTCTCCAACGAATGAAAATCTCTCAAAATCGCATCGTTGCTCTACTAAGTGGCCATTTATCGAGAAATTTATATCGGTCGTTAAAGAGTGGAGTGCGAGGGAAAGATGAGGAGAAAATAAATAAATATAGCAGAAGCAACCCTTGCTCTGTGAGGATTCTTTCTTTAACGCGAACTCGTTTATAATCTGCCTGGTGGCTGTTTTTGACTTTAACCGATGCGTATGTGAAGCGTTTTCTTTTTTTTTTCTCAAAAAGAATTTCTGCACACAATTATTTTTTTTTCGAGGTATATTTATCATCACTAGGGTAGTGATAACAAGCGGTAATTTTTACCCCTATTTCGATTTTTTTTAATCGTTAGCACTAAAGAATTTAACCACATTAAAATAATAGTAGTTTAAATGTAGTTTAAATAAATGAATTTTTTTTTATAAAACCTTTTTGTGATTAAAAAAAAGTTGAACTCAAAAACCTGTAAACTACGCTAAAAAGAAAGTTTATAAAATTTTTTTTACATTAACGCCAATGCTATTCAACAGAATTGCTACAGATAAAAATTTAAATTATTTTTATATATTAAAAATATAGCTTTTCCTAAATTTAATTGTTTTACAAAATTGATTTACTTATTTTATTCTAATTTAAAAAAATAAAGCAACATTTTCATTATTTTCAATATCTACTATTTTACTAGTTTCCCTTATTAAAAAAATTTAGATAAAATTTTACACAAACATTTTATAATTTTTAGAAATAATAAAAATTTCACAGAAATTCAATTGTTTACAAATTTTTTATGAATTTCTTCACAACAAATTTAATTACTTCAATTAAATAATAACAAAATAATAGCAGAAATTCAATTCTATTGTAAATATAAAAAAATTGTCTTCCAAATTTCAGTTATTTTTATATACAAATGGTTTTTTAAAAAATTTCCTCAATTAGGGATTTTTAATATTTTTAATATTAGCATTCATTTTATGAATTCCAATTATTTCCTAATAATAATTTTCATTTTAGTAATTTCAATTATTTTCTATAGAAAATATTTGAAATTACTTAAAAAAAATTAATAACCGAAATTCCTAAAATAAAAATTATTCTTATAAGAATAATTTTTATTTTAGGAATTTTGGTTTTTTTATGAATAATAAAATTCTTTGAAAGAATTCCAATTATTTTCATATTAAAAAATATTCTTTTGAAAAAATTTAAATTATTTTAATAGTTACGAAAATTCTGTTAAAAAATTTTAATTATTTATAAACATAATAAAATTCTTCTTTGGGATTTTAATTAATTTTGTAATTAATAAAATTCTTATTCGAAATTCGATGTTTTTCAAAAATTTTTATAAAATTCTTAGCACAATTTCAATTACAAAATTTCAATAACAAAATTTTAATTACAAAATTTCAATTACAATATTTTAATAAATAATAAATAAATAATAATAATAAATTTCACAGGTATTTAATTATTTACAAATTTTTTAACAATGTCTTGATAATAATTTAATTATTGTAGTAAAAAAACTTTTACAGAAATTCAATTTCTTTTAAAAATAATAAAGTCTTTTATGAAATTTCAACAATTTTTTATAAATAACTAAATTCTGTTTAGAAATTTCAGTTACTTTCATAAATGATTGATTTATTTTTAAGAATTTCAATAATTTTCATAAATATTTAAATTTTTAAAAAGTATTTAAATTATTTATATTAGAAGAAACTTCAATTAATTTCAATTTTTCAACAATAAAACCTATAGCAGATCTTTTTTTATTTTTAATACAATTTTAATCGAACTTCACGAAGAAAGTAATTATTCTTAAAAATTTTATTAAAATTCGTCGAAAGAATACAATTATTTTAAAAAATTATAAAATTTTTCAAAGAAATTCAATTTTATTGTAAAATTTAAAACAAATGTCTTTCCAGTTTCAATTATTTTTTATATATAAATGATACAATCCTTTTCTAAAATTCAAATGTTTCGAAAAATTTTGGTAAAATTCTTGGCAAAATTTCAATTATTTTCAAAAAATGTCCTCAATTCAGAAATTTTTAATATTAAATTTTATTTTATGAATTTCAATTATTTTCATAAAAAATAAATTTCTTTTTAGGAATTTCGGTAAATTTCATGAATAATAAAATTCTTTTCAAAAATTTAAATTATTTCCATAAATAATGAAATTATTTTCTTGAATTTCAATTAATTTTGTAAATAATAAATTTTTTTTTCGAAATTTAATGTTTTTCAAAAATTTTCATAAAGTTCTGAGCACAATTTATATTACAAACCTTCAATAATATTATAATAAACAATAAAAATTTCACAGGAATTTATTTATTTACAAATTTTTTAACAATTTCTTGACAATAATTCAATTATTGTAATAATAAAATTTTTACAGAGAATGAATTTTTTGAAGTAATAAAAGTTTTTCCAGGAATTTCAATTATTTTTATAAAAAATAAATTTCTTTTTAGGAATTTCGGTTAATTTCATGAATAATGAAATTCTTTTAAAAAATTTAAATTATTTCCATAAATAATGAAATTATTTTCTTGAATTTCAATTAATTTTGTAAATAATAAATTTTTTTTTCGAAATTTAATGTTTTTCAAAAATTTTCATAAAGTTCTGAGCACAATTTATATTACAAACCTTCAATAATATTATAATAAACAATAAAAATTTCACAGGAATTTATTTATTTACAAATTTTTTAACAATTTCTTGACAATAATTCAATTATTGTAGTAATAAAATTTTTACAGAGAATGAATTTTTTGAAATAATAAAAGTTTTTCCAGGAATTTCAATTATTTTCATAAATAATAAATTTCTTCTTAGGAATTTCGGTTATTTTCATGAATAATATAATTCTTTTAAAAAATTTAAATTATTTCCATAAATAATGAAATTATTTTTTAAAATTTCAATTAATTTGGTAAATAATAAAATTTTTTTCGATAATAAATGTTTTTGAAAATTTTTCATAAAGTTCTAAGCACAATTTATATTACAAACCTTCAATAATATTTTAATAAATAATAAAAATTTTACAGGAATTTATTTATTTACAAATTTTTTAACAATTTCTTGACAATAATTCAATTATTGTAATAATAAAATTTTTACAGAGAATGAATTTTTTGAAGTAATAAAAGTTTTTCCAGGAATTTTAATTATTTTCATAAATAATAAATTTCTTTTTAGGAATTTCGGTTAATTTCATGAATAATAAAATTCTTTTAAAGAATTTAAATTATTTCCATAAATAATGAAATTATTTTCTGGAATTTCAATTAATTTTGTAAATAATAAAATTTTTTTTCGAAATTTAATTTTTTTCAAAAATTTTCATAAAGTTCTGAGCACAATTTATATTACAAACCTTCAATAATATTTTAATAAATAATAAAAATTTCACAGGAATTTATTTATTTACAAATTTTTTAACAATTTCTTGACAATAATTCAATTATTGTAATAATAAAATTTTTACAGAGAATGAATTTTTTGAAGTAATAAAAGTTTTTCCAGGAATTTTAATTATTTTCATAAATAATAAATTTTTTTTAGGAATTTCGGTTAATTTCATGAATAATAAAATTCTTTTAAAGAATTTAAATTATTTCCATAAATAATGAAATTATTTTCTGGAATTTCAATTAATTTTGTAAATAATAAAATTTTTTTTCGAAATTTAATTTTTTTCAAAAATTTACATAAAGTTCTGAGCACAATTTATATTACAAACCTTCAATAATATTTTAATAAATAATAAAAATTTCACAGGAATTTATTTATTTACAAATTTTTTAACAATTTCTTGACAATAATTCAATTATTGTAGTAATAAAATTTTTACAGAGAATGAATTTTTTGAAGTAATAAAAGTTTTTCCAGGAATTTTAATTATTTTCATAAATAATAAATTTTTTTTAGGAATTTCGGTTAATTTCATGAATAATAAAATTCTTTTAAAGAATTTAAATTATTTCCATAAATAATGAAATTATTTTCTGGAATTTCAATTAATTTTGTAAATAATAAAATTTTTTTTCGAAATTTAATTTTTTCAAAAATTTTCATAAAGTTCTAAGCACAATTTATATTACAAACCTTCAATAATATTTTAATAAATAATAAAAATTTCACAGGAATTTATTTATTTACAAATTTTTTAACAATTTCTTGACAATAATTCAATTATTGTAGTAATAAAATTTTTACAGAGAATGAATTTTTTGAAATAATAAAAGTTTTTCCAGGAATTTTAATTATTTTCATAAATAATCAAATTCTGTTTAGAAATTGTAATTATTTTTTATAAATAATAATGTTCCTTTCAGAAATTTTATTTACTTGCATACATAATACAATTCTTATTAGGAATTTCAATTATTATCATAAATAATAAAATTTGTCTGAGAATTGCAATTATTTTTTTTTAAATTTAAACATTAATAATTAAATAAATTTTACTGGAATTCCTCGAAAAATGTAATTATTCTTAAAAATTTGTTAAGAAAATTTTTTGTAAAAATTCAGTTATGAAAATTCAGTTAGGAAGAACATTCAATTATTCCAAAAATTATTATTTTTTGTATTCTAAAAAAACGGGATTCTCTTTGAATTTTCTAATAAAAATTGATTTCCAAAAAAAATTTTTTATTTGAAATGTTAGATAATAATTGAATTTTAAAGCATTACATCGTGAATTTTTAGAAATGATTGAATTTTCAAACGGTTTTAAATTAAAATCTTTGAAAATCAGAATTTTTCATATTTTTAACTAATAGTTTTTTTATCGCTAAAAAATTTTACCTGTAACAACTACAAATTTCACTACATCAGCGAAATTTTTAGTTATTGCAACGAATACTTTCGCTGTTTCAACGAATACTTTTGCTATTTTAGCAAAAGTTATCGCTGTTCCAGTTGAAGGTTTTTTTCCTTGTAGAATTATTTTTTTCGAAAAATTGTTATTGAATTGTTTTTTAAATTATTAGAAGTTTTTTATTTTCTATAATATATGAAGAAAAATTCGTTAATAATCGAAATTGTTAATTTTTTTCCAATATATGAAGAAGAATAAACGAAAAAAAAAGAATTTCTAAATAATCGAAATTATAACTTTTATAATAAAACAGTACAATAAAAAATGAATTTAAATCTATACAGTGCAATAATCAACAGCACATCACGGTAAATCGTTAGGTATTAAAATAACACCAAAATGGATTAAAATAACACTAAATTGGATTATTTTAATCCTTTTTGGTGTTATTTTAATACCTAACGATTTACCCTGATGTTATTAAACCCACAGTATTTTTATTTGTAACCTATTATTTATTGCGACAAACAAATAAATATCATTGATTCAATTGAATTTTTTTTTCAGTGTGATTGAAAAGAATCAAACAAAATAATTTTTTAATATCTGCTTTTCAGATTCGAAATATCGACAAGATCGTTTGGACAATTTAACGCGCGCGCGCGCGCGCTTTGGCCCAATGAATAGGTGAGTCTCAAACAATATTATGCATTTTTATAGTCTCATACTTGAAAGCTCTCTCACGGTTGAAGGAATTCAAGCGGGAGAGAAAATTGTTAAGCCGACTTCAGGCGTCGACAATTGGTTCGTGATCCTAAAGAGCGTAGAACCATCTATTTAGAAGATTGAGGGTCCCCCAAGACAGCAAAGAGAAACAAAACTTGATTCTTCTATGCTACCAATAGAAATTGAGAGCCCCGTTTATGCTTTTCGCACGAAAACTACCAGGTTACAAAGTACTCTTCCCGGAAAGCGTTATAACTGAGCGCGCTACTAAAGAAAATCCACAGAGAGCATTTCTCGAGCGAGGTTCTCAAATTTAGTTGTTTAGAATTTCGATCCCCCGAGATTATCCCTGATGTAAACACAGAGAAAGAGGCGAGAACTTGTCGTTTTCAATACGAATATTATGAATACAACAATTTCTCTTTTCTTTCTGCTATTGCTTTAGTTAGCTGTTTTTATTTTAATGCTATTTTATTTTATTTTTTGATTTTTAAAAATAATTAAATCTTACAAAGAATTCTGTTAAAATTAAAAATAATTTAATGTCCAAGAAGAAACTTATTACTTTTAGCAAACAATTGAATTCTTATGATGTATAAAATAAAATAATAATAAAATATTTGAATTATGCAAAGAATTTTATTAAAATTTTCAAAATTAATTCTTGCCAAGATTTCAATTATTTTCAAAAATATTTCTCAATTCAATGATTTTTCAATATCTAATATTATCATAAAATTCAACGCAAGCATTAAATTATTTTCATAAATAATAAAATTCTTTTCAGAAATTTCAATTAATATCGTAAATAATAAAATATTTCTTCGAAATTTAATGTTTTAGAAAAATTTTGATAAAATTATTAGCACAATTTCAATTACAGGCATTTAATTATATACTTTTAACAATTTATTGGACAATAATTCAATTATTGTAATAATAAAATTTGTACAGAGATTCAATTTTTTTAAATAATAAAATTTCAGTTATTTAAATACAAAAAATAAATCATTTATTAAATAATTAAATATTTCTCAAAAGTTAATTTTCATAAAGAATTTTATTAACAAATGTTAAGGAATTATTGCATTTTTCATGAAATTCGATGAAAATTGTATTAAAAATAATTGAAATTCCTGCAAACAATTCTTTTATTTATGAAAATAATTGAAATTGATGGCAAGAATTTCAATTATTTTTAATACAATTTTCATCGAATTTCTTGAAAAATGCAATAATTCCTTAACATTTGTTGATAAAATTCTTTATGAGAATTTACTTTTGAGAAATATTTAATTATTTTATAAATGATTTTTGTTTTGTATTTAAATACTTGAATCCTTGTAGAATTATAAAACAAAAATTGATTTAAAATATTCAAAATTGATTTCAGTTAAAATTTTCAAAAATAATTAAATCTTAATACGGTTTTAAATTAAAATCTTTGCAAATCTGCATTTAACTAATAATTCTTTAGAATTAATTTTTTTTACAAAAATATAATTGTATTTTTTTTAATTATTTGAAGTTTTTATATTTTCTAATATATATTTAAATTTGTTTAAATGTAGTTTTGTTTGCATTGTAATCTAAAAATTTTTAGAGTATCTTTTTTTGAAACTATATTAAAAATATTAAATTTAACGAAGAATTTTAGATAAAAATTCTAGAAAATAATAATTTAATTTGAAAAGATGAAAATAATTTTAAAGAAGTTATAGTAACTATATTCTCATAATATAAAATAGTGATTTTATCAATAGCTCAATTTTAATTATTATAAAACACGAAGAAAGCAATAACTTCGAGTTGAAATCTCGAATTGATCTATTTCTTCATGTTCCATAATAATAATTCTTATAAGTTATTAAATTTCAAAAGGTTTCAGTTTGAAATTTTTGAAAATCTTAATTACTATGGGAAAATAATAGTAATTAAATATTTATTTAAGAAGGAAGATATTGCTTCTGAGAAATTAAATTATTTGAAGTTACTACAATTAAATAAATTTGGAAATAAATCTAATAGAATAGTTTCTAGTTCTAATAGAACTAGAAACTCGCGCGTTTGAAGGGGACTAAAATTTTTGACAACCATTGCTTTCAGCGATCTTACGGCAAAGTTGGCTTATCAAAATTTAAGATCAACGATTGTGTGCCCTCTCTCGCATCATCTTCTGGTTGGCAGAGGCAAATAATCTCGCGCCATTCCTCGTTTTCTATTTCTTCACTCCCAATGAAGTGAGGTTATCTCTCATCTTTTTGGTTCCGCATAGTCTCATTCCCTTTCGCTCATACAATACATACAAACAAGCTTACATTCTTATGCACACAAAACGTATTTACAAACTTTTATACATAAATAAAAACCTATAAAAAATTTTTTAAAATTATGAAAATAGAAAAAATAAAAAATAAATATAACAAATATATTTTATGTCTCGATTAATTATTCAAAACCTACTCTTTAATAATTCTTATCAATTTCCATTGTGAAAATTTAGCACTTATTTATCATTTTTAACAGAAAATTAAATAATGTTATTCAACTTAATTTACGTAATAACTAAATTACAATAAAATAAAAAAAATAAAAAATAAAATAAAACAATAAAATAAAATACAATAAAATAAAATTTTCATGGTTTTTTCAAATTCTCAGAAATTTTTTAAAAATAGTGTCAGAAAGTAAAATGTTTTTTCTATCATTATGCGCATTTTACAAATTTTTAGAGCTTACTTTTATTTTTGATAAAAATGTTTAAACTTTATCTTCAGTTTTAGGTTAAAATTACTTTACAATAATTACTGATATTTTATACATTAAAAATATCTTCAACAAAATTTTAATGCACATTAAAATAAAGCTGAGAATCTGACGTTTAATTTTTCTTTATTTTATCTATAAAAAAGAGAAAAATTATTCCTGTTATAAATAATCGAAATTTATATTTTGCTTCGAGTAAAAATTCAATTTCATCTCCGAAGCCTTCTTTTTTAATGAATAACTGAATGTAGAAGTAAATTTAATAGAATATTTCGATAGTAATATAAAATGAGACTGTGCGATTTTTATATTTTACCAAAAAAACATATTTTAATTGTTCCCTAATGTAAATAAATGTGAAAAATTTAATTTTTCAACTTCGAAGACTTTTCCTTCAATTATGCGAGTTTTTTCTTACTTGAGTATAAAATTAAGTAGTTTTAATAGAAAAAACCATGTAATTAAAAAAAAATAAATTGAAAAATTGAAGTTTAAAGGTGTCACTTTTAGAAGAATCACCGTGTATTATAAAGCATCAATATGTTAATCACTCTAAAAGATCATCATCATCATTCTTATTTTATATTACTAAAATATTGTTACGTTAAATTCTCCAAAATTATTAAATTACATTCATCATTTGAATTTAATTATTATTTTCTAGAACTTTTAAGGCTAATTTTAGCAACCTCAATTCAATTTTAATTAGAGAATTCTACAAAGCTTCAATTATTTAAAAACAAAAATGAAAAATTTATTTAATAATTCACTGAGAAAACATTATATTACATTTAAATAGAAAAATAATTTTAAGTGATTTTGTTTAATTAAAATTAGTTTGTAAGCTTAATTCTATTATATAGAAAGTATCTACTACTTTGATTCAAAAATATTATTTGTTTTGGATCATTATATTTAATTCAAACATATTTTCTGTTATGATTAAAACAAAAAATATGTTTAAAAATTTTATGTTTGATTCAAACTTAAAAGTGAATTATAGATAATTTAAAATCAATAACTTTGAACTAAATATATTATTTCTTCAAATAAACCAAAAAATATGTTTCAAATAAACTTTAATAAGTTTGGACTGTATAGCAAAAATATTTTAAGTTTGATTTAAACAAAACAGGTTTGAATCAAATATATCGTTTTCTCAGTGTTGAATGTTTCTTACAATGTAATTGTTTTAGACAAATTTATTAAAATTTTAAGCAAACAATTTTTCGAAAAATTCGATTAAATGTGTTTAAAAAATAATTGAAATTCTATGACGAGTTTCATTAAAAATGAAAAATTTCCAAAAAGAATTTTATTATTTATGAAAATAAATGAAATCCTGCTAAGAAATTTATAAGAAAAATACAAATTTTTAAAAATCATTATTTTGTAAAAAAAATATTGTTTCTTTAAATTTTCCAAAATTATATTTATCATTTCAATTTAATTATTATTCTCCAGAGCTTTTAATCAAAAATCTTCTTTAATTCAATTATTTTAAATAATTTTCAAAAAAAAAATTTTTTTGATGAAAATTCTTTCTAAAAATTCACGCCTTAATGATTTTCAAATACAAATTATCGACTCATTATTTACAATTTTAACAGAAAGTCATTTCTAAATCGATTTTTATTTAAAAATTCAACAAGAATTCAATTATTAAAAACAAACATGAAAAATTTATTGAATAATTGAATGTGTCTTAAATTTTTAAAATTTAACGTTTTTCGGACAAATTTATTAAAATTTTAAGAATAATTAAATTTTTCGAAGAATTCGATTGCAAGTGTATTGAAAATAATTAAAATTCTACGATGAGTTTCATTATGAAAAAAATAGAAAATTATTAAAAAGAATTATATTATTTACAAACGTAGTTGAATTGCTGCGAAGAATTTTATTAAAAAAATTGCTAATAAATGAATTTCTGTGAAATTTTTCATATTTGTGGAAATAATTAAATGTTTTAGTAAAGTTTTAACAATTTTTTTTAAAATTATTGTTTTGGAAAATATTATTAAAATAGAAGACATTAAAAATCACTGAACTGATAAAAATATTTTTAAAAATAGTTGTAAGTTTTGTAAAGAATTTTATTTAAATATTTTCAATTAATTGATTATTGTTAATACCTAGTTATTGAAAAAGTTCTTTCAAAAATTTACAAATCCATAAGTTTACGGTTAAATTTTGCGAAATTTCAATTATTCGAAAATTCTTCAATTAAATATATAGTTTAAAAAATACAAACATCAAATAATTTTTTTTTAAATTGAACTAAACTTATTAGAAAAAATTAATTTAACAGAATTGTTGAAATTTCTGAGCGCAATTCGATTAGTTATGAAAATAATTGAACTTCCTGAAAAGAATTTTATTATTTATGAAAATAATTGCAATACTTTAAAAGAAATTTATTTTTTATGATAATAATTGCAATACTTTATAAGAAATTTATTTTTTATGATATTAATTGAAATACTTTAAAAGAATTTTATTATTTACAAACGTAGTTGAATTACTGCGAAGAAATTTACAAAAAAAATTGTAAATAAATGAATTTCTGTGAAATTTTCCACATTTATGAAAATAATTAAATGTTTTAGTAAAGTTTTATCAATTTTTTTTTAAAAATTATTCTTTTGGAAAATATTATTAAAATAGAAGACATTAAAAAACACTGAATTGATAAAAATATTTAAAATAAATAATTGTAAATTTTGCAAGGATTTTAATAAAATTTTTGAAATTAATCGTTTTTTGAAAAACATTTTATTACTTATGAAGATAATTAAAATTTTTGACTGTAATGTATTTAAACATTAGTATATAATTAAATTTCTGCAAATAATAATTATATTACTCTAGAATATAATATTGAATTACAAAATAAAAACTTCAATTAAATACTAAATTCAATAATTAAAAGTTTCTAAAAACTGAATTTATAAAAATTTAATTTTCATAATGAATTGCGTTAAAAAATTTTTTAAGTAATTGAATTCCTTCGACGAATTTTAATAAAATTTCTAAAATTAATCTAGTGGAGCAACAATAAGCTTCTTGAAAGCAGAAAAACTTTAATATTTTTAAGAATTAATTTTGCGCAAACTAAAAATTTTACTTTTGAGTATGAAATTAAGTAGTTTTAATAGAAAAAACCGTATAATTAAAAAAATGGAAAAATTTATGTTTAAAAGTGTCACTTTTAGAAGAAGCACCAATATTTATTTGTGTGTATTGTATGAAATCCGCCACTTCTTTTGCACGAGAGACGTGCGAGTTTACTCTCTAAATCTGAATTAGTAGAATTCTACTAAGAATTAGTAAAATTTTATTAATTTTTAGTAGTTTTCATGAACGACTTTTCACCTTTTTAATTAGTAGAATATTACTAATTTTTAGTAAAATTCTACTAATGTTTTAGTAGAATTCTACTAATTGAAAGTCACTTTTTCACTAAATGAATTAGTGAAACTGTTTTATCGACTATTAATAAAACAGTTCTACTAATTGTTGGTAGAATTCTACTAATCAATTAGTAACGCTCTACTAACAATTAGTAAAATTTTACTAATTGTTAGTAGAATTATTACTAAATCATTTAGTGGACGACTTTTCACCATTTCATTAGTAACTTTCTACTAATTCAGATTTAGAGAGTTCACTC
The DNA here is from genome assembly GCA_032873175.1 of Leptopilina drosophilae. NCBI lineage: Eukaryota > Metazoa > Arthropoda > Insecta > Hymenoptera > Figitidae > Leptopilina > Leptopilina drosophilae. The sequence goes on from CM065479.1 coordinate 53,294,971, forward strand.
GATCTTCTTTTATTCGCCATTCTTTCAAAATCACTCGACACACGATGATGATGATGATCATCATCATCATCATCATCTTGTGGAAGATGCTGACGAACCTCAAAGTTTAAAAGGAGAAAAAAATCTTAAATGCCTCAGTATTGTTGCCCCTAGTTAGCGTTGGCCCCAAGGAGACCGCCCACGGGCGAGAACTCTGCCTCGCAAAACGGGCGTACCTTCATGATTCATTTTTATTTCCTCGAAAGTTTTTTTGATTGATCGGAAATTAGAGACTAAATACCACCCGAGGCCACGACACGTCCGAATGAAGATCGTAATCGCCACCCGGATTCCTTACACGGTTTTCGTGAAATCAACTCCTCCCTTTCCTTCTTCCTCTTTGGTTTTCTTTTTCTGTTTTTGTTTTTTCATTTCTCTTAATTTTTCATTCTTCCGTTTAAAACCGCAACCGATCTGCTCAAGAAGAAGAAGAAGAAGAAGAAGAAGAAGGAAAGGGACCTTTTACACAGTGCTGCGAATGTTGCGGGCGGTGCGTTTAAGTCTCGATTACCCATAAATCAGTGGATATATAGAGTTAAGGTCAGACCTCAAAACTTTGCCGGGGCAATTCTGACATTCTTGAGAAGGAGGAAGAAGTGGAAGAAGAAGAAGTGATTTTCTTGGTGGCGTTTGAATGAAGGCGACCTTGATTTTTTTTTAAATTGAATTGATTTAATTGATGGGTAGATATGGTTTCTAAAAATAATTGGGGTTGCAGTCGTTCTTTTATGTAACAGTAACGAACTATTTTAAGAAGGGATTTTTTTGTTTCTTTCCTTTTAATTATGTTGGCGCCTTTTTCGACTAGGCTGCTTTGATTGGTTCCACTAATCAATTAGAAAAAAATTCGAATTTTACTCCCCGTTCAATTATATACTGATTGTTAGAAAAAAAGAGACAAAATAGAAATGAGCCAAATGAAACTATACTATATCATGAAAAATGTTATTTTTTGTAAAAGTGATTAAATTATTGTGACGAATTATTTGAATTTTGTTAAATAATTGATTTTTTTCGAAATGTTTTCGACAAAAATTTTATTATTAATGATGAGTTTTGAAAGAATTTCAAATATTTTTTGTAAATAATTGAATTTTTTTTTTAAATTTGACTATAGATTTTGAGAATTGTTTTTTGACTTCGAATATTAGAAAATTCAAAGTAGCTGAAATTATCAAATAAAGAACAATTCCTGTAGAATTGTATTAAGAATAATTGAAATCCTGCGATGAATTTTATTATTTATAAAAATAATTGAATTTTGCAAAGAATTTCATTAAATGCCTCAAAAACGAAATAAATGAGTTTTGAAGAAAAATTTTATTACTTTTTAAAAATGATTGAATTTTTGTAATAAATATTGTTATTTATAAAAGTAATTGGATTCTGTAATAAATTATGTTATAATGACTTAAAACAGTTGAATTTTCGTGAATTTGACTAAAATCAATTAATTATAAAATAATTGAATTCTTTCAAAGATTTATTCATGTAAATAATACATGATTAAAATATTTCAAAAAAATTTAACTAAACTTGTATTTATAAAATAATTGATTACTTTCGATTAATTTTATTAAAATATTTTTAAATAATTGAATTCTTCCAAACGATTTTATAACATTTTTTTTAATATTGTTATTCTTAATTATAAAAATAGTTGAATTCTGCAAAGAATTTTATTAAAATACCTCAAAACAGTTGAACTTTCGCGAATTTAACGAAAATCAATTATTCGTAAAATAATTTATTTCTTTCGAACAATTTTATTAAAATATTTTTAAAAAAATGAATTCCTGTAGAAGTTCCATTATTTTTGTAAAAAGTTGATATTTTTAAGAATTCAAATTAAATTTAGAATAATTAAACTTTTTGAATAATTTCTGTAAAAATGTATTAAAAATATTTGAAATATTGCGATGAATTTTATTATTTATGATAATAATTAAATAAATGCAAAGAATTTTATTATTTATGATAATAATTAAATAAATGCAAAGAATTTTATTGAAATTTTCAAAAATAATGGAACTCCTGTAAAGAATTTGATTATTTAGAAAATTAATTGGCATAAATGAATTTTTTTAAAGAATTCTTTATGTAAACAATTGAATTTTTCTGGTGGAATGTTATTAAAATCTAAAAGAATAATTTAAATATTGTAATAAAAATTAACTAAAATTGTATTTTTAAAATAATTAATTACTTTCGAACAATTTTATAAAAATATTTTTAAATAATAATTGAATTTCCAATAAAAAATTTATTGTTTTTAGAAATAATTGAATTTTTGTAGTGGATATTGTTTTTTATAAAAATAATTGAATTTCTTAAAGAATTTTATAAAAATGCCTCAAAACAGATGAATTTTCAGGAATAATTTTCCTATTTATTGAAACAAATAAATTCTTCTAAAGAATAATTTATGCAAATGATTGAATTTTTTTGCTAGAATGTTATTAAAATTCTTAAAACTAATTTAAATATTTTAATAAAATTTAACTAAAATTGTACTTTTAAAATTATTGATTTCTTTCGAATAATTTTATTTAAATATTTTTAAATAATTGAATTTTTGTGAATTTAACTAAAATCAATTATTTATGAAATAATTGATTTCTTTCAAAGAATTTTATTAAAATATTTAAAAATAATTAAATTCCTGTCAAAATTCTTCTATTTTTTTAAATAATTGATATTTTCAAGAATTGAAATTAAATTAAGAATAATTACACTTTTTTAGCAATTCCTGTAAAATTGTATTAAAAATAATTGAAATCGTGCGATGAATTTTATTATTTATGAAAATAAATGAATTTTGCAAAAAAAATTTTAAAATAAGTCAAAAACTAAATAATAAAATTTCCGGGACTAATTTTGTTATTAATTGACATAATTCAATTTTTTCAAAGATTTATTTATGTAAATAATTGAATTCTTTGGAAGAATGAAGGTAAAATCTAAAATAATAATTAAAATATTTCAAAAAAATTTAACTAAAATTGTATTTATAAAATAATTGATTACTTTCGATTAATTTTATTAAAATATTTTAAAATAATTGAATTTCTAAGAAAAAATTTATTACTTTCCAAAATAATTGAATTTTTGTAGTGAATATTGTTATTTGTCAAAATAATTGAAATCTGCAAAGAATTTTATTAAAATCCCTTAAAACAGTTGAATTTTCACGAATTTAACTAAAATCAATTATTTACAAAATAATTTCTTTCCTTCGAACAGTTTTATTAAAATATTTTTTGGCAGAATGTTATTAAAATCTAAAAGAATAATTTAAATATTTTAATAAAATTTAACTAAAATTGTATTTATAAAATAATTGATTACTTTCGAACAATTTCATTAAAATATTTTTAAATAATAATTGAATTTCCAATACAAAATTTATTTTTTTTTTTAAATAATTGAATTTTTGTAGTGAATATTGTTTTTTATAAAAAATAATTGAATTTTTAAAATAATTTTATTAAAATGCCTCAAAACAGTTGAATTTTTTGGAATAATTTTCCTATTTATTGACACAAATAAATTCTTCCAAAGAATTATTTATGTAAATATTTGAATTTTTTGGCAGAATGTTATTAAAATCTAAAACAATAATGGAAATATTTCAATAAAATTTAACTAAAATTGTATTTATAAAATAATTGATTACTTTCTATTAATTTTATTAAAATATTTTAAAATAATTGAATTCTTGCAAACAATTTTACAAGTTTTTTTTTTAAAAAATTGAATTTCCAAGAAAAAATGTATTACTTTTAAAATTCCCTGAGAAGAATTTTGATTATTTATGAAAATAATTGAATTATTGCGATAACTGTTAGTCAAATGTTTAAAAAGAATTGAACTTCTGTGAAAAATTTTGCTATTAATTTTTCTTCTGCAAACTTTATTTTTCATTTTTCGATTAATTAATTTAACCTTCGCGCTACCGGCTGGCCACACGGTGTGGCCAAGTGATACATAATGTTTTATATCTGCTCGAATTTTGTATCAATCGAATCGCCATTTTAACTCACTGAACCAAATTTTATCTACTTTCGAAAAAAACAAAAATAAATTTTTTTCTTACATTTCTTCTTGTTTATTTATAACAATTCAAAAAGTATGTACAAGAATACTGAAAATTGACCGGGTGTTTTTTTTCGTATACTGCAAAAAAATAAAAATAAATCCATTAAACTTGAACAGTAAAATTGTTTTATATCAATAAATACAATATATTTTGATATTACAATACATTTTTTATTTGTTTAAACAAATTATTGTTGTTATTTTCCAACTTTTTCCAGAATGCACCTAGAAAGTTCGGGGTTTTTCCTAATTTTGCAATTTATTAAATCTTATATGATTGTAGATAAAGAATAAAAGTTAAATAAAAATTGAACTATTGTTTAAACAATTTTTAAACAAATTATTGTTGTTACTTAGCAACTTTTTCCAGAATGCACCTAGAAAGTTCGGGTTTTTTCCTAATTTTGCAATTTACTAAATCTTATATGACTACAAATAAGGAATAAAAATTTTATTATTATTTAAACAATTTTTAAACAAATTATTGTTGTTATTTACCAACTTTTCGCAGAATGCACCTAGAAAGTTCGGGGTTTTTCCTAATTTTGCAATTTACTAAATCTTATATGACTACAAATAAAGAATAAAAATTTGATTATTATTTAAACAATTTTTAAACAAATTATTGTTGTTATTTACCAACTTTTTCCAGTATGCACCTAGAAAGTTGCAGTTTTTTTCTATTTTTGCAATTTACTAAATCTTATATGATTGCAGATAAAGAATAAAAATTTGATTATTATTTAAACAATTTTTAAACAAATTATTGTTGTTATTTACCAACTTTTTCCAGAATGCACATAGAAAGTTGCAGTTTTTTTCTAATTTTGCAATTTACTAAATCATATATGACTACAAATAAAGAATAAAAATTTGATTATTATTTAAACAATTTTTAAACAAATTATTGTTGTTATTTACCAACTTTTCGCAGAATGCACCTAGAAAGTTCGGGGTTTTTCCTAATTTTGCAATTTACTAAATCTTATATGACTACAAATAAAGAATAAAAATTTGATTATTATTTAAACAATTTTTAAACAAATTGTTATTTACAATGTTTTCACTGTAATTTAATAAATTAATACAGTGTTTTCAAATTTTTGAAAAGTATTACACATGATCAAGTTGCGCATAATACAACTGTGCAAATGAACATTTAATGTTATAGATAGGAAAATTTATAAAAATTGTTAACAATATTTATTTGTATAACAATAAATTTTATCATTTTGGCTTATAATTGATGGTTACGTCATATTCATTACAAAACAATTGCAAGTAGTATCGTGAACACTCCTAGTCTATATCATTGAACTCGAAAGAAGTTACTATACAGTATCGTGATCGTTATAAGTGGCGGTAGATAGCAACGCGATTTTTAATAAATGTGACAAGTTGTGCATCAAGAAACATTATGAGTGATCGAAAACAAGTGGAATATCTTTCTGCAGCAGCTGTTTCTAGGTAAGTATATATATACGTGTTTTAACACGTCACGACACGAATTTTCGTGTTTTATATATATATATATATATATATATATTTTTTGACACGTTTTGACACGTCACGACACGAATTTTCGTGTTTTATATATATTCATATACGAATGTTCGTGTTTTATTTATATATATAACACGAAAATTCGTGTCGTGACGTGTCAAAACACGTATATATACGAATTATCAAGCGAATTTAGTGTCGTTCTTTGACACGATACGAATTAACAAGTGAACTTTGTGTAGAGTCAAGACCCGACACGAACTACTAAGTGTTCGTTGTGTGGTGTCAAGACACGACACGAATTTTTCTTGAAAGATATATATATATATATATATATATCTTCCCGGTTTCAGGTTGAACGTATTCAAGGATCATACTCAATTTCAAAAATTGGATTTAAATTTTCGCTTTTGTTTTTAAATATGATCACAGAAAACATTCTACCGGAATCAGAGAATTGACTGTTTTTGTGTATTCCAAGATAATCCTATAACAATAATAATTTTGGTTAAAGGCTATCGCAAGCAGAGAGGCAGGCATTTTTTCGAAATGTTGTGAATGACGATTCGGATTCAGATGATACACTGATATATGAAGATGCTCAGAATAGTAGTGATGACAACCATTCGTCTGACAATGCTTATAGTGATTCGGATGCAGAAACAGAGCAAATGGAAGTGGAAATAAATGAAGAAAGCGATTCTGACGAAGATTATAGTGAAGACGATGATGACACTCCAGACGCCTCTGCAAATGGTGAGTTTTATGAAACGAAAGACGGTGTGAAATGGTTCAAAAATCCTCCTCGAATGAATCGTCATGGAGGGCAAAATATAATTCGAGAAAATCGTTTCATAGGTCCGAATCCTATAACGAAAAATCTGTCTAAAGTTGATATATTTCATTGCATATTTTCTTCACCTGTTAGAGAAATTATATTGAAATATTCTAATGAAAAAGCTGAAACTGTGTATGCTAATTGGAACACTCAAAATCCTGATAAGCAGCCGCGCATTTGGAAGTCCATTACTGATGTCGAATTATCAGCTTTTTTTGGGATATTGTTGATAATGGGATGCCATCAATCAAACAAAGAGTCAGTAAAAGTGCTGTGGAAAAAACATGCATACCCGATTTACCGCGCAACTATGTCACGAACCAGATTCGAAGATATCCTTCGATTTTTACGCTTTGACTCTGCCAGTACCAGAGCTGTTCGTCGAGAAACCGACAAGGCTGCGCCTATAAGAGAAGTTTTCGAAAAAGTAGTTTCCAATTTAGAAAATCATTACCTACCTCATGAATGTATTACAGTGGATGAGCAGTTATACGGTTTCAGAGGTCGTACTCCTTTTACCCAGTACATACCATCAAAACCCGCAAAGTACGGCATAAAAATTTGGTGGGCCTGTGATTCCAAGACTTTTTATCCATTGCGTGGACAATTGTATGTAGGAAAGGTGAACAACGTAAGAGACGTGAATCAAGGAGAACGCGTTGTAAAAGATTTAGTTGGAGTATATAAAGGGTCAGGGAGAAATGTTACAACCGACAACTTTTTTACGTCACTTCAACTGGCCAAGGATCTTCTTACGTGGAAGTTGTCAATCGTTGGCACTTTGAAAAAAAATAAAAGGTATATACCCAATGAATTCAAGCCATCATCCACCAGAGATTTGAAATCCAGCCTATTTGGCTTCTATGAAAAAGTGACACTTTGCTCTTACGTTCCATCTAAGAAGAAATCAGTAGTTTTGTTATCCACAATGCATCAAGATAACGCTACATCCGGCGCGGAAAAAAAACCAGAAATTATTTTGTACTACAACGCGACGAAGGGCGGCGTTGATACAATGGACAAAATGTTATCACAATATTCGTCTAAAAGACCAACATTGCGCTGGCCGATGACGATGTTCTACAATCTCTTGGACTTGGCAGCCCTTGCTGCATTCATCATTTTCAAAGAAAATAATTCTATAACTTCCGTAAAAAATTCACAAAGAAAAAATTTTATCGAGAGCTTGAGTGAAGATCTTTGTCGTCCAATGATTATGGAAAGATCTAAAAATCCAAACATTGTAAAGCAACTTCAAGTGAAAACAGCAATTGAGTGTCTTTTAGGTATATGGTTTGTAATATTTTATATGAAAAAAAAATTTATTAATTTGAAATAATTTAACTTTAAATTTGTACTACAGGAGAACCAGTTGCAAACACTTCGACGAGATCTGAAGCTAATAACATCGCAGAGCAAGATAAAAACAGCCACAATACACACAAGGGCAAGTGCTATGTGTGTATCACACAGAAGAAAAGAAGGAGTACACGGAATATTTGCATGAAGTGCAAGAAACCTATTTGTGCAGTACACAGTATTAAACTTTTCCAAACTACGTGTGAAAATTGCTGAACGTAACTTAAGTAAAAAATGAAAAATATTTATTTCTTATAAAAAACAAAATTATTTAAATACTCATTAATGTAAGAATAAAAAATAAAAGATACTTTTTTAACAAACTACAAAAATGTCTAAATTAGAAAAAAACTGCAGCTTTCTAGGTGCATTCTGGAAAAAGTTGCTAAGTAACAACAATAATTTGTTTAAAAATTGTTTAAACAATAGTTCAATTTTTATTCTTTATCTGTAATCATATATGATTTAGTAAATTGCAAAATTAGAAAAAAACTGCAACTTTCTATGTGCATTCTGGAAAAAGTTGGTAAATAACAACAATAATTTGTTTAAAAATTGTTTAAATAATAATCAAATTTTTATTCTTTATTTGTAGTCATATATGATTTAGTAAATTGCAAAATTAGAAAAAAACTGCAACTTTCTATGTGCTTTCTGGAAAAAGTTGGTAAATAACAACAATAATTTGTTTAAAAATTGTTTAAATAATAATCAAATTTTTATTCTTTATCTGCAATCATATAAGATTTAGTAAATTGCAAAAATAGAAAAAAACTGCAACTTTCTAGGTGCATACTGGAAAAAGTTGGTAAATAACAACAATAATTTGTTTAAAAATTGTTTAAATAATAATCAAATTTTTATTCTTTATTTGTAGTCATATAAGATTTAGTAAATTGCAAAATTAGGAAAAACCCCGAACTTTCTAGGTGCATTCTGCGAAAAGTTGGTAAATAACAACAATAATTTGTTTAAAAATTGTTTAAATAATAATAAAATTTTTATTCCTTATTTGTAGTCATATAAGATTTAGTAAATTGCAAAATTAGGAAAAAACCCGAACTTTCTAGGTGCATTCTGGAAAAAGTTGCTAAGTAACAACAATAATTTGTTTAAAAATTGTTTAAACAATAGTTCAATTTTTATTTAACTTTTATTCTTTATCTACAATCATATAAGATTTAATAAATTGCAAAATTAGGAAAAACCCCGAACTTTCTAGGTGCATTCTGGAAAAAGTTGGTAAATAACAACAATAATTTGTTTAAATAATTTTTTAATAATACTTATGACTCGTTTCAGTAAATATTGCAATATTCATAAAACATTATTAAAATACAGTATTTGTATTAGCACATAATTATATACAAAAAGTTTGATGAATTTTAATCGTTTTGGGAACATAAAAGTAAAATAGCGTTTGGCCACACCGTGTGGCCAGCCGGTAGCCCGCGTATACAAAAATCTTTGGTAGCGCGAAGGTTAAAAAAATATTAATAATAATTGGAAATTTTTCGATTAATTTTATTATTTATAAAAATAATTGAATTCTTGCTTAGAATATTATCAAACATTTTTAAACAAATTGATTTTTTATGAGTAATATTGTTAGTGGATGAAATTAAATTATAGTGAAGAATCGTATTAAAATTTTGTTCAGTAAGTGATTTTTTCTAAATGTTTTTGAAAAATCTGTTATAAATTAATTGAATTACTGTGAAAATTTTATTATTAATAAAAATAATTAAATTTGGAATAAATTTTATCAATTTTTTTCTTTAAATAACTGAATTCTTTTGCGAAATTTTATGAAAATATTAAAAATAACTGAATTTCGAATATTTTTTGTAAATAATTAAAACGTTATAAAGAATTTGATTGTAAGTTTTGCGAAAGTTTTTTGTTTTTTATTATTATTGAATTTAAAATAGTGGAAATTTAAAAAAAAAAAAAACAGAAATGGCTTTTTGTGGCTGAAATTGAAAAAAGTACCCAAATAGTAGCATAACGTAAGAAAGTATCAAATATTAGGTGTTAGTAGATGAATGCAAAGCCAGTGAAATATGAAATAAAAATAAAAAAAACAAGAACTTAAATAAAACATGAAGTAAAAATGAATAAAGAGAGAAAATGAAGTGAAAAGAAAAAACGTCTTGAGTAAAAGAAACTAAATGAATAAGTTTATCAAGAAATCCGTCACACACATATTAAATATATTGAATAATCGTGATGATTTTTGGAAAATTTCAATTTAAAGTTTGTTTATAAATTGCTGCAGAATTCTTTTGAATGATGCCACTATATACACTCACACACACAAGCGGTGCTATTGTAGCAATATTCAATTGAAATATCCAATGATTAGTCGTGATTACATTAAGCTCGTACGTCATCGTGATTGGAAACCCAGCATGAATCGTTAACTTTGTGACACCTTATTGATTAAAGCCCGACAGTTGAATAGGTAGAGAAGACGGTTCGACGAATGAATCAACTGTATGTATATACACGTATACAAACATACATTTACACACACTTATCGACAAAAGCATGTTTTGCAACAAAAACTGCTGGAACTGTATTTTATATATATATTATATATTGATCTGGAAATTATCAAACAAACTGATGAATCGATGCACTTTCTAATATATGTGAGTCACTTTGGTAGTTAATCATAATTTTCCTGCGTCTCTGTATACGTACATATATACATAATGTGTTAATCGAAATGATTTGTCTTTTGTATTTATATGTCATACATGTGCTGATGCAATGGATTTGATGTTAATTATTTACTTCCTCATTTCTTATTTCTTAAGCAGGACTTTGAAAGGGAAGTTGGTGAAATTTTTCATCAGATGTGATTTCTTTCTGAGAATTGTTATTTTCAAATATGTTTTCAAACTGATTAAATGTTCAATCACTAATTTCTTTAATTTGAAAATTATTCGAAAATATAAATAATTTTTCATATGTAAGCTGTAAGTAATAGTTTCCTATCAAGTCAATTTGAAGTCAAGTCAATGAAATTTACTTGATAGGAAACTATTACTTACACCTTACATATGATATATTCAGCCACAAGTCGAAACTAAAAAACTACATCTAATTATAATTATAAATAGTTTTTATTTCAAATAAATATTTGATCATTAGTGACGCGATCTTAAGCAAGGAACCTTAGAAGCAAACAATTGTAGGTTATGTTTGTAATTTTTGAACTAAAAACACGAAAAGAGTATCGACTGACAATATAAATCATTAATGTTTAGGTTTTTAGTAGAACTAAAATTTTTAATAAATACTGATTATAATTTACAGTAATAAAAAAGGAACTTTTAATTAATAAAAAAGTAACACTAACATACTTTTAAAATGATTTGCTTCTAAGGTCCCTTTCTTCAGATCGCTTTACATTATTATTTATCTAGTACGATTGTCAAAAATAATTGTTTTCTAAACAATATTGATTCTTTAATTATTTCAAAATTAGATTCATCATTTCAATTTAATTATTATTCTCTAGAACTTTTAATCAAAATTGTTCATTAACTTAATTATTTTAAATAATTAAAAAAAATTTTTTTTGATGATTTTCAATTCCATTTGTTTACGATTTAATTTTACGACGATTCGATTATTCGAAAATTCAATAATTAAATTAAATACATACCTATATATTCAAATATACAAACTTCAAATAATCTAAAAAAATTCAATTAAACTTTTGCTAAAAAAATTAATTCTACAGAATTCGCAGTTAAAAATATAAAAAATTCAGACTTTCAAAGATTTTAATTTAAAACCTTTTCAAAATTCAATTTTTTTTTTAAAATTCACGCCTTAATGCTTTTAATATTCAAAATATCTACTCATTATTTACGATTTTAACAGAAATTTATTTTTAAAACAATTTTTATTTAAGAATTCAACGAAAATGCTATTATTTAAAACAAAAATAAATAATTTATTGAAAAATTAAATGTTTCTTAAAATTTAATTTTTTCAGACAAAGTTATTAAAGTTTTAAGAATAATTAAATTTTTCGAAAAATCCAATTCAAAGTGTATTAAAAAGAATTGAATTACTGTGAAGAAATTTATAAAAAAAAATGTAAATAATTCAATTTCTGTGAAATTTTTCTTAAGAAAATAATAAAATGTTTGAGTAAAATTTTAGCATTTTTTTAATAATAATGATTTCGGAAAATATGATTAAAATAGTAGATATTCGAAATCACTGAAATGATAAAAATATTTTTAAGTAATTGTAATTTTGCAAAGAATTTTATTTAAATATTTGAAATTATTTGATTATTGTTAATACCTAGTTATTGAAAAAGTTCTTTAAAAATTTACAAATGTTTACGGTTAAATTTTGCGAAGTTTCAATTATTCGAAAATTCTTCAATTAAATGTATAGTTTAAAAAATACAAACATCAAATAATTTTTTTAAAAATTCAATTACGCTTATTAGAAAAAATTTATTTAACAGAAGTGTTGAAATTTCTGAACGCAATTTGATTAGTTATGAAAATAATTGAACTTCCCAAAAAGAATTTTATTATTTATGAAAATAATTGCAATACTTTAAAAGAAATTTATTTTTTATGATAATTGAAATTCTTTAAAAGAATTTTATTATTTATGAAAATAATGGAAGTTCCTGAAAAAAATTTTATTTTTTGAATTTCTGTAAAAATGTTATTACTACAATAATTGAATGATTGTCAATAAATTCTTTAAAAAAATTAACTTTTCTTTAAATACTTGAATTATGTTGGAAAATTTTATTAGAATAGTAGATATCGAAAATCACTTAATTAAGAATGATTTTCGTAAATATTTGATATTGTGCTACGAATTTTATTAAAAAATTTTTGAAACACATTAAATTTCAGAAAAGAATTTTACTGTTTACGAAATTAATTTATTTTCTGCGAAAATTTTATTTCTTTTCAAAATAATTGTATTTTTTCCTCAAATTTTAATAAAAATTTCAAGTTCTAACACTTTTTCATGGAATTCGATTAAATTGTATTAAAAATAATTGAAATTCTGCGATGAGTTTTTATTATTTATGAATTTTATTTTAAAAAAGTTAAAAATTCAATTTGTCGATTTAATTTAATTATTTTAATTATTAATATTAGTCGATTTATGAATTTTTCTAGAAATATCGAATTGTGACGAAAAACGTATCAAAAAGTGTCTTTTGAATGAATTTATTTTGAGAATTTTAATTAACATAATTAAAAGTATTGCGAAGTAGTGTTTTGATATCAAATTGAGACAAAAAATGTATGAATAGTGTTGCAATATATAATGTTTTGATACGGTTTCTGGTCTCTATTCGATATCCTTAAAATAATTGTAAATTGTTAATTAATTTTATTTTATCCTCGGAATCAATTGTTTTGAAATTTTTCTTCCTTATTTATTTTATTTTTATTATTTTATCTCATTTTATTTATTTATTGTATCTTTCTGAGAACATGAAATTGACGACCAATGGAGTAAGAGATATTAGAGAAAAACTTTTGTTGTCTCTGGATTCGCTATATAGGTGATTCTCCATAAAACCGACAATTTGGTTATTGTTATTTTTATTATTATTATTATTATACGGCCGGACAAATTGTTTGTAATTTTTGTATTTTTTAAACAAAGTAACTGTTCACGCATCCATGTAGCATAATTAGTTGCCATAGTTTTGTTATGTTAACAAAATTCATAGTTGAACTGATAGAAATTGTTTTTTGTTTAATTCAGGATTTAAAAATCTACTTCAGGAAATTTATGCTGTAATTTATGGTAATTTATAGAAATTTATGGCAATTTATAGAAATTTATGATAATTTATACAGTCATTTATCAAAATTGTGAGGTAATTCATAATATTATTACAAAACATAATTCAAGATTAGAAAGACTAATGCAGGAAATTTATAGTAATTTATAAATTTTTGAGGTACCTAAATAAATTTTTTAGAGTAAATAAAAGAAAATTTTAAAAACTAATTTTTTAAATTTATGGAAATTTATAGGGTAATTTATGGAAATTTATGTTATAATGTATGAAAATTTATGGAAGTATATGTTATAATTTTATAAATTATTTTAAATCATTTATCGTAATTTATTAACATAATTTAAATGAAAATAAATTCTTGGCAACTTTCAGAAATTGGTACGTTAATTTATGAAAATTCATAAAGTAATTAATGTCACAACTTACTAAAATTATAGTTTAAACAAGGTAACTTTTATTTGTTTAATTTTATTTGGAAACAATTACAAAAATGGTTCTAATTATACACTTGTTTGAACCACAAGTTCAATGAAAGACAAAAAAGGCTTCACCATGACGCAAAATAAATACTGTTTTTTAAAATAAATTATTAGCAATTTTCAATCGGTTTCATTTTCCTATCTTTTATATTCACTGAAATAATACGACTATACATTATTTGCTAAAAAAAATTATTTTTTTTTTATTTATTATGAAAAATGTAAAGGCTTCATCATGACGATTCTGTGATTCCCTGTACAAAGTTGACGCTTAAAACGTAAAAAAAATGAAAAAAAATATAACAATTTTTTTCTTTTGTAGTGAAACACTATTGAGGGAACTAAATTGTTGCTTGTACTAAAGAATACCGAAATTCTGATTTTATTTTTATGAAATATTTCAATTTTTTAAAAAGGCTTCACCATGACGCACAAAACTGGGGACAAGAAATAACATCAGAAAAAAAATTAAAAAATAATTTTGTTTGACAACCAATTTAATTTTTTCAATTTTATACACTTAGACATTTAAAAAATGTTATCAATCATTATTTTTATTTGAGAATTTGACTAAAAATATTTATTTTTGTTTTGTAACTGACCCTTGGGACAGGCTTCACCATGACGATTTGGCTCTTAAATTTGCATTTAAATAAAAACATTTAATCTTAGAAATTAAAGTGGCTATAGGTTTTTGTTTGTAATCACCAGAGTTACTTTTTTACGTTTAATTCATTATTATATGTGCAATCTGTTTCTTAAAAAACACTAGGGACATGAAATTGTCGGTTTCGTGGAGAATCACCCATATATTAAATTTTTAAGTGAAGTTTTTGAAAAATTTTGGAGTATGTAGTATAATTTATTGTTTGAGTATTGTTTTTTGCTTTTATTGTTGAATGTGAGCATTTATAGATTGTGTTTTTTACACTTATTGGATCTGACAAGCAGTTATATAGAATAGTCAGTAATGATAATAATGAAAGGAAAAATATAAACGAGGCATGTTAGAATAGAGACTAATCCGTTCGGTAGATCTGATCCTCGCATCAATAATCTTAATAAACCAACAAACCACTCATGCTTGGATAACACGCAGACATGGTCTTGGTCTGCTTGAAGGTACTTTCGCTGCAGGTGACTAGCGCTCGCAATTGGCATTTAACCTACAGACATCGTTGCCCATTCCATAATGTACCTTCGAATATCCCTTCTCTCTTCTAGAACTTTGGATTTTGTCAATTTTCTTTTTTTTCTATGTTTAAAACTTAAAACAAGGTGTTTTTTATTGATAATAATCTTATTTTACTAAATGCTCTAAATATTCTAAATACTGTAAATATTCAAAATACTCGAAGTATTTAAAATACTGAAAGTGACACTAATCTTCAGTTTTTCAATTTATTCCTTTTAATTATGTTTTTTTATTAAAACTACTAAATTTCATACTCAAGAGTAAGATTTTTAGGTTGCGCAAAATTAATTCTTAAAAATATTAAAGTTTTTCTCCTCTGAAGAAGGTTATTGTTGCTCCACTAGATTAATTTTAGAAATTTTATTAAAATTCGTCGAAGGAATTCAGTTACTTAAAAAAGTTTTTGAGAAAATTCTTTATGAAAATTAAATTTTTATAAATTCAGTTTTTAGAAACTTTTAATTAATTATTTTAGTATTTAATTGAAGTTTTTATTTTGTAATTTAATATTGTATGCTAGAGTAATATAATTATTTGCAGAAATTCAATTATATACTAATGTTAAAAAAAAATTTAAGTCAAAAATTTTAATTATCTTCATAAGTAATAAAATGTTTTTCAAAAAACGATTCATTTCAAAAATTTTAATAGAATTCTTTGCAAATTTACAAATATTTTTTCAAATATTTTTATCAGTTTAGTGATTTATAATGTCTTCTATTTTAATAATACTTTCGAAAACTATAATTTAAAAAAAAATTGTTAAATAAATATTAAAATAAATATAAAAAATTTCACAGAAATTCAATTATTTGCAATTTTTTTTATAAAATTCTTCGCAGTAATTCGCAGTAATTCAACAACTTTTTCATAATGAAACTCATCGTAGAATTTTTATTATTTTTAAGACGCTTTCAATCAAATTCATCGAAAAATTTAATTATTCTTAAAATTTTAATAAATTTGTCCGAAAAACATTAAATTTTAAGAATATAAGAAACATTCAATTATTTAATAAATTATTATTTTTTGAAAATTTTCTAATTCTGAACGAAAGTATTTTTTATTCCCTTTATATTCCCGCTTGGTTCATTCATTTCTTAAATCGGTTCATTAATTTAGGAAAAATAACATTTTGTTTAAAAAGTTGCAAAAAAATTAATTTTGCAATAACTTTTATAAAAAATAATTTTTTTTCTGTTCTTTGGTGGACACATTCCTAAGACCAAGTAAAAATGTTTTTTCACCATTTTGATTTAAAAAAAATACTTTTTGTTTTCTGTGAAAATTTCACGAATTCTGACCCAAATCTTTATTTTTTTCAAACATCATGTAGTTTTTAATTATTTTTCTCGTTTTAAAATTATTCATTAATGCCTCGGGTCAGAGAAGTCAGGGAAAATAAAATGAGACAGAAAATTAGGGAAAGCTTAGAAAATTTTATTGAAGGTACTAAAGAAAAATACCAATTACAATGATCGGACGAGAAATAATAGTTTAAAAATTAATTGCTAAAAAATTATTAATTAATTTATTTAGTTGAACATCCCTTATTTGTGATTAAATTTTCTTCTTTTTTTTTTGCAAAAACCAAAAATATTGAAAAGAAACGCCCATATGAAGAGAAAAAATACACAAGTGGTAAAGATTTAACACTTTTTTCCGTATGGTTGTCTCGAGATCGTTTTTTTTTCTCTGAGTCTTGTTTTGAAATGAAATAAGTTGGCTTTCTGTCGGGACGCCCGTTAGAATATATATATAATACAGAAGAGAATTTCGTGCTGCGGGGTGTTATATGCAGAAAAACAACATAAACTCGGTTGGTAACGACGCTTACTATAGAGATTTCTTTTGCACTGTGGGGCCTTCTTACCCCCTTAAAAAAAAAGAGAGAGAGAAGGAGAGACCAACTGGCACCTATATATGCATAAACGAACCTTACCGGTCTCCCGACACCTTCCAACTGTTAAACCACATCCTCAAGAGTCGTCCATTTTTTTTAACCTCTTGGAATTTTTTTCACTCTCTTTTTTTTGGACTTTCGCCCGCTGGCCCGTTCTTTCGACGGTTAATTAGATTTTGATGGTCGGCGCAAGCATTTACATTTGTCGTTTCATCTCTCTTTGATTCGTAAATATTTTCTCTACTCTCTCTCTCTCCTTCTCTTTGGTTCTTTAGCCACCTACACTTTTTGTCTTTTTTTTCCTCGAACTCGATGGTATTCTATCTTTCTTTGACCGTCATGAAAGGGTTATAGGTAAAAAGTTGTCTCTCTTTATCGCTCCGCGGGGGAGAGACGTTTAGGCTGCGAACGCTTAACTCTTAAACTCTTAAAGCGATTTAGCGACCTAGGGGCCAAGTGTCAACAAGCCGGCACTGTCCAGGTTGGTATATGAGTTTTTTTTTATTTATTTATTTTTTTTCGGTTCTTCATCACTAACGCCTTGCCCTCTCTCATGTTAGGAGATGAACAATATACGAAGCTTTTAAAACTGGCTTTGCATCTCTTGGTGATTGACTTTTTACCACTGTCTTTCTTCTTTTTTTCTTCGTTCTTCTTTTTTTCTGTTGTTGGAAAATTTGACGTATTTCATTATTTGGTGATTGTTGAATTTAATTTATAATTATTTATGTAACTGCAGGCTTCGCACTCGTCTACTGAAACTTATTTAATACTTTATTAATTATTTACGTTATGCTACTATTTAGGTACTTTTTTCTATTTTAGCCACTAAAAGATACTATTCTGTTTTTTGAGAGTTTCCTAGTACATTAAATTAGTTAATATTAGAAATCAAAAAACAATTCTCAAAAGCTATCATCAAATTCTTTAAAACGATTCAATTATTTACAAAAAATATTCGAAATTTAATTATTGTCAATATTTTCATCAAATTTCGCAAAAGAATTCAGTTATTTAAAAGAAAAATTGATAAAATTCATTCAAAATTTAATTATTTTCATTAGTAATAAAATTTTCACAAAAATCCAATTAATTAATAACAGATTTTTCGAAAACATTTCGAAAAAATCAATTATTGAACGAAATTTGTATTTAATTTTTCACTATAATTTAATTTCTTCCACTAATAATATTTTTAATAAAAATTCAATTTTTGAAAAATGTTTAATAAAATTCTAAGCAAGAATTCAATTATTTTCATAAATAATTAAACTCATCCAAAAATTTCCAATTACTTTTAATATTATTTTAAATTAATTAAACGAAAAATCACAAAATAAAGTTTCCCCAAGAATTCAATTATTTGAAATAAAAAAAAAAAAAAAAAAAAATTTGAAATAACCTTTTTGTAACATTTATTAGATTTCAAAAAAATTAGTAACAAAATTTTTCACACAAGTTCAATTCTTTTTAAACATTTGAATAACATTTGTCGCAATAATTCAATTATTTTTATAAATAATCAGATTCTTCTCAGGAATTTTGAAGACTAATAAATTTTTTCTTGAAAATTCAATTATGGAAAAAACTTGTAAAATTGTTTGCAAGAATTTAATTATTTACAAAAATGTTAGAATTTTTACCAGAAATTCAATTATTTAAAAATATTTTAATAAAATTATTCGAAAGAAATCAATTATTTTAAAAGTACAATTTTAGTAAAATTTTATTAAAACATTTAAATTAGTTTTTTAAACTTTAATAACATTCTGCCAAAATATTCAATTATTTGCATAAATTATTCTTTGGAAGAATTTATTTGTGTCAATAAATATATGAAAATTATTCCTGAAAATTCCTTTTTTTGGGGGCATTTTTATAAATCTCTTTAAGGAATTTGATTATTTTTATAAAAAACAATATTCGCTATAAAAATTCAATTATTTTTAAAAACAATAAATTTTTTATGAGAAATTCAATTATTATTTAAAAATATTTTTATAAAATTGTTCGAAAGTAATTAATTATTTCAAAAATACAATTTTAGTTCAATTTTATTAAAATATTTAAATTGTTCTTTCAGATTTTAATAACATTCCGCTAAAAAATTCAATTCTTTACATAAATAATTCTTTGAAAAAATTCAATTATGCCAATATTCTTCATACGAATTCAATTATTTTTCAAAACAATCAAATTCTTTACAGGAGTTCCATTATTTTTGAAAATTTCAATAAAATTCTTTTCATTTATTCAATTATTATCATAAATAATAAAATTCATCGCAATATTTCAAATATTTTTAATACAATTTTACATAAATTATTCAAACAGTTTAATTATTCTAAATTTAATTTGAATTCTTAAAAATATCAACTTTTTACAAAAATAATGGAATTTCTACAGGAATTCAATTTTTTAAAAATATTTTAATAAAATTGTTCGAAAGAAATAAATTATTTTATGAATAATTGATTTTCGTTAAATTCGCGAAAATTCAACTGTTTTGAGGCATTTTAATAAAATTCTTTGCAGAATTCAACTATTTTTATAAATAACAATAACAATATTTGAAAAAAATGTTATAAAATCGTTTGCAAGAATTCAATTATTTTAAAATATTTTAATAAAATTAATCGAAAGTAATCAATTATTTTATAAATACAAGTTTAATTAAAATTTTTTAAAAATATTTTAATTATTGTTTTAAATTTTAATAACATTCTGCCAAAAAATTCAAATATTTACATAAATAATTTTTTGGAAGAATTTATTTGTGTCAATAAATAGGAAAATTATTCCAAAAAATTCAACTGTTTTGAGGCATTTTAATAAAATTATTTTAAAAATTCAATTATTTTTATAAAAAACAATATTCACTACAAAAATTCAATTATTTTTAAAAGCAATAAATTTTCTATTTTAAATTCAATAATTATTTAAAAATATTTAATGAAATTGTTCGAAAGTAATCAATTATTTTTAAAATACAATTTTAGTTCAATTTTGTTAAAATATTTAAATTAATTTTTTTAGATTTTAATAAAATTCTGCCAAAAAATATTTTAATAAAATTGTTCGAAAGAAATAAATTATTTTGTAAATAATTGATTTTCGTTAAATTCGTGAAAATTCAACTGTTTTGAGGGATTTTAATAAAATTCTTTGCAGATTTCAATTATTTTGACAAATAACAATATTTACTACAAAAATTCAATTATTTTGGGAAGTAATAAATTTTTTCTTCGATATTCAATTATTTCGTTTTTGAGGCATTTTAATCAAATTCTTTGCAAAATTCAATTATTTTCATAAATAACAATATTCATCATAAGAATTCATTTGTTTTTAAAAGTAATAAGTTTCTCCTTGGAAATTAGATTATTTAAAAAAAATTGTTATAAAATTGTTCGTAAGAATTCAATTATTTTCATAAATGGTAAAATGCTTTTTAGGAATTCTATTATTTTTGAAAAAATTTATTAAAATTCACACAGACCTTCAATTATATTCAAGAATTTTAATAGAATTCTTTGTAAAATTTAATTATTCTTAAAAGCTTTTTACAATTCAATATGATTTTCAATATCTACTATTTTCATTAAATTTCCAAATAGAATTCAATTGTTTAAAAAAATTGTAAAAATGTTCAGGAGAATTTAAATCTTTTCATGAATAATAAAAATTTCTCATGAATTTCATTATTTAAATTATAATTTGCATAAAATTAGTCGAAAGAAAATAATTTTTAAAATTTTTTTATAAATTCCTTCGCATGAGTTAAATTATTTTCATAAATAATTAATTTTTCATAAATATTTCATAAATATTTTCATAAATATTTAAATATTCTTTTACGAATAAGAAAATTTTTTTGTAAAAATTCAATTTATTAGCAGAATAAGAAAGAATTTAATATTTTTGATGAAAATTAGTAAAATGTCTGGAAAATAAAATATAAAATTGAATTCTTGTCACTTTTTTTGTGAAGCGTCAAAAAACGAGTTTGTTTAGTCGACAAGTTTAATTTTTCGATAAATACATTTTTATTACTCTTCTGAGTTTGAAAACTGCTTTTTTATTATTAAAATTAATTATCGAGTGCGAAGTCTGTAACAGGGGTAGTTTCATCAACAGTGTTTGAAACATCGCTTTAAAAATTTGAAATATGAGATTATTGACTTGTTAATAGAAAACCCCAACCCTCTGGTCCTATACGTAAAGTGGCGCCCTTTTTTTTGCAAAAAAAAGTCGAAGAAAGAAATGGTGCTCTCGAGGAGAGATCGCCTCGCGCACTACTTGCGGGGGTAAACAGACGAAATTATATTGAAGAAAAATTACCCCGAGATAATAGTGATTAATGATCGTGCGCCAAAGTCCAAGGATGTGTGTGTAATGTAGGTCCATCGGTGTTTATATAAAATATGATACCCCTTGAACCCGAAAGAAACTGACCCGACATCTAGCGTCGATTTCGTCACGAAAATTCACGAGAAATTGCACGAGTGGCAACAATCGTAGTTTTGCTCTTTTTTTAAAGATCATTAAATGAATAAAGCAAAAAAAAAAAAAAAAAAGAAAAAGAAAATAAAAGTAGGGGGAGAAGGCCAGACAGCAATCTTCTCTAATTAACACATTAAGACTAATCAGAGTCAGTTGGGTTATTTCTTCGTTCGAAGGGGCCCACTCGCCTAGATTTAACGTTCCTTCTAAATTAATTCTAATTATTGCCAGACGCATTCATGCCTCTTGTATAGATCCAAATCAACGCACTTTTCTTGATCGTCATTCTTGAAATTTATGCGAATTATAAAAGTCAATTTTTTGTTCGGAAATCTCGTTTTTTTTTCTTTTTATTTAAAACTGAATAATCATTTATTGGAAATTAATTTAAAAGCTTTTTTATTTTAAATAAATAAACATTTACTCAAAATAAAAAAATTTGTTGAAAAAATTAAGTGGCTAATTTTTACGGTTGCCTCAGAACCGTGAAATTTTATCGAAACTACTGAAAAAATTTTAAAAAATTTATAATTAGATCAAAAAATGTTATTTCGCCCTTCTCTGATTTATAGATAGAATTTTGATTCTTTCACAAACACTAAAGAATATTTTAACTTTTCCCAATTATTAAATTATTATCTGCAGAATTATTTTCATGATTTCAACAGATTAAATATTTTCCTAAATTTTGAAACTAAAATTTTCCTCTGGCTCAATTTTGTTTTAAATAATTTTTTTTATAATGTTCTTTGAGAATTTTAAAATCCATTTGTTTACAATGCAATGATACGAAATTTCGAATATTCGGGAATTTTTCAATTTAATATACATTAGAAAATAAAAACTTGAAAATTTTTTTAAAAAAATGTGACAAAATTGTCAAAATTATTACAAATTTAGATTTTTAAAGATTTTAGTTAGTAAACTTTTCAAAAATCATGTATTTTTTAGTTTTTTTGCTAAAAATCTTCTCTAAATAATTTTTTTTACTTATTAAATAATTAGTAAAGGTGGAAAAAGTTACTTAAAAGTATAAAAAATTTAGATTTCCAAACATTTGAATTTTAAACATTTTTGAAATTTTTAAAATTTATAAAAATTTTCCACTGTCATTTCTCTATAATTCTTTTCGTGATTTTAATTCAAATATTTTCTATAGAATTTTTAAAGTAAAATTTGTAATAATTATAATAAAATTAATTGCATTTATTAAATTATTTTCGTAAATAATAAAATTAATTGCAGGATATTTATTATTTTTGATTCAATTTTACAGAAATTCATCAAAAAGTGTAATCAAAATTTTTTGTAAGAATTTAATCATTTACAAAAGTATCAGAATTATTCACTAGAATTTAATTATTTTTAAATATTTTTTTAGTAATATTGGTTTCAAGAAATCAATTATTTTTAAAACAATTTTAATTAAATTAATCTTTAAATTTTCATAATATTTAAAAAAAATTGAATTATTTTTAACAATTTTAATAAAATTCTCCACAAGAATTAAATTATTTTTACAAAATTTCAATTATATAAAAAATTTACTAAAATTCGTTGCAAGAATTAAATTATTTTTATAAATAATAAATTTTTTTCAGAAATTTAGTTATTTTAAAAAATTTTAATAATATTCCAAAGATTTGAATTTAAAAACTTTTGAAATTTTTAAATTTTATAAAAAAATTTCTACCGTTATTTCTGTAGAATTATTTTCGTGATTTTAATTCAAATATTTTCTAGAATGTTTAAATTAAAATTTTTTTTTGAATCAGTCATATTTAATAATTAAAATGTTCTTTGCAAATTTAATTAGTGAAAGAGAAAAAGTAAATTTACCTAAAATAATTCTGAAATCCACTTGTTTGCAATTCAAATTTACGAAATTTCGATTAATCTAAAGTTTTTAAATTAAATATACCTATTATTAAAAAATTCTACTAATTTAAAAAAAATAAATTTTTCAAAGACATTGAATTTTTAATTTTCGCAAAATTATAAAATTGTTTTTTGTAATTAGTAGAAATTTTGAATATTACAATGTATTTAAAATATAAGAAATTTTCTAGCTTCAGAATTTTTACTTGAAAATATTTAAAATTCAAATATTTCAAAATTTCAATTTAAAGTCTTCTGAAATTTAATTATTTATACAAATTTTAATTGCAACTCTTGTACAATCAAATTAGTTATCGAATTTTTAAGCGAAATAATAATTTTATGATAATTCTTCAATCATTAAATTATTTAAAATATTAAAATACATTAAATTTCATATTATATTTGAATTTAATAAATAATTATTAGAAGAAAAGTTAGTAATAAATAAACATAAATTTTTAATTTAAAATTCAATTACATTGTCGCTCATGAAAGTATTTAATCTTATTCTTATTTCTGTAGATAAACAATTCAAATTGATTTTTAAAATTCAAGGTTAGAAAAGTTTTATTTACAATTCTAAAAAACTTTATTTCAAATATTTCAATTCTATTTTTTAATAAAAATACCTAATTGAATGAGTATAACAAGAAATTGATAAATTTTTAAGAAATTGAAATTTTCTAATAAATTTATTTATTAATATTATTAAAAATAAATTAATTTGTCGAAGAATTTAATCAAATTTTTTGAAAATTATCTAAGGAACAAAAAATTTAATTTTTTTCAATTGAAATTCAGAAAGTTTTTATCTGGTTTTTTAAAATGTCAGGTTTTCAAAACTATGCAATTATATTTCTTTAAAAATAATTGAATTGAATAATTGTTTATTAACAAGAGATTTAAAATTTTTTAAATACTTGAAATTTCCTCAAAAATTGTATACATATTAATCATATACAATTGAATTCTTTCAACAATTTTATTATAATAAACAGATTATTTATTCTATTATTTAGAAATAATCGAAAGAACTAATTTTATTTTTACCAGCAGATAATTTTTATTAACAAAACAGATAAATAGATATGTGTTTCTTTTTTTTACGTATTTACGTACACCTAATTTTTAAATAGAATTTTCGCTTCAAAAATATATTTTTTTTATATTTGAACCCCCGTTGAATTTCTCTTAATCGAAATCAGGCAAATAGTCAGCATTTTAAACAAAAAAAATTTTTTTTATAGAAACCTTTCGAAAAAGACTCGACGATTCAATTATAAATATCTAAGGAAATTAGTTTTTGAGCAGGACTGACAAACTTGGCACTATCGGGGGCCAATCTTGGCAGAAAGTTTCAATTGCAATTTGCACCCAAGCGGGAAATTTAATTCGAAAATTATGGAAAATATTCCCCTCCCCCTCTCTTGAAGTGAAGAAAAAACTTATCGGAGCAAAGTACTTTATTATTCATGCTATCTCCATTGGTCCAGAATGTCATTAATCATCGGATAAATTGGACAGCTACAAAATCCTGATAGGGCCTATCTCAAACGTTGAATAGATTGAGCGACCATAAATTAATGAACGTCTTACTAAATAGGGTGACTTTTGAAATTTAAAATAAATCTTCAAAATCAAATGCATGGCTAAAATTTCAAGATTTACCCAAATTTTTTTTTTGAAATCCTGTTTCTCAAATGCATGGCTAAAATTTCAAGATTTACCCAAATTTTTTTTTTTAAATACTGTTTCTCAAATGCATGGCTAAAATTTCAAGATTTACCCAAATTTTTTTTTTTTTTGAAATTCTGTTTCTTTTTATCCTTGGACAATGAGAAAACGATTTATTTGATTCAAATATATTTTGTTTAAGTCAAACTTAAAATATCTTTGCTATACAGTGAAAAATATTTAAGTTTCATTGAAACATATTTTTTGGTTCATTTGAAAAAATAATATATTTAATTTAAACATAAATTGCGGTTGGTTTTAAATTAATTGTAATCAACTTTTAAGTTTGAATTAAACATAAAATTTTTGAACATATTTTTTTGTTTAAATCAAAACAGAAAATAGGTTTGAATTAAATATAATTATATTTAAACAAATAATAATTTTGAATCAAAGCAGTAGACCTTAGAAGCAAATCACTTTAAGGTTATGTTAACTTCATTTTTTTCTGGTCTGAAAGTTTCTTTTTACTTTTTGCAAATTAAAATCAGTTTTTATTAAATATTTTAGTTGTACTTAAGACTTAAACATTAATAAATCCAGTTGACAATTGATCCTTTTTTTGTATTTTCATTTAAAAAATTGCAAACATAACCTATAATTTTTTGCTTCTAAGGGCCCTTTCTTCAGATCGCGTCACATTATTGGGATCAAGCTTACAAACTAATTTCATTTAAACAAAATCACTTAAAATTTTTTTTTAAATTAAAGGTATAACGATTTCTCAGTGTATAGAAGAGAAAAATTATAACAATTGTAAAATGTACATATATATTTTTTAGAATAGTTGTAATTTTTGTCAGAAGCAGGGGGAGGTAAGGAATGAAGAAAGAAAAAATTCGCACTTGGGAATCCTCTCGAGACTGGGTCATTCCCTTCCGTATCTCTTTTCTTTTTCGTGTGGTGTGTACCCTTTTTTTCCTGCTTGCATATGTATATAGATAAAATACACTAATTCTCCTTAAAAACCACTACATCAGCTTTGGAGAACTCGAGTATCATATTTACACAGTTAATGCGGCAGTTCATGTATAGTACTCGAACGACACGGCGAGAGAAGATTTGCGTACATGTTAATCTAGCGCCTGGGCTATTTTAGTTTATATTTACATCGGTCAAGC
Source organism: Leptopilina drosophilae (assembly GCA_032873175.1). Lineage (NCBI taxonomy): Eukaryota > Metazoa > Arthropoda > Insecta > Hymenoptera > Figitidae > Leptopilina > Leptopilina drosophilae. The sequence continues at coordinate 53,321,439 of CM065479.1, forward strand.
ATACATTTCAAAAGGATTCACTCTCAGCTGTCCATATAGTTACACGACTTCCGAATGGGATTTACATTCTTTTTTTAATAATTTATATATTTGCAATTATTTTTCAACCAATTTACTATTTGACATTTCATTTATTTAGCCAAATTCGAAATTGACAGAATTATCAATTTAGCCAATCGATTCATTACCTAAAACCTACTATTCAATAAATTTTTTACCATTAGCTAGTATTTGGATATATTTTTTAAATTTGTAACATTAAATCTATTTTTGCCAAAATTTAAACTACTTTAAAACAAAAAATCCGCTAATAGTTGAAGTAAAATAATTATAAATTAATTAATCATAAATATTCTTTTTAAAAACAACTCAACAAATTTTTGTGAGAATCTAATTATATTCACAAATAATGAAATTCTTCGCTGAAATTAAACTACTTTCAAAATCTACAATTTTAATAAAATTCCTCAAAAGATTTCAGTTAATTAAAAAAAAATTTTAATAAGAAAATAAAAAAAATTAAATTAAAAAAAAAATTAAAAAAATTAAATTTCAGTTCACAAAAATTCAATAAATATCATGGAATAATAAACTTATGACAGAAATTTAATTATTTAAAACATAATTTCCAAAACCTTTTTTTTGAAAGAAATCAATTATTTAAAACATTTAAATAAAATACGGTGAAGGAAATGATCTATTTTCGAAAATTTGAATAAAATTCAATTTTTCAGGAATTCATCAAAAAATGTAATCAAAATTCATTGTAAGAATTCAATTATTTACAAAAGTATCAAAATCATTCACTGGAATTCAATTATTTAAAAATATTTTTTTAGCATAATTGTTTCAAAGAAATAAATAACTTTTAATACACTTTTAAATAAATTATTCTTTTAAATTTTCATATTTTTTTTCAAAAAAAATTCAATTATTTACAAAATTTGTAATAAAATTCTTCACAAGAATTATTTTTACAAAGAAAAATTTGTTTACAGAGTTTCAATTATTTAAAAAAAAATTAGTAAAATTCGTTGTAAGAATTCAAATACTTTAATAAATAATAAAATTCATCTCAGAAGTTCGATTATCATTTTTGTTAATTTTTAATAAAATTATTTGCATTTATTGAATTATTTTTATAAATAATAAAATTATTTGCATTTATTGAATTATTTTCATAAGTAATCAAATTAATTGCAGGATTTTAATTATTTTTGATCCAATTTTACAGAAATTCATGAAAACATATAAACAAAATTTTTTGTAAAAATTCAATTGTTTACAAAAATATTAGAATTTTTCACTGGAATTAAATTATTTTAAAACATTTTAGTAAAATTGTTTCAATTTAATATTTTACAATTGTTAATCAAATTAATAATTGTTTCAATTAATTCAATTTTAATTAAATTCGTCTTTTAAATTTTTTTAAGATTCTTCAATCAAGTAGATTTATTTATAACAATTTTAATAAAATTCTTCACAACAATTGAATTATTTTCACAAAGAAAATTTTTTTTACAGAATTTTGATTACTTACAAAAATTTACAAAAATAAGTTGCAAGAATTAAATTCTTTTTGTAAATAACAAATTATTTTTTTCAGAAATCCAGTTATTTTAGAAAATTTTAATAATTTTCTTTGCATTTATTGAATTATTTTCATAAGTAATCAAATTAATTGCAGGATTTTAATTATTTTTGATCCAATTTTACAGGAATTCTTCAAAAAATATAATTAAAATTCCTTGTACGAATTCAATTGTTTACAAAAATATTCGAATATTTCACTGGTATTCAATTACTTTCAAATATTTTAGGAAAATTGTGACGAAGAAATTACTTTTAATACAATTCTAATTAAATTAGTCTTTTTAATTTTTTTAAGAATCTTTAATAAAATTGATTTATTTATTTATTATTATTATTATTATTATTTTATTATTATTATTTATTTATTTATTTATTTATTTTTAGATTTATTTATTTATTTATTTCAATTCAATTATTATTTTCAAAAAATTTTAACTACAATTTAACTTAATATGTAGTATTTTTAATAATAATTAATTAATCAATTTCACGAAATTTCAATTATTCCCAAATTCTTTAATTAAATGCATATTAGAAAATAAAAACTACAAATAATATTTAAAAAATTCAATTAAACTTTTTCAAAAATATTAATTTCAAAATTCAATTATTTCCAAAAAGTTCTATATTTCTATTAATATTCAATTATAATATAAAATCTTAACTAAAATTCGTTTTTATGAGATGAAAATAAATTTTTATTAGAAAATTCTACAAGAATTTAATTATTTAAATGCAAAAGTAAATAATTTATTGAATAATTGAATATTTCTCAAAATTCAACTCTCATAAAGAATTTTAGTAACAATTTTTTTAATAATTCAATTCTTTTGTCAAATTTAATTAAAACTTGCATGAAAATAATTATTTTCTGCAAGGAATTTAATTATTATTGTATGAAAAACAATTGAAACGATGCGAAGAGTTTTATGAGAATTTTTAAATTTATTCGTTCACAATTCAATTTTACAAAATTTCAATTACTTGGAAATTGTGCAATTAAATATATATTGAAAAATAAAAACTTAAATAATTTCAATAAAAATCCTATTAAACTTTTAAAAAGAATTAATTCTGCAGAATTTTTTGTCAAAAATATGAAAAAATAAGAATTTTAATGATATTAGTTTGAAACTTCTTGAAAATTTAATTATTTCTAAAAATCAACGTTTTAATGCTTTTAATACTTAAGTATAATCAACAATTTTAACTGAAATTCATTTTGAAAACCATTTTTATAAGTAAATTCTACGAGAATTCAATTATTTAAATACAAAAATAAATTATTTATTAATTTCATGTTTCTTGAAATTAAATTCTCAAAAAAATGTTATCAACAAATTTTTTTAATTATTAAATTCTTTGGACGAATTTTAATAAGATTTTTTAGAATAATTACATTTTTCGATGAATTTGATTAAAATTGCATTAAAAATAATTGAAATTCTGCAGTAAGTTTTATTATTTATGAAAATAATTGAATTCCTAAAAGAATTTCATTATTTATAAAAATAATTGAACCCCTGAAGAAATGTTATTATTTTTGAAAATAATTGAATTATTGCGAAGAAATTTATAAAAAAATTTGTAAATAATTGAATTCATGCAAAAAATTTTATTATTTACGAAAATAATGGAATGTTTGCGTAGAATCGTATTTCAATTTTTTGTTTAATAATGGAATTCTTTTGGAAAATTTTAATGAAATATTAGATATTGAAAATTATAGAATTTTAGAAAACTTTTGAAAATAATTGAAATTTTAACAAGAATTTGGTTAAAATTTTGAAAAATAATGGAATATCAGAGAAGAATTTTATTATTTATAAAGAAAATTGAAATTTTTATAAATAATAAAATTCTTCACACGATTGCAATTATTTTTTGAGCAATTTGTTATAAATTCCTCGAAAAATTTAATTATTTTTAAAAGTTTTATTAACATTTTTTAAAATTCTTCAATTACTTGTTATAATCGATTTTAATAACATTCTTTATACGTATTCAATTCAATTTAAAGTAAAGAAAAAAAAATTTATTCAAACCTCCAATTATTTGGAAATTTTGTCAAATTTAATTGAATTAAATATTATATTTGAAAAAAATTCATGTTTTTAATAATAAAAGTTATATCGAAATATAGTCAAATTATTTTTGAAGAATTCTGACTAAAAGTTTGGAAAAATGTTGAATTTTATAACAATTTAAAATTCATGTTTTATTAGGTTTAAAAACAGTAATTATTTTTTGTGGAAACCTGGGACATACAGAATCCAATTTTTGTGATTTTTTAAATGTAATTAAAACGAGCTTTTAAATATGATAGTTAAATATATTTTTTTCGATTGCTACTTTTTTACTACTTTCTTCTGTTCTAAAGCTACTATTTGCTTCTTTCTTAAAAATAATTATTTTGTGTGAGAAGCCTGGAGTTGAATTTTAATTAATATTAATATAAACAATTTTCTATATGAAGATTTAAATTCATCTTTTTAATTTTATTTTTAATATTTTAATACGTTTATACTTTTTAATTCTTTTTAATTTAATTTTTTTAATTAATTTAGGTTAACATTCTTTTCAAATAATTTGATTTTTCTAAAAAAAATTTTTTTTTTAATTAATTTCTTATTTTCAAGGAGAATTGCATTAAGTATTAATTTTCTCACCTATAAATAATTACAGGGAACCAACCAATAATTTTTCGCAAATTAAAAAATACGTGCATGAAAATAAATTGCTTCAAACTGTAAAATGCATGAAATATATCTATAGTAACAATTATTATTAATGTGTTTAGAAATTAATACGAGTCGAAAAGTTTCTTTATTTCCATTTTCTCTTCTCCTCTCTCTCTCTCTCTCTCTCTCTCTCTCTCTCTCTCTCTCTCTCTCTCTTTCTCCTTTTTTTATGTAATATGAGTTTTTTTAGTTAAAAAAAAGGAGAAAAAGAAGAGGATATTTTTTGTGGAATTTATTAGCTGTGAGTTGGTACATAATTGTGATAATTAATTAAGCCAAGGGGGCCGTGCGCTTAGACAACGAGATGTGGGTATATACATAAGAAGTTGCTGGAATTAGCGTTGCAAATGAAACAAATTTGTTAAGACATGGAATTCTCACGTGATTTACGGTATCCAGACTATGTTTAAGACGTTTCCTTAGATGCCACTAAATCAATGTTATTAAAGTAATCTCACTTTATTAGACTCAATTAAACGTGATTATAATTTTTATTCACTCTCGATTCAAAATCACACGTGATATATCTTTTGAACTCGTGGAGAATTTTTTTTCTATTCAATTCCTTTTCGAGGCGAAAATGTGTAAATAAATCCAAAGAAAGCTTTTTCTTTCTTGTTTTTTATTATAAATAAATGTTACGCGATCTGAAGAAAGGGACCTTAGAAGCAAAAAATTATAGGTTATGTTTGCAATTTTTTAAATGAAAATACAAAAAAAGGATCAATTGTCAACTAGATTTATTAATGTTTAAGTCTTCAGTACAACTAAAATATTTAATAAAAACTGATTTTAATTTGCAATAAGTAAAAAGAAGCTTTTAAATAAGAAAAATGTAACGCTAACATAACCTTAAATTGATTTGCTTCTAAGGTCCCTTTCTTCAGATCGCGTCACAAATAAATAAACAAGGGAGCTTTTGCTATCTTTTATTTGCAACATAAACAAAAAACAAGGAATGTTTTGCTCTCATGTCTTTTATTTGTAAAATAAATAAAAAAATTTAAAAAGAATTAAAAGAATAACAAATAAAAAGGAAGGTAATTAAATTATAACAATACGTAGGTAAATTAATAAATTGGTGAGGAAATTAAAGAACAAAAAAAAATTATAAATAAAAAAAATTAAAAAATAAAATAATGAAAAAAATAATAAAATTATAAATAAATAGAAAAGTAAATAGGTGAATAAATAAAGAAATCGATAATTAAACAAATACATAGGCAACAAAATTGCTAACTCAATAAATAGATCAGTCAAGCAGTCAATAGACAAATAGTTGGGAAAATGGGTAAATTAATAAATAGTTAGACAATTAAAGAAATTACCAGGTAAATAAATAAGTAGAGAAAAAATTAGAGAAATGTAAAAATTAAAAATCTAAGATCCTTCTTACTTTTCATGAGAATGTAATTGGGAAATAAACAAATAGAAAATTATGTAAATGAATAAATAAATGAATAAGTAAATGTAAATAAGTAAATGTATATAAGCACATATAAGAATAAACAAACAGATAAATAATTAGACAAATACATAAATAATCTAATAAATAATGAAGCGAACAGACAAATAATAATTTTCGCACATATGCAAAATTTCCTGATTTCTCGCGACAGTTAATTTTTCCGGAAACGTATACATATGTAAACGTGACAATCTTTAATCGTAAAGTAAATTCAAGTGTTCGTGTTTATCGAGCATCTAAAAAGCTAAACAAAGCTACGCTTATGATTTGCATAAGGCATGTAATAGATGGTCAGCGATTATTTAATTCTGTTCTCACTTGGAATCTCCCCTTTAAATCAAAATTTTTACTCTCTAGGGAATTTTTTCTCTTCTCTTCTCTTCTTTTTTTTTTTTTGATTACTTCCTATTTACAAAAGCTTTTATTTTTCCATTGAACTGTTCTATTATTCACGCACTCTGAAAATACATGTTTAATTTTGTTTGTGTATGCGTACACAATGATCGTATATGTGAGACTTAACTAAATGACTCGAGATCCTGTATAGATCTTTCCTTGAGATGATGGTCACTCGAGTAACGTGTATAAATCACCTACGAGAAGTGTCATCCTGGGGTTCGACCCACCCCACTATACCTCGCCCTCGCAGCATTCCTTCATTTGAATGCCACACACATACACACCTGTGTATATTCCTCTTTCAAAACATTATTATATAGAGGATCGTTGTGGCGACCGATAATAAATGAATTGTATCGAGAGTGAGAGAGAGACTCTCTCAATTTTCGATGGATCGATGTTGGCCTGAAATTTTCTATAGCTACACAAACAAAAATTTGAATTTTCGTATAGTTGAAAATATTGACATAAAACTTATCGCCAGTGTTGACCCGTGCCAATGCCGGGATTCGAATTTTGTAATTCAGGAACATTATTTGCTATGTAACTCAATTGGTTCAAAGTTTCAGAATTGAATCTAAGTTTTCGCACCAATTTTTAACGAAAAATTTGCCTAAGAAGGGATCGAATGTCTATTGCCAACATTGAGCCCTGTTAAACCCAAGACTTGAAGTTTATTTCAGGGAAAAGTCCCAAGGTTCATTTTTGAAACTAAAGAATAGTCTATTTTGAACTAGTTTCAAACCACAAATTCGGCTTAATATTGGATCGATTCTTTTAGCCAATATTGGCCCCAGATTCAAGTTAAAATTCCATGAATAATGAGTCAAAGCTTATTACGAAGTTTCGAGTTTTAATCTAGATCTAATACTGCTCAAAGATGAGGCTAAATTAGAATAAATCTTAGCGCCAATATTGCGCCAAGATTCAAATAAATATGGGCAAAATTATTGTTATTAATTTCTAACTATTCAATTAGCTGGACAATTAGTACTAAAAGGCAACTAGTTTTTTGAATTTCTCGACTCTTGATTTTACTGAATATTAGACTAATTTCTACTGCCAACATAGATCCAATATTGAAAGTCTTAGATACTTCTAATAATTTCAATCCTGGGCTGATATTTTAGACCTAAATTTTAATATCGTATTGATTGGGAAATGAAAAGCGAGTTTAAAAGTAGAATTTTTGAAGTCGACGCGGTGAAATATTAGACCTATTCCTGTCGCCAGTATTTGGCCATGGCAATGTCATGTCATAGCCAACAATAAATACCTTCAATCCGGTAAACAATATTTATTCTAATTATAATTTATTATTTAATTTATTATAATCGTACTTAACGACGTTTGCAATTTGTTATAAGTAGGCAAAGGTCACAAGTCTAGAATCTAATAATTAGCCTGAATTTTCAATATTGGGTGAAAATTGGCCGAGGGAACATTAAGGAAATAAATGAAGAACTGCCAACATAATAAGATTAACAAATGACAAGAATTCATATCCAAAAAGTCCGAAACGAAATTATTCCTTAAATTAATCGTTTTAAAACTAATGAATTTTTAAACTAATTAAAATTTTCTCAATTGCCAATATTGTTCCAAGACTGTCAGGGTAGTGACTGGGCTGAAACACGACTACAGGTAAAAATGGTGCAAAAATTGTCGAGAAAAATTAGCTTTTGTTCTTCAAATCAAAAAGTTCGAAACAAAATTATTTCTTAAATTAATCGTTTTAAAACTAATTAAAATTTTCTGAATTGCCAATATTGTTCCAAGACTGTCGAGGTAGTGACTGAACTGAACCACAACTAAAGGTGAAAATAGTCGAACTAATATTAATGGTTGACTAGTTTCTCTCTAGCGCGTGTAATTGTCCTCTCAACTACGTAGTCATTTTCGCCTTGGTTTCTAAATTCCTAATTTTTGACAATATTGGTCCAATCTTGAATAAGTATTGGCTTTAAAATTGAAGATACATTGACCTAGAGTCAATATAGTGTACAAATAATAATACAATAATAGTGTACAAATATTGACAGTAGATTGGCATTATATTATCCCAATCTTTGACAAATATTGGTATTTTTTTGTACCAATCTTGGAGAAATGTTGATATTACATTGACAATGCATTGTTCTAATCTTGGACAAATATTTGTATTATATTGTCCCAATCTTGAACAAACATTGGCATTTTATTGTACTAATTTTGGACAAATATTAGCTTTACATTGGTATTTTATGTTGTCCCAATCATGGACAAATATCAGTATTATATTGGCAATACACTGTTTCAATCTTGGACAAACATTTGTATTTTATTGTATTAATTTTGGACAAATATTATCATTACATTGTCATTATATTGTCCTAATCTTGCACAAATATAGATATTACATTGCCAATACATTGTCCCAATCTTAGACAAATATTGGCATTACATTGGCAATGCATTGTCCCAATCTTGGACAAACATTGGCATTACATTGGCAATGCATTGTCCTAATTTTGGACAAACATTGGTATTTTATTGCAATAATTTTGGACAAATATTAGCTTTAATTTGGCAGTTTAGGTTGTTCCAATCTTGGATAAATATGGGCATTCTATTGGCAATACATTGTTCCAATCTTGGAGAAACATTTGTATTTTATTGTATTAATTTTGGACGAATATTATCATTACATTGTCATTATATTGTCCCAATTTTGGACAAATATGGGTATTACATTGACAATACATTGTCCCAATCTTGGACCAATATTGGCATTACATTGGCAATGCATTGTCCCAATCTTGGACAAACATTGGCATTTTATTGCACTAATTTTGGACAAATATTAGCTTTAATTTGGCATTTTAGGTTGTTCCAATCTTGGATAAATATGGGCATTCTATTGGCAATACATTGTTCCAATCTTGGACAAACATTTATATATTATTGTATTAATTTTGGACAAATATCATTACATTGTCATTATATTGTCCCAATCTTGGACAAATATGGGTATTACATTGATAATATATTGTCCCAATCTTGGGCAAATATTGGCATTGCATTGGCAATGCATTGTCCCAATCTTGGGCAAATATTGGCATTGTAATGGCATTTAGTATTGCAATGGTTTTAAAATTTTTCAAAACTGGGCCAAACCTGGCAGTCATGATTCGTCCAATCTGAAGCCAATTGTATTTTCTGCCTACTATGAAGCGAATTTCAGTCCGCGCCTGGTCAGATAAGTCATATAATAGTGACTTGTCGGGAGTTGTTAATAGTCAACATGGGATCTCAGTGAGATAGCGCGCTAATGCACGCATTTATTTGAAATATTAAACCCCAACTGTAGAGGGAGTAAATTTCCTTGTGTTTTATCTCACTCTCTCGGTCTCGCATCTTATTATCCTCTCGAGTCCAAAGAAAGAGAGAAATAGAACAGTGGGCTCAAGAAGAGACAATTATTAATGATGATAATTAGCAAAGATCTTAACCAGTCACCCCGTGACTCTCTCTTTCTCTCTCTCTTTCTTTCTTTCTTTCTTTCTTTTTCTTCCTCTCTCCATTTCTTTTCCTCATTTTCTCTCTCCCTCTCTCTCTTTCTCCATACATATACATATGCATACGAACACAATACATCGACCTTTTTCTCTCTACAAGACGCTCTTAAAGTTTCTGATGGATGGAAAAAATTCGGGAGCGCCGAGTTAATGATGTGAAGTCTGATAACTTATCTAAATCGAAAATTTAACATTCCTCCTGTTATATATTTCTGCTAAAGTAAAACAAAAAAAAAATAAGGAAAGGATCCTAATCTCCACAGAAGTTGATTTTCTTAATGACTTACGAGTTTTTCAAAAAAAAATAATCATTATGTATATTGTTTTTACGGCATTTTTGCCCTCTAAACAAAAAAAATCTGTCACTAAAAGATTTATCGAAATCGTTGAAATACTGATTCATCACCTTTCCAAACTCGATCATTAATTCTTCATTCATTTAAATTTCCAATTATGTCACAAGAGGTCCTCAAACGTATGTCAAAGTCATCAACTCAGATTCCGTGAATACTTAAAGTGTGCCTTGTTTTTTTTTTTTTTTTTTTGACGAGGGAAATTAGTTTTAAACGCTTAGGAAGTTTATGTATTAAAGAGTAGCAATTTATTATTGGAGCTAGAAATTTACTTTAAAGATTTGGAATTTATTACTGGGACTAGTTTTAAAGAATAGAAATTTATTATTTGGAGTAAAATATTAGAGGATTATTAAAAATAATGGATTTATAGAAGAATTTTCTTTAAAAACAGTAAAAAAATTAATTTTTTGAAAAGTTTTACACCCAGAGAAATGGTAATATTTTTCTTAGAACCAACTAGACTTTTTATTTGTTTCAAATAAATTTTATTTGGTTTAAATAAAATTTTATCTAACTCAAATATATGTTTTATTCATGTCAAATAAAAATTTTATTTAAAACAAATAAAAAGTCTAGTTGGTTCTGAGACAAATATACGTTTATTTAAGTCAAATAAAATATATTTGGTTTAAATAATATTTTTCTCTGGTTGTAAATAATTGGAAAAAATCAATTATTTTCAAAAATAATATTTTTTATTGAAGTTCAATTATATTCAAAAATTTTTAAAGCATTCTTGTTAAATTTTTATTATATTTTTACAAATAACAAAGTTCTTCTCAAAAATTGAATTACCTTCAAGAATTTTAATAAAATTCTTGTCAAAATTTCAATTATTTAAAAATTTTCATCAATTCTAAGTATAATTTTCAATGTGAAGAATTTTAATGAAATGTTACTAAGAAATTTAGTTATTGAACAAATTTCAAAATAAGAAATTTATTTAATTATTATAAGTACCTATGTTTTTAAACAATAATTAAAATTTTATTATTTTCAAGAATTTTAATAAAATTCATGACAAGATTGTAATTATTTTCAAAACTATTTCTCAATTCTATGATTTTTAAATATCTCATATAATAATATAATTGTATGTAAATATTAAATTCTTTTATAAATAATCGAAATTTTTTACAGAAATTTAATTATTTACAAATTTAAAAAAAATTTTTTTAAGATAATTCAATTATTTTTAAAAGTAATACAATTTCAATAGCGGTTAAATTATTTTTATGGTTCAAAGCTTTCCTAGAGAATTTTAATGGAATTCTACGCAAACGTTTAATTATTTTAAGAAAAAAAAATTTCATAGGAATTCAAATATTTGCAAATGTTTTTTTTTTATAAATTTCTACGTAATAATTAAATTATTTTCATAAATAGAGAAATTATTACTTACAAGGATTTCATTACTTTTAAAAATAATAAAATTCTTTTTAGGAACTTCAATTATTTCTTGTAAATAAAAAACTCATCTTAATTTAAATTATTTTTGATAATATTTTCATTGAACGCCTCGATAATAATTGTAATTATTCATAAAAATTTTATTAAAATTCGTCAAGAGCATTCAATTAAAAAAATGTAATTATTAAATAAATAATTTGTTTTATTGAAATAATTGTATTCTCGTAGAGTTATTTTAAAATAAAAAGTGATTCTACATTTTTATTTTTTTTATTTAAATAATTTCGTAGAATTTTTATTAAATAAAAAGTGATTTAAAATTAAAGTTTTGTTAAAATTTTAAATAATAATTGAATATTTACAAAACTATACCGAATTTTTTAGAAATAATTAAATTTTTAAAAGGCATCAAATCAAAGTATTCAAAAATGTGGTTTTTTTACTTTTAACGAATAATTCTGTAGAATTAATTCTTTTTTTTAAAGTTAAATTGAATTTTTTTAGAAAATATTTTTTATTATTAAAAATAATTCAAACAAAGATACATTTTAGTTAAAAAAAAATGTAGAAAACAATAATTGAATTAAAAATGATGAATATAATTTTGGAGAATTTAAAGTAGCAATATTTTTATAATGTAAAATAATTATTTTCATCACTCGAACAGCTTTAATTATATTAAAATAAGAAGAAATCGATTATTGCGAGTCGGGGGAAATTTACCAGGAATTCAAATATTTACTAATTTTTTATATGATTATTTTTTAACAATAATTAAATTATTTTCATAAATTACGAAATTTTTGCAGGGATTCAAAAAGGTTTGAATTTGAAATTTTTGAAAATCTTAACTCTAGTTAAAATTAAGTTATTAAATTAAATTATTAATTAAATTATTAATTAAATTATTAATTAAATTATTAATTAAATTATTAATTAAATTATTAATTAAATTATTAATTAAATTATTAAATTCTAGTGGAAAAATAATAATTATTATTAAGTAATCTTTTCAAACATAAAAAATTTGAAATAAAAGTTATTGGCATTTTTTAATAATTTTCCAATAAAAGACATTTGTTAAAAAATTTAATAAAGCAGGAATCAGGGAAAACAAAATTAAATTTTTTTGGCAATGACATAATTTTGTCAAGTGTGGAAAGTCATTTTAGATTTAATTTTGAGGGGTCCAAAAATTTGTTTACCCAAAAGAAAAAAAGTGTTTTGACAATTATGTTCATCGTGGAGAATTAATGTTTTTCAAGTTCGCACTCCTGTAAAATTGTTGCTTACGCTGCACGATAATATTTTTATGACACGCGCGCTTTGAAAGTCATGATTTCTTAGGGGCAAAATGAGTGTACACGAAAAACCTTTCTATTTATTTCACTGAGCAACGAGAAATCGTTTTTTTTCAAAGAGACTCATGCTGATTGTTTCTCTCCTTGCTTGTACATTATATGTGTTACTCTCTCCGTCGAGAGAGAGAGAGAAAGAGAGGAGAGTTTGATCGAATCAACAAATGTTATACTACTAACTCTCTTTATTTTCTCTCTCTCTCTCTCGTTTTCTAATTCTTTTTTTTCTCTCTCGTTTTCTCTACTCCTAATTATTAATTCGCTCGAGTGCTGAAGATAAAACACGAAATCATCGACGAAGCATTGCCCTCCCACCCACACACATACACACACCTTTCGCGTCATTGCTAAATGTACACTCAAATGATTAATTAAAATCACATCACGACATGCCGGTTTCATTCGTTCGTATATATTATATCAATACTCGCAAGCACTCATACACACACGACTCGTATTGTTTTTGAATATATACACATGGAAGGGAAAAAAACTCTTCCATTATCTGATAAATACAGCAATGTGTTAGTTTATACGTATAGATGGGCAATTCCACGTGGAATTTACCTATGATTATTAAAATTCGGTTAAACATATTTTTTTCTCAATCTTTATAGAAATATTTTACACAAAAAAAAATATGGTAAATTTGACTACTTTTTTTACTATTTCCTGTAAGTTCCTATAGGCGACCGTAACATTATTTAGTAAAATGAACTATGACAGAATAGTTAGTCTAAATGTAAAATGTAGTAATAAATACCATTTTTACAGTAAATTTAACTACTAAAACAGTTATCTTAACTATTTGTTGTTAGTCATACCAACTGCTTCATTAAGTTGCAGTAACTAAATTTTTAAAGTTCCTATAGGCGCCCGTAACAAATTATAGTTGTAACAACTGTAAAAAATAATTAAATTAACTATTTAAAGTAGTAAAATGAAATTATTTATTTGTTTTTTATTATTATTGAGTTCCATTTTTTTATATTTTCTCTTACCTATTTTTGTTCATGTTTAATTTATATATTAAATTCTTATATACCTAACAGAGAAAAATCCCCAAACGCCGGGGATTGAACGCACGACCCTAACATTCGCAAACCGATAACCTTACCACCTAACCACGCTCGCACGCTACGATGACTCGCATTACACCTGAGGACATTCTTCTTATATTCAGTCATAGTAACTACTCTGTTTAGTTGCAGTAACTAATTTTTTAAGCTCAAGGACTTAGTCGAAATATAGCCAGTATATGATTTTAAGTGACTCAACAATGGAGCAGTACTAAAAAAAAGTACTGTTGAAAATAGTTATTTTCAGAATTTCTGTAGTAAAATTATCCATTTTTTACTAGTTATAAAAAAATTAAACTTACTATTTTCATATAGTAAAAATAACAAAAAAATTGTTACTTTTATGACTTTTGTAGTTATAAAAATAAATGTTTCTCACCACCATAGAAATAAATTATCAAAAGCTAGTAAGAATTGGTTCTTTTAACTACATTAAACATAAAAATAAATTCCAGCGGTTGTTTTTACTCTTTGGAACAGTAAGTTTTAATTAAATTTGCAAATAGCAAGAAATGGATATTTATACTACAGAAATTCCGAAAGTAACTATTTTAAACAGTACTTTTAACTACTGCACTGTTGTTGAGTTATTCACAATCATAACGTTTAGTAGTAATTTAAACTACAAAAAACCAACTATTTAATTTTAGTTCCACTAACTATGGAAGTTTAGTTGAAATGCTGCTGAATATGGTAGTTTTAACTACAGTTTTTTAACTGCACATATGTGGATGTTTTTACCACTCACGTTTTTTCTCTGTAGAAAAAAATGATCTTTTCAACTGCATAAATAGTAAAAATAACTGTTTTCAACAATTGAATTTACTACATGAAAACAGTAAATTTCTTTCTTTTTCTGCAACTAATGAGAAATAGTTGTTTTAACTACATAAATCATAAAAATAACAACTTTCAGAGGTTGAATTTACTATATAAAAACAGTAAGTTTCATTTTGTTTGCAACTAATACAAAATAGTTTTTTTTACTAACACAATAGTAAAATTAACTTTTTTAACAGTAGTTTTTACTACAGTAGTATTGTTGAGTCATTTACTACCATCTATTAGTTATCTCAACTACGTGAAGTAGTAATTTTAACTACATAAAACCAACTACTTAATTTTGGTTCCAATAACTGAGGAAGTGTAGTTAAAATGCTGTTGAATATGGTAGTTTCAACTACTTTTTTTCTAACTACACATATGTGGTTGTTTTTACCATTCGCATTTTTTTCTGTGTTAAACTTAAAATACTTACTTTTCATTTTTGTTCAATTGCCAAAATTTTTGAGTCATGAATTTTCGAAACTTTGGAATTTTAAAAGTAGATTTCTAATTTTAAAATTTCCTAAAGACGAATTTCCAAAAATTGAAATTTTTTTTTTTTTTTTTGAAAAAATTTTTTTTTCCAAAGCAAAAGTTTCTAACGTTATTAAATTTTCCTAATTTCCTCAAAGTTGTGTAATGTACTGTAATGTAAAGAACAAAATCTTCCCTAAAATTTCACCTTTCATTGAAAAAAACTTTTTTTCGGATTTTGATATTCTTGGCCTTTAATAAAAGAGAATAAAATTTCTATAAAATCCCTTGAAATCGATTTTTTAATTTTTAAGCGTTTATTTTTTTTCACAAGAGTAAACAATTTAGTTAACAATGTATTTTTTTAGCATTTTTCCACATTGTTTTAGAATAAATTATATTATTCGGAAAAAAATACTTTAGGAAAATTGATTTCGAACAAATGAATTAGGAAAATTATTTGTTTTTTAATAAACAAATTATTTTTTTAATTTTGGACCCGATTATTTTTGTTTAAAACTAAAGGAGAATCATTCCTCTAGATATCCTTTCATGCAAACCTGAGAATATTCTTTTGTTTATAATTACACGTGATTTTTGAAAATGTTTTAGAACTTATTAAACGCATCAGGCCCAATATGGGAGTTTTTGGAAAATTTTCTCTACATTATAAGCTATGAATAAGGTAAAAAAAACATTAAAAAAAAGTGATCCAAAGTTAAAAAAAAATTAATTTCTTCATAAAAAAATTTCAGGGTGTCTACTAACTGGGAAATCCGGAAAATAAGCGGGAAAAACTGGTAATTAACCAGGAATTTTATACCAAACCGGGAATTTATTCCCTAAAATTTAAATTCCTAAAACTAAGATAGTTGAAATTTTTCAATTCCATTGTTTCAAGATAATTGATTTTTTCTAATCAAATAATTGAAAATTTTTGAAATAATTGAAATTTCTTTTCATTCTTTAGAAAATAATTTAATTCTTTTAAATAATTTTATTAAAACTTTTCGAAAATAATCAAGGGAAGATAGTGATCGTAATTATAATTTTATTATTAAAATATAAAGTCCCTCTTAAAGTTTTCAATCAATTTTCTACTTCGAAAAATTATATGATTCTATTACTAGGTATTCACTAATTATAATTATTGAACTTCTCTTAAATTTTTATATAATTTCATATTTCTGAATGTTCAAATAAATGATATTTAATTATTTCTTGAGCAAAGTTTATATTTATTCATTATTAAGTGAGTAATTAATTAGTACCGCTTATTATTTTCAAAAATTTTAATAAAATTCCTCACAAGAATTAATTTATTTTCATAAATAATAGCCGGGAAAACCGAGAAACATTCATAGAACGAATTCAAAAAAATTAACGAATAGAACGAATCATTTTTGTTAAACGAAAATAGTAGACACCCTGAATTTTTTTTAATAAATAATTAAAAACATTTTTTTGACATTTCCTCAAAGTTGAAAGAAAACCGAAACTTTCATTCTTTGACAACTTTTTTCCAAACTCAATATTTTGAAACTTATAACCTACTAAAAATAGGTCTTCTTTTAAGAATACAAAATTTCGAAAATTTATAAATCGAAAATTTGGGCAATTAAAAAAAAAATAAAAAATACGCATTTTACATTTTTCTATAAAGATTAAGAAAAAATTTTGTTTCTAGAATTTTAATGGTCATTGGTAAATCTCACATGGAATTGCCCATTTATATTTATTTGTTTCTCTCTTTCTCTGACGTACGATTTTAATAATGGATTTCAATCTTCTCGTAAATGAATGTTTAACAAATGAAATACTTTATTTTGGCTCATGCTGCCAAGCGAACTACTTTTCTAAAATGAATTATTCATAATATTATACTCGCGACTTAATATGCCTTCTTCTCCTTTTTTTTCTTCTTTTGTTCCAATTCGAAAACACGAGGAGAGTTGAAAACATTTTAAGAAAAAGACAATAGTCTAAATGTCATTTTAAATGAATAGATGAAAAAAATTTCTCCACTTTTAGACGTAGACAAAAAAAAATGTGTACTTTATAATCAGAAAAATAGTTAAAATTTATAATCATTAAAATTCAAAATTAATTTCGTTATTCTTTTTTCTATGATGAATTTTTCTTTTCTTTTTGTGGAATTTTTACAAAAAAAAAATTTATATATGTATATTTCATGTTTTATTTGAAAATAATAAATTGACATAATTTTATACTGTTATTTTCCACTTTTAATATATTTAAAATTTCGTTTACATAGATAAAGATCTCGTGTGACAAAAAAGAAAACGTATGTTAAATTGTATGAAATTAATTTTTTCTTTATTAATGTCCGTATAAAGTATGACAAATTTCTTTATGAAAAGTGTGGAATTTTTTCAAATAAAACGTAATTAAATGAAACAAATTTCGATTTAAAAATAATAGTCCTAATGCAGGATTCGCACTTGATAATTAATTTTGAAAAAGTAGAAAAAGTGGCTTTTGAACTAAAAAAAGTAGAGAAAACTAGCTAAAATAATTTAATCGATTTCTTTAAAGTAATTTTATGCAAACTCTAATTTCAATAATTTAATTCCTAAGAAATGTTTATTATTCAGAGAAATAATTGAATTCAAACAAAGGTTTAAAAAAAATATTTTAAATGATTGAATTTTCGGTCGACATTTTATAAAAATAAAAAAAAATTAAAAATAATTAATGTTTCAAGAAGAAATTTATTGCTTTTGAAAATAATTGAATTTCTCCAATTATTTGTAACTTTTCCAAAATTTAATTCATTAAATGTTTTTAACTAAAATTCTTCTATAAATCCATTATTATTTTTGATAAATAATTAAATATACATTAAAAAGTTTAACAAATTTCATTAGTGTTTGATAGTAAATTTATCATTTTAAAAAGCTTTAAAATAATTGAATTGTCGGGAATAATTTTCTTATTTACCGACATAATTGAATGCTTTCGAAAAATTATTTATCGAAATAATTTAATTCTTGTGAATAATTTTATTAAAATCTAAAAGAATAATTGAATTATTTCCAACAAAATTTTATTTGAATTGTATTTAAACTTAAAGTAATTAACTTCTTTACAACATTTTTATAAAAATATTTGAAAATAATTTAATTTTTGTGAAAAATTCTAATACTAATGTAAATAAATTAATTCTTTCAACAAAAGAAAAACATTTTTTTAAATAATTGATTTTTTGAGAAATTGTAAAGAACAAAACAAAATTGTAATAACATTTTTAGCAATTCCTGTAAAATTTTATTTAAAATAATTGAAATCCTGTGATGGATTTTATTATTTCTATAAAAATAATTGAATAATGGCTAAGAATTTTATTAAATTTTTCAAAAATAATTGAATTTTTGTGAAGAATTTTATTATTTATACAAAAAATTGAATTACTGCGAAAATTATTATTTAAATCTTAAAAAAGGATTAAATTTTAGTGTAGAGTTTTGTTATTTTTGTAAATAATTAAATTCTTCATATGGATTTTATAAACATTGTTATAAATATTTTATGTTTTTTAAATAAAATGAATATTATGAAAATTTTGTTTAAAATAATTTAATTTTTCTGGAAAACTTTATTTGTGAAAATATTTTTATTTTTCGATAAATTAATTTAAAATAGTATTAAAAATAATTGAAATTCTTTCATAAGTTTTTTTATTTATAAAAATAATTGAATTCTTGCTTAGAATTTTATCAAAAATTTTTTTAAAATTATTATTTTTTAAAATAATTAATAATTGATTATTAAATTTTAAATAATTTTTTTTAAATAATAATGTTATTATTAGTAAAAGTAATTAAACTATTGTGAAGAAGTGTATTAAAACTTTGTTATATTTTTTCGAAATGTTTTCGGAGCTTTTCTAAATTATTTGAATTCTTGAGAAAATATTATTATTAAAGTAAATAATTAAATTTTGAATGAATTTTATCAATTTCTTTTTTAAATGATTCAATTCTTTTGCAAAATTTTATGAAAATAGTAGATGTTGAAAATAATTGTATTTGGAATATTTTTTAAAATTAATTGAAACGTTTTAAAGAATTTTATTATAATTTTTGGGAATAGTTTTTTTTATGTCTAGTATTAAAATTAAAAGTATTGGAGTTAAAAGTATTGGAATTAAAAGTAGTGGAAATTTAAAAAAAACGGAAATAGTAGTTTTTAGTGGCTGAAATCTAAAAAAGTACCGAAATAGTAACATATTCATAAGTTCATAAGGCAATTATTATAAATTAAATATTTAGTTAAAATAATGTTTTCAATACACAAAAATAATTATTCTATTAAAATTTTTTAAAAAAGTAACAAAAGTATTAAAAATTATTGAATTAAATTTAAATATAAATAAACGAATATAAAATAAAAAAGTACGTAAACAATTATTTGACAAAAAAACGAATTTTAGAAAATAATAATTGGATAATAAATAATAAATAAATTAAAAAAGAATTAATTATTTTCTGATACCCTTAGTAGATATCGAGATTCGTTTGTACCTTGTCGAAATTTATCCAACACTCATTAATAACGAAATAAAAAAGTGTCGCTCATCGATATATGTAAATAAGTGAAAGGTACACTTTTACAAACAGCTAAGGAAGATGAATTTGGTTAAATAAAAAAAAAGGCTTCCCTGGTAGCTTCAAATTACGCTCGCGTAGTTTGGTCATCTGTCATTAACGCGCTACCGGGTGTCCGTGAAAATGTTTTCTGTCTAATGAGCCGATCATAATTTGCTCAGTTTGGCCTCGACTAAAAACGCCTCAGAACATCAACCGCAGAAACAGATTTTCTTGACCGATCACGCCATTCCTCAGAAGTTGATTCTCTCGTGAAATGATCATTTCTATACTGTTCAACGCCAATTAGTTTTAAAAGACGAAAAAAGGGAAAAAAAGGAAAAAAAAACGCAAAAAAAAAGAAAAAGAAAGGAAACGAAAGAGATTATTGTAAAAGCAATCGACAAATTAATTTTCGTAGGAGAAATTAAAAATTTATGGACTTATTTCAGTTTAATATCAATCAAATATTAAAGTAATTAATTTTTGCTTCTGCTTACTTTTAATTTTAATAAGAATGAGAGAAATAGAAGAAAATAAAGAAGAAGAAGAACAAATTCAATTATTTTTTAAAGTAATAAAATTCATCTCCGAAATTCAATTATTTTCAAAACCTTCCTCAATCCAATGCTAATTATTATAAAATAATAGAAATTTCACAAAAATTCAATTGTTTTCCTTAAATTCCTTAATTCAATGCTAATTATTATAAAATAATAGAAATTTCACAAAAATTCAATTATTTACGTCGGTGAAATTTGCTACGTTTATGATCAACGATTGAAAAGAAAAATTATTTTCCTACTAAAAAAAATAACATTTTGTTAACAAATAGCTTTTTTGCTAATCATTATTCATTAAAAAGTACTATTTTCTTTACACACATTTATAAAAAATTTCTTTAAAAAATATTTTTCTTCTGTTTAACAATAATTGTTTAAACAAATTAATAAAAATAAAAAAAAAATTTTAAAACTATTAACGCTAATCAATACTGTGTGAAAAATTAAAAAAAGATTTGTATGGGTCATATTTTTCTCCAAATCGTATTTTGTCTATAAAATTGTTATAAACAAATTATGCTAGATAAAGGGTGTTTCATCCCATGTATAAACAAATTGACTTTAAGTAAAATTAACAATTGGATTCATAGCCAAATTGAAAAAAGATCTATCTGTTTGTTTCTTATCTGTTTAAACAATTATTTAACAATAATTGTTTAAACAAATTAATAAATTTTCTTAAAGTCTTTAATAATTTACTATACAATTGGTCTATAACAATTTTATAAACCAATTACGACTTGGGAAAAAATATGATACATATAAAACTGTCTTAATATTCCATGTAGAATCGATCGGTGTTAAGTTTTTGAAAATTGTTAAATTTTTGTTAATTTGTTTAAACAATTATTGTCAAACAATTGGAAATTGATGACAAATAAACAGGTAGATCTTTTTTTTCAATTTGACTATAAATCCAATAGTTAATTTTACTTAAAATCAATTTGTTTATGTTTGGAATAAAACAACCTATTTTCAGCATATTTTGTTTATAACAATTTTATAAACAAAATACGACTTGCAGAAAAATATGACCCATACAAAAGTTTCTTAATTCGTCACTTAGGATTGATTAGCGTCAAGAGTTTTCAAAATTTGTCAAATTTTTATTAATTTGTTTAAACAATTGGAAATTAAAAACAAAAAAAAAGTATATCTTTTTTCAATTTCCTATGAATTCAATTGTTTCTTTTTTAATACAATGGCTGCTTTTTCATGGGACTTAATGGGTTAATAAAATTTTTTCAGATATTCAATTTTTTCACAAACAATAAAACTCATTGCAGAATTTAAATTATATTTAATAACAAAATTGTATTTAATTGAATCCCTCTAAAAATTTTATTATTTTAAAAAATTTTATTAAAATTCTTCGACAAAATTCAATTATTAAAAAGTTTCTTAATACTATTTTTTAGGAGAATTTAATATTCAGTTACGTTCAATATTTTAGTGATGCATGTCGAGCAAATAGATGTCATTTGTTTTTTCGTTTCCTTTCATAAAAGAAGTGAGATAAAACTATAAAATTCAATTGTTTTAATTGTTATTTTAACGATTTTCTCGACTTTGACGAGAAGTTGTCGATCGAGACTCGCTCGATATGCAACACTACAATAATTCGAACTATTAAACAATTAAAAATACGAAGTTCTTCAATTTATTGCGCAAAAAACGTGAAATTTCATAAAAGAGGAATTCTTTTCTTGAAAGTGACACTTTTAAACTTTAGTTTTTCAATTTATTTTTTAAACCATATTTATTTTTATTTTTTTTCAACCATACTATGGTTTTTTCAATTAAAACTACTTAATTTTATACTCAAGAGTAAGATTTTTAGGTTGCGCAAAATTAATTCCTAAAAATATTAAAGTTTTTCTCCTTTGAAGAAGATTATTGTTGCTCCATTAAATTAATTTTACTTATTTCGCAAGTTTTTCTATTAAAAATCCATGCTAATTTCGTTTACGAAATCGAAAATGAAATTATACTGCTTGAGAATTTTTTCAAAGCAATGCAGGTAAATACTAAAAACAAAAGAAAAACTCGCATATTTCAAGAAAAAGGCTTCGAAGATGAAGAATAATTTTTTTTCACATTTATTTACATTAAGCGCAATTAAAATATGTTTTTTTGGTGAAATATAAAATTCTCACAGCCACATTTTATATTACCATTGAAATATTTCGTTAAACTTACTTCTACATTCAGATATTTATTAAAAAGGAAGACTTTTGAATTTTCACTCGGAGCAAAATGTAAATTTCGATTATTTATAACAGCAATAATTTTTCTTCTTTTTATAAACAAAATATAAGAAAATTGAACGTCAGATTCTCAGGTTTATTTTAAAGTGCATTAAAATTTTCTTTAAGATATTTTTAATGTATAAAACATCAGTAATCATTGTTAAGTAATTTTAACCTAAAACTGAAGACAAAGTTTAAACATTTTTATCAAAAATAAAAGTGAGGTCTAAAAATTTTTAAAATGCACATAATGATAGAAAAAACATTGTACTTTCTGACAGTATTTTTAAAACATTTCTGAGAGTTTGAAAAAGATTATAAAAATTTAGTTTTCCTACACCCAGAGAAATGATTTATTTGAATTAAATAAAATTTATTTGAAACAAATAAAAAAGGATATTTGTCACAGATCCAAATAAACTTTTATTTAGCTCAAATAATATTTTTTATTTGAATTAATATATTTCGTTTGAATATCCATTTTTATTTGAATGAAAAATATTTTCTTTAAATATATTTTATCTTTAGAGCAAGTAAAAAACATTTTTCATTTTAATAAATCCTGTAAGCATTCTGAAAAATTAAAATTCACTTATAACCTTCAACTGAATTTAACAATCACAATCACTAATGAAACTCTTAATATTCATTAAAATAAATGTTTATTTTTATAAGAATATTTGTTAAATAAACTCAGATCTTCTCAGTCATTTTACTTTACTTTTCAACTTCATATGTAAAAGTTCACTGTCACATTTTTCTCACAAATTCTCAAATAAGACACTAAAATGTAAATGAAATCACATTCAAGTCTGTTACTTTGTACTAATTTAAATTTTCACTTAAAAAGAAAAATTCTGTACTTAAAATAATGAAATTTGTTAACTATTCATAATGAATGAATCTCTTATACTTATACGCGTTAAACTGTTAAAAGCAAAACATCTTATTGTTTTCAATAATGCAATATGCGCAGACTACTTATAAGTCAAACAAACATTTATTTGAATCAAATATATTTTTTATTTGCTACAAATTATACTATTTCCTAAATTGCAAATATATTTCTTTATTTTAGATTACTAAGTGCATTTATTTGAAATAAATATTAGTTTATTTATTTTGAATAAAATATTTATTTGCAACAAATAAATTTTTTATAAATATACACTTTTAGTTAAAATAAATAACTTTTTTCTCTGGGTGTATAGAAGTCTTAATGGAGACATGCACCCAGAGAAAATTATTATTTAAACAAAATATATTTTATTTGACTTAAATAAACGTTTATTTGTCTCAGAACCAACTAGACTTTTCATTTGTTTTGAATAAAATTTATATTTGACATAAATAAAACATATATTTAAGTTAAAAAAATTTTTATTTAAACTAAATAAAATTTATTTGAAACAAATAAAAAGACTAGTTGGTTCTAAGACAAATATACCATTTCTCTGGGTGTGTTGAAAAGGCTTCGAAGATGAAATTAATTTAGTTATTAGATAAATTCCGTTGAATAAAATGATTTAATTTTCTTTTTAAAATGATAAATAAGTGCTAAATTTCCACCATGGAAATTGACAATAATTATTAAAGAGTAAATTTTGTGAAACTAATCCAAACATCAAAAATGTCACTTTTAGAAGAATCACCCATATTCGCTAATTGGAATCAGTTGTATACTTATCGCTGTTTCGGATTTAGAGAGTAACAAGTAGACTTAAAAAAAAAGGAAAAAAAAATCAACAAGAGTGGAGTTATTATAACGAAGTGGGGTGGGTGGGGGAGTATCATTGAAACTGTGACTTCGTTATATTCTCGTCGAAGACACCCTGTATTACCTGCGACTCTTCGCCTCCTCTACACAGGATACCGGACGTCAATAAGAATAACAATCGCGGTGGATCATAACGTGAAGAAGAGAGCGTCATTACGTCGAGTATCTCTGGAGCTCTTGAGTTTGGTACCGTGGTCGGACCGCACCCTTTACTCTCTCTCTCTCTCTCTTTTTCTCTCTGCCGTCTCTCTTTGCCTTTGAAAAAATACCACACCCCCTACCGTGACCGGATCCCCCTCATCTAATATATATTTAATCAGGCTCATAAGTGCGCGCACACACTCAGACAAGTTTAAAGCTCATTCTCGCGGATATACTTATACCAGTCAAGGAGAAAACGGACGCGATCTTGAATCTTGAGGCCCAATACTAACTAACACCGTGTGGCAGTCGCATTAAGTCTCGACACCCACACGAGTGTTCATATTCCATTCTCTCTTTTTCTTACTCCTTTTCTCTTTCTCTCTCTCTCTCTCTCTCTCTCTCTCTCTTACTCCTTTTCTCTTTTTCTCTCCTTGTCCCTCTTTCTCCTGTTCGTCTTTTCTCTCTTTTACCACTGCTCGCTCTCTCCCTTTAATTCCTTCTTATATTCTCTCTCTGATATTCTCTCATTCTCTCTGATATTCGCTCTCTCTCGTTCCCTCGAGTGGATTCGAACACCTTTTTTGAATCAGAGGGTCAAGCGACTCGGCCGTAGATCATCTTAATGCCTCCATTGTTGTTTTAGGACGCTCGCGACTATACAGGGTGTCCGTCGCGATAATGTCGGAGGTATCAGAACGAGAATACTTATAAAGAAAAGAATGGACCTCCGCGAATGTTCAATGACTGAAATTCCAGGGCGTGTCTCTCTTCTGAAAAGTCTTCTTGCTCATCAAGAATTTAATCCTGTATATATACTGGTGCTGCTGCTGTTGCTGAGGTTTCTAAAAGGACCCTCACTGTATTCTAATCGAGATTACATCTTGATATGAATATCCTCCTTGCTCTCTTTAGGCAGCTATTGAGCGAAATCTCATTTGCCAAGATTGGACCGTGTCAACGCCTAGGCACGAATTCTTAGACTGGATCAAGACTCTAGTGTGTCTTTCTTGTTCTTTTGGTCTTTTACTTTTAGACGAATCTTGGACAATCGGTATTGTGTACCGATTACTGCCAATATTTACCCAAGATTTGTCCAAATGCTGTATTTTTATACTGCCAATATTGACCCAAAATTTGTCCGAATGCTGGATTTATATGCTGACAATATTGAACTCAAATTCATCTGAATACTGAATTTATATACTGTCAATATTGACTCCAGCTTCATCTAACTATTAAATTTATATACTGCCAATATTGGCCCTAGGTTCAATTTAACTGGGCCGAATATCTAGATGAATATTCGTGAGAAAGCAGATTTCCAGCTTAGAAAACAGTCACAAGTCTGCAATTCTAATAAAGTAGCACTATTACCCCAAGATTTGGCCAAATTTAGGGCTAATAATTACAGCCAAGATTGTCCCATGACTGTTTTCTACCCTCGGAATTATACAGAAGACAAAAAATGAAATACTAAGACTGAAAATTCTGAAACAAATGACAAGGGTTGGATTTATATTGAGGATCAATGTTAGTCCATGATTTAGCAGAATATTAGACTAACTGTTTAGCCAATATTGAACCAAGACTGAATTAACAGCCACGGATTTAATACTTAATAGGAAAATATTAATTATCCCACACCCAGAGTGCAATGGTTGAAACAAAAGTTGAATTCTAATAGAGGACCAAAATTGGCCCAAGAATTGTCTGAATATTGCGGGCTAATTGTTGCAGCCAATATTGGTCTGGCGCTGAATTGCAAGCCTGGAGTTTATATTATAGAAAAATAGTTATTATTACACCAGGCCTGTATACACTCAGACTGCAAATACTGAAACAAATATTGAATTCTAATAGAGCAGCAGCATTGGCCTAGGATTTGGCTAGTTGTTGTAGCCAATATTGGCCCAAGATTTATATCCATCCCTTTGATTTATATAGTAACAAAATATTAATTACTAACCTAAGATTGCAACTCTACAATTGCAAACTAAACCCAATCAATTCTTGCTAATTAGTTGATTAATTAACTGATTCATTAATTCCTGGAATATTTCAAACTCGAAACATTATTAAGTATCCATATTCGCAATCTTGGCGTAATATTGGCGACACAAATTCTGGAGTAATAAAACATTAAGTAATAAGTTGTATAGTTGAATAGTTAATCAACTTCTACAATATTAAGACTCGGGACCTTATTAGTTATCTATATTCTCAATCTTGGCGCAGTATTGACGACCAAAGAATTCTTCATCCATTAAATATATTAATCTATATTTCCAATAGAAATAGATTAATATATATTTCCAATAGAAATAGATCAATATATATTCCCAATAAAAATAAATTAATTAATTAAGTCCTGACTAATTAAAACTCGGAATTAATTTTACCATATTTGCAATCTTGGTTCAATATTGGTATCAAAAAAATTCTGTAAGTAAAAAGTATTAAGTAATAACTTCATAAATTTATTAATTTATCATGTTCTGTCTAAATAAAACTCAAGACATAATTAATTGTACCTTTTGCAATCTTGGCCCAATACTGGCAGCCCTAAAAAATTTTAAGTAATAAATTAATTTCTTAATTCAATAGTTAATTCTAGCCTCGCAATTTTGAAACTTGAGTATTAGTCTATATTCACAATCTTGGCTTAATATTGGCAGCTAAAAAATTCTCAAACATTAAAAATAAACACTATATTTATAATAATAATAATAATAATGTATTATTAAAATGTTATTGAAACACAATTATTGGCCGACTATTGCAATCATGGCCCTAAACTGGCAGTCCAAAAATAATTGTTAATTATTAATTAATAAATCAATAGCAACGGAAACAAAAATTCGCAAGTTGTAAAAATTCCAAGCAGTATTAAAATCACGATTAAAAACCAACAGAATAAAGCGGCAAGTACCAGTAAAATAAAATGACACTCTCTTTAATTAAGATTAACGAGACATTAATGACCGTATTTTAACACAAAACACCTAATGGAGAAAAAAATAAAAAAAAAGACACCCTTTCTCTTTACCACACGAAATAAGCCCACATTAAAGTCATATCAGTTTATGAATAATAAAATTGCCTCCCAAAAAAAAGAGAATCGGTCACGTGATCATGTTTTCGTATACACATGCCCTTAAAAAAAAAATTTCATTTTCGTTTCTTCTTATTATTATTAACTGGACCCACAACTTTCATTGTTGAATATTTCATATATCTCCTTTTTCGGATGATAATCACGTTTATGCAAATTTATTTTTCCATGAAAAGGAGCAGTACAACTTCTCGTTACTAAAAGAAGAAGGAGAAGAAGAAAAAGGAGAAGAAGAAGGAGATGAAGTAGAAAAAAAGGAACAAAATACAATTAAAAAATAAGTGAAAAATAAATTGCATTTGTTATAATATAATCCAGTGAGACACAATGCAATGTAAGTTATAAAATAAATTTTATTTTTTTTTGCGCCCCCTCCCCTCATGAGAAAGAGGTGGTTTAATGCGAGGAAAGAGAGCAATTAAACCTACGCATTTAAGTTTGAAATATGAAAAGTTCAACGCTATAAATCTGATGCAATTAGCATGAGGAACGGTTGCTGGTGATCTGAGAAAATATATATTTACAAACCAAGGTTGCTTCTCTCTCTCTCTCGCGTTTTCTCTATATAGATATTTTTTTCGTATACATAAATGTGTATATATGTATAATATAAATAAAATTTGCAAAAGAGCGAAGACATTTGCCTCGTGGGCAAATCGTGTTCTTGAACCGCGAGGAAACGATCGTTTTACTCGAAATCACTCGATTGTGAGCATATATATATTTGTGTGTATATAGATATGTTTATATAGGGAATGTCATGAAGACCTTTCGTGCTACATAGAGCACGTCCATTTTCTGCCACTGAAATCAATGTCCTCGATCCACCCCCACTTTACGATCGTGATCTAATCGATTATTTTCTACCATATGTACATGCTTCATTAACCAATCAATGATTAGATATAAATTTCTTTAAATAACTCCATTTTTCTTATGAAGAAAAATTATGAAAGTTGATTAATTCTATTGATTATGGTTTATTAATCATTCAACGAGACATTTATTATTTTGCTACTAGATTATCTCTCTCTCTCTCTTTTAAATAAATTTCTCTATTAATAATTTACATGATAAATGAATCTGCTTTGAATATTTTATTAAGGAAGCAGAAAATGTATTCTTCATCGGAATTTCGATTACTTTTCAGAATTTTCATTTTAATTGAAGATTTTAATTTTGATTAAAAAATTGTTTTATTTTTGGTTTCAAATATTTTTTTTCATCTCATTTTAATGATTATTTACATATATTTGCTCTCTAAATCTGAATTAGTTAAAAATAACTAATTATTAGTAAAATCGTGGATGACTTTTTGCTTCAGCAATTAGTAAAAAATAACTAATTATTAGTAGAGAATCACTAATTAATAGTAAATAAATAACTAAAAAAATAGTCAAATTTCACTAATTGAATTAGTTACTACAAATTTCAGTCATTTTTACATAACCTAAAATTGAATTTAACTAATAATTAGTCAATATTAACTATTTCATTAGTAAAATATTACTATTTGAATCAGTGACTGACTTTTTGCTATCGAATTAGTTATTTTTAACTAATTCAAATTTAGAGAGTGGGTCAGACCAGCTCAACTGGGTTAAACAATTTTTATTGATTTTCTAAAATGTTAAAACTTTATTGAAAATCGGTAGTTCACAACAAAACAAAACACTTTTAACCGTTTTTTGAAATTTCAAATTTTTGTTATTGTTTTTGCATTAACAAAATAATACAAAATTAAAAAAAAATTAATAACTCAAAAGCCGTTTACAATAAATTAATGAAATTTACACGGATTACACAAAATTGTTCACTCTTTTAAATGAAAATATTTGCAAGATTGTAAATTTAAAAATTCCATATTTTTAATAATAATTTTATAAACAATTTTAATTATTTATATTTTCTACCCCTCCAATTGCAATGAAACTCATAGAAGTGTACTCAGTAATCTCGTCTTGAAGCCCAAAAAAAAAAAAATTTTGTATTTTCAATTTGGAAAATACGTTAAATTGATTGTTTTTTAGTTATATATTCAAAAAACGACTCAAAAAACCAAATTAAAAAAAAATTTTATGACACTACTGAAAAAATTGAAAGAACCAATAACTTCTCTATTATTAAATAAATATTTACATGAATCAAATAATTTTTATTTAAGTCAAAGAAATTCTATTTG
The DNA here is from genome assembly GCA_032873175.1 of Leptopilina drosophilae. NCBI lineage: Eukaryota > Metazoa > Arthropoda > Insecta > Hymenoptera > Figitidae > Leptopilina > Leptopilina drosophilae. The sequence continues at coordinate 53,351,336 of CM065479.1, forward strand.
AACCAATAAATTCTGTATTTGAAGCAAATATCTTTTAATTGATTAAAATAAAAATTATTCGATTCAAGTAATTACTTATTTGACAATTGACAATTAATCCTTGAAAGTTAGTTGAATTATAAGTAAATATTTTTGTTCAGAATATTAACTATAATAATAATTATTATTATCATTATTTTATTCTATTCCGTAATATTTATAAATTGTTAAAAGTAGAAATAAATATTTGAAAAGTTGGTAAAAATTTTAATTGAAATTTCGAGTTTTAATATTTTTTGTAATGATACAAATTTTAGTTAATATATTCTTGACAGTCTAAAATTCTAATTATTGTTTTTCGATAAATAAAAGTAATGATTAATTAATGAACAAGAAAGTAAAATATAATATGGTGATAGAAAAAATATTTAGTAGCAAAAAAATCCACTCGGAAAGAAGTTTATTTTGTTCAAAAACCGATTAATTTCTGAATTTTGTGAAAATATTCTTATGAATAATTTTTTAACAGGAATTTTATGATTTTTGTTTAAAATTCCAAAGAATTAGGAATAAAGTTTTTATTAATTAAAAATTTTATATAATTTAAATTAGTATAAAATGTCAACAAATATTTTGTAAAATTTCACTAAAATATTCTTTTTTCCTTGTGAGTAATTTTTAGTTCTTAAGTAAAGATTTGATAAAAAAATTTATTAGAAGTTAGTAGAAATTTTCAGCTTTCGTTTTAAACTAAAATAATTCTTTGTTTTTGCAATTTTTTTAATTACGATAATAATTTTTTTTGTATAAATTTTTTTATAGTATAAAAAATTTGTCTAACTTTCCTACGGTTTTATCATTTTTCAAATAAATTAATAAAAAAATAAATAGTAAATAAATTGATAATTTTGTTAAAAATAATTTTTTAATATTTCACTTTTACTTTAATATTAAATACAACTATTTAGCTTTAAGTTACACTTGTCAATTTTATTTATATGACTCTAGAATAAAATTTGTTTAAATAAATAAATAAATAAATAAAAAATACATCCCGAGTACACTTGGCTTAAACCGTAGGAAGGTTAAAATGAATGGAATATTTAAATAGAAAAAAATCTGATTTCTTTACTAAAATAGAAGAAATAGAAAAAGTATTCTGCCAAATATATCTATAATAATTACTTCCTTAAAAATTTTTCAATATTTTTTTAACACGAAAATGAAAAAATTTCCCTCAAATGATATATGTATTTTTGATTTTGAAAAATGAAAAAAAAATCTTGAATATCTTATCATTTTAATGGATTTGGATTTGAATTTTACAACCGAAACTCTGCGCGTACGATTCATCTTGATGGATTTGACGTTGGTAGTAAATAAAAAGCACTTGGCTCGAATAAGCGATACAAATTTAACGACACTGATCGATAAAATTTATGGTATTTGGATAATTCTTCACTGCTTTCCGGAAAATAATTTTTCTATACATTTTGTACTGTTTTGCAGTTATATGTATGAATGTAGCTGTAAATCTGTGTGCGGATAATTTTTTTTCTCTTTTTTGGAAAGGAATGTATTCTATAATATTATATATGGGTGATTCTTCAGAAAGTGACATTATTGATGTCTCGATTCATTTTTTACATTTTTTTTTTTTTTTTATTCTTTAATAAATATTATCAATTTCCATGGTGAAAATTTAGCACTTATTTATCATTTTAAAAAGAAAAATAAATAATTTTATTCAACTAAATTTATCTAATAACTCAATTAATTTCATCGCCGAAGCCTTTTCAACATGTCTCCAATAGGACTTCGGTAAGAAAACTAAATTTTTATGGTTTTTTTCAAACTCTGGGAAATTTTTTAAAAATAGTGTCAGAAAGTACAATGTTTTTTCTATCATTATGTGCATTTTAAAAATTTTTACACGTCACTTTTATTTTTGATAAAAATGTTTAAACATTGTCTTCAGTTTTAGGTAAAAATTACTTCACAATGATTACTGATATTTTATACATTAAAAATATCGTAAGCAAAATTTTAATGCACTTTAAAATAAACCTGAGAATCTGACGTTTAATTTTCCTATATTTTATTTACAAAAAGAAGAAAAATTATTGCTGTTATAAATAATCGAAATTTACATTTTGCTCCGAGTGAAAATTCAAAAGCCTTCCTTTTTAATATAAATAACTGAATGTAGAAGTAAGTTTAACGAAATATTTCGATGATAATAGAAAATGAGGCTGTGAGATTTTTATATTTTACCAAAAAAACATATTTTAATTGTACCCTAATGTAAATAAATGTGAAAAAAAATTATTTTTAATCTCCGAAGCCTTTTCCTTGAAATTTGCGAGTTTTTCTTTTGTTTTGAGTATTTAGCAATGCTTTGAAAAAATTAACCCAAATTACCGTTAAATCAAATACTTTAAATAAATTTATATTTTAACCGAACTGAATATATTTGGTATTAAAATATGCAAATTAATAATTTTGAAACAGTGTAATTTTATTTTCGATTTCGTGAACGATATTATTAGCGTCGATTTTTAAAAGAAAACCTCGCGAATTAAATAAAATTAATCTAATGGAGCTACAATAATCTTCTTCAAAGGAGAAAAACTTTAATATTTTTAAGAATTAATTTTGCTCAACCTAAAAATCTTACTCTTGAGTATAAAATTAAGTAGTTTTAATAGAAAAAACCATATAAAAAAAGAAATTGAAAAACTGAAACTGAAACTGAAATTGAAAAAAAACATTTAAAAGTGTCACTTTCAGAAGAATCACCCATGTGCAAAATAGAAAGATTTTTGTTTGTTTCTAAAGTTATTAGAATTATTCAGTTAATTTTTTCTTTGCATAAATTGATATTTATTGATACTGGAAAATAAATTGGAAAATAAACAATAATATGACAATTATTTATCCGAAAAGTCAATTAAATTTACGACTGAAGACATAATTAGAGGAAGATTACAGAAAATAACTTCTTTCCACTTGTTATTAAACGCGAAAAAGGGAATTTGAAAAAAAAATTTTTGTTTTTGCGCGCAATAAAACACAAGGAGTAAAATGTAATGGCAATGTAAGTGATGAAAAAAAATTGTAGGAAAGAGAAGGGTGTATCGAGATCTCTGAAGTAGTTTTCAATGTCAACGTGACTGCGGAACTTGCACATGTCTTATATATATATATATATATATATATATATACAGTATTTCGCATCTTTTTTGGTGCTCTTTGGTTTTTGCCCTGGTTTTGTGCTGGTAATTCGCGATTCATGTTGACCGTAACTCTCCAAGCCGCTCGATTTTACGTTTACGTTCCCATTCTGAGGAGAATTACAGTCGGATTTACAAGCAGCTCTCGATTTACAATCCGGCAAAGAGAGTGCCCTTTCCTGTTCGTCGATGCCCGAGAGATGCTCGCGAATCTACTCGGCTCGGAAATCCTTGAAAAGACCGAAAAACTTTTTGAAAGAAACCGCAAAACAATTTTAAAAATGTTCTCAATATAAAAGACTGTATAACATACGAATTCGCTCTCTGTCTCTCTCTGCTTTTCCCTTTTCTTTTCTCCCATTTTTTTCACTTTTCTCTACACCGAAAATTGTTGATAACTTAATTTTTGAAAACTTGTTTCGTTTCGTTTGAAATTCTATTTTTAGTTTAATTCAAATCGCAATTATGAAGACAGAATTTTGGCAGCATTTTTACCTGTCGAAAAATTAGAATTTTTAGCTATCAAAAAATGTTAAGTGCAATTTTTATCTAGAATTAATATTATAATTTAAAAATATAGAGTACAATGTTTACCCCATAAAATATTAACTAGAATAGGGTTGCTACAATGTCTGGAAACCTGGAAAACCTGGAAATGTCAGGGAATTTTATTTTGTATGGAAAAGTCAGGGAATAGTCAGGGAAAAATGAGAAAACACCTGGAAAATAATTTACTGTTAAAATTATGTTAATTTTTTGCGAATTTTACCATGAAAAAGTACCCTTTGGTACTTTTCCCTACACTATCTAAAACTGAATCAGTAAAATTTGACTGATTTTCAGTGACTCTATTCTCGCGATTTGAATCAGTGAAATTTCACTGAAGATCAATTATTAAAAATTATTGAAATTTTAGTCATATATTTCATTGATTGACCAATTAAAAAATAACTGAAATTTTAAATATTATTTGATAATAAAAAATCAGTCACTGATTTAAATAAAGTAGGTATGCAAATAAATTTTAAAAAATTATCGAATTAATAAAAATTTTGTGAAATTCAACTGAAAATAATTAAATTTGTTAAAGAATTTCATTAGAAACTTTTTAACAAATAAAATTTTCAAAGTATTTTAATTTAATAATTGATAAATAATTGAATTTTATAAAGAGTCACATTCTAATGTATTCATGTTATTTAGTTCCAAAATTAATAATTCAAATTTTTATTGGTTAATTTTAAATAAACACACGCTTAAAATTTTTTTAATAAAATTTAATTTTTGCAAAGTTTTTTTTGAAAATTTCGAAAAATAAGATTTTTGAAATTTTTCAATTCTATTGTTTCAAGATAATTGAATTTTTATAAACAAAAAATTGAAAATTTTTGAATTAATTTAAATTTCTTTACGTTTAATTTTATTTCTTGAAAATAATTGAATTTCTTTTAAAGAATTTAATTCACATATTATTATGTTATTATTCAATAATTATGATTATTAAACTTCTCTTAAATTTTTATAATTTTAAATTTCTGAATGATCAAATAAATGATATTTATTTATTTCTTGAGCAAATTAAATTTTTATTACACAGGATAACATCAGTCTGACTCCGTTTACACTTTAAATTCAGTCTCGAAATTAGGCAGAAAATAAGACTTTTTATTTATTTATTTACTAATTAATTATTTTTATTTATTTACTTATTAAATAATTAATTAATTATCAGGTACTGCTTAGTATTGTCAAAAATTTTAATAAAATTCTTCGCAAGAATTAAAGTATATTCATAAATAATAGCATTCTTTGGAAGAATTCAATTATTTTCATAAAAAATATAGTCAAATTCTTTGCAGAAAATCAATTATTATCAATATAATTTTAATAAAATTTTCAATTATAATTATAAAAAGACAAGATTATTTTTTAAGAAGTTAAAAAAATTCTTTGACTAATTTAATTATTTTCCAAATTTTTAATTAAAATTATTAAAAAAACATTATTTTCAAAAATTTAAAGAAATTCGTCAAAAGAATTTAATTATTCATAAAAACTAATAAAAATTTTTATAGCCATTTGTAGATTTAAATAATAAACACCCTGAAAACCATAAAATTTTTAAATATTTTATTTTCGCCAATGAAAAAATGTTTAAAACTGAGTTATTTTTCTAGAAGTAATTAATACAGCAATAAAATATGCTATGTTTGCATAAATTTTGCTTTTTAATTAATTACTTTTTGTATAAATCCCACTTATAATGTGTATGGAAAAATATTGTTTGAGACCTGGAAAACCTGGAAAAGTCAGGGAATTTCATTAGAGAAAAATTGTAGCAACCCTGAACTAGAACTTTTTATAAAGTCGGGAAACAATTATATTTGTTAGAATTCATTAGAAGATTTTGAATTTTGGTGCTTTTTCGGTTTGCTTTTGAAACTATCTAATTATCATGAATTCTAGTACAAAACCTTTAATTCTTTCTATATGCATGGCAATAATTTTTTTAATGAACTTAATTCTCGGCGAACTATCATAAAATTTTGCAGAAGTTTAATAAATAATAAATTAAAAATAATCGTATAAATAGAATTATTTTCAAAAGTATAAAAATTTTTGGCAGAAAATCAATTATTATTAAATAAATTATTATTATTATTATTATTAATTATTATTATTAATATTATTATTATTTTTATTATTATTATTTTTATTATTATTATTATTAATTATTATTATTATTATTTCTCACTTTAGTGATTTTCAATATCTACTATTTGAATCAAATTTTTCAAAAAAAAATATATAAGTAATTGTTTTAAAGAATTTTACGCAAATAACTAATTGTTTTTAACGCTAATAATAGATAAAAATTCTGTAGGATTGTCATATTATTTTTAGAACCAGTGGATTTTTGCGCTAGAAAAATGAATGCAGATAATGAAGGACAGAAATTGAGAGCAATAAAGGTGAGATGAGAAGTAGAGGACGAATATGATGAGTATGAAAATTATCCTCCCTCTCTTTTTTTTCCCCTCTGAATCCGAGAGTATGAGTAGACTTGTCAAGATGGCGTATGGAATTAATTAAATTAAGCCCGCACCTCCCTGGGAGAGGAATAAGAGAGATAAAGAGAGAATAAGTGAGAGATGGTGTGAGAGGAAAGGAAAGGTTGAATTCGTAAGGCAGCAGGTCGTGTGTATGTGTACATGAGAGGGCAAATAGGGATCTTGAGTTCGACATTGAGTGCAAGTCATTCCAGTCATTGGCTGCTCCATAGGAATCCGTTGAGTGAGAGAAACGATCTTGTATATTGTACTTATCGTCTTGTACATATATACAGACAAACATTCGTATATACATTCATAGGCACTTACACACAAATATAAATGCACATGTATATAAATAGATATTTATATATGTATATATATATATATATATTTTTTTTTTTTATTTATTGTTATGTGTATTAAGCGAGGGCGTCTTTTACTAAGTGCGTGGCCTTATATGTGAATGAGGTGTGTTTTGACGTTCGCCCTCGCGTCCAGGTATGCTCGTTTTCCAGCACAACCCCCGTCATGTAGGAATTCGAGGCATCTCACAACTGGAATCGATCTCTCTTTCTCTCTTACTCGCGAAATTCGAACATTCATTCAAAGAGACAGAGAATTGAAAACAAGGAGAAAGTGATTAACAAAAGAAATTATTTTCATCTTTTTTTTTATCAAATCCAATTGTTACGATGTTTTACATTCTTTTCTCTTTGCTTTCGTTTGAATCATTCATTTTTACACTCGCAGGAAGAAGATAATTTTGGTTCAAAATCTACTAAATTATACTAAATTATTTTATTCGGTTCAAAATCTACTAAATTATACTAAATTATTTTACTCCAATAAATTAGTTATTTTTAACTACAATTCAAATTTAGAAAGCACATTGAGTCAGGTTCGCGAATTCCGAAACAAATCTCATCGAATAGAAAATAGAAAGAAAGTAGAAAATAGAAAATAACTGTCAACTAACTTATGTCGCCCTTTTTTTAAATAAAATTAGCAATTCTACAATGTGAAAAAAATGCTATTGAATCAATGACATATTTGTTCGTCCTTGTCGCAATAAACGGCATATTCAGTATCGTTCGAATACAAATACTTTTGGTTCAATAACATGTGCGCTATTGCACCCAGAGAAATGATTTATTTGATTTAAATAAAATTTATTTGAAACAAATAAAAAAGGATATTTGTCACAGAACCAACTAAACTTTTATTTAGCTCAAATAATATTTTTTATTTCAATTAATATATTTCGTTTAAATATCCATTTTTATTTGAATGAAAAATATTTTATATTTTCCTTAAATATATTTTATCTTTAGTGCAAGTAAAAAACATTTTTCATTTTAATAAATCCTGTAAGCATTCTGAAATATTAAAATTCACTTGTAACCTTCAAATAAATTTAACAATCACAATCACTAATGAAACTCTTAATATTCATTGAAATAAATGTTTATTTTTATAAGAATATTTGTTAAATAAAGTCAGATCTTCTCAGTCATTTTACTTTACTTTTCAACTTCATATGTAAAAGTCCACTGTCACATTTTTCTCACAAATTCTCAAATAAGACACTAAAATGTAAATGAAATCACATTCAAGTCTGTTACTTTGCACTAATTTAAATTTTCACTTAAAAAGAAAAATTCTCTACTTAAAATAATGAAATTTGTTAACTATTCATAATGAATGAATCTCTTATACTTATACGCGTTAAACTGTTAAAAGCAAAACATCTTATTGTTTTCAATAATGCAATATGCGCAGACTACTTACAAGTCAAACAAACATTTATTTGAATCAAATATATTTTTTATTTGCTACAAATTATACTATTTCCTAAATTGCAAATATATTTCTTTATTTTAGATTACTAAGTGCATTTAATTGAAATAAATATTAGTTTATTTATTTTGAATAAAATATTTATTTGCAACAAATAATTTTTTTTAAATATCCACTTTTAGTTAAAAAAAATAACTTTTTTCTCTGGGTGTGATTGTTACACTATCGATTTGAATAAATTTTATTGAATATTATTACAGAAGTTATAGTAATAATAGAAAATGTTATAATATCAAGAAATGCATTTCTTAGAGATAATTAAATCTGTTATAAATTTAATAGCATGTACTTGTGATTTGATTTCTATCTTATTTTGAATCAATAGCGCTTGCTATAAATTTAGAAGTACATGAACAAGAATGTACAGCATGATGCTATAGTGTTAAATAATAAATAATAGAAAAAATAAATAAATAATAAATACAGCTATAGTGTTCAATGATAAAACTAATGCTTTTATTAAAAAAAATTATTAAGAAACAAACATTATCTTTGCTCTCTTATGCATTTGAATCTTATTTCAAGATACATTTTTTTCATGTTTTGCACACCGCATACACGATTTAAGATTAAAATTCACATCTTGACCTAAACCTAAACTAACCAAAACTTAACACACTATTTAACATTACATGTGCATACATACAATCATAATACATTAAAATGATGTTGATTTAAACATTCTTATATACAAAACTGATAAAATTATCATCACTTGTGAGAGAAAAAATTAATTTTTCAACGATGTATAGCAAATAAGTGTCAAAAAATGTTTAATACACTGCGAAAACAATTTATTTGATTCAAACATATTTTGTTTAAATCAAACATAAAATATCTTTGCCATACAGTTAAACATACTTAAGTTTAATTCAAACATATATTTTGGTTCATTTAAAAAAATAATATATTTAATTCTAACATAAGTTGTAGTTGATTTTAAATTATTTATAATAAACTTTCAAGTTCAAATCAATAATAAAATTTGTAAACATATTTTCTGTTTAAATCATAACAGAAAATATGTTTGAAATAAATACAATTATTTAAACAAAAAATTTTTTGAATCAAAGCAGTATTAGATATTTTCTATATATTAGAATTAAGTTTACAAACTATTTTTATTGAAACAAAATCACTTAAAATTATTTTTCAATTTCAATTAAATATAATTTTTTGTCAGTGTAACCTAATTACATTATTTTATAAATCTTCCTTCATCTTTATTCGTGTGATTGTTAAATATATTATTTTTTTAAGTTTAAGGCATGATATTTATATATGAAATTCAAATCATATTAAATAGCATAAATTTCTTCTCAACAATGTAATTATTTTCTCAAGTAATAAAATTTTTTCTCAAAAAATTCTCTAATAAAAAATGATTTAATAATGAGTTCTGGTTTAAATTTTAGATAATAATTGAATATAGAAATAATTTTGTAGAATTTACAATAAAAATATTTTTATAATATAAAATAATGATTTTATCACTTGATCATCTTGGATAATTATAAAAAATAGAGAAATTAATTACTTCAAGTCTTGGACTTTGTAATCTGTTTACTTTCAAAAAGGTTTCAATTTGTAATTTTTAAGAATATTAATTTCTATGTGAAAATAATATTTATTTCAAGAAAAAGTTATTGACGTTGTCGAATAATAATAATAATAATAATAATAATAATAATAATAATAATAATAATAATAATAATAATAATAATAATAATAATAATAATAATAATAATAATAATAATAATAATAATAATAATAATAATAATAATAATAATAATAATAATAATAATAATAATAATAATAATAATAATAATAATAATAATAATAATAATAATATTAATTTTAGAAATTCAGTTATTTTTCAAAGTAATAAAATTCTACGTAGAAATTTAATTATGTTCAAAATTTTTAAAAAATCTCCTTAAAAATTTAGTTGCGTTTATAATTTTCATAAATAGAAATTAAATTTTATAAAATTTCAAGTTTTAATAAATTTAATTAGAAATTTTAAAGAACTTTGATTTTTGAAAAATCTTAATAATTCAAACTCTTTAGAAATTAGTAACATTAAAAAAAATGTAATTAATTATTAAAAATAACGAATTCATAGAAGAATTTTAATTAATCGAGTCTTAAAAATTTGAATTTTGGAGAAGTTACAAATGATTGCATACATTCAATTTTTTTCAGAAGCAATAATATTTTACGTAGAAATTTAATTATGTTCACAATTTAAAAAAAAATCTCAAAACCACAATTTTCTTTATAAATAAGATATTTCTTCTTCGAAATTCAATTTTTTAAATAAAATTATACATAATTACGCAATAGAATTCAATTATTTTACAATTCAAATTCTTCTGAAATTACTTCAAATTTCCTAACATATATTTAATTAATTATTAAAACTAATTAATTTATGGAAAAATTTTAGTCAAAAACATTTTTAAAAAATTGAATTTCATATTTTCGAATTTTTTTAAATGTAAAAACATTTTAAAAAATTCGTAAATAAATGTAACGAAATATTTTTTTTAACAAAAAGGTTTCCTTTGTTTTGTAAAAATATAAAAAATTTGTAATATATTTTTTTTCAAATAATATTTATAATCCACAATGAGACAAGGATTAAAAATTGATAATTTAGTGCTAGTTTCTTACAAAAATTTTTGAAAAAAATTTATTGAAATTTTCGTTATTAGAACGTTCAATTTGATTAATTTTTGGCCGAGTTATGAGCATTTGAAAAAAAATTTACGTAAAGAACGTGATATTTCAAAAATCTGTATCTCTTATGTCGCTTTATGAAAAAAATCATTGTAGATTATTTTAACGAGTACTAAAAGAAAAAAATATATTTAAAAAAAATTTGAGATGTAAATGCAAAATAATGTCCGATTTGGTGTGGAAAGTAATGACAACACTGTTAACATAAAAGTATTAAATGGCAACGAATTGATACCAAAAATGCGGATCAAATAAAAAATTGATCCAGAGTTTTTGCCTCAATTTGATCCACTTTAGTATCAATTTGATACTTTCAAGAAAACTGTGAATAATTATTTCAATTCAAACTAACTAATATTTTTTTAATAAAATTGTATCAACTCTTTTTCTCAAACATTTGACATGTTTCATTAAAAAACATTATGCTTATAGTTTGAAATTATGAATTATTTTATTTTAACATATATTTTTTTTAATTCAATACAGAAATCATTTTTACAACAAAATTAAATTCCCTAGCATTGGTGCTATTGAACCAATAGTTTTTTTCTGAGTGTAAGGATATCAAAATGAGATAAAGAAAAATAAAGCAAAAATGTTGCGAAGTAACTTTTTCTTTTTTTTGTCTGAATTTAATATCTTTAGAAAAACTGAGTTATTAACAGAAATTAATTACAATTTTTACGAAGCTAAATCTATTAATTAAAAGTTTTATACTTAGCAAGAACCATTAATTACAAGTTGAAAAAGAAAAATTAAAAAGAATCTTATGAATTTTCAAATTTGAATGACAATTTCATTAAAAAAAATATAACCGATATTTTTCATCAAGAAATTTGAAAAAGATAGAGATGAAGATAAATTCCTTAAGAAAAAGCAGCATGTCCGGTTTTTGATTCATAAGAGAAATTAAGAAAAATGATTTAATGAATCTTTTGTGTTTGTATATGGCAGAGTCGTGAAATGTGACACCATATAGTCGACAAAAAAAAGACGATTGCACAATCCGTTCTTGTAATCTGATAGGTTCACGCAGTGGGACGCTCACTACTATATTAATTATCATAATAGAAAGTTAGATTAAGCGCTTAAGGTGGCATATAAAATGAATTGCTAGCTCCCGCCGCACTATCGTCCCACGTTTTCCATGGAGTTGGAATATAAAATGCTCTGCCTCTTAAAGACACAATAATTTACATCACTAACTACCGGGTATCATTTTCTCGAACCAAAATGTAAAAAAAAATCTTCCTCTTTTATATACCCAGGGATGAATACATCCAACCTTTTTATTACACAACAAATATCAAGTAATCTTTTTTAATAATTTCTTCTTCTGCTTCTTTCTTTCTTTTTTCCCCTATGTAGAAGGAAAAATTTATTTCCTCTCTTCGTATATAAACATCATTGTTCGAATTAATCATCTATTTGACAATTTAACGAGTAACGACATTATATAAAATTTCAAGAGAGACGTCTCAAGAGGTGACTTCATTGTTAACATGCGTATAGACTTCATTGCAGTCATTTTTTGATACTAATTAGACACAGTTTGGGGGACATTTTAACACTCCCTTTCCACTGCGAAAAATATTTGTTTAATACAAAAATAAGTAGCAAATCAAAAAATTATCTTTAGTAAAAAATTAAAAACTTCGAAATGTAATATTAACGTTTTACTAAAAATTAACATAAATTACTAATTGAAGTAAGTGGAGACTATTCAATTTAACATTTGGAACTTATTGTAAAAATTACACCGTGAGAAATATGTTCTCCACTCAGAGTCTTCTTTTGAAATCTGAATTAAAAAATAATAAATTATTACTAAAATCTACATTTTGCTTCAGCAATTAGTAAAAACAAACTAATTAGTAATAGAAAATGACTAATATTGAGAAAAAGAACAATTAAAAAATTTATTTAGCAAAACTGAAATTTATTTGAATCAAATTTATTAATTTTTTTCTTTTGTTTTATTAATTATTTTTTAAAAAATAAATAAGTTAGTATAAATATTCACGCATATATCGTGTAATTTTCCACGAGCCTCGAATTGAATAAGTTGAAATATAATTTTCAAGTAAGGAAATTAATGAATAATCTTTGTATCTTTAAAAAATATTGTTTAACAAATCGAAAATAAGCAAGTATTTTTTCATGATTTATAATAAAGTAATCTTAAAAATTAGAAAATTAAAAAGTAATTTTGATTAATAAATGGAAAATATACCCATTTTGTTTATAACAATTGTCTTAATAATAATCAAATTACTTTTTTTTAAATAAAGGGAAAAAATGTTTTAGAAATTCTATTTGTCGATTATAAATTTTAATTGAAAAAAATAATATTGATACTTTTTGTATTTTTACAAAACCAAGGAACACGTTTTACTAAAAAAAATATTTTGTCACATTTACTTACGATTTTTTTAATTGTAAAATTATTGGAAAACATCAATAACCTCTCTTTCAAATAAATGTATTTTAATTATAAATAAGTATTATTTTCCCATGGAAATTAAGATTTTCGAAAATTGAAAATTTAAACCTTTTTGAAATTTAAACAAATTATAAAGTCAAATTAAAAATGTTTGAAAATAATTCATTTCGGAGAAGCAACTTATTGTTTATAAAGATAATTATGATTTTGACGAGAATTTTGTTTTAAATTTATGACTTTTAAAAATAATTGAATTTATGGAATTATTTCTAACTTCTACTAAATTCAACTTTTTAAAAATGTTTTTTGACTAACATTTTCTACAAATTTATTATTTGCAATAATTAATTAAATGTATATTTAAAAAATGAACTAATTTCAGAATAATCTGAATTATAAAAATAATTTAGTTCTATTGGGTAATTGTGTAATTTTATTAGAAAAAAATTGAATTTTGAAGAAAAAATATTATGTTTATAAATGATTGTGATTTTCGGGACTTTTTTTTATATTTTAAATAATTACATTTCTACGTAGAATTTTATTACTTTTGAAAATAGTTGAATTTCTGGAATTATTTCTAACTTCGCCAAAATTCAAATTTTTATAGGGCTTGATTGAGACTAAAATTCTTCTATTAATTTATTATTTTAATAATTCATTTAACTTTTTTTCGAAATGTAACGAATTTTTGAGAAGTTTGAATTATTAAGATTTTTCAAAAATCTAAGTTCTTTAAATTTTTTTATTAAATTCATTAAAACTTGAAATTTTGGAAAATATAATTTCTATTTATGAAAATTATAAACCAAATATAAACCAAACACCAAATCGGACATTATTTTGCATTTGCATCTCAAATTTTTTTTAAATATATTTTTTTCTTTTAGTACTCGTTAAAATAATCTACCATGATTTTTTTCATAAAGCGACATAAGGGATACAGATTTTTTAAATATCACGTTTTTTACGTAAGTTTTTTTTTCAAATGCTCATAACTCGGCCAAAAATTAATCAAATTGAACGTTCTTATAACGAAAATTTCAATCAATTTTTTCAAAATTTTTGTAAGAAACTATCACTAAATTAACAATTTTTAATCCTTGTCTCATTGTGGATTATAAAACTTATTTGAAAAAAAATATATTACAAATTTTTTGTATTTTTACAAAACAAAGGAAACCTTTTTGGTCAAAAAAATATTTCGTTACATTTATTTACGAATTTTTAAAAATGTTTTTACATTTAAAAAAATTCGAAAATATGAAATTTAATTTTTTAAAAATGTTTTTGACTAAAATTTTTCTCTAAATTTATTATTTGTAATAATTAATTAAATACATGTTAGGAAATTTGAAGTAATGTCAAAAGAATCTGAATTATAAGATAATTAAATTCTATTGGGTAATTATGTATAATTTTATTAAAAAAATTGAATTTCGAAGAAGAAATATCTTATTTATAAAGAAAATTATGGTTTGGAGATTTTTTTTTTAATTTTGAACATAACTAAATTTCTACGTAAAATATTATTGCTTCTGAAAGAAATTGAATGTATGAAATCATTTGTAACTTCTCCAAAATTAAAATTTTTAAGAATCGTTTAATTAAAATTCTTCTATGAATTCATTATTTATAATAATTAATTACATTTTTGTTTGAAATGTTACTAATTTCTGAAGACTTTGAATTATTAAGATTTTTCAAAAATCAAAGTTCTTTAAAATTTCTAATTAAATTTATTAAAACTTGAAATTTTATAAAATTTAATTTCTATTTATGAAAATTATAAACGCAACTAAATTTTTGAGGAGATTTTTTTAAAATTTTGAACATAATAAAATTTCTACGTAGAATTTTATTACTTTGAAAAATAACTGAATTTCTAAAGTTAATATTATTATTATTATTATTATTATTATTATTATTATTATTATTATTCGACAACGTCAATAAGTTTTTCTTGAAATAAATATTATTGTCACATAGAAATTAATATTTTTAAAAATTACAAATTGAAACCTTTTTGAAATTAAACAGATTATAAAGTCCAAGACTTGAAGTGATTAATTTCTCTATTTTTTATAATTGTTAAAGATGATCAGGTGATAAAATCATTATTTTATATTATAAAAATATTGTTATTGTCAATTCTACAAAATTATTTCTATATTCAATTATTATCTAAAATTTAAACTAGAACTCATTATTAAATCATTTTTTATTAGAGAATTTTTCGAGAAAAAATTGTATTACTTAAGAACATAATTAAATTGTTGAGAAGAAATTTATGCTATTTAATATGATTCGAATTTTATATATAAATATTATGCCTTAAACTTAAAAAAATAATTTATTTAACAATCATAAAAATAAAGATGAAGGAAGACTTATAAAATAATGTAATTAGGTTACACTGACAAAAGATTATATTTAATTGAAATTGAAAAATAATTTTAAGTGATTTTGTTTCATTAAAAACAGTTTGCAAACTTAATCCCAATATATAGAAAATATCTAATACTGCTTTGATTCAAAAAATTTTTTGTTTAAATAATTGTATTTATTTCAAACATATTTTCTGTTATGATTTGAACAGAAAATATGTTTAGAAATTTTATTATTGATTTGAACTTGAAAGTTTATTATAAATAATTTAAAATCAACTACAACTTATGTTAGAATTAAATATATTATTTTTTTAAATGAACCAAAATATATGTTTGAATTAAACTTAAGTATGTTTAACTGTATGGCAAAGATATTTTATGTTTGATTTAAACAAAATATGTTTGAATCAAATAAATTGTTTTCGCAGTGTATTAAACATTTTTTGACACTTATTTGCTATACATCGTTGAAAAATTAATTTTTTCTCTCACAAGTGATGATAATTTTATCAGTTTTGTATATAAGGGAGTTTAAATCAACATCATTTTAATGTATTATGATTGTATGTATGCATGTGTAATGTATTTAAATAATATTGACAAATGTGACACTTAGGTTGCTACAAAAATTTAATTATTTAATTTAATTTTTTATTAATATTTTCGAACCATTTTACAATTAACCCTCCGTCACACACCTAGGGAGGGATTCCCTCTATGGTTTCAGTATTTTTTAAATAATTTTTGTTTTCCTCATTGTAAAATAAAATCAGTTTTTATACCTTTCGACAATTTACTCCTCAACACATTTCTAAAAAAACATTTAGTTTAAACATAATTAATATTTAATTATGAAGCTTCAAAGTCAGAGAAAACACGAAAAAGTGAGGTTATGTTAAATAAAAAAATCAAGTTTTCAAAACATTTTTTGTTCCACTGTTGGTTAATGACAAAATTATATTATAAATATAATTAAAATAAACTATTTAATGATTTTTTTGCTTATTTGTTAATGTTACATTATTTTTACATGTAAAGTGTAATTCTTTTGAAGATGTGCATTCGTGTAATTAATTTTTATATTTGAGACCAAAAGTTAATTTTATTAATTTTTTAATTAAGAATAATTTACTACATATTTGTAAGTTTGTTTTAAAATTAAATTTTTGTTGATTTCTTTGTTTATGTTATAATGTCGCTTATTTTTCAATGTTGTGAGAGATTCCCTCTTAAACGTGTGTAAAGTCGTAATTTTTTCCAAGGTGTGTGACGGAGGGTTAAAGAAATTCGTTAATAAAACATTCTTTTGATTAAATCAAATATTTTTAGAGTGAATCAGAATATTCTTCAGACTCAGGGAAAAGTCAGGAAAAAACAAAATTTCCTAATCGACAACTATTATGAATTTAAGATTACGAATAACAATGGATTATTGTGGTCCAGTGTATCTTTAGTACAGAATCATGAATATTTTTGGGACAAATTTGTATTATTTATATTTTCTTTCTCCGAAAAAAGAAGAAGAAGAAGAGTTAAATTATCTTGCATAGATAATAAGATACTGTTATGCACATAGTGTTCAATCAGAGCTTTGTAGATGAATACAATGGATTCTCTAGTATAGAAAAGAAATGAGAACTGAAGAGGATCAGGCAGAAGATATGACCCACAGATAACTTATTTATACATATACATATATATTCGACCCTGACGAAAGACCGGCTGTATATGTCTACCTATATGTAAAACACGTGCCCAGAAAACATTTAAACCAGTTTCCAAGTGCTCAATTCTACCGTTGAAAGAACAGTCATATTCATTGACGACTAGCTCGTGAAACTTTCTGACAGAAACATGACGCTTTCAGTGGCAACAGACAGGAAACAAATGCTCTTATACAACCACTTCTCGATAAACATTTCATTTTCGGATTTCAATGCACACATACACACATATATATATAAATATTGATATTAGTTGTTGATTATTGTTCAAGCTGGAACGAATTTACAATCTGTCTTGGGAGAAAGTTGAGAATTTTTTGCGCAAAGTTTTGAAAATTTATTGAAGTAATGCTATTTCCAATGTTGAGCCAAGATTGGAAAGGTGTAAAATGAAAATCTCGATGAAAATACAGTAGTTGAATTTAAAAATTCTTGCAGTGTTACCACTAGAATTGTATTATGAACAAAAGTACAAAATTAAGGGTTGGTTAAGTGTTCTTTTCTCCTTGCCAGTTATGAGCCAGTTTTCAATCCGGAATCGATAGAATTTCAAAAATTGGACTAATAACAATCTTGAAGTCTAATAGTATAGTAAAATAATTTTAAAACGCAAGTAAAAATAATTATTTGCCTATTAGAGTTGAAATTGGTTTCCAAAGACACAACCCTGGGTCAATATTGGCTCAGGATTGGCTAATATATGTCCAATATTGACAAGTGACGTTTAATTTTCAAGTTGCATTGAACTAAATAAATTGAAATATAATTTTTTAATCAAAGAAATTATTATTTTTGAATCTATTTAATTAGCTGACAAATGGATTAAAAATACGCCAACCCTGGGTCAATATTGGCTTAATATTGGATAATATTTGGCCAATATTCACACACAACGTCTATTTTTCAGATTAATATTTTTTAACTCTACATTTTAATTAGTTGACCTTGGTTTCGAATTTTCTCAAAATAATAACTTGGGCCAATATTGGTTAATATTTTGCCAATATTAAACCAATTTTGTCCAATCTCATAATTTTCAATTAATATTGAATTGAATAAATTCAAACATACTTTTTAACCGAATTGAATATTTTTATATGTTCCATTTTAAATTTTAATTTCTTAGCTTTAGTTTCAAAATTCGCAAACTTGGGTCAGTATTGGCTTAACATTGGCTCATATTTTACCAAAATTGACTCGTTATTTCTATTGTTTAATTTTCAAATTAAATAAAATTTAAATAAATTATTTTTTAAAAAATCCATTTTATTTTGCTCTCATTAGTTTGAAAATTCGCAAAACCGGATCAGCATTGGCCTAAAATAACCAAGAAAAATTCCCCAACACTCGAAAGAGCAAAAAAAAATATCGTGACAGATTAAAATCAAATTTTCTGTCAGTACCGATCTAAAATTAAATCGCTCTTTTAATTTTAATTTTTTTGTCGTCGTATCATTTATTTTATATGATGATTTAGATAATAGCATCATTGTTTGAAACATTCTTGTCATTATG
This sequence comes from Leptopilina drosophilae, assembly GCA_032873175.1. Lineage (NCBI taxonomy): Eukaryota > Metazoa > Arthropoda > Insecta > Hymenoptera > Figitidae > Leptopilina > Leptopilina drosophilae. The sequence continues at coordinate 53,370,272 of CM065479.1, forward strand.
ATGATGATGTTGACGTCTCTCTCTCTCCTTTTTTTTGTTCCTCATCTGAATAAGAATGTTTATTGTCATGTAACTAAAGTTTATAATGTTGCATATTCAATATTATGTTAATTCTTTAATAGTCTTGTGTGCAAAACTTGACTTAGCCATTATATTACTTTTTTTTTTTGATTCTTGTATGATCAATTATTATAAGTTGCATTTTTACGCTAATGAAGCATTATTGGTGTGTGCGCATAAACAGTTGCGCGTATGCATTTAAAATAAATACACGTCATATTTCCTAATTAACATTCGGTGTTAGACACTCCTTTTTTGATAGTAAAATGATCATTAATAATAATCATCGTTATTCTCCTTTGGCCAAATAAAGAGAATGTTGAACTTTATAGAAAATTATAAGTGTCATCATACTTTTATACATTGTTAATGCTTATTCTCTTATTATTATTGTTTTATTATTCTTATGACTTCTCGGTATTTATTTCTAGCTTATTTAAAATTTTTATTAATATTTGCTGTGGAAAATAGTTCGTGTAATTTTATTTTTAATACGTTTTGTATTTTTGGTTTTCATTTTTTTTTTTTAATTTTATTTATTATTTGCTTAGAAGTTATTCGCTTTATTTTTTACTGTTTAATTATTTTGTACTTATTTCGTTTCTATTTATTACTTTTTTTTATTTATGTACTACTTATTTATTATTTATTTACTACTTATTTTTTTATTTATGTACTACTTATTAATTATTTATTTACTACTTATTTATTATTTGCTTAGAAGTTATTCACTTTATTTTTTGTTATTTAATTATTTTGTACTTATTTCGCTTCTATTTACTTTATTTTATTATTTATTTATTTATTTTTATTTATTTTTTTATTTATGTACCACGTATTTATTATTTATTTACTTCTGATTTATTATTTGCTTAGAAGTTATTCGCTTTATTTTTTATTGTTTAATTATTTTGTACTTATTTATTATTTATTTACAACTTATTTATTATTTATTTACTACTTATTTATTATTTATTTACTACTTATTTATTATTTATGTACTACTTATTAATTATTTATTTACTACTTATTTATTATTTATTTACTACTTACTTATTATTTATTTACAACTGACTTATTATTTATATACTTAAAATATTATTTTTTTATTATTTATTAATTTATTACAATTTACTTACTTATTATTTATTTTTTATCTATTTCCTATCTATTATCTATTTATTAGTAACTTTTCGCTTCTAAAAATCGTTTTGCAGCGTAAAATAATTTATTAGCTAATAATTAATTGTTTTCGTAAAAATCATTACGAAACGTAAAAAAAATTGTTTGCTGGGATAGTACGAATGAAAAGAATATTTCCGCGTGTGGCCGGCAAATGAAACTTGACTTAAATGTTCCGAGTTGGACAGACTCTGCCATCTCTTAATGAAACGTCGAACCGAAAGACGGAGAAATTCATTAGCGCGGGAAACATTTTGTCTATCATTGTAAAAAAATAAAATTTTTGTCTAAATCTTTATTTGTTCAAATTTTTATAATATTATTTATTTTTTGCAATTTTTTTCCTTAAGTGAATTTTTTTTCTTTGACTATATAAATGCATTATATATTATATTTACTACGCATTTATTGTAATAATTATAATTATTTTATATATTGTATATTATTATATTGCATTAACCATAATGTATATTATAATTATTATATTATATAAATACCTAATATTATGCACCAGAACAAAATTTTTCCTAATTTGTAAAATACACTTTCTTTGACTTGCATTTTCCATTAAAAAATAAATTTTTCTTTGATTAAAAAGTAAAAATTTCTTTAATTCAAAAAAAGAATTTTAATTTATAAAAAGATTATTTGATTCAGCAAAATTTTGCTTTTTAAATTCAAGTATTATTTCTTTGACTATAACGTCAAAAAAGTAATTCTTGAATTATTAAATTAACTAATTTAATTATTAATTATTTAATTAATTATTTAATTTAATTTTTTAAAATTCTTTTGAACTTATTTCGTTTCTATTTACTACATATTTTTTTTGATAGAAAAATATTTATTTATTTTTTATCAATTATTATTGTTACTATTATTATTATATTATAATATAATATTAATAATATTAATAATATATAATATTAATATATTAATATTATATATTATTAATATATAATAATGAAATTTAATTAATTTAATTTAATTTAATTTTTTTGGTTATATTATTAATATATTATTATTATATATTATTAATATTTTTATTTATTATATTTTTTATATTATATTTATTATCATAAATACAAGAAATCTTCTAGTATTTTATAATAAATTATTATATTAAAATTCAGAAAAATAAAAAAATCTTTCAATATTGAGAGAAGACAGTCATTGATGTCGCGTCCTTCATTAAAAACTGAAGGAGTATATAAGACGTTAGGATGACGAGTCGATGAAATAAATATTTGAATCTTTTCCACAAGGCTATCATCCTTGTGGGAGAAGATTCATTACGGGGGATTACCCGATTCATATCGAAGATTTAGAATTCTCGTTTTCGCGCCCAATATGAATCGCAAGTCTTAGTACGTTCATTATCCAAGACCCCCTCAAACGAATTAGTTTTTCAGTCTTATCACTCGCATATATATACACGATTAAGTTTCGGCTCTCTATTTATTTTAGTTCATTAAAAATTGCTCATCAATTTTTTTTCGTTTTCTTTAAAAATTTTTTTTAATGAAATGTTTCATTATAATGTTTCATCTACTATTATAGATGAAATTTTTCTTTTTATCTAATTCCATCTTTTAAACTCTCGAAGTTAGTAAAAGTTAATTACTGTCTTGATTATCCATGATGTGGTTAAGTCAAAAAAAAGAATAACTTTGAAATAATATGACAATTTTTACTTATTGCAAAAGTGACAATTTTTTGTGATGTGGTCTAGTGGTTAGAGGAGTTGACTCGTGAGGTTTGGGTAAAGAGTTCGAATCTCGAGGGCGTTGCTTTGATTTTTTTAACATGAATAATAATAATAATTATATCGTTTATCTGAAAGTTTCACATTTTAAATAATACAAAAATTAATAATTATGAAAACGATAAAAATATTGTTTATTTCATTCTTTTTTTAATAATAATAATTATTAAATAAAGTTAAATAAATATAAATATAAATAATATATATATATATATATATATATATATATATATATTATTATATATATATATATATATATTATTATATTTATTATTATTAATTGTAAATAATAATTATTATTATTAATATTAATTTGAATTTATCACTCGGTATTATTTAACAATAATGATGAATTTATCGATCACTCCGAGTGATTATCATCATTATTGTTAATTATTATTAGTATTATTATTATTATTATTATTAATATTATTATTATAGTAACAATAATAATAATAGTAATTATAGTAATAGTATAATTAGTAGTAAAATAATAATTATTACCTTATTTAATTTTTTATTACTATTATTTTTTTTAAATTATTAATACTCTTACTTCTTACAATTAATATTTATCTATTTATTTATTTAAGGAAACAATAACAATAATATTAATATAATTAAAAAATAAATTTTAGAGCTATGAAAAAAGTAATATAATATTATAAATAATATTATAGTATGATATTATTTCAACAATATTATTATTCATTTTATTCTTACACTGAAAGAAAATGTATATTAAATTTTGTAAAAGTATTTTATAATTTGGGGAAGCAGTGCAACAAACCGCAATTTTGTTATAAAAAATACTAAAGTTTAAAAAAATTTATGTAAAATTTAGTAAAGTTATATTAAATTTGAATTAAAATTCTTGATATTTGATACAACTTTACTAAATTTTACATAAATTTTTTTGAACTTTAGTATTTTTTATATCAAAAATTCGGTTTGTTGCACTTTTTTCCCAAATATTGTAAAATACTTTTACAAAATTTAATATACATTTTCATTCAGTGTATTATTATTTATATTATTTTTGTAATAATTATAATAAAAATAATAATAATAATAATAATAATAATAATAATAATAAAAGTTATAATAATAATAATAGGAATTATTATTATTATTATTATTATTATTATTATTATATTTATTATTATTGTTTATTTTACTCTCACACATTATTATTATTATATTGCAAGCACATAAATTTTTCTATTCCGATAAATAATATAAATAATAATTATGTACAGGTAATTATTATTTATATTCCATTTTCTGACACTGTGAAAATATATAATGGCCATAATTTATGAGATTGAATGTACAAGAAGAGGAAGAAGGAGAGGAGGAGGAGGTGAATTTTTGTACATCTATATAGTTTATGCGCGGCTTCCATTTATAGTATCATGTCCCTTTTTAAACTTAACGATGTTGGTTTTCTCAAGTTCATTCGCGAGAACGCGCCGAGTGTGTTGAATCCCCGCGTGTTTAAAATGACTCATGATTGGTCGTTTGTCGATAAATATTCACCTTAGCTTAATTGAAATCAGAGCATAAAATTTTTATTTATTGATCCCCTCCCCTCCTCCCTCTCATGTCCCTATCGTAACCATTCTCGCGTTGAATGTCAACAAGTTCTGTCCAAAGATGTTGTGACAATGACTCTTCATATTTTTCTCCTTCGCATTTTTTTTTTTACTTTTTTAACTGTAGAAGAGGAAAAAATTAGCAATTTTCTGTTTTTTCAATTCAATATACTGTTGATTAAATTTTATTTATACGAAAACAAATTTTATTGTATTTATTTACTAACTTTTTTACGTAATTTATTTATTTACTAATTATTTACGTAATTTATTTATTTACTAATTCTTTACGTAATTTATTTATTTACTAATTTTTTACGTAATTTATTTATTTACTAATTTTTTACGTAATTTATTTTTTTACTAATTTTTTTTACGTAATTTATTAATTTACTAATTCTTTACGTAATTTATTTATTTACTAATTTTTTACGTAATTTATTTATTTACTAATTTTTTTTACGTAATTTATTTATATAGGTACTAATTCTTTACCTAAATTATTTATTTACTAATTCTTTAAGTAATTTATTTATTTACTAATTTTTTACGTAATTTATTTATTTTCTAATTCTTTAAGTAATTTATTTATTTACTAATTTTTTACGTAATTTATTTATATAGGTACTAATTCTTTACCTAAATTATTTATTTACTAATTCTTTAAGTAATTTATTTATTTACTAATTCTTTACGTAATTTATTAATTTACTAATTCTTTACGTAATTTATTTATTTACTAATTTTTTACGTAATTTATTTATTTACTAATTTTTTTTACGTAATTTATTAATTTACTAATTCTTTACGTAATTTATTTATTTACAAATTTTTTATGTAATTTATTTATATAATAATTTTTTACGTAATTTATTTATTTACTAATTCTTTACGTAATTTATTTATTAAGTAATTTTTTACGTAATTTATTTATATAATAATTCTTTACCTAATTTATTTATTGACTAATTCTTTACGTAATTTATTTATTTACTAATTTTCTACGTAATTTATTTATATACTAATTCTTTACCTAAATTATTTATTTACTAATTCTTTAAGTAATTTATTTATTTACTAATTTTTTACGTAATTTATTTTTTTACTAATTTTTTTTACGTAATTTATTAATTTACTAATTCTTTACGTAATTTATTTATTTACAAATTTTTTACGTAATTTATTTATATAATAATTCTTTACCTAGTTTATTTATTTACTAATTCTTTAAGTAATTTATTTATTTACTAATTTTTTACGTAATTTATTTATATAGGTACTAATTCTTTACCTAAATTATTTATTTACTAATTCTTTAAGTAATTTATTTATTTACTAATTTTTTACGTAATTTATTTATTTTCTAATTTTTTCCCGTAATTTATTTATTTACTAATTCTTTACCTAATTTATTCATTTACTAATTCTTTACGTAATTTATTTATTTATTTAGTAATTTTTTACGTAATTTATTTATTTACTCATTTTTACGTAATTTATTTATTTACTAATTTTTTATATAATTTATTTATTTACTAATTTTAACGTCGTTTATTCATTTTTCTATTGAAATAAATCCAGTAGTAATGTTTTTATCTGAATTTATTATTTCCTATATAATTAAATAAATATTTCTCATTTCTTTTCTAGAATATTTTTATTTACATTTTTATTTATTTTCATACTTCAATAGATTTACAAAAAAAAAAAAATTTCTTTTAGTCATATTTGTTTTGCGAAAATTAGGCTATTTTTTGCCTTTATAAAATGGATTGGATGTTTTTTGTTCTTTTTGGTGATTGAGACTAAAGATCGTTTCGCGTCAATGTGTCAATTTTTTTTTGGTCAATGGACACTTGACGGAATTTAGTTGGAATAATTCGTGAGCGCGATAACAAACGCTTAATTAGCACTGATCTTTGGTCAGGAGATGGAAAAAAGTAGCATAACGAAGGTTGGACTGCTGTGGAACTCGGGAAGTTTTTTTTACATCTATAGGGGAGGAGAGGACTGGACCAATTCGATTCGCCGCTAACACTTTGCTTCGTTGTAGGAAGACGTATTTTTTTTTTTGCACGCAACACAAGACATTGAGCGCCAAACTCGATGATGATGAAGAAGAAGAAGAAGCCGTCGCGCTTCATTAGTAATACTTTTTTCCTTTACGCGCGTCGCCTCTTGACGAGTTTTTCGGAATTTCTTGCCTCCCCCCCCTAAAGTGACGCAAAATGGGGAAAAATAAATAAATTTGAAATTTAATCTGCTTTATTTGAAAGATCGTAATTATTTACTTTATTATTTTATCAGTCTATGATAATTATTATTTTACTATCATTGATGTAATTTTATTTTATTTTTATTATTGTTACTATATTCATTAATATTATTATCATTGTTAATATTAACATTGTATTATTTAATGTATAGACACAAATTGTGACTTTTTCTGTACGAGAAAAATTCTACCCCAGGCGTCGGGAATCGAACCACTTGCTCTTGACGCGCCAGGCAAGAACGCTAACCACACGGCTACGTTACAACAAAAATGTGTTTTACATAAAACAAGGCCCAATGTTCTTATTTTCATCAAATTTCCCCCCCCCCCACTTTCTGAAAATATTTATTCTGAATCGTAGCAGCGGAATATTTCAATGTTTTTAATTCGATATGATAGTTTTTTTTCATTCCAAAGGTCGATGAACTTTTTTCGAAAAAAAATAGGCATCGAAGTATTTTCGAAATCGGTGAATTAATCAAAAAGCAATAAGGTAAAACCATAATTTCTCTCCTATTTTTGAACTCGAATTCTGGAGCACCTGCCAAGGGAGAAAGATGCAAAACCCAGGAAAAGAAAAAGAGAGCAAGATACAAGAAATATTATGTAATCTATCGATAAAAACCCTATTTATGCGGACGAAACATTCAAGGATCAAAGGATTCTGATTAAAACAAAAAAAAATCGACCTCCGACGGATGGCACGGTACGGCAATTAATTTCATCCGAATTTCGCCAGATTTGGCTCGGGACGTGCCGCCTGGAGGGGCCCCGGAATTCCTGAAACTGAAGAGAAACGATCGGATCTACAACAGGCCTTTTCAACTTCAGATCACAGTTACGCGCTCTTTCCTCCCGTCAGCCCGCCAATCTAATTAATAACGGATCGGCGCCCGATACCTCTCTCTCTCTCTCTCTGTGTCTAAAAGAGAATCGGTTTGGGCATCGCATCGATTTAAATTGAAACGTTCGAAACAAAGGAGAGAGAGAGAGAGAGAGAGAGAGAGAGAGAGAGAGAGAGAGAGGTGCCCGCCACGAAATTAAACAACGAAGCAATATCTCGAGGGCCAAACACAAAGGGGTCACGTTCACAACCGATTAGGCAGAGCAGAGAGATCCGCGTGGTCGCGAATACGAATATACCTCAGTCGGTAACACAGGAATGTCTAATAACGAACATGCCACTTGTACTTGAGTTCAATTCGATAGCCCTTCGATTTTAAAGCTATAGAAAAGGAAAGAGATAAAGAGAGAAATCTTGACCTTCAATTTTGTAAACAACCGATTTTGTATTTTTTTTAAAGGGGCAATTGTTATAAACTATTTATTACATTCTGTTTACTAGTCAAGAATTTACTTATTATCTGCAAAACATTTAATATCTTTTTATTACTTTCTGATTTTTGTACCTTTTGCTTTGACTTTACATAATTTGAATTTCGCGCCATTATAATTATCCAACTCACCGTCCAGATGGCCTGGATGTTCTCTCACAAGCGCTATAATTTATTATACATTTTTACTATCAATCCTTCAACTTTATCTTCTATTTGTTTTTATTCAGTTTAACATTACTTTCATTGGACAATTTAAAAGATAAGATAAAAATAACGATAAAGATAAGATAAGATAAAAATAACGAAAAAGATAAGATAAGATTTAAAATCATTTATTTATTGCTTCCTCATACTGAGGAAGTATTGTAATACCAAAATTTTTCGACTTCGATTTTTTGACATATCTTTATGTTATTTGATCTCAGGAGTTCAAAAATGACATTTTTACAAAATGTCATTCCGTATGTGTTTGTAAACATATTTTCATAAATATCTCCAAACTATGAAGAGCTTTTGGACTGATTTTTTTTAAAATTCTAGGTCTCATTTGCGGACATAAAATGAGAGTACTTTGAGACAGATTAATAAAATTTAACTATATATTTTTTTGATTTTTAATTTTTCAAAAAAACGTTTTTTGCCCATAACTTTAAAAAAATGTTAAAACACTTATGAATGTTTTTCTGTAATTTTGTAGAGTTTTTTTAGACGCATCTTTTGAGCCCTCAATGAACATTTTTCGTCCATATTCACCAGAGATATTAAACTTTTAAAAATCAAAAATTTTGGAAAATAAGACGTTTTTGAATATTTTGTTGAAAAATGTAGAAATAACTTTAAAACTATTATTATCATCACCTTGTAGAGCATTAGAAAACGCTTTGATTGACCTATTTTTGAAGCTAATTCGATTACAAAATAAAGAAGTTATTCTTATTTTAAAAAACAGAAATTGTGATCGAAACTTAAAAAAAGTTTTTTTAATGTAGAACTTGAATTTTTAATCAAATAAAGAGAAAAAATTATTACAGCAATTGAGAATAATTGTTCAAAATTTATATTTTATTATTATTAACATCCCTATGAGGAAGCAAAGTGTTCATGAAATGATCACCAAAATTATAACAAAAATATATAACTTGGCAGCGGTTTTATTATTATTATTATTAATAATAATAAAAATAATTTAATAATAATTTATTTATTGATTTGGGGAGATAGGAAATCGTGCAATTTTTTTCTAGTTTTTGCTTTGACTTTATAGAAATTTGAATTTTGCGCAATTTTAATTCTGTAAGTCACCGTCCAGATGGCATGAAAGTTCTCTCACAAGCACTATATTTTATTACATTTTTTACTATCAGTCATTTAAATTTTTCTTCTATTTGTTTTTATTCAGTTTAAGAGAAGGATTTTTCTATTAATTTCTTGAGAGATATTCAATGGTCGTAATAAAAATTAATAAAAAAAACATTTTCACTCTCTTTGAATTTTTAGTTTCTCTAAAAATTCATAGATTTTCAAATCCATGCGTAATTTTGTAGAAAATATGTTATTGAATACATAAAAAATTTTTGATTGAAAAAATTAATATTTACGAAAGTAAATATTAGTTTTTTTTATTTTAGAATTTTTTCAGCATTTTTTGAAAACAAAAAAATAGTTTTCAGGTTTAACAATTTAATAAATAAAAAATTATTATTATTAAATTTTACTACACAAAAACTGATTTTTTTTCAACTAATTTTAGAAGTTCTAAAATTAGTTTAAAAAACAAATCAGTTTTTGTATAATAAAATGTAATAATAATCATTTTTTATTAAATTCTTAACCTGAAAACTATTTTTTTGTTTTAAAAAAATGCTAAAAAAATTCTAAAATGAAAAAATTAATATTTACTTTCGTAAATATTAATTTTTTCAATCAAAAATTTTATGTTCTAAAAGTTTATGTTCTAAATTAGAACATAAACTTCCTCAAAAAAATGTTGTAGTGATAATAGAAAAATTCGATAAAAATTCTAAACAAACTTTTTTAAAAAAATATTTTAGTGATAAAAACAAAATTAGATAAAACTTTTTTTAAAGTTCATGTTGTGAAAGTAGAAAAAAATTACTTTTCGTATAATAAAATTTAATAATAATCACATTTTAATAAATTCTTAACCTGAAAACTATTTTTCTTTAAATGCTATAACTTCTGTTAAAATTAATTTTTTCGTTCAGAAATTTTTTTATGGATACAAAAACACATTTTCTACAAAATTACGTATGGATTTGAAAATATATCAATTTTTAGAAAAAATAAAAATTCCAAAAGGGTCAAAATATTTTCTGATTAATTTCTTTAATGATCATTGGATTTCACTTAAAAATTACAATGTAAATAATTTTTTTCAATATTTAAATTATTTTCTTTATATAGTTGAAAACATAGGTGTTTCCTCCCCTTAACATTACTTTCGTTTTACGATTTAAATAATAATAATAAATTATTTTAATTAATAATAATAATTTAATAATTATTAATTTTTTGTTTTGGGAAGATAAGAAATCGTGAAATTATTTTTCTACTTTTTGACATTTCTACGTTTTATTTTCACTTTATGGAAATTTGAGTTTCGCGCCATTTTAATTTTGAAAGTCACCGTCCAGATGGCCTTGAAGTTCTCCCACAAGCGCTATATTTTATTAATCTTTTTTACTTTCAGTCATTTAAATTTTTCGTCTATCTGCTTTTTTCCAGTTTAATATTAGTTTCATTTTACGATTTAAATAATAATAACAATAATAATAATAATAATAATAATAATAATAATAATAATAATAATAATAATAATAATAATAATAAATTATTAAAACCAATTATTTATTATTATTATTAATAACAATTTAATCATTCTTAATTTATTATATTGGTAAAATAAGAAATCGTGCAATTTTTTCCCTACTTTTTGACTTTTTACTTCGTCTTTGTAGAAATTTGAGTTTCGCGCCATTTTAATTCTGAAAGTCACCGTTAGATGATTACTAGATGGCATGAAAATTCTCTCACAAGTGCTACGAAGCGAACAAGCGTATAAGCACTAATTTTATTGAAATCTTTTGGGTTTTTACTCCCATTCGTTAACGTTACTAATATTTTGTATTTTCAAGTAAATAATAATAGTTTTTTTTTAATTTTTTAATTGAAATGAAATGAAAAACTTTATTTTTACTACTTTTTTATTTCGTTTGCTACTTTTTTAATTCTTCTTCCTATTTTTTTACACTTTTTTTACTATTTTGCTTTCAATTATATTATTTTATAAGTAAAAAATAAATTTCCTCGGGGAAACTTATTATACGCTGGTAATAAGGCAAAAAGACAACAGACAAGTGTATAAATAAATAAAATGCATAAATTTTTAATTAATAAATTAATTAACAGTTAAATAATAAATTAATTAACTATTAAAAAATAAACAAAAAAGATGATAGAAAAGCAAAATACAATAAAGAAGAAAATATAAACAACTGAAAGAAAATATTCTTTTATTTGTCATTATCTAATTCAACAAAAGTTTTAGTTTTACTTTTACATTATTTTATTATATATTGGGAAAATAAGAAATCGTGCGATTTTTTTAGATTAATGGGAGCGGCGAGTGATATCTTGTGTATATATATATGTATCTAACGGAAAGCCAGACAGGATGTAGGCAATTATATTGTTTAATGGTGGTATAGACGAATGAAACATCCGTTATGGTATGCACGTTATTTTTGGTAATTACTGCCTAATGTTACCTGTCATTATAATATGCGCCACTAATAGAATGACGAAGCTCAAACAAAGATCGAGTTCACCCTTAATAGACAGCATTAATAAATAAATCTCCGAACCGTGAAGCGCATTTAAAAAAAACAAATTTTTTTCTTCCTCACTCAACACTTTATAGACTCTGCTACTTTATAATTTCTCACCTGTTCCATGTTTGTATTTATTTACATTTCAATTCTGATTTTGATGTCTTTCTTATTTCTTTTTTAACACAACTTTTTAGCCTGTAACGAAAATATTTAGGGAATAATAATTATTCAATTAATAATGATTTAGTTGACAATTATTTGACTAGGAATTATTTAATTAGTTATTTAATTTACATAAATTAATATACTGATCATTATTTCATTTATGTATTTAAGGTACGACGGAATTATTTAAATAGTAATTATTTGACTAATTATTATTTAAATAGTTATTATTTGACTAATTATTATTTAAATAGTAATTATTTGACTAATAATTATTTAAATAATAATTCTTTTACCAATAATTATTTAAATTATAAATAATGGACTAACATTTATTTAGCTGATAATTATTTAATTAGTTATTTAATTAACAAAACATAAGGTATTGAAAATTATTTATTAAATAATTATTCAATTTGTTAATAGGATTTTCTTTTATTAATAATTAGTTAACTAATTACAGATATTGGATAGTTAGACATTTTTCTATTTATTTTCAAAAAATGCAACTCTCGCCTTTTTTTCCAAACATTATAACAAAATATACCATTTTTTTTGCAAAAATGCAAATTATTAATGAAAATTTATATTTGATTTATTTTTATTCAATTAAATTTTTGATAATTATATTTTTAAAGCTTCAAAAAACTTGAAATTTTGCTATATTGTAATAAAATTAATTGCTTTTTTTAATTCATTAAAATTTTGTTAAATAAAATTTTGAAATATTCTTATTGAATTTTGAATACTCAATTTCAGAAAAAAATTAAATTCTGATAAATTAAACAGAAAAATGAATGTTAAAATGAGTAACTTGAGAAACTTTCATTACAACAAGAATACAACTAACAATTATATTAAATTTAAAAAAAAATCAAATTGTTTTTCCAATCATTAAAATTTTTTATTATTTTTTTTTAAGTTTATATGTATTTGATTAATTTTTGAAAAACTAGATTTTTTATAATTATATTCTCAAAGTTTTAAAATACTTGAAATTTGGTTTTATTTTAATAAAATTAATTGATTTTTTTATTCCATTAAAAGTTTGTGAAGGAAAGTAAAGTTTTGTGAAACAAAATTTTGAAATAGTTTTGCTGAATTTTGAATAATCAATTTTTTGAAAAAAATTAAATTTTGATAAATTAAACAGAAAAATTAAATTGAAAATTAGTAACTTGAGAAACTATTATTACAACAAGAATACAACTAACAATTATATTAAAATTTTAAAAAAATCAAATTATTTTTCCAGTTATTAAATTTTTTTGTAATTACAATATTATTCTCAAAATTTGTTATTAATTTTAATTCTTTAAAAAATTGAAAATGTTTTTATGTTTTTCTAACATTGTTTTTATAAATCTAATTATTGTAAAAGCAGTTTTACTAAATTTTAATTATTTGGAAATTTGTTCAATTTATGTTTATATTTAGAAAAATCTATTTTCATTTCAGAATAATCTTAAAATATTTTAATTAAACTAATTTTAAGAATTTTTTGTAATTGTTAAAATTTAATAATTTCATAAATGTAATAAATTGAATTTAATAACATCATAACATTCATAACATTGAAGAGTTACAATTTTAAAAATATTGAACTTTTCTGTTTTTTTATTGAATCTTTAAAAAATTTTCGGAAAATCATTAAAAATTTCTTTATTTAAATCTTTAAATAAAGAAATTTTTAAGTTAAAGTTAAAAAGTGCAAAAGAAGTGTAGTTAAAAATTGTAGAAAATTATTCAATTTTCGCGGTTCGCAATTTGGATTTTTAGATATAATTAAAATTTAAGATTTAAATTTTTGTGGAAGAGTAAATAACAAGTTTTTGAAGATTTACAGTTAACAAAATTATATAATTTTTTAGTATTTGTATATAAAAAAAGTAAAAGGTAAGGAAAAAAATGTATAAATTTTTTAATACTGAAAATATTAAATGACTTTTTCGATTTTTTCAAAAAAAATTTTATCATCTAAAGAGACTTTTTTGCATATTGAAATTGATTCGAGGCTTGAAATTAATAAAAACCATTTTCATTATTTGACTAATAGGTAAAATTCTTTCACTTTTGTAAATTTTCATTTTAATTAAATTTCAAATTATTATTTTGTTATTAATAAATATTAAATCATTAATTACTAAAAAGAAATTATTTTATTAATAATCATTAAATTACTAAAAAATATGTTATCAATATAACTACGAAATTATTCATTGTTAAATTTAATTATCAGACATTTTTTAACTGTAATGATTTCTTAATATTCTTAATTGTTTTGTCAAAAATCGTTAAATTCAGAATTATTTAATTTAATAGTAATTAATGTGTTAATAATTATTCAATTAATGGATATTATTTTATTACTATTTATGTAATTGCTAAAAATTTCTTATCAGTAATTTTTAAATTATTAATTACTTAATTACACTGAAAGAAAATGTATATATTAAATTTTGTAAAAGTATTTTACTATTTGGGGAAAAAGGGCAACAATCCGAAATTTTAATATAAAAAAATATTTAATTTTAAATAAATTTATGTAGAATTTAGTAAAGTTATATTAAATTGAATTAAAATTCTTGATATTTGATATAAATGTACTAAATTCAACATAATTTTTTTAAACTTTAGTATTTTTTGTATCAAAATTTCGGTTTGTTGCACTTTTTTCCCAAATTGTAAAATACTTTTACAAAAGTTTAATATATATTTTGTCTCAGTGTAGGGGGTGGAAATTATTTTATTGATATAATTATTTAATTAGAAAAATACATGTTTCATTGATTATTACATTCTTAATTGTCTATTTAAAAAAACAGGTAGTATTACTATTATTTATTTTTATTTAATTAATTTTTTTTGTTATTCATTAATTTACTAGAAAATTTATTTAACTAGTAACAATTAATTTTTGTCCGCTGAGAAAATCGCAAATTTGAGACGAAAATTTATTCGTTTTTGTTTCAATGAAAAGCTTATTACACTATTTGCCTTTTATTCAATGTCTCGTGAATTTCGCTCTTGACAATTAAGAATTTGAAATGAATCGAGAAAGCGCAATGGAGATAAAATTGGTTTCCGTTGGATGCAAACACAAAAAACTGTCTAGAGGTATAAGTCTTCGAGGTATCAGTCTCACCGAGACAGAGTTTTTAATCCACGAAGCCACCCCCGGTGGAATCGTTCCGTTTTTAAATTAAAGAAATAAAGGACGGATTCCATTCCCCGAGAGCGTAGCGCGCGAAAATCGTGGTCGGGGTAGGGACCCGCTGGGAACTCATTTGCACTTAAAAAAATGACGAGCGATAAAACTAACGCCTGGCCGTGGGGAATTAACGGCGAGATGCTTGCGAGTTGAGAAGAGAAAAAAGAGAGTGAGTGAGAGAGAGAGAGAGAGGTCGAAGGAAAAAAAATAAGAAAGAAACGAAGGTCCTTGAAGGGGCAGTTAACAAATGAACGCCCGGCTTTATCGGGCGGAAGTGATTTTGATTCCAAGAGTTCTCATTTAAATCTTAACGCTCTTACTGACTTGGTGTGCGCGCGCGCTCGCCTTTCCTATGTGTATAAATATATATAATCACCTTCATTTAATTGGATTTTTAATTGGGACGATTCGCGCTACATTAATCCGTCGCAAACTTGTTCCATCTCTCCTTTATCTTGCTTTTGCTACTCATTGTTATTACTGTCCTCAAAAAATCCCTTCCTTTTTCTGCCCTCTCCCTTCGCTCTTTTTTTCTTTTTTTTTCTTTTGTCGTCATGGCTATTATATCTCTCGTTTACTAATTCTTCCGCTACCTGACCTCACATTAGCTTCTTTACATATTTTATGTGCCCTCGAGAGAGTCTCCTCTGGTTTTTGAATAAATTATTAATTTATGTCCTTTTCTCTTCTTTGCAATCATAGCAAAAAATTTTGGCACTGCGACTTCTCGTTTGGAGGGAGATACTTTTTTTTCCTTTGTAAAACAAACTTATTAAAAGTAGATCCTCCTTTGGATAGTTTGTTCTACTCTTTTGGAAAGGAAGAAAACTTTCTGTTTATTGTTGACAAAGACGAAGAAAAAATTTTTTCTCTTGTGTGGAATCGAACCCAGAACTGTAGGCAGACCGTTTAACAAGTACATTACCCCGCAGCCACGAATTCTACATTTTTTTGCAAAAAACAATTTATAGTAAAAGTTCTTTTTCATTGAGAGAAACCGAAGAAAAAATTTTACACACTTATGTGAAATCGAACCGAAAACACTAGAAACACTAGAAACACTAGAAACACTAGAAACATTAGAATCACTAGAAACACTAGAAACACTAGAAACACTAGAAACACTAGAAACACTAGAACACTAGTGCAAGTAAATTACCCCACAGCCAAGAATTATTTTCATACCGCGAAAAAAAATTGTTTGCAGTAAAATTTTTTCTACAGAGAAAAGGAAAAAAAATTCAAACCTGACTGGAATCGAACCCAAGACTATAGAAACACCGATGTGCCAGTAAATTACCCCGCGGCCACAAATTGTTTTCTATTCAGAATAAAAATTTGTAATAAATGTTCTCTTTCGCTAGAGAGAAAACGAAGAAAAAATTTTCAAACTTATGTGGAATCGAACTCAGAACTGTAGGGGACCGATAGGAATGTATATTTTTACGAAGCCATGAATTATATTTCTTCGTAGAAAAAAAAAATATTTAGAAAAAGTTTTTTCCTCGAGAAAAAGCGGAGACAACATTTTTTTTCTCAAGAAAAAGCGAAAACAAAAAATTTTCGCACTTGTCTGGAATCGAACCCAGAACTACTGGGCGACCGTTTAGCAACTACATTACCTCGCAGCCACGAATTATTCTTTTTCTGCAAAGAAACAGTTTTTAATAAAAGTTTTGTTTTCTTTCATACAAAATGAACAAAAATTTTTCTTTTCGTGAACAAAAATTCTTTTATTGAAAATTTTACATTCTATTCAGTATTATTCTTGATTTCTCATCTAATTCAAAGTTTACTATTCGAATTTTAATTACAATGAAAATATTCAATATTCAATTGAAATTTAGCTTAGAAAGGATACTTATATTTTCTATATACAATTAAGCAACTTTATTATTTGGATGATAAACAATTTTATTGTTTTGAAAATTACTGGTAATTGAAATTTTTTTTCCACGAATGAATAAATTTATTTATTTCTGGAATATTATTTTTTCTTTTTGTCTTATTTTATTCCCTAATTTTAGAATTTCTATATTTGAAAAGAACTTCTTTCACGCCCCAAGTGGGAAAAGGTTTCTATTGTCTTTCATTGTCCCTTGGAATAGTTTTTTTTTTTTAGAATAAAGGAAACGAGAATGTAGACAAATGTATATTTAAAATTAATAATACAAAAGAGATCTGAGTGCGTGAAATAAGTAAATTATTATAATTATCGTTAATAAGGGGAAAATAAAAAAAGTCTAATTTTATTTTCTTTGACAAGAGAAAAAAGACATAAATATTTAATTTTTGTTTTTATTAAATTTTGAAAACAATTATGATAATATCGAAAAAAGGTGCTTGCCTTTTTATATGAATGAAAGGAATTATATTGACAGAATAAATTAAAGGTATTTTTAAGGAGGTACAAAAAGGCTGCAATTAAACTGCTAACTCAAAGGAAGAATTATAATGTTTATAATGATGAACAGCAGGTGAAAAAATTTTATGAATAATGGAAAAATTTTTCATAAAATTTACTTATTGGAAAATTTATTTTTTTAATTTAACTCTAATTAGTAATTTTTTGATTACAAGAAAATTTGTCATTAGTTTACACATGATCAAATCAATTCATAATTAAATTTACTAGACGAATTATTTTTTCAGTTTATTTCTAATTAGTAATTTTTTAACTTATAGTAATTAAAGAACTTAGTAAATAATGTTTACCAAAAAAGTTGTTGATTTATATTGATTACGTTTTAGACTTTAAAAACTTAGAATAATTTCAAAATTTTATTGACTAGAAAGTAAAAATTTTGTTTTTCGTATTTATTAAATGGAGTAATTATTAATTTGTTTAGTAATTAAAAAATTTGTTTATTTCAGAATCTTCTATTGGTACTCAGCAGACACGAAATTGGTGAGTAAATGAAAAAAATAAAAATTAAAATAAAAATCACAATTTAAATACAATTAAAGAACAAAATCTTCATGTTTTTCTACTTCTAACAATACATTTTGTTTAAATAACTTAATTCTTGAAGAACCACAAAATTTGTACTTATAATTTATTTAATGAATAATTTTACTTAAATGAATATTTCAAAATTAACTTTAATTTTAGTTGTTTTTATAATTTTTATAAATATATGAACTTCTAAAGATTTGAATTTGAAATTTTTAAAAATTTCAATTTTTAATGAAATTTAATTAATTAATTAATTAATTTAATTTTTAATTTGAAATTTTATAGAACTTAGATTTTTGAAAAATCTTCATAATTAAAACTCTTCAGAAATTAGTTAAATTTTAAAAAAACCAATTAAATTTATTATTAAAAATAATGAATTTATAGAAGAATTTTAGTTAAACAAGCCATAAAATTTTTAATTTTTCAGAAATTACAAATGATTGTACACATTCAATTATTTTCAAAAGTAATGAAATTCTTCGAAGAAATTCAATAATGTTGCAATTTTTTTAAATTCTCGTCCAAATTCGATTCTATTTCAAAATAATAAAATTCTTTTTCCAAAAATTATCTAACTATAATTATTACTATACAAATTTTTATTATTTTAATAATTTTAAATATCTACAATTTTAATAAATTTTTTCTTAAAATTTAAATGATTTAAAAATAAACTATAATGATGGTTAAGTAGAATTCTAAGGAAATATTAGGATAAAATTGTACTTATTTTGCATAAATAAAAGAACTGTTTTTAGTAATTCAATTATTTGCATGAATAATAGAACTCACTGCGAAATTTCAATTACTTTTTAATTTAATTTTAATTAAATTCATGGATAAGAGTAATTATTCTTAAAACTTTTTTGTAAATTTCTCAACAGAATTTAATTATTTAAAAATTAAGAATAATTCCAGTCAAAATTTCAATTATCTTTTTAAATAAAAAAAACTCTTGGTAATTTTAAAGAAAAAAAACAATTACGAAATTCTTCTCCGAAATTCAATTATTTTAAAAAATTGTTCTTAATTTAATGATTTTTAATATCTACTATTTTAATAACATTTTCTAAAAAATTTAATTATTAATAAAAAATGTTCAATACAAAATTATAACCAAAGATTTCCTTATTTACATAGATAAAGAAAATTTCATAGCAATTTAATTATTTACAAACTTTTTATAAATTTCTTTGCAGAAATTTAATTATGTAAGGGACTAAAGTTTTCAACATTCAAATGAACGAACTTTTTTTCACCTTAAGTGTTTTTGAAAATAACTATCGAAAAAAGAAAAATAGTTGAAATTAAACAATATTTAGTTTAGAATTAATTTCTTTTAATCTAAAAAATAAATTTTTGTAAATAAAATTCAAATTAGAAGTAGTAAAAAAATGTTGTCGTTCATTTGAACGTTTGAAACCTTTAGGAACATAATTATGTTAAAAAATTTTCAAAATTTCAGTTATCTTTATAAACAATAAAATTCTTTTCCAAAATTCAATTATTTTCAAAACTTTCTTTAAATTAAATCAATAATTTCCGATTTCTTTGATTTGAATAAAATTTTGAATAAGAATTAAATTATTTTTAAAAACATTTAAATAAATTTCATTCAAATATTTTTTATCTTAAATTAGAAAATAGATTGCGAGTATTTTAATTGCGCTCCTCATTCGTGTACAGGAAGTTTTTAACTTTAACATATATTTAATTAATTAATTAAAATAATAGGTCTATTGAAAAATGTTGGTTAAAAACACCTTAAAAAATTGAATTTTGAAGAAATTACAAATAATTGAAAAATAAATTTAAATGTTTTTAAAAGTAATAAAATTTTCTAAAAGAATTAAATTATTTTTGAAAATTTGAATAAATGCCATTTAATTATTTTTAATTCAATTTTAATTAAATTTATTAGAAAAAATAATTATTCTTAAAAATTTATTGACAAAAATAATCCATTTAAAGAAGAATTGTAGCCATAAATTGTAGATTAATTAATTTATTTATTTATTTATTTATTTATTTATTTATTTCAGTATAAACGGTATAATTCAGTATAATTTATTATAATAATTAATTATTTTAATTATTTTATTACTTGTAAAAATAGTAAAAATTATAATTAAGAGCTTAATTAAAATAAATTAAAAATCGCAAAAATATAATAATAATAATCTTTTATTTATAAAAATAGTTGAATTGCTCGGAAGAATTTATTTAAATTTTAGAAAATAAATTAATTTTATTGTTAATATTTGAAGATTAAAATTCTTTTAAGAAATTCTATTAAAATTGTTTTGAAAATAATTAAATTTCTGCAAAGGATTTTACTAATTTATAAATATTAATGAATTATTAAAAAGAATTTTACTGTTTATAAAAATAATTGAAATGGTTCGAAGAAAGATTTTACTACTGAAGAAAATAATTGAATTGTTCCAAAGAATTTATTAAAATTTTAGAAAATAAATTAATTTTATTGTTAATATTTGAAGATAAAAATTCTTTCAAAAAATTATATTAATATGGTTTTGAAAATAATTAAATTTTTGCAAGGTATTTTACTATTTATAAACATAAATGAATTATTGCAAAGAATTTTACTTTTTATAGAAATAATTGTAAAGTTTCGAAGAACTTATTAAAATTTTGAACAATAATTAAATTGGCATGAAGAATTTTATAGAAATAATTGAAAATGATGAAAACTTTTTTTTCTTTTTTATAAATATTTTGACAATAATTGAATTAATTTTAAAGAATTTAAAATTCTTGTTGAAATAAAACTTTATGGAAAATTTTGAAACTAATCAAATTTTTTCGTGCAATTATATTGAAATTGGATTAAAAATAATTTAATTCCTTTAAAGAATTGTAGTATTTATAAAAATAATTGAATTGTTTCGAAGAATTTATTAAAATTTTAGAAAATAAACAAAATTAATGAAAATATTTAAAAATATTTCAATTCATCCGAGGAATTTAATTAAAATTATTTTGAAAATAATTGAATTTCTGCAAAGAATTTGACTATTTTAATTATTATTGAACAAGAAGTCATGAATTTCTTCTTGTTTTATAATAATATTCTTCTTGAATATGAAGAAGGTTTGAAATAAAAATTTTTGAAAATATTAATTCCTATGGAAAAATAAGAAGGATTAAATATATTTATTTGAAAATTAAGTTATTGGTACTTTCGAATAATTTAAGGAATTAATAAATGTAATAGAAAACTTTTTTGAGTATTTAATATTTATTAGAGTGAAGCAAATTTCAAGTGAATCAAAATCATTAATATTCTTTAGTGTAAAGGAAAAATGCAAAAAAGACCCCACACTAAACACACTGAAAATGGCTTTCGGATATTAATTTCCCGACCATTACTTAATTCTTTTTCTAATAAATTCTTTCACTTTAATAGAAAACCTTTAACTAGAAATTTTGAAAATTTTAAGTATTTGAACCGAATGCCATTTTTAGTGTATTTAGTGCAATGTCCTTTTTTCTGTCAGGGAGTTTTTTACAATCAGGGGGTAAAAATTAAATTTTTAAGCAACCCTTGGAAAACTTAACAAAATTTAATTCATACAATAGTTTTTATCTGAAATTACAAAATCGAATGCTAGTATCTTCATTGCGCTCCTGATTCGTGTATAGGAAATTTGTTGAAATGAAATTTATAATAGAAGGGTTAAAATAGAATGTCCGAGGGCATGAAATCAGAAACATGGAACTTATGGATCCGCGCACAATATACACGAGTTGTGATTCGTTACCAATATATATATATTTGTGTGTATAAATGCGAATGTGTGTGAGTGAATGAAATCTGCGAATGCAAATTTTAGACCGCACGATTTCCCTCGTCGAAGTACCGCGCGCACGGTTATGTAACACGGACTTGGGGACGCTTCTGGAGTTTAATTATCGGGTTAAACGTAGCGAACGCTGATTCTGATGAGAGTTCCGGATTCAAATGCTCGGAATCTCGGTGTCTCGGTTAGGTCCCTTTCTATCGTTTTGCGCTTCCTGTCTTTCTCTCTCTCTCTCTCTCAGTCACTCACTCTCTCGCTCTTTCTCTCCAATACCATTGCTACGTGACTGTCACCCTGTCGGGCTAGTTAACTAACTAACAGTCCGGACAGTTAGCAAGTACTGGTCGCGATCTGTGGGGGAGATACGTCACGTATAAACCCCCCGATGACATTGTTCGCACTCGGATTCATATTCAAATTGGCTCGCACCGGATTGCCATTGCGATTATTGCGATTATTACTGTGTTGCCTCCGCTGTTTCCAGAGAGAGAGAGAGAAGAGAGGGTTCGGAAACTATTTTCATTAATTTTAGGCATAGGAT
Source organism: Leptopilina drosophilae (assembly GCA_032873175.1). NCBI lineage: Eukaryota > Metazoa > Arthropoda > Insecta > Hymenoptera > Figitidae > Leptopilina > Leptopilina drosophilae. The sequence goes on from CM065479.1 coordinate 53,393,037, forward strand.
TCAAAACATGATGGAAAAGAATAGAAAACTTTTGGAAAATTTTTAGGGAATCCGGGCTTTGCAGACTCATCTACTAAAACCTACTATTTACAACTTTTTATACGTTATGTTACTATTTGGGTACTTTTGTTAGATTTCAGCCACTAAAAGTTACTATTTCCGATTTTTTCTTTTAAAAATTTTTACTACTTTACATTCCTTAATACTAGAAACAAAAAAAACTTTTCACAGAAAAAAATGCGAATGGTAAAAACAACCACTTATGTGTAGTTAGAAAAAAAGTAGTTAAAACTACCATATTCAACAGCATTTTAACTAAACTTCCTCAGTTATTGGAACCAAAATTAAGTAGTTGGTTTTATGTAGTTAAAATTACTACTTCACGTAGTTGAAATAACTAATAGATGGTAGTAAATGACTCAACAATAATACTATAGTAAAAACTACTGTTAAAAAAGTTAACTTTACTATTGTGCTAGTAAAAAAAACTATTTTGTATCAGTTGCAAACAAAATGAAACTTACTGTTTTTATAGAGTAAATTCAACCTCTAAAAGTTGTTATTTTTATGATTTATGTAGTTAAAACAACTATTTCTTATTAGTTGCAGAGAAAGAAAGAAATTTACTGTTTTCATGTAGTAAATTCAATTGTTGAAAATAGTTATTTTTACTATTTATGCAGTTGAAAAGATCATTTTTTTCTACAGAGAAAAAACGTGAGTGGTAAAAACATCCACATATGTGCAGTTAAAAAAATGTAGTTAAAACTACCATATTCAGCAGCATTTTAACTAAACTTCCATAGTTAGTGGAACTAAAATTAAATAGTTGGTTTTATGTAGTTTAAATTACTACTAAACGTTATTTATTTAACTCAACAATAGTGCAGTAGTTAAAAGTACTGTTAAAAATAGTTATTTTCGGAATTTCTCTAGTATAAATATCCATTTCTTGCTATTTGCAAATTAAATTAAAACTTACTGTTCCAAAGAGTAAAAACAACCGCTGGAATTTGTTATTTTTATGTTTAATGCAGTTAAAAGAACCAATTCTTACTATAGCTTTTGATAATTTATTTCTATGGTGGTGAGAAACATTTATTTTTATAACTACAAAAGTCATAAAAGTAACAATTTTTATGTTATTTTTACTATATGAAAATAGTAAGTTTAATTTTTTTATAACTAGTAAAAAATGGATAATTTTACTACAGAAATTCTGAAAATAACTATTTTCAACAGTACTTTTTTTTAGTACTGCTCCATTGTTGAGTCACTTAAAATCATATACTGGCTATATTTCAACTAAGTCCTTGAGCTTCAAAAATTAGTTACTGCAACTAAACAGAGTAGTTACTACACTGAAGAAAATTTGTTGGAGAAATTCAACTACTATTGGGTAGTAGAGTGAAAAGTAGTTAAATTAATTACTTTTTTAGTTGATCTAATACTGTTTGTATAGTAAATTTTACTACTTCTTTTGTAGTTAAAAATTTAGAATTCAAGCAACTAAGAAAAGTAGTTAAATTTTTAAAATAACTACAAAATCTTGTTGCACTAACTACATTCTCAATTATTTTAACTACTTTTTGATGGTTAAAACAAGTTTTTAAAAATCTTTGGGGACTTATTGAACTAAGGAGAGTAGTTAAAAAGTAGTCAAATTTACTAAGAATTTTTTTGAGTGTATGACTGAATATAAGAAGAATGTCCTCAGGTATAATGCGAGTCATCGTAGCGTGCGAGCGTGGTTAGGTGGTTAGGTTATCGGTTTGCGAATGTTAGGGTCGTGCGTTCAATCCCCGACGTTTGGGGATTTTTCTCTGTTAGGTATATAAGAATTCAATATATAAATTATATATGAACAAAAATAGGTAAGAGAAAATATAAAAAATGGAACTCAATAATAATAAACAACAAATAAATAATTTCATTTTACTACTTTAAATAGTTAATTTAATTATTTTTTCTAGTTGTTACAACTATAATTCGTTACGGGCGCCTATAGGAAATATAAAAATTTAGTTACTGCAACTAAATGAAGCAGTTGGTATGACTAACAACAAATAGTTAAGATAACTGTTTTAGTAGTTAAATTTACTGTAAAAATGGTATTTATTACTACATTCTACAGTTAGACTAACTAGTCTGTCATAGTTCATTTTACTAAATAATGTTACGGGCGCCTATAGGAACTACAGGAAATAGTAAAAAAGTAGTCAAATTTACCATATTTTTTTTGTGTGTTGTCAATAATATAATCAAATTCTTTAAAACGATTCAATTATTTTCAAAAAGTATTCGATATTTATTAGTATTTCGAAACGAAAAGAAGAAAAGGCCTTTTTTTGTTTTCGAATTATTAATTAATTAATTTCCGTAAGAGATGTTCCTAAAGTTTCGAACGTTCAAATGAACGACAGTATTTTTTTTTATTTCTTCTAAATTGTATTTTATTTACAAAAAAGTTATTACTTAAATTAAAACAAATTCTAAACTAAATATTGTTTAATTTCAATTATTTTTCTTCATGTGATAGTAATTTTCAAAAAAGCAGTTAAGGTGAAAAATTTTTTTGTTCATTTGAACGTTCAAAACTTTAGCTCCATCGTAAGAGAGGCTAATTACGCTCATGTAGGGAAAATTCGCTCAGCAAAAATATATTTTATAAACAAATGCGTAAGTTTGTTGAAAATATGATTTTTGAATCCACAAAAAAATTTCCAAAATGAAAAATTGATTTTCCTAATTTTTGAAGCATTAATAACAAACAAATGAACTTTTCTTAATTTTGGACAAACCATCGTACAGAAAACCAAATTACGCAACTAATAAGTATAATTTTAGCAAACTAAAAATTCTCTAAATAACAAATTTAGTAAGTTTTTATTCAATAATTTTATTAATTATTAGTGATTGGTTATTTTGCAAATAAAAAAAATTATTTATTTATTTAAAAAATATTAATAAAAAATAGTTTAAATTATACTTGTTGGTTGCGGAATTTGGTAATATTTACGATGGTCAGTCCAAAATTAAGAAAAGTTCATTTCTTTGTTTTTTTTTCAATGCTTCAAAAATTAGGAAAATCAATTTTTTCATTTTGGAAATACCACACAAACATTTAATCATTGTCAAAATTTTTAATAGAATTCTTTATAAAATTTAATTATCTTTAAAAACTTTTCGCAATTTAATGATTTTCGATATATAATATTTCTAAACAGAATTCAATTATTTAAACAATTTTGTATAAAAACCTTCCTAAAAATTTAATTCTTTTTATGAATGATTAAAATTGCTCTAGAATTGAGTAATTCGAATTAAAATTTTCATAACATTCTTCTCAAGTATTAAATTATTTTTATAAACATTTAATTTCTGTCACAAATTGTAAAATTCGTTGTCACTAACTTAATTTGTTATCAAGGACAAGAAGGAAGTAATTATATTTTTGATAGAAATTTGGAAAAAGTCAGGAAAATAGAATATAGAATGGAATTTTTTTCAGATTCGTGAAGAGTCTAAAACGATTTTTTTTTGGACGTCAATTTTATTTTTTCGAGAGCTACTTTTTGACTATTTTTTTTTAGTTCGAAAGCTACTTTTTTGATATTTTTAAAAAATTAATTATCGCTTGCGAAGTCTGGGATTCTTTTCTTTATTTGTCTAATAGGGGAGGAAACAAATTTTATGAGTCTTCAAGAGTTCGGCAAGAGTTGAAAGAAGTCACTTCTGCAAATTTGAAAATCTATGAGTCACTTAAAGTCTCTCAAGAATTGGAATTTCCTTATTTGTCATTTTTTATGATAAATGACTCCTGCGAAGGAAATTCTATGAAAATTTTTTTATGGGTCTCCAAGAGTTACTTAAGAGTCATCATAAGTTACTCCTGCAATAGAAATTCCAGGTAAAGAATTCTATGCGTCTCCAAAATTCACTCGAGAGACAAAATAAATTACTTTTGCAAAACATTTATTCTATGAGTCACTGAGAGTGAAAATAATTTATTTCTGATGCTAAAGAAATTCCATGAGTTTCGTAGAGTCAGTCACGAGTCAAATGATAAGTCACTTCTGCTAAATATTAAATCCATGAGTGAAACGTTCGCCTTTTATTTTCTAACGAAAGTGAAAGTAATTGTCAAGGTCAAAATCGCTTCGAAAATCAAAGTCAGAGTCAGAATGAAAATGAAAATAAAAGTCATAGTGAAAATCGAATCGAACGTAAAAATTGAAATCGCATTAGTCGCATTAGTTTCCGAAGAGAAAGACTTCAATTTTTTAGACCTTTTTGTTTTTTCACATTTAAATCGAATGCTTCTCGTCGCTTTTTGTCTTTTCCTTTTTTTTCCCCCTCTTCCTCTCTTTCTCTACAATTTGCAACATTTAAGTGGCTCTATTAAAGGAAAAAAAAAGCAGAGAAAAAAAAAGAGTAGGAGGAGGAATCATAGTACTTCGGAAACAATTCATCGAGATGTAGAACGATACGCCACAGACTAAAAAGAGAAAATCAGTCAGATCGTTTCGGAGAGAATTCTCCCTGATTTCCGTGGAAAGCGACGCCTCTATTTTTCGCTCCAGGAGGAGACCAAAAAAAAAATGAGAGAAAAAGAAAGTAGAAAGGAAAATAAAAGATTTCACGTCGCCGAGAAGGAGAATCAGTTGTCGAGACGTCCTCGCAAAACGGGAACGAAAGAAGAAGAAGAATAAGAAGAAGAAGAAGAAGAAGAGGCGAGGATGAGCCAAAGAAGGAAATATATATAGCTATATAGAGAGGGCCTCGTTGACTGGATCGTATGATTCGTATATAGTATTTAAAAAAAAGGGTCGCGTGGCTCAGAAACATTCAAACCCAAGTGGATGGTTAGACATTGAAGACAGTGGCGATAGTGGTGACTGGCCCCAACAATTACATCGGAATAAAAGCAAATAAAATCCCAGGTAGCAGTAGTAGTAGTAGTAGTAGTAGTAGACCGAAGGGCTGAAAAACAAGACTAGACCAAAATAATGGTTAGATCTTTAGTTGAAGATTGTTGCCATGGGTAATGGGAAACCATTTAAAAATAGACCTAGTTGCTATCTAAATTTCACATTCACCCTTTACGATTTCGTGACTAACGTCGTTTTTCAAATAGCTTATATGCTTTATATGAGCGCGCACTTTATGCCTCTCTCTTTTTTATATATTTATATGTATTTGTATGTGCACTTTATTTTTTTTCTCATTCATCATTTCTCGAAAATTGTCAGTCAGTGTCGTTTTTCCCTTCAAATTTTGCTCTATTGGCTTTTCGTGCAAAAAAATTTTTGTTTTTCTTTTATATATTCTATCAATTTTGTTTTAATTAATTGAAGCGCTTTGTGCAGTAACCGCACAAGTCGAAAAATAAAAACTATTTTTCTTGTAAATGTTGAGATGACTTTTAATTCTGCTTTTTGCATTCTACTATCACAAATAACGTGGTTTTCAGTTTTACTTTTAACATATATATATAAATAATGTAATTTTTACATTTGTAACATGAAAATAAGACTTAAATTTTTATTTTCTTAAGCAAAATATTTTAGCTTTTAAGGTTGACTACACCCAGAGAAATGATTTATTTGAATTAAATAAAATTTATTTGAAACAAATAGAAAAGGATATTTGTCACAGAACCAACTAAACTTTTATTTAGCTCAAATAATATTTTTTATTTGAATTAATATATTTCGTTTAAATATCCATTTTTATTTGAATGAAAAATATTTTATATTTTCTTTAAATATATTTTACCTTTAGAGCAAGTAAAAAATATTTTTCATTTTAATAAATCCTGTAAGCATTCTGAAATATTAAATAAATAAATAATAATATAATATATAATAATAAATAAATAAATATTAAAGCAAAACATCTTATTGTTTTCAATAATGCAATATGCGCAGACTACTTATAAGTCAAACAAACATTTATTTGAATCAAATATATTTTTTATTTGCTATAAATATACTATTTCCTAAATTGCAAATATATTTCTTTATTTTAGATTACTAAGTGCATTTATTTTAAATAAATATTAGTTTATTTATTTTGAATAAATTATTTACTTGCAACCAATAATTTTTTTTTAAATATACACTTTTAGTTAAAATAAATAACTTTTTTCTCTGGGTGTATTATTCATAGAAAAGCGCGAATGCCAATGAGACGAAAATAAGATATGTTTACTAAATTATTTTTGACTTTTTAATTATCAAAAATAAATTATATTTAATTACATTACATTTATTTAATTAAATTCCTTTTTATTACAAAAAAGTGTTTTTAAACTGTTTTGTTTCTAATTGCATTGTGAATTTCAAAAAAGGCTCAACTCTTAAAATCGTAAAAGTCACTTTCACTGTCTTTTGTTATAGAAAAATGACACTTACGGTTTTTAGAGTTGAGCCCTTTCCGAATTTTGCGATTCAATTGTTTTCTAGTCAAAATTAAGTAACATTATTTTCATTGCATTAACATTCAAAAAATTCAATTTTTCAGAAGAATTCTGCACAAATTTACTATTTTTCTAAATTTATTCAGAAAATCAGGAAAAAGTCGGAGAATTTTGTCAAAAGTGCTACAATAATATTCAATGTCAAGAATTCATAAGAAAATTCTTAAACTTATTCTTCAGCATTGAAAAGATTTTATTTATTTCAAACTCAAAATAAAGATTATGCCTATATTTTTTCGTTTAGTAAGAAAAATGAATTAATTTAAGTATTTTGAAATGTTAATTCAGTTTTACTTTACGAATGATTCAATCACTTTGTTACAAAAAATTGCTATTACAAATAACATAAAAACTAAAAAAAATTCCTGACCAAAAATTTTGACTGCTTTGCTGACTTGGCACAAAATTTATTATTTCTAAATCTGCCAATAATAAATTGAATTTTGGAAAAATTATAACTGACTGAAATTCAATTATTTTTCTAAATTAATAAAATTCTTTGCAGAAATTTAATTATGTTTAAGAATTTTTTAATATTGTCATCAAAAATTTAATCATTTGCAAAACTTTTCCTTAATTTCATATGAAATCTATTATTTATAAAATTTTGATAAATTTCTTCGCAATAATTTAATTATTTTCATAAATAATAAAATTCTTTTTAAGAATTCAATTATTTTCATAAATAAAACTAATCGCAGAGTTTCAATTATTTTTAGTACAATTTTAATCGAATTCTTTGAAAAATGTAATTATTCTTAAACATTTGATGAAAAATCTCCAAAGGTAATCAATTATTTATAAATGTTTTGATAAAATTCTTTATGAGAATTCAATTTTAAGAATTGTAATCATTGAATAAAATATTTATTTTTGCAATTAAATTATGGAATTCTGTAATAAAAATTTATTTAAAAATGAATTTCAGTTAAACTTTTAGAAAATAATGAATTTTAAAAGCAGTATAGCATGCATTTTAAGAAATAATTAAATTTGAAAAAGGTTTTAAATCAAATTCTTTGAAAATTTGTATTTTTCACACTTAGAACTAACAATTCTGTGGAATTAATTATTTTAAAAAAGTTTAATTGATTTTTTTCTGAAATTATTTAAAGTGTTTATTTTTTAATACGTATTCAATTGAAGAATTTCTTGAATAATTTAAATTTCGTAAAATTAATTTGTAAACAAATGGATTTTAAAATTCTCAAAGAACTTTTTTTAAAAATTATTAAAAATAATTGATTTCTGTGGAAAAATAATAATGATTAAATATTTATTTAGAAAAGAAGTTATTGATATTTTCGAATAATTTTACAGTTAAAGAAATTCGTAAATAAATGTAGTAGAACATTTTTTTAAGAATCTAATCATTTTTAGATAGTGAATCAGAATATATTTCTACTGTTATGGAATAAGTCAAAATTTTGTCAGTCAGTTAAGTTTTTCATATTAAAAAAAGGAAATATTTTGGAGGATTTACATTTTGTTCATTATCTAAAATGTTTGATACAAAACTGTAATTTTTTTAGCAACAAAGAAAATAATGAATAATATAATAATATTAAAAATTTTGTAGACTAATAAAAATATTTTTGAATTATTTGAGAAATAAAAATAATATTATTATTATTATTCAATTAAAATAAGAGTAAAAAAAAATAATGAAGTATAATATTATCTATCAGAATTTATCAAAACAACAAAAGCATGCCCAATAGTATCGCAGTTTTATTAAATATTTAATATTTATTATAAAGATATTGAATTTGGATAATTTTTTGTAATATTTTATGAATACTAAAATTATTCTAAAAATAAATTTAACCATATTTCAATATTTTCCAATTTGAAAATAATTCAGTCAGCACTATCACTTTTTGCTTCCCTTGAATGCATTTAATTTGCAATAAAAACTGTTTAATTTGAATTATTAAAAATGTCAGGAATATCATAATGTAAATATAAGACTTATCCTGGACTTGTGCCGTTTCTGCACGAAATGAAATTCTAATTATTTTTTTAAGGGTTTAGAGTTTAACTACTTATAAAATATTTTAACAGATTGTAGAGCTCCATTTAAAGATAAATTTTTAATAAAGTATAATTTTCGAAAAAAATTGAAAAATGGTCGAAAAATTAACATTGAAGTTCTAACAGTCAGATGCTAAATACAGGTTAAATACTTAATAATTATTAATAAAGCCAAGAAAGAATAAGAGGAAATTGTTTCATTTTTCTGTAGTTTGCATAAAATGAAAATTTCGTTACAGAAATGAATATAATGTAATAAATATGAAAAATTACTAAACTTAATAAATTACTAAATATAAGAGAGTCTAATTTTTATATTTTTCATTTTGCTTTGAAAAATTTCCAAAGGGGTCAGAATTCGTGAAATTTTCACAGAAAACAAAAAGTATTTTTTTTAAATCAAAATGGTGAAAAAACATTTCTATTTGGTCTTAGGAATGTGTCCACCAAAGAACAGAAAAAAATATTATTTTTTATGAAAGTTATTGCAAAATTAAATTTTTTGCAACTTTTTAAACAAAACCATATTTCTCCTAAATGAATGAACCAATTTAAGAAATGAATGAACCAAGCGGGAATATAAAGGGAATAAAAAATACTTTCGTTTAGAATTAGAAAATTTTTAAAAAGTTAATATTTTAATAATTATTTAATAAATTTTTTATAAACAATTAATTTTCTTAAATGTTCTACGCCTTTAAAATTTGTTTTAAAAATATCTACATACACTTAAAACTATAAGAAATCAAAATCCGTTGAGAAAATTTTGGAGCGACAATTATTTTAAAAGTTATAATGGAAATTATATCGAACGGAGATGCGATTTTGATGATTTTAAGAATTAAAACATTATTTTTAACCATGAAATGAACAAAACACTGTCGAATTAACATTTTTATTCAGTTATATAACCATAAAAATGATCAAAAACTAAGTTCAGTGTTGATTCACTACAATAGCGCCAATATAATTTCCATTATAACTTTTAAAATAATTGTCGCTCAAAAATTTTATCAACGGATTTTGATTTCTTATAGTTTTAAGTGTATGTAGATATTTAAAAAAAAATTTTTAAAGGCGTAGAACATTTAAAAAAATTAATTGTTTATAAAAAATTTATTGAATAATTATTAAAATATAAACTTTTTTAAAATTTTCTAATTGTAAACGAAAGTATTTTTCATTCCCTTTATATTCCCGCTTGGTTCATTCATTTCTTAAATCGGTTCATTCATTTAGGAGAAATATGGTTTTGTTTAAAGAGTTGGAAAAAAATTAATTTTGCAATAACTTTTATGAAAAATAATATTTTTTTCTGTTCTTTGGTGGACACATTCCTAAGACCAAATACTCTCTAAATTTGAATTAGTTAAAAATAACTAATTCGATAGCAAAAAGTCAGTCACTGATTGAAATAGTAATATTTTACTAATGAAATAGTTAATATTGACTAATTATTAGTTAAATTCAATTTTAGGTTATGTAAAAATGACTGAAATTTGTAGTAACTAATTCAATTAGTGAAATTTGACTATTTTTTTAGTTATTTATTTACTATTAATTAGTGATTCTCTACTAATAATTAGTTATTTTTTACTAATTGCTGAAGCAAAAAGTCATCCACGATTTTACTAATAATTAGTTATTTTTAACTAATTCAGATTTAGAGAGTAGAAATGTTTTTTCACCATTTTGATTAAAAAAAAATACTTTTTGTTTTCTGTGAAAATTTCACGAATTCTGACCCAAAGACAATTCAAATGCTTTAATATGTAACAGGAGAATTCTTTATTTTCTCCATTTTTGCATGCGGCGTTAAAAGTTTCGATACACAAGTGAATATTTAAATAAATAAAAGACACTGAGACTGAGGGAGAAAAAAAATGAATACTGGCAGCATCTGTTGGCTTTATCCAAAAGTATAGAGAATTGACCAGCATCCCTGAGGTCTTGAAGGGTTGTTCAGGACCTGCTCGAGACGTTGGGGGGTTTCTTTTCTTTTTTTTTTACTTTTTCCAAAAGTATAAGGAATTATAGAGCTCGATTTTGCTTGATATTTATTTTTCTCCATTCTTTTTTCTTCTTATTTATTTTTTTTAAAATTTTTTTTTTAGACTTTCTCTACTATTACTGTCTTTCCCTTTCCCTTGTCCCCCAAGGATCAAGCCGCAAACAGCACGTCGGAAGAGTATAGCTAACGTAGCAACCTAGTTAGTATGCATAGTGCGGGAGTTGGCCGGGAATGAAACGTCAACCCGAGACTCGTCTTGCCTGCTTGGTGCTTTCGTCCTTTTCAAACTATATACCTTTATGTGTATGTGTATAAATGTGTGTTTCTATATACACAGTTATACACCTTTTTGCAATGAAATCTTGCCCTTCAGTTCACCCCCCCACCCTCTACCCCGCCGTTTTTCAACCCTTCTCTAGATTTTTCATTTCATAGTGACATATTTGTTCTCAACTCGATTGGATTCGTTCATATTTATTTCACTGTGCCAATGGCGAGAGGTGAATCTTCGTTTCCTTATTCGTTTAATGCTACTTCCTGAGGAAAAAAAGAACTGTGCTTTTTACCCTTACCTTCCCCTCCCCCCAAACTTTTTTTCTCTCATTGTACTTTTATTCAATTTGCATTTTGATCTTTTATTTCCAAATCAAGTCAATTGCCTGCTTCTATCAATCTTTTTCTCGCTTATTTCGTTATTTTTTGTATCTCAATTCTCTGAATGTTCTCAAAAAGCAGAGCGCATTTGAAGAGAATTGTGTCAATATTGCATGGTAATGTCGCTAATATATTGCTGCAATATTTATTATTTATTTATTTAGGAATACAATCTTGAAGAAGTTTGTATAGTTTTTAATACATTTTTGTAAGTGATTTTTTAAAAAATATATTCAATAGAACGCAAAATGTGGGAATGGCGAAGAGTTTTCTAGACTTTAAGTAGTAATTTCTTGTATGGTCAGACAATCTGATGATAAATAATTCATGCTTCTCAAGTATTTTAATTTTTAATCTCTTTATTTCAACGTGAGGCTAATATTTTTATGAATCAAAATTATAATTGTATTTTTCATCATTACAATTACAGGGTTGTCACAGGTCAGGAAAATCAGGGAAAAAAATTACAAAGAATTCTAAAAAATACGTAAAATTTGTTTCTATTTGTGACAATAATTTATTCTAAATAACTTAATTTTATTGAAGAACTGCAAAAAATTCATTACTTCTAATTTATTTAATTTTTTTTGAAAAATTTTAAAACAATTCATTGAAAGAATTCAACTATTTTAATAAATAATAAAATTCTCTGCAGAAATTCATTATTTTCAAAAATAAGAAAAGAATTCTCGTCAATATTTAAATTATTTTTATAAATATAGAAAAATTCTTTACCAACGTTAAATTATTTTCAGGAATTTTTTAAAAATTCATTGTAAAATTCAATTGTTTTTATAAATAACAATATTCATCACTAGAATTCAATTATTATCTTTATAAATGAATAGCAAAATTTTTCGACAAAATATACAAATATATTCGGAAATTTGAATAAACATTAATTGTAAGATTCAATTATTTTTAAAGGTTTAAATAAAATTCATGACAAAGTTTCAATTATTTTTAAAAATTGTTCTTAATTTTAATGTTTTTTAATAATATCTCCTATATTTTAATAAAATTTCCCAAAGGTGTTCAATTATTCAACAACAGTTGTAATACATTCTACCATAGACATTTAATCATTTTCAAAAATTATAAAAATTTCACCACTTGATTTTTGATCACTTGATTTTTTCGAAAAATTTTATTTAAATTCTATTTTAAATAATTGAATAATTATTTAAAATAGAATTTAAATAACATTTTTCGAAAAAATCAAGTATTGAAAATTCAGCATTAAATTCTTCACAGTAATTCAAATATTTTCAATAAATTTTTTAATTCTTTTCAGGAATTTAATTATTTTTATAAATAATAAAATCATTTGATGAAAGTAATGATATCTGATATTCAGCACAAAAATTCAATTATTTTCAACTATTTTTCTTAATTAAATAAGTTGTACAATTATTATTTTCATAAAATAATGTATTTAATAAAATAAAAATCAATTTTTTGAAACTATTTTATAAAATTTCTCTAAAGAATTTAATTATTTCCATAAAAAATAAAACTTATTGAAGAATTACAATTTTTTTAATACAATTTTAATCGACAGCCTGCAAAAATGCAATTATTCATAAACATTTAATTAAAATTCGTCCGTAGAATTCAATTATTTAAAAATTTGTTGATAAAATTCTTTATGAGAATTAAATATTAAGAAACAATCAATTAGTCAATTATCTATGTTTGTTTTTAAATAATTAAATTCGCGTAGAATTTTCTCATAAAAATTTATTTAAAAATCAATTGCAGTTAAAGTTTTAGATAGTAATTTTTAAAAAGTCATTAATATGTAATTGCAATTTTTTGTCAATAAGAAATATTTGTTAAATTTTAGGTTATGTTTCATAAAACATTTATTATTGATAAGAAATTATAATTTTTATTCAAATATAATTTTAATTGCTCACAATGCAGAAAATTAAATTCTTTACGCTTCTACCAAACATTTTTCAAACAAAAAATTTATTTCTCCTAAATAAATGAACCGATTTAAATAAATCAAGAGGGAATATAAAAGGAATAAAACATACTTTCGTTTAGAATTAGAGACTTTTTAAAGAGTTAATTTTTTAATAATTATTTAATACATTTTATATATACAAATTATTTTTTTTTAATGTTCTGTGCCTTTTAAAAATTTTAAAAAACTCAACATTGAATTATAACTAGAAAAAATATTAATCCGTTAAGGAAATTTATGATTTGTGAGTAATTTATTAATGTATCCAATTAAATGTAATACAACATTTTTTCTTGAATATCTAATCATTTTTGAAGTGAATCCGAATATTCTTTAGGGTCAAGGAAACAGTAAAAATTTTAACACGCAACGGGTTAAAATTGAATTAAAATTCTTAATATTTGATATCATATAATTTTTTTTTAAAGTTTGGTATTTTTTATATCAAAATTTTGGTTTGCTGCACTTTTTCCCCAAATTGTAAAATACTTTTACAAAATTTAATCTACATTTTCTTTCAGTATGTACAAATCAAGAAAGAGTCAGGGAAAAACGAGATTTAATTTTTCTTAAAAATTATAATTTCTTGCCAATAATAAATGATTTAAGAAACGTAACCTAATATTTAGCAAATGTTTCTTATTGACAAAAAATTGAAGCTCTGAATTAGTAACAGATAACTTTATATGCATTTTTCATCTTACGTACGTAATATTAAACGTGAGAATTGTGATTAAAAATTATTTCGATTATATCAAATACGCAGCTGTATTGAAAAAAATTTTCCTCCACAAAAAAAATTGCAACAAAACTTTAAAGAATGAAAAAAAGCAGAGATATAGAAAAGTATAGACTCGTAAAGAGATATGCAGAGAAGAAGTATGTGTATATAAATTAGAAAGATAAATCCAGATAAATTTCGTTATGAATAGGGTATAGAAATGAGAATAAGAGCAAACTTGTCACATATCCAGTGGCAGTATATTTGGTTGAATAAACTTTATAATATATATATATATATATTAAGATATATATATATATATATATATATATATATATATATATATATATGAAAAGTCGAATACTTTTAATAAGCAGATATGAAGTAACATATATACACATAAAGTACTCTCGTCGCAGGTATTTTTTTTTGCCGCAACCATTATGCCGATATGCTTTTTTTTCTCCATTCGTACAAAAGTGCCCCCCTCCCTCCACTCTTTTATAATGGCAGTCGCGGTTATATGAATATGAGAGGTCGATACCGCAGTTTCCGTATAGAAAAGAGAGATCATCTGCATACGGAGCGTAATCTCTGCCCTTCTTTTTATGCGAATATCGTAAGAATTCCTTGCGCACACTTATTATATCACGCACGTCTTGACGAATCCTTCGAGTGCTGTGATCTTATCACATTCTGTATCCTACCATCTATATATATACTTATTGCGACATTATGAATTCTTTCCAGGCATAACCTAACTCATGTACCATCGACATGAGAGCGGAAATGATGCAACTAATTTTTCCCCTCTTTTCTTAGCTACCATATATAAGAAATAGAGAGAGAGAGAAGAGAGAGGAAAGGACTTTCATACCTATATGGAATATGAAACGTCTTTTTGGATCAAAGATGTATGTAATATTTCTTAACTAGATATATATAAAGCGGATTGAGAGTTAGAGCAGACAGAATAGAGGGAGAGGAGAAGATAAATTCAAATCCGGGACTCGAGAAGCTGAACCGCAAATCACGTTCAGTTGGTGTATGTGTACATGTGGGATCATCCCTCTTCGACACTGACCAACCCCCTTATAACATTTCACCCTGGACTGTGTGTCATCCCTTTACTTATCCAATGTCCGTCAGAATGGCCTCGCTCAATCTGCAAAAGCTAACAACATATACACATAGGCTTTTGCTTGTTGAATTTGTCCTTTGTGATAGCGTACAAATTCACTTTCTCAACTCTCATCAACAACTCTGAATTACAATTATTGCTGATTTTCATTTTAGTCAATCCATGTTCTAGTCTTGTAGTACCTGAACATTATTTTTCTGAATGGACTCTAGTTTGCAAAACAAAAATCCATAAAATTGAAGCTAAATTTAAAATTTGTAAATAAATATTTTTCACACAGTTTTATTGATAGTATTAAATTAATACTAAAGTGGGTGGCATTATCATTTTTTTCCATTGGAAGCCAAGGTATAAAAGGTGCCACCCTCGCTGAATTCTTCAGTCAAGGAAATGCCGTCAACTTTCCTAGTCTACAAGTCACCTTCGAATTATCAAATCTACGTTCTTCGAGTCAGTACAGAAATCGCCACCAAGTTAACAAGTCGTGTTCTATCCCCGTGTGTCTTCTTCGTATAAGTCAAGCAACCGCGACCAAGTTAACTGAGTCAAATTCATTCAAGAAGAATATTTCTACTACGAGACACATTTCTAATTTTCTGAAGACTGTATTATATCGACATCGACTTAATACAAATAATTCGAACACACCTAAACTGAAGGATGCACATCTAATTTACATTTGACACCTGGACTCCGGACTATTCGTTTTGGCTGGCCCGAAAACAATTCAAAGGGAAAATATTGCATTCTCTGTTTCCGCTAAACAACGTCATTTCTTCGACTTCATTGTAAAGAACATATTGGGTCTACGACTCTAAGAATAATTTTAAACGGTAAGTAACTAATATTCTAAAACCTTGTCCCCATTTAAATTCTCGATTTCTTCTACAAGTGATAATTTTGTTTCAGTGTCCTTGAAGACACCTGGATCTACTCTTTCTCTCTGATTCTAATTGCAAAGGATTCAAATAAATATTCTAGTAATTTAACTTCGATTAATCAGTTATTCTTTCTTAAAACCGGTCCCTTAAAATCAGAGCTTTATGCTCTGTGAATAAATCAAGTTGAATCACCGATGCCGGTCGAATTAAATATATAAATTATGATTATGTTTAGTTTTAATTCTTCGAGGCGTAACAGTACGAAGTGTAATATTACAGAGGGCAAAACACTTACCTGAATATGTCACTAAAACAAATTAAAAGTTTTTTTCTTCTAATTATATTAGGAAGGTTAAATATTAAATTATTCTGATTAGAACTAGTTTGAATTAATAATAACTTAAAAAATTTTCTACCTAAATTAATAAACAATTATATTTTCCAATTTAACTTATTGAATTAATCACTTTTAAACTCTCCATTTTATGGTTATGACTTTGTAAACAAACAAGAGTTATGAAACAATAAAATAAAAGGTCACGCAAAGCAGTAAAATTTTTAATATAAATTATTTTATTAAACAAATTTTATCTTTTCTATAAAAAATGTATTATTATAAATCATAATACGTAATTATGATAAATAAATTTTGTCTTACAAAATCATAATACGTAATTACGATAAATAAATTTTGTCTTACAAAATCATAATTTATAAATAATAATGAAAAAGCAAACATTTATCTCATTGTTTTAATTATTCTCTTTATTCTAATTCAAATGTAATTTGAAATATCAAACATTACTTTAATTTTGTTCAAGTGTTTAAGTAACTAGTGTTAACTAATTTATTTAAAACCATAAAACTGAAACATCTTTAATTTATAAAATTCATTCAAAATATTATAATGGTGTAATTTAAAAAAAATATGTTTCTAAAGTGAAAACAAGAATTGTTTTAAAGAAATGTGATTAATAATTACGCATTAACCAAAATTGTCTTCCTTATTAAAAAAAATTTTTAAGGAAATAATTTGATATACTATTGCAGAAATATTTTTTAGAATCAAATATTTATGACACCGTTTTCATTCCTTTATATATAAACAAAATATTTTTAGAAATGTATAATTTGAAAATTTTCCATGAGCAAATTTATTCTTTTTTAAAAGAATTATAATTTTCACAAAAAAATGCGACTGGAACATAAATATTATATTTTTTCAATCTTTACTTGGAAAAAAATTAGAATTCTTCAACAAGCTTATGATTAAAAATAAAATATTTATCAATCTTTTCTTTGCTTGAAAAAACCTTTGAAATTGGTTTAAAAAATACATAATTTTTACAATTAATTATGACTGGAATACAAATATTCTGCTAATATTTTTCTTAATCAGAATTGAATTTAAAAAAACCTTCTATTATTCAATAAATTATTTACTTTTGTAGTGAAATAATTTTGAAAAGGTTTCAAATTAAAATATTGTTGAAAATTTTCAATTTTCTATACTTTTAACTGGTAATTTTTAAGAATTACTTTTTTAAAAAAGCTTAATTTATTTTTTTAAATAATTTGAAATTACATGCAGTTATATGGAAATTTTTTCAAATTCTACTTTTTCTATATATTCCTTTTTGTTCTTTCTGTATTTTCATGAAGAAATTTTCCTGAACATTTAAGAGAATTTTTTCAAACTTTTGGGATTTTTTCTTGGCTATATTATTAGAATGTTTCGTAATTCATAGGAAGTTTTTGATAATTTCTAATTTGGGTAATAAAATTATTTAATTACTATTAATTCGAACTAGTTCTAATAAGAATAATTCAATATTTAACCTATTCAATATAATTTTTATTTTTTTTGTAACTATGTACGGGGTTACAAAATAAAAACGCCGTTTCGTGCATAAGCACTAAAATTTTACAAAATTATTATTTAAAATATGAGAAAAGAAAATTAGTCAAAAACAAAAATTGTTAGTTAATCAATAACATAATGAAGAAAAAAAAGAATTAAATTAAATCAGTCGTTTATATACAATGAATTTATTAGCCTAAAATTAATGAACGGTGCTTGCTAGTAAATTTGGACAGTGAGATACCAAAAAGTCAAGAGCATGACAGTATTCGTTACCGTGTTTACAAATTCTATTTTTTACTGAGTACTCAGAGTATTTCGTTCTGCAAAATTTCGTTTTGAACAATCTTTGGTTTCCTGATCTTTGACTCCTCAAATTTCTAGTGGGCACAACGAAATTTATGTTAGACAGAATCGAGGGACAGTCTATGAAACCATTAATAATTTTAAATAAAAATAAAAGGTCTAAATAAAGAAGCCTTGATGAAAACTTAGGTATTAATAATTTCTTTCTTAATTCTGTGTAATCATGACTCAGAGGATTGATATAAATATCAGCCTTTCTTGACGCAAAGCGAAGAAATCGGTTTTGAACACGTTTGATAATTAGTGAAGAAACAGCAAAGTTGTTTTACTGACACATTTGAGTAAGTGTTTTACCCTCTGTAATATTATCCGACGTAATTTTTACCCTTTACCCAAGTCATTTTTACCCACTGCCCTTCGTAATATTACCATCTTTTTTCGCAATGTAAAAAAGAAAGATACTTTGACTTTAAATTTTATTGTGAGTATGACATTAAAAGTCAAATACTTATTAGAAAATCGTACCCAGAATTTTCGTTATTTCAAATGAATTTACATATCTAATACATAATTTACATAAGGTTCTCATCTAGGTCCATTGTTTTTTATACTTTTCATAAACAATATTAAAGATGTTTTCATTAATTCTTTTTTTCTCTTATTTGCTGACGATTTAAAAATTTAAAAATTAATTACTAGCACTCAGGATCGCTTGGATCTGTAGTCTGACCTTGATCGACTTCACACTTGGTCATTGGATAACAATTTATTGTTCAACACCAGTAAATGTAAGGTTGTGTCATTTTGTTGATGCAATGCTGGACCTGATTGCGTTTATAAGATGGGTAACAATATAATTTCTAAAGAACTTGTTATTCGAGACCTTGGGGTATTACTGAATTGTTCTTTTGATTATACTGATCACATAAACTACACTATTAATAAAGCCACCAAAGTTCTTGGCTTTGTCATGAGATGTGCCTCAAATTTCACCAACATATTGGCAATGAAAGTGCTTTTCTTCACTCTGGTGAGACCAAAGATTGAATTTGCATCTGTTTTATGGTGGCCTTATCAGGAATACCTTATAACTGACATTGAAAGAATCCAGAATAGATTTCTGCGTTTTTTAGCCAAACAGACAGGTGTACCTCATGATTATTATGATCATGATTACACTAATTTAAGAACATTGTTTAATATTCCTCCTTTGAGTCAGAGATTTTTATTTAGTGATCTTCTTTTTTTATTTAAAATTATTAACAGCTTAATTAATTGTCCTAGCTTATTATCTTTGTTTAATTTCTCTGTACCACATAGATCCCTTAGAAACCGTAAATTACTTAAAGTACCGTTTGCTAGAACTAATTATATGGAAAATTCTCTTCTCGTTAGACTAAGTCGTGAGGCAAACCAATTTCATAATAATGTTGATTTTTATGGTGTGTCAATTAATGTATTTATAACAAAGTTGCGAAATCTTATATTTGATGTTAATAATAATAATGCGGTTAACTAAACTGATTAACTAATTATAATAAATAGTTTTATTACTGTGAAATCGTCAAAATTTGTCATAATCAGTATGCAGAAAGGATTATCAAAATTCGAAGAGTTCATATTCATAATCATCATAATCATCGTACCTAGAGAGTTTTGGTGAAAATTACTTGCGAATCCACAATGCAATGATTCAAGCGCGCTTTACACGAATAAATGAAGCTCTCGATCATTGGTCTCTTGCAGTGCGTTTCGCATGTATATATCGCACATATATATACAGAATGTGTGGGCGCAGCCATTATTTCGAAACAAACGACTAACGACCCGCCGCTGAGCGACGATTGGACGAATTACGGAAATCGGGGTACGTGAACATCGAAATACATATTGGTGTGTGTGTATGTGTTGATTAAGGGTGGTAGGAAAAGTCGGCGCCAGCCTTGAATAATTAGCCTCGAATGAATGAAGCATTAATTGGCCCAACCCCCATCCTCACGCGTTTTACGTACATATAACATATATAACTCGAAAAGCTTCGGGGCTTTCGGCAACCCTTTGACTTGTGAAGACAAAGTGATTCCAGTTGCCAATGGGGAAGGGTGTATCACTCTCCTTCTCTTTCTCAATGTGTCTGTCTGTCTTTCATTTCTCGTCAGATATTATTAGCATTGTTAACCAACTAACTTGTGCTCTATTACCCCTTGGATTCGTGATCCTTGACGCGGGATCGCGATCCGTTCAACCCTTTTTAGTCACTCGCCCGCGGGCCATTTTCACGATTTCGCCACCCCTTTTTAGCGTCTTAATTGGCTCACTAGAATCATATATATAAGTATAATATGCTGATGCTGTCAAGTGATCCTTCAACCCTTGTCTGACTGCCTTCCTTCTTGATAGTAAAATAGGGAACTTGAATACATATGGATAATAAAATTCATAGTTAAGAATAATAATTAACAACTCTCTTTGAAATGGAAATCTATTTTTTATAACAAATCAGAAACATTATTTCTTTTAAATAATTAAAAAACAATTTTATTACACTGCATCTTCAAATGAAGAATTAAAAATTTGGAATTCTGTCTTAACTGATATTGAGATTTACTACTTAACCTCGTATTATATTATATTACATTATATATAATATATATTATATTATTTTATTTTTAGGAGTTATTATATTGTGGTTGTTTGTTTGATGGCTATGACGCATGTTTTGTAGATTATTTAATTATTACGACGGACATGAAAATGCTAATCAATGTAAAGAAAGTTCCCCTTCTTTTTCAACTTTAACTCATTATATCTCGAAAACTATTCTTTGGGGGAGATTTTATCATAAGGATTATTTGATCAGGACATCTCAAAGAATATTGTTCCAAAGTTTCGGACAATTTGGCCGAAAGCCATTTCCTGTGTATTTTGTGCGTTGTCCTTTAGCACCTATTTATCATTTTAAAAGGAGAATTAAATAAGTGAATTTAAATAGTAATAATACTAGTAAGTAATAGTACTTTCATCTCCGAAGCCTTTTCAACATGTCTCCAATAGAACTTCTACAATAAAATTAAATTTTCATGGTTTTTTTTCAAATTCTCAGGAATTTTTTAAAAATAGTGTCAGAAAGTACAATGTTTTTTCTATCATTATGTGCATTTTCAAAATTTTTACACATTACTTTTATTTTTGTTAAAAATGTTTAAACTTTGTCTTCAGTTTTAGGTTAAAATTACTTCACAATAATTACTGATATTTTATACATTAAAAATATGTTAAACAAAATTTTAATGCACATTAAAATAAGGCTGAAAATCTAACTTTTACTTTTTCTATATTTTATCTATAAAAAGGAGAAAAATTATTGCTGTTATAAATATTCGAAATTTGCATTTTGCTCCGAGTGAAAATTCAAAAGTCTTCCTTTTTAATAAATAACTGAATGTAGAAGTAAGTTTAACAGAATATTTCGATGGTAATATAAAATAAGAGAGTGAGATTTGTATATTTTACCAAAAAAACATATTTTAATTGTAAATAAAATTGTAAATAATTGCAAAAAAATTTATTTTCCATCTCCGAAGCCTTTTTCTTGAAAAATGCGAGTTTGCCTTTGGTTTTTAGAATTTATCTGCATTGCTTTGAAACAATTAACCCAAATTAGCATTAAATCATAAACTTAAAATAAATTTATATTTTAATTGAATTGAATATATTTGGTATTAAAATGTGCAAATTATTTATTTTTAAGCAGTGTAATTTAATTTTCGATTTCGTGAACGATATTAGCGTGGATTTTTAATAGAAAAACGCGCGAATTAAATAAAATTAATCTACTGGAACAACAATAATCTTCTTTAAAGGAGAAAAACTTAAATATTTTTAAGAATTAATTTTGCGTTACTTTAAAATTTTATGTAGTTAAAATTAGGTAGTTTTAATAGAAAAAACCATAGAATTAAAAAAATAAATTGAAAAACTGAAGTTTAAAAGAGTCACTTTCAGAAGAATCACCCATATGAGTCAATTCATTTTATTTCGACTAAAGCGGTCGCCGACTAATTAAAAAAATTAAAAAAGATTTATTCAAAATAATTACATATCTTTTGTAAAATGTAAATTTAAAATGTAAGAGATGATAAAAAAATGTCAGTTTTCTGCCAGTAGAAAATAATTTTAAAAAATGAAATACAATTAAGTAGAAAAATACAACAAAAATTACTGACAGTTGTTAAGAATGTTTAAATTTATTATTATAAATTGATATTAGCATTTAAAATTATAAAATAATAAAAAAAATATTATTTCAAAGTTCGTCATTAAAGTAACCTACTTTTTGGATATTTATTAAGCAAATAGTGGGAATATAGAATTTATAAAATTAAATAAGAACTTACTGAATATAAAGAATTTGTGATGATCTTTCAGTTTTTGTTTAAAGTTTTTTTCAATTTTCTCTTAAGATAAAAATTACATCTGAAAAGGACGGTTTTTTTATTAATAAACTATTTTTTATAAGGTTAACTATTGGGTAAAATTTTATTTTGTCATTTTAAAAAAAAGAATAGAAATTAAAGTTATTAAAATTTTTAACAGTTTAACAGTTTACGAAATCTTTATTTTGAAGATTATGAAAACCAAAAATTTTAAATTCTTATCTAAATTATGCAAATTTTTCTCCTTTCTATTCATAAAAAATTTTAGAAAATAGTTAATTGTTAAAAATGTTGATTAAGAAATAAGGAAACTCAATTTTTTTTTAATTTTATTTTTAATTATATGCATAATTTTTATTATTCAATAACAATATTGTTCACAAACTCATTCTTTTCTTATAGAAAACAAATATTACATATTCGCGTTTCTTAATAATTTTGTTGGAAATTCTCAATTTTTATAAAGAAATAATTTGAAATATTTCTATTTCTTCATTACAACTATTTTTTGTAATAAAATTCAGTTTTTTAAAAATTAAGCAAATGTTTATAATATATCGATTTTTCAGTTACAACTTATACATGAAATTGAAAATTTGTTAATATTTAGAAAGTAAAGGAAAAAATTTTATTTTTTTTTCCAGTAAAATTTTTATGGTTTTTAAAAAAAAATAATTGCATTCTTTTGGAGAATTTTATGAAAATAGTAGATATTGGAAATCATTGAATTGAGAAAATTTTTTTTGAATATAATTTAAATTTTTTAAAATAATATAAATTTTGCAAAGAACTTTAAAAATTTTTTTTAATTACTTGAAAATCTGCAATCGTTTATAAATTCTCCAAAACTCAAATTTTATTTTTTTTACTAACACTCTTCTAGAAATTTTATATTTCTAATAATTAATTGTTAATGAATTTAACTAAGTTCAGAAGAATTTGATTTATTAAAACTTTTTAAAAATCTAAGTTTTTCTTCTTAAATTTCTAACAAATTTAATTCAAAATTATTTAAAAAGAAACTATTGTTAGAAATTAGAATTAGAAAACTATTCCATATTCTAATTTATATTTTATGTTTTATGATAAAAATTTTGAATTACAAATTTTTAAATTCTATTATTTTTAAAATTTGCTAATTTTATTGTATAAAGCAAGCAAGAAGTTAGTCGCCCAAATTATTGCTAGTTTAATTAAAAATTACTAAAAATAATGTTCTAGAGTATTAAAAATTTCAAAAATTTGTAATTCTGTCTGAACGAAAATCGACTTTTACTACTTAGGGCCGATTTCACCATGGAGAATTAATGTCGTGATTAAATAATTAGGATTATATTTTGAACGACGATTAACAGTTACTACTATTCCACCACCTTTAATTAATGTAATATTTCTTGATTAAACAATCTAAATTATAAGAATGCATTCCACCATAATTCTAGAGGTGATTAAAGGAAAGTAATCACCGTTTAACTTAATTGCCCAAATTTGACCGTTTAATAAGTTAATCAGCGATTAATACAAAGATATTGACATGGAAATTTTAACCTTCAAATCGAAATGGTTTGTAATCATTAGAAATGGCCGAGTTTTACGATGCAATTTTGTCATCGTTTTCGATGTAGATTTTGTTGTGCGCTTCCGTTTAACACAGCCCATAGGTTCTCTTGAGTTGAAGGTGTGTTGAATGTTGACTGAAAACTGAAGGGGCGCTGGATGTCATCAAGGCCAATATTAAAAATAATGCATGGGAAGTTTTTCAGAACATATTCTCCTGGATTGAAGGACTACTTGTCTACATATATTCTGATTTTACGTTAGACTGTAAAATTTGTAGCAATTTTTGAAACCATTATATTAATGAGAAACATTGTTTAATTCCACTTTTTTACAAAAATAGAGTTTTTAACATAACCTCCAAATACATTACAGAATTCATTGCGCAGACTCGGGGTAGTCGATTCTTGACTTCGATATAATTCTCGAGTCTGCGCAGTGAGTTTTTTAATATATTTGTAGGTTATGTTTAAAAAATAGTATTTTGAATTTCATCCTAAAGCACATCCAGCGCCCCTACAGAGATTTTTATTTTTATATTTTTACAAAAACCACGCGATTTCACCAATGATACAACTTTTTCTAGTATGAATATTTTTAATAGCCAATCACAATTGGTCTCAGTAGAAATATATGGGTTCTTGAGAATTAAGTACATAGGATTATGTAAACAGTGATTAAAAATGTGTTATCAAATTTCGTGGAACGGAATGGAAATTACTTTTATTTTGATTGTCGATTAAAAGATAAACATAATTATTTAACCACAACTTTTTCCGATTTGGTAAAATCTGATTGGATATTCAACACAGTCTTGAATTTTTTTTTCTCTCTCTCTCTCCTACTTTTACTTTTTGGGGCCTTCCATGGCTCGTGCACTGACAAAATTTTGATTTTACTTATATTTTATAATTTGATAGTGGTTAGGGTCCTGATAAGTGCCAAAAATTATTATACTTGTAAAAAATTTTCTTCGTGTATTTACATGTGTCCAAATCTACACGTATAATTACTCGTGTTTATTTTCAATAGGTGTCAGTTAAAAATATTGCGTGTAATTTTAACACTACATATGGTGTTAAAATAATATTTTTTCTGTTAAATCGCTGTTTAAGTTCTTAAACGAGTCAAATTTGGATAATTAGGTTAATCGGTGATTACTTTCCATTAATCATCATATCGATTATGGTGAAACGCTTTCTGATGGTTAAGATACTTTAATCACGAATTATTACACTAATCACAGGTGGTGAAATCGGCCCTTAATCTCGTACACCTCTACAGTTGTAATACAATTAAAAACTACTAAAAATTTTTTTCTAAAACAATATTTTTCCAAGTTCACAGTAATTAAATTTAACAGAATAATTAAAAATTTAATAATTCTAATATTTGAAAATAGTTGGCATAACGAAAATTGCATTATTGAAATAAAATGTAAATTAAGAATGGGAAAATCAGGGAAAATTTATTATTAATATACATTTTTTTTCTTCTTTTTTTCCCAACCATTTTGGATAATTCCAAGCAGTATAAAATGTAAAGATGATTGTTAATTCTGTCCTTGAGAAGACAACTCTTGATTGCCATTGAAACCAAACGAGAATCTTGTGAATTTATATCGCTGAGGATCTGAAATCAAAGAAAGCAATTTACATGAGATTTGCAATTATATTGAAACCTTTCTTGAAATTTACTCTCGCAAATAGTCAATCGAATTGAAAATATATTAATTAGGTGAATCGATATATTGGAGTTTTGTTTATGTAGAAACTTATATTTAAAATTATATTACGACTGAAAACAAAATTTATAATCGTAAATCTAATCACAAAAATAATAATTGAAAGAAATACGAAATATAAAAAGTTCTAATGATAATAATAATAATTACAAAGATTTCTTCCTTTTCATTATGAATTTTTTCTTGTTTTTTTATTATTTTTCCTTTTTTGAACTATTATTTTTATTATTCTCAGTTCTTGAAATTATTGTTTCTTAATATTTCTTATTCTTCTGAATTGTTTTTGTTTACATATTTTAAAAATGTTTTAAATTTATTTAATTTATTTCGTTTATTTAATTTATTTGATTTATTTCATTCTTTTTAGATAATTTTGAATTTTTTTAACGGATATTAATTCTTAAAAACTAAAAAGATGAAGAAAACAAAAAAGATGCGTTTAGACATGCGTCAGAGACAGTCTTTGAATAAAGTAAATGCGTCAAGCAGAAATGGAAAATAACTGACTGTGCTCAGTAAAGAAAACAGATGACTGTTTCTCAACCAAACTAGTTGCTGATCGTTTATTTATGCCGTGATGCGCTCTCCAAGACATGTGATTTTTTTCTGAATTTTAAATTACGTTAGTGTACATATAACTAGTACACTTGTCAATTGCGCCCCGTTTGAGATTTATAAAAATAAAGTTAAATTTAAATATGCCCCATAAATGGTACAGGGAGAAAATTCTCAAATTAAAAATAAATAATCTTGTACTACAAATTTTAAAGTACTTCCATTTTTAACTGTTTCTAGAATTGTTTTATAATTTTGTTGAATTTTTTCTATTCATCCTGTTTTATTACTGTCGCGAATATAAATCATATTATTTACTGTAAAAAAATAAATTCGGATTTTTTTTTGTTTCCCCCATAAACAAATTTTAATATGAACGCAATTGTTTGAAAGAATTGGGAGGCTCAATTTAATTATCTTAATAAATAACAATATTCTATACAGAAATTTAATTATTTTCAAAAATTAAAAAAAAATTATCATCAACATTAAAATTGTCTTTACAAATAGCAAAACTTTTCGACAAAATTCAATTATAATCAGGGATTTATTTTTTTAATTAATTGTAAATTTCAATTATTTTGAAAAATTTTTAATTCAATGATTCTCAATGTTCTACCATTTTAATAAAATTTCCAAAAGCATTCATTATTAAACAAATATTTTGATGAAATTCTACACGAATAATTAATTATTTTCTAAACAAATGAAAATTTCACCAGAATTCAATTATTTATATATTTATTTATTTATTTAAAGAATTTTATTACAATTTTTAACAATAATTTTCTTTTTCTTTATGAGAAAATTATTTATTTATTTATTTATGAATTCAATTATTAAAAATAGAATTTGTATAATTTTTTTATTCGAAAAAAATCAATTATCTAAAATTTTTTTATAAAATTCTTTGCAATTATTTAATTATTTCCATAAATAATAAAACTCATCGCAGAATTTTAATTATTGATAATACAATTTTAATGGAAATCGTCTAAAAATGTAATTAGTTATTACGGAAACAACTTCAGGACGAAAAAATACTTTTTAAGAAAATATGATCAAAAATATAGTTTTCATTTAAAGTTTTCTGCAAAAATAAAAAAGTTTTTTAAATTTTCTCCTTTTTATTGTAATGATTATTTTAAAATTTAATAAAATCAAACTATTTTCAAAATTAAAACTTTATTTTTTAATTTAAAAATCGGACGTCTTTGTTTTCTTGCGAAGAAATTTTAAGTGTTTTTTTTTGTAACACTT
Source organism: Leptopilina drosophilae (assembly GCA_032873175.1). NCBI lineage: Eukaryota > Metazoa > Arthropoda > Insecta > Hymenoptera > Figitidae > Leptopilina > Leptopilina drosophilae. The sequence continues at coordinate 53,420,651 of CM065479.1, forward strand.
ATCGAATTAATCTTATAAATGTTGATAAAATTATCAAAAGAATTCACTTATTTCAAGTTGATAACATTATGTATAAGAAATTAATAATTAAATTTTAAGAAGTATTTAATTATTTAATAAATTATCTATGTTTATATTTAAACAATTGAATTCTCGTAGAATTTTTTAATAAAAATTAATTTAAAAATTTATTTAAAAATTAATTAAAAAATTTATTGTAATTGAAAGTTTTAAATAATAATTAAATTTTTGAGAAGTTAGTAATAATTTCAATTTTACGAAACAAATTGAATTTTGTAAAGCTTTCAAATTAAAATCTTTAAAAATCTGAATTTTTCATACTTTTTATTAAAATTTCCATGCAACTAATTGTTTCAGAAAACTTAATGAAAAATTTTTTAAAATTATTTCGTGTTTTTATTTTTTAATATAATATAATCATATTGAATTGAAAAATTTCCGAACAAGTAGAATTTCATGAAGTCAAATTACAAACGAATTTGAAAATTGTCAAAAGAATTTGATTAAAAATCATTAAAAATAGATGATTGAAAGAAAAATTTTTCTTAAAAATTATCGAAAATAATAATTTAATTAAAAAGTTGAAAGTAATTTTGAAAAAAATTGCAATAACAAAATTCTTATAATACAAAATAATGATTTTTCATTCGGTCATGTTTATTTGTACCTATTCAAAAAGTGAATTAATTAAAGTTTTTTGAAATGTTAAATCAGTTTTACTTTGCGAATGATTTAATCACTTTTTAACGACAAATTCCTGTTGCAAATAACAAAAACCAAAAAAATTTTTGATTGACCTGACTATAATAAATTGAATTTTTGAAAAATTATAAATGGTATAATAAATTCAATTATTTTTCTAAAGTAATAACATTTTTAGCAGAAATTCAATTATGTTCAAGAATTTTTTTAATATTCTCGTCAAAATTTCTATTATTTTAAAAAATTTTTCTTAATTTCACATGAAATCTATCATTTAGAAATTTTTTATAAACTTCTTCGCAATGATTTAATTATTTGCATTAATAATAAAATTCTTTTTAGAAATTCAATTATTTTCATAAATAAAACTCATCGCAGAGTTTTAATTATTTTTAAAACAATTTTAAGCGAAAAACGTAATTACGTTCATAAACATTTTATTAAAAATTGATAAAAAACCAATTATTTAAAAATATTTTGATAAAATTCTTTATGAGAATTCAATTTTAAGAATAGTAATTATTCAATAAATTATTTATTTTTCCAATTAAATTATTGAATTCTCTAATAAAAATTTATTTAAAAATGAATTTCAATTAAACTTTTAGACAATAATGAATATCAAAAGCATTATAGCATGAATTTTAAGAATTAATCAAATTTTAAAAAAGTGTTAAATCAAATTCTTTAAAAATTTGTATTTTTCATACTTATAACTAACAATTCTGTAGAATTAATTATTTTAAAACAGTTTAATTGAATTTTTTTCTCAAATTTTTTAAGGGATCTATTTTTAATACGTGTTGAATTGAAGAATTTCTTGAATAATTTAAATTTCGTAAAATTCATTTGTAAACAAATGGATTTTAAAATTCTCAACGAACTTTTTTCACAAATTATTAAAAATAATTTATTCCTGTGGGAAAATAATACTGATTAAATATTTATTTAGAAATGAAGTTATTTATGCGTTTTCGACTAATTTTACAATTATAGAAATTTTTTTAAATTTATTTAATATATATGTAATCGAACAACATTTTTGTTAAATATCTCTTAATTTTAGGAGTGAATCAGAATATTTCTGTAGGGTAATTGAAAAAGTTAAAATTTTGTCTTGAAATCAGAAAATACTTAGGGAAAAATAAAATCACATTTTTGTGGTGATTCTGATAAAGTAAAACATAAACTATTTAGTAGAATAACTATTGTTACTACAAAAAAATCAAACTTCAACAGTAGTTACTGTGACTATAAAAAAGAACAAAACTAATTTGAGGCTGGTGTATCAACGTGGTGAGCCCATCATAATAAACGCAAGGCTACAGCAAAATCCAACTCTGATGGATTTAAACTACAAACTGATGACACTCGTTCTTTTATTTTGATTTTTGGTAAACAGAGACAAATGTGTTCTGTATATTATTTAACTTGTGAGAGTATATTGGTTCAATTCATGAACCTTCTTTACCTGGTCAGCTGATTTCTTCGAAAGTGACATTTAATTTTTATGTTTCAATATTTATTGGTTTGAAATCCAATTTACAAACTTTACATTTTTTTTATTTCTATCTACAGATGTTAATTTAATTATTATTTTCTATTTATATACTCACTTTTGACAAGATTCTGTAGATACTAATGAGTATTATAATAATGTTGGTTACTACAAAGTTTATCTTACTAGATTTAACGCTGATTCTGGCTGATTGTTATTTTTTTGTAATTGCGTTATATTGTCATTGCTTCGTTTTTTATTTTCTCAATTCAAGCAATATTCCAGTACTTTTGTACGAAAGGGTATTTACCCGTATACTCATTAAATAAATAAATAAATAAAACTACAATAGTAGTTTCTTAATACATCCCATTTTTCACTTAAAAGAAAAAAAATGTCCAAATCCAATATATACATGTATATGAATCTATATCTGTACGTATATCGTCGTAAATATTACAGAAAATAGATGTATTTCTGTGGAGCAGTAAACGGCAACTGTGTATGCGAATCCATAGTATCATCAAAAACCTATACCTGTGGAGTTGCCCGAGCGAATACATCATATCCGCGGTTACCAAAGCTACGCGATGCTCCAGACGGAAGCGGCCCGACCCATAGCAGGGTGGCGGGTGAGATAGATTTGCATACATATGACGTCACACACTCCTACACACATACATCAGCAATACACACTCACACACATTCTCTAATATCTCGAGGCATGGATGGAAATTAAGTCTCGAATCGAGAACGATACCCACTCAATCGAGCGTGCGTTTCGATCGTTAAATCAACGCGGCTTTGGAAACGATTTCAATGTTCCCATTATACCTGCACACTACTCGCAAGTATTGTCGAACAAAAGTGCTCTCCCTTAATGTATATTTTTTATATTTTATCAGATTGCTGAAAATCTAGGAAATTATTCTCTAAATCCAAGTTAATTTCTATCATTTGAAAGCTTATGATTTCTACTAAAAAAAAATTTTTTATTTATCTTTTTTTGTTTTACCGTAAAAGAGCCTAATTTCGCTGAATTTTTCAATTCTTTTTTAAATAACTTCGGGAAACGATGAAAATAAATATTGGCACAAAAAAATATATAATCTCTAATAAAGATCCTTGAGATTATGGGCTGTGACTTGAATAAATAAATAAATAAATTGTTACGGCCGAACTCCGTAACTTTTTATATCATAAATAATTATTTACAATATCTGAAAATCAAAATTATAAACAACAAATTACACAACATAAGATTTTGTTAACAAACATTAAAACATTTACACAAAACAACCCTTTGTAATTTCACAAAAGGGACATTCTTCGCTTTGATAATTTTAATCCAATGCATTTCAATTAGATAAAAATCCAACTCTATTTTAAATAAGAGATTCAATTGAATTTAACATTCCTTCGCGTTTTGCAAAACAATACCATATTTCTTAATAAATTCCTTTTCTTTGACAACAGTTTATTAACCATTTTGAGAAATAGTTAGAAAATATTAAAGTAAAGTAAATTGCTCAATATAAGGAGTGGTGCATCCAAGTCACTGAACTCGGATCACGCCACTGCCTAAATCTGCAAGCTTGCAGAATTGGCTTGGCAACAGTCAAGTGCAATAAACTTAATATACGATTTCCTCATTAAATCGTCTTTCAATAAAATTGATTGACACAAGGAAATCTGGGCAGTTGAGTTTAGGCCGTGTAGCCGACAGCTAGCCCAGGCAATTAAGCCTGTAGTTTTCTGTCTAGGCAATAGAAGCCTGAAGTTTAAGTCCGGCAAGTTAGCCGTGTTGATGTGAAATAATCTCAAAGGTTTAAAGAATTTAATAAGAAGTTTGTTGAGAAAAGTGAATTTAGTTGAGAAAAATATAAATAAATAATAATATAAAAAAAGAAGGTTGAATTAAAAAATATATGATTAAAATAATAAAGAATAAATAAAGCGATATAATTGAAAAGATAAAAAGTGAAAAATAATATTGATCTTAAAAAATAATTAAAAAATAAAAGAGTTAAAAAGAAAAGGATTTAAAAAAATAAAGAATCTGTGAAACAAATAAAGTTATTCATAATTTCGTCGCGAAAAGAAACGACTACATTGGATTAAAGTGACTAATCGAAGGAAATACTGAGTAGTGAGTTTTTTCATATTTCTACTCTACGAATTACACATATTACACTTTTCATTCACACATATATAAGCACTCTTTTTATACATACACCATCATTTTATTTCCGTGCACACATAAAAATTAGAATTTATTTGTATTAGGTAATTTCTCAGATAAAATATAATTACTGTTATTTTCATCTTAATTTGTTGATTTTCATAACCTAAAAATTATATTTCCTTTTCCTTTTTTAAAGAATAAGGATCTCAACCTATTAACTGAATAATAGTTAAGTAGAGAGGGGATCCACTACCTTTTACGTTTTTCGTCCGAAGGACACGTTTAGTTAGAGTCGAAATAACATCTCTTTATAAAATAATTAATTTTCATTAATTTCTACTTTAACATAAATAAATAAATAAACCCCTTTTTTATTTCCTATTACTGCATAAAGAAATTAAAATATGTAACAGAAAATTATTAATAAGCCATTTTGTTGTGAGCGACTTTATCTTCCCACGTGAAAAAGTTCCCGGGAAAAGCATTCCTTGTAAATTTCAACAGGAAGTTCCGTTAAAAACATTGACAAATTAGTTTCCAATTTATCGCAAATAATCAGATTTTCATCATAAAATATCATTGTTCTATCAATAACAATTGATGAATTCGATATTTAATGGAGGAGAAAGTCTAAATTTTAAATTCGAGATATATTAGTCAAATTAACCTAATTTATCGTAAATTGTCAGATTTTCTACATAAAATTTTAGCGTCTTAACAACTACAATTGATAAAATCGAGTCTAAGTTTTGATATCGAGTTATAGATTTTGTAACATTTTTGTAAAGTTAACCTAATTTTTCGAAAGTCAGCTATTTTGAATACTTAATGTATTGCTGATTGCTCAGATTTTTGTAACGATAAGAAAAATAATCACGATAATGATATTTTCAAGACAAGAAAAATGATTATATTTTACAAGGAAGACTTTTTAAACACTTACTGAATATGAAAAGAGAAAACTGTTTTTTCGATATCAAGACAATTAATTTTCATTTCAATAACACTTAATAGCAAATAGATGATAATTTTTTCATTTCATTTGATTTTATGTAAACAATAATACATTTTTGATCATGTAGATTTATTTATTGCTTGAGAATTCAAATTTTTTAATTTTCCACAAAACTTCACTTTTTTAGCTACTAGGGAAGTGAAAAGTTTATTCATGACGATTTAATAATTTTTGTCATCAGACGTAAAAAATTCATTAATTATTATTTAGTAAAGGATACAACTATATATTCCGATGACATCTTATACATTCAAACACTTTTTCTAAATAAATTTCACAGAGTGATTTTATATATATATATATATATATATATATATATATATATAAATATGCGTATAAGAGTATTGTCTAAAGCGATAAATCTTCAAGTACTCTTGAAAACTTTTCATGTAATTACAAAAACATTAATCCAAATTATGATTAAAAATTAAAAATCGAGGTTTCCTGTTGGAATTTACAAAGTTATTGGAATAAATATTTAATATTGTTTTATCAATAAGTAATTATATTTTATCAAGCGAAGGTAAACTGTGGTTTCAATTTTGTTTCTAGCAAATTATAAATTTTATTTTTGTTAAAATATAAGACGAGAAATTATTTTACTGTAAATTTTAAATTTAATACTAAGTGACAGGCTTTAGTCCGACTTTACCCCGAATGTATTCGTCATATTTTAAAATAAATTTAAATCTTCTTAAAATCAAACAATTAAAAAATATGTACAACGAAAAAAATCATTCGATAGCATCAAGAAAACTTTAGCCAAATAAATTAAGACTCAAAAATAATTATCGAAAAACTTAAAAATCCCAAGAACGTTTTCAATTATAAATTATTTAACGAATAATTTGACTTAATTGATTTTTGAATCAATTCAAAAAATTAATTTATTTATTAATTTTTTGAATTTTTTAAAAATTTTTTGAATTAATTGAATTCAAAAAAAGTTTCGTTTACAATTTTCATAGGTTGATAAACTTTAAAAGGCTTTATAATTTGAGGTTTTTTAGAATTTCAATTCTGAATTGATTTAATAAAAAATTTTAAAGAACTCAAATTTTTCAAAAATCTTAATGATTCTAATTCTTCTAAAATGAGTCAAATTTTTTAATATATATTTAATAAATTATTAAAAATTGTCAATTTATAGAAGAATTTTAATTAAAAATACTAAAAAAATGAAATTTTGGAAAAGTTACAAATAATTGTAAAAATTTCATTATTTTTAAAAGTAGTAAAATGTTTGGCTAAAATTCAATTATGTTTAAATATATGAAAAACTTCTCTTCCAAATCTTAATTATCTCTATAAGTAATAAAATAAATAAAATAAATGAAATAAATAAAAAAATAATAAAATTCTTCTCTGCAATTGAAATTTTTATCGAAAATTTCAATAAAGTTCTTGTAAAAATGTTAAATTTTTTAAAATTTTAATAAAATTTTAATCAAAATTTTAAGTATTTTCAAAAATTGTCTTCAATTTAATGGTTTTTAATATCTTGTTATTTTAATAAAATTTTCTAAAAGAATTGTATTATTTGGACAAATTTAATAAAACTCTTCTTTAAAATTCAATTATTTAAAAAAATTTGTAATAAAATTCTCAGAAAAAATTGAATTATTTTAAAAAACTTTTCTTTTTTCAACGATTTTGAATATCTGCTATTTAAATAAAATAGTCAAAAATGAAATCAGTTTCTCAAAAAATTTTTTTTGACAAAATTCCGCCCAAAAATTTAATTAATTTCATAAAAAATATCTAAAAATTTCATACGAATTCAATGATTTTAAAATTTTTGCAAATTTCATAAAAATTATTCAATTATTTTAATAAATATAATAAAACTTATTGTGCAAATTGTCATTTATTTGTAATTCAAATTTAATAAAATCTTTCGAAGTTTATAAATATTCTTATATAAATGTAATTAAAATTCGTCAAAAGAATTGAATTTTAAGAAGTATTAAATTATTTAATAAATTATTAATTTTTTTATTTAAATAATTGAATTCATGCAGCTAGAATTTTTAAATAAAAATGTATTTTAAAATAAATATTAAAAATCTTTTTATAAATTTAATTAAAATTCGTCAAAAGAATTGAATTTTAAGAAACATTAAATTATTCAATAAATTATTTATTTTTGTATTTAAATAATTGAATTCATGCAGCTAGAATTTTCAAATAAAAATTTATTTTAAAATAAATATTAAATTTTTTAAAAATTTAATTAAAAATAAATTTTAAATTTTTTAAAAATTTAATTAAAAATAAATATTAAATTTTTTAAAAATTTAATTAAAAATAAATATTAAATTTTTTAAAAATTTAATTAAAAATAAATATTAAATTTTTTAAAAATTTAATTAAAAATAAATATTAAATTTTTTAAAAATTTAATTAAAAATAAATATTAAATTTTTTAAAAATTTAATTAAAATTCGTCACAAGAATTGAATTTTTAGAAACATTAAATTATTCAATAAATTATTTATTTTTGTATTTAAGTAATTGAATTCATACAGCTAGAACTTTCAAATAAAAATTTATTTAAAAATCTATTTTATTTAAAATTCAAGATAATAATTGAATAATGTCAAATACATTCTAGCGTAGATTTTTAGAAATAATTGTATTTTGAAAAAATTCTTAAACTCATGTCTTTAAAAATCTGATTTTTCTACCTTTTAACTAACAATTCTGTGGAATTAAGTTTTTTTTAAGTTTTATTGCAATAATTATTAAAAATAATTAATTTAAAGAGAAATTTCAGTTAAAAATTCCAGGAAATTATTATTTTCCAGAATAATAATTAAATTGAAATGATGAAAATAGTATATTATGTTACAGTAACAATATTCTTATAATATAAAAATTTTTTTCATCACGTGGTTATATAAATCCGGTGTAGGTATATATTCGGGAATTTCTGTGGATGAATCGAGACAGTTTCGATTTACCTTCGTGTCGTATTCAAATGGTTTTATGTTTTATTGTCAAATTAATACTTGCAACTTTTATGCTGGCAATGTTTATTACTATGCCTTTTATTCTAAAGGAAATAGAAGTACTTCCCCCCACCCTTTTTCCATTTTGATAGATTTTCATGTCCATGTTTTAAACGCTTGCGTCTATAAATATAATCTTTTTTGACAGTTTATAAATTAGAAATTTCTTTTAATTGGCAACAATTTTTCACAGACGAGAAATATTTATTCTCGCTTTATTTTGAATTCTTTAACAAAAAAAAAACATCACGAAAAAATCTTCACATGGAACAACTGCAAAATTCACTAAATTAGCGAAATTTTTAGTTATTGCAACGAATAGTTTCGCTATTTCAGCGAAAGTAATCGCTTTTCTAGTAAAAGTAATCGCTTTTCTAGTAAAAGGTTTTTTCTGTGCTCTTAACTCAAAATGTTTCTAGGGGGTTATTTAAATTTTTAAGTCATAGTTGATAATTTCTCCTTCATATTTTTTTCCAGATATTAAATTAAGAGAAAAAGAAATCAAAAGTGTTGTGAAGCAGTATTTTACTTCGATTTTTATATTTTTCTTGTTTCGAATAGTAAAAAAATGTAGTCGCACTCGCAGTAAAAAATAGAATCAAAAATGTTGCCAATGCTGCAATATTTTGATTCGTTTTTAGTCTCAATTTGATATCTGGAGAAAAACTGTGATTCATAGGAATGCAAATAGTTTTGTAGTAATTAATTACTTTCTTTTTGTTATTATCACTAATAATAACATGTAACCATGTGATATAAAGAGAAAGGAAAAAAATGAGGGAAAGTGAAGGGTAAGGATTTTGAGAGAGGATTTATTGGTCTCTTTTTCTTTAAATCCTTCTGGGCATATGTCCTAAATCCTTTCTATCCAAAATCCTAAATAGCCAGAACAAGAGGACTCCAGCTGCGTCCGATGGAAGAAAAGAAGGAAAGAAAAAAATATTTTTAAAAAAAATCCTTCGACTTGTGCTCGCGACCATACACGGCAGCGAATTGGATATTATATACCTATTGGGCTACTATACCATAGCTCGGTTTTATAATTTGTGAATCTTTTTTTCTCTCATTCTCTCTCTTTTTTTTCATGCTGCCCTCTTTTTCTTTATCTCTCCTCGAAATCTATCGAATTTGCAAGGATTCTCTCCTGCTTATTTCTCAGGGTCGTTCACTGCTTTTGCATTTTTTTTCCTTACATTATTTTTTTCTTCTCTTTTTTTTATCTCTTATATATATAAAACCTTTTATTATATCATTTATGCATAACGCAGTGCACATACATAAGTTTTGTGCATTGCAATTATTATGCAACGTGTTGTTGAAAATTATGCATATAAATATCGTTGGGGTGAATATTATTTTAGTTTTGATGAATTCAGTTCTGAAAATATATAGATCAATAAATTTAAACAAAATTACAACTTAAAGTAAAACAGAATTTAAATTGAATTAAACTCAACTAAATTAAACTAAACAAAATGTAGCTAAACTAAATTCGAACTAAATTAAGTTTTAAAATTACAGATGGAAGAAGTTACCAAAAAATAGTTTTAAAAAAAGTTTAAAAAGTTGAGTTTAATTTTAATTAAAATAAATTTTGTTAACTTCTTAGTTGCATTTTTAATAAATATTAAATCCAGTTTCCGTATTTTTTGGTACAATTTTAATTTTAATTTTACTTTACAAGTTGATAGTGAAAAAGAGGCTAAAATCTACGCTGAATAGTTTGTGAAAAAATTTAGAACAGAAGATAAATGTTTTCGGAACTGTTCAGCAAATTTTAAAAAAGTGAATCAATAGTTAGAAAAAGCGCTTTAAATATTTGTCACTTTTCATCCATTTCATTATTTACCATAAACTCTAAGGAATATAATTTTAGATATATAAGAATTTACAAAAAAAAGTTTCAAACAATGAAATAAAAATTTAATAAAAAGTTCTTTAATGCTTCATTCACGGTTCTTTACTTTTAAGTAAAATGTTTAGCAAACATTTAATTTAGTTCAACAATTATTAACTTTGTTAAAAAATGTTGATCAGTTTGATGAAAATTTCAAATAGTGAATTATTACATTTCTACAAACAGTTCAGCAATATTTTCATGAAATTTTTCGTTTTTATTGAAAACTTGCTGAACAATTCCAGGACAATAATAGTATGTAATATCAAAAACAATTTTTCGAAATATCTTCAGCAAATTTTAAGTCAAGTTCTATTTTTCGAAAAATGTTCAATAATTTTTAAGTCAAGTTATATATATTATATCATTTTATTAAATTCGTCGGAAATTTTCTGAACTGTACAGTATTTTTTAAATTAACTTCTACAATTTTTTTATCAATAATTAATTTCATTTTTCGGTTCAAAAGTTAGTAATTAACGAACTGTACAGCAGTATTTTAAGAATATTGAACAATTAGTTAAATTTTTTAATATACTTGTATTTACTTACTTATTTAATAAAAGTAATGGGTTTGTTGAAGAATTTAGTTAAAAACAGAAAAAATTGTAATCCAGAAATGTTACCAATGATTGCATAAATTTAATTATTTTCAAAAATATTAATAAAATTCTTTGAAAAATTTCAATTATTTAAAAAAATTTAAATTAAATTCTTTGCAAAATTTCAATTATTTTAAAAAATTTAAATAAAATTCTTTGCAAAATTTCAATTATCTTCAAAAATTTAAATATAATTTTTTCTAAAATTTCAATGAATTTTTAGAAATTTTCTTCTTTCAATTATATTCAATATCTAGGTACTATTTTAATAAAATTTTCCAAAATTTCACAAGATTAAATTATTTACAAATTTTCTATAAATTTCTTCGCAATCTTTATAAATAAAGAAATTTTTTGTCGAAATACAATTATTTTCAAAAATTTTAATACAATTCTTGGCATAACTCATCGCAGAAATTTAATTGTATTTAGTATAATATTTTCATAGAATGTCTCAAAAAAGTATTTTATTTATAAAAATAAGTAAATAAAAAATTCAATTATTAAAAAATTTTTTCATAAAGTTCTTCCCAATAATTTAATTATTTTTATTCATAATAAATTTTTAACAGGCATTTAATTATTTTTATAAATTAAATTATTATTCAATTATTTTCATAAATATAATAAAACTCCTCGCAGAAATTAAATTATTTTTAATACAATTTTAGTCAAATTCCATAAAAAAGTAATCATTTATAAAAATGTTATTAAAATTAGTCAAAAAAATTCAATTATTTACAAATGTTTTTATAAATCTCTTCGTTATAATTCAATTATTTTCAAAAATAATAAAATTTATTTTAGAAATTTAATTATTTTAATAAATAATAAAATTTATTTTAGAAATTCAACTATTTTAATAAATAATAAAATTTGCTTTAGGAATTTAATTATTTTCATTAACAATAAAACTTCTCGTAGAAATTTAATTGTTTTTAATACGATTTTAGTCAAATTCCTTAAATAAGAAAGATTTTTTTAAATTTTATTGAAATTAGTCCAAAAAAATTCAACTATTTACAAATTTTTTTATAAAATTTTGTGCAATAATTTAATTATTTTCATACATAATAATTTTTTTCACAGGCATTCAATTATTTTTCTAAATAATAAAATTAAATTTATCTTATAAACAAAAAAAGTCCTCGCCAGAAATTTCATTATTTTTAGTACAATTGTATTCGAATTGCACAAAAAATAAATTATTTCGAAGAATTTTATACAAAACTTTAAAAAATGAAATTATTTAAAAATTTGTTGATAAAATTCTTTATAGGAATTAAATTTTAAGGGACATTAAATTATTTAATAAATTATTTATTTTTTGTATTTAAATAATTGAATTCTCGTAGAGGTATCGAGTGAATTTTTATAAATAATTGAATTTTGAAAATGGTTCAAATTAAAATTTTTGAAAATTTCAATTTTTCATCCGTTTAACTAATAATTCTGTAGAATTAATTTTTTTAACAATGTAATTGAATTTTTTTCTTAAAAAATGTGATGTTTTTATTTTCTAATATGTATTTAATTAGACAATTTCTCAATGATCGTAATGATCCAATTTCGTAAAATTGAATTTACCATCTAATTTTCTTTACAAGAAATGGATTTGAAAATTCTTTAGGAACTTTTTAAAATATTATTAAAAACAATTCATTCATAGAAGAATTTTAGTTCAATATTCTAAAAAATAATAATTGAATTGCAATGATGGAAATAATTTTGAAGAATTTTTATAACACAAAATAATAATTTTATCTCTTGGTCATCTTTTCTTATTATAAATCATGAATATATTGATTACTCAGAACCTTTGACGTGGATTTCTTTATGTTTTAAATTAAAATAAAAAAAGAGGAAGACAACATCTCTTTTTCTTTTTTTCCAATTCTTTCAAGATGTTGAATTTCAAAAAAGTTTAAATTTTATTTTTTGTAAATCACAATTTTTAAAAAAGAATGATTAAATATTTATTTAAAAGAGAACCCTTTTTTTAAATCGATGCTTTCGGTTAATTTGATAATTAAAAGAAATTCGTAAATAAATGTAATAGAACATTTTTTTCGAGAATCTAATAATTTTTAGAGTGAATCAAACTATTTTTTTAATTCCTAAGAAAGTAAAAATTTTCTTCTAAAAAAGAAAAGTCAAGAAAAAAGAAAAATTTTCTTCTAAAAAAGAAATGTTAGGGAAAAAGAAATACTTTCTTCTAAAAAAGCAAAGTCAGGGAAGAAAGTAAAAATTTTCTTCTAAAAAAGAAAAGTCAAGAAAAAAGAAAAATTTTCTTCTAAAAAAGAAATGTTAGGGAAAAAGAAATATTTTCTTCTAAAAAAGCAAAGTCAGGGAAGAAAGTAAAAATTTTCTTCTAAAAAAGAAAAGTCAAGGAAAAAGAAAAATTTTCTTCTAAAAAAGAAATGTTAGGAAAAAAGAAAAATTTTCTCCTAAAAAAGAAAAGTCAGGAAAAAAGAAAAAGAAATTTTTTGCAAACCTTGTTTAAAATTTAATATTTCTCGTCTATGCAAAATATTTCTTTCTTTTCTCCAAAGTGGAATTTGAAGTCCCTTAATTATATAGGTCGCAAAAGAATATCCTTCTGTATTTCTCTTTTGTGTTAGTATCCTTTTTCCAGGAAACTAAACACTCCTAGTTATATTCCCTTTTATCTCGTAGATATCGACACGAATAACGCGGCTCCCGATTCTCATCTTCTAATAGACGATTTAAATTTTTGAATATATTTAGACGAATGAGCCAAAAGGACCGCGCGCGCTTTTGTCCCCTTAAATTTCTGCACCCTGCTGCTGCCACTCTAGTTTATTTTTGTTTTTTTTTAAAAGGACACGCGTTATTATTGCCGGTGTCTCTCATCCTTCTCCTCTTTCTATAGAAGATGTGTGTCTGAGCTACCTACGAATATAAGCGCGGTACAAAAAAAAGGAAAAAAAAATTCGCAAAAGAAGAGAGAGAGAGAGAGAGAATGGGAGCAAAAAAGGGGAAGAAGGAATGATTTTGAAATATTTGTCGCCACGCATAAATTTGAAGGCGGCGGACTCGCATACTTAAATATGGATCGAAACCTTCTGCTTCACCGCCTGCTCTTACGTTTTTCTTTCTTTCTTTCTCTTTTTTTCTCAATTTTTTTTTATTTTGTTTCGTACTTTTTTCTCTGCGCTGCTGTTGCTGCTGTGCTCTTACCTCACCTCGTTGTCCTCTTCCACCCTTTTTTCTCTCCCTCCCCCCCCCACACCCTTCCAATATCTCTTGCTCCTTTACATCCTCATTCTTCTCTTCTTCTTTTCGGGTCCCGACCTCCATTGTCTTCGGAGCGCTAATAAACTATCCCGCGGGCCACCCCGTGTAGATTCCTATTGTTATTATTTCGCTTTCGAATACGAGAAACAAATGCCACACGAAGCCAAGGCGAATGTGCCCCATGGCGTGCGTTATGGAATCTTGCTTTCGTATGTCTCCTTCTTTTTCATTTTCTCTTCTTCTCCCTTTTTTTTTTAATCGCGTCTCAATACTCTTTCTCTTTCTCCCTCCCTTTTTTTCCTTCGGCGACAATATTTTCTCTCTTAAACAAGTGTAACTTTCAATTTATTTGAAAATTTATATTTATAAACTATAAAGAGAAAGAAAAGCGGAAAAATGGTATTTTCACGGAAAATATTTGTCATGATTTTTTCTTATTTTGTAGATTTTGCAAAAAAAAATAATATTTGTTCTGGAAAGCTTGGAGTATTGTTTAATATTTACAGAACTGTTCAGCAATGAATTTTTTCTGTCAAAAAAAAATGGCGAGAATTTTTCAAACCACGTTCTATAGTTTTCTATTCTATTGATTCTATTGCACTGAAAAAAAATGTAATTGATTCAAATAACCGATTAATTGACTATTATCAATTTAATATTTAACAGAATAAAATAATATTTATTAAAGTTAATTAAATATTTAATTAAATAAAATAATATTTATTAGAGTCAATTAAATGGTTCACTTCATATTTGCTTCAAATACTGAAGTTATTAATTCAAATACAATTTAATTGACTTCATTAAATATTATTTGATTCAATAAATTAGTTTTTTCGATTTTTGGAAGATGTATATATGAAAGGTAAAAGAAAAAACTGTTTTACTTTTTCATAAAATAGACGACGTTTCGGTGGTGAGGTTCGCCACCATCATCAGGTCACTAGTTAAAGTCAATAAAATAAACATCACATCAATAAATTAAAAACCATAAATAAACGCAATATAACAAAAAAATAAAATATTTAAATTAACAAATCACAAACATATTAAAACAAGTGATTAGTCATTATTTGATTCAAGTAAATATTTAATTGATAATAGTCCATTAATCGGTTATTTAAATCAATTATATTTTTTTTAGTGCAGGAAAATTTTCTTTAAAATATTTTAGAATTATGATAATGAAAATAGTGGAAAATTTCAAAACCTTTATTGTATACTATCAATAACTGTCAATCAATTTCATTAATATTATGTAAATTACAGAACTTTGTTTTCAAACATAAATTTTTCAATAATTTCAAAATCCGAATTTAGAAAAATCATATATTAATTATATAGAATTAATTATTATTATTGTTCATATTTTCTAAAATATTAATGTAATTTTTCGCGAAAAATCAACATTTGCATGAAAAGCATTCTTCCAAGGAATTCAATTATTTTTATAAATAGTAATTTTTTTTTTGCTGAAAATACAATTATTTTCAAACTAAATTTTAGTAAAATTACACGAAAGATTTCAATTATTTTCAAAAATTTTAATAAAATTAAACGAAAAAATCCACTTTTGTTCTTAATTCGTTATCAAATTTTCCAATAGAATTCAAATATTTTCTAAAATTTTAATAAAACCTTTGAAATAATTCAATTATTTCTATAAATAGTAAAATTCTTTGACAAAATCATATTTAATAAAACTTCACGAAAAAATTCCATTTTGTTCTTAATTTGTTATTTAAATTTGTCAAAATAATTTAATTGTTTTCTAAAATTTTAAGAAAACCTATAATACAATTCAAATATTTTTATAAACAGTAAAATTTTTAATAAAATTTCACGAAAATATAAAATTTTTTTCTTGATTTGTTATCAAATTTTCCAAAAGAATTGAATTATTTTCTAATATTTTGATAGAATCTTTGAAGCTTTTCAATTATTTTCTAATATTTTGATAGAATCTTTGAACCATTTCAATTATTTTTATAAATAGTGAAATGTTTTGGAAAAATTTATTTTTTAAATTTTATTAAAATTTTACAAAAAAATTCAATTTTGTTCTTATTTTGTTATTTAAATTTGTCAAAATAATTTAATTATTTTTTAAAATTTTAAGATAACCTATAATACAATTCAATTATTTTTATAAATAGTAAAATTTTGAATAAAACTTCATAAAAAAATAAAATTTTGATCTTAATTTATTATCAAATTTTTCAAAATAAGTTCAATTATTTACTTAAATTTTAAGAAATCCTTCGAAACAGTTGATTATTTTTTTAAATAGTGAAATTCTTTGCAAAAATTCAATTAAAAAAAATTTTTAATTATATTTTTCGATAAAAATCAATTATTTTCTAAAATTTTTATAAATCCTTTGAAACAATTCAATTTTATTTTATTTTTTAACAAATTTTTTCTAAAGAATTTAATTATTTTCTAAAATTTGAATAAATTCTTCGAAACAATTTAATTATTTTTATAATTAGTAACATTCATCGCAAGAATTAAATTTTTCCTTT
Organism: Leptopilina drosophilae; assembly: GCA_032873175.1. Taxonomy (NCBI): domain Eukaryota; kingdom Metazoa; phylum Arthropoda; class Insecta; order Hymenoptera; family Figitidae; genus Leptopilina; species Leptopilina drosophilae. Next base: position 53,437,365 of record CM065479.1, read on the forward strand.
ATAAATAATAAAATTCTTCTCAGGAATTCAAATATTTTCAATACAATTTTAATAAAATTCAATAATTAAATATTTAATTATAATTATTATCAGACACGATTATTTTAAAACATTAAAAAAAAATTCTTTGTTTAGTTTAATTATTTTGAATGTCCAATTAAGATTATTAAATAAACAAGTTTATTTTAATAACACTTTTTTCTTAATTTAATTATTTACAAAAACTCTAAAAAAATTGTTTCAAAGAGTTTCAGTTTCTTTTAATAGTTTTAATATAAATAAAATTATCAACAAAATCGTATATAATAACCATTAAATTAAAGAAATTTTTAGAAAGAATTCAATTATTGTCAAAACTTTTTATTATATTTGTTCTTCAAAAGAATTTAATTATTTTCTATATTCTAGTAAAATTTATTGAATTTAAATTGAATTATTTAAATTTTTCATGGAATTCAATTATTCGCAAATTTTTTGATAAAATTCTTTGAAAGAAATCTATAATTTTCAAAACAAGGATTGTGAAATTAAAAATATTTATTCGCGAAGAAAATTATTTTACTTTTTCAAAAGTGGTAATTTATCGTTAAAATACAAATTTGTTAGACCAACAAAAAATAAATGAACAAATCAATAAACAAATTAATAAATAAACGAAATACAGGAACTAAAGTAAAAAAATGCATAAAATTCATGAAGTTAATAAAATAAAAAAAGTAAATAATGTCAGTAAAGTAAATAAAGGAAACAAAATCACAAAAATTACTTATATTAAATAAAATAGAAGAAGGAAAAAAAGGAAATGGAAAATTTGAAGAACAATAACTCAAAATATTGCATTTGATTCGAAAATATTCGGAAAAGGATAAAAAAAATGAAGTTACGAATTTCTTTCTGTTCACCTGTAAAATATATTTGGATTTTTTAAACAATTTCCACATGAGCAGTACAATAAGTGGATTATTATTAAAATTTTTGCCACATATAGAATTTTTGCCTCTGGCCCCGCACTCGAGACATCAACGCCCTCTTGATTTTATAAATATACGTTATAATAAACGTAGGCGTCGACGAGACTCGTGTTATTATTTAAGAGACAAGCATACATAATCTGATCTAATTTTTATCTTTATTACTTTCTTTTTTCCTTTCTCAATCTAAATTAGTCATCTGATATCAAGTTTTATGAACCCAAAATAATACCTAGCGGACCATAAAATTTGCATTTCCAGTTTTGCTAAATTGAGCTATTGCAAATAATGTAAAATAACAAAAATCTCGTATATATGCACATTATGAAAATGTAAATATAATCGAAAATTAATTTACTTTTTTTAATTACAGCACTATTTTTATTTTACATTTCAATTAGAATTAGAATTTTCTTATTTGAAATTTAAACCAAAATTTTTAAATTGTAATTTTTAATTTAAATTATGATTTTTTATTATTGAAAATTTAAATATTATTAAATTTTTGCAATTTTATGTTTAAAGAAAAATTATGATTTTTTTTATTTTAAATTCGAATTCGAATTCGAATTTCAAATTTTATTTGTATTTTTCAATTTAAAATTTAAATTATTTCCTATTTTTCATTGAAAATATAGTTACAATTTTCTTATTTCAATTTTGTGTAAAAATTATGTTTTGTTTTAAATTGAAAATTGAAATTATAATTTTAAAGTCAGAATTCAAATTATTATTACCTAAAAAATTATTAAAAATTAATTAATTAATTAATTTATTATTATTAAAATTATTAATTTAGGCTTCAATTTATAATTATTAATTGATTGTTCAAATTATAATTTTTGAATTTAAAGACATGTGGAAATATTTTTTAAGCCCTTAATTAATTGCCAAGTTTCGGAAAAAATTGATCATGTATTAATTATATATTAATGAATTATTAATTATTAACTATATTAATCTTAATTTTTTTTTAATTCATTCTATCCAATTCTGCCCACAGTTTGAAGTTAGTTTTTGTGTATGTTTTATTTTTGTCAAAAAATTGGAAAAATTCAAGGTATTGTATAAGAATTTGCGGTAATTTTATAGAAAAATTTAGTTCAAAATTTATATTTATTAAAGAAATAATATGTCATTTAATTAAATAAATATTTTTTGATAAAATTAATGTTAACCTATAAATAAAAGTAATTCTTCTTAAAATTATTAAAATGTTTATACAAATATTATGGATGATTATTTAAAATACGTTAATATATTTTTGATTCCATAAATCAATATTTTTAAATTAAATTATTTAAATAATTAGTGATTAAAAAAAATATTAGTGATTTAAAATTAGTGATTAATGTTAATAATGGGATAGTATGTAGGGTTAAAGCTAGAAATTCTTGGATACTAATTGAGATAAAAATATTAATAATATTAATATTAATTTTTATATGAATAAAAATTCATTGACCCACGTTGAATGGACCTATAAAAAAATATAGAATATAGAACTCTTGAAAATCTTAAAATTATAATTAAAGGGATTAATCTAAGTCTAAAAGTTAAAATTCTATTAATTGATAAACTTTCTCTAAATAAATTAAGTGATGGAGGAGGTGCTATATTAAAAATGTTTAAAATGAATCAAAATAAAGTTAGGGAGGGAGTTTGTGAGTCGAAGAAAAAAGACAAAAAAATTTAGAATTTTCTTATGTATTCTGAAAATTTAATTTTTTAAATACTTTTCATAAAAATTTCTGACTTTTTCCTAAACTTCCTATGTCGGAATATGATTATTCTGATTTTAATAGTAATATTGAAAAACTAAATACTTCAACTAATATTTTATTTTTGTTAAAAAACAAGTTGAATTATAAATTTTGACATTCTATTATTTTTGGAATTTCTAATTTTTTTTTTTGAATTTTCTAATTTGTTTTTGTATTTAAAAAAAAGCGAGTGGAAAATTAGCCTAACTAATTGTTACTAGTTTCAATTTAAAGCCTAATAAAAATATGTAAAAAATGTTTGGTTGATTTGTGCTTGTCTTTGATGAATAAAAAAATAATAAATAAAGTAAATGAGAATTGTAAGTCAATGTGTGAGTGCGGAATGTTCTCACGACACTTTGAAATTCTCTTATGGTTATAACAATATTCTGATTAGATTTAATATATATATAGTGGCGGTGGTTGCTCTCATTTTCTGTATGATTTTCCAACTAAAGCGCGCTTTCTCACAAACGAGATGAACGTCAAGTTAGCGAATCAACACTCGCGCGGCTTTTATGGCATGAGAGGCGGCACGTTCTCCAATGCTAAACGACTGTAAATATCGGGAATAGAGAAGAAACTTCACGTGTTGGTCTCCCTTTAACTATAAGGTGCGTAAGTTGGAATATCCTCTAGAGAAAATTGAATAATTTATTCCCAGTAAAGTTCTTGTTCCAAGAATTCCATTTGCAATTGAGTCATATGTGAGAGAAAGAGAGAAAGAAGGAGGAAAAATAATTAACAGTGGAAAGGAAGGAGAGAAAATATAGAGATAGAAAGGAGGAAATAGAGGAAAAATAAGAAAAAGAAAAAAAGAGAGAAAAAGGAAAGAAAAGACAAAAAACAAGAGAAGAATTAAGAAAAAAGAGAGTGAAAAGAAAAAAGAGTGAAAACAATAGACAAAGAGAGAAGAGAGTAAAAAGAAAAAAGGAGTGAAAACAAGAGAAAAAGAAAGAAGAGAGTAAAAAGAAAAAAAGAGTGAAAACAAGAGAAAAAGAGAGAAGAGAGTAAAAAGAAAAAAAGAGAAAAAACTCTAGAACTAAGAGAAAAAAAAGAGAGAAGAGAAATTAAGTAGTTTCGATAAAAAAAACACGTTGGTGAAGTTTACAATATTTATAGTCAACGATTCCCAAAGAAAAATATTTTTTTAAGCAAATTTTTCTAAATTTTTGTACAGAAAATAGTGCGTTTAATTTTTTAAATAATGATTTACAAAAAAAAATTACAAACAAAAATTTTTATTCTTTTTGGTAGGAAATTTTTTTTTCTTTCAATCGTTGATCGTAAACGTTGCGAAGTTCACCAATGCAAAAAAAAAACAATATAATTAACAAAAAATAATACATTGAAAAACTGCAGTTTAAAAGTATAAATTCCAGAAGAATCACCCAGAAAGAAAATAGAGAAGAGTATGAAAATAGAGAAGAGTATTAAAGAAGAGAAAAGAGTAAAAAACAGAAAAGAGAGTAAAAAAGAAGAGGAAAGAAAGTGAAAGGGAAAAATAAAAAAAGGAAGAACCAAGCGAGGAAGAAGACTAAAAGAAAAAAGGAGAAAAAATAGAGAAGAGGGAGAAAAGAAAGTAAAATAAGGAAAAAAGGAAAAGAAAGAGAAATAAAAAAAAAATACGAGAGAAATAAAGACAGTCGAAGAGAGAATAGAAAAAAGAGCGAAAGAGAGTAAACGAAGAGAAGAGTGGAAGAGAAAAGGAGTCTGTAACATTATATCCTGAAGAATCTGGAAAATTAAGATTACCAGATAAGGTTCTGGAACTAGACACACATGATGAGATCCCTATGGCTTCATTTGAAATACACTTTCAGCAAAAGCCTCTACAAACTATGCCGTTGCATCCGCCTAATGATAATCTTGTAATAAATGTAATCTTGATGACTACTGACCCAAAGGTTGTTATATTCGCGTATAATAAACTACCTCAATTTTTCTCCACTCAAGACTTCACCAAAAAAAAAATATCATTTCCTAATTGGAATTCCATGTTAATGTTGCGTATACATAAGGATATATGCTCTTTGAAATTGGAAAATTGTGTATTCGTAAATGACTAATTATTTCTACACACAGCTGTACAGGGTGAATTTGCAAAGAACCAAATTTAGATTCCAAACGACGAATGTAAAAAATTCTGAATGACAATTTTCAATAAAACTTAATTCAATTTCAAATTAAATCGTTCAAACAGTTTGAATTTTCGAAATCCCTCTATGTGTACTTGCCCGACATATTTGAACCACCATTTTTGAATTTTGCAAAACATTCAAACAAAAATTCTTATTCAGACCCCCAAAAAACACCTAATTAACAAATTTCAGATAAATTTAATTGTTGCATTAAAAAGACTTTGTAAATTTAATGATACGTGAAAAAAAATTAAAAAAAACAAAATTTTCAAACTGTCCGCCATGTTGAATCAACCATTTTGAATTTTAAAAAACTGCCAACGAAACCACCAATCAAGAAATTTCAGGTAAATTTAATTATTGGATAACAAAAAATAACCCGCCTCTTTGAATTTTTAAATTTGTTTTCAAATTTTTCCGCCATATTGAATCCTCCATTTTGAATTTTTAAAATCCGTCATCAGATTCGTAATCAAGACACCAAAAATTCCAGGGAAGCAAATTTCAGATAAATTTGATTATTTTTTGATAAAATTGTTTATTTTTTTGCATTTAGAATTCTGACTGAAATTGTCAGCCATTTTTGATTCGCCATTTTGAATTTTGGAAATTTGACTTTGGATTCAAATTACTAGTTACTATTTTGATTGTAAATTATTGTTTTCAATTTTTTTATATAATAATATTAATAAAAGAATTAATAATAATTTTAATGCTATTAATTAACTTTATTAAAGTCTGTGGTTTTTCATTCTGTCCGTTCGCAGTATGAAGTTAGTTTTTGTTTATGCTTTTGTTTTTTTTCGTTTTGAAAACACATTTTTCTTGATAATAAATAATGTTTGATTTATAAACTTTATAATTATATTTTGTTTATTTGCTTTAAATTATTAGTTTCTTTTGAAATAAAAAGTTGTGAAATTTTTATTTTTGAATTACAATTTTTAACAAATTTTTTCTATTTTAAATTAATAAAAAAAATGTGTAGGAAGAATTTGTGTATTTCATTATTACAATTTTTATTTTTTTCTATATATAAAGATATTTTATATTTTACTATAAAACGCTCGTGTACTTTCTCATATAATTATTAAAAAACAGAATATTTAATTTCATTTAAAGAATTTCTTTAATAAGATTTAATTTTTTAACCATCTAAAAATGAATTTATTTTAAGTTTTATCTAGAAATTAATGAAAAAATTTGAATAATTTCTTTTTCTTTATTTAAAATTGAAGGAAAAATAAATTAATTTGAAGTATTTTACAAAATTTGTAGTATTTTCTTTTTTTTTAACAAAATCAGAAATATTATTTTTTTTAATATGCTCTCTAAATCTGAATTAGTTAAAAATAACTAATTATTAGTAAAATCGTGGATGACTTTTTGCTTCAGCAATTAGTAAAAAATAACTAATTATTAGTAGAGAATCACTAATTAATAGTAAATAAATAACTAAAAAAATAGTCAAATTTCACTAATTGAATTAGTTACTACAAATTTCAGTCATTTTTACATAACCTAAAATTGAATTTAACTAATAATTAGTCAATATTAACTATTTCATTAGTAAAATATTACTATTTCAATCAGTGACTGACTTTTTGCTATCGAATTAGTTATTTTTAACTAATTCAAATTTAGAGAGTGTATTGATTAATAACTTCTTTCATTTTTTATACAAAAAAAAGTTTTTAAAATTTTCTTTATTTGTTATAAAAAAATTTTTTAATTATTTTACAGAATGTTAAATTGTATTGAGAAAAAGGTAAAAAATTTGAAAAATTTCTTTTCTTAACTTTTCAATCAGGACTTTCAATAAAATTCTGATTTTTTGGAAATAAATAATATAAATTATTATAATTTCCATTTAATAATCATAATGTTTGTTATGCTATGTTTGTACTGCGGACTGACACTACGATAAAAATTGTATACTATGAAAATAACTTAATTCTCGAGGAGAATTTCGTTTAAATTTTTTAAAATATATTGTAATTAAATTCTTTTTGCAGAATGTCTTTGAATTTTTTGTCAAAAAATGGAGTTTCTTTAATAATTTTAATTAAACATTTTTAAAATAATTGAAATTTTATGGAGAAGAATTTTATTAAAATTGTATTAAAAATAATTGAATTCTTGCGAAAAATTTTACAATTTAAAAAAATAATATAATTTTTACGAATTATTTAGAAAGATTTGTTAAAATTTTAGGAAATATTGGAATTCTTTCGTGAAATTTCATTAAAATTTTTGAAAATATAAACTTAAGTTATTTTTTTTTAATTTTGATTATGAAATTATTTAAAAAATTTATGTTTGTTAATAAAAAAATTTGTAATTTGTATAACAGTATCATATTGAATACTACGTTCCGCGCGCTAGCGCGCGTATCGTTTGCTAGTATTAACTTAATATTTAATAATAATTATTAGCGAAAAAATAACTGAGTTAACTGATAAATTCTTAAAGCTGCTTCAAATTTAGAGAGTAAATTATTATTTTTGCCAATTGTAATTTTTTCTTAAATGATTATTAACGTTTTGTAAGAAAATAGCTATAGCATAATTAGTATTTTATTTTATTTTTAAATTAGTAATTTATCCAACTTAACTAATAATTAATTATTTTTATCTGATTTGAATTTAGAGAGTAAATTATTCTTAGCCGTTGTAATGAATCATTAATTATCTAATAATAATTATTATTTTTAGCTTATTTTTTTATTAAATAGCAAAAAATAATAAATATTATAAAAAAGCAAAATGTTATTATGTGATTTAAATTCAGAGAGTAAATAATTCTCGCTAGTTGCAATAAATTAGTAATTATCAAATAATAGTTTTATTATTATTGTTATTATTATTATTATTATTATTATTATTATTATTATTATTATTTTAATTATTATTATTATTATTATTATTATTATTATTATTATTATTATTATTATTATTATTCTTATTTCATTAATATTAATAGAAGTATTAATAATAACAATAAAATAATAAAAAAACAATAATTGCTGATAATTAATATTAATAATTGGAAAATAATCAATTTACGAGAAATATATTTCATTTATAGAAATGCATAATTCGATATTATCAAATTATGCGTTCTCGCGATGAAGAATTTCATTCCGAGAAAAAGAGCGTTTCCTTCATCCATAAATATTAATTTCCGTTAACACTCCTGAGGCTAACGAAATAACTTAACGCCGATAATCATAGCAGAAAGCAATGAGAGATTCTTGAATTCCAATATAATTTCCAGACCGGTTGCCTTCTGTCTATATACGCATACAACTGTTTTTTTTTGTCACCAGTTGCTTAATTGCTTCTTCTTCACCCTTATATTTTGTAGATTCCGAAAATGAAAAAAGATGAAAAAATTTCTCTGATCTGAATCTATAGAAAACATCTTTTCTTCGGACCGGAAGAAAAAGAACAACATTTGGAAAGCGTGCGCACGCCATTTCTCACCGAATATTTTTTAATTTAATTATATGTGCTCTAAACATAAATTATTGTATCTAGATGGTGAGTTTTATCGAATCAGGTGGCTACTAATTCTTTTGTTTTACAATTAGATGCATATTTTATTATGTGTTTAGAAAATAAATTTTTTTTTTTGAGATTTCTGATTTTTTTCTAGCATAAATTAAACAGAAAATTATCGTCGCAATTGGAACTTCTGTGTAACATACAAAGGAAATTTTATTGGAATTTCATTTTATTCAGTACTATTATTAACTATACTATTATTATAACTATTATTATTCATTTATTTAATATTAATTTTATTTTTAATGTTTATTATTTTTTCATTCTTATTTCTTTCTATAGAGTTTAAATTTTTCAAATTTTAAATTTGTATTAAAATTTCAATTGCTACTTATCACAAAAAATTTTTAAAAATTAAAATTCCATGGAATTTCTAATGAAATTTTGGATAAATTTGAGCTTCTGTGAAAATGTTATGAAAATATTCTAAATTTTTTCAAATTTCTTCACATTTTTTCAAATTTTTTTCAAATTTTGACGATTTTGAAATTTCTGTGAAATTTGCAATGGCAATTTTTCAATAACAAAATTTGAAATTATATAAATTAATAATTAAAATAATTATTAAATTAAGATTTTCCAAAACTTTAAAGTTAAATTTTTGTTTGAATTTAATAAACTTTTAAAATATTATTATAAAACATAAAGATAACGATTAATTGAATCGTTAAAATTAAAAAAAATTCGTATATAAATATAAATCAAAATTTTAAAAAATTTGAATTAATTAATAATAATCGATTTCTTCATGTTTTACAATAATTAAAAGTGGATCGAGTGTTAAAGTCATTATTTTTTATTATAAAAATATTGTTGATATGCAACTTTTTAAAAATTATTTTCATATTGTATTATTTTCTAAAATTTAAACTGAAATTCATTTTTAAATCAATTTTTATTTGAAAATTCTACGAGAATTCAATATTTAAATACAAAGGTACATTATTTATTTATTGAATAATTGAATGCTTCTTAAAATTTCATTCTTGTAATCAGTTTTATTAACAAATTTCTAAATAATTAAATTTTTTGACGAATTTCAATAAAAATTTGAAAACTAATTACATTTTTCAGGGAATTTGATAAAAAAATTGTAAATATTTAAATTCCTGTGGAATTTTTATTATGTATGAAAATAATTAAATGTTTGTGTACAATTTTATTAAAATTGTTTATAATAATTGAATTTTTTTAAAAAACTCTAATAGAAGATATTGAAAAATCTTTTAATTGAGGAAAATTTTTCCAAATAATTGAATTTTGAAAAAAAGGTTATTATTTTTAAAGATTATTGAAATTTCGACTAGAAAATAAACAGATTTTTTAACATAATTTAAATTTTGACAAAAATTCACAATTTTGCCAAAAATTCACAATTTTTCAAATTTTTTCAAATTTTGACGATTTCAAAAAGTTTCGGTGAAAATTACAATAGTAATTTTTTAAAGAATAACAAAATTTGAAATATAATGGCAATATCAATTTTTTGAATAATAACAATATTTGAAATATAACGGAAATTTTTTACAAAATTTAAAAAAATTTTCATGGAGTTTTCACAATTTGAATTGCTATAAAAAATTCCTTTAAGAAATTTGACGGAAATATTTTGTAATTTTCATAAATAAAAATTATGAACAAAATTTTGCAATGTTAAATTTTTAGTGTAAACATTTTTTTTACAGTGAAGGAAAAATTTCTTTGATTGAAAAAACCAACTACTTGTCTATTTTCAAATAAATATTTACTTGAACAAAATCATTTTTATTTACATATCCTAATTATTTTTATTTACACATGATAATTTATATTTACGTCTAACTTTTGTTATTTACGTCTAACTTTTGTTATTTACGTCTAAGTTTTGTTACTTATTACCTCTAATAATTTTTATTTACGTCCAATTATTTTTATTTACATTAAAAAAATTATATTTGCAGCATAATAAAATTTAATTCACTGAAAAAATTATATTCTAATTTTAAGAAAAACTTCTTATATATGCGCCTAGAATATTTCCCACTTAAATTAAGTGGGAAATATTCTTACAATAAGAAGAACATTATTATTTTAAGAATATTTTTCACTTACTTTAAGTGGGGAATATTCTTGGCGCATATATAAGAAGTTTTTCTTAAAATTAGAATGTAATTTTTTCAGTGTTGCTTTATAAAATTTTTTTTAAATGAAAATTATTTGTGAAAAATAAATAATTTGTTGAAAAATAGGCGAATAATCGTTTATTTGAATAAACTAAAATTTTTTTTTATGTAAATCTTAATTGGTATAATTGGAGCCACTATTTTACTTTTGTAAAAATACTCATTAACATTATTTTAACATTTATCAAACATTAGGAAAGGAAAAAATTTTTTGATTTTAATAACTGATTACTCGTCTATTATTGAATCAGTTTTTGATTGAATCAAATAAATATTTACTAGAATCAAACAAATGTATATTGGATTCAAATAAATATTTACTTGGATTAAACAAATCTATACTGGATTCAAATAAATATTTACTTGGATTAAACAAATCTATACTGGATTCAAATAAATATTTACTTGGATTAAATCAATATTTACCTGAATCAGACAATTGTTTACTTGAATGAAACAAATATTTAATTGAATCTAATACAATTTACCTGAATCAAATAAATATTCACTTACTTGAATTAAGTGAACATTTAATTGTAGCAAATAATTCTCGATTACTTCAAATAATTTTGTTTGCGTTCAAAAGTTTTTACTTACAATAAAGAATTTCATTTACATCTACCAACTTTTATGTACAACAAATAAATTGAATTTAAAACCGATAATTTGAGTATTTACCACAAATACAGGGCTCGAACTAGGTCCGTAAATCCCGTAAAAGTCCGTTTTTTTTACGTTTTTTTGAAAAAAGGTCCGTAAAGTCCGCAATTCGGTTAAAAAAGATCCGTAAAGTAAGTAAATCATACGATATAATTTAGATAATTTTAGAGAAATCACAAATGATTGAAGGAATTCAATTATTTTCAAAAGTAATAAAATTCTTCGCAAAAATTCAATTATGTTCAAACATTTTTTTAAATTTTCGTCAAAATTTCAATTATTTTTAGAAATAATTAAATTCTTCTTCGAAATACCAATTATTTTCAAAAATTTTAATAAAATACTTGGAAAAATTTCAATTATTTTCAAAATTTTTCCTCAATTCAATGATTTTTAATAAGTTTCTATACTATTCTAATAAAATTTTCCAAAAGAATTCAATTATTTACAAATTTTTTTTATAAATTTCTTCGCAATATTCAATTATTTTCATAAATAATAAAATTTTTATAGGTATTTAATTTTTTTGGCAAATAATAAAATTCTTATTAGGAATTCAATTATTTTAATGAATAAAAAACTAATTGCAGAATTTCAATTATTTTTAATACAATTTTAATCGAATTCCTCGAAAAATGTAATTATTCTTAAAAATTTTATGAATATTTATGAAACAAACTTAATTATTTTAATAACGTTTGCTACAATTTATTTACTAGAATTAAAATATTATTTTTAATAAATTTTTGATTAAATTTCTTTAAAGAATAAAATTATTGCATTCACAATTTTTAATGCAATTCTTTGCGTAAATTATCAATTATCTTTATAAATTATAAAATTCTTCTCTAAAATTGAATTATTTTAAAAAAATTTAATAAATTTCTTGGCAAAATTTTAATTATTTTCGAAATTTTTCCTTATTTTAATTATTTTTAATATCTATTTTAATAAAATTTTGCAAAAGAATTCAAATTATTTGAAAATTGGTTGATACAATTCTTAAAAAGAATTCAATTTTAAGAAACATATGTAATTATTCAATAAATTGTTTTTTTGTATTTAAATAATGAAATTCTCGCAGAATTTTCTCAAAAAAATTGATTTAAAAATGGATTTCAGTTAAAATTTTAGATTATATTTAAATTGGAGCGTAAAATTTTAGAAATAATTAAATTTTGAAAAGGTTTCAGATTCAAATCTTTGAAAAATTGAATTTTTCATATTTTTAACTGAGTAACAATTCTGTGGAATTAATTTTTTTGAGAAATTTTAATTGGGGATTTTTTTCATATTATTTGAAGTTTTTATTTTCTAATACATATTTATTTGAAGAATTTACAAATAATTGAAAAATCGAATATTGTAAAGAAATAGATTTGAAAATTGTCAAAGAACTTTTTCGAAAATTATTAAAAATAATCGATTTTAAGAAGAATTTTAGTTAAAAATTCTTGAAAATAATAATTGAATTGATGATGATTTTATCACTCTATCTTTAATTATTATAAAACATGAAGACTCGGAGTTATCGATATCTTCATGTCTTTTTTAGTTATGAAAAAATCTAATTTATAGTTTTAAGTAAAATGTTCTCTTATATATTTTTGTCAGTAATTGGTCGGTAAATGGTCCGTAATTTTTCATTTTTGGTCCGTAAAGTCAGTATTTTTAAATACTTTCACTAGTTCGAGCCCTGCAAATACCATTTAATTGACTTCAATAAAAGTAATAATAAAATAATAATAATAATAAATAATAATAAAATAATAAATAAAATAAGAATAAAAGTAGTCGTTTATTTAAAGCAAATAATATTTTTCACCTGGAATTTACATAGAAATTTTTTTAACACGCGTCTGAATATCAAATTGTGAGTCAATTTTTTTTGGTACTTGAAAAATTAAATTTCTTTTTTTGCCACAAGAAATGAGATTTTTTAAACAATTTTTGCTTCAAAAAAAAATTAAACCTACGAGGGGGATAAAAAAGTGCAATATTTTACTGAAGAAGTAGGAGAAGAAGAAGAAGAAGAAGAAGAAGAATATAAGAAGAAGCGACTCGTTGAAAGGGGAGACAAAAGGTCAAGGTTTTAAACATAAAATGCAAGGGCTTTTAGCACCTTTCAGAATTTCTGTGTTTCCTGAAGCAATCTCTTTTCTGGGAAGTCACAGAGAAAAAAGGAGTGAGAGTGAGAGAGACAGAAGGAAAAAAGCAGGGAGCAAGTGGGGTCGATCCCGTTGTGGTACAGACCCCCGGCAGGCAAACCCTGCGTGTCTAGTGTTTCTCCCCGCGGACAGACACGGTAGATTAGATCTTAGCCACTACTATATGAGATTCTCATATTACGGTTCTTCTCTTTTTATCTTTTATTTTCATTTTTTTTTATTTTGTTTTTTGCTTTTTGTTTGCTTGTTTTTGTGGCAAGTTTGCGTACCACGCAGGTCGGCTCCCGTTTTACTCTGGCCCACAGTCTATTTTTGTTTTTTTTTTTTTTTGTAAATTTATTTATTCCCCTTTCCATCTTCTTCGTTTACATATATCTATTCCACTCGGCAATCTTCCAAACAATGTGCGAATGGAAACTTATTACTTAAAAATTAATAAAAAAAATTTTTCGACTCTTCTCCTTCTTTTTTGTCTTCTAAGGTTTCATTTCGAAACGATTAGAATCTTTGCCCCCGGTTTGTCTTTAGAAGGGAATCACCATTACCATAGGTAGTTGGTGTAAAATCAAAAATTTATGTAAAAAAAAAATTTACTTGACATTATTTGCCAAACAAAAAGATATTTTGAAAAGAAAAATTTTTTTTAAAACTAATTTTTTTTGTTAAACTATATTTGGAAACAAATTAAATTTATTTATACCACACATAGATTAACTGAACCAAACGAAAATTTTTTGAAGCAAATGTACAAAAAAATAGTATTCAACACAAATAAAATATTTATTGAGAATAAAATAAAAAGTTATTTTTGAAACTCAAAACGAAGCGACCTACAAACATAAAGAAATGATTTATTTCAAATCAAAATGAAATTTTTGGGAATAAAAAGTAATTTTTTGTCACAGAGCCAACTAATTTAACCTACTAAATTAATTCGACCATTTGGTCATGGTTTTCTTAAGAAAAATTTTCCCTTATGTTAATAGCATTTTTTATTTAAACTAAATAAAATTTTTTTTGATACGAATACAATTTTTTTTATATGAATATATTTTTTTTATACGAATACAATTTTTTTATATGAATATAATTTTTTTATACGAATACAATTTTTTTGAACAGAAATAATTCTACTTAAGGAAGCTAATGTTTAGTTAAACTAAATATAGATTAATTGAACCGAATAAAAATAATTTTAACCAAACATAGATTACCCGAACAAAATAAATATTTTTTGAACAAAGTAAAATTTTGATTTGAAAGAAATAAAATTATTATTAGAACCAAATAACATTTTTTTTAATTAAATAAAAATTTTTTGAAGCGAATTTAATTTATTTGAATTTTTAAATAAAATAAGATTTATTTGAAGCAAATATCGATTAATTGAACGAAATAAAAATTATTTAAACCGAAAAAATTTATTTGAATCAAGTAGAGTGTATTAGTACCAAATAAATATTTTTGTACCAAACAAAATTCTTATTATAACAAAACAAAATTTATTTGTAGTAAATAAAATAGTTCGGTATAATTAATAAGTCATTTGTAACAAAGAAAATTTATTTGCAAAGAAATAAAAAATTGTGAACCAAATAAAATTTGTTTGAACCAAATATAGATTATTAGAACCAAATAACATTATTTTAAAGCGAATTTAATTTATTTGAATTTTGAATAAAATAAAATTTATTTTAATAAGCAAAAATCGATTAATTGAAAAAAAAAAATAAAAATTATTTGATCCAAAAAAATGTATTTGAACCAATTAGAGTGTATTAGTACCAATTACAAATTTTTGTACAAAACAAAATTCTTATTATAACAAAACAAAATTTATTTGCACTAAATGAAATAGTTTGGTATACGTAATAAGTTATTCGTTACAAAGAAAATTTATTTAAAAAACGAATAAAATATGTTGAACCAAATAAAATTTATTTGAACTAAATATACATTATTAGAACCAAATAAAAGTTTATGTAAACCAAATGGACTTTCCATTTGAACTCAATAATAATTTAGAAATAATTCACACTTTTAAATCAACAGTATCGAAAATATTTAAAAATATAAAAATTTAAATAAAAAAAATATTAAAAAAAAATTTATTTTAAATTAAATCATTATTTGTATAAAAATATAAAAAAAATCTTGTCGAAAATAAGAATAAATATCTAGATACTTCCATTTTTTTTGGTTCGCAATTTTTGAATAGACCGCTATTCGTTTGTACACAATTTGTAAATAAATATTTTTTGCAGACAAACTCAACGCCGGGTCGATTGCAAATTTCAATGCAACATTGTATTATATATATATATATATATATATGTATACATATATTTATTTGTGTGGGAGTTGAGTGGAATGCAGATGGAATGTAATGCCCACCCTTTTTTTTCCTCCGCAACCACGCCATCTCGATGCCTTATGGACTTTAAAAAACTTCAACAACGGTGGCCATTTCTCGATTATTTATCAACCTTTCAATTTTACTAATGGAAAAAAATGATTAATATACTCGTCGATATGTAACTTTTTTAAAAATGAAAACCCCCAACTTTTTATCAGAAAAAAGTCCATTTGAATGAATTGCCCGCATGCATGGACTTTTATACGTATATTCAAGAGTTTCAAATACATTTACATTTTTACAGATAGGTAAAATTTATCTTTTTTGTTGCAATATTTTTTTTAATTTACTAATAATGTAGAAAAAAAAATTTTATTTGTTTCAAATGGATTTTTCTTGTAATATAACAATTTTATTGATAACACATTTTGTGGAATCAAAAAACATTATTTCGTTCAAATGGATTTTTGTTGTAATATAACAATTTTATTAATAACACATTTTGTGAACTCAAAAAACATTATTTGGTTCAAATGGATTTTTCTTGTAATATAACAATTTTATTAATAACACAATTTGCGGACTGAAAAAACATTATTTTGATGAATAAAAATTTTATTTTCTTTATAAGAAATAGCCAGCTCAAATAACGCGCTTGATGTTTCTTGTTTCATTAACATGGTAAAATTCAATTATTCAGAAAAATTCTACTCAAAATCACAATTTTTCGAAATTTATTAAGAATAGTCTAAAAAAAAGGAAGAAAATTTTGTCAAAAGTACTGAAATAGTAATCAATTTCGAAAATTCATAAGAAAATTCTGAATGTTATATTCTTCATTATTGAAACTTTTTTATTTATTTACAACTCTTTCTGTTAGTAGTAAAATATATGATCGTGGGAAGGTGAAAAATTGAAAAATATAGAGAATTTTTCTTTTCTAATTTTGACACATGTGTAAATTGTTATATTTTTTCTGATCAAATTATTTTTTTATTTTGACGTGTTAAAACGCGATTTTTATGTTTTAACGAATCTGGTAGAATATTCTTAAATATATTTTCAGTGTAGTGTATAATATTGTTTTAGGCCTTTATATAATTTAGCCTCATAAGGTTGGCAAACCTTAGCCAACGAAACGTCGCAATTTTGACCATATATTGAATTTTTCAATTTTTCACCTTCTCACTTAAAAAATCAAAGCATAATTAAATTTTACAAAACATGTGTTTTTAATTATTTTATAAATAATATAAATAAGTAGTCCGCCAAACGAAGTATTTAATTTATTATTATTTTTATGTTACTTATGTAAGTTAATATAATTTCAAATTTATTTGTGAATAATTTCTGATTTAAAATAAAAAATATTTACCTTCAATAGATTTCTTTATAAATATTCATTTTAAAATTTGATATAACTTTTTGCATAAGATTCAATTATTTTCAATGTGGTTTCAATCATTTCTCTATAAAATTTAATTATTTTTAATAAAATTTTAATAAAATTTCTGTTAAGAGTTCAATTTTCTGAAAATTTCTTCTAAAATTCTTTATGAGTATTTAATTATTCTTATTAGAATTTTAATTAAATTACTCAAAAGAATTCGATTGTCTTTACAAAATTTCAATATAAAATTCTTTAAAAAATTTATAAAAAGTTTCAACTTTCAAAAATATTATCTGTTAAAATAGAAAAATTTTTACATATTAACATAAGTTAGAAATAATTATTACCTAATAATTGAAATTTTATAAAATTTAAATTTTCAATGAATTTCATTAGAAATTGTAAATAATTTAGGTTTATGAAAAATTTTAATAATTCAAATTCTTATAAAATGTGTTAAATTTTTTAATATACATTTTAATTCATTATTAAAAAGAATGGATTTATGTATGAATTTTACTTGAAAACACTAAAAAATTGAATTTTGGAAAAATTATAAATGATTGCAACAATTCAATTATGTTCAAAATTTTTTAAATATCCTCGTCGAAATTTCAATTATTTAAAAAATTTTTAACAAAATTCTTATCAAAATTCAATTACTTTTAAAATTTTTAACATAATTCTTGGCAAAATTCAATTAATTTAAAAATTTTTAAATAAAATTCTTGGAAATATTCAATTATTTTCAAAAAATTTCCTCAATTTCATATGAATTCTATTATTTACAAATTTTTTACATTATTTCTTTTTAAAAATGTTATTAAAAATCGTCAAACGAGATGAATTGTTTCGTATTATAATGTGGTAAAAAATAATGTTATTTTAAAAACCTGGAAAATTTCCATTTTTTAAACTGAAAAAATCAGGAACTTTCAAATAAACAAATGCGTGACAACCCTTATCAAGTGTTCAATAAATTTCTCGAGCAAAACATATAATGAAATAAAAATATTTCTGCCCAAAAGTCAGAATAAGAATAATCGTACACTCTAAATCTGAATCAGTGAAAATTTTGACTGATTGCAATCAGTGGCCCAGTTTTCTTTAATTCATCAGTGAAATTTCACTAACAATCAGTAGTTTTTACTGATTCTCAGTGAAATTCTACTGATGAATTAAAGAAAAGTGGGCCACTGATTTGAAATCAGTGAAATTTTCACTGATTCAGATTTAGAGTGTAATATATTTAAATTATTTGAAAATAACTGAGAGTATTATTAAAAAATTGGGGTATCCAAAAATTGTTTTATTTATTTATTTCTTATTATTATTTCGATAATACGGTTTTTAGCAAACAAATTCTGTAAATATTTTTTCTAAAATAAATATCAAATGTCTAAATCAAAATTTGATTTACAACTTTTTTTCTATTTAAATCTTGTACATTGTTTGTAAACTGTCATTGAGAAGCAGAAAATGTGCAAAATATTTTCTAAATTTAATTTTACTAATATTTTTTAATTTTTTTTTTTTTTAATAATAAAAAGATTAATTGCCTAGTCCTAAAATTTTCTCACAAAGTGTTAATTTTTGGAAACAAGAGAAATAATGAAAAATAACATTAATAATTTTTTTAGATTTATAAAAATAGTTTTGTATTATTTGAAAAATAAAAATAATATTTCTAAATAAAATAAATAAATACCTATTATTGAATTTCAAAAATAATAGTATAAAAAATGAAGAAAAATAATATTTTTTAACAAAACATGTGACGCGCTCCGAAGAAAGGTACCTAAGAAGCAAACGAATTATAGGTTAGGATCGTGTTAGATTTCTCTTGATTAAAAGTTTATTTTTGATTATTTGAATTTCAAACCAGTTTCTATTTAATATTTTGAATATAATAAAGACTTGAAGATCAATAATTTTTAATTAATGATTGATTTTCGTTTTGTCCTTTAACATGAAAAAATTAAAAACATAACCTCAAATTTTTTGCTTCTTAGGTACCTTTCTTCAGAGTGTGTCACGTATATAAAAAAACAAAAGCATAATCATGACATACAAATTTTATTTATAACAAATAAAAAGTGATTACAATTTTTCTCCATCATTGCAAGAAAAGGTGTCTTAATTTAAAACACTTTTGTGCCAGTATTTTTTGCAGTGATAATACATAATTTTGACTACAAAATTATTTTATATTTCGTTCAAATAATATTTCGGACTTATTTAAGAAAATCGATGTTTGGTTCAGTTCATTTACATTTGGTTGGAATAATTTTGATTTTTGTTTTAAAAAAAATTTATTTTGGTCCAAATAAAAGTTTTATTGATACTGATTAAAATTCTTCGTTAAAAATAATTACCAAATTGTCCTACTAAATTAGCGCAGGCTAAATTAGAGGGTTCTGTGTCAAAGAAACTTTAATTTGATTCAAATAAATGTTTATTTTGGATAAAAATAAAAAAAATTTCTCTTGGTGTGTGTATAAACGTATTTGCGGCTTTGAGGAAGCGGTGATTTTGTTAAACGTTTAATGAGTCGACGCGCGCTGATAATTGATAACGCTCTTTAAGTTACGAGAGCGGCATTGGTACGTGGCACCCTTTTTCTCTTTCTCTCTCTTTCTAACCAGAAATATCGAAGCGATCCGTGCGAATGATAAGAACGTTTTTCAGGCAGGTCCGTGGCAGAAAAGCGACCACGCAGGTTTTCAACGCTCTCTCGTTCGGTGACTGCGTTTGAGCCCAGAGCGGACAGCGTGACGCTTAACCGGAGATACCGATCGGTCTTTTGTTTCCGTTCATCCCCCAATAGCACCTTGCAAACACACACTTTCAAATACATATATATATATATATATATATATATATATTTATATAAAAAAAAATAAATATATATAAAAACCGCCATGAAACGATTCCCCGGTCGCACGAGAGTCAGCCGTTCCGGATAATGTATGTTGCGGTATGCTAATCGAGAAACGATTCTCATTTGCTTAATCGCTCCCGAATTCCCATTCACCCCCAACCAGCCCCCCGTCTCTTTTATTCCCACCTCTCGTCTATCCTGTCGTTCTTGCTTCTTTGTCCCCTCGATCTACCGAACATTTATTTTTTTCCTTTTCTTCTTTCTTTTCTCTTTTTTTTTTTGTTGTTGTTGTCTTTCTTTCCTTCCTTCTTTCTTTCTTCCTTTCTTCTTTTTCTTCTTCTTCTTCTTTAGCTTTTGCACTCTTTTCGCTTTATCTTAGAAGCGCGTCGAAAGCAATTTTCGAGCCAGCGCTTTTATCCCCAGATGCCGAAAGATTTTTATACAATGTCGATTCGACAGGGAAGTTAACCTTATGGCAATCTCAGAAAATTTAAGGAACAATCTCTTTGGTATTTCGATCTAATTAAATTTTTGTCCGGGTGATGAAAAAAAAAAAGAAAAGAAAGAAGAAGTAGACGCGGTATTTCGCAGTCAAATCATTGTAAAAAAGGGAAGTTTTAAAAAAATTAAAAAACCCTTTTTTCATGTTTTATATCCGACAGATTTCGGTAAATCAAAATGGCAAATGGAATAAATATGTCGTCGATTATTACAAATTTTAAATCAAAAACTTTGTAATTTTTAGAAAATAAAAAAATGTTTGCTGATAGAAAATATTCTGTAATTTATTTAGGAACTTTTTTTGATTGTTAAATTATTCGAAAACAACAATAACTTCTTTTTTTAATTATAAGTATTCTATTATTAATATTTTTCCACAGGAATTAAGATTTTCGAAAAATTCCAATATCATTACTGTAAGTTCTTTATGGAAAAAAGGTTTAACTAGAACAGCAATAACTTTCGCTAAAATTGCGAAAGTATTCGTTACAATAGCGAAAGTATTCGTTGCAATAGCAAAAATTTCGCTAATATGGTAAAATTTGTATTTGTTCCAGATAAAAATTTTTTTCAGTGATTCGTAATTATTTTCATCATTTTAAATCAGTAATTAAGTTTTTAAAATTTCTAACTAAAATTTATTTCTAAATCTAAAGATTTACTAATATTTCTGAATAAGTTCATTGAGAATTTTCAAATTCCTTTGTTTAATAATCATTTTTTTAACGAAATTTCGATTTTCTTTCTTTATTTTCAATTAAACATATTTTAGAAAATAAAAACTTTGAATAATTTTCAGAAAAATGCAATTCAACTATTTAAACTTAATATTCCAGAATATTGTGAGTCAATAGTATATAAAAAATTTTAATTTTCAAAAGTTTTTATATAAAACAGTTTCAAAATTCACGTTCTAAAAATTTACGCTACAGTGTTATTAATATTCAATTATTATCTAAAATTTTGATTAAAATTCGTTTTTAAATAATTTTTAAATATAAATATTAGAAAATTTTATAAGCATTGAATTATTTTAATAAAAAAAATAATATATAGTTGAATGTGTTTTTCAAACTAAATTCTCATAAAGAATTTTTTATCAAAAAAATTACTATGTAAGTGAATTCTTGTAGAATTTTTAAATAAAATTTTTTAGAACAATTAAGTTTTTTGAGAAATTCGATTAGAATTCCATTAATAATTACGGGAATTCCCATATGAGTTTTATTATTCATGAAACTAATAAAATTACTAAAATAATTTTATTATTTTTGTAAATAATTGAATCCTTGTAAAAAAATGTTATTATTCACGAAAGTAATTAAATCTTTGTAAAAAAATTTATAAATTAAACAATTAATTGAATCTTGATTCTTTGTAAAAAATGTATGAATTATGCAAATAATTGAATACTTGTAAAAAAATTTATTATTTATGAAAACAATGAATTAATGGAAGAAATTTATAATAGTTTGGAAAATAATTAAATTTTTACAAAAGAATTTTATTGAAATCTATAAAAATAAATTTCAGAAAAAAAATTTATTAATTTAAAAAAAATTGAAAACTTGACAAAAATTTCATTTTGATTTCAAATTGTATTAGAAAATTCTATCAGAATTCAATTATTGAAAAATAAATTTATATCAATAAATTAATAATTTAAGAATATATAATTTTCTGAATAGTTAAATGTTTTCTTGAAAGTGAATTCTCATAAAACGTTTTATTAAAAAAAAATTATCAAATCATTAAATTTTTTAAAGATATGTTAATAAAATTTTTAAGAATGATTACATTTACCGACGAACTTTGATTAAAATTGTATTAAAAATACTTCAAATTCAGCAATGAGTTTTATTATTTATGACGAAAATAATTAAATGCTTTGAAATTGTATTGGAAAATTTAATTAAAATAGTAAATATTGAAAATCATTGAATTAAAAAAAAATTTTTTGAAAATAATGGGAATTTTGCAGATAATTTTATTGAAAATTTTAAAAACAATGGAAATTTTGCAAAGTATTTTTAAAAAATTTTTCGAGATAATTAAATTTAGAGAAGAATTTTATTATTTTTATATTTATAAAAATAATTTATTTGGAGAAGAATTTTATTATTTGTATATTTATAAAAATAATTGGAATTTTGACTAGAATTTTTAAAAAATTTTCAACATAATTTTGAATTTTTGTGAAGAATTTTATTGCTTTTGAAAATAATTGAATTTTCGCAATTATTTTCTGTAATATTTTGAAGAAACAAATCTAATTTTAAAAAGAATTTTAATTATTAAAAGTTTTCAAAAATCTTAATTCTTTAAAATTTCTAATTAAATTGATTGAAAATTAAAATTCCAAAAAACTTCAAATTAAATATTAAAAACTTTTAAAGTTTACCTTTTTATGAAAATTCTAAACGCAACTCTTTTAGAATTCAATTAATTTTGAATTATTTGAGTAAAATTATTCATCAAATTATTATTAATAATTATTATAATTAATTATTATTAATTATTAATTATTATTATTATTATTATTAATTATTAATTATTATTATTATTATTATTATTAAATTTTTTCAAAAATTCAATTATGTAAACAAAAATTATTGTGTCAGAAATAAAAAAATTGGAGGTTGTGTATAAGAATTCGTGATAATTTAATAGTTTATGAGGCAAACAAGAATTTTACAAAAATTCAGAATTTATGATCTTTTATATTACTTTTGAACATAATTGAATTTCTGCAATCATTTTCTGTAACTTCTAATTGAATTGAATTTCTTTTAGTATTTTTTACTAAAAATTTCTATAAATCCATTATTTTCAATAATTAATTAATTAATTAATTTTCAATAATTAATTTCAGACGAACTTTAATTAATAAATTTTTTCAAAAGTCTAAGTTCTTTAAAATTTACAATTAAATTTACTCAAAATTGAAATTTTCTAAAAGTTAAAATTTTTTAATTTTTGAAGTTATAAATAAATAACTTACATTTGGTTTAAATAACTTTTTTCTCTGCGTGTATAAATAGAAAGAACAAGAAGGCAAACAAAGAAAAAATAGAAAGAATCAAAAATTTAATTCATTCATACTAGTTAAATTTTAATTCTCGTTTTTTTTAGCGGGTAACAAAAAGAACAATGCAAAAAAACAAAAATTGGCCTGCGCGCAATCGGATTTCATGATCTCTCACGAAAGAGAGTGCGGGAGCAAATAAAGAAAGAATATATATTGTTTAGAGAATGAGAGAAGACCAAACTTCTTCTTCGAGGGGGCTATGCTTATATTATTCCAAAGTGCAACAGGAATATAAAAGGGGAAAAGAATCACGTACCGCAAAGCGAAACAATTCCTCATCACGTGAATTTCATAAAAAAAACCTGAATATGAAACTGGCCCGGGCGGCCTAAAACGAAATTAAGATAAAATTATGGATAAACACGAGCATCCTCGTAAAAAAATAGTGATATAAAAGGAGAATGATGAGAGGGAAGAGGAAAAAAGAGAAGAAGAGAAAGAAGAAGGAAATGCGTTTCTCTTTTTCTCTCTCTCTTTTAAACTGAAAAAATATTTTTTCATTTACTGATTCTTTGTTTATTGTTTCCAATAAAAAATCACTTTTGTTTTTTCTGACCTTTCCCTGATTTTTGAAGAGTCGACATTTTCCCTGATCCTTATATACAAAAATACTAAAGAACTTTAATTACATATAAAAAAATTTTTAATTATTTACAAACGAAAATAGGATTTTATTTAGAATTGAAAATAAATAAATTATTTTTTACTATAAATTATTTATTGCTATCACAAAAAGCATATAAAAAATTAAAATTATTTAGAAACAAAAACAGGATTTTATTAAGAATTGAAAATAAATAAATTATTTTTTACTATAAATTATTTATTGCTATCACAAAAAGCATATAAAGAAAATAATAATTATTTAGAAAGGAAAATAGGATTTTATTTAGAATTGAAAATAAATAAATTATTTTTTACTATAAATTATTTATTGCTATCACAAAAAGCATATAAAGAAAATTATAATTATTTAGAAACGAAAACAGGATTTTATTTAGAATTGAAAATAAATAAATTATTTTTTACTATAAATTATTTATTGCTATCACAAAAAGCATATAAAAAATTAAAATTATTTAGAAACAAAAACAGGATTTTATTAAGAATTGAAAATAAATAAATTATTTTTTACTATAAATTATTTATTGCTATCACAAAAAGCATATAAAGAAAATAATAATTATTTAGAAAGGAAAATAGGATTTTATTTAGAATTGAAAATAAATAAATTATTTTTTACTATAAATTATTTATTGCTATCACAAAAAGCATATAAAGAAAATAATAATTATTTAGAAAGGAAAATAGGATTTTATTTAGAGCTGAAAATAAATAAATTATTTTTTTACTATAAATTATTTATTGCTATCACAAAAAACGCGCCCTAAAACGTTTAATTCCAATTAACTACATATTTGTTATTTTGTTTCTAATAGTTTTCTAGTCAAAATTAATTAATATTCTTTTTCATTTTATTAACATTCAAAAAATTCAATTATTCAGAAGAATTCTACACAAAATCACTATTTTTCTAAATTTATTCAGTAAACCAGAAAAAAGGCAGAGAATTTCGTCAAAAGTGCTGGAATAACATTCAATTTCGAGAATTCGTAAGAAAATTCTGATGTCATTCTTGAGCATTGAAAAGATTTTATTTACTTCAAAGTCAAAATAACAATTATACCTATTTTTTCGTCTAATAAGAAAAATTAATTTCGTTAAAAATTGAAAATTACAAAATTTATCACTGCTTTGCTAACTTTGCATAAAATTCCACATTTGTGCCTTCAAAAAATGAATTAATTAAAGTTTTTTTAAATTTACTTCAGTTTTTCTTTACGAATGATTTAATCACTTTGTTATGACAAATTCCTGTTGCAAACAACATAAAAACTAAAAAAATTTCTGACCAAAAATTTTTCCTGGCAGAAATTTAATTATGTTCAAGAATTTTTTAATATATTGATCAAAATTTCAATTATTTTCAAAAATTTTCCTTAATTTCATAAGAAATCAATTATTTACAAAATTTTTTTAAATTTTTTTCGCAATAATTTAATTATTTTGATAAATAATAGAATTCTTTTAACGACTTCAATTATTTTCATAAATAAAACACATCGCAGAGTTTCAATTATTTTTAGTGCAAATTTAATCCAAATCATCGAAAAATGTAATTGTTTTTAAACATTTCATGAAAAATGGTTAAAAGAATTCAATTATTTAAAAATGTTTTGATAAAATTCTTTATGAGAATTGAATTTTAAGGATTGTAATTTTTCAATAATTTATTCATTTTTGCAATTAAATTATTGAATTTTCTAAAAAAAAATTTATTTCAAAATGAATTTCAGTTAAACTTTTAGACAATAATGAATATTAAAAGTATAATACCATGAATTTTGAAAAATAATAAAATTTTTAAAAAGTTTCAAATCAAATTCGTTGAAAATTTGTATTTTTCATACTTATAACTAACAATTCTGTAG
This sequence comes from Leptopilina drosophilae, assembly GCA_032873175.1. Taxonomy (NCBI): domain Eukaryota; kingdom Metazoa; phylum Arthropoda; class Insecta; order Hymenoptera; family Figitidae; genus Leptopilina; species Leptopilina drosophilae. The sequence continues at coordinate 53,463,504 of CM065479.1, forward strand.
AAATAATTATTTTAAAAAAGTTTAATTCAATTTTTTTCTGAAATTATTTAAAGTGTTTATTTTTTAATACGTATTCAATTTAAAAATTTCGGAATAATTTAAATTTCGTAAAATTGATTTCTAAACAAATGGATTTTAAAATTTTCAAAGTCCTTTTTTCAAAAATTTTCAAAAATAATTGATTGCTGTGGGAAAATAATAATGATTAAATATTTATTTAGAAAAGAAGTTATTGGCGTTTCCGAATAATTTTTTTTTGAGAATCTAATCATTTTTAGAGTGAGTCAGAATATTCTTTAGGGTCGCAGGGAAGAAGTCAAAATTTTTTCATATTAAAAAAAATATTTTACTGGATTTATATCTAAAATGTTTGATACAAAACGCTATTTTGTTAGAAACAAATAAAATAATGAATATTATAATAAAATTAATAATTTTTTAGAATAATAAAAATATTTTTGAATTATTCGATAAATAAAAATAATATTATTAAATTAAAAAAATAGTAAAGAAAATACGACGATTTTATAGTTAATAATATATATTCAAAATTGAAAATAAATAAATTATTTTTTACTAAAAATTATTTATAATATTTATGTGTAGTAAAATTGTTATAAATTAGTATTTTATAAAAATTCCTAGAAAATTTAAAATAAGTGAATTTATTATTATTTTTTTTAAATCTAATTATTCTAAAAAGAATTCTAGAAAATTTTAATTAGTTTGTTTAAAAATTTTCAATAATTTGTTTATAAAAAAACACTTGTTTATAAAAAATTAACTTAAAGCAATAGAATTGAAAGATTTTTCAGAATATGATTAAAATTTTTAATCGCGTCTATCTCTTTTTTTTAAATAAAATTAATCACTGTCAATGATAATTTTCTCTCTTAATTTGAATCAGTTAAAAATCGTGGTTTTAACTGCAATCAGCGAGTTTTTTTTGTTTTTTAATCAGTGTAAAAATAACTGATTTTCAGTGGAAAAATAACTGAAAAATTAGTTTTATTTTACTAAATGAATCAGTCAAAAAAATCTTTACCAAAATCTCAGGAATATTTAACTGACAATTAGATATTTTTAACTAATTGTCAGTAGAAATATTTAAGAAAATATGACTCTCTAAATTTGAATCAGTTAAAAATAACTGATTTAAAAGCAAAAAGTCAGTCACTAATTTAAATAGTAATATTTCTACTGACAATTAGTTAAAAATAACTGATTATCAGTTAAAATTAACTGGTTGTCAGTTAAAAATAACTGATGTTTCAGTAAATTTTTTTTGACTGATTCAATTAGTCAAGTTTAACTATAATTTTTTAGTAATTTTTTAATGAAATCAGTTATTTTTAACTAAAAATCAGTTTTTTTTAAATGATTTAAAAGCAAAAAGTCAAACATTAGTTAAAATCATAATTTTTAACTGATTCAAATTAAGAGAGTACGTTTTGAATTAGTGAATGACTTTGTGCTTCTAAATCAGTTATTTTTAAGTTTTAATCGATTCAAATTTAGAGAGCAAGATTACTTGCTAGCTGGAAGTTGATTTGAATAAAAATAATTTGATTTAAATCAATATTTTTTTAATTCAAGTAAATATTTAAATATTTTATAAATGACAAGTAATTCATTACTTGAATTAATTAAATTGTTTTTAGTTTACGGTCAAAAGGGGTTTTTAACGCTTTTTCTTTGTTCGGCTTGTACCCAGAGTAACCGTCTTCAACTTTGCCCTAGAATTGCATTTTCCAACCTCTCTTTACGTCATAGTTGTCTAGGCTCTTAAATTAGTTTTTAATAACACTTAATAGGTTTTTAATACATTTTCTACTATAAGAAGAACCGATCTTCTGTGTAGAGTTCAGTTCAATTTTGAGAGCAATACGAAAAATACTACGTACCTTACGCGAGAAATTCTGTTCTTCAAATGTATTACGTTTAAATAAACTGTTATTTGTTAAATTATATTCGTGTCATACAATCCTATCAATCCCACAAAGGAAAATGAGAAAAAATAGAGAGAAAAAGAAGAAGATGAAGAAGGGAAAAATAAAAAAAGGAAAAGGAGAGCAAAATAAGAAAAGAAGAAGGAAAAGAAGGAAAAATAGGGAGAGAAAAAGAAGAAGAAGAGAAAAATAAGAAAGGGAAAAAGGAGAAGGAGAGAAAAATAAAGAGAGAGGGAGAGAATTAAAAAAAGGAAAGAGGAGAAGGAGAGAAAAATAAAGAGAGAGGGAGAGAAATAGAAAAAGGAAAGAGGAGAAGGAGAGAAAAATAAAGAGAGAGGAAGAGAAATAGAAAAAGGAAAGAGGAGAAGGAGAGAAAAACAAAGAGACAGAAAAAGGAGTAAATGAGGGAAGGAGATAGAGAGAAAAAAGTAAGAGAAAGAAACAGAGTAAAAAGAGTAAGTGAGAGAGAGACGGAGTGAAAGAGCCTGTTAAGATTGGTGCTTACGCTGGTTTACACGCGCATTGGTAGTAAACTGGGAGGCGGCATGGCGGTTCCATTCAAACGTCCTCTGAATTAAAACGCACGGCTTCTGCGGATTGCGTGTATGTGGTTACATTTTGCCGAGGTTCGAATGTGTCGTTTTTTCTTTTTTTTTTTTTTGCTTTTTATTTTTTTTTAAACCATATAAAAGGCGCGTAAGGATATCAAGAGGTGCCTGCCGAGACACCGAAAACAATACCAACAGACACAAACACACATGAAACAGTGCCAAGTAAGAGGGAGAGAGAGAGAGAAGGCCATTAAAATCGACTACTATATGTATCGAGAACTTCCATTGTCGGATTTTTACCAATACTTTTCAACTTTTGACGATCGCTTATTTTATATTCATTGCTTTCGTCGCCGATGATATATTGAATAATAATAGGGAATACAATACTCTTTTCACTTACCCTTTCTTTAGTCCCGCGTGAGCTTTGCATCGACGAAAAAATATATCTTCGTTTCACTTCGAGATGCTCTGGATTCACTGGAAAAAAAAGAAGATGGAGAAGAAAATTATAATTATTTTCATAAGCGAAATAAAATTGGAATTTAATTTATTTTACGAGGCATAAAATGTGTAACGAAACACTCTTAATATCACAAATATTTATTTACTGGATCCGAGTTTAAAATTTGACTTTCGATTCGATTTTGACTTTCACTTTGACTTTGATATTTATTGCGACTTTGACTTTTGAAGTGAAAGACAAAAGTTAAATTTTATTCTCACTTTCGATTTAATTTTCATTCCCACTTTGACTTTGACATTTATTTTCCCCTTCGAAGCATTTTCACTTTGACTTTTGAAGTCAAAAGTCAAAAATTATATTTGATTTTCAAATACACTTTGCTTTTACCATTTAAATTTATTTTGACGTTAATCTTTTTGTTTTCGAAATGAAAATAAAAAATTTTACTGAAATAATAAATTTTAGATTGAAAATGAAAGTCAAAGTTAAAAATTAAATTCGATTCGATTTTGACTTTCACTTTGACTTTGATATTTATTGCGACTTTGACTTTTGAAGTGAAAGTCAAAAGCAAAATTTTATTCTGACTTTCGATTTAATTTTCATTCCCACTTTGACTTTGATATTTATTTTCACGTTCGAAGCATTTTCACTTTGACTTTTAAAGTCAAAAGTCAAAAATTATATTTGATTTTCACATACATTTTGCTTTTACCATTTAAATTTATTTTGACGTTAATCTTTTTGTTTTCAAAATAAAAAATTTTACTGAAATAATAAATTTCAGATTGAAAATGAAAGCCAATGTTAAAAATTAAATGTTTATATTCAAAATAAAAAAATAATCTGAAAAAAAATTTACTGCAATGTAAAAATTAAATCGAAAGTCAAAATAAAATTTTACTTCTGACATTCACTTCAAAAGTCATAATAAATATCAATCGCAATAAATTTCAAAGTCAAAGTGAAAATCAAAATCGAATCGAATTTAATTTTTAACTTTGACATTGACTTTCAATTTGAAATTTATTATTTTAGTAAATTTTTTTATTTTTATTTTGAATACAAAAAGATTAACGTCAAAAAACATTTAAAAACTTTACTGAAATAATAAATTTCAGATTGAAAATGAAAGTGAAAGTCAAAAATTAAATTCGATTCGATTTTGACTTTGATATTTATTGCGGTTATGACTTTAAAAGTAAATATCAGAAATAAAATTTTATTGTGACTTTCGATTTAATTTTCATTATTGCTTTGACTTTTTACATCAAAAGTCAAAAATGAAATTGGATTTTGACTTTCACATTACTTTTGCCTTTGAAATTTATTTTGACGTTAATATTGTTATATTCAAAATAAAAATAAAAAATTAAACTGAAAAAAAATTACTGAAATAATAAATTTCATATTGAAAGAAAGTGAAAGTTAAAAATTAAATTTGACATTAATTTTTTATTACATTTTGACTTTCACTTTGACTTTCATATTTATTGTGACATTGACTTTTGAAGTGAAAAACAAAAGTTAAATTTTATTTTAACTTTCTGTTTAATTTTCATTCTTTTTTTGACTTTGACATTTATTTTCACGTTCGAAGCAATTTCCCATTCACTTTTGAAGTCTAAGACAAAACTGAGATTTGATTTTGCCTATCACTTTGCTTTTAACTTTGACATTTGACTTTGAATTTGACACAAAATGAAATTTGATTTTGACTTTCACTTTACTTTTGCATTTAAAATTTTTTTTTTATTTTATTTTGAATTTTGAATATTAAATGATCGACGTCAGAATAAAAGTAAAAAATTTACTAAAATATAAAATTTTATAATGAAAATGGAAGTCAAAGTCGAAAATAAAATTTGCCCTTAACTTTCGATTGAATTTTGACTATCACTTTTCTTTTTTCTTTTGAAATTTATATTGACAGTGATCTTTTAATATTCACTTTTACTTTTAAAGTCAAAGTGAAAAATAAAAAAAATTAATTGTGAAAATGAAAATCAAAGTCAAAAATAAAATTTGATCTGCCAGAAAAATAAGAAAAATGACAGAAAATTTTTATTAAAACTTCTGGAAAGATATAAATTTTTTTTTAAATTCTACAAAAATTCTGTTTTTTGGGTTCAAAAGCATATGTTTATAACATTTTATAAAAACTTAACGAATTTTCTAAAAAAAATTTCTATGAATTATTAAATTTACTTCACTGTAAAAAATAAATCTTACTTTCAGTCTCTTTTTGACTAAAACCGTTTACATTAGAAACATTTTTAACTAAGTCTTAGCCTTGAGAGTATTATTTAAAGCCAAAAAATTGACTTAATCTGGTTTTCAGCTTAAAAATAGGCTATTTTTCAATCATTTTGGTTTTAAGATGTAAACGGTTTCAGACTTTGTTTTTTCTGTGTTTAAATACCTTATTAAATTCTTCAATACTTAAAATTAGCAATAGTTGAAATTTTCAAAATTAATTAAAATTATTTCAATATTTATATAAATATATAATAATATTTGAAATTATTATTTATTAATAAAATATTTAAACAAATTTTTAATTGGAATCTTTTAAAAATGACAATTGCTTTAAAAATAGTAAATTAAATATTTAGTTGTTAAACTATTTTATTCTAAAATAATAATTGATTTTATAAAATTTATTAACAATTAGAATCTTGAGAACTTTTAATTCAAATTTTTTAAGATACTTAAATTTACAAAATTATCTTATTTAAGAAGTATGAAATTAGCTGAATTTCGTGAAATTAAAATTAAAAGAATTAAATTTTAAAAAGAATTTCCAGAGAAATTTTTCAAAAATCGATTTTTATGTAATTTAATAATAATAATTTTAATTTAATAATCAATTTAGTATTGAAGGGTCCAAATTGTAATTCTAATAATTTATTTTTGGACAAGTTACAATTTTTACAAATTAGTTTTTTTTAAAAAGTTTTGAAGAAAAAATGTTTGCTAAATAAAAATTGAAAATTTGGAAAATTTTATTCAAAATGTTGAAAAATTAGGTTCCGAAGAATATTTCTAATGTATTTTTTCATAATAATTAAATTGTTACAATCAAGTTGGTAATTGAACGTTTTCGAAATAATTGAAATATTTTTAATTTTTATTAAAAATGTAATGGAATTTTTAAAATAATTTTCATTGAATGTTTTTTAAATATAATAGAGCAATGTAACTAATTTTATTTTTTTTTTAAATTCCTATATATTTATAAACAAATTTATAAAAATTTAACTTTTCTTGATTTAATTTTTTACAAAGATCAGGAAAAAAAGCCTAAAAGATGAAAAATAAAAATTCCCTTCACAAAAATCATATCAAATAAGTTTGTCAAAAATTTTCAAAGTACATATCTATATTTAAAATATGTTATTTGCACCATTTTCAACTAATCGATTTTAAAGTTTTTAAAGATTTATTAAAATTTATTCATATAAGTGCGAGGCAGAAACTACGTCTGACTTTCATTATACAAGATCCGATAATCCCTTCTTTTCTCTCATTTTTTTTTTTTTTTTTTTGAACTTTTCTTAGAACTTCAATAGCTATGGTAATAGAGTATAGACCTTGACATTCGATCGATCGTTGACAATATTATAATTTGTAGCGGTAGGCTTGCAAATAATCTTTGGACAGTTTCGAAAGATAATTTCTTCAATTTTTTTTTCTTCTTTTGAAATCAATTATAAATTACAATTTGCTTTGAAAATTTCCATTTATATACTTGAAACTGAATAAAATGTTTTATTCAATTAACTGTTTTATTCAACTAATTTTAGTTTTCCTTTTTTTTGTTTTGGATTTTTTTTTAAAGTATTTAAGTAATTTTTATTTTATTTTAAGTAGTTTTAGTGAAAATTCAAGTGGCTCGGACTGGATAAGCTCGGTTTAGTATTTAATGCATATTTTTAATTTTATTTAATTTTATTTAATTTCATTTAATTTCATTTAATTTCATTTAATTTTATTTAATTTTATTTAATTTTATTTAATTTTATTTAATTTTATTTTTATTTAATTTGATTATTTAATGCTTATATTTTATTAAACACATGTTTTACTGAATATTAATATTTAACAGTTAGCTTAATATTTACTGAATATTTACTAAATACATAACTTAATATTTAGCTTAATATTTACTAAAACTATAGTAAATTTTATGTAAAATATTTTCTAAATATTTACTGAATACAAAGCATTATTTTAATTTGCAATGTTTACTAAATACTTTGCTTAATATTCATTATATACCTAGCTGAATATTTAGCCTAATATTTACTAAAACTGTAATAAATTCTACGCTTAAAATTTACATAATAGTCAGCTTGACATTAAATGAATATTTACTAAATGTTTACTGAATACTTAGCATAATTTTTATTCACAACTTTAACTAAATAATTTGTTTATTATTTACTATAAATTTAGTAAATTAGAAGCTTAATATTTACTAAATAATTTGCTGAATATTTACTATAAATTTAGTAAGTTAGAAACTTAATATTTACTAAATAATTTGCTTATTATTTACTATAAATTTAGTAAATTAGAAGCTTAACTTTTACTAAATATTTTGTTGAATATTTGAATTACCATTTAGCCTATTATTTCTTATACTTTTAGTAAATATTTATCTCAATATTTACTTACAATTGAGCCTTATATTTACTAAATATTTTGTTGAATATTTGAATTACCATTTAGACAACTATTTCCTAATTTTTTAGTAAATATTTAGCTCAATATTTACTTACAATTGAGCCTATAATTTACATAAATGTTATGTAAATTTTTAGCCTTATATTTACTAAATATTTTGTTGAATATTTGAATTACCATTTAGCCTATTATTTCTTATATTTTTAGTAAATATTTAGCTCAATATTTACTTACAATTGAGCCTATTATTCACCAAAATATTATGTAAATCTTTAGCCTTGTATTTACTAAATAACTAGCTTAATATTTTCATTTTTTAAGTTTAGTTAATTTTTATTTTTCTATATTTACAATTATCTACTTTACAAAATACAAACAGCACAAATAAACAGAATAAAATCAAAAAAATTTAATTAATAAAAAATTAAATACAATTTTGAAAATTGATTTTGAATTTCTTCGACATTAGCCGAATGAGAAAAGGTAAAAGCGACGATAAAATTCTTTGCTTACATCTGACACAATGTGGCAGCTGCTCAAGCATCTACTTTACAAGGCTCGTTTACGCTTGTTTCTGCACTTTTATCGAAGTTGTTCCAAGAAAGGATTCTCGTCGTGAGTCGCGAAAAGGCGGCATAGTTCGGTTTTAAAAAAGAAAACGATCTTAAGACAAGAAAAAAGGTTTATAGTGAGATAGTTAGTCAAAAACGGGAGTAAAAGACAGAGAGAGAGAAAAACCCCTTTATTCATGGAAATTTTGCGCTCATCTCAAGATCCATTATCTTAAGCTAATTCGCGTTGTTCCAAAAAAAGAAAAAACAAAAATAAAATTCAAGTAGTCTTAACAGTCATAAATGTCATCTTTATTAAGATCGTGTACATGAATGTTTCTTCACTGATTTAAATTTAACATCAAATTTTTTTTTTAATTTTAGTTTTATTTTTCATTTTATTTCCGAGTTTTGTTTACGTTTTTAATTTTTTACCTATATAAAATTACATCAAATTATTTTTTATTTTTTGTTATTTAATTATTATTACAAGTATTATTTACTATTTATTTAATTATTATTATTATAAGTATTATTTACTATTTATTTGATATAAAATCCAACTGGAAACAATTTTTCTAATTTTCTCTTCCATCAGATATTTATTTAATGGAATTTTTAATATTTTCGCTTTAAAAAATTCTCGGGGAAAAAAATTTAATCAACTAAGTGTTTCACACCGTATAAACCATAAATAGTAGGACGTATCATACATATAGATATATACGTGTAAATATATATATAGTAAAATTTCAAAAGTTTCCTAAAAAGAATGTGCATCATAACGAAATTTACGATTAGACTTTACATATTATTTTTGGCGAAAACTTAAATATTTTACCGAAAGATAATTTTTGTTTTTGAGGAAAGTTGTCGATTTTTCCTTCACTTCTTCTTTGTATAAAAGTTTAGTCACTGTTTTAGGGAAAATAATGCACGACGAGGAGCAGAAAGTGTAATTTTTTATTAAAGAAAAGAGATTTTTTCGAAGAAGATGTTTATTTTGTAAGAAAAAAAAAAGAAATCTCTTAAATTGGCTAATTATGACTAAGGAGTAATTTTTGTTCCAAAAATACGTCGGTGAAGTTTGCAAAGCTGAAAAATTATTTTCTTAGCAAAAAGAATAAAATTTTTTGTTCGCAAATATTTTGTTTGTTAATCATTATTCAAAAAAAATAAACGTACTATTTTCTTACAAAAAGTTATAAAAATTTGTTTTAAAAAATATTTTTTTTGCCGAAATCGTTGACTATAAACGTTGTGACCCCTACCAACGTTCTAAAAAGAAAAACTTTTTACCAACAATAAAATGAGAAAAGAAACAAAATTTACCTAATAACTGAGAAAAATTCAAACGGAATAGAAAAACGTATCCAGAATCGAAGAGTAGTTAAATTTCGAAATTGATTTTCCCGATAATAAAAAAATTGCATAGTTTAAAATCATTAAATTAAATTAAATTGACTGATCAACCAAAAAAAAAAAAAAAATAAAAAAAAATAAACAGCTTAGATAAATGTTTTAGTTAGTAAAATTTTTTTACTCTACAAATTCTCTCATTTTGAATGACCCCATTTTTAATTTTGATATTAAATTTTGATTTAGTGAACTCATAAACCTTGGAGTTAATAATTTTTGTATAAATACGGTAATTTTTAAAAATTGTCGCCATGTTGGATCCGCTATTTTGATTCTTCAAAATCCGACATTAAATTCTGATTCAGTGACTCAAAAACCAATTAAATACTTAAATAACTATAAATAATTTATTTATATAATTTTATTTGTATAAATTATAATAATTTTCGTTTAGTAATTTTCCCTAAATGGAAACTCAAGGATTTTTCATAAAACATTTTCGGAAAAAGCGTCAACTAAATTTCGAAAAGTGAAAAAAATTTCTTACAGTTTACTAACCGAAGACTTACTTTGAAACAAATTTTCAAATGAAAAGTATTTTAAAAATAGGATTTTTATTGCAAATTTTTTTGTTTTTCCCTTTTTCTTTGAAAAAATGACAAGAAAGGTGTTCCTCTAATCGCGAATGAGAATCTTTAGAGTGGGAAATCTCGAATTGAAAGTACAGAGATAAAGTTTTATTTTTTCCTGATTCCTCTTATAGAGAGAGTATAAAGAGGCGTATCCTGATGAATGACTTCAAGTTGAAGATCGAGTGGTGCATGTTTTACTGATCCTTGGAAAGATTGTTTGCGTGATCACTTGCGAACCGTATGCAGAAACTGCACAATTGAATGTAGAAAAATTAAGAAAAAAAAAAATAAATAAATAAAAAAAAAATAGAAAAAAAAGAAAAATTTAAAAGTAGGAATAGAGGGGGCACATGAGAAGAAGAAGAAAAGAGGAAGAGGAAGAAGAAGAAGAAGAAGAAAAGAGGAAGAAAAAAGGAAGAAAAGAGGAAAATAGGAAGATAAGGAAAGTGAAAAATACAGAAAGAAATAGAAAAAGAAGAAGAAGATAAATAAATAGAGAAGACGGGAGGATAAAATAAAGTAAAAGAGAGAAAAAAATAAAGAAATAGAAAAATAGACAGAGACAGAAAAATTAAGAGAAAAAAATAGTAATAGAAAAATATAGAAATAAACAGAGGAAGAAGAAGAGAGAAAGAGGATGACTGTAAAGAGTGAAGAGAATAAAGAAGAATTGAAAACGAAAGAGAAAAAGGATTAAAGAAAAAATAGTAAACGAAATAGAGTAAAAGAGAGAAGGGAATAAAGAAGAATGCACAACGAAGAAGATTAAAAGAAAAAAGGGAATAAAGAAGAATAGAGAACGATGGAAATTAAAAGACAAAAAAGGAATAAAAAAGAAAAAGTTCGAAATATAGTAACAGAGAAGAGGGAATAAAGAAGAATAGAGAACGAAGAAGATTAAAAGACAAAAATGGAATAATGAAGAATAGAGAACGAAGAAAAAAGGAATAATGAAAAATTGAGAATGAAGAAAAAAAGAATAATAATGAATAATAGAGAACGAAGAAAATTAAAATAGAAAAAAGAAATAAATGAAGAAAGAGTACGAATTGTAGTAGATAAGGGAATAAAGAAAAAATAGAAAACGATGTAGAGTAAAAGAGAGAAGGAAAAATAGAGAATAAAAAAGTAAATAAATAAAAATAAAAAAAAAATAAAGAAATAAAAAAATAAAAAATGAAAAAAATAAATAAATAATAATAATGAATAATAGAGAACGAAGAAAATTAAAATAGAAAAAAGAAATAAAAGAAGAAAGAGTACGAATTGTAGTAGAAAAGGGAATAAAGAAAAAATAGAAAACGATGTATAGAGTAAAAGAGAGAAGGAAAAATAGAGAATAAAAAAGTAAATAAATAAAAATAAAAAAAAATAAAGAAATAAAAAAATAAAAAATAAAAAAAAAATAAATAATAATAATAAATAAATAAATAAATAAATAATAATAATAATAATAATAATAATATTTATAATAAGTAATAATGAGTAATAATAATATTATTATTTATAATAAATAATAATAATAAATTTTTATAAATAAAATAAAAAATAGAGAATAGCTAACTAAGAAGATTAAAAAAGAAAAGGGGAATAAAGAAGAATAGAGAACGAAGAAAATTAAAATAGAAAAAAGGAATAAAAGAAGAAAGAGTACGAAATATAGTAAAAGAGAAAAGGGAATAAAAAATAAAGAACGAAATAGAATAAAAGAGAGAAGGAAATAAAGAAAAGGAGAAAAAGTAACGAAAGAAGAAGAAGAAGAAAAAGAAGAAGAAAAGAAGAAATAATAAAAATAAGAGAAGAAAAAAGGAAAAAAGAGGGGGAAGTAAACGGAGGCAAAAATAAAAATAGAGTAGGGGGAGAATAGAGAAAGAAAGAGAGAAATAAATGGAGAAAAAAATAGAGAAAGAGAGACAGAAATAAATTTTCCGAAAAATAGAGAAAGAAAGAGAGAAATAAATTTTTTACAAAATAGACAAAGAAGAAGAGAAATAAATGGAGAAAAAGAGAAAAATAAATAGAGAAAGAAGGAGAAAAAGAGAGAAAGAATTAAATAGAGTGAATGAGAGAGAGAGAGAAGGAAAAGGAAAGAGGAGAGAAAAAGAGAAGGAGTCTGTGGACTTGTCGTTGGGCTGGACCAATCAGGTGTCTCGTTACACACGTGTGTCGTGTAACTACCGCAGAGCCTTCCACGTGCAACAATCTACAACACGTATCTCTCGGGTATGCATAATAAACAAAGAGAAATGACTAGAACGAACTCCCATCTTTAAGAGTGAGACAAAAGGAGAGCATTTTCGCAGGTTAAGCGCACAAACGTGTTTCTTTTTCTATCGCGAGAGTCATCTCTAATTTGGTGCTATATAGATGCACCAAAATGGATTGTATGCAAGATATATACAAAAGCACACAAGCAAAAAACAAATTTACATTATTATCTTCATTGTAACTTCAATACTTGGATCGGTTCGCTAATCATTCTACACAATCTTTTTTTTTTTTTTAAATAAAATAATAACAATAATTAAAAAGCAACAATTAAATTTTAATCAGCCTCTTAAAATAATTACAGTCGAAAATTAGTTTTACTATAAAAAATTATTTGTAAAAAATATAATAATACACTTTTTTTATTTTTTTTTATTTTTTGTTTATAATATAATAATAATAACAATAATAATAGTAATAATAATAAATATATAAATTCATAGATAGCAACTAAGTTTTTGCTCTTGATTTAGTAAATTCTACTAATAAATACTAATTTCTGCGATTTAAGTCCAAGGACTGAATTATCCTTTTTGAATTAGTTAATTCTACTAATAAATAAACTAGTAAAAATTACTTTCTAGTTTGGCATTAGTAAATATAACTATTAAAACAGTAGAAATTACTTTTTGCTTTTAATTTAAAATTTTTTAATTTTGTAGAAATTACTATCTATTTTTGAATCAGTGAATTTAAATAATAAAATAGTAGAAATTTTTTTTTTACTTTTGAATTAGAATATATTATTAATAAATAAGTCGAAATTACTATTTATAAATAAAATTTAGTAAATTATATTTCAGTTAATTTTAGTAATAAATAGTAAATTTTACTAATAAATACTAATTTCTACGATTTTGGTCTAAGGACGGAATTTTTTTTTCTTTTGAATTAGTAAATTCTACTAATAAATAAATTAGTCGAAATTACTATTCAATAGTATAATTTAGTAAATTATATTTTAGTTAATTTTAGTAATAAATAGTAAAGTTATATTGTAGTAAATACATTGTAATAAATAATAAATTATTACTAAGTATATTTTACTAATAAATACTAATTTCTACGATTTTGGTCCAAGGACTGAATTTTTCTATTTGAATTAGTAAATTCTACTAAGAAAAAAATTACTATAGACTATAAATTACATTTTACTTTCGAATTAGTAAATTTAGCTATAATAAAATAATAGAAATTACTTTCTATTTTTGAATAAGAAAATTTTATTAATAAATTAGTCGAAACTACTATTTATTAGTAAAATTTTGTAAATTATAATTTAGTTAATTTAACTAACAAATAGTAATTTTATATTATTGTAAATACATTATAATAAATAGTAATTTATAAATTAGTAAATTTTACTAATAAATACTAATTTTTACGATTTTGGTGCAAGGACTGAATTTTTGTTTTGAATTAGTAAATTCTACTAATAAATCAATTACTAGGAATTACTTTCTACTTTTAAATTAGTGAATTTAACTAATAAAGTAGTATAGAAATTTTTTTTTTCTTTTGAAAATTTTTTTTATATTATAGTAAATAGTGAATTATAAATTAGCAAATTTTACTAATAAATACTAATTTCTACGATTTTGGTCTGAGGACGGAAATTTTTTTTCTTTTGAATTAGTAAATTCTACTAATAAATAAATTAGTCGAAATCACCATTTATTAGTAAAATTTAGTAAATTGTAAGTAAACTAATTTCAGTAATAAATAGTAATTTTTTATATTATAGTAAATAGTGAATTATAAATTAGCAAATTTTACTAATAAATACTAATTTCTACGATTTTGGTCCAAGGACTGAATTTTTCCTTTTCTGTTAGTAAGTTCTAGTAATAAATAAATTAGTCGAAATTACTGTCTACTTTTGAGTTAGTAAATTTAACTATAATAAAATAGTAAAAATACTTCTTATTTTTGAATTAGAAAATTTTATTAATAAATTAGTCGAAATTACTATTTATTAATAAACTTTACCAATTTCAAAGCAAAAAGTCAGTAACTAATTGAAATTAATAATTTTTTCCTAATTCATACTTTGAGAGTATGAGATATAAATGAAATGAAGTATAAAAGAAGTACAATATGAAAAAATATTTATAGAATACAAAAAATATATAAAGTACATCATTGTAAAATAATAATTATAAAAAGTATCCTAATAATAGAAAAAAGTGAGATGGAGAGAAAAGAAGAGAGATGCCCTGTGTATATTCAACGCCTTATCCTTATTGCAGACAAAGAAATCTTTCTTTAGATTTTTTGTCAATTCATTTCCGATATGCTAAGTACTCTTTGTATTCCGATAAAAATACACTTCATTTCTGAATATACACTCGAAAGTATATGAACTGATATATTATTGTCATTGCAAAAAAAAATAGTCTCGTGTTTTATTATATTTGCGATTTATCTCCATTCAATGCCCTGCTTCATGGAAAAAAGTAAATTGTATGCTAAAAATTGTAGATTCTAATTGAAAATTATGGTAATTACTTGTTTTGTAAACAAATAGGAGGGGGATATTTCTTATTTGGTGGAAAGTAAAAATATTTCCTCTTGAATGTTAAATATTATCAGTATTTCTATTTTGGTAAAAATTAGCCATATTTACACTTAGTAAATAATAAGCACTATTTCCTCTGGGCAAAAAATTAGCAATATTTCTTCTTGATAGAATTTAGAAATATTTTCACATGATAGAAATTGGAAATAATTCCATTGTTACTAAATTTTATTTCAATAATGTTTTTCTATTTTTATTTTTCGTCCATTCTGATGTTAGATTTGAATTCGTCAACTCCATTTTAGTAGAAACGGAGTACCATGTCGTTGGGGTTTATTTAGAAAAAAAATCTATTTTTGATTTTGAAAATCAAAATTTTGTGTTTTTTGAATTTTGTACTCGATAGCAGACTAAAAAGTCTTTCTTATGTTCAATTTGAGAAAGTTTTATGAGTTACAAAATTCTAAAAATTTCGAATTAACAAGTCTTCTGAAAATGAAAATTACTGAATAGAAATTTTTAAACTTTTTCAGTTTTGTCAAACTGGGTCAATTTTTGCCCAGAAATTGAAAATTGAATCAATTTAGAATTGCGTTACTGAAATATTCTTTTTTAAATTTCCACCACTTTAAATACGTTAATACTAAAAATCAAAAAACTAATCTCAAAAAATGATAATGAAATTCTTTAAAACAATTCACTTCTTTTAAAAATATATTCAAAATTCAATTAATGTTAATATCAAGTATTTTAATACAATTTCGTAAAAGAATTAGATTATTTTAAAAAAATTGATAACATTCATATAAAATTCAATTATTTTCATAAATAATAAAATTTCCAAAGGAATGAAATTAATTCAGAACAGCATTTTCAAACCAAATTCTGAAAATTATTTAATTTTTAAGTCAATTGTTTAACAAAATTGTTATACAATTCTTCACAATAATTCAATTACTTTCACTGGTAATAACATTTGTCATGGAAATTTAAATTTAAAAAAAAATTTTCTGAAAATTTAAGCAAGAATTTAATTACTATCATAAATAATAAAACTTATTGAAAAATTAAAATTATTTTTAATAATTAAATTTAATTATTTAATTTAAAATTAATTAATTAATGAAATAATTACATTATTTTCACACCTAAAGTTTTTAACCAGAATTCAATTATTTATTATAAATTTTTCTTAATATTTTCTATACTTAGAAAAAATTATTTATTTAAATTAAAACAAAGTTTATAAAATTCTTATAAAGAGTTCTATTATATTCAAGAATACCAAAATTTTTTAATAGAAATTCAATTCTTTTTAAACATATTAATAAAATTTTCCAAAAAAATTCAATTATTTTCAAGAATAATAAAGATATTTCCAAGAATTCAATTATTTTGGAAAATTTTTAAGAATTTCTTACCAACTACTTAAATTATTTTCTTAAATAATAAAATGCATCACAGAATTTCAATTACTTTTAATACGATTTTTCAGAAGTTGCTCTAAAAATGTAATTATTCTTCAAAATTTAATTTTATTCCCCGAAAAGTAAATTATTAAAAAAAATTTTTTCTTTAATTTTTTTGATGAATTCAATTATTTATAAAAGTTTTAGAACTTTTCACTGGAATTCAATTATTTTCAAATAATTGCATAAAATTGTTTGAAAGAAATCAGTTACTTTTAAGTTTTAATACAATTTTAATTAAATTTTTTTTAATAATTCAATTATTATGTTAGATTTCAATAAAAAAATTTCTAAGTATTCAATTATTTACATAAATAATCCTTTTAACTAACAAAATAAATACCGAAATTATTCCTGAAAATTCAATTATTTTCAGGCACTTTAATATAATTCTTTAGAAAATTTAATTATTTTCTAAAATTTAATAAAATACCACACGGATTTTCAATTAATAGCAACATTTTTAATAGTATTCTCTGTAAAAATTTAATTTTTTAAAAAAAAATTTTCGTACTTCAATGATTTTCAATATTTATTATTTTCATAAAATTTCCAAACAGAATTCAATTATTTAAACAATTTTTTGTAAAAATCTTCGTATGAATTCAATTACATAATGAAGTTTATTTAAAAAAAAGAACAAAAAAAAATCCATCACCATCTTCATAAAAAAATATAAACATTAAAAAATTATTGTTTAAACAAATTTGTCAAAAACTGAAGTTTTGACATTTTTAAAAATAATATGTGTCACGCTCCGAAGAAAGGTACCTAAGAAGCAAAAAATTTGAGGTTATGTTTTTTTTAATTTTTCAAATAAAAATACAGAAAGAAAATTAAATATTAATTAAAAATTGTTGATCTTTAAGTCTTCATTATATTTAAAATATTCATTGAAAATTGGTTTCAAATTCAAATAATTGAAAATAAACTTTTATTCAAAATAAAAATAACACGAACCTAACCTACAATTCATTTGCTTCTTAGGTACCTTTCTTGGGAGTGTGACACATATTATTAAAGTTTAATGATTTCTCTATAATTTTGAGTTATAATTTATTATTTTGAGTTATAATTTTTTCAATATAATTTTTTTCTATGATCAATAGTTTACGAGATAAATATTATTGAAAAAAGTGTCGAAATTATATGATTGCAAATATCTTGCAAAATGTTAAAAATTTTGCAAAACTTTTTGGCACGCTTATTTAGGACCCCAAGCTCTATCAACTTACAATTTTTATTTTTTATTTTTAAGTCTTGCAAACCTGGCTCAATCAAGGTCTAGTCGATGCTGCGTAGACATAATAAATAAATAAATAATTAATTACTAATTAACTTTATTATAGTCTGTGGTTTTTCATTCTGTCCGTTCGCAGTATGAAGTTAGTTTTTGAATATGCTTTTGTTTTTTTTCGTTTTGAAAACACATTTTTCTTGATAATAAATAATGTTTGATTTATAAATTTTATAATTATATTTTGTTTATTTGCTTTAAATTATTAGTTTCTTTTGAAATAAAAAGTTGTGAAATTTTTATTTTTTAATTACAATTTTTAACAAATTTTTTCTATTTTAAATTAATAAAAAAAAATGTGTAGGAAGAATTTGTGTATTTCATAATTACAATTTTTATTTTTTTCTGTATATAAAGATATTTTATATTTTACTAGCTAAAAAAACGCTCGTGTACTTTCTCATATAATTATTAAAAAACAAAATATTTAATTTCATTTGAAGAATTTCTTTAGTAAGATTTAATTTTTTAACCTTCTAAAAATGAATTTATTTTAGGTTTTATCTAGAAATTAATGAAAAATTTGAATAATTTCTTTTTCTTTATTTAAAATTGAAGGAAAAATAAAGTAATTTGAAGTATTTTACAAAATTTGTAGTATTTTTTTTTAACAAAATCAGAAATATTATTTTTTTTAATATGTATTGATTAATAACTTCTTTCATTTTTTATACAAAAAAAAAGTTTTTAAAATTTTCTTTATTTGTTATAAAAAAAATTTTTAATTATTTTACAAAATGTTAAATTGTATTAAGAAAAAGGTAAAAAGTTTGAAAAATTTCTTTTCTTAACTTTTCAATCAGGACTTTCAATAAAATTCTGATTTTTTGGAAATAAATAATATAAATTATTATAATTTCCATTTAATAATCGTAATGTTTGTTATGCTATGTTTGTACTGCGGACTGACACTACGATAAAAATTGTATACTATGAAAATAACTTAATTCTCGAGGAGAATTTCGTTTAAATTTTTTAAAATATATTGTAATTAAATTCTTTTTGCAGAATGTCTTTGAATTTTTTGCCAAAAAATGGAGTTTCTTTAATAATTTTAATTAAACATTTTTAAAATAATTGGAATTTTATGGAGAAGAATTTTATTAAAATTGTATTAAAAATAATTGAATTCTTGCGAAAAATGTTACTATTTATCAAAATAATATAATTTTTACGAATTATTTAGAATGATTTGTTAAAATTTTAGGAAATATTGGAATTCTTTCGTGAAATTTCATTAAAATTTTTGAAAATATAAACTTAAGTTATTTTTTTTAATTTTGATTATGGAATTATTTTAAAAATTTATGTTTGTTATTAAAAAAATTTGTAATTTGTATAACTGTATCATATTGAATACTACGTTCCGCGCGCTAGCGAACGTATCGTTTGCTAGTTAATTATTAAATTAGAAAGAAGTAATTAATTAATTAATTATTATTAATTTATAAATAAATATAAATAAATAATTAATTAATTATTAAATTAGGAGTAATTAATTAATTAATATTAGTTACCATTTTTTGCATAAATATAATTAGATTTTAAAACCAAAAAGCAAATATAAGAAGTAATATGGAGGGAAGAATGGAGCACAGGGAAATATAGAGGGAAAAGCGAGGAAAACTGTGAAGAGACAGAAAGGGAGCACGTATTAGAGTTAGTGGAGAGTGTGGAACAGTGGTAGGATAATGAAGCCGCAAAATTGGGGGTGGAGAGTTGTCAAGGTACATTCGGACTAATTTACAAACTGTATTAATGCGAGGAAACGCAAGCGCGCGACAGAGGGAATGGCGTGGACGCTCTGTGAATTTAAATTGTCCTCTTAAACGGCGTTGGTTGTCTAGCGTGACGATCTGACTCACGTACTTGACGAAGACGACTGTACACGGTCCTCTTTTTGAGCTTGTTGTAAACTCGTTGCCGGGTTAATATGCGTACATATACCTATATACTTGTAAACGAGGCAACGCTATTTAGGGGTAGCCAGAAACGATTCGCAGCGAGAGTGAGATAGACACAATGGAATGAATCTCTTTAAAAAGAACAAGGCGAATTTTTCGTCCTTTTAGAAGAAAATTTCTGTTGCAGGAGGGAAAAAAAACAATCCAATCTTTTTTAATCTTATTAGCCGAATCGGCGGGAATTAACTTTTTTTGGGTACGAATTCTATTTTATTGCTAGGAGAAATAACGGAATGGTTTTATTTGATTCTAATCAGGAATAAATTGTGTGAATTGTCTTGGTGCGTTCATGTAACATTTACTTTCATTCATATAAAATTTTCACTTTCAATCTTACGAAAAAAATTTTTTATTTCGTAAAGGAAATATTTCATTTCCACTCAAAAATTTTCATTTTCAATGAGAAAAACTTTTACTTTAACGTAACATTATACCTCTACAAAAAAAATTCTCACTTTCACTGAAAAAAATTTTTACTTCAACGTAACATGTTTTCACTTCCACTCAAAAAGTTCTCACTTTTAGTTTAAAAAAAAATTTCAATTTAACCCAAATTATTTCCAATTTAATTTAAAAAAAAATTCATTTCCGCTCAAATAATTTCACTTTCATTCAGAAAAATTTCACTTTCACGTAATAAATTTTCACCCCTACTTATACAATTCTCACCAAAAAAAAAAATTTCACTTTTACTGTCAGTTTAAAAAATTTCAATTTCACACAAAATGCTTTTACTTTTTGCTAAAAAAACGTTTAAAAAACATTTTCACTTCTAAAAGATTTTTAATTTGAATTTTGTCAACAAATTTTTACTTTTCGCTTTACATAAAATATTTTGACTTTCAATTTTACAAAAAATATTTTCACTTTTAATCAAGAACTTTTTACTATGAATTTCACAGAAAGTATTAATTAATTTAAAGTGGAATTTTTTTTAATTAATTAAAAGCAAACACTTTTTTGGTGAAATTAAAAGAGAACATTTTTTTTATAATAATGCCTGTTAACAATTGTAAAAAATTTCACTTTTGGGCCTTTTTAAAATTAAATAATTTAAGTTTTTTAAAGTGTAACTTCAATTTTTCTTTACTCTCTAAATTTGAATTAATAAAAATTGTTACTAATTTGAATTAGTGAATGACTTTTTTGTTTTTAAATTAGTAAATTTTACTAACAAATTAGTAAAAATGAATATTTATTAATAAATTTTACTAATTAAAAATCAAAAAGTCAGTTACTAATTTAAATTAGTAAACATTTTTACTAATTTAAATTTAGAGAGTACCAATGATTTAATCACCTGTTCGAAAATTTATTTTAAATTAAATTATCAATAATAATAGTAACTAATTATTATTATTTTATTAAGGAGGAGGAATTAATAATATCAGATTATATTTCTTTTTAATTTTTTTTTTGTAAAATATTTTTCTGATAAACTTAAAAAATAATAATATTAAAATTAAATTAATGTACAATAATTTAAATTCTTTTCAACTATTGAATGAAATTCAATTAAATCTTGAATTATTCTATTCATATGTAACTATTTATTTGATATTCTTAGCAGATAAGGAATTTTTGGTTTATACTAAAAAGTTTTCCTGGAATACGAAAAAGCATTATTCATAAAATTAATTAAGTTTTAACAATTATTTTTCTGAATAGTATTTTTAATTTGAATTAAATTATCAATAACAATAATAATAATAATAATAGTAATTTATTATTTTTTTAATAAGGAGGAAGTATTAATAATAGCAGATTATATCTTTTTGTTTACTTTTTTAAAAATGTTTTTCTGGAAAATATTTAAAAACAATTCTTATATAAATTGATGCCAAACACATAAATTCTTTTTAATGTTTGAATTAAATTAATTTAAATCTCGAATTATTCTACACATTTAACTATTTATTATCCGATATTTTTTTAAGATAAATCATTTTTATTTTACTAAAATGTTTTTCTGGAATATGAAAAAAAAATGATTTATTAAATTAATTTTGATTTGACAATTCTGCGTCTAAATAATTTTTCATTTTAATTTCATTTAATAATAATAGCAATACTCTCTAAATCTGAATTAGTTAAAAATATCTAATCATTACTAAAATCGTGACTAACTTTTTTCTTAAAACATTAGTGAAATAAAAGCTGATTATTAGTAGAAAATTACTAATTATTAGTAAATAAATAACTACAAAAGTAGTCAAATTTCACTAATTGAATTAGTCGACACAAATTTTAGTCATTTTAGCGAAAACTAAAAGTAAATTTAACTAATAATAATTAGTCATTTTTAATTATTTCATTACTAAAATTCTACTAATTAATACAACAACTGACTTTTTACTATAAAATTAGTTATTTCTAAATTATAAATTGTAACTCATTTAGATTTAGAAAGGAAATAACGAATTTTAAAACATTAAATTATAACTAGATTAACAAAAAAAGTTGTAATAAGAACAAAAAAATTATTAAAAATAAAATTATTTTAAAAATAACAAAACTGAAGAATAGAAAAGAAAAGTTAAAATTCAAAAATTGGAATCGAAACTAAATTATGAAACTGACGAGTAAAATATTGAAATTAAAATTAGAATAATAAAGAAAATTTTTATAAGGTATGGACAAAAATGTCAAAAGTAAGAGTAATAAAGGAATAACAATGTAAAACAGAGAATAACAATATTATTATTATTATTAATTCTCTAAATTTGAATCAGTAGAAAAATCTTTAGTAATTTGAATTAGTGACTGACTGTTTGTTTTTAACTCAATAAATTTTACTAAATAATTAATACAAATTTCTATTAACAAAAAAATTGTTTATAACTATTTAACTATATATTATTTATAATTATTTATTGGTAAAATTGACAAATGTTATAGTTAATTTATAATTTTACTAAATAATAAGTAAAAATTACTATTTTTCTTAGTAAAATTTATAAATATAACAGCCAAAAGTCAGTAATTAATTCAAATTAGTAAGCATTTTTATAATTATTTTATTAAGTATTATTAAATTTCACTAAATATTAAGTATAAATAAGTAATTATTCGTAAAATTTACAAATTCAAAAGTAAATAAATCAGTGACTAATTCAAATTGATAAACATTTTTATAATTATTTTCTTAAGTAATATTTAATTTTACTAAAAAGTTAATAGAAATAGCTATTTACCAGTAAAATTTACTAATTTTGCTATAAATAAGTATTAGAAATGACTATTTGTTAGTATTATTTACAAAATGAAAACCAAAAAAGTCAGTGACTAATTAAAATTAGTAAGCATCTTTTTAATTATTTTATTAAGTATTATTAAATTTGACTAAAAATTAATAGAAATTACTATAGTAGAATCTGCAAATTCAGAAACAAAATGTCAGATATTTATTCAAGATAGTAATTATATTTTTAGTTTTTTCTAATTTTCTAGTGAGATTATTAATAAGTTAGTATTATATTATTAATTGATTAGTAATTATATTATTAATAATAAGTAGTTGAACATTTTTACTAAAATATTCAATTGAAAAGTAAAATAACAAAGTCAATGTAAATAAATGTAATAGAAAATTTTTGGAGAATCTAATAATTTTTAGAGTGAATCAGAATGTTCTTTAGGGTCGAGGAAGAAGTCAAAATTTTGTCAGAAGCAATTAAGTTTTTCTCATTTAAAAAAATATTTTGCATTATTTACATTTATTAATTATCTAAAATGTTTGTAACAAAATGCTACTTTTTTATCAAGAAAGGAAATGAGTCAGAATTCCTGAAAGGAGCCACCCATAAACTTTTAATTTTTTTTTCGTACTAATGTGGTTATTTTAATAGTATTTTATATAAAAAATCATACTACCAAAGGATTTTGCAAAAAAATTTTTTCGTTAATGTTGTTAATTGTTGAAAATTTTGAACGTATTTAATTGAAAAATGAATTTCTCAAAAATTTATTGATCGACTTTAATTTTTCAAGTTTCATTTTATTTGTCTTGAAATGAAGTATAACTGATAATATTTTCAAATAAAAATATTTAATTTTAGTGCAAAATACTAATACAGAACACTATTTATTTTTAATTGTTTATAAATAAACAATTGCATTTTGCACTAAAATTAAATATTTTTATTTGAAAATATTGTCAGTTATACTTCATTTCAAGACAAATAAAATGCAATTTGAAAAATTAAAATCTATCAATAAATTTTTGAGAAATTCATTTTTCAATTAAATACGTTCAAAATTTTCAATAGTTAATAACATTAACAAAAAAATTTTTTTTGCAAAATCCTTTGGTAGTATGATTTTTTATATAAAATACTATTAAAATAACCACATTAGAACGAAAAAAAATTAAAAAGTTTTGGGTGGCTCCTTTCAGGAATTCTGACTCAAATAATAAATAGTATAATGACATTAATAATTTTTTTAGTACTGTTTTCTTGAAAGTATCAAATTGATACTAAAGTATATCAAATTGATGACAAAAATCTGGATCAATTTTTTATTTGATCCACATTTTTTATATCAATTCGTTGCTATTTGATAATTTTAAGTCAAACAGTGAGATTAATAAAAATATTTTTGAATTCTTTGAAAAATAAAAATTAAAGATCAAATCGAAAAAAATACAGTTACATTCTTTAATGAGAAAATAAAAAGAAAGTGATGACAAATCCTTTTCATATAAGTAAACGGAGGGTTGACCCCTTTTAGGGTGTTCCGCAACTCTAAATAGGATACGCGTCCGCTTTACGGGTTGCATCTCCTCAGGCGTATATATTTCTTGAAAAAAAAAATCCCACAAACGATAAGTACATTAATTTTATTTTATATTTCAATTTCCACAGCGAGAGGACGCTGTATAAGAGAGTTTATAAATTCCTGCAATTAAATTCCCTCAGTTTGAAGAGGACTCTTAACATCGTCCCTTTGTGAATTTCTTATTTCTCATGTTAAAACAGATTGAAATATATAGTAGTAGTAGTAGTAGACCACTAGGTATATATACATATATTTTTTTTATAGCAGTAGTAGTAGTACGAGTTAGTAGTGGAAATAGTACAGTAGCAATGTGTGGAGTGTTCCTGTCGAGAAATATAAGGTTTTCAATAACTTCTTTTGAGTTGTTACCTCAAAGGAAAAATACACGGTGAAATCTCTGAAACTATACTGATTCTAGGGGAATATTTAAAAGAATTTCTTTCTCGCTTTTCGTAAGTGCATCTATATGCGAGTTCATGTAAAGAAAAAAAAAATTGTGTGAGTGTATATACGGAAACCATCGACGTGTATGTGGACCCAAAAGAGTGCGGAATTCATCCCACCGCAGGCTGTTTAACACACAAAGAAAGTTTCGAAAAAGTCCTTTTTTTGCCAATTTTTTTGTCCTCGTGTCTTTTTCCTCAAAACTTGAGAGAAAGAGGTGCCCTACCGCATGCTAATGCACGCACGAAACACAACTGTTCTTTCATCGCAATTCTACCTCTTCTTTCGATACAATTTTTTTTTTTATTTTCCATCTTTCTTCTCCCTTCGACGCGAAAATAATCGAAAGACTGCGCGAGAGAATATGAACTTTCTTCTCTTTTACACTCATAGTTTTTGAGAATGAGAGAAAAAAGACGAAAGTAGATGAAAAGTTGAGAACAATTGAAAAAAAGTAGAAATTAAATAATAAAGGGGAAAAAAATTGATGAGAAGAAAATTTTAGTTCAACAAAAAAATGATTGGGGGACAATTTTCCCAAAAAAAACTTTTCCCAAAAAATGTTTTCCCAAAAAAACTTTTTCCCAATATTAAGTTTCCCAAAAAATAAATTTCCCAAAAAATTTTCCCAATATCAAATTTCCCAAAAAATTTTCCCAATGTTAGATTTTTTCCAAAATGGATATTGATTATTGAGTTAGAAGAAAATAAGAAATAACAGCAACCAAATTTTTCAATAATTTATCGTAGACTCAAAAAAATATTTTCAATAAAATGACATTGAAAAAAAATTTAGTTTTGAGTAATTTCAAAGAAGATAATTTTTGTTATATTTTTAACCTTTAAAAATAATCAATTTAAAAGGAACAATTCAAATAATAATTGAATACTTGCACTATTTTTTCAATTTTAATAAATATATTACAATAAGAGATAAATGTTTTGCTTGAAGAATATTAAATTTTCTTTAATATATGAGAGTGATTTAAAAAAAATATCTTAAAAGAATATTAAATAAATAATTATTGTAATTATTTTATTTTATTTATTATTTAATTATTATTTTTCATTTCATTTTTATTTGATTTGTTAAATTCAATTAATTAATTTAATTATTTCAATAATTAATGAAAATTATTCTGTACTTTATTCAAAATAAAAATATTTAATAAAAATAAAATTTTAACTAACCTTGAATTTGTTGTACGCATTTATTTTTCTGTATTTTTATTGATTAGAATTTAACGCGTATTAATAAAAAGATGTATAATTTAAAAAATAATTAACCATTATGAATTAACAAGAATAGACTTTAAGGTTTTTTCACAATTTTCCTGAAATTAAGATTCAACCGTCTTTTGTTTTTCCGTGAAAAAAAATTCCGTAAAAAATAATTTCCGTAAATTGACACCTTACGAAAATGTATGTCGCGTTGGATTATTTTTTTGGGAAATATTTTTTTTGGGAAATTTGATATTGGGAAAAATGATTTGCTTGGGAAATTAATTTTTTGGGAAACTTGATATTGGGAAAAATTTTTTTTGGAAAAACATTTTTTGGGAATAATTTTTTTTGGGAGAAAAATTTTGGGAAAATTGACCCCCCACCCAAAAAAATTGATAGAAAAAGAAGAAAAGTTGAAGAGTAGAAAATTGTAGTTCACTGTAAATTTGAATAGTGAAAAATTTTAAACAGGTGACTAGCTGTTAAAGAGTAGAAAATTGATAAAAATTGTAGGAAATTTGATAAAAAAAATAAGTAAGTAAAAAAAATTGGGTCAATTGAGGAAAAGAAAATTTTTAGTCAGAAAAAGTTTTGATTAGAAAAAAATATAAAGAAATACCTGGAAAAATAGAAAGAAATAGAAAAAATAAAAAGAGTTTTTTTTACTTTTTCTATTTCTTCCTAAAAAATAAAGAACGTTTTTTTACTTTTTCTATTTCTTTCTAAAAACTAAAAAATAATATTTTTACTTTTTCCATTTCTTTATAAAAAATAATTGTTTTTCACTTTTTCTATTTCTTTCAATTTTTTATTTTAAAAGGCGAAAAAATAAAGAGTAGAAAATTTTTCGGTTAAAAAACATTTAAAACTTCACAAAGTTTAGAGCAAGAAAATTCTAATTAAAAGAAAATAGAAGAACAGACTAAAAAATTGAATAGAATATAAATAAAAAAAGAGGGGAATTCTTGTAGAGAAGAAAATTTTAAACTAAAAAAAAAATTAATGGTGGGGAGAAAATTAAAGAGCAGAAAATTTTTGGCCTAAAAAATTGGAGTAGAAACATAAAAAACAAGTGTAAATTAAGGAGTAGAAAATTTTAATTCAGGGGAAATTTAGAAAGAAAATACTAGAAAAATTAAAAAAGTAGAAAAAATGCAAAGAATGAAAAAATAGAAAAACAAAAAAAGTAAAAGAGAAGAAAAGTTGATGCATAGAAATTTTTAGGTCAGAAAAAATTTATAATGAAAAAATATTGTAGAAAAGGGGGAAAAGGAAAAGTAGAAAATAACGCATTAATTTATTTAAAATTTATTTTAATTTAAAAAATTAAAATATTACTATTCTAACCTATTAAAAATATTTATCTAATAGTAAGTAAAGCAAAAATTATTTTTAAAAGTATAAAACAAACAAAAAACATGAAAAATGCTCAAATTTATTTAAATATATTCAAAAATGACTATTTTTGCAAAAACTAAATAGATTCTCTAATCTAATTTTCTAACAATTTTCTATTATTTTAGAAAAAAAGAAAGAAAAGCTGCTTAATTTCGAATTGTTAATAATTTTCTGTCTATTATCCTAATTTTTTTGTTAAGACCGTATTTTAAATATTTTGGCAAATATTCTAATTATTTTTAACATATTTAGGCTTTTTATTGTAAAATAATAATAAATTTTATTTGATAAATATTTTTTTAAAATAAAATTAATAATAATAATAATAATAAATTTTAATTAATGAAAACTTTTAACAAAATAATAATTTTGCATTTATGACAAATAAACTCTTTTTAGTATAAATACTTCTGTTTTTTACTATTATTGTTAGTTTATTGTTTTTTATTATTATTACCATTATTATTATTTTTAAGCAACGATTTGTTTGCGGTTTACGATAGAAATATATTTTAAAGGCGTAAATATATTTACAATAGAAATTGTAATTATTATTGTCACTACCATTATTTATTTATTATTATTATTATTATTAATATTATTATTATTATTATTATTATTATTATTATTATCGTCGTATTCTGTCGAGTTTGTCGACATTTAAAGTTATACGATTCCCTACCAATTTTCCTAATTGTACTCTCTTAATTTGAATCAGTTAAAAATCATGGTTTTAACTGACAATCAGTGACTGACTTTTTGCTTCTGAATCAGTTAACAAATTTTCATTTAAAAAATAACTGATTTACAGTAAAAAAACTGAAACATTAGTTAAATTTGACTAATTGAATCAGTTAAAAAAAAATTTACTGAAACATCAGTTATTTTTAACTAATTGTCAGTAGAAATATTACCATTTGAATTAGTGACTGACTTTTTGCTTTTAAATCAGTTATTTTTAACTGATTCAAATTTAGAGAGTACATTCCTAATTTGGAAAAATTCCTAAAAACCAATTTCCTAAAATTGAAATTCCTACAACAATTTTCCTAAGGGAAAATTTCTAAAGTTATTAAATTTTCCTATTTGCCTAAGAATTGTGTTAAAAAATTAATCAATCATTTTCTTACAAAAATACAATGCAAAAAAATTTGTTGCATTCAACTATTGTGCATGCTTTTTGTTTCTTTAATGAATTTTTTCTTTACTATTGTTTTAATTTAATAATATTTTTATTTCTCAAATAATAAAAAAATATTTTTATTAATCTAAAAAAAATTATTAATCTAAAAAAAATTATTAATGTCATTATACTTTTTATTATTTCCTTTGTTTAAAAAAAAGAAGCATTTTATAACAAACATTGTGGATAATGAATAAATATAAATCCTGCAAAAAAAATTTTTTTTAATAAGAAAAATGAAGTTGTTTGACAAAATTTTGACTTATTCCCTGACCCCAAAGAATATTCTGATTCACTCTAAAAATTATTAGATTCTGCAAAAAATGTTCTACTCCATTTATTATCAATTTTTTTTAATTGTAAAATTATTCGAAAACACCATTAACTTCTTTTCTAAATAAATATTCAATCATTATTATTTTTCCACAGGAATCAATTATTTTTAATAATTTTTGAAAAAGGTCTTTGAGAATTTTAAAATCCATTTGTTTACAAAACAATTTTATGAAACTAAAATTATTCAGAAATTCTTCAATTGAATAAGTATTAAAAATTAAACACTTTAAATAATTTCCGAAAAAATTCAATGGAACTTTTTTAATATAATTAATTTTACAGAATTGTTAGTTATAATCATGAAAAGTACAAATTTTCAAAGAATTTGATTTAAAGCCTTTTTAAAATTTAACTATTTCTTAAAATTCATGTTATAATGCTTTTATTATTCATTATTTTCTAAAAGTTTAACTGAATTTCATTTTTAAATAAATTTTTATTATTTTATTATAGAATTCAATAATTTAATTGCAAAATTAAATAATTAATTAAATAATTACAATTTTTAAAATCGAATTCTTATGAAGAATTTTATCAAAATATTTTTAAATAATTGATTTTTTTAACAATTATTAATAAAATGTTTAAGAACAATTACATTTTTGATGAATTTGATTAAAGTTGTTATAAAAATTATTGAAACTCTGCGATGAGTTTTATTTATGAAAATAATTAAATTTCTAAAAAGAATTTTATTATTTATGAAAAATAATTAAATTATTGCGAAGAAGTTTCTAAAAATTTTCTAAATAATAGATTTCATATGTAATTGAGGAAAATTTTTGAAAATAATTGCAATTTTGACGAGAATATCAAAAACTTCTTGAACCTAATTGAATTTTTGCAAAGAATTTTATTACTTTAGAAAATGATTAAATTTATGCAATCAGTTACAATTTTTCAAAAATTCAATTTTTTATTGGGAGGCTTAAAAATGAAATTGTGTGCAACAATTAGCAAAGCAGTCAAATTTTTAGTCAGAATTTTTTTTTAGTTTTTATATTATATTTGCAACAGGAATTTGTCGTAACAAAGTGATTGAATTAAAAAAACTAAAAAAAAGTAAAGTAAAACTGAAGTAACATTTCAAAATACTTAAATTATTTTTTTTTGAATGCACAAATATGTAATTTTATGCAAAGTTAGCAAAGCAGTGATAAATTTTGTAAATTTTAATTTTTAACGAAATTTATTTTTCATACTAAACGAAAAATAGACATATTTTTTACTTTGATTTTGAAATAAATAAAATCTTTTCAATACTGAAGAATAACATCAGTATTTCTTTACGAATTCTCGAAATTAAATATTATTTCAGCACTTTTAACAAAATTCTCTGACTTTATCCTAATTTCGTAAATAAACTTAGAAAAATAGTGATTTTCTGTGGAATTCTTCTGAATAATTGATGTTTTGAATGTAAATGACATGAAAATAATATTAATTAATATTTTCTAATGAAATATCTTTTCTAAAAAATATTTTTCTAATAAGTTTAGAATTCTAAAAAAGGTTTTTATAAAAAACTATGATTTCTAAAATTTATTTTTCTAAAATTTATCAAATTTCAGAATTTTGATGAAAGTTAGAAAATTGTTTAAAAAAATAACTAAGATTAGAAATCAAAAACTCTTTTCCATATTTTCTGTTTCTGAATAACAATTCAGTTTGCAAGATTAAAAATTTTTTTTTAAAATAGAAGAACAAATTTGATAAAATTACTATTTTTTCTCACAATTTGTTAAAAAAAATTCAGTTCTTCTTTGAAAAAAAACAATAATTTACATCATTTTTATATCAAAATGTCGAAAATTAATTTATTTTTATAAAGCACTTTTTTATTGAGTTTTTTATGGAATTTTTATAAAAGTTATTTTCTATTAATTCTTCTTTGTAATTTTAGTTATTTTTATAAATAATTTTTGTGGAAATTTCAATTATTTTCATAAGTAGGGAAATTCTTTTTAGGGATTTCAATTATTTTCTTAAATAATCAATTTATTATTTGAAAAAACAATAATTTACATCATTTTTCTATCAAAATTTCGATAATTAATTTATTTTTATAAAGCACTTTTTTATTGAGTTTTTTATGGAATTTTTTTAAAAGTTATTTTCTATTAATTCTTCTTAGTAATTTTAGTTATTTTTATAAATAATTTTTGTAGAAATTTCAATTATTTTCTTAGGTAGGGAAATTCTTTTTAGGGATTTCAATTATTTTCATAAATAATAAAACTCATCGCAGAGTTGCAGTTATTTTGAATACAATTATGCTTCTAGCTGTAAATTATAATTTACTAAATTGTAATATTTTATTTAATGAAGTACAGAAATTATTCTTTAAAAAAAATTGAATTTCACAGCAATGACGTTATTGAAACAATTTTTTTTGCACACTCGAAAAGAATCGAAAGAGTGCGAGAGAAAAAAATAAAGGAGAGAGAGAAAAAAGCAAAAGGAAACTTAAGAAAGAAGAGAGAGAGAGAGAGAGAGAATTCTTTCCCCTTTTATTTGGTCAAATTTGATTCACCAATAAGAACCGATCTGATATATACGATCTTTTCTTGTCTCCTCTCTTTTTTACCCCACTTTCATACCTTTCTTCACTTTTATCCCTCATTCTCTCCTTCTCATTTTTTTTTCTCTCTCGCTTATACACATTTTTCCTTCAATTTTTTTCTTTTTTGTCCATTTTCTTATGCATTCGGCCCTTACGCTTTCATTATATTCTCTATATTCTTGTCAACAAAATATCAGCTATATTTCAGACAATGTTGACTGTTTTTTTTTCATTTAAAAAAAAGGGGGGTTAGCTTAGTGATCCCTTGTCTTCATCGCACTTGCATAAATCTTGTCTCGAAATTTTTTTGTCCCACTCAGCTTTACTCAATTAAGAAAATTATTGCATTAAAAAGTTTTCAGGAGACATAAATATTGTCCTCGGTTCGACTAGAAGCTATTTTTTTCATGCCTCCTTTGCTTCGAGTGGAAAAAAGTGTATAATTTTTTTTTAGAGGGTCTTCGTTCTTCTATTAAGAGTGGGATGTATAAATCATGAATGACAACTGATGATAAAAAATTTTTTTAGAAGAGGTTTGTTTTGAAGGAAAGGGAGAGGGGGAATAAATCCTTTGTGGAAGATTTTAATGACGATTGGATATTGGGAGGATTTTATTGCCAGGATTGGTCCAAGGTTCAATCTCATGTCTCTGATTTTTTTTTTATTTTAATTTACTTTTCAATTTTTCTAGGTGGCAAAGTAACAACTTTTCCTACTAGAATAAGTAAAATTCTATCATTCTAGTGGAAAAGTATGTACTTTTCTCACTAGAATTATAATTTAAACTATAATTTCATTATAGTTTAAATATTAATTAATATAAACTATAATTTCATTATAGTTTATATTATATTATAAACTATAATTCTAGTGGAGGAAGTATGTACTTTTCGCACTAGAATTATAATTCATATTTTTTTTATTATAAGTGAAGAAATTTATTAATTAGTGAATAAATAGAAATATTTCCACTAGAATAAAGAAAATACAGATTATAAGTCTAGGGGGAAAAGTATATTGTTTTCGCACTGGAATTTCAATGTTACATTTGCTGCCTTAAAGCAAAAAAATTAATTAAATTACAAATAAATTCTTTGTTATTAATTTATTCTAATAAAGAAAATATAGATTATAATTCTAGTGAGAAAAATAGACGATTTTCTTACAATAGAATAGAGAAGATAGAAAGTAGTGATCCTCTAGTGAGAAAAGTGCATGCTTTCCCCACTAGAATAAAATACGAACTATAATTTTTATTCTACTTCGAATAATTTTCAAATATTTATTCGTAGAACTACAAACAAAAATTCACATTTCGGTGGGTAAAGTATGTACTTTTTCCCCTAGGGGAAAAATTATAGACTCTAATTCATAGTACAGTGGGAAAAGTTATGCTTTTTTCGCCCTTAAATAAGGAATGTATGGAAAATAATTCACAACCTAGTGAGGAAAGAATACACTTTTCCCACTAGAACAAAAAAAATAAACGAGAGTAAATTTTGGAGTATCAAAAAAATTCTTTTCTTCTGTTTTTCGAACGAAAGAATGTTGAAACGTTTAGTGTATATCTAATTTCGCGCGGCATTGGGCGAAAGCATTTTTTTAAGCGACGATTTTATAAGTATATATATATATATATATAGAAACAGTCACCTAGTTAGGTTAAACAATTCGGTAGTGGAAAAGATGGAACGCAACAAAATACGCGCATCGTTCCATTGTCCACGGCGTTTAAATTTAAATCGCGGGGAATCTGATCGTTTATTGTTTAAATTTGTAGACTCGCTCTTAATTTGAATTTAAGATTATTCGCTGGCGCGTTTGCGAGAGGCGATTTGACTTGGTGATGGTCGCCAGAGCGCGGTCCTCTCCACCCCCTCTTTTTTTTGTCCTCACCCTCACTCTCTTCTCTCTCTCTTTCTCACTCTCCCACTGTTTCTCTCTTTCACTTTTTTACTAATAATTATATATTAGCAGAAATTATTAAATAAATAGTGAAAAAATTAATAAGGAACAATTTTATGCTATTAATATTTTTATTAATTATTATTTCATTATATTATATTTATGATTATAATTTAACAAAACTAAATAATAACTAAATATTTAATAAACAACAAAAAATTTTTTTTGTTTTTATTTACTGTTATATTAATTTTTTACTCATTAGTTACTATTTCCTGTTTTTTATTATTTATAGCTTATTATGTATCAGTTTTTATTAATTATTTCTTTTTCTTTTTTATTCACTTTCATTTTTTTTTACATTTATTCTTTAGTTTTTTATTTAAGTCTTTATTATTACCTCCTTATTAATTGTAGTTTACTATCTATTCTTTTCTATCAATTCTGTATTATTTATTACTTTTTCCTTATCATTTATTATTTTTTAGTTGTTATTTACTATTCATTGTTTAAAATTATTTTTTATTTATAGGTTTTATTTATTTCCTACTAATTTTGATTCATTGTTTTCTGTTTATTATTTGTGCTTTACCATTTATTATTTTTATTAACGTTAAATTATTAACTGTTTAATACGTCTGCGTTTTAATTATTATTTATAACTATTTATTATTATTATTATTATTATTATTAACTTTAAAATATTTACAATTTAATACTTTGTAATTATTGTTTATAACTATTTATTATTATTTATTTATATATACATATAAACGAACTTTCAGAGGAAAATATTGAAATAAAAACAAAAAATTATTTTTATTTATAATTTTTTATTTTTTTTTGGGGGGGGGAATTTGTAAAATATTCTTTGTACACTTGCCAAGTGTAAATATTTATTTATTATTTCCGAGGAAAACGATTTTTGACTGGAAAAAAAATTTATTTCCCCATAAAAAAAAAAATTAAGACTCGAGATTTTTCAATAAACGAGTCCTATTTTTTTGATAAATACGGGAGAATCCGGCTGGCTACGTGAGAACAATTCTAAGTAGAGCAAGTTTCAATAGAACTGTTTGATATTCTATTTGAATAAATTAGAATTGCGTTTCGGAAACTAGAAAAGTAAATGTATCCCGAGATTTTTATATACCCTGTGTGAATATTTGTTTCAGTATGGACTGACTGTTTTGGAAAAAATCCCCCTTCCTCCCTCCCTCTTTTAGTTTC
Source organism: Leptopilina drosophilae (assembly GCA_032873175.1). Taxonomy (NCBI): domain Eukaryota; kingdom Metazoa; phylum Arthropoda; class Insecta; order Hymenoptera; family Figitidae; genus Leptopilina; species Leptopilina drosophilae. Next base: position 53,498,279 of record CM065479.1, read on the forward strand.
AATTTAACACTAAATTCATATTAAATTAAATTTGATAGTAAATTAATAAATTAATGCGAAGTATAATAATAAATTAATAAATTAATGCGAAATATAATAATAAATTAATAAATTAATGCGAAATATAATAATAAATTAATAAATTAATGCGAAATATAATAATAAATTAATAAATTAATGCGAAATATAATAATAAATTAATTAAATTAATGCGACATTTAATTTCATGTAGCTAAATTTATTAATAAATTAATAATTAATAAAAAATGTAATTTAATTTAAAAAATAATTTTCTTCTTTTCCAGAATACAGAGGAAAATATATGCAGAGAAATATTGACCTGAGGCCAGCCAGGGCCAGTTTGGATAAACACGATTACCATTCTCAAAAGGGAAATTAAAAGAAAAGGACTAGAAAAGTTAGAATAAAACTGCTTCCATTTGTATTCGCCATTTTGAATAAAATTACATAAGATCGTTTTATAAACGGATTTTTAGAAAAAGAAAAAGAGAAAAAAAAGACTTTTATCGGGACTATTGTAATTAAATCGATGTAGAAATTGGCATTTCAGATGTACGCACATAATTCGTATAAATCATTGAAACGACCTGTCATCACCTCTTATGTGAACGGTTACGTTATATATTGGAATTTTTAAATAAAATAAATCCACGTGTGTATAGACAATTACGGCTATATAAAGTTTTATTTTTCATTTCTACAATTTTCTATTGTAACCATATTTATACATATGTATATATGTGCAAATTTATATGTATAGAAAAAAATATATATGTGTGTATAAAAAAATATATATGTTTATATAAAAAAATATATATGTATATAAAAAATATATATGTATATAAAAAATATATATGTGTATAAAAAATATATATGTGTATATAAAAAAATATATATGTATATAAAAAAATATATATCTGTATATAAAAAATATATATGTATATAAAAAAATATGTATACATGTATATAAATACAAAATCCATGGGGACTAATCAAATTGACCTATATTTTCTTTAGCGAGGTGAAAATAATCATTCGTCATTGTATACGCGAATAATCACTTTGCTCATAGTTATAAAAGAGCAACAGTGGCAATACCGAGATTGATTGGCATTTGATCGTGTGTGTCATTGTTTCTGATCGCATGCAATATTTAGACTTTATTTATGTTTATTGCTTTTAATAAAATGCAGGTGAAGTCACTGTCCTTTGAATTAAATTATACTTCAAATCAGGCAAAAAAAAATAAAAATACAAATTGTTTTTAATGAATTACAGTTTCATAGCGACAGGAGTGAATTAGAAAAAATTGTGAATTTATTTTCTTCTCGAACAATTTATTTTAAACCCCGCCCCTTTTCTTTTTCTGTTTCTACTTTCTGTAAGAGAGGAAAAAATTTACCTATCACTCAATTATTATTATCAATTAAATATATTTTCTTGAACCGAATAATTTTTTTAGAATTAATAAAATAGTATTTGTTTTAAACACTGAAATTATATTCAAATTATTATTCAAATTATTATTCAAATTATTATTCAAATTATTATTCAAATTATTATTCAAATTATTATTCAAATTATTATTCAAATTATTATTCAAATTATTATTCAAATTAAAATTATTATTCAAATTATTATTAAAATTAAAATTATTATTAAAATTATTATTAAAATTATTATTCAAATTGTATTCAAATTGTATTCAAATTGTATTCAAATTAACTCAAAAATTTTTTTATTCATGCAAATATTTAATTGACAATCAAAGAAATGGCTTATAATTTTTAAAAAAAGTTGCATTAAAAAATGTTCTCTAGTTTGAATAACAATTTTATAAAAAAGAAAATTTTTTTAAATTCATAAATTTTAAATTCTTCTGAAAGTGTCACTTTTAAACTTCAGTTTTTCAATTTATTTATTTTTTTTAATTTATATGATTTTTTTCTATTAAAATTACTTAATTTCATACTCAAGAGTAAGTGCTAAATTTTCTCTATGGAAACTGATAATAATTATTAAAGAGTAGAATTTGTAAAATTAATCGAGACATCAAAAATGTCACTTTCAGAAGAATCATCCGCATGTATGTAATAATATTTGAAGAGAAAGAGAAAAAAAACTTTTGCACGTTAAAAAAAAAAGAATGAAATGGAAAATGTAGAGACGCAGAGAAAAGTGAAAAGAGAGGATGAGAAATGTGTCTATATCACGTGTGAAATTCCAATACAAATGTCATTAGAATCTCTTCTAACGCAGATGAATCGAGAGCAGATCTCAGAGAGGATCGTTGATCGACTCTCTATTCCCTATTCCATTACCGTAGTAGCTGATGCACTTCTCAATAAATTTTTTTTCTCAATTTTTTTTTCAAATACCTAGAGTATAGGGTTTCGAAAACGACATATATATATATATATATATATATATATATATATATATATATATATGTAACTATATATATTATATATTGCATATATATTTATATATATAGATGGAAAGAAGCGTATATAATATAACGAATATAACGAAGTCAGGGACGTATTGTCGGTACTTTCCCACCTCGATCATCGATTTATTTTTCGCACAGAAACTTGCAACTTAAAAATATTTCAGCAGACTTTGCACACGGTAATTAATTTCAAAATAGTGTCAAAAAAGTTGTTTTCAAATTTAAAAAAAGTAGTAAAGAGTAGCAATCGAAAAGCTAAACTTGACGGCCAAAAAAAATCGTTTTTTGACACTTTACAAAACTGTGAAAAATTCTGTTCTATATTTTATTTTCCTGACTTTTTTCTAATTTTTATTATCAAAAATAAAAATTTCATCCTGCTAATAAATTGAATTCCTGCAACGAATTTTAGTATTATTTTACTATTTCAATAATTTAAATAATTTTACTATTTAAATAATTTTAATAATTTTACTACTTAACTATTTATAAAAATAATTTAATTCCTGCGAAGAATTTTATATAAAAATTTTTTAATAAGTGATTTTTAATTAATTAGAAAATTCCAATTTCAATAATTTCATAAGTGAGAAATTTTTAATCAGCATCATAAAAAATTCAAGTTTTACGAAGATTTTAACAAAAAATTAGTCGAAACAAAACAAATTTTTTCTAAGTTTTATCAAAAATAAAAATTTCATCCTGCTAATAAATTAAATTCCTGCAACGAATTTTAGTATTATTTTAATATTTCAATAATTTAAATAATTTTATTATTTAAATAATTTTAATAATTTTACTACTTAACTATTTATAAAAATAATGTAATTCCTGCGAAGAATTTTATATAAAAATTTTTTAATAAGTGATTTCTAATTAATTAGTAAATTTCAATTTCAATAATTTCATAAGTGAGAAATTTTTAATCATCATCATAAAAAATTTAAGTTTTACGAAGATTTTAACAAAAAATTTGTCAAAACAAAACAAATTTTTTCTAATTTTTATCAAAAATAAAAATTTCATCCTGCTAATAAATTAAATTCCTGCAACGAATTTTAGTATTATTTTACTATTTCAATAATTTAAATAATTTTACTATTTAAATAATTTTAATAATTTTACTACTTAACTATTTATAAAAATAATTTAATTCCTGCGAAGAATTTTATATAAAAATTTTTTAATAAGTGATTTCTAATTAATTAGAAAATTCCAATTTCAATAATTTCATAAGTGAGAAATTTTTAATCAGCATCATAAAAAATTCAAGTTTTACGAAGATTTTAACAAAAAATTTGTCAAAACAAAACAAATTTTTTCTAATTTTTATCAAAAATAAAAATTTCATCCTGCTAATAAATTAAATTCCTGCAACGAATTTTAGTATTATTTTACTATTTCAATAATTTAAATAATTTTACCATTTAAATAATTTTAAAAATTTTACTACTTAACTATTTATAAAAATAATGTAATTCCTGCGAAGAATTTTATATAAAATTTTTTTAATAAGTGATTTCTAATTAATTAGTAAATTCCAATTTCAATAATTTCATAAGTGAGAAATTTTTAATCAGCATCATAAAAAATTCAAGTTTTACGAAGATTTTAACAAAAAATTAGTCGAAACAAAACATATTTTTTCTAATTTTTATCAAAAATAAAAATTTCATCCTGCTAATAAATTAAATTCCTGCAACGAATTTTAGTATTATTTTACTATTTCAATAAATTAAATAATTTTACTATTTAAATAATTTCAATAATTTTACTACTTAACTATTTATAAAAATAATTTAATTCCCAGGAAGAATTTTATAAAAATTTTTTAATAAATGATTTCTAATTAATTAGTAAATTCTAATTTTAATAATTTCATAACTGAGAAATTTTTAATCAGCATCATAAAGAATTCAATTTTTAGGAAGATTTTAGCAAAAAAAATTTGTCGAAACATTGAATTCTGTTTGGAAATTACATGCAAATGGTAGATATTAAAAATCATTGAATTGCTGAAAGTTTTAGAAAATAATTAAATTTTACAAAGAATTCTATTCAAATTTTTGACAATAATTGAATGCCTGTGTCGCATTTTATTAAATTTGTTTGATAGTAATTAAATTCCTAAAAAGCATTTTATTATTTAGAAAAATAATTTAATTCTTGCTAACAAATTTTTGGAATTTTTAAAAATAATTAAATTTCTATGAAAAAATCTATTTCTTTAAAAAAAAATTGAATTCTTGTGATGATAATTGTTAATTATTATAGAAATAATTAAATTTTGCAAATAATTTTATTAAAGTGCCGGAAAATAATTAAGTTTTCGGGAATAATTGAATTATCCTAAGAAGCAGTTTATTAAAATCTAAAAGAATAATTGAATTATTTCAAAAAATTAAAATAAAATAGTACGTAAAATAATTGATCAGTTTGATTTCAATAAGTTAATTATTTGAACCAAATATTTTTTATTTCCTTCTGTTAAATAATATATTTGCATTAACTAATGCATTATTTGGATTAAATAATTTACTTTACTTGAAGCGATGAAATAAATGAATAGTGTCAAATAATGCTTATTTATATGAAATGTTCAATTGGTTAAGTGAAGTAAATAAATTAATTGATTCAAATAAAAATAACTCATTATTTGTATTTAAAAAAAATTCATTTATTAGAGTTGACTAATTATTTAATTGTCTTAATTAAGATTTAATTTTTTTAAGATTTATTTAATTCAAGTAAATGTTATTCGAATAATTCAAGTTATTTAAATCAGACTGAATCTATTTCAAATCAGGCAGGTCGACTAACTTCAAGTTATACATTTAGCTGTCGCTAAAATATGTTATTGTACATGAAAAATAAAGAGACACGTATTTTTTTATTTTTCAAAAAAGTTAAATTTAAAGAAGTTATAAACATTTGAACTTTGATTGGTAAAACTCGAATGAATAGTGAAAAAAAATTGTTTTGCTTGGCATTTTTTTTCTTTTGGGTATAATTTAATTTTCTTTTTTGAGTCTCGTAGATGGGATTGTCCTCTTCAAAATTCAGTTTGAAATTTGAAAAATGATTTAAAATTATAAAAATAGGGGATGATTTTCTGAAAATAAATATGGTCAATTTTCTCAAAAACACCACCTTTTTTTCTATCCAAATTTTTACTACAAGTTCTTAAAATAATTATGAACATTTCCTATGAATTTCAAGCGGGCTAAACCATTCTGGCAATCAGGAGAACTTTTTTTTTAAATATTTATTTTCGCAAATTTTCACAATAAGTTAATTATTTAATCGAAATATTTCTTATTTCCTTCTATTATAAATAATATATTTGCTTTAACTAATGTATTATTTGAATTAAATAATTTACTTTGCTTGAAGCGAGGAAATAAATGAATTGTGTCAAATAATGCTTATTTATATGAAATATCCAATTAGTTGAGTGGAATAAATAAATTAATTGTTTCAAATTAACTCATTAATTGTATTTAAAAAAATTCATTTATTAGAGTCAACTAATTATTTAATTGTCTTAATTAAGATTTAATTGTCTTAATTAAGATTTATTTAATTCAAATAAATGTTATTCAAATAATTCAAGTTATTTAAATCAAATAAATATTTTTCCAATGATTTGAATTAATTGAGTCAAATTTTTTTTTCAGTGTATTTATCGTATGTATTGAGTACAATTATTATTACTTCTACGAATTCTTTACAGAAGAATAGTAAGAATAGTAATTTTGCATTTATTTTGTATCACTATAGAAAAATAATTTTTTTTGTACATTTATTTAGTTATATTTATGTATAGTATCACTATAAGATGAACGCATACACAGTCACAGGTAGCGCATAATCAAAGAGTGACCCTGCATTCGTTATTCCGAGTGTACTTATCTACATGGAATACCAAATAGGGAACCACTGTGGCGAGTCTCGCTCGCTCGTTTGACTGACGTTAGTCAATCAAACGGGAGAAAAAATGCTCACCTTGGCGAAGGAACGAACTGACGAACGAATGAACGTGAATTCTTGTGAGCCTCGTTGTTGCTCTCTTCTCTTTTATATATATATGTGTATTGGCCGTATATTGCTTATATTTTCTACTCGCGCGGTGTGCTCTTGTTTCTTCTTATTTTTTATTTTTTTTTTATCAGAGCAAAAGGTACAGGGACTGTGTTCGACTTTGACTTGTTCTTCTGTTTTGACCACCTCCCCCCTCTTCTACCCTCTTCGCCATCCCTTTTTTATAACAAGTTCCTCTTCTTGTATTATATTATATTCCGTTCCAAATGGCAGAAATAAAAAAAAATCAGTTTAAAAAGTGTTTTTTACGGATTTTTATTTTTAGTTTCATTTTTACTTTCACAGATTTGTATTTTTGTTTTTCATTTTCACTTTCGGAGATTTTTATGTTTAGTTTTACTTTCATAGATTTGTAGTTTCACTTTGATTTTCACTTTGATAGTTAGTGAACTATCAAAGTGAAATAAATTTCAGTTTCAGTGAAAGTGAAAATTATAAATTAAAAATAAAAATGAAAATAGAATTGAAAAAAACTCCTTTAAAGGAAAAATGAAAGTAAAAAAAAGGGAAAATAAGAGAAAGGAGAAAAAGAAAGAAAATAAGAGAAAATAATTGTGAAAAGAACACTTTATTTTCACTTTCACTTTGGTAGATTTTTTTGAAATTTTATTCACACTTCGATAATGGATTTTCACTATCATTTTCAGTGTGATATATTTTTAATTTCGTTTTCGTTTTTCATTTCATAGACTTTTTTTCTCTTACTAACAATTAACAAAGTGAAAGTAAAAATAAAAATCTACCAAAGTGGAAGTGAGAAGAAAAATCTACCAAAGTGTAAATAAAAATGAAAGTAAGAATTAAAAAAAATCTATCGAAATAAAAGTGAAAATGAAAGTAAAAGAAGAAATGAAGTTACGTATAATCGATCCCATGATTCAAAATTAGGGAGTAGCATTTTTTAATTGTCAACAATTCTTAACTTTTTAAATAATTTTTTTTAAATATTTGCAATTTTCAAATTAATGTATTGAAAATTATTGAATTGTTGCAAGAAGAAATATTGTCAACAAATTTGATATTAATTGAACATCTTGGGAGGATTTTATTATTTAGGAAAGTCAGTGAATTCTTGTAAAGAAGTTTGTTAAAATATTTTTATTTAAAATTAAATTATTTCTGAAGAATTTCTTTGAACCTTTTTCTTAAATAATAAAGTTTCTTTAATAATTTCAATTAAAAATTGTGAAAATAACTCAACTTTAAGAATCATTTTTTTCAAGTTCTTAAAATAATCGTGTTTAATAATAATAATAAAATTAAAATTAAAAGTTTAGCTATTGACTTTTATTAAAATTTAGGAAAATAATTGAATTCTTTTGAAAAGTTTTAAAAACGAATTAAGAAACAAAATGGAATTTTTTTGTCAAATTTTTATTTCAAATAATTAAAAGTTTCTAAAAAAAAAATAAAAAAAACTTTTCTATTTAAAAAAAATTAAATTGTTTCGAAGGATTTATTCAAATTTTAGACAATAATTGTATTCGTTCGTAAAATTTTATTTAAATTTTGTATTAAAATAATTGTAGTTTTGCAAAAAATTTTACTATTTATAAAAATAATTGAATTCTGCTATAAAGAATATTATTATAAATACAAAAATAATTGGATTCGTGCAAAGAATTTTATAATTTAGAAAAATAATGGAATTATCGTAAAGAATTTTGTTTAAATTTTTTAATATTAAAATTAAATTATTCTTGATGAAGTTCTTTGAATTTTTTTTAAATAATGGAATTTCTTTAATACATTCAATTAAAAATTTTGAAAATAGCAACTTTATGAACAATTTCATCCAATTTCTTAAAACCATCATGTTTGTTAATAAATAATAAAAATTTTAAATTCAGTTGTTGAATTTTATTAAAATTTATGAAAATAATTGAATTCTTTTCATAAAAGTTTTAAAAACGTATTAAGAAACAAAATATATTTTTGTCGTCAAATTTTTGTTTTAAATATTTAAATTTTTGCCAAAAATTTTCTATTAAAAAAATGGAAATGTTTCGAAGGATTTGTTTAAATTTTAGAAAATAATCGTATTCGTTCGTGAAAATTTATTAAAATTTTGTCTTAAAATAATTGAATTTTTGCAAAAAATTTTACTATTTACAAAAATATTTGAATTCTGATAAAAATAACATTATTATATATATGAAAATAATTGAATTCGTGCAAAGAATCTTATAATTGAATTTTCGTAAAGAATTTTGTTTAAATTTTCCAATATTAAAATTAAATTACACTTGATGAATATAAAATAAAAAATAAAAATAATAAAAAAAAAATAAAAATAATAAATAATAATAATAATAATAATAATATTTTATAAAATATAAATAATGGCATTTCTTTATCAGTTTTAATTTTAGTTAAAAGTTTTGAAAGTAACTCAACTTTATGAACAATTTCTTTCAAGTTCTTAAAACAATCGTGTTTGTTAATAAATAATTAACATTTTAATTTCAGTTATTGAATATTAATAAAATTTTAGGGAATAATTAATTTCTTTTGAAAAGTTTTATGACGACAAGAAAAAAATGAAATTCTTTCGTGAATTATGATCCTCAAGTTTTGAACGTTCAAATGAACGAAATATTTTTTATTCAAGGTGTTTTAATAAATTATTAATCATAAAAAAATGTTAAAATTAAAATTGTACGTTTACAAACTCAGTAATTCATTTTTTGGATAGTGAAGCAAAATAATTGCAATAAAAATTTAATTTTTACAAAAAATAAATAAATTTCGTTCATTTGAACGTTCAGAACTTTAGGATCTACGTGAATTTTTTTTAAATAATTGAAATTTTGCAAAGATTTTCTTGATTAATATTTTAAAAAATAATTGAATTGTTTCGAAGGATTTATTCAATTTTTAGAAAATAATTGTATTTGTTCGTAAAATTTTATTTAAAAATAATGGTAATTTTTGCAAAAATAATTTACTTATTAATAGAAGTAATTCAATTCTCACGAAGAATTATATTATTTATGAAAATAATTAAATTCGTGTGAAGAATTTTAAATTACTATTTAAAAATGATTAAATACAATATATATTATATTAATATAATTATTAATTAAATAAAAACTCTAATTTTTATTCTGGCTTTGATTTTCACTTTGATTTTGCGATTTTGACTCTTGCTTTGATAATGACTTTGACTCTCATTTTCATTCTGGCTTTGATTTTCATTTTGATTTTGCGATTTTGACTCTTGCTTTGATATTGACATTCACTCTCATTTTCATTCTGACTTTGATTTTGATTTTGATTCTGGCATTTTGACTCTAGCTTTGATATCGACATTGACTCATATTTTTAATTTGACTCTTACTTTAACTTTGACTTTGACGTTTTGACTCTGACTTTAATTTAGACTTTCATTTTTATTCTGGTTTTGATTTTCATTTTAATTATGACATTTTGACTCTGGATTTGATATTGAATTTATTTATATTTTTATATTGACTTTGAGATTTGACTCTGACTTTCACTTTAATTTTGATTTTGACTTTGACGTTTTGACTCTGTCTTTAATTTTGATTTTCATTTTCATTCTGGCTTTGATTTTCAATTGATTTTGACATTTTGACTCTGGGTTTGATATTGAATTTGACTCATATTTTCATTTTGATTTTGAGGTTTGACTTCGACTTTAACTTTACTTTTGAATCTCATTTTTATTGTGACTTTGATTTTCATTGTAGCGTTTTGTCTCTGAGTTTAATTTGATCTTGACTCTCGTATTCATTTTGCCTTCGAGGTTTAACTCTGACTTTGACTTTGATTTTGATTCTGACATTATTACTCTAGCTTTGATATCGACTTTGACTCACATTTTTATTTTGACTCCTTTAATTTTGACTTTGACGTTTTGACTTTGACTTTAATTTTGATTTTCATTTTCATTCTGGCTTTCATATTCATTTTGATTTTGACATTTTGAATAATTGAAATTTTGCAAAGATTTTCTTGATTAGTATTTAAAAAAATAATTGAATTGTTTTAACCCTCCGTCACACACCTAGGGAGGGATTCCCTCTACGGTTTCAGTATTTTTTAAATAACTTTTGTTTTCGTCATTGTAAAATAAAATCAGTCTCTATACCTTTCGACAATTTATTCCTCAACACATTTCTAAAAAAACATTTAGTTTAAACATAATTAATATTTAATTATGAAGCTTCAAAGCCAGAAAAAACTCGAAAAAGTGAGGTTATGTTAAATAAAAAAATCAAGTTTTTAAAATATTTTTTGTTCCACTGTTGGTTAATGGCAAAATTATATTATAAATATAATTAAAATAAATTATTTAATGGCTTTTTTTACTTATTTGTTAATGTTACATTATTTTTACATGTAAAGTGTAATTCATTCGAAGATGTGCATTCGTGTAATTAATTATTATTTTTGAGACCGAAAATTAAATTTATTAATTTTATAATTTAGAATAATTTACTACATATTTATAAGTTTGTGTTAAAATTTAATTTATTTTGATTCCTCTGTTTATGTTGTTATGTCGCTTATTTTACAATGTGGTGAGGGATTCCCTCTAAACGTGTGTAAAGTCGTAATTTTTTCCAAGGTGTGTGACGGAGGGTTAAAGGATTTATTCAATTTTTAGAAAGTAATTGTATTTGTTCGTAAAATTTTATTTAAAAATAATGGTATTATTGCAAAAAAAATTTACTTATTGATAGAAATAATTCAATCCTCACGAAGAATTATATTATTTATAAAAATAATAAAATTCGTGCGAAGAATTTTAAATTACTATTTAAAAATGATTAAATACAATATAATTATATTAATATAATTATTAATTAATTAAAAACTCTAATTTTCATTCTAACTTTGATTTTCTTTTTGACGTTTTGCTCTGACTTTAATTTGAATTTGACTCTCATTTTTATTCTGGCTTTGATTTTCATTTTGATTTTGCGATTTTGACTCTGGCTTTGATATTGACTTTGACTCTCATTTTCATTCTGACTTTGATTTTGCCCATTTGACTTTGACTCACATTTTCAATCTGACTTTGATTTTTATTTTGATTTTGTCAATTTGACTGTGACTCTCACTTTCATTTTGACTTTGACGTTGTCAAAGTTATAATTAAATTATAATTAATATACATATAATTAAATTATTATTAAAAAAATTATCATAAAATTCATATTTTAATATAAAAAATATTGTAATTTTCAAAAACGTGCAAAAAAATTTGCATTATCTGAAATAAATGAATAGAAAAAAAAATTATTTTCTAATTTATACAATTATGTTTCTAGTTGTCCAGTTTATCCCCCCGAAGTAAATCCATAAAAAATGTACCTTTTCAGAAAAAAAACCTGCTATTTAATTCATTACTAGTATCAAGTATGAATTTTAGAGGGAGAGCATGGGGGGAAAAAAGAAGAAGCCGTGGCATATGATTTACCAAGAGAATATATATACATCCAGGTTTTTTCCATTTTAGAATTTGGAATCACATTCTGAATAATGAAAGCTCATTTCCCTAAGGCAAAAATAAACCCAAAGTGTAACGGATAATAGTCGTAAAATGTCGGAATAGGAAAAAGAGAGTAAAGAAGAAAACTAACTGATAGTAGCGACGGTGGTGGGTAGCAGGTGACGCGCTTAGTTTTCTCCTTGTAGCATTTATCTTTCTCCCTTATTCACCTATACAATGTTTTCTTGCATCTTTCTCTTCTTCCTATGGCCGCTGGAATAAATTTGAATTTGGGTGCACACATCTGTTGCCAGCGGCCGGGACTAATTAGGGTCATCTATAAAAAGGTACTTTCTATTCCAATACTTTTATACTTTTTGGATATAAAAATATATATGTGTACTGTGTATTAATAAAAAAAATCCAAGCTGTTTTGTGTAATTATCCTCCTGTTTAAAATCGGTATGATTCAGGTGGTTTTATTAGAAACCAAAAAAAAAAAATGATATATGTTTTTTTATATCGAAATTGCAAATTACAATTCAAATTTCACTCGTGGTGTATAATTTAAGCTTTCGTTTTTAAAACGTTCTACTTTTTAAATTCGTTTTTGCATTTTTCAAATTTCTTCAGTTGGGGGAAATGTATTTTTCTGAACCAAACGGACAGGGGTTTGCACATTTTTAACTACATTGAGAAAATAATTTCAATATTTCATATAATTGTGGAAGTCAAAGTCTGAGTCAACGTCAAAGTCTGAATGGAAATAAGAGTCAAGGTTAAAATGAAAGTAAAATTAAAAGACAAAATCAGAAAAAATCAAAATTATAATTAGAATTATTATTATTAATAATTATAATATTATATTATATTATAATAATTATTATTATATAAAATAATATTATATTAAATATTAATCATTAAGATCAGAATGAGAATGATAGTCAAAGTCCATATCAAAGTCTGAGTGAAAATATCTAAATAAAAACGAAAATCAAAATCAAAATGAAATTAAGAGTCAGAGTTAAAATGGCAAAATAAAAATCAAAGTTAGAATGAAAATGAGAGTCAAAATCAAAGTTATAGCCAGAGTCAAAACGTCAAAGTCAAAATCAAAATAAAGTCAAAGTCAGAGTCAAACCTCAAAGTCAAAATGAAAATATGAGTCAAATTCAACAGAATTTCAGAGTCAAAATGTCAAAATCAAAATGAAAACCAAAGACAGAATGAAAATGAAAGTCAAAATCAAAATTAAAGTCAGAGTCAAAACGTCATAGTCAAAATCAAACTCAGTTGAAGTCAGAGTCAAATCTTAAGGTTAATATTAAAATATGAATTAAATTCAATATTAAAGCCAGAGTCAAAATGTCAAAATCAAAATGAAAATAAAAGCCAGAATGAAAATGAAAATCAAAATTAAAGTCAGAGTCAAAACGTCAAAGTCAAAATCTAAGTTAAAGTAAGAGTCAAAATGAAAATATGAGTTAAAGTCGACATCAAAGCTAGAGTCAAAATGTCAGAATCAAAATCAAAGTCAGAGTCAAACCTTGAAGGCAAAATGAAAACGAGAGTCAAGATCAAATTAAACTCAGAGACAAAACGCTACAATGAAAATCAAAGTCACAATAAAAATGAGAATCAAAAGTAAAGTTAAAGTCGAAGTCAAACCTTAATGTCAAAATGAAAATATGAGTCGAATTCAATATCAAACCCAGATTCAAAATGTCAAAATTAATTGAAAATCAAAGCCACAATGAAAATGAAAAGCATAATTAAAGACAGAGTCAAGACGTCAAAGTCAAAGTTAAAGTAAGAGTCAAAATAAAAATATGAGTCAAAGCCGATATCAAAGCTAGAGTCAAAATGCCAGAATCAAAATCAAAGTCAAAGTCTAAGTCAAATCTCGAAGGCAAAATAAAAACGAGAGTCAAAATAAAATTAAAGTCAGAGTAAAAAAGTCAATATTAAATTGAGAGTCAAAATCAAAATAAAATTAGAGTCAAATCGTCAAAATGAAAATAAGAGTCAGACTCAAATTGACAAAATCAAAATAAAAATCAAAGTCAGAATGAAAATGTGAGTCAAAGTCAAATTGGCAAAATCAATGTCAGAATGAAAATGAGAGTCAAAGTCAATATCAAAGCAAGAGTAAAAATCGCAAAATCAAAATTAAAATCAAAGCCAGAATAAAAATTAGAGTTTTTAATTAATTATAATTATATTAATATAATTATATTGTATTTAATCATTTTTAAATAGTAATTTAAAATTCTTCACACGAATTTAATTATTTTCATAAATATCAAGCCAGAGTCAAAATGTCATAATCAAAATGAAAAACAAAACCAGAATGAAAATGAAAAGCATAATTAAAGACAGAGTCAAAACGTCAAAGTCAAAATCAAAATTAAAGTGAAAATCAGAGTCAAATCTCAAAGTCAATATAAAAATATGAATCAAATTCAATATCAAAGCCAGAGTCAAAATGAGACAATCAAAATGAAAATCAAAGCCAGAATAAAAATGAAAGTCAAAATTAAAGTCAGAGTCAAAACGTCAAAGTCAAAGTTAAAGTAAGAGTCAAAATAAAAATATGAGTCAAAGTCGATATCAAAGCTAGAGTCAAAATGTCAGAATCAAAATCAAAGTTAAAGTCAGAGTTAAACCTCGAAGGCAAAATGAAAACGAGAATCAAGATCAAATTAAAGTCAGAGTCAAACCTCAATGGCAAAATAAAAACGAGAGTCAAAATAAAATTAAAGTCAGAGTCAAAAAGTCAATAATAAAATGAGAGTCAAAATCAAAATAAATTCAGAGTCAAATCGTCTAAATGAAAATCGAAGTCAGAATAAAAATGAGACACAAAATCAAAGTTCAAGTCAAAGTTAGAGTCAAAATAAGAATCAAAGTTAAAATGAAAATTAAATTCAAAGTCAAAATCCAACTAAATCTCAAAGTCAAATTACAAAATCGCACCCTTGTTTGACGAAATAAATTTAAATTTTAATAAGAGAAGCAAAATTTTACTTGTATCAAGAAATCAGCTTTGTCACAACAATGAAAATAATTGAACAGCAGCTTTTAAAAATAATTAGGCTTTTAAAGATAAAAATTTAAAAAAAGGTTAGAATAAAAATAAAGTGTATTCCTATATATGTATATTATTGAGAGTAGAAATTTTAATATCTAGCCAAAAATCTACACTTTAAAAAAAGAAATCCTACAAAAATGGAAATTACGAGCGCCACAGTGACAGTCAGAAGAATGATGATATTCAGCTAAATATTTATGTGATTTAATTAAGCGCTCCGTCTGCTCGTTTCGAACAATTGCCATGAGGTTGCATAAAAGTCATCTTACTTACGCACTGTGTCGGTCTTTGTCCGCCCTGACAATGAAGATATTGTCATTATAATAAAAATCATAAGAATTTAAATAATATTAACAATAATAATAATAATAAAAAAAATAATAATATTAGTAAAAATAAATAAATAATGGTAGTGACAATAATAATTACAATTCCTATTGTAAATATATTTACGCATTTATATATTTCTATCGAAAACCGCAAACAAATCGTTGGTTAAAAATAATAATAATGGTAATAATAATAATGGTAATAATAATAAAAAACAATAAACTAACAATAATAGTAAAAAACAGAAGTATTTATACTAAAAAGAGTTTATTTGTTATAAATGCAAAATTATTATTTTGTTAAAAGTTTTCATTAATTAAAATTTATTATTATTATTATTATTAATTTTATTTTACAAAAATATTTATCAAATAAAATTTATTATTATTTTACAATAAAAAGCTTAAACGTGTTAAAAATAATTAGAATATTTGCCAAAATATTTAAAATACGGTCTTAACAAAAAAATTACGATAATAGACAAAAAATTTTTAACAATTCGAAATTAAGCAGCTTTACTTTCTTTTTTCTAAAATAATAGAAAATTGTTAGAAAATTAGATTAGAGAATCTATTTAGTTTTTGTAAAAATAGTCATTTTTGAATATATTTAAATAAATTTGAGCATTTTTCATGTTTTTTGTTTGTTTTATACTTTTAAAAATAAATTTTGCTTTACTTACTATTAGATAAATATTTTTAATAGGTTAGAATTGTTAATATTTTAATTTTTTAAATTAAAATAAATTTTAAATAAATTAATGCGTTATTTTCTACTTTTCTATTTTCCCCTTTTCTACTATTTTTTCAGTTCAAATTTTTCCTGGCCTAAAAATTTCTATGCATCAACGTTTCTTCTCTTTTACTTTTTTGCTTTTCTATTTTTTTATTTGCATTTTTTCTACTTTTTTAATTTTTCTAGTATTTTCTTTTTAAATTTCCCCTAAATTAAAATTTTTTACTCCTTAATTTGCACTTTTTTTTTTATTTTTCTACTCCAATTTTTTAGGCCAAAAATTTTTTGCTCTTTAATTTTTTCCCCACCATTAATTTTTTTTCTAGTTTAAAATTTTCTTCTCTACAAGATTTCCCCTCTTCTTTTATTTATATTTTATTCAATTTTTTAGTCTGTTCTTCTATTTTCTTCTAATTAGAATTTTCTTGCTCTAAACTTTGTGAATTTTTAAATTTTTTCTAACCGAAAAATTTTCTACTCTTTATTTTTTCGCCTTTTAAAATAAAAAATTGACAGAAATAGAAAAAGTGAAAAAAAATTATTTTTTATAAAGAAATGGAAAAAGTAAAAATATTATTTTTTAGTTTTTAGAAAGAAATAGAAAAAGTAAAAAAAAAACATTCTTTATGTTTTAGGAAGAAATAGAAAAAGTAAAAGAAAACATTTTTTATTTTTTCTATTTCTTTCTATTTTTCCAGCTACTTTTTTTTCTAATCAAAACTTTTCCTGACTAAAAATTTTTTTTCCTTAATTGACCCAAATTCTTTGACTTATTTATTTTTTTTATCAAATTTTCCACAATTTTTATCAATTTTCTACTCTTTAACAGCTAGTCACCTGTTTTAAATTTTTCACTATTCAAATTTACATTGAACTACAATTTTCTACTCTTCAACTTTTCTCTTACACTTTTCTTCTTTTTCTATCAATTTTTTTGTTGAACTAAAATTTTCTTCTCATCAATTTTTTTTCCCTTCATTATTTAATTTCTACTTTTTTCAATTGTTCTCAACTTTTCATCTAAGTTCGTCATTTTTCTCTTTTTAAATTTTCTACTCCTATTATTTCCAGCTTCTTTATTTCACTTATTGAAAATTTTACAAGAATTAAAATTTAATACTGTTCATTTTTTTTCCTCCTGGAAATTTTTTCTAATTTAACATTTTCAACTGTTTTATTTTTTAACTTTTTTAAATTGTTTTCTATTCAAAATTTTTCCTAATATTTATAGAATATTTTTACACCACTTTCTTTTTTTCACTAAATATTTATAAATCGCTTTTCTTGAGATAAAAAAAAATCCAATTTTCAAAAGTATAGATGAGAGAAAGTTTTGCTTATATTTCTCTTTGGAAACAAAGTCGAAAAATTTTATTGCCCTTTCTCCAATAATCTTAAGAATTATGATAAAATAATTCTAAAAATGAGTTTTTTTCTAATGTAATTTTTCGAAAATAAATGAATTTATTGTGGAAGAATTTTTCTGAAATTTAAAAAAAATTAATTTCATGATGACTTTTAATTAAAAATTCTAAACATAATTATTTTTTCTTTCAAAATGTTAAAAATGAATGTAAAAAATGTGAATGTTTTTATTTTTCTATATATTTGAATTTTCGGAAATAAATAATTGAAATGTTGCAAATAATTGAATTTTATAAAATTAGAATAAAAAAATCCATTCTTTTGTAAATATTTTAATATAATAGCTAATTATCATTAATTTTCAGTTTTAATTACAAAAATTCATTTTTTCATAATAATTATATAAGAGACTATTTATTCTTTTTAAAAAGTTATTAAGCTATAATATTTTCAAAAAACTAAAGAAGGAAATTTTGAAAATTAATGCTTAATAAATATTTTTTTGATAACTTTTTTAAAAAATTTTACTCTTTAAATCTGAATTAGTAGAATTCTACTAAGAAATAGTAAAATTAGACTAAAAATATTTCACCTAAAAAATTTCTTTATACTCAAAGAAGCCTAAATCATTTAGTGACCGACTTTTCACCATTTTATTAGTAACTTTCTACTTATTCAGATTTATAGAGAGTATAGTTTTTAATTGACATACAACTAAAACATTTTTCAAACAATTTAAATTTAGTAAAATATTTTTAAAATAGTTTAATTTTTGAAAAATAAAAAAAAATTGTTTAAGAATTTGCTTATAAACGTCCTTTAATTGTTATCTATTCAAAATTTTTTCTAATAATTATAATACAGGGATTTACACGAACACGAAAAAACAGGAAAATTCGTGTCGTGCCTGTGGCACGACACGAATTTTCGTGTTTTTTCGTGTTCGTGTAAGTCCCTGTTATAATAGAATATTTTTACACCACTTTCTTTTTGTGTTTTCATTAAATATTGATAAATCGCTTTTCTTGAGATTAAAAAAAAAAAAAAAGAAAAAAAAAACAATTCCAATATTCTCAAAAGTATAGATGAGAAAAATTTTTGCATATATTTCTCTTTGGAAAAAAAGTCGATAGACTTTATTTCCCTCTCTCCTCCCCCATTGCCCCCGCCTCACTCCTCGACATCTAGTTGAGTTAGAAACCGTCCTGTAGGATCTACCTCGTTTCTTTAAAATACACGACATCATATAGCAAGGTAGCTACTTACCCTGCTGTATAAATATGCAGAAGTAGATTGCACATGACGTGAAATACGATGCAATAAAAATATCATAAGTATTTTCAGCAGCATGGGTAAGACGTTGAGGATCTTAAAGTCGCATAACTTGAAGCTTAGGTGACGGTGGCTCAAGGCAAAAGTTAGAGAGGGGGAAAGGGGGCGGGGGTGAGATTGAGGAGTAAAGAAGTGGAGAGGGGGGGGGGTGAAAGGTTGTCTTTAAAAATGAACTTAGTAATTTTATAACTTTTTTTTTTTTTTTTTTTTTGTTGAGAGAGAGAGAGCGAGAGGATTACGCCATTAGGCAGCTGCCTCGCGAGACCCGGAGTTTTTAATATATTAAACTAAATTAGCTTCTCGTTTCTTGGCCAAATAAATTAAGACGGGGAAAAACAGACGACCCACACCAAACCTACCCCCACCCCCCTCTCCTCTCCTCTCTCTCTATTGCCGTTGGTGACTTTCCTTAAGGTTTCTGATGGTGACGCGCTATAGTATACTAACCGTTGATGAAGAAATTTTACGTCCGGCGTTGGTCTCTGATTTTATAAGATTAAAAAAAAACGAAGAATTTCAATGGCTTCTTTTAAATTACTTTCTCACTCTTGCATGGCTGGGAAAATTTTAATCAACTTTCTCGTTGCTTGATAAAAAAAAAAAAATGGTTGGAGCGAAAAAAAAGAATTGAGGTAGATGTAAATTAACTTTTTTTCTGACTATTATTAAATTTTAAAATTTATTCTTTTATATATACTTTCTTTATTATATTGCTCATTAAATTTGCCAGATTTGTGTGAATTTTGGCGGGGAGAAAAAGATTGTTTGGTTCAACAGCACTTAAATTCATTAATATTTTCAAGCAATATTTGTATTAAATTAGGTAAATATTAAAATATACAATAAGAAATCATAATTTAGAACTAGAAGATTAATATTGTCTGAGTACACCCAGAAAAAAGCTTCTTTGTTTCAAAGAATGTTTCTTTAAATCAAAGAAATTTGTCCATTGTTATAGGGTAAAAAAAAAGTTTCTTTGATTTAAAGAAATTATTTCTTTAACTGTTTTTTGTTGACTTAAAAAAATATTTCTTTGGATTTAATAAATCTTTTTTCAAGTCAAAGAAATAAATACTTCAAAGAAATAATTTCTTTGAATGTTACCAGCTTTTTATTTCTCTTAAAGAAACTTTTCTTTGGATCAAAAATATCATTCAAAGAAAAAATTTCTTTGATTCAAAAAACCTTGCACGGTAAATCGTTAGGTATTAAAATAACACCAAAAAGGATTAAAATAATCGAATTTAGTGTTATTTTAATCCATTTTGGTGTTATTTTAATAGCTAACGATTTACCGTGTGAAAATTGTTTTTTGTAAAAGTAAAGAAAACTTTTTTTTACTCGCAAACAAATTTTATCTTTGATTCAAAGAGAGAGTTTAAAAAACAATTTCTTTGTTTCAAGGAAATCCTTTTTCTGGGTGTAAAATATTTTAAATATTTGAGAAGTAGGATTGATGCAATTTTATTTAAAAAATGATTTATAAAATATGATTAAATTATTAAACATTTTGAAAAACTTAGTTGGAACATTAATTTTTTCTCTCACTAGCGGTGATAAATTAATTATGTTTTATGTAAGGAAATAGAATTGGAATCATTTTAAGACACAAAAACAGTCGAAAATGTAGTTTATTTATTCAGTATTGTCACAAAAAAATGTTATTTTTTTCCGATATTTTACTGATTTCTAAATTCATTAAAAACTTAGAAATTAAATTTTTTAACAAAATTTTAAAAAGATTTATTTTAAAGTTAAAATTTTCTGAAATTTGAAAATTTGTAAAAATTACAACTATATCCCTTCCAAAATTAATTAATTTATACCATTTTTAAATAAACATTATTTCTAAATCGTATATTTTGAATAATTTTCGGAAACTTCTTCGAAAATTTTAATACTAAAATACGAAAATTCAATATTTTTTAAAAATAATTGTAATTCGTTTTTTTTAAGTTATTAAAGTATATAATAATTTTAAACAATTTTAATAAAATAATTCCTCATTTTTATTTTTTTAAAAACATTGATAATATAAATATAAATAAATATACAATTGAAAAGTTTGCAAATAATTGTAATTTGGTTAAATCTTTTAAAAATTATTTCATATTTTAAAAATATTTTTAAAAAATTAAAGTTCTGAATTTCTGACAAATTTTGATTTTAAGTAGGAAAGAGAATTATTTATAATTTTAATTTAGTCTAAAAAAAGTAAATTATAAAAAATTTTAATCTACTTTGTTCGGAGATAATAAATGAATAGTAAAAATTATGATAAAATAATTATAAAAATTAGTTTTTTTGTAATGTACTTTTTCGAAAATAAATGAATTTTTCTGTAATTTAAAAGAAATTAATTTTTTCATGACTTTTAATCAATAATTTAAAACATAATAGTTTTCTCCTCAATGTTTTAATAATGAATGTAAAAAAAGTCCAAACAATTTAAATTTAGTAAGATCTTTTTAAATTTATTTAATTTTTGAAAAATATGAAAAAGTTAAATTGTTTAAGAATTTGCTTATAAATAAGAAATTGATCATTCTCTCAATTGTACAAAAAAAGGTGTAAAATTGTGTAAAAAGGTAAATTTTTGAAAATTTCAAATTACTTTGTTTAAAGATTATTGATAATTAAAAAATTGCAATAAAACAATTCTATAAATTAATTTATTAAAAATGTAATTTAATTTTTTGAAATAATCACAGTTTTTTAAAAGAATTTTTCTAAAATTTAAAAAAAACTACTTTTTCTGATTTTCATGTAAAAATTTTAAATTCAATAGTTTTTTTCTCCAAAATATTGAAAAATAATTGTAAAAAATTTTAATGTTAGTATTTTTTTCTGTTATGTTTTTGAATTTTTAGACAAATGTCATTGAAAATATGGAAAATAAATTGAATTTCAAAAAATTATCATGAGAAAAATTCAAAAGAATGACTTTTTCGTTAAAAAAAAATTCCATATGATTTTTAGAAGTCAATTGGCATTAATTTTTATTTTTAAATTTACACTTGAAGACTGTTCAATCAAATTTTCGAGAATTTGATTATTATCAATATTTTTAAATTAAAATTATTCAAAAGTTGATTTTTAAACATTGTATTATAAAATACTGTGAAATAATTAAATGCTTTTTATTAAAAGTATCAAAATTTTAATTATTAAAAATCTTTTTAATTTATATTTTTAATGATTTAATCAGAAAAACTGTTCAAAAATAATTTTTAAAAGATTTGTCTTTTGTTATTATTAAGTTTTTATAATTTAAAATAAAGTTGCAGTTTTACACTAAGAATGTGGTATTTTGTTCTAATATTACACGGAAAAAAAACCTTTAACTGGAGCAGCGATTACTTTCGCTGAAATAGCAAAACTGTTCGTTGCAACAACTAAAAATTTCACTAATATAGTGAGATTTGTAGTTGTTTCAGGTGAAAATTGTTTTTCGTACAAGAATAAAAGTAAAAAAAAGTCGTAATTTTAGAAAATTAGTCGAAAAAATCGAATTTTTAAAAAAATTAGTCGGAAAAAGTCGGGAAAATTGTAATAATCGAGGCCTGAAGAAAATTGAAATCAACTTTTCAGAATAGATTACGATTCTTTGTCGTTTAAAAATTTTGTTTCAAGTCGAACATTTCTTTTTCGAAAAAGGAAACAAATTTTATTTTATTTTTTGTGCTGAAGGTTTAATTGCCATACTCGATTTGTTCGGCGAAATTCCCAATTTAGCAAGGCTAAATTCTTCTTTTTTTTCAGGAATTTGGCTCCGTTGTCTGATTTACCCACGGTTTTTATAAAGTTTTTTTTTCCTTTTCTTTTTGGTATTGTAAAGCTTTGAGAAGGTAGACAACTCATCTTCATTCCCGCTTGATTCTTGGAGAATTCCGTGAACTGACACAACTTAATCGAGACTTAATGGAATCATGGAATCCCCTCGAAGCTTTTTTTAATCGTCACGCAATCCGTCTAGCGTCACGAGAAGGTTGAAACGTCTGTTTGTAAACACTATATAGAAAATTTACTGTCAAATTCATTATTATTATTATTTCTTCTTCTTCATTACCTGGGAATATTTTTTTTCACTAAAACATACAACTCAATTTTAATTTTTACGCTAATTATATGAATTATTGATTTTTTATTTCCTATGGCAAAAAAATACCTCGAGTTGATCTAAAAGGCCTTAAGGCCCGTTTACAATTCTACAATAACCTAGATCTGTCGCATTTTCTTTTATTTTTCACTAGCCAAATGTTGTGCTGCAATGTTTATTGTAAACAATTTCAAGTCATTTTAATTTAAGTAATTTTTAAAAAAATACTTATTATGACACATAAATGAAAAATTAATTAGAATTAAATTTTCAAAATATATTATATTTTCTAAACTTTGAAGTGTATAAAAAAACTTTAACAAATTTCGATACTAATTTCAAATTTGGCATCAGATTTTCAAAATTCAAAATAATTAAACTTTCTTGTACGAGGATCATTGAATTTCACAAAAATTGTTATCTGATACCTAAATTAAAAAAAAAACTTCATTATGAAAATTTTAATTATTCTAAAGAATAGAGAAGGTAAAAAAACTTATTAGCTACATATAGGTATTTAACTTTCCGCACAATGAATATAAACAATATTTTTTTAGAGAATTTCCACTATTTTTAATTCGCTAATATTAAAAAAAATCAATTTTATTTAACAAAATTTTATTCAACTTATTTTTCTCAATAATTCAATTACTTTTAATAATTATAAAATTTTTCATGTAAATTCCATTTTTTAAAAAAAATTTTGATTAAATTTTAAGCATGAATTTAATTATTTTCATAATCGTAAAATTCAGTTACTTTCACAAATAAAGTTTTTGACAAGAATTCAATTATTTAAACTAATAAAATTTTCATAACATTTAAAAATTCGTTATTTAAAACAATGTTTATAAAATTCTTATGAAGATTTCAATTCCTTTCAAAAGTAATAAAATTCTCAACAGAAATTCAATTCTTTTTAAACATTTTAATATACTTTTCCGCAATAATTCAATTATTTTCAAAAATGTAATAAAATTATTCGAAAGAAATTAATGCTTTTAAATATAATTTTAATAAAAATTTATTTAATCATAAATAAATTTTTTAAATAATTTTTGTATTTATCGACATAATTATGTTGATAAATAAAAAAATTACTTCCGAAAATTCAATTATTTTGAAGTATTTCAATAAAATTCTTTTCAAAATTAAATTATTTTTATAAATAACAATATTCATCACAATAATTCAATTATTATTAAAAGTAATAAATTTCTTCTTGAAAATTCCATTATTTTAAAAAATTCTAATAAATCGTTTGCAAGAATTCAATTATTTTCATAAATAATAAAATGTTTTTTTTAAAAATTCAATTATTTTCAAAAAAATTTAATAAAATTTCCCACCGACATTCAATTATTGCCAAATTTTTTAATAGAATTCTTTGTAAAATTTAATTATCTTTCAAAACTTTTAACATTTCAATGATTTTCGATATCTACTATTTTTATAAAATAACCAAACAAAATTCAATTATTGAAAAAAATTCATGATAAAATTCTAGGAAAAAATTCAATTATTGTCATCAATTTTAATAAAATTCGCCGCAAGAATTTAATCATTTACCTATAATTAATAAAATTCTTTGAAAGAATTAAATTATTTTTATAAATAATAAAATTCTTCGAAAGTAATTAAATTATTTTTTCAACAATTATTAATAAAATTTTTCGAAAGAAATCAATTATTTTCATAAATTACAAAATCCTTAGAAAAAATGTAATTCTTAAAAAAATTCATTTTTTCTCAAAATTTATAAAATTTTTCAGAAAAATTCAATTATTTTTATAAATAACAAAATTTGCCTAAAGAAATCAATTATTTTTATTAATAATAAAATTCTTCTGGAAAATTCAATTATTTTTATAAATAATAACATTTTTCATTGAAAATTCAATTATTTTTTAAATATTTTTTAAAAATTCTTTGCAAGAATTCAATTATTTTTATAAAAATAGAAAATTCCAAAAAAAATTTAACTATTTTCATAAATTATGAAATTCTTAAAAAAAGTCAATTTTTCTTAAAATTTATAAAATTCTTCAGAAAATTTCAATTATTTTCAAAACTTTTTTAAAAAATTCTTCGCAAGAATTTAATTATTTTAATAAATAATAAAATATTTCAAGAAAATTCAATTATTTTTATAAATAACAAAATTTGCCTAAAGAAATTAATTATTTTTATTAATAATAAAATTCTTCTGAAAAATTCAATTATTTTTATAAATAATAACATTTTTCATTGAAAATTCAATTATTTTCAAATATTTTTTTGAAATTCTTCGCAAGAATTAAATCATTTTAAATTGTTTCATGAATAATAAAATTCGTAGCATAAATTCAATTTATTAGCAGGATAAGAAAAAAGTAAATATTTTTGATGAAAATTAGGAAAAAGTCAGGAAAAAAAAAATATGGAATGGAATTTTTGTCAATTTTGTCAAGTGAATAAAACAAGTTTTTTTGTTTCTTTTTGACATTAAAAAAATGACAATAACCCACAAAAATGAATTTTCAAAAAAAAAAAAAAAATGAATACAGATAATTTGCTAACGGAAAGGAAACTTACGATTATTATAATGTATTTTTAGTTCCAAATTGACAGAAAAAATGATTCATGTTCACACTTGGCCTAAAAGACCTTAAGGCCTCTCTGCAATTCCCAATAATCAAAAACTGTCACCTTTAGAATTAGAAGTTAAATTTTCTCTAAAAAAAATTCCCATTAAATTACGACAGTAATGATTAAAAATTCAATTTTCAGTTGAAAATTGGGGAAAAATAAAGATAAAAAGAAAATGTGTGAAAATTGGGTTGATTTGCATTAATGGACATCGAATGATATAATATATATATGTAGTGTGAGAGAAAGAGGAAAAAAAATTGATGAAGTTCGATTTAATTTTGGTTCTCGATCAGCCGGACTATATAGTTTGATGGTGGCCTGCGGCTGTGCGCAAATTTCGCATTCAAATTTTCCGCGGCAATTAAATTAACGAACAAAAGAGCAACGGCCGTTTGATCCGTCCCATTGTGGTCAATATATACACTTTTGGTGGTGGTGGGGGGGAAAAGGGGGCAGCACCACTCGTGTATATAGTTGCAAATTGATGCCCTTCAATTATGAATAATTTCGAATACAAATTCCCTTAATTTCTCTCATCGTTACAATCCAGAAGAGACAAAGAGATTCTAAATTAACTGTATTGCAAATTTCGCCAAACGATTCCAATTATTTCATACATATGATAGGTTTATGTGTTTCTACAGGTGAATAATAATAATATAAAAAATTCGATATAAAATTTAAAAAAATGGTACGAAAAAATAATAAGAATACTGGTATTAAAAAAAATCGAATTATAAATTAAAATAATTAATATACTTAAAATATCCCGGCCCAAATATCTTTTTTGTATAGACTTATTTCCTCAGCGATTTTACACTACAAATTTGAATTTTTTTTTTTAAATTGATTTTTTGCAGAAAAATTAGAAAATTAGAAGAAAAAAAATTTTTTTAAATTAGAATTTTCTAATTTTGTTACAAATTATAATCTTCAAAAAACTTTAAGATATTTTTCTATCCAAGTTGGACAAATTTCTAATAATATTCATAAAATCTTAAAAATGTAGAACTTCAAATATCGTATGCTTACTATTTATTAATAACAAATTCTATATTTTTCAATATAGTAAAAGTGATTAATTAATGACACTACAGTTAAGGAGGTATTTGAATTTAAACTTATAAAAAATTTATATTAATAGATTATATAAATAGTCCTCCCTTATTATTAAGTTTTTGTTAAACAAACTATTTTTTTTTACTAATAACAAATCATTTTCATCATAAATTATTATCATTAATTAACCATTAAAAATTCAGAAATACTTCTATAAATATAATTCTACATTTTATCCTAATTTTAGACTATTTATAGATAATTATTATTTTACAAATAATTAAAATAAGCAAAGGTCCTTTATTGTAAACGGGTCTATTTTATAAGTTTTTCGATTCTAGTTTTTTTCTTATAGATTCATTTAGAAAGAAAAAGTTTAAAATATTTGTAAGTTACAAATATTGACTGGAAAATCTTCTTCCAGAAGAATTTCGAGAGTCAGTTGGTTTTTAGCATTTTTTAGCACGTGACAAAATCGTTCTGAAAATGAAATATTTATATTATATTATTATTATTTATTTATATTTCTAAAATGAATATTTTTAAGTCAAAATTTTTCTGTTGTGAAGTGAATTGTTTAAAGTTATTTTTGTATGATAAAGAAGTGATGTATTTTAAATTTATGTTGTGAAAATTGTTAAATTTATTATACAGGAAAATAGTTACCAGCCTCATTTATAATTAAAATTGTTAATTTATAAGAAAAGAAATACTTAATAAATGAATACTTATATGATTAAAACGTTTTATTTCTATTTATCACCCATTTTTAATTTTCATATCTTTATATTGAAACAGCATTAATTAAGTAACTGCAGTTAATATTAGTGGACAAACAATATCAAATGAAGTAAAAAAATTCAAAGTTTCGAAATTTATCTTAATATTTTGTTCGAAAAAAAACGTATAGGTTAAAGAAATTTTTCACAACGTTTAGTTAGAAAAAAGTCGAAAGGAGTTTCGAAATTTATCTAAACACGTTGTTAGAAAATTCGAACAAAGTTTCGAAATAAAACTAATTTTTGGTTCAAATATAATTTTTATTGAAAATTATCAATGAATCTGCCGCAAATAAATTTTAAATTAAATTTTACTATATATATTAACCAAAACAATTGTAAATCTTAAATATTATTATATATAATATTATATATAATAATCGTCGTGATTCTGGATCTCTGTCCACACTTGAAGTTAGTTATAGTTATTCTTTTGTTTTTAATTTTTAAAAATTCATTTTTGTGGGTTATTGTCATTTTTTTAATGACAAAAAGAAACAAAAAAAACTTGTTTTATTTACATGACAAAATTGCCAAAAATTCCATTCCATACTTTTTATTTTCCTGACTTTTTCCTAATTTTCATCAAAAATATTTACTTTTTTCTTATCCTGCTAATAAATTGAATTTATGCTACGAATTTTATTATTCATGATTGAATTTTCAATGAAAAATGTTATTATTTATAAAAATAATTAAATTTTTCAGAAGAATTTTATTATTAAAAAAAAATTGATTTCTTTAGGCAAATTTTATTATTTATTAAAATAATTGAATTTTTTTGAAATATTTTATTATTTATTAAAATAATCAAATTTTTGCGACGAATTTTTTTTTAACAAATTTGGAAAATAATTGAATTTTTCTGAAAAATTTTATAAATTTTGTGAAAAATTAATTCTTTTAAAGAATTACATTACTTTCGAAGAATTTTGCTATTTATAAAAACAATTTAATTCTTTCAAAGAATTTTATTAATTATATAGGTAAATGATTAAATTCTTGTGGCGAATTTTATTAAAATTGATGACAATAATTGAATTTTTTCCTAGAATTCTATCATAAATTTTTTTCAATAATTGAATTCTGTTTGGTTATTTTATAAAAATAGTAGATATTGAAAATCATTGAAATGTAAAAAGTTTTTAAAGATAATTAAATTTTACAAAGCATTCTATTAAAAAATTTGTCAATAATTGAATGTCGGTAGGAAATTTTATAAATTTTTTTTTGAAAATAATTGGATTTTCCAAAAAAACATTTTATTATTTATGAAAATAATTGAATTCTTGCGAACGAATTATTAGAATTTTTTGAAATAATGAAATTTCCTAAAAGAAATTTATTACTTTTTATAATAATTGAATTATTGTAATGAATAATGTTATTTATGAAAATAATTTAATTTTGAAAAGAATTTTATTGAAATACTTCAAAATAATTGAATTTTTGAAAGTAATTTTTTTTTAATCGACATAATTATGTCGATAAATAAAAAAATTATTAAAAAAATTTATTTATCATTAAAAAAAATTATATTAATATTATATTTAAAAGAATTAATTTCTTTCGAATAATTTCATTAAATTTTTGAAAATAATTGAATAATTTCGAAAAAGTTTATTAAAATGTTTAAAAAGAATTGAATTTCTGTTGAAAATTTTATTACTTTTGAAAGGAATTGAAATCTTCATAAAAATTTTATGAACATTGTTTTAAATAATGAATTTTTAAATGTTATGAAAATTTTATTAGTTTAAATAATTGAATTCTTGTAAAAAACTTTATTTGTAAAAATAACTGAATTTTACGATTATGAAAATAATTAAATTTATGCTTAGAATTTAATGAGAAATTTTTTTGAATTTTTTTATTATTAATAAAAATAATTGATTTCTTTAGGCAAATTTTGTTATTTATAAAAATAATTGAATTTTCTTGAAATATTTTATTATTTATTAAAATAATTAAATTCTTGCGAAGAATTTTTTAAAAAATTTTGAAAATAATTGAAATTTTCTGAAGAATTTTATAAATTTTAAGAAAAATTGACTTTTTTTCAGAATTTCATAATTTATGAAAATAGTTAAATTTTTTTGGAATTTTCTATTTTTATAAAAATAATTGAATTCTTGCGAAGAATTTTTTTTTTAAATTTGGAAAATAATTGAATTCTTGGGAAGAATTTAAAAAAAAATTCGGAAAATAATTGAATTTTTCTGAAAAATTTTATAAATTTTGAGAAAAAATGAATTTTTTGAAGAATTACATTTTTTCTCAGAATTTTGTAGTTTATGAAAATAATTGAATTCTTTCGAGAAATTTTATTAATAATTGTTGAAAAAATAATTTAATTACTGTCGAAGAATTTTATTATTTATAAAATTAATTTAATTCTTTCAAAAGAATTTTATTAATTATAGGTAAATGATTAAATTCTTGCGGCAAATTTTATTAAAATTGATGAAAATAATTGAATTTTTTCCTAGAATTTTATCATAAAATTTTTTTTTTTTTTTTAATAATTGAATTCTGTTTGGTTATTTTAAAAATAGTAGATATTGAAAATCATTGAAATGTGAAAAGTTTTTAATGATAATTAAATTTTACAGAGAATTCTATTAAAAATTTGACAATAGTTGAATGTCGGTGGGAAATTTTACTAAACCCTTTTGAAAATAATTAGATTTTTCAAAAAAACATTCTATTATTTATGAAAACAATCGAGTTCCATGCCTAATAAATTTCATTCAATAAAAATTATATTTAATTCAAATATAAAATACGTTTTCTCAAGCATATTTTTTTCGTTGACTACACAGAAAAAACAAAGTCTGAAACCGTTTACACCTTAAAACCAAAATGATTGAAAAATAGCCTATTTTTAAGCTGAAAACAAAATTAAGTCAATTTTTTGGCTTTAAATAATACTCTCAAGGCTAAGACTTAGTTAAAAATGTTTCTAATGTAAACGGTTTTAGTCAAAAAGAGACTGAAAGTAAGATTTATTTTTTACAGTGTACTTATTTTTGAATTTAAAAAAAATTTCCTTTTTCTGGTTTTTAAAAAAAAGTACCCGGAACAGCAACAAATTTTACTAAAATAGCGATTTTAGTTTTTTCTTTTAGTTCTGATTGACTTCTGCTTTGCTGTTCTGGTTAAAATTTTCTTTATACCTTTCAAAAATTAAAAATTAAATTTATATTTTCCAGGTCCAAGATTTATTGTTATTACTATATTTAATTCCCCCCAATCAGAAAAAAAACTTCTTCCCTTTTTCAATTAAAAAAAAAAATTTTTTTTCGTAATCGTCCATATGCACTTCGGTGAATTTTTTTCTCTCTCGTCCTCCTCCCCATTCATTTCCACAAACTAGCAACTTTTTTCTATCGATTTCAACTGGTTTTTTTTTCTCCGTTTCTTTTTTTTTTTTTTTTTTTATTTCATATATTGACGAATGTCGTATCGCTATAGTCGTACATCAGAAATTAATCTCGCGTAGTGTGTACGAAAGGTGGGGACGGAAAAAAAAAATTTGAGGAGTATAGTTCGATCTGAAAGTGGTCGTACACTGAGAGAAAAAGTAGAGGGGAGGGGATTTGGATTGGTGAGTGTTCGAAATATGAAATATGAACGTTACGCGGGCCGAGTACGATTATGTGTATATATATATATTCGATCGTTTTGTTTCGACGAGGGTGAACGTCAACAGGGTCGTTTGTCAACGTTTCGAATTGTAACCTTCCCTCCCCCCTCACCACTCTCTCCCATTCTACCGCGACTGATCGTTCTTTTCTCGTAGTTTCCGCGAGAAATACACATCATCCTTTCTCTTTATTTATTTTTGTTTTTTTTTTGCTTCTTTTATTTTCATGTAAAAGCCGATTTTTTATTTTTTGATATTTGCTAAAAAGGAGAAAAAAACATATCGCTATGAATTGAGTGAGCAAACTCGATTTTTTTTTAATTTGGAATTTGCTTTTGATTTGTTTTGAATTCGGATAAATGAATTGAATGAGTAAACTCGATTTTTTTTAATTTGGAATTTGCTTTTGATTTGTTTTGAATTCAGATAAATTTTGTTGGGAGAGAATTTTTCGTAGGAGCAAAATTTTCACTTGTAGCATTTTTCTACTTTTGTTTATTTAAATATTTCTCACCTAGAGAAAAGTTTTTGTTAATTTTAAGAAATTATTTGATTCAAATAACCGATTACTTGACTATTATGAAATAAATATTTACTTGTATCAAATAAAATTTTTTTAAAATAAATTAAGTGACATTTGCATGAAATGAACAAATAATTTATTCAGTTTAAATAACCAATTACTTGTCTATTATCAAATAAATATTTACTTGAGTCAAAGAATTTTGATTTCAATCATCAAATAAATTATATTTAAACCAATAAATTCATTATTAGAAAAATGATACCACTTAATGAAAAATAACTCAAATAATTTTTTTTTTAAATTAAGAACCCTCTCTTTTACTTTGAAGGAAAAATTTATTGCCGCACATGAAATAAAACGAGTCTGAAAATCCTTTTTCTTTAAATTAACTAGAAAATTTTCTAGTTGCTGAAAATAGTTCTGAATATTTTGTGGAGAAAAATTTGTCACTACAAAAACTGGTTAATTGGTAAAATATTTGACAAAAATGTGGTTTAGAAAAATTTTTATTTAAATTCTTGTTAGTGAACAAAGGGATTTTAAATAATTAAATTTTTCTATTTAATTATTATTTTACAAAAGTACTAAAATCTTTTCTAAAGCAAGAGTATAAGAATTTGTTTACAAATGTTTTGTTTTTTAGAAATAAACCAACTTTGGACTGAGAAAACAATTGATTTGAATCAAATATAATTATTGTTATACAGTAAGTCAAAAATTATTCTTGAATTAAAAATAAAATAATTTTGATTCATTAAATAATAAGTTTGATTTAATGAAAATTCCGTTTGTTCAATTATAAAATATGGTCAATTTAAATATACTAAAAATAATTTTTAATAATAATAAATAATAATAAATAATAATTAATAATTTTTTTAAAAATAATTTTATATTCTTAGTTAGCTACTTATTTTTGCATTTAAAAAAATTTTTTCTCAGCGTGCTATTGAATATTGAAAAAAAATTATTCTTTGTTGAAATTGTTTTCCTTAGTTTTGTATGAACATTTATTTAGTAAAATAATTTCTGCAAAACAAAAAAAAACTATTTTGAATAAAAAAAACCTCTTTTTATTTTTAAGGAAAAAAATATTTTGAATGAATTCTTATTTTTAGATGAATTCTGATAAATAATATTAGAGTTTATTATTTTTTTACTATACTTTTTTAATTGAATAATATTATTTTAAGTTCTCAAATAGTTCAAAAATATATTTTTAATAATCTGATAAAAATATCAATGTTATATTATATATTATTTCCTTTGTTTCTAAAAAAGTAGCATTTTTTACAAACATTTTAGATAATAAATGTAAATCGTGATAAATATTTTTTTTTAATATGAAAAACTTAGTTGCTTGACAAAATTTTAACTTCTTCCCTGACCCTAAAAAAAAGGATTTACTCTAAAAATGATTAGATTTCCCAAAAAATGTTCTATTATATTTATTTACGAATTTTTCTAATTGTAAAATTATTTTAAAAAATGACTTCTTTTTTAAATAAATATTTAATCATTATTATTTTCCCACAGGAATCAATTATTTTTAGAAATTTTTTTAAAAAGTTCTTAGAGAATTTCCAAATCCATTTGTTTTCAAATCAATTTTATGAAATTTAAATTATTCAGAAATTCTTAAATTGAACACGTATTAAAAAGTAAACACTTTAAATAATTTCAGAAACAAAATCAATTAAACTCTTTTAAAATAATTTATTCTACAGAATGGTTAAGTAATAATATAATAATGGTTAAGAAAAGTATGAAAATAGAAATTTACCAAGAATTTGATTTATAACCTTTTTGAAATTTAATTATTTCCTAAAATTCATGCTATATAAGGCTTTTAATATTCATTATTATCTAGAAGTTTAATTGAAAATCATTTTTAAATAAATTTTTATTCGAGAATTCAAGAATTTAAATACAAAAATAAATAATTTATTAAATAATTACAACTCTTAGGATTGAATACTCATAAAGAATTTTATCAAAATATTTTTAAATAATTGATTTCTTTTAACGATTTTTCATAAAAGGTTTAAGAACAATTACATTTTCGATGAATTCGATTAAAATTATACTAAAAATAATTGGAACTCTGCGATGAGTTTTATTTATAAAAATACTTGAATTCCCAATAGGTATTTTATTATTTATGAAAATAATTACAAAGAATCATTAAAAATCTTTTTTGATTTACTAATCATTTCGAAGAAATTTATAAAAATTTTCTAAATAGTAGATTTCATATAAAAATTAAGGAAAATTTTGGAAAATAATTGAAATTTTCCCGAGAATATTAAAAAATTCTTGAACATAATTGAATATCTGCAAAGAATTTTATTACTTTAGATTTTTAGGAAATAATTGAATTAATGCAATCAGCTCTTATATTAAATTTCTCTGCCGACCAATCATGAAATAGTGAGAAATAATTTATAAATATAAACTTAAAATTTAAAAATTTATAAACTAATTATTTTAGTACTTAGTGTATTAGTTAGATTACAGTCAGCCCCATACGAAGTACAAAGATTTTATCGCGGTATCGCGAGATTGGATTTAATTAAGGATAAAATGAAAGTTGGGTATTACGCAATCGCGTGATTAGCTGGCCTTCGAGAGTAGCAATCCAATCAAGGGATTTGACGAGTGGCCAATCAAACCCTCTTTTAAATGCGAGAACGAACAATTTGCATGGAATCTGCATACTTAATCGTCTTTTTTTTTCCTACTATGAGCAGATGGGTCGTGCATATATAGGTGAAAAAAAATCACAAGAGAGATATAATTGATTGCTATTTCTCTAATTGGGTTTAAAATCAAAAGAAAGAAGGAAAACTTTTTCCCATAATATTCCTCTTCGAAATTTTACAGTAGTCGAAGGAATTTATTCAGGGTCATTTGGGGTAAATGTATACGGAATATCTATGTTTCACCAAAAACATTAGTTTTTTTTGTTAAAACGTAAAATGGACGGATTTCATTTGCATGAACTTGTTACTTTACTTACCTAGAAAAATTGTATGAAGTACAAAAAAATATTGATGCACCTGAATCGCCTAAAACTGACTGTTTACATTTACCCCGACATTTTGAAATTTTTCTAAAATTCGGGGTAAATGTAAACACCACTGTAGTTAAGCGAGGTTTAAGAAACAAGTTATTTCAAGTATACTACTGTTTTAAGGGACGGAAAAAATGAAAAAAAGTTCTTCGTAGATGTATAGAAAAATCAACCAATTAACTGATAATCTATCATATAAAATAAACAATCAACTATTACAAAATTAGTAATGTAAAACTTGAATAACTTGAACAAATTTTAATAGATTTTCATTCAACTAGGTAAAAAGAAGTTTTTAAGGTTGCTGAATAAGAATCTAAAATCGAATTTTTAAATTTCAAAATGGCAGGTCCAATAATTTATTAAATTGTTTTTTTCAATGTAGTTGAAGTTCTGTCTACATTTACCCCGAGTTTTCGAATTCCCGGGGTAAATGTAAACACTTAATTATTTATTAACTAAATTGACGAAAATGAAAAATCAAAGTCAATTTTTGTTAAGGCATTAATAAGGAAGAATGAAAAATTTTAGTTTGATTTTTTAATTTATTTTTATGCAAATGCGAGACAAAATACTGAAACAGTCAAATTTTGATTTTCAATCTTTTTTGCATTAAAAGATAACTTACACTACGGCATTGCCAATTGTCAAAATAAAATGTTCGCAATACTCAGAACATCTTGTAGGTGAGCTGAAGTAAAAATATTGACGTCGAACTTATTTTTAAATTTGTAAATTTAGCAGAAATATTAAATCAATTTTTGATGAATTTTGAATTTAAAGAATTCTAATAAAATAATTCTAAAAATTAGTTTTTTTTTTAATGTAATTTTTCGAAAATAATTGAATTTATTATGAAAGAATTTTTCTGTAATTTAAAAAAATACTAATTTATTGATGATTCTTAATCAAAAATTTTAAACATAATAGTTTTCTCCTCCGAAATGCAATTAAAAATATTGAAAATAAATAAATTTTAAAAAATTAGAATAAAGATTCAAAAGAATTAATTCTTTCGTAAATATTTTAATATTGAGGTAATAGCTAATTATCATTAATTTTCATTTTCAAATACAAATACAGTTTTTTTATAATAATTCTAACTGACCATATTCTTTTTAAAATATCATTAAGCGAAAATATTTCCATACAATGAAATAAGGAAATTCTTAAAATTTATTCTTTAAAAATATTTTTCAATAAATATCTTTCTTATTTTAATAATTGTTAAATTACATACAACTAAGAAAATTTTAAGCAATTGTCATTTGGTTAAATCTTTTAAAAATATTTTTAAAAAATTTAATTTTTTTTAAATTTTGATTTTAGGTAAGAAAAAGAATTATTTTCCATTTTAATTTAGTCTAAAAAAGTAAACTTTAAAAAATTTTATTCTACTTTGTTCGAAGATAATGTATGAATAGTAAAAATTGTGATAAAATAATTCTAAAAATTGTTTTTTTTGTAATGTAATTTTTCGAAAATAATTGAATTTATTATGAGAGAATTTTTCTGTAATTTAAAAAATTATTAATTTATTGATGACTTTTATTAAAAAATTTTAAACATAATAGTTTTCTCCTCCAAAATGAAATTGAAGAGCAAGTTTTCAAAATCTGATAAATCCAAATTTTGTCATTTCGAGAAATTTAAACAAATGACAATTCTCACATAACCATTGAAAATAATTTTAATGTAGAAAAAATGTAATAAATTCTTTATTTTTAAATGTTTTTCTATTTAAAAAGCTTTGTTTGTAATTAAAATTTATTGTAATAAAGGAATTTCAAGGTTTTGGCAATTTTATCTAATAAAAAATTTAAATAAAATATTATCAAGGTTGGGCAAAAATATATTTTAAATTGAAAATTTTTGGTAACAAATTTTTTTTCTTAAATTGAACAGTGATCAATCGATTTCTAAGGATTTTAAAATTCTAAATATGTGTTTATCTTAATTTCTTTGAAAAATGGATTTATCAACTTTTGAAAAATTGCCCTTCAATTAAAAATAATGAAAATAAATGAATTTTAAAAAATTAGAATGAAAAGATTCAAGAGAATTAATTATTTCGTAAATATTTTAATATAGAGGTAATAGCTACATTCATTTTCATTTCTAAATACAAAAAACCGTTTTTTTATAATAATTGTAACTGACCATATTCTTTTTAAAATATCATTAAGCGAAAATATTCCCATAAAATGAAATAAGGAAATTCTTAAAATTTATTCTTTAAAAATATTTTTCAATAAATATCTTTCTTATTTTAATAATTGTTAAATTACATACAACTAAGAAAATTTTAAGCAATTGGCATTTGGTTAAATCTTTAAAAATATTTTTAAAAAATTTTTAGTTTTTTTCTGAATTTTGATTTTAGGTAAGAAAAAGAATTATTTTCAATTTTAATTTAGTCAAAAAAAGTAAACTTTAAAAAATTTTAATCTACTTTGTTCGAAGATAATAAATGAATAGTGAAAATTATGATAAAATAATTAGAAAAATTAGTTTTTTTTGTAATGTAATTTTTCGAAAATAATTGAATTTATAGAATTTTTCTGTAATTTAAAAAATATTAATGTTTTGAGGACTTTTAATTAAAAATTTAAAACATATTAGTTTTCTCCTCAAAAGTTTTAACAATCAATTTAAAAAAAGTCCAAAGAATTTAAATTTAGTAAGATCTTTTTAAATTAATTTAATTTTTGTAAAATATAAAAACGTTAAATTGTTTAAGAATTAGACTAAAAAAAACTTAAAAGTAAATATTATTATTATTATTTTTATTATAAAACTATAACATCTTGTAGGTGAGCTGAGGTAAAAATATTGACGTCGAACTTATTTTTCAATTTGTAAATTTAGCCGAAACATCTATTATTTACTTTTACCCCAAATGACCCTATAGCTAAACATGGGATTTTTAATTCACAGTTTTCACGAAAGTATCAAATTGATACCAAATTGGATCAAAATGATACAGAAAATTTTTATCAAATCATGATTTGATCCACTTTTTGAAATCAATTCGTTGCCATTTGATACTTTTAAGTTAACAGTGTTAGTACTGAATTTTTGAGAATATTAGTAGAATATGGGTTTAGTATTAACCCTCCGTCACACACCTAGGGAGGGATTCCCTCTACGGTTTCAGTATTTTTTAAATAACTTTTGTTTTCCTCATTGCAAAATAAAATCAGTTTCTATACCTTTCGACAATTTACTCCTCAACACATTTCTAAAAAATCATTTAGTTTAAACATAATTAATATTTAATTATGAAGCTTCAAAGCCAGAAAAAACACGAAAAAGTGAGGTTATGTTGAATAAAAAAATCAAGTTTTCAAAACATTTATTGTTCCACTGTTGGTTAATGACAAAATTATATTATAAATATAATTAAAATAAATTATTTTATGATTTTTTTGCTTATTTGTTAATGTTACATTATTTTTACATGTAAAGTATGTAATTCTTTTGAAGATGTTCATTCGTGTAATTAATTTTTATTTTTAAGACCGAAAGTTAATTTTATTAATTTTAAAATTTAGAATACTTTACTACATATTTGTGAGTTTGTTTTAAAATTAAATTTTTGTTGATGTCTTTATTTATGTTGTAATGTCGCCTATTTTACAATGTGGTGAGGGATTCCCTCTAAACCTGCGTGTAAAGTCGTAATTTTTTCCAAGGTGTGTGACGGAGGGTCAAAAAACTCAGAATTTGGTTTTTAGGGTTTATAAGCTTGAAGTGTTACTAGACAGAGCCATGTTATCGCCAGGTTATCTCATTTTTCAATCTCAATTAAACTTATTGAAATTGACAACTATTAGGATGAACGGTTATTTTTCTCCCAAGAAAAAGACACCAAAAGGTAAATATCGCACCATAAGGATACTTATCAGTAAATTTCTTTCTCCACCGCCCAACCCGCTCGCGCGCCCACTTTGAATTATTACCTTTCAAAATTATCATAATCTGAGAATTCTGCATTTTTCAACTTAATTTTACCACAGCGGGATTATTCCAACTCCCTCGCTCGCGATTAATTTCAGTTTCTCGACACGCGATCCGTCTTGGCAGTTTTACACAGTACCCTTCGTAAATTATCTTATTTATTCATGACTCTGACTCCGAGATTGGAATACTAATTGGCAATCGGAAATTGAATCTATGAAAGTCTGCCCGCGGCCGTATCTTCGATTTAATTTAGATTGTCCCTCACCTTCTCCTCCACACTCTCCACCTCCCCCTCTCACTCTCTCTCTTTGTTTGATTGTCTGCAGCTTGCATTATAAAGTGAATAGCGTGCGCTCAACTCTAGCGTTACTAATTACTCAGTGCCTGGCTTCCATTATTATTACATAGAAGAGGAAAAGCGTAATGATTGGTCAGTTCAGTTCCCGGCTTTATATTGATTAATTATATTTTAATCAGTTCTCAAGTTGTGCGCGCGCTTGATTCTTGTGGGTTTGCCGGGTTTCATTTGTCGGTGGGCGTCATAATTAGTCGGAAGTTCCCGCCTTCCAATAGTGGCCACGAAAGGGGAGAGGCGTGGCTATGAGACTCTAGAAACAATCTGACTGCAATATCCCTACCCTTAAAAATTTTCCCCCCGCGTCCCCCTTCTTCCCCCCTTTCTCATCAGGAGTGTCTCTCTTTTTTTTTGTCTGTTCTCTTTTTTTTTTTTTACGTGACACCCAACCCTGTATCCAATCAACGGAGCGCTAATGAACGCGCGAGCTTACGAAAAAAAGAAGAAGAAAAAAAAATAACACACCTCCCAGCGTCTCTAATTGCAACCTCTCCAATGCTTCCGGTACGGAAACGAGACTTGAAGGGTCTCCAAGCTCGGAATGGTAATCTCTACCTTACACTTTATCCCCCCATTGTGGAGATAACGCTTTTATTTCTTGAATCCTTTGAAAAATTGCTTTATGGTAATTACTTTGTTATAAAGAGTGTATATATACACTTTCCTACAAGGGTTCATTTATTTTCTATTTTTTCTCCTTTTTTTGAAGACTTGGGATGGTTTTTTTTATTCTTAAATTCTGATTTGAATTTCTAATTTCATTTTTTAATTAATGATTTTTCTTTGTTTTATTCTCTTGATTTTATTGACCCTTTTTCTTAAATTCAATTTCTCTTGGAATTGTGATTTTTTATGTGCCAGGTCAGAGCCAAGTTACGAGAGTATCTAGTTTGATTTTTTAATTAATGGATTTCGTTGAATTTTTTTCCTTGATTTTTTACTTCTTTTCTTGAATTCAATTTGTCTTGGAATTGTGATTTTTTATGTACCAGGTCAGAGCCAAGTTACGAGAGTATCTAGTTTGATTTTTTAATTAATGGATTTCGTTTGATTTTTTCCTTGATTTTTTACCACTTTTCTTGAATTTAATTTCTCTTGGAATTGTGATTTTTTATGTGCCAGGTCAGGGCCAAGTTACAAGAGTATCTAGTTTGATGTTTTAATTAATGGACTTCGTTTGTTTTATTCC
The DNA here is from genome assembly GCA_032873175.1 of Leptopilina drosophilae. Classification (NCBI taxonomy): domain Eukaryota; kingdom Metazoa; phylum Arthropoda; class Insecta; order Hymenoptera; family Figitidae; genus Leptopilina; species Leptopilina drosophilae. Next base: position 53,538,487 of record CM065479.1, read on the forward strand.
CTTGATTTTTTTACCCTTATTTTTTAAATTCAATTTATCTTGGAATTGCGATATTTTATGTGCCAGGTCAGAGCCAGGTTACGAGAGTATCTATAGTTTGATTTTTTAATTAATGGACTTCGTTTGTTTTATTCTCTTGATTTTATTGACCCTTTTTCTTAAGTTCAATTTGTCTCGGTATTGTGATTTTTTATGTGCCAGGTCAGAGCCAAGTTACGAGAGTATCTAGTTTTATTTTTTAATTAATGGATTTCGTTTGATTTTTATCCTTGATTTTATTGACCCTTTTTCTTAAATTCAATTTGTCTTGAAATTGCGATTTTTTTATGTGCCAGGTCAGAGCCAGGTTACGAGTCTCTATTATGAAAGATGGCAATGCACTTTCTTCAACTAAATCGGCACTTGTCATTTATGCCTATTTGACGCCAGGTAGAATATTATATTTTTTAATAACTAGTTTAGAAGTCTGGGTGAGCCAACTCAGAACCAAGTTGAGAATCTCTGCATTTGAAATTGGGTTTTAAATATATTTTTTTAAATTCACGTTTTGTAGTTTTATTGTTTTATACCCTTTCCCTTTGGTATTATTTTCTTTATTTTATTAACACCTTTTTCTTGAATTCAATTTGCCTTGAAATTGGAATTTTTTATGTACCAAGACAGGGCCAATTTACGAGAGTATCTAGTTTGATTTTCTAATTAATTGACTTTTTTTGTTTTATTCCCTTGATTTCACTGACCTTTTTTCTTAAATTCAATTTGCCTTGAAATTGTGATTTTTTATATGCCCGGTCAGAGCCAAGTTACGAGTCTCTATTATAAAAGATGGCACTGCACTTTCTTGAATTGAATCTGGACTTATCATTTTTGCCTATTTGGCGCCAGGTTAAATATTATATTATTTAATTACTAGTTTAGAAGTCTGGATGCGCCAACTTAGAGCCAAGTTGAAAGTTTCTGCATTTTAAACTGGATTTCCAATTTTAGTTTTTAAATTCATGTTTTCGAGTTTTTTGGTTTTTTCACTTTGGTACTATTTTCTTGACTTTACTACCCCTTTTTCTTGAAGTTAATTAGCCTTGGAATTGTCATTTTTTATGTGCCAGGTCAAAGCCAGGACACGAGGCTCGCTTTTGAAAGATCGTATTGAAGTAGATACTTATTAATAATCTAATTAATAATAGATAATCTATTAATAATTGAATTATCATTTATGTCTATTTAGTGCCAGGATGGATACTATACTGTTTATTTTCGAGTTTAGAAGTCTGGATACGCCGACTCAGAGCCAAGTTTTGAATCTAGCACTCTATTACAAATTCAAGTAGAAAAGGTACCAAATTTTGAATTTTAATATTTACAAATTAAATTTCTTTCTGTTGCCAGGTTAGAGCCAAGTTTCGAACCTCTGCACTTTATTATAAATTTGAGTAGAAAAAGTACCAAATTGTGAATTTTTATATTTACCAATTAAAACTGTTTTATAATTCTTAGATTATTATTCTATTGTTATTTTTATGATTTTCTTTTTTGGCCAGGATAGAGCCAAGTTAGGAATCTCTGCATTTCATTATGAATTCGAGTAGAAAAAGTACGAAATTGTAGATTTTAATATTTACTGAATAAAAGTTTAATAATTTTAGGATTATTATTTTAATAATCTTTTATCGTGCCAGGTTAGTGCCAAGTTGGAACTCTGAACTTTCTTATTAATTCGAGTAAAAAAAGTACCAAATTGTAGATTTTTATATTTACTAATTTAAATTGTTTCATTAATTTTAGATTATTATTCTATTATTAATACAATGATTTTCGTATCTTGCCAAGTTAGAGCCAAGTTAGGAACCTCTGCAAGTTTTTTTAAATTAGAGTAGAAAAGTTACAAAGCTGTAGATTTTAAAATTTACTAACTAAAATAAGTTTTATGATTTTTAGATTATTATTATTTCGTGAATTTTCATCGTGCCAGGTTAGAGCCAATGTTGAATTTTCTCGCCTGAACAGTGAATAAAGTGAAAAATAAAGTAGAATTATTAAGAAATTGTAGAAATCAGAAAATAGACTAAGGCTTACTTTTCCAAATGATATTCCTTTCGAATTAAATTTGTTTCGCAGTTAGATTTTTCAACGCGCCAAGTCAGAGCCAAGATGGAATATTTTCTTAAGAAAATTTTCGTTTTTATTTAATAAAATAGTTAAAATAGTTATAAAATAGTAACAAAAAATTAAATTCCTTTTCTCCCTCGTGTCTTTTTCCCTTTAGAATTTAGTTCAATACTTTGCCAAGTCAGAGCCCATTTACCAAAATTCCCTTAAAAAATACAAATTTCATGAATTTTATTATTTATTCCTAAGAAAATACGTATGAAACTTGTATTCTCAAAATCAAGTGACAAATTGCTAGAGTTGTTGTCTGACTATAATTTCTGTTTCTAAAGAAAAAAATTTGCAAAGTTTCCAGATCAGAGTCAAATTTTTCAAAAATTATTTTTCGTTTCACTTTTAATGACTTTTTAAAAAAGCCAAAAAGGCAAATTAATTCAAATAGTTTTCTTTCGTTTTTATTTTCTAGATGAAGAATAAATATATGTATTTTTCGCCAAAAAAGGAAAAATAAAAGAAAACACACTATTCAGAATTGTGAATTTTTATTCTAAGGGTGCTTAAAATTGTTTTAGAATTGTATTTTTGAAATATGAAATTTTTCTGACTGTGATTGCCTGTCACCACTGGCAATTCCACTAGGTAAACAGTTTGTCCGGCGGTGAATGCCATTTTCTACTACTGGCAAACACCAAGGGGATTTAAAATTTACGAATATTTGTTATCGAAGAAAATGCTATAAGATTTGTTTGTCTGACGATAAAAATGTCTTTACTACTCGTTCGAATATTCAGAATGAAAAAAAGAACCACAATTTTTTATCGCTTGCGAATGGATTTTTTCTGCTTCTGAATATATATTAACGAACGACTTTCTATAGTTTAAAAATTAAATTTAAATTATTTAATTAAATTTTAAATCATTCTAAAAATAAATACAATTAAATGTTAAATTTCTACTTCTAAATATATATTAACGAACGGCTTTCTATAGTTTAAAAATTAAATTTATGTTATTTAATTAAATTTTAAATCATTCTAAAAATAAATACAATTAAATGTAGGGGAGACCGGGGCGTAATGGCTAACTTTTCACTCTTTGTGCTTTTTCTCGGCCATTTTTGTTTTAATTAAATGTTTTTCTTCTGGAAAAGTTACTCTGGTATCTCAGCTTTCTTTTTAAAAAAAAAAACATCCCGATATGACTCTTACTTTTTTTTCTACAATAATTTTTCTGGAGCAATGCAAAGCTATCCAAAACGCCCCAGGCCGGGGCGTAATGGATAACTCCCGGGGCGTAATGAATAATGAGTGAAAATTAATATTTACGGCCTCAAATTTTATTATATATTGTAAATTAAGGTTTGTGAATTAAATTTTATGTAAAAAATATTGTAAATATAATTATTGTATAGAAGATAAGATCAAAAAATATAACTACAATTATTTTCTACACTGAAAGAAATACTTTCGAGAATTCATCCATAAACTTCTGGTTAAGGATTTTGGTTGAAGTAGTCATACAATCTGTCAGATTAGCACATAAGTGAGGTTATGTTAGACATGTGAAGGATGATTCACACTTACTGTCCTCTGTTTCTGTCATTCGTATGGCTGGATTAACCAAACTGTTTTGGCAGTTGTATTTCATTATAATACAGTGATTCATTCTGGCAGAATCAGCCATAACTATGGCAGTAATGTCGGAAAATTTCTTTTAGTGTAAAGACATATTCTTCGGTTTTTTTATTAAAATTAATATTACAAAATTACAAATCTGAAGTTTCACTTTCTGATTTATCTTTAATAAAAGTAAGTAACTTTATAGTAAATTTAATTTGATTCATAAAACGATGACAATTAAATAAGGATTTTTAAAATACTTTTCCTGTCTTAAATAAACAAGCAAAATTATTTGCTTTTACATTACTCACAAATGAAAAAAATATTTTTTGGTTATTTTTTAAATTTAATATAGCAAAATTACAAATCGGAAGTTTAACTTTTTTAGTAATCTTTAAAAAAGTAAGTAACTGTATAGTAAATTTATTTTAATTTATAAAATGATAACAATTAAATAAGAATTTTCGAAATACTTTTCTTGTCTAGTAAACTAGCAAAATTATTTGCTTTTACAATAATCACAGATAAAAAATCGGTTATCGTCAGCACAAGCGTCGTGGGCCCAAAGCTGACACGATGTGCACTGAACCCACTCTTCTCCTGAAACGCTGTTTTTTTGGTTTGTAATTTCTCATTTCAATCGTTTAAAATCTACTATTTATCGATTTTAGATCAAAACAAATAAATAAGTTGATAAACACACGAACATACTGCAACTAAGTAACAAGTAACCGCGAAAACGAACCTACGCTGCATTATCCATCGCGCCCCGGGAAAAACTAGCCATTACGCCCCAGGGGTACTTGGCCAATATTTTGTAATTTTCTATCAATACAGAAAGTGTAAATGAAAAATCTCCAATTGGCCCTTAAAAACAAATGTATCAAGCTCAAAACCCAATTTGATTTTTATTTTTAAAGCTATTTTTCAAAAAATGAGAACGAAAAAATGAAAATTTTGAAAAGTTACTTTCGTATGTCAAAAAAAGTTTTTCTACTATATTTCTTACAATAGTGAACAAATATTATTGAAACTTCGTACAAAGTTGCAGTATACCAAGTACAATAACTTGTCTATAGAACGAAATTATTTCGATTTACCAATTTTAAATAAATTACAATTATCCATTACGCCCCTTAGCCATTACGCCCCGGTCTCCCCTAAAATTTCTACTTCTAAATATACATTAACAGACGAATTTCTATATTTGAAAATTAAATTTAAATTATTTAATTAAATTTTAAATCATTCTAAAAATAAATACAATTAAATGTTAAATTTCTACTTCTAAATATATATTAACGAACGAATTTCTATATTTTAAAAATTAAATTTAAATTAATTAAATTTTTAATTATATTAAAAATAAATACAACTAAATGTTAAATTCCCTTTCAGTTAATAGAATTTAATGTGAAATTCTCTTTAAGTTTGTAGAATTCAATGTTAAATTCTGTTTAAATTAATAGAACTAATTTAACGAAAAAAAATTCCTCTAGTTTTGCTATATCCGGTATTTTACTACTGAAAATGAACTTGAGATTAAATTTTCTCGTTGGTATTTAATAGTTTGATAGTTAATTTTTATTCACAGTTTGACTGAATCTTCGGTTTTTTTTCTTACTGAAAAAATACTCGGAGCAAAAAATTGACAATAAATCTCGTTTTTATTAATAATTATTAACAAATCATAATCGTCTGACTTTACATTTTTACTGCTAGAACATTTTAAACGAATAGAACATAAAAACTTGTTTTTTATTAGTAATTAAAATTTATTACTCAGCGTAGGACTGTATTCACTTTTTTACTACTTAAAAAAATTTCTGTACAAAAAAAAAGTTGTCTCGTACTTAAAAATCAAAATAATTTCCAAAATCGTTCAATGTCGATTAATATTTTAAAAAAACACACAAAAATCCGTTTGACAATAAACGACTTTTACTGATGATTTTAATTTAGAAAAAAAGAAGTAGTTTTAATTTCGAATTTATAATTGTATGTCTGACTGTACAACTGATTCTTTTTATTGATTCTCGTCAAAAAAAAAAAAAAACTAGAGAAAAAGAGAGAGAGTGAGTGAGAGAGGGAAAAAATTAAGTTTCATTATATGCAATAGAAGATTTCGGAGTTTCTTTATATAGAAGAAAATTCTCTATCTCGAGATGCAAGAAAGGTTAACCGTCAGTTATCGATCGGAGCCACTGTCACATTCGCAGGTGGCACGCGTGCCTAGTACTTACATAAGCGTCACGTGATTTCCTCACGAGGGAATTTTATCCGCGAGAGAAATTCCAATTCCTCAAGGAGTGATGGAGAGGGTGTTCGGAGGGAACCATTGTGGGTGGGTTTGAAGGAGAGAGAGAGAGGGCGAATACGTGAAAAGAAGTGGAAGAGTAGAAAAAAATAAACTTTTGGTGTAACCAAATGTCGAAGAGAGAGAAGGAGAGAAAGAATTTAAGAAAAATAAAAGACAGAGAAAATAAAAGGAAAGAAAGAGAGAGAGAGAAAATAGAAGGAAAAAAATACAGAGAAAGAAAATAGAAAGAAAGGAAGGGAAAGAGAGAGAGAGAAAGAAAAAAAAATAGAACAAAGAAAGAGAGGGAAAGAGGAAACTAATATGGAGAGAGAAAAAATAGAAAAAAGAAAAAGAGAAAAAATGGAACAGAGAGAAAAAATAGGAGAAAATAAAAGAGAAAAATAGAGAGAGGTAGAGATACATTAAGAGAAAATAGAAGAAGAGAAAAACAGAGAGAGAAAATAGAAGGAAAAAAATACAGAGAAAGAAAATAGAAAGAAAGGAAGGAAGAGAGAGAGAGAGAGAGAGAGAGAGAGAGAGAGAGAGAGAGAGAGAGAGAGAGAGAGAGAGAGAGAACAAAGAAAGAGAGGGAAAGAGGAAACTAATATGGAGAGAAAAAAAATTGAAAAAAGAAAAAGAGAAAAAAAGGAACAGAGAGAAAAAATAGAAAAAAGAAAAGAGAAAAAAAGAAAAGAGAGAAAAAATTGGAGAAAATAAAAGAGAAAAATAGAGAGAAAGAGAAATTAAGAGAAAATAGAAGAGGAGAAAAATAGAGAGAAAGAGAAATTAAGAGAAAATAGAAGAGGAGAAAAATAGAGAGAAAGAGAAATTAAGAGAAAATAGAAGAGGAGAAAAATAGAGAGAGAGAGAGAGAGAGAAATTAAGAGAAAATAGAAGAAGAGAAAAATAGAGGGAGAAAATATTTCGCGTGACAGTCTCCCCCCACCTTCGTCCTGTATGCCCAATTTCTTGTAACCATTTTACCCCATCGCTATCACTTCCTCTCACCTCCTCCCCAATCTTCCTGTCAACACCATCCAAGTTCGAACTCAAAATGCACACGTACAAAATGACAAGGATAACTGCGCGTCTCGGACGAATGCATATGGCGGAAAGAATTTATTCGTGCGCATCACCACGTACGAGTATTCTTTCCTACTTTCCATAAAATTCCGATGAATCCTGAATGTCCACTTTCGAAGCGAATGTCCATGTCTAAAATAGTAATAGGATTCGAACAAACACACATACATTTTATAGAGATAATTAAAAAAAAATTATGCCCTAATTTTTATTTATTTATTTTTTTTGCTTTTCTTCTTTTGTATTTTTAAATTATTATTATTTATTATTCAGTTATGGGTGATTCTCTCAAAAAGGACAAATTATTTGTGCACTGTTTCATACGGCGTTTTTGTTATAAAACAGTAAAATAAATATAAGTAATTAAAAATTGGCTAGCCATATGTTATGATTATAAAGTTTTTAGTTAAATCATAACGAAAAATTAAAAAATAATGATGAAATTACTGAAATATTAAATAAATATGATGTGAAAACTCCACTCCGTGACTCCACTCCGTAACCACCTCCGTTACACTACATTTTATCAAATATTTCAGTTTTTTGACCTTCTTTCGAATTTTTCTTTAGTGATATGATTAAAAAATATTAAATGCTATGGAGTGACTGTCATAAACTTTAAAAGTTTATTTTAATGTAATTAATTTTTAACAAAATACCATAAAATCATGATTTGTTCTTTTTGTGAGAATCACCCTTATATGAATAATTCTTCTGAAACCGACACTTTTAAACTTCAGTATTTCAATTTTTTTATATGGTTTTTTTTATTAAAACTACTTAATTTCATACTCAAAAGTAAGATTTTCAGGTTGCGCAAAATTAATTCTTAAAAATATTAAAGTTTTTTTCATTTGATAAATATTATTGTTGCTCCATTAAATTAATTTTATTTAACTGGCGAGCTTTTCTATTAAAAATCCACGCTAATATCTTTCATGAAATCGAATATAAAATTACACTGCTTCAGAATTAATAATTTGCATATTTTACTACCAAGTATATTCAATTCGATTAAAATAAAAATTTATTTAAAGTATTTGATTTAATGGTAATTTGGATTAATTTTTTCGAAAGTAATGCAGGTTAATACTAAAAACAAATGAAAAACTCGCATATTTCAAGGAAAAGGCTTCGGAGATAAAAAATAAATTTTTTCACACTTATTTATATTGGGGCACAATTGAAATATGTTTTTTTGGGTAAAATATAAAAGTCTCACAGATTCATTTTATATTACCATCGAAATATTCCGTTAAACTTACTTCTACATTCAGTTATTTATTAAGAAGGAAGGCTTCGGAGATGAAATTGAATTTTTACTCGGAGCAAAATGTAAATTTCGATTATTTATAATAGCAATAATTTTTCTCCTTTTTATAGATAAAATATAGAAAAATTAAAGTCAGATTTTCAGCCTTATTTTAATGTGCATTAAAATTTTATTTAATATATTTTTAATGTTTAAAATATCAGTAATCATTGTGAAGTAATTTTAACCTAAAACTGAAGACAATGTTTAAACATTTTTATCAAAAATAAAAGTGAGGTCTACAAATTTTTAAAATGCACATAATGATAAAAAATATTATACATTAGAATTAACAATTATCATTTTCAGCACTAAAAATTATTTTGATCAGGCAAGAACTTATCTTTTTAACTCTTCTTTTATTGAAAAAATAAATTATCCAAAATAATTAGAATTTAAGAAAAATATTGGAATAGGAATTACTTAATTATTTTCAGTAATAAATACAAATTTTGTCAGACTACAGTTTTTTATTATCAAACACTTGTTTTATTAGAAAAAATGTATTTTCTAATATATTTTCTAAAATAATTACTAATTAGACGCTAATGTACACAAAAAGAAATTATCAGACTGAAGTATACTTTCAAATTCTTGTTTTATTGAAAAAAAGTATCCAGAATAATTGTAGACTTAGAAAAAAATAAAAATTGCAATTATTTAATTATTTTCAGCATTAAAAAGAAATTTCATCAGTAGACTATAGTTTCTAAGTAGAAGAATCAATTTTTGTCAGACGTAATTATTTTTTTCTTTCAATTACTGCTAAAAGAGAATTAACCGAATGAACAGAATTAACTTTTTAGTAGAGTAGTATTTATTTTAGTCATACCAGAATTACCCAAAAAATGTTTGTCTGACTAAAATTTAGTATTACTACTAAAAAAAAGTGTAAATTGAACTGAGAATTATTTTTTAGATAGTAACATTAGTTTTCCTTTGTCAGTGGTTATGAAGAAAAATCATAGTCTGACTAATCTTGTAGAAACTACTAAAAACAATTTTCTCTAGATTATAATTTCTAATATTTCAAGTAGTAAAATTCATTTTGGTCAGACTGACGTTTATCTTCTTTCAACTTTTGCCTAAAGAAAATTAATTCTGTCCAAAATAAGAAGGAATTTTAAATTATTTTTAAATTTTTCAGTAATAAAATCAATTTTTATCAGACCAATATTTATCTTTTTTCGACTTTTATCTAAACAAAATTTACTCTATTTAAAACGATAATAAATTTAAACTAGCAACAAATCGCGCGCTAAAGCGCGCGGCTAACTTTTTTCTACCTTTGTAAAATAAAATTAACAATTTTAAAAATAATAAAATTTGAAACTTTTCTAATTTAACTTTTTGTTGAAAATACTAAAAATTAAATTTTTTAGAATTTAAAAATAATTGGAAAAATTCTTTTAAAAAAATAAAATTCTTCTTATTAAATTTAACTATGTTCAAATCTTGAAAAAAATTCTCGTAAAAATCCCAATTATTTTTATAAATGACAAAATTCTTCTTCAAAGTTCAATTATTTTCAGAAATTTTTCTAATTTTAATGATTTTCAATATCTACGATTTTAATAAAATATTTCCCAAAACGAATTCAATTATATAAAAAAAATTTAATTTGAAATTTTAGAAAATGCCAATTTTAAATGAATGAATTAAATAATTAAAATTTCAAAGCAATTCTACCATTTACAAATTTTTTATAAATTTCTTCGCAATAATTCAATTATTTTTATAAATAATAAAAATCATCACAGAATATCAATTGCTTTTGGTACAATGTTAATGGAATTTCTCGAAAAATGTAATTATTATTGAAATTTTTATTAAAATTAATTTTCAAAGATTTTAATGAAATAATTTTTAACAATTCGATTTTTTTCAAAATAATTTGAATTAAATTCTTCGTAGAATTAAATTAATATCGCTAATATCAGAATTCAATTATTTTTAATACCTACTATTTCAATCAAAATTCACAAAAGAATTCAAATATTTAAAAAGAAATATATTGTTAAAATTCATCGCAAGAATTAAAGTATTTTTTATAAATAATAAAATTCTTCTCAGGTATTCAATTATTTTCAATACAATTATTAAAAAATTTGATTGTATTCAATAAATTAAATAAATATTTCCAAAAAATTCAATTATTTTCCAAAAATTTTAAATAAAATTCAAGAATTAAATGCTTAATTTCAATTATTAAGAAAGAGGATAATTATAATAACTTAAAAGAAATTATTCATATAGAATTCAATTACTTTGAAAACTTGTAATTAAAATGATTTAAGAAAGTCCATTATTTTAAAGAAACTCAAAGAAATTCTTTAAACGAATTGAATTAAGTTTATGTAAAATTTTAATAAAATTCTTCCTAAATTCAATTATTTTCATAAACAATAAAATTCTTCGAAGAAATTCAATTAGTATCAAATTTTTTGATAAAATTCTTTGTATAATTCAATGATTTGTAATTTTTTTTTCGCAATAATTCACTTGTTAATGGAAAATAAATAAATTTTCTTTTTCTAAATCACAGTTGTTTAATAATTTTAATAATTTTTTTTAGAAGTAAAGAAAAAAATAATTTTAATTTGACAAAACAATATTTAACAAAATTTTAGTCTTTTAATGAAAAGAAGTAAAAAAAATTCTGATGATTTCTATTTCCTATCTAAAGTCAACAAAAAACAAAAGTATAAACAAAAGACAACTTCAGAGTGTGAGGGACAGAAAAAGTGATTGAAAGAATGAAAGAACATTCAAATTAATATAGTTAATTTTCAATTACTTTGAGATTTTTCAGTAGTAATGTCCCTTTTGGCCAGACAACTTTTTTTCTAAGCGTTCCTTATATTTCTAATGTAATCACAGGTTACTCATTAATATTATAACATACATAATATTCTTTTACTACTATTATTTTAATTATATCATTATCATAGTATGATATCCTACACTGAGAAAACATATTTGAATCAAACATAATTTTCTTTGTTATACAGTCAACCAAAAATTATCTTTGAATTAAACATAGTAATTTCGATTCAATACATAGTAAGTTTGGTTCAATAAAAATTACGTTTAAGTCGATAATAAAATATGTACAAATGAAACATATTTTTTTGGTTGACTGCTCATGTTTGATTTAAAAAAATTTTTTTTCTCAGTATGCTTTGAATTATTATTAATCCTATTATAATAAATTATTGTATATTATATTTTTAATATTTTTAGGCTTCGTCCATAAATCACGTGAGGCTTTAAGGAAAAACGAGGGTCCAGCAATATTCCGAAAGATAAATAGAAAAAATGACTCTAATATATGTAAAAAATTCAACAATGCTAGAAGAGAACTATTTTTCAAATCAGTCGATAAAATTTTTTCCATCAACTAGACTCTGTTTACCTATAATTCCGATTAAGAGAGAATAGAGTTACATTTAGTCGATGATTTTACGATAAAGAAAATAATAGTTCGGAAAAGAGAGAGAGAGAGGGAGAGAGGGGAGGGTTAATTTTGTCAATATTGGCTCTCACTCTATTAGCTCATCCATAAGATTGAATCCTAATAAACGGAAATCCATTATTTTGTCAATATTTGCAGTTTTTACCATTAGTTTTCTTTCCATTTGTTTTCTTTTTTTTCGTTTTTTTATTCTTCTATGTATTTATAGAAAGAGAGAAATAAGGAAGAACAATTTTTTTTACTTTGACATTTTGTTTTTTCTTTCGATATTTAATTGCGAGTTATCTAACTTTTTGAAGCCGATTATTATCACTGCATAATTTCCCACTGGGATGTTAAATCCCACACTAAATTCACTTCATCCATCATATAACCACAATTTTTCAACCCTCCAAGTAGCATTCCATCCCCTCTCTTCCTCTTTTTTCTACCTCTCGGTCTCTCTCCCTCTCTGTCTATTTCATTTTTTTGCCATCCTGCTCTCTCTATTTTTGTATTTTTCTCCGCATAAGAAAAAAATTAGCGTCAGAATTCGTGAAATTTTCACGAAAAATAAAAAGTATTTTTTTTGAAATCTAAATGTTGAAAAAATTATTCTATTTGGCCTTAGGAATGTGTTTACCAAAAATCAGAAATATAAATATTTTTTATAAAAGTTATTGCTGAATTTTTAATTTTATTTATTTTTTAATTTTATTTATTTTTTTTATTTCTTTTTTACTAAATTTTTTCGCTACTATTTAAAGAAGATTTTATTTCTCATAAATGAATGAACCGATTTAAATGAATTAAGCTGAAATATAAAGGAGATACAATATACTTTCGTTTAGCATTAGAGACATCTTATAAAGAGTTTATTTTTTAATAATTTTTTAATAATTATTTTATAAAAAATTTTTTTTTAAAGTTCTTTTAAAAATTTTAATTCAAAAAATTGAATTTTAGAGAAGTTACAAATGATTGCAGATATTCAATAATTTTTAAAAGTAATAAAATCCTTTTTAAAAAACTTCAATTACGTTTATAATTTAAAGAAAAATTCTCGTCAAAGTAACAACTATCTTTATAAATAACAAAATTCTTCTCCAAAATTCAATAATTATAAAAAAAAATTTCCTCATTTCATTTTTAATACCTACTATTTTAATAAATTCCCTAAAATAATTCAATTATTAAAAATAAAATTAATAAAATTAAACTCAAACATTTAATCATTTTTATTAATAAAATAAAAATTGCATAGGAATTTAATTAATAACTTTTTAATAATATATTCTTTAACGTCCGAGTGATTTAAACAATAATAAAATGAAACGAAAACATTCAGACAAAATTAATAATTTTCTTTTATAAATTTCATCCCAATAATGCAATTAATTTCATTAATAATTCAGTTTTTTATGAAGTAAAATATTATTATAAATAATAAATTTGCCTTTGGAATTCAATTATTTTTATAAATTATAAAGCTTATCAGAAAATTTTAATTATTTTCAGTACATTTTAAAAATAATTCTTGGAAAAATGTAATTATTTTTAAAAATGTGATTTAAATTCGTTAAAACATGCAATTACTTCAAAATTTGTTGATAAAATCCATTACGAGAATTAAATTTTAAAAATCATTTAATTTTTTAATAAATCATTAACTTTTGTATTTAAATAATACAATGATCTACAAAATTACTAGAAAAATGTAATGATTCTTAAAAACTTTTTTAAAATTCGTCAAAGGAATGCAATTATTATGTAACAAAAATTTTGTTTGTAAAAAATTGAATTAAATTCTTTAGAAAAATTCAATTTTAAGAAACATTTAGTAAATTATTTACTGTTGCACTGAAAAAATTAAATAATTTAGATTAAAAAGGTTTCAAATTGAAATATTTGAAAATTTGAATTTTCTATTCCTTTAACTGACAATTTTGAAGAAGCGTTTTTTTTATGATATTTTAATACCAAATATATTTAATTCGATTGAAAAATAAATTTATTTAAAGTATTTCATTTAATGGTAATTTTGATTAATTTTTTCAAAGCAATGCAGGTAAATAGTAAAAACAAAAAAAAACTCGCATATTTCAAGGAAAAGGCTTTGGAGATGAAAATGTAGATTTCGAATATTTATAACATCAATATTTTTTCTCTTTTTTATAGATAAAATATAGAAAAATTAACTGTCAGATTATCAGCTTTATTTTAATGTGCATTAAAATTTTGTTTAAAAAATTTTTAATGTATAAAATATCAGTAGTCATTGTGAATTGAACCTAAAACTGAAGACAAAGTTTAAACATTTTTATCAAAGAATAGAAGTGAGTAGATCAAAAATGTCACGTTTAGAAGAATCATCCATATAGGACATTAATAAGAAATTATAATTTTATGAATCTTTTTAATGTATTTAAAATATATTAATCTCTAGATTTTCACCAGTTGACATTTTTTATAATAAGTACCTAATATATTAGTGATTTTTTTGTTTGTTTAACCGTATTAAATATTCATTTGTAAGATAATGAAAGAACCTATTTTACTATATTGTTAATATTACTGAATTGCATTTAGTTTAAATTTTTAATTTGGCACCCTTACCTTTCGTTTCACGGTAAATCGTTAGGTATTAAAATAACACCAAAAAGAATTAAAATAATCCAATTTAGTGTTATTTTAATCCATTTTGGTGTTATTTTAATAACTAACGATTCACCGTGTTTCAGTAAGTTTAAAAATTTTTGTATTTTATGTTACATGGTTGGTATTGATACTCAGAAATTCACAAGTTCTAACCTAAAAAAGTGTTTTTCAATTGTCCACAAATACCATGAATCGGATTTTAAAAAAATAAAGTTTTTTGCAGTGCAATCTGTTTGTTTATTGAAAACAATGGTTTCAATTAATATTTCTATGATAAAGTGATTGTTGTTTGACTATAATTGTAACTTTATCTTAAACTCAAAATGCGTCGGATCCAACTCATTTTTAAACTTTGTGCCCAAAACTCAAAATGAATTGTTCGGGATCATTTTCGTTACAACTCGTAGTGAGTCATTTTTCCGACTCGTTTTTAAGTTCAGTTTTTTTTTCAACGTTGAAATCAAACATTGGGGGAAAAATTCTCTGGGATAAATTTTCTCCTAGGCGAGGGCGTCACTGTCCTTGTGAGTTAGCTTAAAAATTAAAATTACCGGCAAGAAAATTTATACCATCTTTTTTTTCTGTGTATCTTTTTCTTTCTCTCTCTCTCTCTCTCTCTCTCTTTTTTTTTTGAAGCAGACGAAAAACTTAAATCTCAAAAACCATTTTCCCTGATATCGTCAAGTGGCTTTTAATTTTTCACCTAACAAGAGAGTGCGCTACCGCATTACCATTGTGTAATGGAGAACATGAACGTCCAAGTAAAGAGATAAAAAGAAAAAGAAGAAGAAAGTTTCAGTGACAAGAAAGTAGGAAAGAGAGGGAGGGAGGGAGGATGATGGTAATGGTGATGGTGATTGCGATGGCGATAGCTATGCCAATGTTGGTACGAATGGTGCGATGGTTGGTGATGCGCGAGGACCAGGGGTTGGAAAAGAGAGCAAGAGAGAAAAAGAGAGAAAGTGAGAAAGAGAGAGAGAGAGAGAGAGAGAGAGAGAGAGGGGCATTCGTACATAGGTATGTACATGGGGATTCCAGTTTAAAAATACAAATGGAGTATTGAGCTTTGGAGAAACGTGCTAGTGGGCGCGATGGAGAGGGGTGAAGATGGGTGGCTGAAGAGTTGCGAGAGAGAGAGAGAGCCAGGGGGTGGCGAACCTGACGGAGGGCAATGTCGGGACTGGGGTCGGTCGAGACTACTGGTGGGGAGATATTTCAAAAATCGAATATTGATCAGACCTGCCAATCCTATCCAATGTAATCTCCTACATGTGTAGGGTACCTACCTAACGCACTGCGTTTGTATTTGTGCTAGGGACCGAACACTTTCCTCTCTCTCCACATCTACATACTTGTTATTCCCGTGTGTGAATTTGAATCCTTCCATCGGTGACCTACCCACACGGTTTGGAAGAATTTTTTAACATTCCTCATGTGCACGTGTGTGTGTGTGGGAGAGTTCAATTTTCACATTTGTGAGAGGCCGCCATTCTGTACATGTATTTGGTTCAATTTTCTCATTTGTGTTGGGGATTTGAATTTGTTTGCGTACTCGCACGTACACGGAAAAAAATAGTTCACGAATCTCTCGTGAACTAGTATATCACTTTTGGATGGGACACAAAATTTCAAAATTTTCATTCACTTTTGATTAGAAATGGCGAACGTCAACGAAAAACTGAAACAAAGTTAATGAATTTTTGATGAACGTGTTAAGGATGAGTAGTTCGTCAAAAGTAGAGGTACAAGTTGACGAAAAAGTCGTGAACTCGCGAGTCTCAGTAGTATGCGCAGTTCGCAATGCGCATCAAATATGGCTGATCAAGAATTCATCTGTCATAATTCAGTCGGTGTCATCAGTGTTTACACTCGGACAAATTCTTTGTTTGATTAAATTTATTATTTAGAATCAATGTTTTTATTATTCATTGAATATTTTTGTGTGCTAATTTCTTTTGTGAAACAAATAATTCATAAAATAAATTAGAAGTTACGACAAGGATCGTTTTATACTTTGCACGGTCCTGAGTTTTGTAGCAGACAACAGCAGACAAAGCTAATCGTGTCGTTTGCAGGAGTACTGTCAGTGTATATAGATTTAGCCGTGTCGGTTAGTTGTTAGGAATATTATTAGGGTACTAGGTTCGAATCCCGTGAAGCGAGTTGCGAATTTTAATAGCGATAAAATTGTGTATTCTGTGTAGTTGGGTGCGTATAGGTGTCAAGTTATCAAATTAAGTGAAATACTATCAAAAAAGTAGTGTCTAGAAATTATTTTTTTTGTTTTTAACATTTTTTAAAAGTTCACGAATTTTTCGTCAACTTTGACGAAAAGTTCAGAAACCGTACTACGTTTCTAGTGAAAGAGTTGATGAAATTTTGATGAACTGTGTTTATAGATTTTGAAGAATTTTGCGTCCCATCCAAAAGTGATATACTAGTTCACGAGAGATTCGTGAACTTTTTTTTTCCGTGTATATGAATTCTTGCATGTGTGTATTTCTTCACTTCATCTTGACGTCGAATCGCTTGCATGTGTGTTTACCCTTCTCTTCATTTTATTTTCTCTTTTCTTCTCTTTCCTTACCTCTTCCTCTCTTTGTTCTTATTTTCTCTTTCCTTTTCTTCCCTTTACACTTTCTCTCTGTCTTTTCTTTTTTCCTCCTTTCTCTCTTTTTTCTTCTTTTCTCCTTCTCTTTCTCTTTTCTTTTTTCTCCTCCTTTCTCTCTTTTTTCTTTCTCTCCCATTTCTTTTTTTTTCTCCTTTCTCTCTTTTTTCTTCTTTTCTCCCTCTCACCCTTTTCTTTTTTCTCCTCCTTTCTCTTTTTTTTCTTTTCTCTTTCTCTCCCATTTCTTTTTTTCCTCCTTTCTCTCTTTTTTCTTCTTTTCTCCCTCTCTCTCTTTTCTTTTTCCTCCTCCTTTCTCTCTTTTTTCTTCTTTTCTCTTTCTCTCCCATTTCTTTTTTCTCCTCCTTTTTCTCTTTTTTCTCTTTTCTTACCTCTTTCTCTTTTATTCTTCTTCAGGATTGCCACAAATATTTAATTTTATTTTCCCCTGACTTTTCCCTGATTTCCAGACAAAATTCTCACTTTTTCCCTGACCATAAAAAATATTCTGATTAATATTATTAATATTCTCTAAAAATTAATAGATACTCAAAAAAATGTCCTATTAAATTTATTTACAAATTTCATTAACTATATAATTATTTGAAAACATCAATAACTAAATTTTTAAATAAGTATTTAATTATTACTTTTCAACAGGAATTAAAATTCTTCAGAACATTCAAATTCAAACCTTTTTGAAACTCAACAATTTATAAGAATATTATTGCAAAACATAAAGAAGGCGATCATGTTTTGTTATAATTTGAATAAGCATGAAATTTTTCAACAAAAATTTAATTATTTACGAAAATCCTAATAAAATCCTTCGTAAGAATTCAATTATTTTTAAAAGTATCAAATTTTCTCAAAAAAATTCAATCATTTGAAAAAATTGTAACAAAATTCGATGCAATAATTGAATTATTTTCATAAACAATAAATCGATTATTCCCTAATTTCATTTTTTAATCAATTTTTATTAGAAAATTCTAGAAAAATTCAATTATTTAAATTGAAAAATAAATGATTTATTAAATAATTGAATGTTTGTTAAAATTGAATTCTCATAAAGAATTTTATAAACAAATTTTTAAATAATTGAATTCTTTTGACAAATTTTAATACATTTTTTAAGAATAATTACATTTTTCGAGGAATTTGATTAAAATATTGTATGTAAAATTAATTAAAATTCTGCGATGAGTTTTATTATTCATGAAAATAATTTTAAAAAATTCCAAAAATGTTATTAAAATTTTTCTAAAATAATTGAATTCAGTGAAGAATTTTATTATTTATAAAAATAATTCAATTCTTGTAAAGAAATTTGTTAAATTTTTTTAAATAATTGATTCACGTGACGAATTTTATAAAAATCTTTTTAAATAATTGAAATTTTTCAATAAATTTTAAAAAATTTTGTATATTAAATAATTGAACTCACGTGAACATTTTATTATTTATTATTTTGAATTATTTCAAAGAAATTTATTTAAAATATCATAAATTATTGAATTTCTGTGAAATTTTAACAAGAATTTTATTCAAGTTTTTAAATATATTTTAATTTTGAAGAAGAATTGTATTATTTATAACAATAATTGAAATTTTGAAGAGAATTAAAAATTTTTTTTTTAAATAATTGAATATTGATGAATTTTATTTTATTATTTATAAAGATAATTGAAATTTTGACAAAAATTTTTGAACATAATTGAATTTCTGCGAAGAATTTTATTACTTTTGAAATGAATTTAATTCTTCCAACGAATTTTATTCAAGTTTATAAAAATAATTGAATTTCGGTGAAGAATTTTTCTATTTCTAAATATAATTGATTTCTTGAAAAGAATTTTGTTAAATTTTTTTCAATAACTGAATTTTTGGGACGAATTTTTATAAAATTCTTTTTAAATAATTGATATTTTCCGAAAAATTATTTGATTTTTTTATATTAAATAATTGAATTCCTGTTAAATTTTTCAAAAATTTTCAAGTTTCTAAAAATAAGTTATTTAAAAAGAAATTATTGTCTGAAATAGAACAAATTCAAGACTTTGTATTGAAATTCGTGGTTATTTTTATAGTTTTACAAGACAAACAAAAAAGCCTCAAAATTTAGAGTTTTTTCATAAAATTTTGAAATTCGAATTTTTCCTGTACTTTTCCTAAAAATCCCTGACTTTTCCCTGACCAATTTTACTTTCCCTGACTTTTCCCTGAATTCCCTGACTTCCTTGACCTGTAGCAACCCTGTTCTTTTCTTTTTTCCTTTTTTCCCTTTCTTCTTTTTCTCTCTTTTCTTTTCTTCCCTTTCCTTTTTCCCTTTCTATTTTCTTTTTTCTCCTTCTTTCTCTCCTTTCTCCTTCTATCTCTCTTTCCTCTTCTTTTCTCTTTCTCTCTCTTTTTTTCTCCACCTTTCTCTCTTTTCTTACCTCTTTCTCTCTTTTTTCTTCTTTCCTCTATTTTCTTTTTTCTCTTTCCCTCTCTTCCCTTACCTTTTTCTCTCTTTTTCTTTCATTCTCTTCTCTTTCTCCCTCTCTCCTTTTTTTCCAGGGGTGCGATTTTGTAATTTCACTTTGACTTTAAATTTGATATTGACTTTGACATTGATTATTTGACTTTGATTTTGACTTTGACCGCAAATTTTATGAAACTGTTGTGCGAGTAAGAAGTACGAGTAAACGTCTAAAATTCCGTATCGTTAATTCTCTTTCATAAAATTATAAGTCAAAGTCATAGTCAAAATCAAAGTTAATGTCAAATAATCAATGTCAAAGTCAAAATCAAAGTCAAAATTAATGTCAAATAATCAGTGTCAAAGTCAAAATCAATGTCAAAGTTAAAATCAAAGTCAAAATTAATGTCAAAGTCAATGTCAAAGTCAATGTCAAAGTCAATGTCAAAGTCAATGTCAAAGTCAATGTCAAAGTCAATGTCAAAGTCAATGTCAAAGTGAATGTCAAAGTGAATATCAAAGTGAATATCAAAGTCAATGTCAAAGTCAATGTCAAAGTCAATGTCAAAGTCAATGTCAAAGTAAATGTCAAAGTGAATGTCAAAGTGAATATCAAAGTCAATGTCAAAGTCAATGTCAAAGTCAATGTCAAAGTCAATGTCAATGTCAAAGTCAATATCAAATTCAAAGTCAAAGTCAAATTACAAAATCGCACCTCTGTTTCATTTTTCTTTTGCACTTTCTCTCTCTCTCTCTCCCTTTTTTTTATTCTTCTTCCATTATTACTCTCGCTCTTTCTCTCTTTCTTTATCTTGACAGGCATTTATTTTTCTTCTTTTGCAAACTAGTGTTGAGCGAGAGAGAAAGCCGACTGTGTGTACAGGTTTTACTGCCAGGACATTTATACTGCTCGTATGTGTCTTTAAAGTTACGGACGCGAGACATAAAGGGCGTTGTTTAATGATCTTTGAGTATAGAAAAAAAAGAAAGAGAGATACTTGTCTCTTTTTTTCCCCTTTAATGATGTCTGTATCAAGAATTTACTCGTTACGACACTCGAAGGGAAATTCTTTTTTTCCACCTCACCTTCTGGTTATTAATGAATTTTATTTCGGTTAAACGTTTTTTTCTTACTATACGATTGAAAATGTTTTTTTTTACTATTTATACTAGTAAATTGCTCACTAAAATATGCTATTGAGTACTACACTAAGGAATTCTATATTTAATTGCACTATATTTCTGCACTATATTACTACTAACTACAAGACTACACTATCTACACTGAAAAAAATGTTATTTGATTTAAATAACCGATTAATTGACTATTATCAATTAAATATCCAATTGAATCAAATAATATTTATTAGAGTCAATTAAATGGTTCACTTCATATTTGCTTCAAATACTGAAGTTATTGATTCAAATATGAATTAAACCATTTAATTGACTATATTAAATATTATTTGATTCAAGTAAATATTTAATTCACGGTAAATCGTTAGGTATTAAAACAACACCAAAAAGGATTAAAATAATCCAATTTAGTGTCATTTTAATCTATTTTGGTGTTATTTTAATACCTAACGATTTACCGTGTTAATAATAGTCAATTAATCGATTATTAGAATCAAATAAATTTTTTTTCAGTGTATTACTTAATATTATTGTTTTTCTTCTAAACAATGTAAATAGTATAAATTTGGATACTTAGGTTAATATGGCTAAAAATATAACTTTCTCTTTAATATCATTAAATATATGTTCAATTTTGCAGAACAATTTTACGTCTAGTTAGAAATGGATTTATTCTTCATCTTATTTTCAACAATTTCAATACTATTCTTCTGTTAACTTTTAAATATTTCTGTTTGTAGTCATTTTTAGTTACAAATAGTTTTATTCTTTATCTAATTTTCAAGAATTCAAATATTATTCTTCTGTTAATTTTCAAATATTTCGGTTTGTAGTTTGCATTTAAAAATTTCGCCATACAGTTCAATTTCAAAAGCAAGCATTTAATTAACAATTTTTATTGAAAACAAGCAACTTTTTTAAAGCAAACTTTTTTGCATTTAATTGGTTAAATTCAATACTAAAAAACTAATTTTACTTTTTCTCTAAAACTGTCCATTTTTTAAATAATTAATTTTATTAGAAAATATGTGCCTTTGACGTAAACCGAAAATAGATTGACTTATTTTTCTCCTTAATATTTCGGTTTATCCTGAAATAAATTTTATTTCCAAAATAATATTTCTAAACGTTTTTTTTTTTTTTTTGAATGATGAAATTGTGGCTTGACCCCTTTTGTCACGTCACTCTTCGTGAACGTTTTTTTACACCACGAAAGAGGTGTTAAATTATTATTATTTTATTAAATGTCAAGAAAATTATCAATCCTCCAAGTCGAAATATTTTTTTATTAACGTTTCATCGACAGCCCTGCTGTCCTCATCAAAAAACAGAAAATATTTACTAAAATTAAAAACGTAATTACATAAATTAGACTACTATATTTGACTTGGAGGATTTATAATTTTTTTTGGGCATTTAATATTATCTTTTACCGAGTGATAACTTCTACTACTATTAAATAAATTAAAATAATAATAAGTAGTAACTTATTATTAAAATTAAAATAATTAATTTAATTTAATTTATTATATTTATTTATTATTATTATATTTATTATTATATTTATTATTATTTATTATTATATTTATATTATATTTATTATTATTTATATTTATTTAAAATTTAATTTATTTAATTACATAAAAGAAAAGAACGACAGGAAGAGGGGGAAAAAAGAAAAAAAAAGAAGAGCGAAGAAGAAAACGAAATGGTAATGATAAGAAAAATAAAAAAAAGATAGTTGAAATTCTTGGGCAAATTGGAGAAACGGATTTAAAGAAAACGACATTCAAACCCCGCGGACACCCGTTAATGTAACATGCACGCGTATACACAAACGCGGCGGGTAAATTTAAAATGCGATTACGCGAAACGAAGAGGGTTGCCCCTCTAACATTACAGTATAAGGGGATCGGGTGGTGTGTATAGTATACCATTCGGTGGACATAAGAATGGCTAATACGCTATATAGATATAGAAAGAGAGGGCGAAAGAGAAAGAAAGAAAGAGAGAGAGAGAGAGAGAGAGAAAGAGAGAAAGAAGGAGAGAAAGAAAGAGAGAGAGAGAGAGAGAGAGAGAGAGAGAGAGAATGAGAGAGCCAAGGGAGATTGCAAGAGAGAGCGGACGGAGGTGGTTGGATGGCTGCCATTAAAAGATTTCACCCCTCCCCCTGACATCCCCTTGATCCACCCACCCCGACTGCCTTAGCGTCCACAGCTCCCATATATAAGGGTGAGTAATCTGAGAGCCACCTCCCCCTCCCTCCTCCTTCTTTCTCATTTTCCTTCCTTCTTTTTCTCGCACTCGTTTCCAAACACACACGTGCAATTTTCTTCTTGGCACACACACTCACACACACACACTCAGACACAGACACACAAAGACGCTATCTTCCCCCTTCAATGTATATGCTAAAGGGTGTTACCAAATGACCTCTTCCGAATCCAAAAGAGTCTTGGGAATGAGATGCTGACTTATTCCTCGTTTTATTATCGAACAATTTTCTTACATTTTTCTTTTTTTTTTTTTGCTTTTTTCATTTTCTACGAAAATGACGCAGTGGATTTTTTCAAATTACCTACGCTTGCATATATAAAACTATTATGAATTGTCATTTTACTTTATTAGCCTCTCTCTCTCTCCCTCTCTTTTTTTTTCTTTCATTCTTTGTTTCTTTTTGGAACTGGGTACTGGACGGAAGTGTCAAATACAGTTTCACATTTTGGCGCTATTTTTAATGTTGGTTTGTCATCATAGTTGATGGACTCTCCCCCCTCTCCTCTTTTTTAAGAGTGACACGTGGATTTATTAAGAAACGGGACGAGTGTGAATAATAGAATTCTTTTGAAGCTGGCTCAAATTGCTGCTGAAATTTAAAATTTCAAAATTCAGATCAAATCTGAAAATGGTACTAATATATAGGAAAATTGTATTAAATATATCAAGTTAGAACGAAAGAATATTAAACTGGTATTAAATTGGATCAAATTGGTTCCAAATTTATGTTAAAATGGAATCAAGTTTAAGCAAACTGGCACTAAACATCAAAATGGTACCTAATAATATCAAAATGGAACCAAATAATATCAAAATGATATTAATTTTGTTTCAGATAATATCAAAATGGATACAAAATGGATCAAAATGGCACAAAATAATACCAAAATGGAACCAAATAATATCAAAGTTGGAACAAATAATATCAAAATGATATCAAATTGGTTTCAGATAATATCAAAATGGATACACAATGGACCTAAATGGTACAAAATAATACCAAAATAGAACCAAATAATATCAAAGTGGGAACAAATAATATCATAATAGAACCATATAATATCAAAATGGTACTAAATAATATCAAATTGGAACAAAATGGCTCCAAATAATATTAAAATGGAATCAAATTGGCCAAAGATGGCACCAAATAATATAAAAATGGTACCAAGTTATAATTATAAAAATTTTATAAAAGTGTATCAAATTGGATGAAATTGGTACCAAATAATATTAAAATGGAATCAAGTTTAACCAAAATGGCAACAAATATCAAAATGGTACCTAATAATATCAAAGTGGAACCAAATAATATCAAAATGATATTAAATTGGTTTTAAATAATATCAAAATGGATTCAAAATGGACCAAAATGTCACAAAATAATACCAAAATGGAACCAATTAATATCAAAGTGGGAACAAATAATATCCTAATGGAACCATATAATATCAAAATGGTACTAAATAATATCAAATTGGAACAAAATGGCACCAAATAATATTAAAATGGAATCAAATTGGCAAAAAATGGCACGAAATAATATAAAAATGGTACCAAGTTATCATTGTAAAAATGGTATAAAAGTGGATCAAATTGGATCAAATTGGTACCAAATAATATCCAAATACACTAAAAAAAAAATTTATTTGATTCAAATAACCGATTATTTGACTATTATCAAATAAATATATCGACTTGAATCAAATAAATTGTATTTGAATCAAATATTTTAGTATTTGAAACAAATATTATTTAAATGATTCAAATAAAAATCATTTGATTCAAGTAAATATTTATTTGATTCAAGTAAATTTTTATTTGATATATTCTTAGAAAAAATATGAAGAAAATATTGGAGAAATTATGTTTTTCCTACTGGAATTAATGTATAACTATATACTTAAAATAATTATTAATTAGAATTAATACTCTTTTTGAGTAGTAAGAATAATTTTGGTCAGACAAGGGGTTATTTTTTTCTAAAATTTCTCTTATTGAAAAAGGGTATTATCCGAACTAATTTAATATTAATGTATACAAAAACATTAAAATTATAATTTATAATTATTTTCAGTAGTAAAAATCATTTTAGTCAGACTAGAGTTCATTCTCATTTTGAATTCGAATTAACAATTTTTTTTCTGTAGTATCAATAATTTTGGTGAGACAGAAGAATACTCTTTTCCAACTCTTTTTTTATTGATAAAAAAAATTATTTAAACTAATCAGAAATTAAATGACGAAAAACATTAGAATTACAATTGGCAATTATTTTCCGTAACTTTAAAAGAACCCCACACTAAAAGAAAATGTGTATTAAATTTTGTAAAAATATTTTACGATTTGGGGAAAAAGTGCAACAAACCGAATTTTTGATACATAAAATACTAAAAAGAAGAAAAATAAAAATAAGAAAAATAAAAAAGTGTGAGATTTTTTTTAAGTGCGTCTTTGCGAAATTCTTTTCTTTTCGTTCTTTTATTTAAATCCGAACAATCACATGAAGTTAAAAAAACAAATAAATGCACGAAAAATTTACTAAATTAAAAATAAAAGATAAATTCATCTTTAGTATGTTTTGTATCAAAATTTCGGTTGTTGCACATTTTCCCCCAATTTGAAAAATAATTTTACAAAATTTATTCTTATACGTTTTCATTCACTGTGACAAATAACATTCACTTTCATTTCATCATTACAAAGCAGTTTAAAAAATCTAAAATACAAAAATTTATTTTACCCCCCAAAAAAAGAATATTAAATTTAAAATAAAAACTCCAGTAATAAGAAGACGAAAAAAAAATCAGAAAAATAAAAAAAAAATGTAAAATAAAGAAAAATCTCTCACTTTGATGCATTAAAGTACCAAGAAAACTCGTAAATGCTGGCGAAGGATAGGGGGGTGATGGTGGGGCGGGAGGGGGGTGAGAGGTTAAGAAAGTAAAGAAGAGTGGGGAGAAGGCAAAGGTTAGAGGGTTGAGGGATAAAAGCTGAAATTCTTCGAGCTAAAAGCATCCTCGTTGCTAAACTTGAGAGCGATTAAATTTTCTCTGCTGTCTCCTAGAAAAAATATCCTGCATGAAACATTTTCTTGTTTTCTTCGTCTCTCTCGCTCTTTTCTTTTTCGTTCTCTCTCTCTCTCTCTATCACTCTTTTCTACCTCTCTTTCCTTTTCCCTCCTCTCTCTCACTCTTTTTTTTTTTTTTTCTCTCTCTTCCTTTCTTTTCTTCCTCTCTCTCTTTTTTCTTTCTTCCCCACTTTCACTCTTTTCTTTTTTCCCTCTCTCTATTTTTCTTTTTCTTCCTCTCTCTCTTTATCTTTTTTCTTCCTCTCTCTCTCTTTCACTCATTTCTTTTTCCCTCTCTCTTTCTCTCTTTTCTTCTCTTTTTCTTCATCTCTCTCTTTCTTTTTTTCTTCTTCTCTCTCTCAATATTTTCTCTTTTTTTCTCTCTCTTCCTTTTTTTTCTTCCTCTCTCTCTCCCTTTCTTTTCTTTCTCTCTCTTTTCCTCTCTTTCTTTCCTTTTCTCTCTCTTTCACTCTTTTCTTTCTTCCCTCTCTCTATCTCCCTTTTTTTCCTCTCTTTCTCACTCTTTTCTCTTTTTTTCTCTCTCTCTCTCTTACTCTTTTCGTTCGTCCTCTATTTTTCCATATACATATGAAGAGAAAGACAAAAAAAATATATGCACTGAAAAAAAAAATTTATTTGATTCAAATAATTCAAATTATTTGAAAAATATTTAATTAATTCAAATACTTTTTAGTTGGATCAAAAAAATATGTATTTGATTCAAATAACTTAAATTATTTGAATCACACTTATTTGAATCAAATAAATCGTATTTGATTCAATTAAATAATTATTTGAATTGATTAAATGAATTTATTTAATATTAATAATGAGTTTCTTGAAACTATTCTTTTATTTATTTCATTCAAATACTTCGTATATTTGATGCAAATAAAAATTATTTGACACAATAAATTTATTTCATTGATTCTAATAAACTTAATTATTTAATCCGAATAATTCATTATTCAAAGCAAATACACTATTTTATGAAGACAAATAAGAAAATATTTCAATCAATTAAATATTTTTTTGAAACGAAAATAATGAAATACTTGAAACTCATTTATTTGTTCATTTATTTATTTCACTTAAATATTTCATTTATTTAATACAAATAAAAAATATTTCGACAAATAAATGTGTTATTTGGATACAGAATATACGACATTGGCATTCATAAAGTAGATCAGCCCGAGTTCTCACCAAGTCTTAGTGGCCGTGTGGTTATAGGCTTGCGGTCAGCGTTATGGGCGGGGGGACCTGAGTTCGATGCCACATGCGAGCGAATATTTTTCATTCTTCGTATTAAGCGTTATATAAAATAATAAAATTGTGTTTTGTTTTGTGAATAAAAACTGTGTGAACATGTTTATAAATAATGTTGAAAGTCTGTTAAAAAATCAGTTAATATGTATAATATAATAAATAAATATAGTATAATAATATATTAATAAATTTCAAAAATACTAAATATTTAAAAACAATTTTTGTATTAAATATAGAATGAAATAATTTTCATATTTGATTTAAATAATTGTTTATTGGTTTGGAATATTCCATTTATTTGAATTGAATAATTTAAATAATTGATTCAATTAATTGTTTATTGGTTTGGAATATTCCATTTATTTGAATTGAATAATTTGTATTTGATTCAAATAAATAGTTATTTGATGCGATAAAATCAAATATTAAGGTCAAATAAATATGTATTTGGTTCAAATACACATTTATTGGATTATAACAAAATAAATGATTTATTTGGATCAAATAATTTTTATTTGATTCAAATAAATTTTATTTGATTCAAATAAATTTTATTTGATTCAAATAAATTTTATTTGATTCAAATAAATTTTATTTGATTCAAATAAATTTTATTTGATTCAAATAAATAGTTATTTGATGCGCTAAAATCAAATATTTAGGTCAAATAAATATGTATTTGGTTCAAATACACATTTTTTGGATTATAACCAAATAAATGATTTACTTGGATCAAATATATTTTATTTGATTCAAATAAATTTTATTTGATTCAAATAAATTTTATTTGATTCGAATAATTTTTATTTGATTCAAATAATTTTTATTTGATTCAAATAAATTTTATTTGATTCAAATAAATTTTTTTTTCAGTGTATATATAATGTGAAGGAGGAAAAGAGTAACATATATTTTTGGGAGAAAGGGGAAGAGAGAAAGAAGAGAGTGAGAGAGAAAACTGTCGGACAGAGACAAAATACTGTCGTCTTATATGCCGGTGCAAATAAAACACTAACAAAACACTGGGTGGCGTTCCTCGCGACTCACGAACCACCTTGTGCCCGGCCAGGCGACCCCTTCTTAACAAACGAGCCACGACACCCCCACCTAACCCCCCTCCCCCTTTACTTAATGGATCCTCACATTCCCATTTTAGAGTGGGGATAAAGAACTTTTTACAGTGAAGGTGTGTGTGTGTGTGTGTATGACGTCATATGTGCTCCTAAAGAGAGAAAAAGACAAAAAAAACCAGAGAGAGAGAGAGAGAGAGAGAGAGAGAGAGAGAGAAATTCTCACACACAAAGTGAGATTCGAACACGCATACCGTCAAGACTCCTTTCGGGAAGATGGGAGATAGGAGGGAATATACCCAAGAAGAGAATGGAGGAGAGGTAAATCCATATTTTACACCAGAATCCACCCCCCCCCCTTCCCTCCCCCTCGCTCTGTATTCTGACCACCCTTTTCCTCCTCCTCCTCCTCCTTGTTCGTCTTCAACGAACGCCTTTACTTGTTTCGTTCGTCTTGTGTCCCCCTGACCATCCCCACTATACTTGGGAAAAATCCCCCTTAAAGATCACGCGCCCGACGTGTCGGGGACTAAGGGAGGGTGGGAGTTAAGATGGCTCTCAAGCAACGAAAGGGGTTCACGGGAGGGATGCTGCTTTCGACTGGACCCTCGTATCCAATTATTCTTTCTTTTCTCGGAACATGATTCCAACGTATACCCTTTCTTTTTTGGCGGACTTTGAAAGTGATAATACTATACTTTTTTTTTGTCCCTTCACTTTACTTGTGTTTTCTTTTCGCTTCCTCTTATAGATGATGAAAGAGGCAATTATGTGCTATTCATATTAGAATTAATTTTTTCTCTTAGGATTTCAACGCTTTCTCTCTATTTAATTTGGGGGTTTTTTTCTTCTTCTTTCGTATATAAAATTGAAAGAACCGCTTGACATGCGATATAGATTTATAAAAACAGAAAAAAAGAAAGAAAAAAGCAATTTGTTTAAGATTGACGGGTTTTTTTAATTAAAATGCAGTTTTCTTTGCGCTTATCAAGGAATGATTTTCCCCTTTTTTTTGTATTATATAAAGGATAAGAGACGGTATTTTTCGCTAGAATGAAAAAATTCTTAGAGCATTCTTGACATATTTTTTTTCCCTCGTCGTTTTCAGTATTTATAATGTTGATTGTTTTTTGTTCTTTTATGAATTCGAGATGTTGATAAGGAGAAAAATGTTTACAAAGTTTGTGACAATTCTGAAATTTCATTAATTTTACTAAGTTAATTGAAAACTGATAGTTATTAATTAGAAGTTTAACTAAATAATGATAATTATTAATTATTAATTAATTATAATTATGAATTTGTTGATATTTATATTCACTGCCGTTTTATCTCATTTTCCCTTTAAGTTCGGGAAGAAAAGGATTTCAGTAGTAAAATATTTCTTAGTAAGACAATTTATATTTACTTGCGCAAAATATATTTCTAATAGTAAGAAGATTGTGGGTCAGACATTTGTTTAAAGAATTACAATAATTAATTTCTTTCCAGTCAGTTATTTTATATATTTTTTTTAACGTTTTCGTATATTATTGGAGAGATAAGAGTTGCAAAATACAATCTAAGTAGTAAATTCGATTAAGGTCAGACTTTTTTCCTATTTTTCATGATTTTCTTTTTGTCGTAATAATTATAAGTCAGAAATTTAAATTTTGAAAATGTTTTTTAAAATCGAATCGGAAAGAAGAACCTTTCGTTTAAATCGAAAAAAAGTTTCAGTAGTAAATTCTACTTTATAGGCTGACAATTATTTTTACCTTTTAAAAACAACATTCCTAGTGATAAAAAACTATGTTAGAAATTTACCATTTCAAAAAATTACTTCACGACAGAAAAATGAGAATTTGTAGTAAAATTCTTTTTAGTCGGACAATATTATAACTTTTTAAAGCTACTAATAAATTTTAAAACCAAAAAAAAATTATCCAGATAAAAAACATCTGAAATCTTCTCTGTACAGTAAAAAAAGGTTCTATACTAAAAAAAAAATTATTGCTCTAAAAAATAATCGAAATTTACATTTTGCTCAGAGTAAAAATTAAATTTCTTCTCCGAAGCCTTCTTTTTTAATAAAAAACTGAATGTAAAAGTAAGTTTAACGGAATATTTCGATGGTAATATAAATTGAGGCTTTGAGATTTTTATATTTTACCAAAAAGACATATTTTAATTGTGCCCTAATTTAAATAAATGTGAAAAAAATTTATTTTTCATCTCCGAAGCCATTTCCTTCAAATTTGCGTGTTTTTCTTTTGTTTTGAGTATTTAGCATTGCTTTGAAAAAATTCACCCAAATTACGATTAAATCAAATACTTTAAATAAAATTATATTTTAATCGAATTAAATATATTTGGTATTAAAATATGCAAATTATTAATTATTAAACAGTGCAATTTTATGTTCGATTTCGTGAACGATATTAGCGTGGATTTTTAATTGAAAAACTCCCGAATTTATAAAAATTAATCTAATGGAGCAACAATAATCTATTTTAAAGGAGAAAAACTTTAATATTTTTAAGAATTAATTTTGCGCAACCTAAAAATCTTAGTCTTGAGTATGAAATTAAGTAATTTTAATAAAAAAAAACCCATATAAATTAGTATGTAAGCTTAATCTTAATATATAGAAAATATTTACTGGTTTGATTCAAAAATATTATTTGTTTGAATAATTGTATTTAATTCAAACCTTTTTTATGTTACGATTTAAACAGAAAATGTGTTTAAAAATTTTTTTATTGATTAGAACTTAAAACTTTATTATAAATAATTGAAAATCAACCACAACTTATGTTTGAATTCAATATAATATTTCTTTAGATGAACCAAAAAATATGTTTGAATTAAACTTAAATATGTTTAACTGTATAGCAAAGATATTTTACAATAATTACTGACATTTTATACATTAAAAATATGTAAACAAAATTTTAATGCACATTAAAATAAAGCTGAGAATCTGACGTTAAATTTTTCTATATTTTATCTATAAATCTTCTTTAAAGGAGAAAAACTTAAATATTTTTAAGAATTAATTTTGCGCAACCTAAAAGTCTTACTCTTGAGTATGAAATTAAGTTGTTTTAATACAAAAAACCCATACAATTAACAAAAAATAATAAATTGAAAAACTGATGTTTAAAAGAGTCACTTTTAGTAAAATCACACATTTATTCATAGTCTGGTGCACGTAGAAAAAGTAATTTTTACTATTTTTATAGTAAAACATTGCTGGTAACTTTTATTATTTTCAAAATAAATTTTGCTACATTGGCAGTAAATTTTACTCCGAAAGTAGTAAAAGTTACTTTACGTTTTTCTCCCTGTGGTTTTTGTTTGAAATAAAATTTTTCTTTGACACTACCTAGTAGTATAAATAATACAAAAAAAAATAATCGTTAATTATTGTTTGAATTTTTTAAACAATAGTTTCAATAGCGAAAATATTTGTGTTTTGGCTAAATAACTCTTTTAGTAGTGAATTAATTATGTAGTAAAATTTTTCCTTAGTCTGACAATATTTTCAGAAATTTTTAGGTTTTCAGAAAAATTTCCAGTAGTTAACATTATAAGTTAACTAACTTTTTTTCTAGAATTTTTTCAAAGTATAAAATTGCTTAAGTAGCAAGAACTATTCGAATTCAATTTGAAAGTAAATTTTCAGTGTAGTAAATTCCATTTTAGTTAGACAATAATTTTACTTTTTTTATGCATTTTTCTTTATGTAAATACTATGACAATTTTCATAATAAAAAATGCAAGTAGTGTTAATTATTATTTATTAAAAAATTCAAGTACTCTCTAAATTTGAATTAGTTTAAATGTTTATATATTTAAATTAATAACTGTCTTTTTTAAAATTTTTCTTTTAGAAAGAACTCTGACAATTTTCATAATAAAGATTCAAGTAGTATTAAGTTTATATTATTATTATTAATAAATTATTATTATTATTAATACATTATTTAATAAAAAATTCAAGTACTCTCTAAATTTGAATTAGTTTAAATGTTTATATATTCAAATCAATAACTGTCTTTTTTAAAATTTTTCTTTTAGAAAGAACTCTGACAATTTTCATAATAAAGATTCAAGTAGTATTAAGTTTATATTATTATTATTAATAAATTATTATTATTATTAATACATTATTTAATAAAAAATTCAAGTACTCTCTAAATTTGAATTAGTTTAAATGTTTATATATTCAAATCAATAACTGTCTTTTTTAAAATTTTTCTTTTAGAAAGAACTCTGACAATTTTCATAATAAAGATTCAAGTAGTATTAAGTTTATATTATTATTATTAATAAATTATTATTATTATTAATACATTATTTAATAAAAAATTCAAGTACTCTCTAAATTTGAATTAGTTTAAATGTTTATATATTCAAATCAATAACTGTCTTTTTTAAAATTTTTCTTTTAGAAAGAACTCTGACAATTTCCATAATAAAGATTCAAGTAGTATTAAGTTTATATTATTATTAATAATAAATTATTATTATTAATATATTATTTAATAAAAAATTAAAGTACTCTCTAAATTTTAATTAGTAAAAATGTTTATTTATTCAAATTAATAACGGACTTTTTCGCTTTTGAATTAATAAATTTTACTACTAAATAGTATTTACTACTAATTTATTAGCCTAAAAATTTACTAATTCAAATGAAAAGAAGTCAGTCACTAATCGAAATAGAATAAACCTCTTCTTGAAATAGTCATAAGTACAATTTCAAAAGTTATTAGTCAGCTTGAAACCGAACGAAAAAAAAAGAACGAGAGTCAAGAATAGAAATTTAATATCAGAGTGGAACGAAATATTTATTTGGAAAGCGAGGAGGACGCGTCGTTGGGAAAACGAGCAACGGACGTTTCTTTAAAGTCACAATAGAACAGTAAACAGGAGAAGTGATCGATAAAAAAAAAGGGCGATCGCCTTCAACCCCATCCTTTTGCAATGTTCCAAATCCCAAACCCCTCTCTCTTTCTCTCTCTCTCTCTTCGATGAGAAACGAGCCCCAAATTTATATCGGAATCGAACTATTGATCTTGGCACGCGCGATGGTTGGCCACGCACTGATCTTTACAATTTTAACGAACTCATACCCCCCCCCCCCTTCCCCCCGCCACCCATCCCTCCTTATGTTACAATCCCTCGACGACCCTTTGGCTTTTCCCGAAAGTGTCGTCCGCGATTTATCTTCACGACTCACGATACATCCACTCTGTATACATAACATTTATATATTTACATTTATATAAACGTGAACGAATTAATTAATAGGGATTTTCAAACCAATTTTCACACTTGATTGGCTAAAATCCCTCCCACCCCTCTAGAGATACATCATCGGTCAGTGTCCATTTCTATTTTAACTAAAGCTCGCATCTAAACAAGACTAATCGTATCCAAACTGGACAATTGTCTATATATTTAATCTAGGATTATGTCAATTTTTCAAAAAAAAATAAATAAATAAAAAAAAATAAAAAATTAGTTCTACTCGAGTGGTAAGCAAGCACAGAAAAAAAGGGAGGGATGGTGGAAAAATTAAAAATAATCATCATTAATCAAATGGATAGAGGAAAAAGAAAAGATTGAAGGGCGTTTTTTATATTTTTTTTTTTCACGAAATGGAAAATCATAAAAACGTGGGGAAGATTATTTTGATTGGATTATTTCTCAGGGTTATTGTCAATTTATATTAATGAGTTATGTACAATAAATTTTTGGGGTGAGACTTCAGAATAATGGACATTTTTTTTTTCTTCGCATAAGTGCATTACGTGTATTGGGGGCAGTTTTCTCCCTATTTCTCTATTTTTAGTTTTTCGTTGTTGTAAAATCAAAATATATAAATTAAAGATCAATTTAAAAATTCTAAGGGTGTTCGAATTATTATCTTTTTTTTTTATTTGATAAATGGAAAACATTTTGTCTCTCGATCTGAATTAGGTTTCAATCATGAAGGGCAAATAAAAAAAATCATTCATCAATTGATGGTTGAAAATTAATAATATTTTCTTTTACCTAGTTTGGGGATAACATTTTTTTTTAATGAAAATTGTTTTGGTAGTAAACTCCTGTTTTGTAAGATCAACTAATTTTCTAAAATTATTATGATTTAGTATTAATAATAAAATTTTTAAAGGGAAAAACTAATTGTTTTACAACAGCAAAATTTACTACTGAAATACTATTTTGATATAAACGGAAGGCTTTCGTGAAACGATTTAAAAAAAATTTCAATATGTAAATTTATGACTTATAGTTATTAAGACTAAAAGAATTTAACAAACAAATTTTTATTTGTAATAATTGTTTTTAGACCGAACAAATATTACTACTATTTATTTATTACTATTATTTATTACTACAATAATTTTTTAACAAAAAAAAATGGTCTAAGAAGAACCTTTTTTTTAAGCATATGAAATTGAGAGAGAAGCGAATCAAAAGTTAATGAATATTTTGATTTATCGGAAAATTTCAAAAGAACTGAAATTGTTATCTGATTCTAATGGAAATTGCTACTAAAACAGCCCGAGTCAAAATTTTAACTCTCTTTTAGTTTTTCAAAAATCTCTTTTCAACCTCTTTTAAGCCTCTTTAAACTTCTAAGCTTTTTTTTTCCTTTGAACCTAGAAACTGCAGAAAATATATTCCATAAGGTTGAAAGAAAATAGTCTGACTAAAAACGAATTTTACACTTTAACTTTTTTCAAATTCGAAAACAATTGTCTCACTTAGTCTCTAAATTTCAATGAGTAAAACTGTTTACTAAAACTGTTTTAAAAATTAGTCACTGACTTTTTTCTTTTCGATTAGTAAATTTAACAAATAAATTGGTAGTAAGTACTATTTAATTATTTATGCTAGTAAAACTTATTAATTCTAGAGCAAAAAAGACAGTTATTAATTTGAATAAATAAACATTTTTACTAATGCAAATTTAGAGAGTACTTTAATTTTTTATTAAATAATAATTAACACTACTTGAATTTTTTATTATAAAAATTGTCAAAGTATTTACATAAAGAAAAATGCATAAAAAAAGTAAAAATATTGTCTGACTAAAATGGAATTTACTACACTGGAAATTTACTTTCAAATTGAATTCGAATAGTTCTTGCTACTTAAGCAATTTTATATTTTAAAAAAATTCTAGAAAAAAAGTTAATTAACTTATAATGTTAACTTACTGGAAAATTTTCTGAAAACCTAAAAATTTCTGAAAATATTGTCTGACTAAGGGAAAAAATTTTACTACATAATTCATTCACTACTAAAAGAGTTATTTAGCCAAAACACAAATATTTTCGCTATTGAAACTATTGTTTAAAAAAATTCTAACAATAATTAACGATTATTTTTTTTTTGTATTATTTATACTACTAGGTAGTGTCAAAGAAAAATTTTATTTCAAACAAAAACCACAGCGAGAAAAACGTAAAGTAACTTTTACTACTTTCGGAGTAAAATTTACTGCCAACGTAGCAAAATTTATTTTGAAAATAATAAAAGTTACCAGCAATGTTTTACTATAAAAATAGTACAAATTACTTTTTCTACGTGCACCAGACTATGAATAAATGTGTGATTTTACTAAAAGTGACTCTTTTAAACATCAGTTTTTCAATTTATTATTTTTTGTTAATTTTATGGGTTTTTTCTATTAAAACTACTTAATTTCATATTTAAGAGTAAGATTTTTAGGTTGCGCAAAATTAATTCTTAAAAATATTTAAGTTTTTCTCCTTTAAAGAAGATTTATAGATAAAATATAGAAAAATTTAACGTCAGATTCTCAGCTTTATTTTAATGTTCATTAAAATTTTTTTAAAGATATTTTTAATCTATAAAATATCAGTAATTATTGTAAAATATCTTCGCTATACAGTTAAACATATTTAAGTTTAATTCAAACATATTTTTTGGTTCATTTAAAGAAGTAGTATATTTAATGCAAACATAAGTTGTGGTTGATTTTAAATTATTTATAATAAACTTTTAAGTTCAAATCAATAACAAAATTTTTAAACACATTTTCTGTTTAAATCATAACAGAAAATATGTTTGAAGTAAATAAAATTATTCAAACAAATATTTTTGAATAAAAGCAGTAGTTATTTTTTATATATTAAGATTAAGCTTACAAACTAATTTCAATTACACAAAATCACTGAAAATTACACAGGCACACAAAAAAAGAGTTGTTTCTTTTTTGAACCAGACATACATATCTTATAGTATTTTTGCCCGCTGAAAACGAATCTGAAGTCCGAATTGCTCCATCTTGATTTTTTAAATCAAGAAAACTACCCTTAATTTCAAATTTTAAAGTAAAAAAAATTTAATCACAGATTTCTCTTTAAAAGACAACAATAAATTTATCTACTTCTGCTGCAACAACTCAGAAACAATGTCAACATTGTTTAAACACCCTTTGTTTTTTATTAAATCGAAAAAACTACCCCTAAAATGTAAAAATTCAAAATTATAATATAAAAACCCACATTGGTTTTCAAAACAACAAAATAAATTTATGTACTTCTGTTTCAATATTTCAAAAGCAATATCAAAATTACTTTATCATCCACAGTGTTTTTATATTCAAAAAACTACCCCTAATATGTAAAAATTCAAAATGTATAATAAAAAAAATGAAAAACCACATTGTTTTTCAAAATAAAACAATAAATTTATGTACTTCTCTGTCAATAACTTAAAATCAATGTCAAAATTACTCCGTCTCCCTCTGTTTTTTCAAAACCTACCCTTAAATTTACAAAATAAAATTGTAATGTAAAAACTATGAAAAACCACATTGTTTTTTAAAATAGAACAATAAATTTATGTACTTCTCTTTCAATAACTTAAAAGCAATGTCTAAATTGCTCCATCACCGTCTGTTTTTTTTAAATTGAAAAACCAACCCTTAAATTTACAAAATGAAAGTTTAAAGTAAAAAAAATGAAAATCCACATTGTTTTTCAAAACACAACAAGAAATTTATGTATTTCCGTATTAACACTCAAAAGCATTAGAAAAATTGCTCTATCACCCTTCGTTTTTTCAAATTGAAATAACTACCCCTAATATGTAAAAATCAAAATGTACAAAAAAAAAGAAAAACCACAATAAATTAGTTTTAATTTAAATTTAACAAAAACAAATTATAATGTTTTAATTCTCAATATAGGTAATTTAAACCAATTTGTTGTCGTTTTTTATTTTTTTTATTATACATTTTGATTTTTACATATTAGGGGTAGTTATTTCAATTGGACAAACACAGGGTGTTGGAGGAATTTTGCTAATGCTTGTGAGTTGTTAAAAAAGAAGTACATAAATTTCTTGTTCTATTTTGAAAAACAATGTGGTTTTTAATTTTATTTTTATTACACATTTTGAATTTTTATATATTAGGGGTAGATTTTAAAAAAAAAATCAGAGGAGGATGGAGCAATTTTGACATTGCTTTTGAGTTGTTGAAAGAGAAGTACATAAATTCAATTTCAATGTGTTCAATTTTGGAAAACAATGTGGTTTTTAATTTTATTTTTATTACACATTTTGAATTTTTACATATTAGGGGTAGTTTTTCCAATATAAAAACACAGTGGATGATTAAGTAATTTTAATATTGCTTTTGAAATGTTGAAAGCAGGGACCGTCACGAAATCATAACAAAATTAAAAAATACTTTTGTTTTGATTCGGATATGGGTATCAGAATCAAAATTACACTCTATTTAGTTCTGATTCCAATATCAAAATCAAAATTACACTCTATTTCGTTTTGATTCCAATTTCAAAATCAAAATTCCACTCTATTTCGTTTTGGTTCCAATATCAAAATCAAAATTCAATTCTATTTAGTTTTGATTCCAATATTAAAATCAAAATTCTTTTTTGTTTTAATTTTGATAAAATACTATTGCGCATGTATAAGTCTCATTGAACCTAAATTTTGTTGCAAATGTCAAATATATTTTAAAAGATAATATCGTTTTTACATACGAAATCTGAAGTAGAATTCGAATCGACTTCTGTTTCTATAACAAAACCAAATTGCAGTATTACAGTATCAGAATCAAAATAGGAAGTAAATTTTGTTTCGTTACAGTATCAGAATTAAAATAGGAAATAAATTTTGTTTCGTTACAGTATCAGAATCAAAATAGGAAGTGAATTTTGCTTCGTTACAGTATCAGAATCAAAATAGGAAGTAAATTTTGTTTCGTTACAGAATCAAAATCAAAATACATTAATAATGTCTTTTTGTTTTGGAATATCGTAACGAAATCAAAATTTGATTTCCGTGACGGTCCCTGGTTGAAAGAGAAGTACATAAATTTGTTTTGTTACTTTAAAAACCAATGTGGGTTTTTATATTATAATTTTGAATTTTTACATTTTAGGGGTAGTTTTTTCGATTTAATAAAAACAAAGGGTGTTTAAGCAATGTTGACATTGTTTTTGAGTAGTTGTAGCAGAGGTAGATAAATTTATTGTTGTGTTTTAAAGATAAATATGTGATTCAATTTTTTTTACTTTAAAATTTGAAGTTAATGGTAGTTTTCTCGATTAAAAAAAACAGAGGGTGATGGAGCAATTCTGACTTCAGATTCGTTTTCATCGGGCAAAAATACTATAAGATATGTATGTCTAGTTCAAAAAACAGCCAACTTTTTTTTGTGTGCCTGTGTTATTTTTCTATTTCAATTAACTATAATGTTTTGTCAGTGTAGCTATTACATAAATTCAGTTGAATAAAATGATTTAATTTTCTTTTTAAAATGATAAATAAGTACAAAATTTTCACTATGAAAATTGATTATAATTATTAAAGACTAGACTTTGTAAAATTAATCAAGTCATCAAAAATGTCACTTTTAGAAGAATCATCAAGATATAAGAAAACACGGTAAATCGTTAGGTATTAAAATAACACCAAAAAAGATTAAAATAATCCAATTTAGTGTTATTTTAATCCATTTTGGTGTTATTTTATTACCTAACGATTTACCGTAAAATCAATGCAAATTTGTTCAATTAATCCCATGATATTTGTCGCAAACGAATAAGAAATTCAGAGAAGATAATTTTTTTTAATAAAAATCAAAAGAGCACCAGAGAGAGAGAGAGAGAGAGAGAGAGAGAGAGAGAGAGAGAGCAAGAACCGTAACTGAATACCTAGAGGTAAACTTCAATAAAGAGGGATTTAAGAAAATGAACTCAAGGAGAGCAAAAAAATAAAAGAAAAAAAAAAGAAGCGATGAAAATAAAATCAGAAGGAGTCAGTGAAATAAACCCGATCTAACTATTAGAATCCTGGTAGTATGTGACCTCGTGTGAAGATCGCCTCGGGATATCATATCGACGTCGCGTACCAACCATAAAACGATAAAGCATAAAAAATGCTTATCTGGTTCGCTTGAAGTCATCGGCCAAAGATAATCGTATTAGTTGATCGCTTTCAGAAACTCGACTCAAAAACTAGTATATAGAATGGGTTGGGTGTATATTTTCGGCATACCCTATATCGGGAATTGTATACACTGAAAAAAAAATTTATTTGATTCAAATAACCGATTATTTGACTATTATCAAATAAATATTTACTTGAATCAAATAATTTTTATTCGAATCAAATAAATTGTATTTGAATCAAATAATTTTTATTCGAATCAAATAAATTGTATTTGAATCAAATATTTCAGTATTTGAAGCAAATACTATTTAATTGATTCAAATAAAAATTATTTGATTCAAGCAAATATTTATTTGATAATAGTCAAATAATCGGCACGGTAAATCGTTAGGTATTAAAATAACACCAAAAAGGATTAAAATAATCCAATTGAGTGTTATTTTAATCCATTTTGGTGTTATTTTAATACCTAACGATTTACCGTGGGTTATTTGAAGCAAATAAAAATGATTTGATCCAAATAAATAATTTATTTGGTTATAATCCAATAAATGTCTATTTGAACCAAATACATATTTATTTGACCTGAATATTTGATTTTATCGCATCAAATAACTATTTATTTGAATCAAATACAAATTATTCAATTCAAATAAATGGAATATTCCAAACCAATAAATAATTAATTGAATCAATTATTTAAATTATTCAAATCAAATAAATGTAATATTTCAAGCTAGTAAATAATTATTTGAATCAAATATGAAAATTATTTCATTCTATATTTAATACAAAAATTGTTTTCAAATATTTAGTATTTTTTAAATTTATTAATATATTATTATACTATATTTATTTATTATATTATACATATTAACTGATTTTTTAACAGACTTTCAACATTATTTATAAACATGTTCACACAGTTTTTATTCACAACACAACACACAATTTTATTATTTTATATAACGCTTAAAACGAAGAATGAAAAATATTCGCTCGCATGTGGCATCGAACTCACGTCCCTCCGCGTATAACGCTGACCGCAAGCCTATAACCACACGGCCACTAAGACTTGGTGAGAACTCGGGCTGATCTACTTTATGAATGCCAATGTCGTATATTCTGTATCCAAATAACACATTTATTTGTCGAAATATTTTTTATTTGTATTAAATAAATGAAATATTTAAGTGAAATAAATAAATGAACAAATAAATGAGTTTCAAGTAATTCATTATTTTCGTTTCAAATAATTATTCAATTGATTGAAATATTTTTTTATTTGTCTTGATAAAATATTGTATATTTGCTTTGAATAATGAATTATTCGGATTAAATAATTAAGTTTATTAGAATCAATAAAATAAATTTATTGTGTCAAATAATTATTTGCATCAAATATACGAAGTATTTGAGTGAAATAAATAAAAGAATAGTTTCAAGTAACTCATTATTAGTATTAAATAAATTCATTTATTCAATTCAAATAATTATTTAATTGAATCAAATACGATTTATTTGGTTCAAATAAGTGTGATTCAAATAATTTAAGTTATTTGAATCAAATACATATTTTTTTGATCCAACTGAAAAGTATTTGAATCAATTAAATATTTTTCAAATAATTTGAATTATTTGAATCAAATAAATTTTTTTTCAGTGATATAAAGCAAGAGAGAGAGAGGAACCTCCTCCCTAATAGAGGGGTGGTTGTTTCTCTATTGATGTGCAAAGAGAGAGAGAGAGGGAGGGGGAGAGAGTGGCGATGAGTATTTCCCAAAGGAGGACCTCCAAGTCGACTCATCAGACGACCCTAACCTTAACGTCCGGGTTGCATAATAAAACCATGCCAATTTTTGCGAATTCTCATTCCTATATTGCGACCATTTTCTTTCTTTTTTTTATACCACTTTTTTTCAGTCGTTTACGATTAGATCTCAACGTTTCCGTTTTAGTTGGGTTATTAGGACCCTTCCTCTCCACCCTTTCCCCTCCCATTCGCCTCTTTCCTTAAGCCACCTTCAAAAACCATTGGAGAAATTTTATTTTTCAAGGTCTACATGTGGCACACACTTCGCCATAATGCCATCAAAATAAAAAAAGGAAAAAAAAGGGAGAGGTATTCTTCGTTTTACTGTCTCGTCCATAATCGTTAGAGTTGAATTCAATTGGTTTTTTAAAGTGCTATTGAGAAATAGCGAAGGGATAAAATTAAATTAACTGGTCAAAATTATTACGATAGTTGCTAGTGAAAAATTATTCTGTTTTTATAAATATCTAATGGGGAAATTAATTCCAGTGTTTCTTTTTTTAATAATTACAGAGAAAAAAATAAGTGTTAAATGTGTTGCGTGTAGTTTTCAGATTATGTTGTTTTAACACAATTTTAGTGTTATTTTAACCCCATTTAAAATGTATATTAATTTAACACCCTCTAGTGACAATTTAACAGTCTCTATTGTTCTTTTAACACCAATGTAGTGTTAAAACCACACAGAGTTGGTTAAAAATGTTGCGTGTAGTTTTAACACTACATTTAGTGTTAAAATAACACTTCTTTTTTCCTGTGTTCTTGTCGATTTGATAAAATCGAATCAAATCGACGACTCCCGTTGACATGATCTTGTTTCAATTGTCAAAATAATAAAATCTTCTTTGGAGCTCAGTTCAATATGATCTCCATTCAATTGTCAATTTAATTTAATCTCGCAAAAATTTCCGTGCAATAAAATCTTTATTCAGAATAATTTTAAATTCACTTAAAAAATAAAATATTAATTCGCTTTTATTATTATTCAATGTTTTATAATGATTAATAAAATAAAATACAGAAAAATAAATTAAAATTATTAAAACTATTAGAAATATCAGAAAAATAATAAATAATTAACTATAAAATATTAATTCGTTTGAAATATTATTTTATACTTTCAGGCTTCGAACTCCATTATTAGTTTAAAAAAAATTAGGAAAAAGTAGCAATACATTCAATTATTTTCTTAAATAGTAAAACTGCGACGAAATTAAATTACTTTTAGGATTTTTATTAAAATTCATTGTAAAAGTTCAATTATTTCTATAAAAAACAGAAATTTATTTATACTCACCACAAGAATTTAATTCCATTCAAAAAATTTTCTTAATTCAACACTGAAAAAAAAATTTATTTGATTCAAATAACCGATTATTTCGTTATTATTATTAAATAAATATTTACTTGAATCAAATAATTTTTATTTGAATCAATTAAATAATATTTGCTTTAAATACTCAAATATTTAATTCAAATACAATTTATTTCATTTAAATACAAATTATTTGATTCAAGTAAATATTTATAAATATATAAATTGTATTTGAATTAAATATTTGAGTATTTAAAGCAAATATTATTTAATTAATTCAAATAAAAATTATTTGATTCAAATAAATATGTATTTGATAATAGTCAAATAATCGGTTATTTGAATCAAATAATTTTTTTTCAGTGAATAATTTGTAAGTCTACTATTTTAATAAAATTT
Source organism: Leptopilina drosophilae (assembly GCA_032873175.1). Lineage (NCBI taxonomy): Eukaryota > Metazoa > Arthropoda > Insecta > Hymenoptera > Figitidae > Leptopilina > Leptopilina drosophilae. The sequence goes on from CM065479.1 coordinate 53,581,885, forward strand.
CCAAAAAGTATTCAATTATTTTCTAAAAGAATGAAAATTTCATAGAATTTGAATGATTAAAAATAGAGTTTATCTAATTCTCTTTTTAAATCAATTATTTGAAACTTTTTTTATAAAATACTCGCAATGATTCCATTACTTTTATGAATAATAGAACTCATTGCAGAAATGGAATTATGTTTAATACAATTTTCATCAAATTCGTCAAAAAATGCAATTATTTTTAAAATTTTGATTAAATTTTTTCTAAGGAATTCAATTATTTCAATTATTTTCATAAATAGCAAAATTTTGTCCAATTTACTAAATTCTTTTGAATACTATTTTCGAAAAAAATTCGTCACAAGAATTCAATTATTTTCATAAATTTCTATAAAATTCAAAAAAACAATTCAATTATTTTCAAAAGTAATAAAATTCTCCGCACAAATTCAATTATGTTTAACATTTTTTTGAAATTCTCCGAAATTTTAATTATCTTTATAAATAATTAAATTGTTCTCTACAATTTAATTATTTTCAGAAATTTCAATAAAATTCGACGCAAATATTGAATTATTTTCATAAATATGTAATAACATTCTTTTGAAGGATTCAATTACTTTTATAAATAGTAAAATTTTTTGCAGAAATTCAATCAGTATGTCAATAAATTTTAATGAAATTGAAGTAATCAAATTTTCAATTATAATTATGAACTGACAAGATTTTTTTTTGAAAAATTAAAAAAATTCTTTGTTTATAATTCAATTATTTTCCAAATTGTAGATTTATGTTCGAAATGAAATAAATAAAAATTTGATGAGAAAATAAAGTCGGGAAAAACGGGGAATTTAAAGGTTAAAAACAATTTATAATTAGTAACTATTGATAGAGTAAATGTCGATAAAATTATATTCTATTATCTTATTGGCGGTCGTTTTTCATTAAGGATTTTAGTTTTTAACACTGTTTTTAAATGGAAATGTGAAAACTTAAAATCTAAATTTGACTGTTTGTTCAGAAAAGTAGCTTTTAGTAGCATTAGGCTAAAAAAAAATAACCAAAAAGTAGCCTCGTATCAAAAAAGTAACAAATAGTAGCTTTTAGTATAGGAGTGTGCGAAGCCTGTACTTTTCAATAATTTCATTAATAATTAATTGAATGACAAAATAAATAATAAAATTAGTCAATTCTAAATAATAATGAAAATACTAAACAAACTAATAATTAATAATTCAATTTCTATGCAATTTTGAATCTTTTAGAAAATAATTTAATACTTTTTGGAAATTTTATTAAAATAGTAGACTTACAAATTATTCACTGAAAAAAAATTATTTGATTCAAATAACCGATTATTTTTTTATTCAAATAACCGATTATTTGGTTATTATCAAACAAATATTTACTTGAATCAAATAATTTTTATTTCAATCAATTAAATAATATTTGCTTTAAATAAATATATAAATTGTATTTGAATTAAATATTTGAGTATTTAAAGCAAATATTATTTAATTAATTCAAATAAAAATTATTTGATTCAAGTAAATATTTATTTAATAATAACCAAATAATCGGTTATTTGAATCAAATAATTTTTTTTTCAGTGTTGAATTAAGAAAATGTTTTGAAAATAATTGAATTCTTGTGGTGAATATAAATGAATTTTTGTTTTTTCGGATTAAATATAGAATAATAATATATTAATAAATTTAAAAAATACTAAATATTTTAAAAAAATTTTTGTATTAAATATAGAATAAAATAATTTTCATATTTGATTCAAATAATTATTTATTATCAGGGTTGCTACAATTTTTCTCTAATCAAATTCCCTGACTTTTCCAGGTTTTCCAGGTCTCAAACAATATTTTTCCATACACATTATAAGTGGGATTTATACAAAAAGTAATTAATTAAAAAGCAAAATGTATGCAAACATAGCATATTTTATTGCTGTATTAATTACTTCTAGAAAAATAACTCAGTTTTAAACATTTTTTCATTGGCAAAAATAAAATATTTAAAAATTTTATGGTTTTCAGGGTGTTTATTATTTAAATCTACAAATGGCTATAAAAATTTTTATTAGTTTTTATGAATAATTAAATTCTTTTGACGAATTTCTTTAAATTTTTGAGAATAATGTTTTTTTAATAATTTTAATTAAAAATTTGGAAAATAATTAAATTAGTCAAAGAATTTTTTTAACTTCTTAAAAAATAATCTTGTCTTTTTATAATTATAATTGAAAATTTTATTAAAATTAAATTGATAATAATTGATTTTCTGCAAAGAATTTGACTATATTTTTTATGAAAATAATTGAATCCTTCCAAAGAATGCTATTATTTATGAATATACTTTAATTCTTGCGAAGAATTTTATTAAAATTTTTGACTATACTAAGCAGTACCTGATAATTAATTATTTATTTAATAAGTAAATAAATAAAAATAATTAATTAGTAAATAAATAAATAAAAAGTCTTACTTTCTACCTAATTTCGAGACTGAATTTAAAGTGTAAACGGAGTCAGACTGATGTTATCCTGTGTAATAAAAATTTAATTTACTCAAGAAATAAATAAATATCATTTATTTGATCATTCAGAAATTTAAAATGATAAAAATTTAAGAGACGTTTAATAATCATAATTATTGAATAATAACATAATAATATGTGAATTAAATTCTTTAAAAGAAATTCAATTATTTTCAAAAAATAAAATTAAACGTAAAGAAATTTAAATTAATTCAAAAATTTTCAATTTTTTGTTTATAAAAATTCAATTATCTTGAAACAATAGAATTGAAAAATTTCAAAAATCTTATTTTTCGAAATTTTCAAAAAAACTTTACGAAAATTCAATTTTATTAAAAAAAATTTAAGCGTGTGTTTATTTAAAATTAACCAATAAAAATTTGAATTATTAATTTTGGAACTAAATAACATGAATACATTAGAATGTGACTCTTTATAAAATTCAATTATTTATCAATTTTTAAATTAAAATACTTTGAAAATTTTATTTGTTAAAAAGTTTCTAATGAAATTCTTTAACAAATTTAATTATTTTCAGTTGAATTTCACAAAATTTTTATTAATTCGATAATTTTTTTAAATTTATTTGCATACTTACTTTATTTACATCAGTGATTGATTTTTTATTATCAAATGATATTTAAAATTTCAGTTATTTTTTAATTGGTCAATCAATGAAATATACGACTAAAATTTCAATAATTTTTAATAATTGATCTTCAGTGAAATTTCACTGATTCAAATCGCGAGAATAGAGTCACTGAAAATCAGTCAAATTTTACTGATTTAGTTTTAGATAGTGTAGGGAAAAAGTACCAAAGGGTACTTTTTCATAGTAAAATTCGGTAAAATTCGCAAAAAATTAACATAATTTTAACAGTAAATTATTTTCCAGGTGTTTTCTCATTTTTCCCTGACTATTCCCTGACTTTTCCATACAAAATAAAATTCCCTGACATTTCCAGGTTTTCCAGGTTTCCAGACATTGTAGCAACCCTGATTATTTATTGGTTTGGAATATTCCATTTATTTGAATTGAATAATTTGTATTTGATTCAAATAAATAGTTATTTGATGCGATAAAATCAAATATTTAGGTCAAATAAATATGTATTTGGTTCAAATACACATTTATTGGATTATAACGAAATAAATAATTTATTTGTATCAAATAATTTTTGTTTGATTCAAATAAATTTTTTTTCAGTGTAACTAGGAAACCGAGAGAGAGAGAGAGAGAAATGCAAATAGAGAGAGAAATCTTACATAAATCCATTGGAAGTAAAATCTACTTTACATTCTTCAGTGAATAAAAATCTTATTCTCGAGGAAAAAAACTATTGAGTCACCCCTTATTCAAATTTTTGGTCAAACGAGACGTTCGTTCACGTAGTTGGTTGCACATTCGTATTGTGTAGTCACAGAGTCACTCAGTCAGTTTTCCAGGAGGGTTTATAGTTCACGATTCTCCCTCGGTGGAATGAGTGTGTGGGTGGTGGCTTGGCAAAAAGGCAGGGGACAGAAACACGAAAGCAAGTGAGTGAGTGAGAGGACGGAAGAGGTGGCAGGAAAGGTTTATGAAAGCAAAACGAGAGCGAGACGTGCGTTGCCTACCTTTTTCCCATTTTCAGGCCCCCCACACCATTGCCTTGTTTTAGATCTAACATTCGCTTTTTCATCGCATCCTTACATCTCCGTTTCACCAAGATACCAAATCGAGATACTTTTTCCTGTACAAAATGACGTGTCTTCAAATTGCCTTGCCTTTGAATTTCCAACGTTCCCATATTTCATATATCTTTTTAAAAAGAAAAGAAAAAAAATCCCCTCTTCTGCGTGTGAGTGTCTCTATGTGCCCTGTGTGTGTGGGTATATTTTTGTGGAAATGTATGTAGAAATTACAGAAATTATTCACACTCACGCTTTGAAAATATTAACTTATTTTCTTTCAGTTGACAGTAAAGCTCTTCTTACCTCTTCATCGTAGAAACTCTGTATTTCCTATTGATTAACAATTTTTGTCATATTTTTTTTCAATACACTGAAAAAACATTATACTTAATTTAAATACAAAAATAGTTTCAAGTGATTTTATTCAATTGAAATTAGTTTCTAAGTTTAATTCCACTTCATAGAAAACATCTACTCCTTTGATTCAAAAATATTATTTGTTAGAATAATTATATTTAATTCAAACATATTTTCTGTTTCGATTTCAACGAAAAATATGTTTAAAAATTTCATGTGTGATTCAAACTTAAAAGTTGATAATAAATAACTTAAAATCAACCGCAACTTATGTTTAAATTAAATACATTATTTCTTTAAATAAACAAAAAAATACCTTTTAATTAAATATTAGAGAAAATTTGACTGTATACGAAAGATATTTTAAGTTTGTCTCAAATAAAATAGGTTTGAATTAAAAAAAACGTTTTCTCAGTGTATTTTTCAAGATTACCGCAAATTAGGGAAGTCAAAAAAATCAGGAAAAAATTTAGGGTTTTTATTATACCGACATTTTTAATTAAACCAAGAAAATAATAAAAAAAAAATTTGTTAATGCTACATTAACAGCAAAAATCAATTTTTCATTAGGTAATTTGTTTGAAAATACAAAATCATATTTTCAACAAAAAGTAACAAAAATGTAAATCCAAAAAAAAGTACATAATTTATCAAAATTTATAGAATTAATAAATATTTTAATTTTTCACAAAAAATTAAAATTTTGTATTTTTTGACATTTTATCATAACACTTTAAAATAATTATTCTATACTAAAAAAATTGAATAATTAATATTTATTCAGGGTACTTTACCCGGTAAAAACTTTCTATTAATACTATTATGAAAATGACCATAACTCTATAACATTAATTTTTTTTGTTGATTTATTAAAAAGAAGATTTATTAATTACATATAATAAACTATTATAATTATTTAACTTTTAAAATTAGGGGAGAGTAGGCTACATTGAACCAGCGTCAACAGTGAACCAATTTAATTTTCTAAGAAATGACTGAGTGGAATTTTTTCTTATTTAATATATAAATTAGTATTACCGAAAGCGACTACGTTCAAAAATTTCGAGCACGTAGGTTTATTATTTACAAAGAAAAACGAAAAAAACTGTTTTTCACGTACAAAACAAAAAATTTTGTGGAAATATAATGAATTTTTTTATTAAAATAGGAAGTTTTAAAAATTTGTAAACTTGTGATTTATGTCGCTAGGGGTGTCAACTTCAATATTCCGATGTGATAAAGAATTTTAAGCCATACATAAATTTATTATAAACAATTTTTGTTGTGAATGTCATGTGAATGCAGTGAGTGCGGCATCATTGAACCACCCGAAAAAGCAAAGAATTTTTAATTTTAAGAGTGGTAAAGTTGTCTGCTCTACTAATTAGTAACAAAAATACTAGAAGACATGCTTTCATCACAATTCTGAATGAAAAAAATTCAAACTGTCACTTTACCTACCTAAACTGACATCAAAATATATTAATCTCCTATATTAACAAATAATAACTCTTTAACAACAATTTTCTATTTTTTTAAGTGAAAAATAATATTTTTTACAATGTGTAAGTGGAAATATTATTTTTGAAGTAAATTGTAGTGTTTTATTAAATGTGGTTCAATGTAGACACAGATTCTTCAAAATAAGAAAAGTGTAACTTGTTAGAAAAAAATTAAATTTAATTATTTAATCATAATAATTTGTGTTTGTAACGTATATATTAACTAAAGGAGTACTTCAGCTTAATGTTGATACAAAAACCTCATCAAAATTTGTAAAATTTAATTAGTTCTTGGACTTTAGAAAATACCCGGTTCAATGTAGCCTACTCTCTCCTATATAGCAAAAATGTCAAAAAACCATGAAAAATAAAATGGAAAAAGTTACCGAAAATTTAAGTTTCAAAATGAAAAAATGTTAATGATTTTTGAAAAACCTCTGCAACTTTTTTAATTTTGGTCCAAGAAAAATGCGTCTAAAGAAGAAGGTGCATGGTTTTGTTCCGTTTATTGGAAAAAATTTCAAAAACCCTTCAAAAATAAAGTGGCAAAAAGTTACAGAAAATTGAAGATTCAAAATGAAAAAATGTCTGTGATTTTTGAAAAACCTTTGTAACTTTTTAAATTTTGGTCCTAGAAAAATGCGTCTAAAGAAGAAGTTGCATGGTTTTGATCCAGTTATTAGAAAAAATGTCAAAAACCCTTTAAAAATAAAGTGGCAAAAAATTACAGAAAATTGAAGATTCAAAATGAAAAAATGTTAGCGATTTTTGAAAAATTTGTAACTTTTTTAATTTTGGTCCTAGAAAAATGCGTCTAAAGAAGAAGTTGCATGGTTTTGATCCAGTTATTAGAAAAAATGTTAAAAACCCTTCAAAAATAAAGTGGCAAAAAGTTACCAAAAATTGAAGTTTCAAAATGAAAAAATGTTAGTGATTTTTGAAAAACCTCTGTAACTTTTTTAATTTTGGTCTTAGAAAAATGCGTCTAAGGAAGAAGTTGCATGGTTTTGATCCAGTTATTAGGAAAAATGTCAAAAACCCTTCAAAAATAAAGTGGCAAAAAGTGACCGAAAATTGAATTTTCAAAATGAAAAAATGTTAGCGATTTTTGAAAAACCTCTGTAACTTTTTTAATTTTGGTCTTAGAAAAATACGTCTAAGGAAGAAGTTGCATGGTTTAAATCCAGTTATTAAAAAAAATGTCAAAAACCCTTCAAAAATAAAGTAGCAAAAAGTTACCGAAAATTAAAGTTTCAAAATGAAAAAATGTTAGCGATTTTTGAAAAACCTTTGTAACTTTTTTAATTTTGGTCCTAGACAAATGCGTCTAAAGAAGAAGTTGCATGGTTTTGATCCAGTTATTAGGAAAAATGTCAAAAACCCTTCAAAAATAAAGTGTCAAAAAGTTACCGAAAATTGATGTTTCAAAATGAAAAAATGTTAGCGATTTTTGAAAAACCTCTGTAACTTTTTTAATTTTGGTCCTAGAAAAATGCGTCTAAACAAGAAGTTGCATGGTTTTGTTCCAGTTATTAGAAAAAATGTTAAAAACCCTTCAAAAATAAAGTGGCAAAAAGTTACCAAAAATTGAAGTTTCAAAATGAAAAAATGTTAGTGATTTTTGAAAAACCTCTGTAACTTTTTTAATTTTGGTCTTAGAAAAATGCGTCTAAGGAAGAAGTTGCATGGTTTTGATCCAGTTATTAGGAAAAATGTCAAAAACCCTTCAAAAATAAAGTGGCAAAAAGTGACCGAAAATTGAATTTTCAAAATGAAAAAATGTTAGCGATTTTTGAAAAACCTCTGTAACTTTTTTAATTTTGGTCTTAGAAAAATACGTCTAAGGAAGAAGTTGCATGGTTTTGATCCAGTTATTAAAAAAAATGTCAAAAACCCTTCAAAAATAAAGTAGCAAAAAGTTACCGAAAATTAAAGTTTCAAAATGAAAAAATGTTAGCGATTTTTGAAAAACCTTTGTAACTTTTTTAATTTTGGTCCTAGACAAATGCGTCTAAAGAAGAAGTTGCATGGTTTTGATCCAGTTATTAGGAAAAATGTCAAAAACCCTTCAAAAATAAAGTGGCAAAAAGTGACCGAAAATTGAATTTTCAAAATGAAAAAATGTTAGCGATTTTTGAAAAACCTTTGTAACTTTTTTAATTTTGGTCCTAGAAAAATGCGTCTAAAGAAGAAGTTGCATAGTTTTGGTCCAGTTATTAAAAAAAAAGTGAAAAACCCTTCAAAAATAAAGTGGCAAAAAGTGACCGAAAATTGAATTTTCAAAATGAAAAAATGTTAGCGATTTTTGAAAAACCTTTGTAACTTTTTTAATTTTGGTCCTAGAAAAATGCGTCTAAAGAAGAAGTTGCATGGTTTTGTTCCAGTTATTAGGAAAAATTTCAAAAACCCTTCAAAAATAAAGTGGCAAAAAGTTACCGAAAATTGAATTTTCAAAATGAAAAAATGTTAGCGATTTTTGAAAAACCTTTGTAACTTTTTTAATTTTGGTCCTAGAAAAATGTGTCTAAAGAAGAAGTTGCATAGTTTTGGTCCAGTTATTAGGAAAAATGTCAAAAACCCTTCAAAAATAAAGTGGCAAAAAGTTACCGAAAATTGAAGTTTCAAAATGAAAAAATGTCTGTGATTTTTGAAAAATCTTAGTAACTTTTTTAATTTTGGTCCTAGCAAAATGCGTCTAAAGAAGAAGTTGCATGGTTTTGATCCAGTTATTAGAAAAAATGTCAAAAACCCTTCAAAAATAAAGTGGAAAAAAGTTACCGAAAATTGAAGTTTCAAAAAGAAAAAATGTTAGCGATTTTTGAAAAACCTTTGTAACTTTTTAAATTTTGGTCCTAGAAAAATGCGTCTAAAGAAGAAGTTGCATGGTTTTGTTCCAGTTAATAGGAAAAATTTTAAAAACCCTTCAAAAATAAAGTGGCAAAAAGTTACCGAAAATTGAAGTTTCAAAATGAAAAAATGTTAGCGATTTTTGAAAAACCTTTGTAACTTTTTTAATTTTGGTCCTAGACAAATGCGTCTAAAGAAGAAGTTGCATGGTTTTGATCCAGTTATTAGGAAAAATGTCAAAAACCCTTCAAAAATAAAGTGGCAAAAAGTGACCGAAAATTGAATTTTCAAAATGAAAAAATGTTAGCGATTTTTGAAAAACCTTTGTAACTTTTTTAATTTTGGTCCTAGAAAAATGCGTCTAAAGAAGAAGTTGCATAGTTTTGGTCCAGTTATTAAAAAAAAAGTGAAAAACCGTTCAAAAATAAAGTGGCAAAAAGTGACCGAAAATTGAATTTTCAAAATGAAAAAATGTTAGCGATTTTTGAAAAACCTTTGTAACTTTTTTAATTTTGGTCCTAGAAAAATGCGTCTAAAGAAGAAGTTGCATGGTTTTGTTCCAGTTATTAGGAAAAATTTCAAAAACCCTTCAAAAATAAAGTGGCAAAAAGTTACCGAAAATTGAATTTTCAAAATGAAAAAATGTTAGCGATTTTTGAAAAACCTTTGTAACTTTTTTAATTTTGGTCCTAGAAAAATGTGTCTAAAGAAGAAGTTGCATAGTTTTGGTCCAGTTATTAGGAAAAATGTCAAAAACCCTTCAAAAATAAAGTGGCAAAAAGTTACCGAAAATTGAAGTTTCAAAATGAAAAAATGTCTGTGATTTTTGAAAAATCTTAGTAACTTTTTTAATTTTGGTCCTAGCAAAATGCGTCTAAAGAAGAAGTTGCATGGTTTTGATCCAGTTATTAGAAAAAATGTCAAAAACCCTTCAAAAATAAAGTGGAAAAAAGTTACCGAAAATTGAAGTTTCAAAAAGAAAAAATGTTAGCGATTTTTGAAAAACCTTTGTAACTTTTTAAATTTTGGTCCTAGAAAAATGCGTCTAAAGAAGAAGTTGCATGGTTTTGTTCCAGTTAATAGGAAAAATTTTAAAAACCCTTCAAAAATAAAGTGGCAAAAAGTTACCGAAAATTGAAGTTTCAAAATGAAAAAATGTCTGTGATTTTTGAAAAACCTGTGTAACTTTTTTAATTTTGGTCTTAGAAAAATGCGTTTAAAGAAGAAGTTGCATGGTTTTGATCCAGTTATTAAAAAAAAAGTGAAAAACCGTTCAAAAATAAAGTGGCAAAAAGTTACCGAAAATTGAAGTTTCAAAATGAAAAAATGTTAGTGATTTTTGAAAAACCTCTGTAACTTTTTTAATTTTGGTCTTAGAAAAATGCGTCTAAGGAAGAAGTTGCATGGTTTTGATCCAGTTATTAGGAAAAATGTCAAAAACCCTTCAAAAATAAAGTGGCAAAAAGTGACCGAAAATTGAATTTTCAAAATGAAAAAATGTTAGCGATTTTTGAAAAACCTTTGTAACTTTTTTAATTTTGGTCCTAGAAAAATGCGTCTAAAGAAGAAGTTGCATGGTTTTGTTCCAGTTATTAGGAAAAATTTCAAAAACCCTTCAAAAATAAAGTGGCAAAAAGTTACCGAAAATTGAAGTTTCAAAATGAAAAAATGTCTGTGATTTTTGAAAAACCTTTGTAACTTTTTTAATTTTGGTCCTAGAAAAATGCGTCTAAAGAAGAAGTTGCATGGTTTTGATCCAGTTATTAAAAAAAATGTCAAAAACCCTTCAAAAATAAAGTAGCAAAAAGTTACCGAAAATTGAAGTTTCAAAATGAAAAAATGTTAGCGATTTTTGAAAAACCTTTGTAACTTTTTTAATTTTGGTCCTAGAAAAATGCGTCTAAAGAAGAAGTTGCATGGTTTTGATCCAGTTATTAGGAAAAATTTCAAAAACCCTTCAAAAATAAAGTGGCAAAAAGTTACCGAAAATTGAATTTTGAAAATGAAAAAATGTTAGTGATTTTTGAAAAACCTCTGTAACTTTTTTAATTTTGGTCTTAGAAAAATGCGTCTAAGGAAGAAGTTGCATGGTTTTGATCCAGTTATTAAAAAAAATGTCAGAAACCCTTCAAAAATAAAGTAGCAAAAAGTTACCGAAAATTGAAGTTTCAAAATGAAAAAATGTTAGTGATTTTTGAAAAACCTTTGTAACTTTTTTAATTTTGGTCCTAGAAAAATGCGTCTAAAGAAGAAGTTGCATGGTTTTGTTCCAGTTATTAGGAAAAATTTCAAAAACCCTTCAAAAATAAAGTGGCAAAAAGTTACCGAAAATTGAAGTTTCAAAATGAAAAAATGTCTGTGATTTTTGAAAAACCTTTGTAACTTTTTTAATTTTGGTCCTAGAAAAATGCGTCTAAAGAAGAAGTTGCATAGTTTTGGTCCAGTTATTAAAAAAAAAGTGAAAAACCGTTCAAAAATAAAGTGGCAAAAAGTTACCGAGAATTGAAGTTTCAAAATAAAAAAATGTCTGTGATTTTTGAAAAACCTTTGTAACTTTTTTAATTTTGGTCCTAGAAAAATGCGTCTAAAGAAGAAGTTGCATGGTTTTGATCCAGTTTTTAGGAAAAATTTCAAAAACCCTTCAAAAATAAAGTGGCAAAAAGTTACCGAAAATTGAATTTTGAAAATGAAAAAATGTTAGTGATTTTTGAAAAACCTCTGTAACTTTTTTAATTTTGGTCTTAGAAAAATGCGTCTAAGGAAGAAGTTGCATGGTTTTGATCCAGTTATTAAAGAAAATGTCAAAAACCCTTCAAAAATAAAGTAGCAAAAAGTTACCGAAAATTGAAGTTTCAAAATGAAAAAATGTTAGTGATTTTTGAAAAACCTCTGTAACTTTTTAAATTTTGGTCCTAGAAAAATGCGACTAAAGAAGAAGTTGCATGGTTTTGTTCCAGTTAATAGGAAAAATTTCAAAAACCCTTCAAAAATAAAGTGGCAAAAAGTTACCGAAAATTGAATTTTCAAAATGAAAAAATGTTAGCGATTTTTGAAAAACCTTTGTAACTTTTTTAATTTTGGTCCTAGAAAAATGCGTCTAAAGAAGAAGTTGCATAGTTTTGGTCCAGTTATTAAAAAAAAGTGAAAAACCGTTCAAAAATAAAGTGGCAAAAAGTTACCGAAAATTGAAGTTTCAAAATGAAAAAATATTAGCGATTTTTGAAAAACCTTTGTAACTTTTTTATTTTTGGTCCTAGAAAAATGCGTCTAAAGAAGAAGTTGCATGGTTTTGTTCCAGTTATTAATAAAAATGTAAAAAACCGTTCAAAAATAAAGTGGCAAAAAGTTACCGAAAATTGAATTTTCAAAATGAAAAAATGTCTGTGATTTTTGAAAAACCATTGTAACTTTTTTAATTTTGGTCCTAGAAAAATGCGTCTAAAGAAGAAGTTGCTTGGTTTTGATCCAGTTATTAGAAAAAATTTCAAAAACCCTTCAAAAGTAAAGTGGCAAAAAGTTACAGAAAATTGAAGTTTCAAAATGAAAAAATGTTAGCGATTTTTGAAAAACCTTTGTAACTTTTTTAATTTTGGTCCTAGAAAAATGCGTCTGAAGAAGAAGTTGCATGGTTTTGTTCCAGTTAATAGGAAAAATTTCAAAAACCCTTCAAAAGTAAAGTGGCAAAAAGTTACAGAAAATTGAAGTTTCAAAATGAAAAAATGTCTCTGATTTTTGAAGAACCTTTGTAACTTTTTAATTTCGGTCCTAGAAAAATGCGTCTAAAGAAGAAGTTGCATGGTTTTGTTCCAGTTAATAGGAAAAATTTCAAAAACCCTTCAAAAATAAAGTGGCAAAAAGTTACCGAAAATTGAAGTTTCAAAATGAAAAAATGTCTGTGATTTTTGAAAAACCTTTGTAACTTTTTTAATTTTGGTCCTAGAAAAATGCGTCTAAAGAAGAAGTTGCATGGTTTGGTTCCAGTTATTAGGAAAAATGTAAAAAACCGTTCAAAAATAAAGTGGCAAAAAGTTACAGAAAATTGAAGTTTCAAAATGAAAAAATGTCTGTGATTTTTGAAAAACCTTTGTAACTTTTTTAATTTTGGTCCTAGAAAAATGCGTCTAAAGAAGAAGTTGCATAGTTTTGGTCCAGTTATTAAAAAAAAAGTGAAAAACCGTTCAAAAATAAAGTGGCAAAAAGTTACCGAAAATTGAATTTTCAAAATGAAAAAATGTTAGCGATTTTTGAAAAACCTTTGTAACTTTTTTAATTTTGGTCCTAGAAAAATGCGTCTGAAGAAGAAGTTGCATGGTTTGGTTCCAGTTATAAGAAAAAATGTAGAAAATCGTTTATAAATAAAGTGGCAAAAAGTTACCGAAAATTGAAGTTTCAAAATGAAAAAATGTTAGCGATTTTTGAAAAATCTTTGTAACTTTTTTAATTTTGGTCTTAGAAAAATGCTTTTAAAGAAGAAGTTGCATGGTTTTGTTCCAGTTATTAATAAAAATGTAAAAAACCGTTCAAAAATAAAGTGGCAAAAAGTTACCGAAAATTGAATTGTCAAAATGAAAAAATGTTAGTGATTTTTGAAAAACCTTTGTAACTTTTTTAATTTTGGTCCTAGAAAAATGCGTCGAAAGAAGAAGTTGCATGCTTTTTTGTTCCAGTTATTAATAAAAATGTAAAAAACCGTTCAAAAATGAAGTGGCAAAAAGTTACCGAAAATTGAAGTTTCAAAATGAAAAAATGTTAGTGATTTTTTAAAAACCTTTGTAACTTTTTTAATTTTGGTCCTACAAAAATGCGTCTAAAGAAGAAGTTGCATGGTTTGGTTCCAGTTATTAGGAAAAATGTCAAAAACCCTTCAAAAATAAAGTGTCAAAAAGTTACCGAAAATTGAAGTTTCAAAATGAAAAAATGTTAGCGATTTTTGAAAAACCTTTGTAACTTTTTTAATTTTGGTACTAGAAAAATGCGTCTAAAGAAGAAGTTGCATAGTTTTGGTCCAGTTATTAAAAAAAAAGTGAAAAACCGTTCAAAAAAAAGTGGCAAAAAGTTACCGAAAATTGAATTGTCAAAATGAAAAAATGTTAGTGATTTTTGAAAAACCTTTGTAACTTTTTTAATTTTGGTCCTAGAAAAATGCGTCTAAAGAAGAAGTTGCATAGTTTTGGTCCAGTTATTAAAAAAAAAGTAAAAAACCGTTCAAAAATAAAGTGGCAAAAAGTTACCGAAAATTGAAGTTTCAAAATGAAAAAATGTCTGTGATTTTTGAAAAACCTTTGTAACTTTTTTAATTTTGGTCCTAGAAAAATGCGTCTAAAGAAGAAGTTGCATAGTTTTGGTCCAGTTATTAAAAAAAAAGTGAAAAACCGTTCAAAAATAAAGTGGCAAAAAGTTACCGAAAACTGAAGTTTCAAAATGAAAAAATGTTAGCGATTTTTGAAAAACCTTTGTAACTTTTTTAATTTTGGTCCTAGAAAAATGCGTCTGAAGAAGAAGTTGCATGGTTTTGATCCAGTTATTAGGAAAAATGTCAAAAACCCTTTAAAAATAAAGTGGCAAAAAGTTACCGAAAATTGAATTTTCAAAATGAAAAAATGTCTGTGATTTTTGAAAAACCTTTGTAACTTTTTTAATTTTGGTTCTAAAAAAATGCGTCTAAAGAAGAAGTTGCTTGGTTTTGATCCAGTTATTAGAAAAAATTTCAAAAACCCTTCAAAAATAAAGTGGCAAAAAGTTACAGAAAATTGAAGTTTCAAAATGAAAAAATGTCTGTGATTTTTGAAAAACCTGTGTAACTTTTTTAATTTTGGTCCTAGAAAAATGCGTCTAAAGAAGAAGTTGCATGGAATTCTTCCAGTTATTAGGGAAAATGTCAAAAACGCTTTAAAAATAAAGTGGCAAAAAGTTACCGAAAATTGAATTTTCAAAATGAAAAAATGTTAGCGATTTTTGAAAAACCTTTGTAACTTTTTTAATTTTGGTCCTAGAAAAATGCGTCTAAAGAAGAAGTTGCATAGTTTTGGTCCAGTTATTAAAAAAAAAGTGAAAAACCGTTCAAAAAAAAGTGGCAAAAAGTTACCGAAAATTGAATTGTCAAAATGAAAAAATGTTAGTGATTTTTGAAAAACCTTTGTAACTTTTTTAATTTTGGTCCTAGAAAAATGCGTCGAAAGAAGAAGTTGCATGCTTTTTTGTTCCAGTTATTAATAAAAATGTAAAAAACCGTTCAAAAATGAAGTGGCAAAAAGTTACCGAAAATTGAAGTTTCAAAATGAAAAAATGTTAGTGATTTTTTAAAAACCTTTGTAACTTTTTTAATTTTGGTCCTACAAAAATGCGTCTGAAGAAGAAGTTGCATGGTTTGGTTCCAGTTATTAGGAAAAATGTCAAAAACCCTTCAAAAATAAAGTGTCAAAAAGTTACCGAAAATTGAAGTTTCAAAATGAAAAAATGTTAGCGATTTTTGAAAAACCTTTGTAACTTTTTAAATTTTGGTCCTAGAAAAATGCGTCTAAAGAAGAAGTTGCATGGTTTTGTTCCAGTTAATAGGAAAAATTTTAAAAACCCTTCAAAAATAAAGTGGCAAAAAGTTACCGAAAATTGAAGTTTCAAAATGAAAAAATGTCTGTGATTTTTGAAAAACCTGTGTAACTTTTTTAATTTTGGTCTTAGAAAAATGCGTTTAAAGAAGAAGTTGCATGGTTTTGATCCAGTTATTAAAAAAAATGTGAAAAACCCTTCAAAAATAAAGTGGCAAAAAGTTACCGAAAATTGAAGTTTCAAAATGAAAAAATGTTAGCGATTTTTGAAAAACCTTTGTAACTTTTTTAATTTTGGTCCTAGAAAAATGCGTCTAAAGAAGAAGTTGCATAGTTTTGGTCCAGTTATTAAAAAAAAAGTGAAAAACCGTTCAAAAATAAAGTGGCAAAAAGTGACCGAAAATTGAATTTTCAAAATGAAAAAATGTTAGCGATTTTTGAAAAACCTTTGTAACTTTTTTAATTTTGGTCCTAGAAAAATGCGTCTAAAGAAGAAGTTGCATGGTTTTGTTGCAGTTATTAGGAAAAATTTCAAAAACCCTTCAAAAATAAAGTGGCAAAAAGTTACCGAAAATTGAATTTTCAAAATGAAAAAATGTTAGCGATTTTTGAAAAACCTTTGTAACTTTTTTAATTTTGGTCCTAGAAAAATGCGTCTAAAGAAGAAGTTGCATAGTTTTGGTCCAGTTATTAAAAAAAAAGTGAAAAACCGTTCAAAAATAAAGTGGCAAAAAGTGACCGAAAATTGAATTTTCAAAATGAAAAAATGTTAGCGATTTTTGAAAAACCTTTGTAACTTTTTTAATTTTGGTCCTACAAAAATGCGTCTGAAGAAGAAGTTGCATGGTTTGGTTCCAGTTATTAGGAAAAATGTCCAAAACTTTTTAAAAATAAAGTGGCAAAAAGTGACCGAAAATTGAAGTTTCAAAATGAAAAAATGTTAGCGATTTTTGAAAAACCTCTGTAACTTTTTTAATTTTGGTCTTAGAAAAATACGTCTAAGGAAGAAGTTGCATGGTTTTGATCCAGTTATTAAAAAAAATGTCAAAAACCCTTCAAAAATAAAGTAGCAAAAAGTTACCGAAAATTAAAGTTTCAAAATGAAAAAATGTTAGCGATTTTTGAAAAACCTTTGTAACTTTTTTAATTTTGGTCCTAGACAAATGCGTCTAAAGAAGAAGTTGCATGGTTTTGATCCAGTTATTAGGAAAAATGTCAAAAACCCTTCAAAAATAAAGTGGCAAAAAGTGACCGAAAATTGAATTTTCAAAATGAAAAAATGTTAGCGATTTTTGAAAAACCTTTGTAACTTTTTTAATTTTGGTCCTAGAAAAATGCGTCTAAAGAAGAAGTTGCATAGTTTTGGTCCAGTTATTAAAAAAAATGTCAAAAACCCTTCAAAAATAAAGTGGCAAAAAGTTACCGAAAATTGAAGTTTCAAAATGAAAAAATGTTAGCGATTTTTGAAAAACCTTTGTAACTTTTTTAATTTTGGTCCTAGAAAAATGCGTCTAAAGAAGAAGTTGCATGGTTTTGATCCAGTTATTAGGAAAAATGTCAAAAACCCTTCAAAAATAAAGTGGCAAAAAGTTACCGAAAATTGAGTTTTCAAAATGAAAAAATGTCTCTGATTTTTGAAGAACCTTTGTAACTTTTTTAATTTTGGTCCTAGAAAAATGCGTCTAAAGAAGAAGTTGCATAGTTTTGGTCCAGTTATTAAAAAAAATGTCAAAAACCCTTCAAAAATAAAGTGGCAAAAAGTTACCGAAAATTGAAGTTTCAAAATGAAAAAATGTTAGCGATTTTTGAAAAACCTTTGTAACTTTTTTAATTTTGGTCCTAGAAAAATGCGTCTAAAGAAGAAGTTGCATGGTTTTGATCCAGTTATTAGGAAAAATGTCAAAAACCCTTCAAAAATAAAGTGGCAAAAAGTTACCGAAAATTGAGTTTTCAAAATGAAAAAATGTCTCTGATTTTTGAAGAACCTTTGTAACTTTTTTAATTTTGGTCCTAGAAAAATGCGTCTAAAGAAGAAGTTGCATGGAATTCTTCCAGTTATTAGGGAAAATGTCAAAAACGCTTTAAAAATAAAGTGGCAAAAAGTTACCGAAAATTGAAGTTTCAAAATGAAAAAATGTTAGCGATTTTTGAAAAACCTTTGTAACTTTTTTAATTTTGGTCCTAGAAAAATGTGTCTAAAGAAGAAGTTGCATGGTTTTGATCCAGTTATTAGGAAAAATGTCAAAAACCGTTCAAAAATAAAGTGGCAAAAAGTTACCAAAAATTGAATTTTCAAAATGAAAAAATGTTAGCGATTTTTGAAAAACCTTTGTAACTTTTTTAATTTTGGTCCTAGAAAAATGCGTCTAAAGAAGAAGTTGCATGGATTTCTTCCAGTTATTAGGAAAAATGTCAAAAACCCTTCAAAAATAAAGTGGCAAAAAGTTACCGAAAATTGAATTTTCAAAATGAAAAAATGTCTGTGATTTTTGAAAAACCTTTGTAACTTTTTTAATTTTGGTTCTAAAAAAATGCGTCTAAAGAAGAAGTTGCTTGGTTTTGATCCAGTTATTAGAAAAAATTTCAAAAACCCTTCAAAAATAAAGTGGCAAAAAGTTACAGAAAATTGAAGTTTCAAAATGAAAAAATGTCTGTGATTTTTGAAAAACCTGTGTAACTTTTTTAATTTTGGTCCTAGAAAAATGCGTCTAAAGAAGAAGTTGCATGGAATTCTTCCAGTTATTAGGGAAAATGTCAAAAACGCTTTAAAAATAAAGTGGCAAAAAGTTACCGAAAATTGAATTTTCAAAATGAAAAAATGTTAGCGATTTTTGAAAAACCTTTGTAACTTTTTTAATTTTGGTCCTAGAAAAATGCGTCTAAAGAAGAAGTTGCATAGTTTTGGTCCAGTTATTAAAAAAAAAGTGAAAAACCGTTCAAAAAAAAGTGGCAAAAAGTTACCGAAAATTGAATTGTCAAAATGAAAAAATGTTAGTGATTTTTGAAAAACCTTTGTAACTTTTTTAATTTTGGTCCTAGAAAAATGCGTCGAAAGAAGAAGTTGCATGCTTTTTTGTTCCAGTTATTAAAAAAAATGTCAAAAACCCTTCAAAAATAAAGTGGCAAAAAGTTACCGAAAATTGAAGTTTCAAAATGAAAAAATGTTAGCGATTTTTGAAAAACCTTTGTAACTTTTTTAATTTTGGTCCTAGAAAAATGTGTCTAAAGAAGAAGTTGCATAGTTTTGGTCCAGTTATTAAAAAAAAAGTGAAAAACCGTTCAAAAATAAAGTGGCAAAAAGTGACCGAAAATTGAATTTTCAAAATGAAAAAATGTTAGCGATTTTTGAAAAACCTTTGTAACTTTTTTAATTTTGGTCCTACAAAAATGCGTCTGAAGAAGAAGTTGCATGGTTTGGTTCCAGTTATTAGGAAAAATGTCAAAAACCCTTCAAAAATAAAGTGTCAAAAAGTTACCGAAAATTGAAGTTTCAAAATGAAAAAATGTTAGCGATTTTTGAAAAACCTTTGTAACTTTTTTAATTTTGGTCCTAGAAAAATGCGTCTAAAGAAGAAGTTGCATAGTTTTGGTCCAGTTATTAGGAAAAATGTCAAAAACCCTTCAAAAATAAAGTGGCAAAAAGTTACCGAAAATTGAATTTTGAAAATGAAAAAATGTTAGTGATTTTTGAAAAACCTCTGTAACTTTTTTAATTTTGGTCTTAGAAAAATGCGTCTAAGGAAGAAGTTGCATGGTTTTGATCCAGTTATTAAAAAAAATGTCAGAAACCCTTCAAAAATAAAGTAGCAAAAAGTTACCGAAAATTGAA
The DNA here is from genome assembly GCA_032873175.1 of Leptopilina drosophilae. Classification (NCBI taxonomy): domain Eukaryota; kingdom Metazoa; phylum Arthropoda; class Insecta; order Hymenoptera; family Figitidae; genus Leptopilina; species Leptopilina drosophilae. The sequence goes on from CM065479.1 coordinate 53,601,165, forward strand.
TTTTCAAAATGAAAAAATGTTAGCGATTTTTGAAAAACCTTTGTAACTTTTTTAATTTTGGTCCTAGAAAAATGCGTCTAAAGAAGAAGTTGCATAGTTTTGGTCCAGTTATTAAAAAAAAGTGAAAAACCGTTCAAAAATAAAGTGGCAAAAAGTTACCAAAAATTGAATTTTCAAAATGAAAGAATGTTAGCGATTTTTGAAAAACCTTTGTAACTTTTTTAATTTTGGTCCTAGAAAAATGCGTCGAAAGAAGAAGTTGCATGCTTTTTTCTTCCAGTTATTAATAAAAATGTAAAAAACCGTTAAAAAATGAAGTGGCAAAAAGTTACCAAAAATTGAATTTTCAAAATGAAAGAATGTTAGCGATTTTTGAAAAACCTTTGTAACTTTTTTAATTTTGGTCCTAGAAAAATGCGTCGAAAGAAGAAGTTGCATGCTTTTTTGTTCCAGTTATTAATAAAAATGTAAAAAACCGTTCAAAAATGAAGTGGCAAAAAGTTACCGAAAATTGAAGTTTCAAAATGAAAAAATGTTAGCGATTTTTGAAAAACCTTTGTAACTTTTTTAATTTTGGTCCAACAAAAATGCGTCTGAAGAAGAAGTTGCATGGTTTGGTTCCAGTTATTAGGAAAAATGTCAAAAACCCTTCAAAAATAAAGTGGCAAAAAGTTACCGAAAATTGAAGTTTCAAAAAGAAAAAATGTTAGCGATTTTTGAAAAACCTTTGTAACTTTTTTAATTTTGGTCCTAGAAAAATGCGTCTAAAGAAGAAGTTGCATGGTTTTGTTCCAGTTATTAGGAAAAATTTCAAAAACCCTTCAAAAATAAAGTGGCAAAAAGTTACCGAAAATTGAATTTTCAAAATGAAAAAATGTTAGCGATTTTTGAAAAACCTTTGTAACTTTTTTAATTTTTGTCCTAGAAAAATGCGTCTAAAGAAGAAGTTGCATGGTTTTGTTGCAGTTATTAGGAAAAATTTCAAAAACCCTTCAAAAATAAAGTGGCAAAAAGTTACCGAAAATTGAATTTTGAAAATGAAAAAATGTTAGTGATTTTTGAAAAACCTCTGTAACTTTTTTAATTTTGGTCTTAGAAAAATGCGTCTAAGGAAGAAGTTGCATGGTTTTGATCCAGTTATTAAAAAAAATGTCAAAAACCCTTCAAAAATAAAGTAGCAAAAAGTTACCGAAAATTGAAGTTTCAAAATGAAAAAATGTTAGTGATTTTTGAAAAACCTCTGTAACTTTTTTAATTTTGGTCTTAGAAAAATGCGTCTAAGGAAGAAGTTGCATGGTTTTGATCCAGTTATTAGGAAAAATGTCAAAAACCCTTCAAAAATAAAGTGGCAAAAAGTGACCGAAAATTGAATTTTCAAAATGAAAAAATGTTAGCGATTTTTGAAAAACCTTTGTAACTTTTTTAATTTTGGTCCTAGAAAAATGCGTCTAAAGAAGAAGTTGCATGGTTTTGATCCAGTTTTTAGGAAAAATTTCAAAAACCCTTCAAAAATAAAGTGGCAAAAAGTTACCGAAAATTGAAGTTTCAAAATGAAAAAATGTCTGTGATTTTTGAAAAACCTTTGTAACTTTTTTAATTTTGGTCCTAGAAAAATGCGTCTAAAGAAGAAGTTGCATAGTTTTGGTCCAGTTATTAAAAAAAAAGTGAAAAACCGTTCAAAAATAAAGTGGCAAAAAGTGACCGAAAATTGAATTTTCAAAATGAAAAAATGTTAGCGATTTTTGAAAAACCTTTGTAACTTTTTTAATTTTGGTCCTAGAAAAATGCGTCTAAAGAAGAAGTTGCATGGATTTCTTCCAGTTATTAGGAAAAATGTCAAAAACCCTTCAAAAATAAAGTGGCAAAAAGTTACCGAAAATTGAATTTTCAAAATGAAAAAATGTTAGCGATTTTTGAAAAACCTTTGTAACTTTTTTAATTTTGGTCCTAGAAAAATGCGTCTAAAGAAGAAGTTGCATAGTTTTGGTCCAGTTATTAAAAAAAAAGTGAAAAACCGTTCAAAAATAAAGTGGCAAAAAGTTACCGAAAATTGAAGTTTCAAAATGAAAAAATGTCTGTGATTTTGGAAAAACCTTTGTAACTTTTTTAATTTTGGTCCTAGAAAAATGCGTCTAAAGAAGAAGTTGCATAGTTTTGTTCCAGTTTTAAAAAAAAATTTCAAAAACCCTTCAAAAATAAAGTGGCAAAAAGTTACCGAAAATTGAAGTTTCAAAATGAAAAAATGTTAGCGATTTTTGAAAAACCTTTGTAACTTTTTTAATTTTGGTCCTAGAAAAATGCGTCTAAAGAAGAAGTTGCATAGTTTTGGTCCAGTTATTAAAAAAAAAGTAAAAAACCGTTCAAAAATAAAGTGGCAAAAAGTTACCGAAAATTGAAGTTTCAAAATGAAAAAATATTAGCGATTTTTGAAAAACCTTTGTAACTTTTTTAATTTTGGTCCTAGAAAAATGCGTCTAAAGAAGAAGTTGCATGGTTTGGTTCCAGTTATTAGGAAAAATTTCAAAAACCCTTCAAAAATAAAGTGGCAAAAAGTTACCGAAAATTGAAGTTTCAAAATGAAAAAATGTTAGCGATTTTTGAAAAACCTTTGTAACTTTTTTAATTTTGGTCCTAGAAAAATGCGTCTAAAGAAGAAGTTGCATGGTTTTGATCCAGTTATTAGGAAAAATGTCAAAAACCCTTCAAAAATAAAGTGGCAAAAAGTTACCGAAAATTGAAGTTTCAAAATGAAAAAATGTTAGCGATTTTTGAAAAACCTTTGTAACTTTTTTAATTTTGGTCCTAGAAAAATGCGTCTAAAGAAGAAGTTGCATGGTTTTGATCCAGTTATTAGGAAAAATGTCAAAAACCCTTCAAAAATAAAGTGGCAAAAAGTTACCGAAAATTGAAGTTTCAAAATGAAAAAATGTTAGCGATTTTTGAAAAACCTTTGTAACTTTTTTAATTTTGGTCCTAGAAAAATGCGTCTAAAGAAGAAGTTGCATGGTTTGGTTCCAGTTATTAATAAAAATGTAAAAAACCGTTCAAAAATGAAGTTTCAAAAAGTGACCGAAAATTGAATTTTCAAAATGAAAAAATGTTAGCGATTTTTGAAAAACCTTTGTAACTTTTTTAATTTTGGTCCTAGAAAAATGCGTCTAAAGAAGAAGTTGCATGGTTTTGTTCCAGTTATTAGGAAAAATGTCAAAAACCCTTCAAAAATAAAGTGGCAAAAAGTTACCGAAAATTGAAGTTTCAAAATGAAAAAATGTTAGTGATTTTTGAAAAACCTTTGTAACTTTTTTAATTTTGGTCCTAGAAAAATGCGTCTAAAGAAGAAGTTGCATGGTTTTGATCCAGTTATTAGGAAAAATGTCAAAAACCCTTCAAAAATAAAGTGGCAAAAAGTGACCGAAAATTGAATTTTCAAAATGAAAAAATGTTAGCGATTTTTGAAAAACCTTTGTAACTTTTTTAATTTTGGTCCTAGAAAAATGCGTCTAAAGAAGAAGTTGAATCGTTTTGCTCCAGTTATTAAAAAAAAAGTCAAAAACCCTTCAAAAATAAAGTGGCAAAAAGTTACCGAAAATTGAAGTTTCAAAATGAAAAAATGTTAGCGATTTTTGAAAAACCTTTGTAACTTTTTTAATTTTGGTCCTAGAAAAATGCGTCTAAAGAAGAAGTTGCATGGTTTTGATCCAGTTATTAGGAAAAATGTCAAAAACCCTTCAAAAATAAAGTGGCAAAAAGTTACCGAAAATTGAAGTTTCAAAATGAAAAAATGTTAGCGATTTTTGAAAAACCTTTGTAACTTTTTTAATTTTGGTCCTAGAAAAATGCGTCTAAAGAAGAAGTTGCATAGTTTTGGTCCAGTTATTAAAAAAAAAGTGAAAAACCCTTCAAAAATAAAGTGGCAAAAAGTGACCGAAAATTGAATTTTCAAAATGAAAAAATGTTAGCGATTTTTGAAAAACCTTTGTAACTTTTTTAATTTTGGTCCTAGCAAAATGCGTCTAAAGAAGAAGTTGCATGGTTTTGATCCAGTTATTAGAAAAAATGTCAAAAACCCTTCAAAAATAAAGTGGCAAAAAGTTACCGAAAATTGAAGTTTCAAAATGAAAAAATGTTAGCGATTTTTGAAAAACCTTTGTAACTTTTTTAATTTTGGTCCTAGAAAAATGCGTCTAAAGAAGAAGTTGCATAGTTTTGGTCCAGTTATTAAAAAAAAAGTGAAAAACCGTTCAAAAATAAAGTGGCAAAAAGTGACCGAAAATTGAATTTTCAAAATGAAAAAATGTTAGCGATTTTTGAAAAACCTTTGTAACTTTTTTAATTTTGGTCCTACAAAAATGCGTCTGAAGAAGAAGTTGCATGGTTTTGATCCAGTTATTAAAAAAAATGTCAAAAACCCTTCAAAAATAAAGTGGCAAAAAGTTACCGAAAATTGAATTTTCAAAATGAAAAAATGTTAGCGATTTTTGAAAAACCTTTGTAACTTTTTTAATTTTGGTCCTAGAAAAATGCGTCTAAAGAAGAAGTTGCATGGTTTTGTTCCAGTTATTAGGAAAAATTTCAAAAACCCTTCAAAAATAAAGTGGCAAAAAGTTACCGAAAATTGAAGTTTCAAAATGAAAAAATGTTAGCGATTTTTGAAAAACCTTTGTAACTTTTTAAATTTTGGTCCTAGAAAAATGCGTCTAAAGAAGAAGTTGCATGGTTTTGTTCCAGTTATTAGGAAAAATGTCAAAAACCCTTCAAAAATAAAGTGGCAAAAAGTTACCGAAAATTGAAGTTTCAAAATGAAAAAATGTTAGCGATTTTTGAAAAACCTTTGTAACTTTTTTAATTTTGGTCCTAGAAAAATGCGTCTAAAGAAGAAGTTTCATGGTTTGGTTCCAGTTATTAAAAAAAAAGTGAAAAACCGTTCAAAAATAAAGTGGCAAAAAGTTACCGAAAATTGAATTTTCAAAATGAAAAAATGTTAGCGATTTTTGAAAAACCTTTGTAACTTTTTTAATTTTGGTCCTAGAAAAATGCGTCTAAAGAAGAAGTTGCATGGTTTTGGTCCAGTTATTAAAAATAAAGTGAAAAACCCTTCAAAAATAAAGTAGCAAAAAGTGACCGAAAATTGAATTTTCAAAATGAAAAAATGTTAGCGATTTTTGAAAAACCTTTGTAACTTTTTTAATTTTGGTCCTAGAAAAATGCGTCTAAAGAAGAAGTTGCATAGTTTTGGTCCAGTTATTAAAAAAAAAGTGAAAAACCGTTCAAAAATAAAGTGGCAAAAAGTTACCGAAAATTGAATTTTCAAAATGAAAAAATGTTAGCGATTTTTGAAAAACCTTTGTAACTTTTTTAATTTTGGTCCTAGAAAAATGCGTCTGAAGAAGAAGTTGCATGGTTTGGTTCCAGTTATTAGAAAAAATGTTAAAAACCCTTAAAAAATAAAGTGGCAAAAATTTACCGAAAATTGAAGTTTCAAAATGAAAAAATGTTAGCGATTTTTGAAAAACCTTTGTAACTTTTTTAATTTTGGTCCTAGAAAAATGCGTCTAAAGAAGAAGTTGCATGGTTTTGTTCCAGTTATTAGGAAAAATGTCAAAAACCCTTCAAAAATAAAGTGGCAAAAAGTTACCGAAAATTGAAGTTTCAAAATGAAAAAATGTTAGCGATTTTTGAAAAACCTTTGTAACTTTTTTAATTTTTGTCCTAGAAAAATGCGTCTAAAGAAGAAGTTGCATGGTTTTGATACAGTTATTAAAAAAAATGTGAAAAACCGTTCAAAAATAAAGTGGCAAAAAGTTACCGAAAATTGAATTTTCAAAATGAAAAAATGTTAGCGATTTTTGAAAAACCTTTGTAACTTTTTTAATTTTGGTCCTAGAAAAATGCGTCTAAAGAAGAAGTTGCATGGTTTTGTTCCAGTTATTAGGAAAAATGTCAAAAACCCTTCAAAAATAAAGTGGCAAAAAGTTACCGAAAATTGAATTTTCAAAATGAAAAAATGTTAGCGATTTTTGAAAAACCTTTGTAACTTTTTTAATTTTGGTCCTAGAAAAATGCGTCTAAAGAAGAAGTTGCATGGTTTTGTTCCAGTTATTAGGAAAAATTTCAAAAACCCTTCAAAAATAAAGTGGCAAAAAGTTACCGAAAATTGAATTTTCAAAATGAAAAAATGTTAGCGATTTTTGAAAAACCTTTGTAACTTTTTTAATTTTGGTCCTAGAAAAATGCGTCTAAAGAAGAAGTTGCATAGTTTTGGTCCAGTTATTAAAAAAAAAGTGAAAAACCGTTCAAAAATAAAGTGGCAAAAAGTTACCGAAAATTGAATTTTCAAAATGAAAAAATGTTAGCGATTTTTGAAAAACCTTTGTAACTTTTTTAATTTTGGTCCTAGAAAAATGCGTCTAAAGAAGAAGTTGCATGGTTTTGTTCCAGTTATTAGGAAAAATTTCAAAAACCCTTCAAAAATAAAGTGGCAAAAAGTTACCGAAAATTGAATTTTCAAAATGAAAAAATGTTAGCGATTTTTGAAAAACCTTTGTAACTTTTTTAATTTTGGTCCTAGAAAAATGCGTCTAAAGAAGAAGTTGCATAGTTTTGGTCCAGTTATTAAAAAAAAAGTGAAAAACCGTTCAAAAATAAAGTGGCAAAAAGTGACCGAAAATTGAATTTTCAAAATGAAAAAATGTTAGCGATTTTTGAAAAACCTTTGTAACTTTTTTAATTTTGGTCCTAGAAAAATGCGTCTAAAGAAGAAGTTGCATGGTTTTGTTCCAGTTATTAGGAAAAATGTCAAAAACCCTTCAAAAATAAAGTGGCAAAAAGTTACCGAAAATTGAATTTTCAAAATGAAAAAATGTTAGCGATTTTTGAAAAACCTTTGTAACTTTTTTAATTTTGGTCCTAGAAAAATGCGTCTAAAGAAGAAGTTGCATGGTTTTGTTCCAGTTATTAGGAAAAATTTCAAAAACCCTTCAAAAATAAAGTGGCAAAAAGTTACCGAAAATTGAATTTTCAAAATGAAAAAATGTTAGCGATTTTTGAAAAACCTTTGTAACTTTTTTAATTTTGGTCCTAGAAAAATGCGTCTAAAGAAGAAGTTGCATGGTTTTGTTCCAGTTATTAATAAAAATGTAAAAAACCGTTCAAAAATAAAGTGGCAAAAAGTTACCGAAAATTGAATTTTCAAAATGAAAAAATGTTAGCGATTTTTGAAAAACCTTTGTAACTTTTTTAATTTTGGTCCTAGAAAAATGCGTCTAAAGAAGAAGTTGCATGGTTTTGTTCCAGTTATTAGGAAAAATGTCAAAAACCCTTCAAAAATAAAGTGGCAAAAAGTTACCGAAAATTGAAGTTTCAAAATGAAAAAATGTTAGCGATTTTTGAAAAACCTTTGTAACTTTTTTAATTTTGGTCCTAGAAAAATGCGTCTAAAGAAGAAGTTGCATGGTTTTGATCCAGTTATTAGGAAAAATGTCAAAAACCGTTCAAAAATAAAGTGGCAAAAAGTTACCGAAAATTGAAGTTTCAAAATGAAAAAATGTTAGCGATTTTTGAAAAACCTTTGTAACTTTTTTAATTTTGGTCCTAGAAAAATGCGTCTGAAGAAGAAGTTGCATGGTTTGGTTCCAGTTATTAGGAAAAATGTAAAAAACCGTTCAAAAATAAAGTGGCAAAAAGTTACCGAAAATTGAAGTTTCAAAATGAAAAAATGTCTGTGATTTTTGAAAAACCTGTGTAACTTTTTTAATTTTGGTCCTAGAAAAATGCGTCTAAAGAAGAAGTTGCATGGTTTTGTTCCAGTTATTAGGAAAAATTTCAAAAACCCTTCAAAAATAAAGTGGCAAAAAGTTACAGAAAATTGAATATTCAAAATGAAAAAATGTCTGTGATTTTTGAAAAATCTTTGTAACTTTTTTAATTTTGGTTCTAAAAAAATGCGTCTAAAGAAGAAGTTGCTTGGTTTTGATCCAGTTATTAGAAAAAATTTCAAAAACCCTTCAAAAATAAAGTGGCAAAAAGTTACAGAAAATTGAAGTTTCAAAATGAAAAAATGTCTGTGATTTTTGAAAAACCTTTGTAACTTTTTTAATTTTGGTCCTAGAAAAATGCGTCTAAAGAAGAAGTTGCATGGTTTGGTTCCAGTTATTAGGAAAAATGTAAAAAACTGTTCAAAAATAAAGTGGCAAAAAGTTACCGAAAATTGAATTTTCAAAATGAAAAAATGTCTGTGATTTTTGAAAAACCTTTGTAACTTTTTTAATTTTGGTCCTAGCAAAATGCGTCTAAAGAAGAAGTTGCATGGTTTTGATCCAGTTATTAAAAAAAATGTCAAAAACCCTTCAAAAATAAAGTGGCAAAAAGTTACCGAAAATTGAATTTTCAAAATGAAAAAATGTCTCCCATTTTTGAAGAACCTTTGTAACTTTTTAATTTCGGTCCTAGCAAAATGCGTCTAAAGAAGAAGTTGCATGGTTTGGTTCCAGTTATTATGAAAAATTTCAAAAACCCTTCAAAAATAAAGTGGCAAAAAGTTACCGAAAATTGAAGTTTTAAAAAGAAAAAATGTTAGCGATTTTTGAAAAACCTTTGTAACTTTTTAAATTTTGGTCCTAGAAAAATGCGTCTAAAGAAGATGTTGCATGGGGTTTGTTCCAGTTATTAGGAAAAATTTCAAAAACCCTTCAAAAATAAAGTGGCAAAAAGTTACCGAAAATTGAAGTTTCAAAATGAAAAAATGTCTGTGATTTTAGAAAAACCCTTTTAACTTTTTAATTTTGGTCCTAGAAAAATGCGTCTATAGATGAAGAACTATGTCGAGTGTCTATAGAAGTATAGAAAAAAGATGGAGTTAATATTTCGAAAATTCTATTTTTTATAAAATTGAATATATTTTAAACTACAAGAATTGTCTATAAAATTATAGGAGACGAATAGAATAAATATTTTTGAAATTTCTTATTTTTCTTGATAAAATTGACAATTTACCAAAACATGGATACTGTCAAGCAAAGTATGGGAGAAGGCTAGAAACAATATGTTTGTAATTTGTTATTTGTCTTAATAAATTTTAATCATTTTTCAGAACATGGGAACTGTCTAGCAAATTATGGGAGAAGGCTATTTCTTATTTTTTTTAAATTTTACTATTATAAAATAAAGGAAAGAAGAAATTTTCATTAGATTTTCCACGTTAAAATATACATATTAGATAAATATTTTATTAATCTTTCTAACTATGGTAAATATCTATAAAAGTATGGGAGAAAGCTAAAATAAATATTATTCAACATTTTGAGTTATTTTATAAAAATATTCTTTGATTTTTAAAACATGAGAAGTGTCTTTAAAAGTATGGGAAAAGGCTAACAAAATTTTATGAATTACATTTTTTTATAAAACTAAATATTTGTTTGTAAAAAAATTAATAATTTCTGTTTTTAAATTATTTTGGGGCGGTAGCGATTCTACGCAATTAAATTCTACAAATGAAAATTTAACACTGTAAACTCAACACGAGAATACTCTCACTTTTTATTTATTCAGAGAAGTAATAATAATTCTACACATATTAATTCTACGTAATGAAACTCTGCGCATTATTATTAAATAAAATATAATTTAATTAATTTTTTTTAAATTCTTCACGATTAAATACTAAAACGATAAATTCTACAAAGTTTTATTATACGCATGATAAAATATATTTTTTATTATTCTTTATAAGTTGTTAACTCTACGCAGTTAAATTCAACACCAGATAATTCTAAAAAATAAATGCATTTTAATAAATAGATTTTTTAAAAATTCTACGCAATTAAATTCTACAAAAAATAATTCTACAAATTTTAACTTTTTTTATAATAAATTTTTAAAAGATTAAACTCTACGCAAGGAAATTCTACAAATATAATTCTACGAGAAAAATATCTACAGACAGCAATTGTAATATTTAATTTAATTAAATTAATTGACTTCTTGTCAAAATTGCATTGTTGACATAAAAACGAATCGATTTATGTATATAAAGTTTATATTTTATCAAAATTTATAGAATTAATAAATATTTTAATTATTCACAAATAATTAAAATTTTGTATTTTTTGACATTTTATCATAACACTTTAAAATAATTATTCTATAATAAAAAAATTGAATAATTAATATTTATTCAGGGTACTTTACCCGGTAGAAACCTTCTATTAATACCACGGTAAATCGTTAGGTATTTAAATAACACCAAAAAGGATTAAAATCATCCAATTTAGTGTTATTTTAATACCTAACGATTTACCGTGACTATTATGAAAATGACCATAACTCTATAACATTAATTTTTTTTTTGATTTATTAAAAAGATTTATTAATTACATATAATAAACTATTATAATTATTTAACTTTTAAAATTTTATATAATATATATTGAGGAAGCTAAATGGTCATGAAATGAACAACTTGTTTTGAATGTGATAATATTTGAGTGTCCTTTTTCTCCTCCTGTTGTAGAATTTGAGATTTTTTACAAAAAAAAAGAAAAGAAAACAGTGGAAAAAAATGATAGGGGTGAAAAGTGTTTGACCCAAGCACGTAGGGACATAGTCATCCATAAAATCCAAAGACTACTGACAGGCTCGGTCCTTTAGCCACCCTCCTAAAAACCACCCCTTGAAAATTTCTGTCTCTTTCTTTCTCTCTCTCTCTCTCTCTCTCTTTCATTATAAATTTGTTTTATCCTTTCTCTCTCTTTTTCTTTCTAACTTTGTTTCATCCTTTCTCTTTCTTTCTAAATTTGTTTTATCCTGTCTCTCTTTCTAATTTTGTTCTATCCTTTCCCTCTCTTTCTAAATCTGCTTTATCCCTTTTTTCTCTCTCTCTCTTTCTCACTTCTCTTAGTGACAGGGATATGTGTGTATATGACCGGGCTCTCACTACGAAAAGCTAATCATATTTTCTAATCCGGTGCCCGAGAGTGGAAGAAAAAGCGAAAGGAAAAAAAAAGCTTCGCGTCTCTCTTCGGCTATATCATATAATTTTCCAACAAAAAGCACTTACGCTTCAGCCCCGTTATAACCTGAACGCTAACCTATGGAACTCCCTTGCCCCCCACCATCGTCACTTTGGCCCAGCGCGTCGACAACCCAGAACAACCACCTACGTCGCCACCTTCTTCTTCGTCTTCTTCTACTACTACTACTTCTTCACAGAAAACGTGTCCCACGTCAGCCAGTCGAGGGGCGAGAGTGCATTTATATCGAGTTTCATAGAAAATTTTACAAGCTCCGCACGGAATATCGATGTGTGAACTCGAGAGAAAATTGAGCTCAAATCCACCCCCCTTTCAACCCACTCACAACCCCCCTTCAATCCACCCTCCTTCTTCTTCTCCTTCGTCTTCTTCTTCTTCTTCTTTTTCTTCTTCTTGGCCCAACGTTCCTGGTTATTGTGAATTTTCTCCAGTTTCGAAATTTCCATCTTTCACTTGTTTCGGTACAAAAGCTCTGAAAAGTCTAGCAGTATTATGTAGAAATTCTGTCTATTGAAAATTACACATACGTCTAAAAGTATTTGTGTGTATATATATATATATATTTTTTTCCCTATGTGCATACAGAGTCTTTGAGTTTTACAAAAATATTAATATGTCAAAATATGGAAGGAAATTGTTTTCAATTATATGTAAACTGTTTTTGACATTTTCGCTTTTTTAGCGATTTTTTCAAATTTTAAACTGCAGAGAAAAAATCATAATTTAACATAATTTAGTTGAGCTATTGTAAATTAAGAATTTAAAAAAAATTACAACTAATTAACTATATGGGTGATTCTCCACGAAACCGACAATTTCATGTCCCTAGTGTTTTTTTAAGAAACAAATTGCACATATAATAATGAATCCAACGTAAAAAAGTAACTCTGGTGATTACAAACAAAAACCTATAGCCACTTTAATTTCTAAGATTAAATGTTTTTTTTAAATGCAAATTTAAGAGCCAAATCGGCATGGTGAAGCCTGTCCCAAGGGTCACTTGCAAAACAAAAATAAATATTTTTAGTCAAATTCTCAAATAAAAATAATGATTGATAACATTTTTTTAATGTCCAAGTGTGTAAAATTGAAAAAATTAAATTGGTTGTAAAAAAAATTATTTTTCAATTTTTTTTCTGTTGTTATTTCTTGTCCCCAGTTTTGTGCGTCATGATGAAGCCTTTTTAAAAAATTGAAATATTTCATAAAAATAAAATCAGAATTTCGGTATTCTTTAGTACAAGCAACAATTTAGTTCCCTCAATAGTGTTTCACTACGAAAGAAAAAAATTGTTATACTTTTTTTCATTTTTTTTACGTTTTAAGCGTCAACTTTGTACAGGGAATCACAGAATCGTCATGGTGAAGCCTTCAAATTTTTCATAATAAATAAAAAAAATAATTTTTTTCGCAAATAATGTATAGTCGTATTATTTCAGTGAATATAAAAGACAGGAATATGAAACCGATTGAAAATTTCTAATAATTTATTTTAAAAAACAGTATTTATTTTGCGTCATGGTGAAGCCTCAGCGTCATGGTGAAGCCTTTTTTGTCTATCATTAAACTTGTGATTTAAACAAGTGTATAATTACAACAATTTTTGTAATTGTTTCCAAATAAAATTAAACAAATAAAACTTACCTTGTTTAAACTATAATTTTAGTAAGTTGTGACATTAATTACTTTATAAATTTTCATAAATTAACGTACTAATTTCTGAAAGTTGCCAAGAATTTATTTTCATTTAAATTATGTTAATAAATTACGATAAATGATTTAAAATAATTTATAAAATTACAACATACATTTCCATAAATTTTCATAAATTACAACATAAATTTCCATAAATTACCCCATAAAGTTCCATAAATTTAAAAAAATAGTTTTTAAAATTTTCTTTTATTTACTCAAAAAAATTTATTTAGGTACCGCAAAAATTTATAAATTACTATAAATTTCCTGCATTTGTCTTTCTAATCTTGAATTGAGTTTTGTAATAATATTATGAATTACCTCACAATTTTTATAAATGACTGTATAAATTACCAAAAATTTCTATAAATTACCATAAATTTCTATAAATTACCATAAATTACTGCATAAATTTCCTGAAGTAGATTTTTAAATCCTGAATTAAACAAAAAACAATTTCTATCAGTTCAACTATCAATTTTGTTAACATAACAAAACTATGGCAACTAATTATGCTACATGGATGCGTGAACAGTTACTTTGTTTAAAAAATACAAAAATTACAAACAATTTGTCCGGCCCGTAACAGATATTTCATTTTTGACTATCATACTTAAAATTTTCATTACGATTTTTATTTTTATTGAAAAAAAATAATAAAAATAACAATAACCAAATTGTCGGTTTTATGGAGAATCACCCATGTAATAAATTGTCGTATTCTGTCCAGTCTATCCACTCGTGAAATTAGACTATTGCACAAGCTTTTCTTTTTTTTGACGAATTCTGATAGATGATATTACACTGCATTATTTTTTTACTATTTTTTAATATAATATTTGTTAGTATTATTTATATTTCTCAAATGATTTAAATAATATTTTAATTAATCTAAAAAAACTATTAATGTTATTATGTTATTTATTATTTTCTTTGTTTTTAAAAAAGTAGCATATTTTACAAAAATTTTAGATAATAAATGTAAATCGTGCTAAATATTTTTTTTAATATGAAAAACTTAGTTGCTAGACAGAATTTTGACTTCTTCTCTGACCCTAAAGAATATTCTGACTCACTCTAAAAATGATTAAATTCTTCAAAAAGATTTCTATTATAAACATTTACGAATTTCTTTAATTGTAAAATAATTTGAAAACATCAATAACTTCTTTTCTAAATAAATAGTTAATGATTATTATTTTTTCACAGGAATATATTTTTAATAATTTTTGAAAAAAGGACTTTGAGAATTTTAAAATCCATTTGTTAACAAATCAATTTTACGAAAATTAAATTATTCAGAAATTCTTTAATTGAAAACGTATATTAAAAAATAAATACTTTAAATAATTTCAGAAAAAACTTCAATTAAACTTTTTTAAAATAATTAATTCGACAGAATTGTTAGTCATAAGTATGAAAAATGCAAATTTTCAAAGAATTTAATTTGAAACCTTTTTAAATTATTTCTTAAAATTCATTCTATAGTGCTTTCAATATTTATTATTATCTAAAAGATTAACTGAAATTCATTTTTAACTAAATTTTTATTAAAGAATTCCAGAATTTAAATGCAAAAATAAATAATTTATTAAATAATTACAATTCTTAAAATTGAATTTTCATAAAGAATTTTATCAAAAACTTTTATAAATAATTCATTTCTTTTAACAATTTTTCACAAAAGGTTTAAAAGAATAATTACATTTTTCAAAAGAAATTCGATTAAAATTGAATTAAAAATAATTAAAACTCTGCGATGAGTAATATTTATGAAAATAATGTAATTCGTAAAAAAAAATTTATTATTTATGAAAATAATTAAATTATTGTAAAGAAAATTATAAAAATTTCGTAAATAATAAATTTCATGTGAAATTAAGGGAAATTTATAAAAGTAATTTTAATTTTGACGAAAATATTAAAAAATTCTTGAACATAATTGAATTTTTGCAAAGAATTTTATTAATTTAGTAAATAATTGATTTATGCAATCAGTTATAATTTTTACAAAGATCAATTTATTTTTGGGAGGATTAAAAAGGAAATTTTGGTCAAAGTTAGCAAAGTAATTCAAATTTTTGGTCAAAAAACTTTAATTAATTCATTTTTTGAAGGTACAAATATGAAATTTTATGCAAAGTTAGCGAAGCAGTGATAAATTTTGTAAATTTCAATTTTTACAGTTATTCATTTTTCTTACTAAACGAAAAAATTGGCACAACTTTTATTTTGAGTTTGAAAGTAAATATAATCGTTTCAAAGCAGAAGAATAAGTTCAGAATGTTCTTATGAATTGTTGAAATTAAAAAGACATTTCAGTGGTACTAACTATTTAACCGGACAAGAAAATAAATATAATATAAAATTATGTAAATAAAAAAATAAAAAATAAATAATAATAATAATATAAGTACTGCATTCCATTTCAGTCAGACAATATTTTTTTACTTTTTTAAAAAATTTTCAAGTAGACATTTAAAAATAAAAATCAAATTTCTATTCTTTAGAGATAATGCTAAAGTTTTAAGTGTTCAAATGAACGAAATTTTTATTTATTTAAATATTTCAAAAAATTTGCATATAAAAAAGAAAAAGAATTAAAATTAAATATTTTCTTAGTCAGGACAATAATCTTTTTAATAAACAACAAATTTTTTTTTATATACACTGAAAATAAAATTTATTTGATTCAAATAACCGATTATTTGACTGTTATCAAATAAATATTTACTTGAATCAAATAATTTTTATTTGAATAAATTAAATAGTATTTGCTTTAAATAAAAATTATTTGAGTCAAGTAAATATTTATTTGATAATAGTCAAATAATCGGTTATTTGAATCAAATAAATTTTTTTCCAGTGTAGTAAACAAATTAAAAGAATAGAAAAACTTTATTGTTCATTTGAACGTTCAAAACTTTAGGTTTATATTTAGAGATAATTGTTATTAAACAATTATTAGAAAAGGAATTTCTGTACAAAATTCGGTTATACACCCAGACAACTTTAATTTAAGATATTTTTTTATTTTTTCAGTAGGAAGAACCGATTCATAAAAAATGAATTACAGTAGAAAAATCCGTTTTAGTCAGACAATTTTAATTTCATTTTTCGAAAAAATGTCATTTATGTAAAATTTTTTATTTGAGTAGGTTAATAGTAGTAAAGAATGTTAAATGTAGAAGATTCAAGTAGTAATAATAAAAATTCGAAACTTTTCGTTTAAATCTGAAAATAGTTTCAGTAGTAAATTCCGCTTTAGTCAGACAATACTTTTCTAGTTTTAATTTTCCAGTATTAAAAATTACAAGTCAAATATTTATTCTTTTGGGATAGTTTTTCATAAAAAATTGTTTCAGTAGGAAATACTCTGTGGTTGGTTTTGTGTCTTTTTGAGTATTTAAGTAAATAAATAAATAAATAATAAAAACTTGTTTATTAATAAATAATTAAACTTCTATATTAACACATATAGAGAAAAATTTAAGTAATTTAGTTAATGAAAAAAATTGTTTTCTTCAAATTTATTTGACAATATTTGATTACTAATTAAGGAAAAAGGCAATCAACTATTTTATATAATCCCGAATTTTTATCCCCGTGTCGCCATCTGTTGCGAAAGAGGAAAGCAAAGTCACAAGCACTTCGAATAGGGGACATCGCATTACTAACACTTGGACCAATTCCCTTGGAAATAATCTCTCAATAAATACTCCAAAGCATAATTTTATCAATAATTTTTATTCCTTTATTATCGTAATTTTTTTTGTATTTACAATTCTGAAATTAAATTTACATGAATTTCTTAATTAGTTTTTAATTATTATAATACATTTTATTATTAATAATTATGGATACATTATTAATTCAATTTTCCTAACGAGATTAAATTAAGACAAAAAAAAAGAAAGAGGAAAGTCACAATTTTCAATGCAAAATGTATCAAACCAACGTTTTTGATTCGCTTTTTGTCTCAATTTGATCTCCTAAGAAAAATTGCGAATTCTATTAATTGTGAAACTATAAGAGAGTAGGAAATTAATTCAAAAACGCGACAAAATTTTTTTTCTATAACAGAAAAATTTTCCCTTTTTACAATAATTAATTTACAAAAGAAAAATATTACAATAAATAAAGTATTATTGCTATATTTAAACAAAAAAAATTAAAATGAAACGCAAAATGTCAAAAAACGCTTTATCATTCACTCGAATGAAAATTTATGCGAATGGTTTTCTCTCATTCGGTCCAAAATGCCAATGTTGAGGCCGAGAGTTTCTCTCTCTCTCACTCTCGGTCTGCCATTGATGAGTCGCTGAGTGAGTCGCATTATGTATTCCATCCGAAGAAAGTACATTTACCGTCGACACCACCTCGTAAAATCGCGCATCCAATCGCAATCTCACAAACGTTATTTTGAATTCAACGGTCGCGTAATAAGACGACCTGAAATTATTATTATCCGACGCTCATATAATTTTTATACAGATTACAATCTTTTTAAAAGCAGTTATAAAAATATAAAAGACGAAACAACAACAGAAAAAAAAGGAGAGAGAGAAAGAGAAGTATAGCATTTTATTTAAATGTTATAAAGAGAGCCGAGGGCATTAAAAAGAAAAAAAAATAAATGCCAACTTTGAAATTATTCCAAAATTATATATATTTATAGAAACACTTTGGAGCAAAAAGGATCTATTTTATGTTCTATGCAGATTTTTATCATGTAAAATTTTCACAAGTTGGAAATATGTATTTCTTACTGAATATTTTTTGTTATCAATCATAATTATATTATTATAAATAATAATGACAATAGTAATAATAACAACATTAATAATAACAATAATAATAATAATAATAATAATAATAATAATAATAATAATCAAATATAAAAAATAATAATTAATTAAATAATCTTTAACGTCCGAGATATTTTATAAATAAGTCAAATAAATGTAAACGAAAACATTCGGACAAATTCGAATGTTTTCGTTTTCATTTATTTGACTTATTTAATAATAATAATAATAATAATAATAATAATAATAATAATAATAATAATAATAATAATAATAATAATAATAATAATAATAAATAATAATATTAAAAATATTTTATTATTTTTATTATTTTTTGTAATATAATAGTAACTAATAATAATGACAACAATTTTAATAAAAACAATAACAATAATAAAATAATAGTAATAATAATATCAGGGCTCGGATCGTCTTTAAGACTCAAAAAAAGTCGCTTTAGTTGCATAAATTCACAACAAAAGTCACGAAAAGTCGCATAAAATTTCCGAAAAAGTCGGAAAAAAGTCGAATGAAAGTTTAGGAAAATAACGTCGAAACAAAAACATGAAATTATCAAAATTGTAAAAAAAATCACATTTTTCGCCAACATATACTTTAACATCAAACAATGTGGAATAATATTTAATAAAATTTAATAAAATGCATGGCAAAAATTTAATTAGGTATTTTTAACATTTTTTTTCAAAAATCTGTTCAAAATTTCAATTATTTTTATAAATAATAAAATTCTTTTCCAAAATTCAATTATTTAAAAAAATTTAATAAAATCCCTGTCATAATTTCAATTATCTTTTTAAATAATAAAATTCTTCTCTAAACTTCATTTATTTTCAAAAATAATGAAATTCTTTGTAAAAATTCAATTACATTCAAAAATTTTTTTTTAATTTCTCGACAAAATTTTATAAATAATAAAAATTCATCATGGGAATTCAACTATTTTCAAAAGTAATAAAATTCATCGCAGAAATTAAATTATTTCCAAAAAATTTTTAAAATTTTTTTTGTCAAAATTATCATTATCTTCATAAATAATAAAATTCATCATGGAAATTTAATTATTTTCAAAAGTTCTGATAAAATTCTTTGCAAAATTCAATTATCTTAAAAAATAAGAAAATTCATCGCAGAAATTCAATTATTTTCAAATTTTTTTCAATTCTCCCCACATTTACAACTATCTTTAAAAATATCAAAATTCTTCTTCAAAATTTAATTACTTTTAAACATTTTAAAAAAAAATCTGTTCAAAAATTTAATTATCTTTATAAATAATAAAATTCTTCTCTGTAATTCAATAATTTGCAAAGAATTTTGATAAAATTATTGTCAAAATTTTAAATATCTTTATAAATAATAAAATTCATCCTAGAAATTCAATTATTTTCAAATTTTTTTTTTATAAAATCTTATAATATAAAATAATGATTTATTTATAAATGATTTTGTCACTCGGTCATCTTTAATTATTTTAAAACATGAAGACATTGATTACTCCTAGTTGAAAACTCGGAGTGATCAATTTTTTCATGTTTTATAACAATTTTTTATAAGTAGTTTAATTCAAAAAATGTTTGAATTTAAATCTTTTGAAGAATTTTAATTCTTATGGAATAATAACAATTAAATATTTATTTGAAAAAAAGTTATTGATGTTTTTTTGAAAAATTTGAAAGAAATCTGTAAATTAACTATTATTAACAGAACATTATTATTAGAACTATTATTATTAATTATTATTAACTTATTACACTTAACAGAACATTTTTTTGACTAAAACTTTTTCCTTTAATTTTAATTTTCTGAAAATTTTAAAAATTTCAGTCGCATTTTACTAAAAAAAACTCGAAAAAGTCGATTAGTCGCATCTTTTCACAAAAAAGTCACATTTCCTTAGAAAAGTCGAAAAAAGTCGAAAAAGTTGCACAATCCGAGCCCTGTAATATTACAATAAAATCCCTTGTTGAATTTTCACTATATTTCTTGCTGCAATTGTAGCCAGTTTTAGACCAAGTTTTCCATTTTGGACAGGAACCAAGTGTAGATATTTCTAAACTAAACAATAATTTCAGTTTTAAATTTGACTTTGCAGTTTGCAATACATTTTATTTTATTTTGTGATTTTTATTTTTTGTCTAGTGATTTATTATTTATTTATTATTGTTTATGTGTTTCTAAGATGGATTATTTATTTATGTATGGTATGTTAATTTTATTTTTTATTTCTTTTTACTTATTCTGTTTATTAAAATTTTTTATTGATTTTTCAAAATTTATTTATTGATTATTGTTTCTTCTTTGAGTTTATTATTTACTTATTTTATTTCTAATTTTTCTAATTTGTATTTATTTTCTATTTTTATTTTTTCTAATTCAATTTTTATAATTTTCTGACTCCAGACTCTACTCCATCGTCAGGGTTTAAATTTTAAGTCTTCGTTTATTTAATTATTATTTTTTGGTAAGATAATTTTTGAATATGTACTTTTTTTATTTTTATTTACTGTTAAAATAATTTTATAATTTTTTAATTTTGCGTATATATATTTTTTTTTTTTGAATAGACTCCCTGAAGAGGAAATCGATTTGATTTCGAAACGTTGGAGTAAATAAAATTTGTTACTTTGTTCGAATGTTTTCGTTTTCATTTTTTGACTTATTTATGAAGTATCTCGGACGTTAAAGACTATTTAATTAATAATTGTCAATTTTTTCTGAATTTTATAGCAATCAGATTTCGATTACAATAAGACCCTGTTACGCCCAAGTTTGACCCAAGTTTGAAACGCTAGTTTTAATTCCAGTTTGGAACCAAGCTTGGAAATTTTGTTCAAAACATTTGCTCGCGCAAATTCGAGGGCAAAATATTCGGAAGGGGCCTTCGAATGAAGCGAAGCTCCCAATTGGGACCAAACCTGGCCCTATCTAGGCCCTGGCAAATCCCTATCATGGCTTTTAACAACAACCCTTTTTCTTGCATATCTTAGCATATATTAATAAATTATCATTTTTTACTCCCCATTTTTATTCCATTTTCCTATTTTTACTATTTATAAAAGTCTAATAAACCTAATTGATTAAAAGGACAAATTTTATTTAAAAAATATATATAAACGCGAAGAATCAAAGTTTTGTGCAACAAAAGAGACATTATATACATATCCTTATATAAGTAGATTATTATGGCAAGGTGAGGTTTCAGCTTAAAATTCTCATTTTAATGGCAACTATTAAAACTTGGAATTGGATCTCAAATGAAATTTAAACTCAATTTTCGGGCGCGCTTTAGTTGCGCGCTTGAGAAAAGCACCGTTTTGTATGTGTATTCGCAATAGCCATCTCGAAAATTAAGTCAAATAATAATTTTCTAATATTATTTTTATAGTGAAGAATGTAATTTTTTTCGCCTTTGCCATTCTTATTTTTTTTCTTGTCTTGTATATTATATAGTATATCTTGTAGAAACTTTTCCAAGGCTTGCGCGAGAAAAAGAAGTGCAAAAACAAAATTGGGCGACTACACTTTAAAAAGCTGGATAGCAAAAAAAAGTCTCGAATATTTAGCTTCTGAATTTCTTTTACATATTATTTTCATATTTCTTGCGAAGAGCAAGTTTTTTGTTTTTATTTCTCTGAATTTTTAAATATCTATTTAAAATATACATTTGAATGAAATATTTTTTAATTCACAATTAATAATTTTTGAGATATAATTTATATAATGTAATTATAATAATATTATTCGCTTTCCAAACCTGGCACAAACTTGGTGCTGACGTAATATGTAGATTATTTATAAAATATAATTCTTGTCCTTTTTCGCCTTTCAAGCTTGGGCCGAATTTTTCAAATCGTAATTAATTATTGTCCTTTCAAGCTTGGGCGAAATTAGGCGCAACGTGATTAATAATTGTCGTTTTAAGCTTGGGCCAAACTTGATGCAACGTAATTAATTATTATAGTTTTAAACATGGGTCAAACTTGGCGATATGTAATTAATTGTTATCGTTTCAAACTTGGACCAAACTTGACGCAACTTAATTAATTATTGTAGCTTCAAGCATGGGTAAAACTTGGAGAAATGCAATTCAATATTGTCGTTTCAAGCTTGGGTCAAACTTGGCACAAAGTAATTAATTATTGTTCTTGATAGGTGCGATGCTTACTGATATAATTATAAAGTTGAATGTCTCATCCCTGACTATTGTTGGCACAAACTTGGCGTTAGCTAATTTATTCTTCTTGCAGTCCCTACATTACTGTTAAATAAAAACTAGTCAAAACAAAAAAAATATGTTTAAGCTATAAACTCATTGTGTTGCCGAAAGTGTTTAATTCTCGGTTATTGATTTCCAAACCAGGCACAAACTTGGCGCTGCCTAATAAATTATTATTGCAGTCTCAAAATAAAAGACACTTCGATAATTTTTTACAAACAAAAGTTCTATAAGCAATGAGCATAGGTAATAAAACTGAAAGTTTGCTATTCTCGGTTTTACTTACCAAACCTGGTTTAAACTTGGTCCTGCCTAATTATGAGTATTTTAAGTCTTGAAATTATAGTTAGTAAATACAAAGCGTCTGGATGCTGAAATGTAAATATTAAAAATATTAATTGTATAGATAAAAGTGTCTCGTCCTCGTTTATTGCTTCCCAACCCTGGTCCAAACTTGGCGCTGTCTAAATAACAAATCTCTCTGTCCAAAAATTAAAACTACTAAGTAGGGAAAATCTATAAACTATTAAAATGTCTGGTCCTCGAATTAGGGCTTTTCAAACCTGGCTCAAACTTGGCGCTGTCTGAATAAATTCTCTCTGTTCAAAAATTAAAACAACTAAGTAGAAAAAATCTATAAGTTATAAGCTATAAAAATGTCTGGTCCTCAGTTATGACTTTCCAAACCTGGCCCAATCTTGGCGCTGTCTAAATAACTATTCTCTGTCCAAAAATTAAAACTATTAAGTAAAAAAAAATCTGTAAGCTATAAGCTATGAAAGTGTCTGGTCCTCGGTCATAGTTTTCCAAACCTGGCCCAAGCTTGGGGCTACAAAATTATTTATTCTTACAAATTCAAACTTAAAACGTCTATGGTAATTTTTTCCAAGTATCAATAAACGCACTATTTATAATCGTTTTAAAGAAAATTTCTATATCAATTTTCCTGACAATTTTCGACATACACGTATTGTTTATCGTGAGCTTATGTATTTATACGTATAATAAAATAATAGCTTTATAATAATACACATATTTATATACTGTATACAATTTCTCCGTGTGCGACGATTAGTGGAACAGATGTGCTCGGCAAAAGGCAGTGCAGCATTCTTCAACTTTGGATGACCGATAAAGCAATTTACCCAACTTGCCGGAATCTCTCTCGCTGGATCTCGTATTGAGAGTTTCTCGCTAGGTATACACATAACGAAGGCAGAATACTTCGTGCCGAAACAGTAGCGGATAGTCGTTACCCATTCGATGGATCGTAATAGCCACCTACAGATATAGGAAGTTTAAAAAAAGAAAGAGAAAAAAGAAACGAAAAAGGATCCGTATAGTCGAGTAACATGGTGCCGAGCACGAAGCAATGTAACGAGGGTTTGAGAGGAGAGAGAGAGAGAGAGAGAGGGAGACAGAGAAGCACCCGACCCTAAAGAAGTAGTGGACTTGGGGGAGGTGGTTGGTATCTGAAAGACAGGGTGGGGGTGGGGATAGTACAGAAATTAAGTCCAAGTGCTCCTCCTCTGTCTTATAAGCACCTCTCCCCCTTGCTGCCCTTTGAGACACCTTTCTCTCTCCTGTCGTTTTGACTTCTCCCTCTCTCTCTTTCTCTCTCCTTTTTCTCTTCTATTCTCTCTCCTTTTTCTATTTTATTCTCTCTCCTTTTTCTATTCTCTCTTCTTTTTCTATTCTCTCTCCTTTTTTTGTTATTATATTCTCTTCTTTCTCTTCTACATTCTCTCCTTTTTTTTGCTTTTTATTCTCTTCTTCCTCTTCTATTTTCTCTCTTTTTTTTGCATTTTATTCTCTTCTTCTTCCTCTTCTATATTCTCTTCTTTTTTTGCTTCTTATTCTCTTCTTCTTCCTGTCTTCTATTTACTCCTTTTTTGCTTTTATATTTTCTTCTTCCTCTCTATTCTTCGCTCTTATGCTGTCTTCTTCTTCCTCTCCTATATTTTCTTCTTTTTTTGCTTTTTATTATCTTCTTCTTTCTCCTCTTCTATTTTCTATCTTTTTTTGCACTTTATTCTCTTCTTCTTCCTCTTCTATATTCTCTTCTTTTTTTGATTATTCTTATTCTCTTCTTCTTTCTGTCTTCTATTTTCTTCTTTTTTGCTTTTATATTTTCTTCTTCCTCTCTATTTTTCGCTATTATGCTGTTTTCTTCTTCCTCGCCTATATATTTTCTTCTTTTTTTGCTTTTTATTCACTTATCTTCTTCCTCTCTTCTATTTTCTCCTTTTTTGCTTTTATTTTCTCTGCTTCCTCTCCATTTTTGCTTCTTATTCTCTTCTTCTTCCTGTCTTCTATTTTCTCCTTTATTCGCTTTTATATTCTCTTCTTCCTCTCTATTCTTCGCTCTTATGCTGTCTTCTTCTTCTTCTTGTGTATTTTTTTCTTTTTTTGCTTCTTATTCTCTTATTTTCTTCCTTTCTTCTATTTTCTCCTTTTTTGCTTTTATATTCTCTTCTTCCTCTCTATTCTTCGCTCTTATGCTGTCTTCTTCTTCTTCTTCTATATTTTTTTCTTCTTTTGCTTCTTATTTTCTTCCTTTCTTCTATTTTCTCCTTTTTTGCTTTTATATACTCTTCTTCCTCTCCATTTTTCGCTCTTATGCTCTCTTCTTCTTCCTCTCCTATATTCTCTCCTTTTTTCGCTTTTATATTCTCTTCATCCTCTCCTATATTCTTTCCTTTTTCGCTTTTATATTCTCTTCTTCGCCTTCTATATTCTCCCCTTTTTCGCTTTTGTATACTTTTTCTCCTTATTCTTACTCCTTTAAATTCTCTCCTTCTCCCTTCACTAATATTCTTTCCTTCTCTCTCCCTATCATTTTCTCTTTATTCTTCTCCCTCTCTTTTTTCTTTCTCTTATATTCTCTCCTTCTCTTGCTCTTTTATTATCTCCTTCTCCCGCTCTTGTATCCTCTCTTTCTTTCGCTCTTGTATCCTCTCTTATCGCTCTAATACTCTCGCTCATTCATCTATTATTCCTAAATTCTCTCTCCTCTTATATTCTCTCTTTCTCTCATATTCTTTTCTCCTCTCTCTATATTCTCTTCCTTCCTCCCTCGCATATTTTATCTTTGTCTTTTTCTCTCCCTCTCTTTTATATTCTCTTCTTCTTCCTCTCCTACATTTTCTCGAGTTTTCGCTTTCTTTCTCTCCTCTCCTTCTCTACCTTGAACTGAAATAAAAAAGAAAGAGAGACAAAAGAAAAGAAAGAGAAAAAGGGGTAGAGAAAAACAGAGAGAGGGAGAGAGAAAGAGAGGCAAAAGGAAAAATGAGAGAGAAAGAGAGAAAAAGTGACAGAAGGAGAGAGAGAGAGGCAAAAGAAGATAGAGAGAGAAAGAAACAGAAGAAAATGAGAAAGAAGGGCAAATGAAGATAGAGAGAGAGAGAGAAAAAAAGAAACAGAAGAAAAAGAGAAAGAGAAGGAAAAGGAGGGAAAGGGAAAGAAACAGAAAAAAAGTGAAAGAAGTTGCAAAAGAAGATAGAGAGAGAGAAAAAGAAACAGAAGAAAAAGAGAAAGAGAAGGAAAAGGAGGGAAAGGGAAAGAAACAGAAAAAAAGTGAAAGAAGTTGCAAAAGAAGATAGAGAGAGAGAAAAAGAAACAGAAGAAAAAGGGAAAGAGAAGGAAAAGGAGGGAGAGGGAAAGAAACACAAGAAAGAGAGACAAAAGAAGATAGAAACAGAAGAAAAAAAGAAGGAAAAGGAGGGAGAGGGAAAGAAACAGAAGAAAGAAAGAAAGAAAGAGAGGCAAAAGAAGATAGAAACAGAAGAAAGAAAGAAAAGCAAAAGAAGATAGAAACAGAAGAAAAAGAGGAAGAGAAGGAAAAGGAGGGAGAGGGAAAGAAAGAGAAGAAAAAGAGAAAGAAGGGCAAAAGAAGATAGAGAGAGAAAAAGAAATAGAAGAAAAAGAGGAAGAGAAGGAAAAGGAGGTAGAGGGAAAGAAACAGAAGAAAGAAAGAAAGGCAAAAGAATAAGATAGAAACAGAAAAAAAAGAGAAAGAGAGGCAAAAGAAGATAGAAACAGAAAAAAAGAGAAAGAGAGGCAAAAGAAGATAGAAACAGAAGAAAAAGATGAGAAGGAAAGAAACAGAAGAAAGAAAGAAAGAGAGCAAAAGAAGATAGAAACAGAAGAAAAAGAGAAAGAAGGGCAAAAGAAGAGAGAGATAGAGAAAAAGAGAAAGAAAAACAAAAGAAGAGAGAGGGATGGAAACAAGAAAAAGCGAAAGAAAGGCAAAAGAAGAGAGAGAGAGAGAGAGAGCAAAAAAATTGAGAGAAAAGGAGACGTAAGAAAAAAGAAGGAGAGAGGGGGGGGAGAGACAGTGTCCCTTCTTCCAAGATCACCATACTACTCTCAACTTATGGAGAGCTCCACCTCACACGAAGGTTGAAACTCGACAGCGAGAGAAGCTCGAGTGTTTATATATGTGGACACGTGTGTGTTGCTCCCTCCACAGTGAGTCGTACGGCGGTGGCGGCGGCGGCGGCACACAGGGATTCTCTTCTCTATGCACTGTGTTTGAAGCACACTGGCAACAAGGGAGAGGGGGGAGTGAAGGCGCGCGTGGTGGGAGTGGCCAACATGGCGGAGGACACGACCACGTGATCGTTGAGTGGGAGCGCTTAAGGGGAAATTAAGAATAGTGGGAGGGAGAGAGAGATTAAGCTTGTGTGTTATAGCGCCTGTGTGAGGACCTACGTACTTACCTTCGTGCATCGAATGAACGCTATGCGATCTACAAAATCACTAAGAATGTCTTGGTGATATGCGCTCTCTTGTGTATACAGAGAAAGCAGTGTGTTTGTGTTTACGCGTGTGTGTGAATGTATATGTAACGTGCTGAAAAGAGTCACGAGCCTTTGGTGAAGGAATATATTGGTGGAAGGGAGAGAAATAGAGAGAGAGAGGGAGAGTGTTTTGTGTATGTATGCCTTGATGAGCACATACTCCTACATGGCGTCTGGCCAGTACAATACAAGGTAGACAGAATAACCCTGGTGCATCCCGGCATTACCGCCCGCTCTCTCTCTCTCTCTCTCTTTCTCAAGAGGATGTGTGTGTATAATGTATATATAACATTCCTGAACTCTAAGGCGTGGCTCTTTAAATAATTAATTTATTTTTCTTAATTAAAGAGTAATTGGATTGTAATTAATTTTTTTCAAGATGGATGAAAAATTTCCAACTATTCTCTTCTCTAATCTTCTCTCTAAATCTGAATTAGTAGAAAGTTAGTAATGAAGTGGTGAAAAATCGTCTGCTAAATGATTTAGTAATAATTCTATTAACAATTAGTAAAATTTTAGTAATAATTCTACTAACAATTAGTAAAATTTTAGTAATTGTTAGTAGAGCGTTACTAATTGATTAGTAGAATTCTTCTAACAATTAGTAAAATTTTACTAATTGTTAGTAGAGCATTACTAATTGATTAGTAGAATTCTACTAATCAATTAGTAGAACTGTTTTATTAGTCGACAAAACAGTTTCACTAATTCATTTAATAAAAAAGTGACATTCAATTAGTAGAATTCTACTAAAAAAAATAGTAGAATTTTACTAAAAAATTAGTAGAATTTTACTAAAAATAAGTAATATTCTACTAATTAAAAAGGTGAAAAGTCGTTCATGAAAACTACTGAAAATAAGTAAAATTTTACTATAATTCTTAGTAGAATTCTACTAATTCAGATTTGGAGAGTTACTAAAAAATACTAAATTTGAATTAGTAAAAATTGTTACTAATCTAAATTAGTGACTGACTTATTGCTTTTGAATTAGTAAAATTTACTAATAAATAGTAAAGTTAAAAAATAGTTTACTAATAAATTACTACTAATAATAGTCACTAATCTGAATTAGTAACTGACTTTTTGCTTTTATATTAGTAAAATTTACTAATAAATAGTAAAGTTAAAAAATAATTTACTAATAAATTACTACTAATAATAGTCACTAATCTGAATTAGTAACTGCAGCTACTACTTTTTGCATTTGAATTAGTAAAATATACTAATAAATAGGAATTTTTACTAATTTATTAGTGAAATTTACTAATAAATAGTAATTTTTACTAATTTATTAGTGAAATTTACTAATTCAAAAGCAAAAAGTCAGTCACTAATTCAGATTAGTAAGACTAATTCAGATTAGTTAACATTTTTACTAATTCAAATTTAAAGAGTTATCGGGCGGTATTTAGGGAATTTGGAAAACATTCGTAATAGGATACTCTGAAAAGAAAAATTTATTAGGATAAAAAAAATGTTTTTAGATTGAAAAAATTTTTATTTTAATCAAATAAAAATTGTTTGATTCATTTATTTGGTTATTATTTTTATTGTTTTTATTAAATAATGTTTTTATTAAATAATGTTTTTATTAAATAATGTTTTTATTAAATTATTGATATTATTAAACAATGCATTAGTTGCATTGAATAATTTACTTTACTTGAAGCCATGAAATGAATTAATTGCGACATATAATTTTTATTGAAATCAAATATTCCATCAGTTGAGTGAAATAAATAAATTAATTGTTTAAAAAGACTCTTCATTTGTATTAAAAAAATTTATTTATTCAAGTCAAATAATTATTTAATTGTCTCAATTCAGATTTTTTTAATTCCAATAAATGTTATACGAATAATTTAAGTTATTCAAATCAACTCAATATTTATTTAATCTAAATCTAAATAATTGTAATTAATTAACGCAGACTTCTGGTTATTATATAACTTATTTATAATATATACCTTAATGAATATAAATAATTAATAAAAAGTTAAATAAATACAATAGAAATTATTTTTACTGCAAAATTCTATTGAATTTGCGTTTTGAATTCTTTAAAAAATCGATTTCTTCTGAATATGTAGACATTTCAATGGGAAATTAAGGATTGTGGGGTGTA
Organism: Leptopilina drosophilae; assembly: GCA_032873175.1. Classification (NCBI taxonomy): domain Eukaryota; kingdom Metazoa; phylum Arthropoda; class Insecta; order Hymenoptera; family Figitidae; genus Leptopilina; species Leptopilina drosophilae. The sequence continues at coordinate 53,629,865 of CM065479.1, forward strand.
GATGGCACCACTTTCTGGGTGCCAGTGGGTACTTTCTGTTATAGGAATACGCAGGGAATGACAATGCTTCAAGAACTTCGCCGAAAATAAATTAAATAAATTGAAAAAAATTTTTAAAAAATAAAATTTCAAAACTTTGTTTATTTAATTACTTTCTTCGATAAATATTTCTACCAATGTTTCAACTTAATAATACTATGAATATGTTATAGTATTTTAATTTTTCACATTTAACTAAAGTACTAATTTAAAAACTATTATAAAAATAATAGTTAAAATAATATAATAAAGTAATAATTAATAAATAAAAATAAAATAATAATTAATAATTAATAAAATAATAATAATTAATAAAATAATTTTATAAATGAAAAAGTAGAAAAGAAAATTAAATTATAACTAAAGTAAGCTCGAGAGTAAACTTTTCTAATTATTAACTTATAAACTTCGCCTTTTCCTAATTTCTTAATTCACAATTGGAATGAAAATTTATCACCAAAATATTTTGACAAAAATGCACTGAAAAAAATTGATTTCATTAAAATAACCGACTATTATCAAATAAATATTTACATGAAACAAATAATTTTTATTAGAATCAAATAAATATTGTTTTTGGATCAAATATATTTCAGTATTTGAAGCAAATATTATTTAATTGATTCAAATAAAAATTATTTGATTCAAGTAAATATTTATTTGATAATAGTCAAATAATTGGTTATTTGTGTCAAATAAATTTTTTCAGTGTAGTAATTTCTACTAATTTATTAGTAAAATTTACTAATTCAAAGGTAAAAAGTCAGTCACTACTACCAATTAGTAAACATTTTTACTAATTCAAATTTAGAGACAAAAAAAGAATTTGACATTAAATTTATAAATTATTAATGAAGTTGGAATTTATTCCTCTATATTTATTTATTTAAAAGAATCAAATTACTAGGGCAGTTTAAAGACTATCCGTTATATTGTTAAAGTTTAAATATTTAATTACAATTTTTTATTAGTTTATAATTATACTAAAATTATTATAAATAAATTGACTATAAATAATAATTCAACTATTTATTGTTAATATTTACAGCAAAAATGTATCATTTACTAAAATTAAACATATTTTAAAGATTAAATAAAATTGTGGAGTATTATTTTATCACCAAAATACGGATTAAAATAAACTCAGTAACGTTTCGATTCATCAAAAGATTGAAATAATCCATCGAAAGGTTAATTTTTGCAAAATGGTTACGAATAAAAATTTGATTTAGAAATTTATTTTTCCCGTGAGAAAAATTTATCCAAATAACCGATTATTTGACTATTATCAAATAAATATTTACTTGAATCAAATAATTTTTATATGAATCAAATAAATTGTGTTTGAATAAAATATTTTAGTATTTAAAGCAAATATTATTTAATTGATTCCAATAAAAATTATTTGATTCAAGTAATTATTTACTTGATAATAGTCAAATAATCGGTTATTTGAATCAAATAAATTTTTTTTTCAGTGTAATAATAAAAATGCTAATTATTATAATAATTATAATACAAATTGTTATGTTAATTAATATAATAATAATATTAATTATTATATATATGTATTGTAAGACTAATTAAAATAAAAATTATTATGCTAATTAGTATAATACTATTAATTATAATAACGATTGCACCCAAAGAAAATTATTATTTAAACCAAATATATTTTATTTGACTTAAATAAACGTATATTTGTCTCAGAACCAACTAGACTTTTTATTTGTTTTAAATAAAGTTTATATTTGACATAAATAAAACGTATATTTGAGTTAAATAAAATTTTATTTGAACTAAATAAAATTTATTTGAACTAAATAAAATTTATTTGAAACAAATAAAAAGTCTAGTTGGTTCTGAGAGAAATATACCATTTCTCTGGGTGTGTGATATTAATTATAATAACGATGGTGATACTAATCAAAATAAAATTATTTTTTTAATTAATAAATACTAATAATATTAACTATAATAACCATTGTAATATTAATTAATACAAAAATTATTCTGTTAATTGTTATAATAATATTGTAATTATAATAACGATTGCAATAATAATAAAAACAAAAATTATTACGTTAATAATTATAATTATATTTATTACAGTTAAGGATAAAATTTTCCCATACATAAATGAGTATTAGCTGTTAAATAAGAAAAAATATTGCACTCCCTTCGGATAATAAATTAAGAAGAACAATATATCGCAATGTAGATCTAAAAAATGGCGAGAACATGTATGACCATGTGTAAAAAAAAGGGAACTCAGAAAACTCCTTGATAAAACAGCAGGAGTTGTGTAATAGGACCGAGTGTCCCTTTTTTTCGCCCTAAATGTCCACCCTCCTAAAAAAAGAAAAGGATACGGGAAACTCACATCTAATATATATATATATATTTACACATTCACACACTTTTTTTTATACACACATTGTATGTATATATGTGAAAGAGTGTGTTATTTTTTCCAAGGCATTAAGCTTTGCTTTAGTGGGGTATCTAAGTTTAGTTGAGAAGGGGTGGAAGTAGGGGAGGAAGGGGGTTTATCTTTGATAGGGATGAGGTATAGTTTAGTTTAGGGATTCCAAACGAAACACATAGTAAAGCACTGCGTGCTCGTATATATATATATAGTAGAGTAGTCGTCGTTGTCGTTGTCGTCGTTTGACGATGGCTTTCATGGGAAATCTTTCAAAGGAATCGTTATAGTCCATGAAAACACTCCTTGGTGAATTGCCAGAAAAAAAAAATTTTTTTCCCCTCTCATAGAAACACGTTTCCTAAAGTAATTAAGAATTCGTACAGTGTGTATAATTTTTTTTTCTCTTTTCCCTTTGACTTTATCAATTTTTCTGATAAAGTTTCCTTTAATTGAAATTTAATTTATTTTAAATTAATTAATTAATTAAAATTTCAATTAGTGAAAACACTTTACAATTTAAATTAGTGCAAACACTTAATAATTAAAATTAGTAACTGACTTTTCTTGCTTTAAAATTAGTAAATTTTACTAAAACAGTTTCTCTGCTGATATCAAATTGTGACAAAAAATTAATAGTAATTTTCACTAATTTATTAGTAAACTTTACTGATTGAAAAATTGTAAAAGTACTAATTACACATATATTATATAATTTACAAAAAACTATCAAATAATAATTTTAACTAATTATAAAAAAACAAAAAAAGTAATTACTACTTAAGAAGCAAAAAAAAATTCAGTCACTATTTTAAATTAATGAAAATTTTAACTAATTTAAATTAAGAGAGAATTAAAATTAAATTTAAATTTAAATTAAATTTAAATATAAATTTAAATTAAATTTAATTTAAATTAAATTTAATTTAAATTAAATTAAATTTAAATTAAATTTAATTTAAATTAAATTTAATTTAAATTAAATTTAATTTAAATTAAATTTAATTTAAATTTAATTTAATTTAATTTAAATTAAATTTAAATATAAATTAAATTTAATTAAATTTAATTCAAATTAAATTTAAATTAGAAAAAATTTTACTGAATTTAAGAAAATTAAAAAAAATTATTATTAATTCAAAAATTAAAATTTAGTTTAAGAAATGAAAAAAATACATGAATTCTGAATTGAAATTAAAAAACTTGTCAGCAAAGATTAAAAACAATTTTGTACTTATCCGAGTACTGATATCAGAACTCTGAATTTGGATTATTAAAAATAAAAAAAATAAAATAAATTAATAATAATAATAATAATTTAATAAATTTTTTTATAAATGATTACTAATTTAAATTTGCAACTGACATTTTTAGTCTAAATTAGTAATTTTTAATAATAAATAATGATTTCAACTAATTAATTAGAAAAATTAACTAATTAAAAAATTAAATAAAGACAAATTGCATAAAAGAATCTAGAAAGTTATTTTTTTAATTTATTAGCAAAGTTTTCTTTCTCTAGTTGCTTTATTATTTTCTTTTTTTTTTTAATTTAAAATTCGAATCTAATATTTTGAACTAACATTTAAGAGGGGTCTCCGACTACATTTTTTACATGGAAATTCAATTGTTTATTTTTCTAAAAAAAAAAATTCAAATCATAATATTATAATAATTTTTTTATATTTTATATTTAAAAAAATGTGATTTGAAATTAATTAGAAACATAAATGAGTGAATTTCCATATAAAGAAATGAATAGCAATGAATTTTAGCATTTTCAAAATAAAAACAAATTTTTTTTAAATGCTTCAAAAATTACAATTATTTTTAAAAATAGAAAAATTCTGCTTCGAAATTTAATTATTTAAAAAATTTTAATGAACTTCTTGTCAAAATTTCAATTAATTCAAAAAATTTTCTTTAATTCAATAATTTTTTATGTCTACTATTTTAATTAGGTTTTAAAAAAAAATTTAATTATTTAACAAAAAAATTGTTTATATATCTTAATTTTTTATGTTTTATATTTTAACAAATTCCGATTTGAAATTAATTAGAAAAATAAACAACTAAATTTCTAAGAAACTATTAATTTACATTAGACAGTGATTTTTTGCTTTTGAATTTCCATAGCTTTTCTATAAATTTATATAAATTATTATTAATATATCTGTGTTAATTTTTTTTAATTTTAATTTGAAAACGACAGTAAAAAAATCGTTTTCATATTTCAATAAATAATTAATAGTCATACTTTTAATTTTCTAAAACTTTAAATTTTTTTAAAATGTCAATTGGAAATTAATACAACTCTGAATTAAATTAAGTTAGTATAAAATGTTTATTAATTTGAGTCGGCGACTGACTTTTTCTGCTTTTGAATTAGTAAACTTTACTAATAAAAATTAGAAATTACTTTTTAGATTCTTTTATGCAATTTGTCTTTGTTTAATTTTTTAATTAGTTGATTTTACTAATAAATTAGTTGAAACAATTTTTTTTATTAAAATTTACTAATTTAGACGAAAAAAAGTCAGCTGCTAATTTAAATTAGTAAACATTTTTTATAATACCTATTCAGAGAGTATTAATTTTTAATTTAATTTTTAACAAATTAACATATTGAAAGAAAATTAAAGAAAAATTACTACTTTCTATATTTTACATAGTAAAAATCTTTATAATTCTGAATTAATAAGTAACTTTTTTTGCTTTTGAATAGTAGTAAATTTTTGTAATAAATTAGTAGAAATTATACATTTTCGGTTCTTTCAAACAATTTGTATTTGTTTAATTTTTCAAATATAGTAAAGTTTATTAATATATTAGTAGAAAATAACTTTAGTAAAATTTTCCAATTTAGATGAAAAAAGTAAGTCGATAATTTCAATTAAACATTTTCAATAATCAATTCAGAGAGTATTAATTAATAATAATAAGTTATTAATAATTAAGTACTAATGTAAGTAGAAATTGTTTCAGTCTGTGTTAACAACTTATCTCTTAATTTTCTTCAAATTAATTAATTTTTTTCAAATTTAAATTTAAAATTGTTTCTCTCTAAATTTTAATTTGTAAAAATTTTCACAAAAATTAGTGACTGAATATTTTTTGCTTTCTAAGTAGTAAATTTTACAAATTAATTAGTAGAAATTACTATTTAGACTTTTTTTGAAATTATGCAGTATATATGTAATTAGTTTTTTTTTTACAATTTTTCGATCAGTATATTTTACTAATAAATTAGTGAAAATATGTGGTCTCTCAATTTTGACCGGTAGTGTATTTTTTATATTGTGACCATTATTTGGATTTTTTAATCTATAGATTTGAAAATCCATTCGAAATTTTGTAGAAAATATGTTTTTGTAGTTAAAAAAATTACTGAATGAAATATTAAATTTCAAAATTTTTGAAACATTTAGGAAAAATTGTTTTTAGGTTGAAAATGCTGAAAAATGATTGTTTTTCAATTTTTTTAATGTAGAAATTTAGTTGTTTCTTTTTCTAATTATTTTCAAATCAGAATTTGTTAGTATATAAAATATAAAAAATTTAAATAAATAAAGAATTTTTTTTTAAATAATTGGATTTTTTTGACAAATTTAATTAAAATAGTAGACATTGAAAATCATTGAATTGTAGACATTTTTTTGGAAATCATTGAAATTTTGACAAGAAGTTTATGAAAATTTATGAAAATAATTTAATTTCAATTTGGAATTGAAATTTTTTTCTATTACACAAACTAAATTTTAATTTTGGAATTAATAATAACTTTTAATTTTCTTTAATTTGGTTAATTTTTTTTATTTAAATTTAAAATTAATTTTTTTTTAATTTCAATTAATAAAATTTTCTCTAATTTGAATTGGTGACTAATTTTTGTTTTGCTTTTTAAGTAGTAAATTTTACAAATTAATTAGTAGAAAAGCTAGAAATTACTGTTTGGAATTTTTTTGTAAATTATATAGTATATTTTCAATTGGTCTTTTTAGAATTTTTCGATTAGTATATTTTACTAATAAATTAGTGAAAATTACTAAATTTGAAGTATTAAGTAATTTTCTTTCTACACTAAAAAAAAATTTATTTGATTCAAATAACCGATTATTTGACTATTATCAAATAAATATTTACTTGAATCGAATAATTTTTATTTTGAATCAATTAAATAATATTTGCTTCAAATACTGAAATACTATACTTAAAAAGCAAAAAAAAATTCAGTCACTAATTCAAATTAGAGAAAATTTTTACTAATTCGAATTTAGAGAGAATTAATTTTAAATTTAAAGTAGAATAAATTTTACTCAATTGAAGAAAATTAAAAAGAAATTATTATTAATTCCAAAATTAAAATTTAGTTTGAGAAATGGAAAAAATACATGAATTCTAAATTAAAATTAAAAAACTTGTTAGCAAAGAATAAAACAATTTTTGTACTTATCAGGATACTGATAAGAGAACTCTGAATTTGGATTATTAAAAATGTTTACACTGAAAAAAAATTATTTGATTCTAATAACCGTTTATTTGACTATTATTAAATAAATATTTACTTGAATCAAATAATTTTTATTTGAATTAATTAAATAATAATAATCGGTTATTTGAATCAAATAAATTTTTTTCCAATGTATATGGGTGATTCTCCACGAAACCGACAATTTCATGTCCCTAGTGTTTTTTAAGAAACAGATTGCACATATAATAATAAATCCAACGTAAAAAAGTAACTCTGGTGATTACAAACAAAAACCTATAGCCACTTTAATTTCTAAGATTAAATGTTTTTTTTAAATGCAAATTTAAGAGCCAAATCGTCATGGTGAAGCCTGTCCCAAGGGTCAGTTACAAAACAAAAATAAATATTTTTAGTCAAATTCTCAAATAAAAATAATGATTGATAACATTATTTTAATGTCCAAGTGTTTAAAATTCAAAAAATTAAATTGGTTGTAAAAAAAAATTATTTTTTAGTTTTTTTTCTGATGTTATTTCTTGTCCCCAGTTTTGTGCGTCATGATGAAGCCTTTTTAAAAAATTAAAATATTTCATAAAAATAAAATCAGAATTTCGGTATTCTTTAGTACAAGCAACAATTTAGTTCCCTCAATAGTGTTTCACTACGAAAGAAAAAAATTGTTATACTTTTTTTCATTTTTTTTTACGTTTTAAGCGTCAACTTTGTACGGGGTATCACAGAATCGTCATGGTAAAGCGTTCACATTTTGCATAATAAATAAAAAAAAAATAATTTTTTTAGCCAATAATGTATAGTCGTATTATTTCAGTGAATATAAAAGATAGGAATATGAAACCGATTGAAAATGGCTAATAATTTATTTTAAAAAACAGTATTTATTTTGCGTCATGGTGAAGCCTCAGCGTCATGGTGAAGCCTTTTTTGTCTATCATTAAACTTGTGATTTAAACAAGTGTATAATTACAACAATTTTTGCAATTCTTTCCAAATAAAATTAAACAAATAAAAGTTACCTTATTTAAACTATAATTTTAGTAAGTTGTGACATTAATTACTTTATAAATTTTCATAAATTAACGTACTAATTTCTGAAAGTTGCCAAGAATTTATTTTCATTTAAATTATGTTAATAAATTACGATAAATGATTTAAAATAATTTATAAAATTACAACATATATTTCCATAAATTTTCATACATTACAACATAAATTTCCATAAATTACCCTAAAAATTTCCATAAATTTTAAAAAATTGTTTTTAAAATTTTCTTTTATTTACTCAAAAAAATTTATTTAGGTACCTCAAAAATTTATAAATTACTATAAATTTCCTGCATTTGTCTTTCTAATCTTGAATTATGTTTTGTAATAATATTATGTAATATATTATTATAATACCTCACAATTTTTATAAATGACTGTATAAATGACCATAAATTTCTATAAATTGCCATAAATTTCTATAAATTACTATAAATAACTGCATAAATTTCCTGAAGTAGATTTTTAAATCCTGAATTAAACAGAAAACAATTTCTATCAGTTCAACTATCAATTTTGTTAACATAACAAAACTATGGCAACTAATTATGCTACATGGATGCGTGAACAGTTACTTTGTTTAAAAAATACAAAAATTACAAACAATTTGTCCGGCCCGTAACAGATATTTCATTCTTGACTATCATACTTAAAATTTACACTATGATTTTTATTTTTATTGAAAAAAAAATAATAAAAATAACAATAACCAAATTGTCGGTTTCATGGAGAATCACCCATGTAGTGAAAAATTTAGTTGAATTCTCCCCTTAAAAAAATTAGGGAAAATGAAATAAAATTTAATTTCTCCTCTTTTAATTTGAATTTGGAATTTAAATACAATACACGAACCCTATATATCGCAGATTGAAAATAATATGCACCCTAAAAATGGAAAATTATAATTTTTGATTTTCTTTCTTTTTTGCTTCTTTGCGTGTATAATAATGTATAATAATGTTTTTGAATAATGACGTTGGCATTTTTTTTTTCATTTGACTCATCTTTCTCTCTCTCTCTCACTATATGTATATATATAAATACATATATATAATACTTGAGACAGTGCTGAAGGCTGTCAACGTTTCGCTGGTTTCGCATAATAAAATATACGGAAAGGGTCTCTTCTTTCCTGCCCGTGAGGAATATGGCAAGGAATGGTCGTCGTCGTCATGTCGTTCTCCAAAGAGAAAGATCGAAGAAAACGGCCCTTCTTACAATCACAAATGTGGAGTCCGCGCGCTTAGCAATCCATTTCTGCAGGTTGAAAACACAAGGAGAGAATGTTGAATGTTATATAGACCCCCTTACCCCCTTCTCCCGCACCCACTCTTTCTCTCTCTCTCTCTCTCTCTTTTTTCTCTCTTTTTTTCTCTCTGGCTCTTCATCGCTCCACTCTTCTATACTGACTTGTTCGAATTTCGAAGAGACAGACTTGATTTCCATTCATTTATTTTCACCGCCATTTCACTGATTGCCACCGCTCCTTTTCTTGTCTCCACCCTAAGGGGTGAAATAGAAGCAGGGGGGGGGGACCTTTCACTCCTTTTTTATCACCACCACCGCACATTTGTGATTTTTCATAAATAGTATAAATTTCCTTTTTGTTTTGTGTTTTATACTTTAATCACTAAGAGTGCTACTCTTCATATTTTCTTTTCTTTTATTTTATTTTATTTTTTTTTTTTTTTGTTGTGTCAAGTATTCTTTTGGGTCAAGTGTTTTGGGTAACCTATCGTCACGCCTTCTTCCCCCGCTTTTATATATAGATGTATAGAGAAAAAAAAGTCAACACTCATCTTTTCTGTATAGCGCTCGTCATATCCTCGTCAGTCATCTTCAGGTTTGTTTTTGATATTTTCCTTTGCGTGCGACGAAATGAAGGGACATCTTCCCGTTTTTTTTTTTTTTGCGGTCCATTGACTCGTTTTTCATTAGCCCCTCGGACTTTGGACATATTTTTATTGATGAAAAAGCATCAGTTCGAGCGCAGATAGAAAGAATAATTTTTTTCCTGGTTGATTGTATTTTTATTTATCAATTTTGTTTCCTTATTTTTGTAATGTATTTTTTCGTTCATTATTTTGATAGTTAATTTTTTTTTCTTTGACTTCATTCTGTTATTTTATTTCTTCAATTTTTGAAAAACGTGTTAATTTAATAAAATGAGTAAATTAATTAATTTATTTATTTAGATGAGTAAATTAATTAATTAATTTAATGAAATGAGTAAATTAATTAATTTAATGAAACGAGAAAATTAATTAATTAATTTAATGAAATGAGTAAATTAATTAATTGATTTAATTTAATGAGTAAATTAATTAATTAATTTAATGTAATAAGTAAATTAATTAATTAATTTAATTTAATGAGTAAATTAATTAATTAATTTAATGAAATAAGTAAATTAATTAATTAATTTAATTTAATGAGTAAATTAATTTACTCGTTTGAGTAAATTAACATTAAAATAATATCGTCTTTGCTAATTCTTAGGCTAAAATTTACTAAATTCGAGAGGGAAGTTAATCAGTGTTGCCACAGGTCTGGGAAAAGGCAGGGACAATAGAATTGAAATATCAGGGATTTTTATTAAAAGTACTGGAAAAATTAAATTTTTAGAATTCGGAAGAAAATTCTCTATTTTTCTGTCTTTTTTGTTTGACTAATAAACTATGAAATTTCGACGAATTCGAATACGAAAACCTCTATTTTTTTCTATTTCTGACAATCATTTTTCTTTTAATAACTTTAGTTCTTAAAAAAATTCTATTAGAAAAAAAAACTATCGACAAATTATTACTTATAAATTATTTTATAAATATTTTTACTTAAATATATTTGAAAATTAATTAAACCTCAAACGACTTTTAGTTCCAAATTTCATAAAATTTCAATTTTTAAATGAATTTATAATTAGAAGATTTAAAGAACTTCGATGTTTAAAAAAAACTTAATAATTTAAATTCTTGTGAAATTAATTAAATTTTTTAAAGTATATTTAACTAATTATTAAAAGTCATAGATTCGCTTGAAGAATTTTAGTTAATAATAATATTATATAATAATAATTTTTTAGTCTCTAAAATTAAATTTTAGAGAATTTAAAAATTGATTGGAAAAATTTGATTATTTTGAAAACAAAAAAAGCTTCTTTTGAGAAATTCAATTATTTTCAAAACAAAAAAAACTTTTTTGGAGAAGTTCAATCATTTTCATAATTTTTTAAAAATTTCTAGTCAAAATTTCAATTATTGTCAAAATTTTTTTTAATTTCTAGTCATAATTTCAATTAATTTCAAAATTTTTTTTTTAATTTCTCGTCAATATTTTAATTATTTTTAATATGTTAATAAAATTCTTGTCAAAATTTCAATTATTTCCAAAAATTTTCTTTAATTAAATTATTTTCAATATTTTAAAAAGTTTTCCAAAAAAATAAATTAAAAAAAAATTTAATTAACGACTTGGCGAAAATTCAATTATTGTCAAAAATTTCCCTCAATTTAATGATTTTCAATTACTACAATTTTTATAAAGTTTTCCAAAAGATTTCAATTATTTAAAAAAAAATTTCATCAAATTCCAGGGAAAGATTTAATTATTTTCGTGAATAACTAAAATTTCACAGGAATTCTATTATTTTTTAATTTTTTCTAAATTTGTTTGCAATAATTTAATTATTTTCGAAAGTAATAAAATTCTTCACAGAAATAGAATTATTTTCAAAAATTTTGTTTTTAATTTCTAGTCAAAATTTTAATTATTTTCAAAAATTTTAATAAATTTCTTTGGTAAATTTCATATATTTCGAAAAACTTTCTTCAGTTAAATGGTTTTTAAAATTTTTATTTTAAAAAGTATTCCAAAAAGTTTAAATTATTTAAACAAAATTTAATAAAACTCTATGCAGTAATTGTATTATTTTCATAGATAATAAAATTTTCAACAAGGATTCAATTATATGTCAAAATTAAAATAATTCTTCGCAAATATTTAATTATATGTTGATTTTTTTAATTATAGTAAAAATTTCAATTACTTTGAAAAAAAACTTAAAATTCTTCTCCGAAATTCAATTATTTTCATACATAATAAAAAATTTACAAAAATTCTCTTATTTACGAATTTCTTCACAATAATTTAATTAATTTTGCAGATAAAAAAATTTACTACACGCATTCAATTATTTTCAAAAGTAATAAAATTCTTCCCAGAAATTCAACTATGCTAAACAATTTTAAAAAAAAATCTCGTAAAAATTGCAATTATTTCAAAAAATTTTCGAGAAGTTACAAAGTGATTGGAAAAATTCATTTATTTTCAAAAAAAAACATTTTCGGAGAAATGCAAATATTTTCAAATATTTTTACAAATTTCTATTAAATCTTTTAATTATTTTAAAAAATAATAAAATTGTTATCTAAAATTCTATAATTTTTTTTTAAATTTAATGAAACTCTTAGGAAAATTTCAATTATTTCTAAAAACTTTCTCCAATTAAATGATTTTCAATATTTACTATTTTTAATGAAGTTTTTCAAAAGAATTTAATTATCAAAAAAAATTTTTAATCTAATTTTACGCAAAGATTTAATTATTTTCGTAAATAATTAGAAATTTCACAGAAATTCTATTATTTAGAAATTTTTTTATATATTTCTTTGCAAAAATTATTTCATTAGTTTCATAAATAATGAATTCTTTTTTTCGAATTAAAGTATTTTTATAAATAGTACATATTTTTTAAGAATTCAGTTATTTTTAAAAATAATAAATCTTTTTTAGAAATTCAATTTTCATTAATAATAAAATTATTTTTAGGAATTTAATTATTTTCACAAGTAATTAAACTCATCGTAGAATTTTAATTATTTTTTAGTAAAAGTTTAATTAAATTCGTCGAAAAATATAATTACAAAATATTAAAATTCGTCCCAAAAATTCATTTATACATAAAAATTTGTTGCTAAAATTCTTTATAAGTATTAAATTTTTAGATTGAATAGAAATTTCATAACATTGAATTTGTTAGTAATTGAATTTCAAAATTCTCAAAAAAAACTCTTTAAAAAAATTTATTAAAAATAATCGAATTAATCAAAATTTATGTAAATTAAAATTCGTTCAAGTAAAAATTCAAATAAATGAAAATTCGTTTACATAAAAATTCTCTCGAATAGTATACAACATCCTTTCGACCTCCCAGAAAGGAACCCACTTTAGCAATGCAGCAAAAATTTATCCCCTACAGTAAAAAACATAAAAATAAAAAAATATTCTCCTACACGAATTGAATTGTACTCATTAAGTTTAAAAACGAAAGAAAAAAAAAATTTGTATGACACGTCATGTAATGTATTAGAATTTTTGAGAAATGAAGAAGAAAATGGAGAAAAAAAAGAATGAAAAAAACTTCTTCTCGCGCGCAGAGATCGTCTAAAAGAAAGATTATTTAATTTCATATTCAAGACCTCTCTTTGCTCAAGGTAGAATAATCAGGGCTTCTTATGCTAAAGCCTTATTATCAATGCTAATTCATGTAAGAATCCTGGAAAATTCTACAAAAAAGAAAAAGGAAGGAGAGAAAAAAAAATGAAAGAAGTAAGAAAAAAAAAGAAAAAAGAAAAGAAATTCAACATCGTCCCTGAGAGATTGTGCAAATTTTTTAAGAGTCTCCCGAGTTTACAAAAATTATTTTCTCTTCCAAAGATAATAGAATTAAAGAAGACTAAAAATATGTTATCTCTCTCGAGTCCGAATATATATACGCGATGTCAATTTTATCATTTCTTTAGTATATATATATATATATATATATATATATATTCTCGAGAAAGAGGCAAGAGAGAGAATTTAAATTTTCACTTTTGGATTGAGAAGAATACTCTATTTATATTTTTTTTATTTCAGTACATTAAAACATTAAAATGGAAAGCATAAAAAGATATAGAGAAGGAAGAAATTATATTGTATTAGTTATTATTATTATTTTTATTGTTATTGTTATTATTATTTATTTTCATTAATTTTAATTTAGCCTTTTGTTCTCATCTATATTCTGACTTTAACTTAACTATATTTGAACTTTAATTCTCAACTATTGTTCTCTCTTTATTTCTGGGTTTTTTTAATTATTTAAATCATTTTTCATTATTTTTTATTATTTTTCTTTATTTCCCTTTTTCTACTTGACTATGTCAATTTGACTAAATTAAAGAGAAAATTCGAAAAAGAAACTTTTTTTTAAATTAAAAATTGAAATTAAATTGAATGAAACAAAAATTCTCTAAAATAAAAATTCAGAGAAACAAAATATCTAAAAAAAAACTCCTTCTGCGTCTGCTTCACGCTTCATCTGTCAATAATAGTCCTTAGTTCGGAAAAAAATTTCCCCACTTCTGTATTAGAAAAAAAATCCCTCCCCAAATTAACAATTTTAACGAAAAAAAAATCGATCCACTATTTCACACAATATATTTATACAATATATATAGACTACAAAATTTCTAAACTTTAATTAATTCTAATTAAGATTAAGTTCCACAAAGCATTGTCATTCTCTAATATTGGTAAATTCATTATTATAATTCACATTTTTTGTGACAAATATTTATATTGAAATAAAAAAAGGCGCCAAATTTAATAATTTTCAATTATATTTATATCAGAATTCAACTTATGAGGCGTTTAATAATTTACCTTTTTTAAAAAATAATTTAAATTTACTTAAATGTTAAATTTTATATTAAATAATTTAAATTTAGTAAAGAACATTTTGTATAACAATTTTTTAAAATACGGATTTTTTCGTAATTTTTAAAAAGTTCTTTGACAATTTGCAAAAACATATTTTGTTTAAAATTTAATTTCACGAAATTTTGTTTATTCGGAAAAGTTTTCAATTAAATGCATTGTAAGAATAATTTTGGTAATTTAAAAAAAAAAATTTAGGAAGCAAATTCCATTAATTATTTAGAAAAATTTACTAATAAAAGTAAAGGAATTTTTCTAAAAAATTATCGAAAACTTTCTATGAATTTAAAAACATACTCTTTGCAAGCGTTACGCAACATTAAATGTAGAATAAATAATGGAATTTTAGATTCTCATAAATTTTATGTTTTTAACTAATATTATTTTTTGTAGATAAATCTCTCTAAATCTAAATTAGTAAAAATATTTACTAATTTGAATTAGTAACTGACTTTTTGCTTTTGAATTAGTAAAGTTTACTAAAAAATTAGTAAAAATTACGATTTATTTAGTGAAATTTACTTATTCAAAAGCAAAATGTCAGTCACTAATTCAAATTAGTAAACATTTTTACTAATTCAAAGTTAGAGAGAAAAAAGTAAGTTTTGTCCCAAAAAAGGAAAAGAATTTTTGTTTTAAATTTTATCTATCATAATTTTTTATTTCTAAATATGTAATAAATATTTGTGTTAATATTCTTATGACTATATAAATATTTTTATATAAAAATATGAAGGAAAAATGTAAAAATAATTTATT
Organism: Leptopilina drosophilae; assembly: GCA_032873175.1. NCBI lineage: Eukaryota > Metazoa > Arthropoda > Insecta > Hymenoptera > Figitidae > Leptopilina > Leptopilina drosophilae. The sequence goes on from CM065479.1 coordinate 53,645,380, forward strand.
AATAACAGTTGTTAATTAATGTTACGAAGAAGCAACGTATTTAAAAAAATACAAAAATGTAAAAAAGTTTAAAAAAATTATTATTACAATTAGATTAAATATTAAAATTACATTAAACATTATTAAACATTATTAAACATTATTAATAAAATAAAAAAAGTAAAATTGTAATATTGTTTAAATTACTTTCACTATTAATTGTACAATTAGTTAAAAAAATTGTACAAATTTTTGTAAAAAATATTTAACGCTTATATTTAAATATAAATATTCATATGGATACTTATTAAAGTACGTTTGCAAAAACATAATTCTTATTGTTCACTTACTTTCGAAATTTTTCTTTTCTTACTTTCACAACAATTTGGAAAAACAAATTACAATCAACATTCTCTTAATTTAGGAAAATTTCTTTATAAAAATATACGAAAATTTCGGAGAATTTTGAAAAATTCCCATACTTGGAAAAATTTTCATGTAACATCCATGTAACTTCAAATTACTTAAATAAAAGTTAAATTAAACTTTTTCAAGAAAAATTAATTTTTCAAAATTGTCAGTTATAAGTATAGAAAATTCCAATATTCTAATATATTTTAATTTGAAATCATTTCAAAATTATTCATTTATTTAAATACAAAAAAGTAAATAATTTATTGAATAATTGAATGTTTTTTTTAATTTAATTCTTATATAGAATTTTATCAAAACAAATTTTTAAATAATTGAATTCTTTTGTCAAATTTGAATCAAATTTTTAAGAATAATAAAACTTTTCACTTTGAAGATTTATGTAATATCCTAAAACTTTTCAATTTTAATATTTAGGATCTCAAATCGTTTTAGTTTTAACTTTTACGATTTATGATCTGAAAAATTTTTAGTTTTAACTTTTAAGATCTTTGAGAGTTATGAACTGAAAATTGTTTTAGAATATTTTAACACAGACGGAAAAAAAACTTAATTTTAAACAATTTTAGAAATTTTATTTTTTTTAGTTCATGAAAAATATCATTTTTTTATAAGAATTGAAAATTTTATTTACTTTTTGAATCATTCGCCTATCAACTACTGGTAATTTGCATTACTTATAAGGTACAAAAAATAGATAATCATTGTTATCATTATCAACATGAAAATGATTAGAATTTCAATATTTCTGGTATTGTATTATTTTTGCAAATTATTGTCACGGATATTGTAGTCGGCTTCTTATTCTTTTTCATCGAAATCACATGTAATTTATATTGCAAGAAGAGGAGCTTACAAATTTTTTTTTTAAATTAAAACTAATATCAGCAAATTTAAAAATTTGAAAGACAAAAAAGACGTAGTAATTTTAATTTTACGAAAAAAAATGTATTTAATTCTAAAAAAAATTTTTTAAATAAAATGTGTTTTATCTATTTATATTTTTTTGTATATAATTATATGTATTTAATAATTAAAAAATAATCCTAAAATTATGTAAACAATTGTTCTCTGAAGACAAATTTTTAATTGCTTCAAATAAATTATTTTTTTCAATGTTAGATAGGAACTTTTATTATATTTACAGACTAAATAATAAAAATCATGATAAGTAACCCAAGTCTATTGACACATGTGGCATTAAGGAAATTAAATTAATCATATATTTTTTTCTTCTAGTGAAATTGCATTTTCAATTTAAAAATTTGCAGGAAATAAAAATAGCAAAATTGAAAAATTAAATCGAAAAGTAAAATTAAATACACGAATGCGCACATCTTAGAATGAATTCCACTATTACATGTAAAAATATTTAAACATTCACAAAAGCAAAAAAAAAGTCATTAAATGATTCAATTTAATGATATTTATAATCTAATTTTATCATTATAATAAACAGTGGAACAAAAAATGTTTTGAAAACTTGATTTTTTTATTTAATATAACATCACTTTTACGAGTTGTTTTTGTTTCTGGCTTTGAAGCCAAAATCCGCATTCTTAAAATGTTTGATTTGCTATACGGCCTGTTTGATAGGTTTTTTCCTAGGTGGATATATATTTCCTAATTTTTTAACAATTAAAAATTTTCTAGTATTATTTATAAATAAAAACTAGAAAATTTTGCATAATTTTAATCAGTCAAACAAAATTTATTTGTTAATCATATTTTTCATCATTACTTTAAGAAAGTGTAGCATTAACCTAGGTAAACGATAATTTATTTAAGTTTAATTTTATTTTTACTATTTTAGTCAAATAAAAGTTGCAGAGCATACTAATAGTTATTTATTCGTTTTAAATAAAAATTGTCTTTAACACAAACAAAAAATTTAATAGCTTCCAAATTAAATAAACCCATATGTTTTTCTGGTCTATTAGAGACTCAGAAATAAATAATTTGAATATCCGGGAGTTCGTTTTTAATATTTAAAAATAAAATTTTGTTTTTATCAAGTTATTTTTTAGTTTTTATTTAATAACGTTTATCTGTATTAATATTTGAACTATTATCATGTTTATAGAAGAAGCTTGTAACTTAGCGATTTATAATAGTAAATATTATGCTTTTAAAAATGTTATTATTTCCTTAACTTCTGATATAATGGCCTTGTAAATTTATTTCTTACACACGTGTTTTCAAGGGCCCAGTTATAATAATTTTTTTTAAATAAAATGTTGATATAATATTTAATTAAATAAATAAAGAATAAATAATAATAATTATAATTATAATAATAAAGTTGAAATTTTAGTAAAGTTTAGTTAAGTTGTTGTTGATGAGCTATAAATATTTTGGGGTATTAATTTAAAGTTTGTATCGTGGAAAGAAACGAAATAATTTAAACGACAATGTTCTATTAAGTTTTATGTAAACTCAAATATTTATTTAAGACCTATTAACAGTATTTGAATTACACTATAACTTAAGCAACAGTGACAAATTATAATTTTAAATGTTCATGAAGCAGTTTCGACATATGGACAAATAAAATAAACGATAATATGAGGTATAAATACGACAGCATTTAGCTACAGACTTCAGAATATCGCCAAATACAGTTCAATCTAATTTCGAAAAATTGAAGAACGAATTTGAAAATTCGTTGATTACAACATCTAAAATGAAATTGTGTAAGTTATTTCTCAAAATAATTTAAAAACATAATTTAAGTAGACATGCAATATATTGTACACTAAGAAAACTTATTTCCGATATTTTATTGTTTTAAACTGCGTCATAATTTCTCAAACGGATCACCTAAGACAACAAAATTTTCTTTTTGAACCAAAATAGTTTTTTTTACTTTTAATATGGTTAAGAAGAATCTCTTAAAATAATAAGCCACAAAAAAATTTTTTGTAAAAGTTATTAACAATTAAATTCTTCAGTGCTGCTAAATTAATTTTTTTCTCGAGTTCTAGTTGACGGTTTTAAAAGTTGATAAATCCATTTTTCAAAAAAATTGAGTTAAACACATATTTAGAATTTTAAAATCTTTAGAAATCGAGAAAAAAAATTTGTTACCAAAGAATTTTCAATTTAAAATATATTTTTGCCTAACCTTGATAATTGTTAATTTTAATTTTTTATTAGAAAAAATTACCAAAACCTTGAAATTCCTTTATTACAATAAATTTTAATTACTAACAAAGCTTTTTAAATAGAAATATATTTAAAAATAAAGAATTTATTACATTTTTTGTACATTAAAATTATTTTTAATGGTTATGTGAGAATTGTCATTTGTTTAAATTTCTCGAAATGACAAAATTTGGATTTATCAGATTTTGAAAACTTGCTCCTCAATTGTTTGTGCCAATAAATTTTTAATGTTTTTGAAAGAATGTACATATTATATAAACATTTTGTGTTTAAAAAATGACTAAAATGATTACAAATGTCTAAGAAACTAGATTATTGTTCATAACAATTGTTAATAGCAATAATAATTTTTAAATTAAAAATCATTTTTTATTAAAATTGACATAGATTACTTACTTTGCTGGATTTATAATTTTAGTGTGATATATTGTTTGATACTCTCATATTTCTTTGTTTTGGAATATATATGAGATCATCATAATATAGATTTAAATACAAATTTATCTGCGATTGAATTTGTTTATAAAAAAGTACCAAAGTCATCTATTTGTTAATTAACATTATTTACAACAATTTAAATAAATTGTATTATACATTATTATTTGTCTGCTGGTCATCAGGACTAATTTAAATTAATTTCAATCATCTGCAATGGAAAATAAAAAAAAATAAACATGATTTTTTCTAAAACATATTGTAAATTCTTAACTTTGAGTAACAAAAAAATATAAACAATTTGAAATTCAAAAATTTGGTTTAGTGGGATCTCTTAGAAATTTTATCCCCTTTAATTTAAGAATTTTAAGAATTTTTGTTTTAAATTTTATCTATCATAATTTTTTTATTTCTAAATACGCAATAAATATTTGTCTTAAAATTCTTATGATTATATAAATATTTTTATATAAAAATATGAAGGAAAAATGTAAAAATAATTTATTAATAACAGTTGTTAATTAATCTTATGAAGAAGCAACGTATTTAAAAAAATACAGAAATGTAAAAAAGTTTAAAAAAATATTATTAAACTTAGATTAAACATTAAACTTAAATTAAATATTCTTAAATATTATTAATAAAATAAAAAAGTAAAATTGTAAAATTAATTGTTTAAATTAATTTCACTTTTAACTGTGCAATTAGTTAAAATAATTGTACAAATGTTTGTAAAAAATATTTAACGCTTATATTTAAATATAAATATTTATAAGGATATTTATTATAGTACGTTTGCAAAAACATAATTCTTATTGTTCACTTACTTTCGAAATTTTTCTTTTCTTACTTTCACAACAATTTCGAAAAAAATTAACATCAACATTCTCTTAATTTAGGAAAATAAATCTAGAAAATTACAATTTTCAAATATTTTAATTTGAAATCATTTTAAAATTATTCATTTATTTAAATACAAAAAAGTGAATAATTGAATGTTTTTTCAAAAATTTAATTCTTATATAGAATTTTATCAAAACAAATTTTTGAAATAATTGAATTCTTTCGACAAATTTGAATCAAATTTTTAAGAATAATAAAACTTTTCACATTGAAGATTTATTATCTTAGAAATTTTATCCTCTTTAATTTAAGACCTATGAAAATCCGATAAAATTTGTAGATTACAGATAATAATTTTGAACAGTAAATTGTAATCCGTTTGGGAAATTCTGACCCAACTGTTATTTTACATCTCAATCTAAATTTTAATTCCCCGCTTGTGAGAGAGATTTGAAATAAAAATTTTCAAATTATATGAATTCTCTTCTTATAAGGGAAATTTTTTGTAAAGCAACATAATGGAATAAATTTTCTGTACAGTTACTTAAGCACAAGATTTTTCGGAAACTTCCAGTTGAATCTTCTAATTCTTCTTTTTTAAGTTCAAAGGAAGCTTCTTTCCTTTTGGAAGCTTCCGGAAAGACTGTGTGCAGTGTGGGCACTTATTACTCTGCCAATTGTTCTAAAGCTCTTGATTTTAAATATTATACTTCTTTTTTTTTTAGATTTACTCACCTTTCTTCTGATAGGTTATCTAAGTAATTTAGATAATGTCGATTCCATGTTCGTTGTGTCCCTTGAGTCATTCTCTATCGACTTATACAAGGTACATATAAAAATTAAAAATAAAAATTTAAAGAATTATATATTATTATTATTATTATTATATTTTATTCACATTTTCATTGTGGTCTCTAGGCAATAGCAAGAAATGAATCCGGAAATGTTTTATTATCTCCCTTTAGTGCAAATATAGCACTAGCTATGGTTCTATCCGGTGCTAAAGGAAATACAAGAAGAGAATTAATGCAAACTCTTCATTTTAAAGATGATGATTATCAGAATCATCCTTTCGAAATGTATTATAAGACTTTACACAATGACCTTAATGTAAGGGCCAATAATTCTTATTCTATTATTAATATTATTATTATTAACAAACTACACATTTATATATATAAATAAATCATTTATATATAATAAATTATACAGTCTTAGTATACTAAAACTGTAATGTTAATGACTGTAATAATAAATTACGTTATTTTTAGATTGCCAGTAGCTCAGAACTTATTATTTTGAACAAAGCTTTTATCAGTACTCAAGTAATTGTTCAACAAGCATATATAAATACATTAACACAGGATTTCCATGCAGAAGAAGAACAAGTAAATTTTGCCAATAGAGAACAAGCAGCAGGAGCAGTGAACACATGGATATCAAAAGGAACAAAAGGCAAAATCAACGAAATTCTCAGTGCCGGTTAGTAATGTTTCAAAAATTTTCAACACAAGAAAAATATTTTCAACTTGTATAATAATTAATCATCACTCCGACATTCAATTACTGTTAAAAAATAATCCTCAATTTAATTTTTGTTTGCACGTATTGTTTTACTTTAAAAATCTCTTTTTCTCTAATTTATATAATTTTTCTCATGTTCAGACGATGTGGATTATAATACAGCCATGGTCCTCACCAATGTCGTTTACTTTAAAGGCGAATGGCAATACAAATTCCAAGAATTAAATAATTTCTACTTTAACAGTGCCAACAGACAGCGTTCTTTGGTACCAGGAATGAGACAAGTTGTTAATATACTTTATGGCAATGTTCCTGAATTAGGCGCAAGTTTCGTGGAATTGCCATATAAGGTAAGATGGAATTTTCTTTTTCTATTAAAAATAAGACACAAAAGTTAACGTTTTTTATTAATTTTCGTTTCTTTTACAGGGTAACAATAATCTTACAATGTCAATCATACTTCCCAACTATGGCGTGAGTCTTGAAGAAGTTGAGAGAAAATTAGAAAATATGACAGTCCCAGACGTGAGAATGAACAGATCTTTAAAAAAAGTTGAGATTACCATGCCACAGTTTAAATTTGAAAGAACCATCGATTTGATACCTATTCTACAAGAGGTTCGTTTTACTTTGTTTTAAAAACCATTTTTGTTTAAACTAATTAATACATGTATTATAAAATATAATAATTTATTACATAGATGGGTGTTAGAGACTTATTTGAATACATGAAAGTGGATTTGAGTGGAATTTCAGATACTCGTTTTTCTGTGGATAAAATAAAGCAAAAAGTTGTAATTGACGTTAACAAGGAAGGTTCTGAAGCTGCAGCAGCTACTGGTAAGTGATACATTCATTATTGTTATGTAAACGTAAGCGGGATGTGAATACTTGCTTAAAAATTTTTTTCGAGACACTCAATATAGTTACTAGCTATAGTCAATTTTTGACAAACAAAAAGTGTAACAAACGGTTTAGTTACATTTCACATATACTCTTAATGAATGAAAATAATTAATCTTTATGTTATTCATTACAGTTGTTTTAGTTAGTTGGAGATCTTTTGGTGCAAAAAGCCTTGACGAACCAATACCCTTTGTGGTTGATCGTCCATTCCATTTCAAAATTATGAAAACAATGGGTAGAAACGACGGTATTGTATTTTTCTCCGGAAACTACAAAGGACCAGAATATAATTAAATAACTGTGCTCGTCACGTGAATTTTTTTTAATAACTCCTTAGCAAAATTTGCTAAGGAGGATGTTATAAAATAATATCAATAATAATAATAAAAATTTGTAAGAGATAAACATTGTAAGAAACACTTGAACAGCCAAGTTTTGTACAGGCTGTAGACGGGTGTGTAAACAAATGAATAAAAAAAATAACAAAGTTATTTTACTTTAAGTACTTCATGTACAAATTAATATCCTTATACAAATAAAATATTCCACTTTTGGATTTGAAATTTCATGCTACCAATTTTATTACTAATTATTTACCATATTATTCAGATTATGAAATTATAAATTTATTTATTATAAATATCTATTTATAGATATTTGTTTAAAACTATTATTAACAACAATATTTTCCATTATACAAATTTAGGGATGGTAGCGATTCTACGCAAATAAACCCTACAAAATGAAATTCTACACAATTAATTTTACACCAGAAAACTGTACACAATACGTTTAATAAATTTTATTAATTCAACGTAAATAAATTGTACAGGAAAAAGTCCTACACATTGGAATTGAAAAGAACAAAATATATCATTAGAATTTTTTAATTCTTCGACATTAAATACTACATCAGAAAATTCGACACAGTTTCTTTTATTTAAAAGAAAATTCTAATAATAATTTTTTCATTTTAATTTACAATTCTACTCGCAGCTAAATTGTACACCAGGAAACTCTACACATTTAAAAAAAAAGATTAAATTAGGTTTTAAAAAATTTTTAATAAATTCTACAAATAAATACTCTCCACATTAGAACTAAATAAAATGTAACTTTAAATAAAATTTATTTAATTTTGCACGGTTAAATACTACATTAAAAAATTATACGCAATATATTTTTAAACAAAAAAAAATTAATTATTTTTTCAATTCAATTTTTAATTTTCCACACTTAAATTTGAAACTAGAAAACTACACATTTAAATAAATATTATTTAATTAATTAAAAATAAATTATTTTAATAAATTTTACACAAAAATACTCTACACAATAAAAGTAAACGAAAAAAAAAATTAAATAAATTTCATTTTTATTTTACAGGGTCAAATAGTATATCAAGAAATTCTACAAAAAACCGCTGCCAAGTTATATTTTTTTGTTATAATTTTAGTGATCATTTCATGAACACTTTGCTTCCTTATAGAGATGTTAATAAAAATAAAATATAAATTTTGAACAATTATTGTCAATTGCAGTAATAATTTTTTCTCTTTGTTTGATTAAAAATTTAAGATCCACATTAAAAAATTTTTTTTAAGTCTTCATCACAATTACCCTGCTAAAAGTCAGATGATATTCCGATGAAAAAAATATCAAAAATTAGAAGAAACAAATTTCTAAAATTTTTTTAAAATGGCAGCTGAGTGGCCGATAGTGTCAAAAAAAAATTCAAAAATAAAGTAAAATGTTCTATTCTTTAAGAATGTCTAAGACTCAGTTTCTACTAAAAGTCAGCCGATTTTCCGATAAAAAAATGTCAAAAATTGGAAAAAACTAATTTTTTAAATTTTTTCAAATGGCAGCTGAGTAGCTGATGGAGTTAAAAAATTTTTAAAAATAAAATTTAATGTTTTATTCTTTAAGACTCTCTAAGACTCAGACCTTACTAAGTGTCAGATAATTTTCCGATGACAAAAAATATCAAAAATTGGAAGAAACAAATTTTGTAATTTTTTTTCAAATGACAGCTGAGTGGCTGATGGAGTCAAAAAATTTTAAAAAATAAAATTTAATGTTCTATTCTTTAAGACTCTCTAAGACTCAGACCTTACTAAGTGTCAGATGATTTTCCGATAAAAAAAATATCAAAAATTGGAAGAAACAAATATTTTAAATTTTTTTCAAATGGCAGCTGAGTGGCTGATGGAGTCAAAAAATTTTAAAAAATAAAATTTAATGTTCTATTCTTTAAGACTCTTTAAGATTCAGACCTTACTAAATGTTAGATGATTTTCCGATAAAAAAAATATCAAAAATTGGAAGAAACAAATATTTTAAATTTTTTTCAAATGGCAGCTGAGTGGCTGATGGAGTCAAAAAATTTTAAAAAATAAAATTTAATGTTCTATTCTTTAAGACTCTTTAAGATTCAGACCTTACTAAATGTTAGATGATTTTCCGATAAAAAAAATATCAAAAATTGAAAGAAACAAATTTTTTAAATTTTTTTAAATGGCAGCTGAGTGGCTGATGGAGTCAAAAAATTTTAAAAAATAAAATTTAATGTTCTATTCTTTAAGACTCTCTAAGACTCAGACCTTACTAAGTGTCAGCCGATTGTCCGATAAAAAAATGTCAAAAATTGGAAAAAACTAATTTTTTATAATTTTTTCAAATGGCAGCTGAGTAGCTGATGGAGTTAAAAAATTTTTAAAAATAAAATTTAATGTTTTATTCTTTAAGACTCTCTAAGACTCAGACCTTACTAAGTGTCAGATAATTTTCCGATGACAAAAAATATCAAAAATTGGAAGAAACAAATTTTGTAATTTTTTTTCAAATGACAGCTGAGTGGCTGATGGAGTCAAAAAATTTTAAAAAATAAAATTTAATGTTCTATTCTTTAAGACTCTCTAAGACTCAGACCTTACTAAGTGTCAGATGATTTTCCGATAAAAAAAATATCAAAAATTGGAAGAAACAAATATTTTAAATTTTTTTCAAATGGCAGCTGAGTGGCTGATGGAGTCAAAAAATTTTAAAAAATAAAATTTAATGTTCTATTCTTTAAGACTCTTTAAGATTCAGACCTTACTAAATGTTAGATGATTTTCCGATAAAAAAAATATCAAAAATTGGAAGAAACAAATTTTGTAATTTTTTTTTAAATGACAGCTGAGTGGCTGATGGAGTCAAAAAATTTTAAAAAATAATATTTAATGTTCTATTCTTTAAGACTCTCTCAGACTCAGACCTTACTAAGTGTCAGATGATTTTCCGATACAAAAAATATCAAAAATTGGAAGAAACAAATTTTTAAAATTTTTTTTAAATGGCAGCTGGGTGGCTGATGGAGTCAAAAAATTTAAAAAAATAATATTTAATGTTCTATTCTTTAAGACTCTTTAAGATTCAGACCTTACTAAATGGCAGATGATTTTCTGATAAAAAAATATCAAAAATTGGAAGAAACAAATTTTTCAAATTTTTTTAAAATGGCAGCTGAGAGACCAGTAGTGTCAAAAAAATTTTAAAAATAAAATTTAATGTTCTATTCTTTAAGACTGTCTAAGACTTAGTCTCTTCTTAAAGTCAGATGATTTTCCGATAAAAAATATTAAAAATTGGAAGAAACAAATTTTTTAATTTTTTTCAAATGTCAGCTGAGTGGCTGATAGTGTCAAAAAATTTTAAAAAATAAAATAAGATGTTCTATTTTTTAAGACTGAGTCCCTGTTAAAGGTCAAATAACATAAAGATATGTCAAAAAATCGAAGTCGAAAAATTTTGGTTTTACAATACTTTTTCAGTATGAGCAAGCAATATAACGAAAAAATAACATTTTTTTAAATACATTTTTAATATTCTACACAGTTAAATTGTAATCCAGAAAACTTTACAAAGAAATAATTTTTTTTAAGAAATTTTAAAACACTAATGAAATATATTATTCAAGAAAAAACTCTAAACATTAAAATAAAATAAATATAAAATAAATTAATCAAATTTGTTTAATTCTACACGCTTATATTTTAAACCAGAAAATTGTACACAAATTATTTTTGAGCAAAGAAAAAAAATTTTTTTTGATTTAATTTTTAATCCTATACTTTTAAATTCAACTCTGGAAAACTCTACATAAATGAGATTTAAAGTCTTCGTATATTATTTTCAGATAAGATTTATTTATTTTTTTAACTCTACGCAATTAAATTCAACACAAAAAAACTCTATACAAATGATTTCATTTTATTAGATAAGCGGTGAAAATAAAATTCTACAAAATAAAATTACACACAAAAATTTTTGTCAACAAATATATTATTTTTCACTTTTTAATTTCTTATTTTAATTCTACACAATTAAATTGTATATTGATAAACTCTACGCAGTTCAATTGAAATGAGTCAAATAGACAACTTCATTACTTTGAATTGTTTTGTGTGTAGAATTTTATTTTGTAGAATTTTATTCTCACCGTTTATCTAATTAAATGAATTCATTTTTATAGAGTTTCTTTGCGTTTCATTTAATTGATTAGTGTTTTAAAATTTCTTTAAAAAAATTATTTCATTGTGTAAAGTTTTCTGGTTTTCAATTTAACTGTGTAGAATATTAAAAATGTATTTAAAAAAATGTTATTTTTTTCGTTATATTGCGTAGAATTTCTTGATGTACTATTTAACCTTGTAAAATAAAAATGAAATTTATTTAAGTTTTTTTTCATTTACTTTTAATGTGTAGAGTATTTTTGTGTAGAATTTATTAAAAAAATTTATTTTTAAATTAATTAAATAATATTTATTTAAATGTGTAGTTTTCTGGTGTCAAATTTGAGTGTGGAGAATTAAAAATTGAATTGAAAAAACAATTCGTATTTTTTTTCGTTTAAAATTATATTGTGTAGAACTTTTTAATGTAGTATTTAACCGTGTAAAATTAAATAAATTTTATTTAAAGTTACATTTTATTTAGTTCTAATGTGTAGAGTATTTATTTGTAGAATTTATTTATTTAAAATTTTTTAAAACCTAATTTAATCTTTTTTTTTAAATGTGTAGAGTTTTCTGGTGTACAATTTAACTGCGAGTAGAATTTTAAATTAAAATAAAAAAATTATTATTAGAATTTTCTTTTAAATAAAATAAACTGTGTCAAATTTTCTAATGTATTTAATCTCGAAGAATTAAAAAATTCTAATGATATATTTTGTTCTATTCAATTCCAATGTGTGGGACTTTTTCCTGTGCAATTTATTTTGCGTAGAATTAATAAAATTTATTAAACGTATTGTGTACAGTTTTCTGGTGTAAAGTTAATTGTGTAGAATTTTATTTTGTAGGGTTTATTTGCACAGAAAAAAAGGTGGTATAAATTTTGTTGCGGGTAATTTTAACCAATGCTAAGTCACATAGACAGTGGCGCCCTCACCTAGGTGAAATTTTGTTGCAGCGAATTTTTACCCCAAAATCAGGTTAAAATTTTAACTTTTTTTTTCTTGTGTGCGTAGAATCGCTACCACCCCTATTCTAATATGTGGCGAAAGACAAAAAGTTTGTATAATGGAAAATATTGCAAAATATTGTAAAATGAAATTCAAAATTCCGACTTAATAGGGATGTCAGAAATTTATCGCTGAAGATTATAAATATTTTTTGGCCAGTTCACAGCATTATTTTAAATTCATTAATTTTTAAGATTTAGAGAGAATTTCTTTTAAAAAATTACTTTAAAATACTTAAAATCTTATAAATACTTAAAATAAATAGTTAAAACTATAAATACTTAAATTAAATGTAACTGCAAACTTAATACGTAGGACATATTTGTGAGAGTGGGCCCTATCTCAGAACTCGAAAAATTTCCTCTCTCAAAAGAATTTATAATGTAAGTTTTCTAAATTTTTAAAAACTTTGAAAGAATGTTTCAGGTATTTGAAGGTTTATCACTTGCCAACACCGTGAAGATAATACATGAAAATTTCCAACAAATTTTTATTTTCATGCTATTATATTACAGTGAAAGTTCAATATCAAACTATAAGAATGAACAAAAAAACGGAAGAATATAATCTATACGTCAACGTGCGGTTCATTAATATAACCGTCCTGTGCAAAATGTGTTCCTGGCAAGAAAAGTCACGTATCCTAAAATAAATGGGTGATGAAGGGCAAAGAGTGAGGAGAGGGGATTGAGGGGGAGGGGGTTGCTTGGCAGTCCTGACATTAATGGCAGAAGTGGGACGCATAAAGTACGAAAAGCCATGGAAAAAGGCAATTTATGACACGAGCAAAAAAATAATGGTATGATAATGAAACGAAACGAATACAAACTTGTATATATATATGTGTGTACATGAAAAAGGAAAAATGAAGGCTTGTGTGTATGTGTGCGTCCATCTCGTGTGTGAATGTTTTCTCTCTTTTTTCCTAAGTGCCTGTGGCGTGTGTGTTGGTCCATCGTGCGTGGAGGCTGCACTAACTTCCTCCCCAAAACAAGCGGTGAAAAAAAACTCCCCCCTCTTATGGGGATGACTTCAAATACACACACACACTGCGCGATGTATTTAGTCTTAGGCGTCGATCGAGGGAGAAAAATGGTCTAGAAACAAAAAGAGATGGATGCAGCGATATCTCTCTTTGTTTCACGGGTTTTTTTTAAGTATTTTAATTATTTTTAACTAGCAAACGATACGCGCGCTAGCGCGCGGAACGTAGTATTCAATATGATACTGTTATACAAATTACAAATTTTTTTACTAACAAACACAAATTTTTTAAATAATTTCATAATCAAAATTAAAAAAAAAATAACTTAAGTTTATATTTTCAAAAAATTTTAATGAAATTTCACGAAAGAATTCCAATATTTCCTAAAATTTTAAAAAATCTTTCTAAATAATTCGTAAAAATTATATTATTTTTATAAATAGTAAAATTTTTCCCAAGAATTCAATTATTTTTAATACAATTTTAATAAAATTCTTCTCCATAAAATTTCAATTATTTTTAAAATGTTTAATTAAAATTATTAAAGAAACTCCATTTTTTGACAAAAAATTCAAAGACATTCTGCAAAAAGAATTTAATTACAATATATTTTAAAAAATTTAAACGAAATTCTCCTCGAGAATTAAGTTATTTTCATAGTATACCATTTTTATCGTAGTGTCAGTGCGCAGTACAAACATAGCATAACAAACATTATGATTATTAAATGGAAATTATAAGAATTTATATTATTTATTTCCAAAAAAATCAGAATTTTATTGAAAGTCCTGATTGAAAAGTTAAGATAAGAAATTTTTCAAATTTTTTACCTTTTTCTCAATACAATTTAACATTCTGTAAAATAATTTAAATTTTTTTTTGTAACAAATAAAGAAAATTTTAAAAACTTTTTTTTTGTATAAAAAATGAAAGAAGTTATTAATCAATACATTTAAAAAAAATAATATTTCTGATTTTGTTAAAAAAAATACTACAAATTTTGTAAAATACTTCAAATTACTTTATTTTTCCTTCAATTTTAAATAAAGAAATAGAAATTATTCAAATTTTTTCATTAATTTCTAGATAAAACTTAAAATAAATTCATTTTTAAAAGGTTAAAAAATTAAATCTTATTAAAGAAATTCTTCAAATGAAATTAAATATTTTGCTTTTTAATAATTATATGAGAAAGTACACGAGCGTTTTTTTAGCTAGTAAAATATAAAATATCTTTATATACAGAGAAAAATAAAAATTGTAATTATGAAATACACAAATTCTTCCTACACATTTTTTTTTATTAATTTAAAATAGAAAAAATTTCTGAAAAATTGTAATTAAAAAATAAAAATTTCACAACTTTTTATTTCAAAAGAAACTAATGATTTAAAACAAATAAAAAAATTTTTAATTATAAAATTTATAAATCAAACATTGTTTATTATCAAGAAAAATGTGTTTTCAAAACGAAAAAAAACAAAAGTATATACAAAAACTAACTTCATACTGCGAACGGACAGAATGAAAAACTACAGACTTTAATAAAGTTATAATAATTAATTAATTAATTAATAATAATAATAATTGTTATTTATTATTTTTAATTATTTTTTACTATTGTTTGATTATTCTTCATTACTATTGATTATTTTTCATTTTTTTTTACTATTTTTAATTATTTTTTATTATTATTTATTATTTTTCATTATTTTTTACTATTTTTAATTATTTTTCATTATTATTTATTACTTTTAATTATTTTTTACTATTGTTTGATTATTCTTCATTACTATTGATTATTTTTCATTATTTTTACTATTTTTAATTATTTTTCATTATTATTTATTATTTTTAATTATTTTTAATTATTTTTTACTATTTTTAATTATTTTTCAATATTATTTATTATTTTTAATTATTTTTTACTATTTTTAATTATTTTTCATTATTTCTATTTCAGAAAAAGATATTAAAATAGATATTTCAGAAAAATTTATTATTCTTAATTATTTTGTACTATTTGTAATTATTTTTCATTATTATTTATTATTTTTACTTTATTTTGTACTATTTTTAATTATTTTTATTTCAGAAAAAGATGAATGTTCAAAAAATGAAACAAGAAGAGAAATAAGGAAAAATAAAGAAAAAAGAAGATGAAGAAGAAGAAGAGAAAGGGTAAAGTAATGAAGAAGAATAGAAAACAGAAAAAGAATAGCAGAATAATAGCAAGGAATATGGGGAAAAATAATAAATGTTTTCTTTTTATATTATTTTTTGAGAAAAACAGAAAATAGGTAAAGTAGGAAAAATGGAGAAGAAATAAAAATAGGAAAAGAAGGTTAAAGCAAAAAGAAAAGAATAGGATCAGCAAAATAGGAAGAAAAGAAGAAAACTAAAGCAAATAAAAGTAGAAGAAATGAAAAGGAGAAGAAAGGGGTGAAGAAAAGTAAAGCCAATAGAAAAAGGAGAAGAAAACTGAAGCAAATAGAAGAAGGAGAAGAAAATTGAAGCAAAGGAAGAGGTGAAGAAAAGTAAAGCAAATAGAAAAAGGAGAAGAAGAAAAGTGAATAAAGAAAGAAAATGAAGAAGAGCGACAAAGAAAATAGAAAAGAATAACGATGATGCAATGAAGAAAGAAGAAGTGCAGTAAAGTTAATAGAAAAGAAGAAATGGAGAAGAAAACTAAAGCAAATAGAAGAAGGAAAAGAAAATTAATGCGAAGGAAAGAGGTGAAGAAAAGTAAAGCAAATAGAAAAAGGAAAAGAAAGTTAAACCAAATGGAAATAGTGAAGAAATGTAGAGCAAATAAAAAAGAAGAAAGAAAGTGAATAAAGAAAGAAAAAGGTGAAGAGTGGCAAAGTAAATAGAAAAGAAGAAGAAGAAAAGTGAATAAAAAAGAAAAGAAGAAGAGCAGTAAAGAAAATAGGAAAGAAGAAAATTAAAGGAAATAGAAGAAAAAGAAGAAGATTAAAGCAAACTGAAGAAAAAGAGGCGAAGAAAAGTAAAGAAAATAGAAAAAAGAGAAGAAAATTTTAACCAAAAGGAAGAATAGTAAACCAAAGAGAAAGTGGTAAAGAAAAATAAAGCAAATAAAAAAAGAAGAAGAATATTCAACCCAAAAGAAAGGGTTAAAGAAAAGTAATCCAAAGAGAAAAAGTGAAGAAAATTAAACCAAACAAAAAAGCAAAAGAAAAAAAAAGTTTTTCATTTGGTTTCAAAAAAAGAAGAAGAAGAAACATATAAAGAAAAAGAAAAGAAGAAGAAACATAAAGTAAAGAAATGAAAAAAAATGAGTGAAACAAAGTTAAAAGAAAGTTGATGAGAGGAAAAGAGAGACAGAGTGACTATATGTTGGATAAGGCGAAATCCACGCTTATGAGGTAGACACGAAGACAAAAGCCTCCATTTCGGAGAGCCAATATACGGTCGAGTTGCAATTCGATATAAATGCATCTACACTGCTCGTAACCCGGGGGATGACGGGATTAGAGGGTTAGTTCCAAGGACGTTTGGGTTTCATTCTTTTTTTTTTCTTTCCGGATTCAGGACGATTGGATGAGTCTGTGACGTCACGCAGATTAACCTCGGACCTCGTCGTGCCTCATTGGTCGACAGCTAAACAACGCGATTAGGAAAGTCAATAGTAGATGAGATTGGTAAAAGGGAACGATATAAAAAAAAGCTACCATTTTTTTTTTCATGAAATTCATTATTTTTGTTAATATACAGAACGAGGGAGAAAGAGAGAGAGAGAGAGAAGGAGAGGGGGGGTGGTAGAAAATGACCCCATTTATGAAAATGTGTTAATACAGAGCGGAAAATGGCTTTTGAGGGGTGAGATAGTGAAATTTTTTTTATATAAGCGGAAAATGGAGACTAAGAAAAAAACGATTAACATACATTTGCTCCTAGGGTGGAGAAATATTTGCTATTATTTATAATTAATCGTAATGATAATAATAATAATAATAATAATAATAATAATAATAATAATAATAATAATAATAATAATAATAATAAAAATAATAGTGGGAAATAAATTAGAAATTGAACGTGAGATTTGAGTTAATTTTGATATATTCAAGTTTTGTTCTATTTTTTGCTATAATGATAGTGTTGCTGCGTAAAAAACTGCAAAATCATTCATTTGGCATGTAGTTCGTATAAATGAATCAGTCTTGACTAATTCTTAGCTAAAAATGGCTAATTGCTAGTAGAAAATTTATTTATTTTACTCTAGAAATCTAAATTAGTAGTTTTCTACTATTGAAATAGTGCGGATTCGTTTACCAATTGAAATAGCAACTATTTTACTAATTTTCAGTTGTTTTTTTACTAATTATTAGTAATTTTTTAATATTATTAGTTAATTTTTACTAATTATTAGTAGTTTTTTACTAATTATTAGTAATTTTTAATTATTATTAGTTAATTTTTACTAATTATTAGTAGTTTTTTACTAATTATTAGTAATTTTTAATTATTATTAGTTAATTTTTACTAATTATTATTAGTTAATTTTTACTAATTATTATTAGTTATTTTTTACTAATTATTAGTTTTTTTACTAATTATTAGTTATTTTTTACTAATTATTAGTTATTTTTTACTAATTGTTAGTAGAAAGTTTACTAATTTGAAATAGTAAAAAATACGTTCTACTAATTAAATTAGTAATTTTCTATTATTAATTAGTAAAAAACTACTAAAAATTTTTAAAAAAATGTTACTAATTCAAATTAAGAAACAAATTTGCATTAATTCAGATTTGGAGAGTTCAAAAATTTAGTTTACAAGGAAATTATTAATTTGGTTGGCAGAAGATTTTAATTTGGTGTCAGAATATTAATAAATAAGTTAGTCGGGAATTTAGTTCACACATAATTTTAGTTTGCTCTCTAAATCTGAATAAGTAATTTTCAACTGTTCATAAAATAGTGTTAATAAAACTACTGTTAATAAAATAGTGCGGATTCGTTTACTAAATGAATTAGTGACAGTTTTTACTGATTTTTAGTCATTTTTTTACTAATTGTTAGTAGAAAACTACTAATTCTATTAGGAAATCGTATTTTTTACTATTTAAAATTAGTAAGCAAACTTACTAGAATTAGTAGTTTTCTACTATCAATTAGTAAACAAAATACTAAAGATTAGTAAAAACTGTTACTAATTCATTTGGTAAACGTATCCGCAAAATTCCGTTAGTTAAAAACTACTAATTAAGATATAAAGAGTACATTTTGGTTCTTTAAAAAACTAATAATTTACTAAGCAGAAAGTAAGTAATGTTGAAAATAATTAATAAAAATAAAATCAATTAAAAAGTTATTTAATTATTAAATTAATTAATAAAATAATTAATGCAGTTAACAAAACAATTAATTTAATTAGCAAAATAATTAATCTAGTTAGCAGAATATAATTAATATATTTAGCAAAAAAATAATTCATGTAATTAGCAGTAAACAATTAAAGTAGTTAACGGCAAATGATGATTGTAGTTATCAGAACATAATTAATTTAGTTATTTTCTGCTAAAAATACATTAATTATGTTTTTTTCTATAGAAAAAAAATTATATCCTCTCTAAATTTGAATTATTAAAAATGATTACTAATTCAAATTAGTGACTGACTTTTTGCTTTTGAATTTCTAAATTTTACTAATAAATTAGTTGAAATTACTATTTGTTTATTTACTAATAAATTAGTAGAAATTACTATTTATTTATTTATTAATAAATTAGTAAAAATTACTATTTGTTTATTTACTAATAAATTAGTAGAAATTACTATTTATTTATTTACTAATAAATTAGTAAAAATTACTATTTATTTATTTACTAAAAAAAATAGTAAAAATTACTATTTATTTATTTACTAAAAAAAATAGTAAAAATTGCTATTTATTTATTTACTAAAAAATAGTAAAAATTACTGTTTATTTATTTAGTAAAAAAAATAGTAAAAATTACTATTTATTTATTTATTAATAAATTAGTAAAAATTACTATTTCTTTATTTACTAATAAATTAATAGAAATTATTATTTATTAGTAAATTTTACTAATTCAAAAGCAAAATGTCAGTCACCAATTCAAATTAGTAAACATTTTAACTAATTCAAATTTAGTGAGTTATATTATGCTTTTTTCTATAGAAAAAAAAAATTAATGTCGTTAGCGAAACATAATTAATGTCTTTTTAGCAGAAAAAAATTACTTCGGTTAGCAGAAAATAATTTAGTAAGCAGAAGGTGAATAATTTAGTTACTACATTTTTTTCGTAATGATTTAGTAATTTTACTAACGAAATTAGTCTTCAGCAGTATGAAATAATTCTTTTTGTTCAAGAATTAATATTTTAAAAAAATTAGTGATTAGTGAATTAATAATTGTCTTATTAATAATAGTCAAGAGTAAATGAATCAGAAATGAAACGTGATGTCTGACTAAATTCTACCTTCACTACTGAAACGTTTCATTTATAAGATTGAAATTATTTTTCATCACTTCTCCCATATTTTTCTACTTAAAGAAAATTTTTCCAATTTCTCCACATATTATTTTGATACTTTCAAATGTTTATTAATAAATAAATAAACAAATAAATAAGTAATAAATTTATTTATTTTTTAACATCAACTAAAATGAAGAGAAGAATGAAAATTATGAGTAAAATGTTGTCTGACTAAAAATGGTATTCACTACTTTTTACTCTAAAATGGAATAGAAGATCTTTTAATCCTCGCAGATTTTACTTCATTTTGTCAAATTTAATCAAGTTATTTAATATTATTTATTAATTTGTAGAATAATGAAAAGGCCTAAATACGTAATTTAGGCTTTTTCATTATTCTACAAATTTATAATACGGTCAAGCAAACAAAAATTACTATTATTTATTAATATATTTAAATATATTATATGTGTATATATATATTTAAATATATTTTATATATATATATAATATATTTAAATTTATTAATAAATAAAAAACTATAAATTATATTTATTAATTATAAATATATTAAAAAGTACAATTAATCGAGAAAAAAAATTATTTTTCAATATAAAAATCAATCTTATGTTTAAATTTGCAAATGAGATAATTTTGTTTGTAGAAACAGAATTATTTTCTTTCTAGAAATGACAAAAATAATGTTCCCCTTCTCTTTGTTGATTATTAAAAAAAAAAGGAAAAAAAAACTTCCCCCACTCTCCCACCTAATTTTTGCCTCCTCTCAAGTTGAATGATACTTTACACATTAATATTTCAAGTAAACCCCTGATTCCTATGGTCTATATACTTTTCTCATTCCTCGAGATACACTGTAGACTATAAATATGCCTATATTACAAAAGAGGAGTCGAAAGCGAGTTTTAATATTCCCCCCTCTTTCTTCTATACATATATACATAACGGAGAGTACGTTGAATAAAGTACTCGAAGGGAATAAAGTATTCAACTGTCTAGACTAATTAAAAAACTTGTCGAAGAAATATTTTTTTTCTTTCTCTCTCTCTATTTCTCTCTCTTTCGTTCTTGCCTTTTTATCCGCACTCTGACGCACGTGTTTGATGAGGCAATACAAAATTTATGTTAATAAACCTCCCACGTTAATATTCTCTCTCTCTCTCTCTCTCTTTCCTTCTTTTTCTCTCTTACTTTCTTTTTTTTCTCTCTCTCTCTCTCTCTCTCTCTCTCTCTCTCTTTCTTTTTTCTCTTTCTTTTTTTTTCTTTCTGTTTTTTCTTTCTCTTCTTCTCTCTTTTTTTCTTTTTCTATTCTTTCTGTTTTCTCTCTCTCCTTTTTTGGAATATTAACGAGGGACGTTTATTAAAAAGAGAAAAAAAATCTGAAGAGAAAAAGCTAAACAGAAAGAAGCTAAATACCCCTAGGGTAATAAAGTGACTATTATTGCCCTAGGGCAATAATGGGAATTTTATTTTTCAACTAGGCTAGGCCAATAAATTGCTAGGCCCAAGGTTAATAATGACCCACGTCGAAAAATTCCATGGAAAAATTCTCCCCCTGCAAATTCCATGGAATTTCCTTGAAGATTCCATGTATCTGCAAGTTTTTTTGTTTCAATATTATTTTTAAATTTCTATTATAATAAGAGTTTAATTACCTTTGAAAAAATTACTTTACGCTTTATTGCAATTTTAAGACAAAAATTTTTTTTTTGAAGAAGAAATAAATTCTAAAAAAGTTCAGACCACTTTCCTTTTTCCGAAAAAGCTCTTTTTTTAAATAAAGAAAGCGCAAATTTTATCAAAAAAAAATCTAAATTTGGAAATCGCTTCTATAGATTGTTAAAAAATAATTATCAAGACCAGCGTCGTTTAACAAGATGTCAATTTTTTCTAAATAGAAAATAAATTCTAAAAACATTCAGAATATAACCGTCTTTCCGAAAAAGTTCTTCTATATTAAAGAAAAACTGCAAATTGATAAAAAAAACAATTTTGATATTTAACTCCAAACATTGTAAAAAAAAATTGTCATAAAAATTATAACAAAAATTCTGAGTACAAATACATGGTTCGGAAAAAGCTCTTCTTTAATTAAAAAAAGCTCCAATTTAATGAAAAAAGACCTAATTTGATAATCGCTTTCAAGAAATTTCGAAGACCAACGTCATTATAAAATATAAATTTTTCTTCTAAATCGGAAATAAATTCTAAAAATATTTCCGAGTACCTTTGGATTTGGTAATTCCATGACTGGTTAAAAATACATTATTTTTCATTTTAAAAAAATCGTTTCATTTGTAAGTAAAGGAATAAAATTGAAAAAAAAAATGAAAGTAAATTAACCAGAGAATTCTGAAAAGATTTGCAAAAGTTTCACATAATTCTATTTGAAAATTCACCAAAAAAAAAAATAAAGAAATATTCACCGACATTTTTGAAAATTTATCAAAATTTATAATTGACAATTTACTAACAAACTTTTGGTAGCAAAAAGTACCAACGTTTGTAAAATTTCACTAAAATGTGGTAAGAATTCAGCAAAAAAGTTTAGAAAATATTTACAGATAATTATAAAATATTTCACCAAATTCTATTCTATTGAAAATTCATCATAAAATTTTTGAAACAAATTACCAATTTTAGTCAAAAATTTAACAAAATAGCAGAATATTCATAAGTATTTGTGAAATTTTCATTAAATTTTCTGGATAAACATTTTAGAAAAATCTTGGATAATGTTTCACAAAAAGTTTGGGGAAAATTGTCCCCAGATAAATTTTGAGAAGTTTTTATCAAAATGCCTTAAAAGATACATGAAGAGAATTTCAGAAAAAAATTTTACAGTGATACTACAAAAATTGTAATAATAAATTATTTCCTAAAAATTGAAAGAAAACTGAAATTTTCATTCTTTGTTAACTTTTTTCTAAATTCCATATTTTCAGACTTATAAGCTACTGAAAATAGGCCTACTTTCAAAGATCCAAAATTTCGAAAATTCATAACTGGAAAATTTGGGCAATTGAACAAAACTAAGAAAGTAAAGAATAATAAAAAAATAATAAATAATAAATAAAAATACGTAAACATGAAAAATAATAAAATGTCAAGTTTTAATAGAAAATTGAAAAGCACAATTTTATTTACAATAAATAATTCACAAAAAGTATAATTTTTATTATTATTAGTAAATTAGAAGTTTAGGTCCATATATATTCAGTCGTCCACTTTGAAAATCTATTTGATTTTTTTTTTGTTTTAAATGATTCTGCTATTATAGCAATAAGTCTGATTTGTCTTCAAAAAAAAGTGAATTGGAAATTAAACAAAACATAAAATTAAAATGAAACACGGAGAAAAATGGATTATATGTAATGTAATCCAGATTATACTTCTGAAGATATTTTTACATTGTATATATAGGACAGTTAACGAGAATTATAAAATTGAATATCTAAGTATTATCACTTTTAAATTATTGACCATATTAATTTGGATTAAAAAAATTTGCATCAATATAATTGGTCTTTACGTTATTTTAAATAAATAAAATTTTGACAAATCAGAAGTAACCCATCAAATAAAAAAATTAATTTAACATTTAATTGCCTAATAATGAAATTTAAAAAAATAAAAATTTGAATTAGTTGTTGCTAATAATTTATTAATTGAATTATTTCATTAATCACTAAATTTATTTTTTATAACACAAATTTATTTTTTCGTAAATTTCTGGTAATTTAATTTTTATAAATCTACAAAACTTTTGAAACTATTAAAAAAATTAATATTAAAATTGTTATCAATTACACTGTAAAAAATAAATCTTACTTTCAGTCTCTTTTTGACTAAAACCGTTTACATTAGAAACATTTTTAACTAAGTCTTAGCCTTGAGAGTATTATTTAAAGCCAAAAAATTGACTTAATCTGGTTTTCAGCTTAAAAATAGGCTATTTTTCAATCATTTTGGTTTTAAGATGTAAACGGTTTCAGACTTTGTTTTTTCTGTGTAAATAATAATTGATCAATTAATCATAAATAAATTTACAAAGAAATAAATTCTTACTAAACACAAAATTTATACTTAGTAAGTAAATAAAAATACTTTTAAGAAAAGGTCAAAAATAATATTCCCTTGTAATATTTAAACTAAAAACGTTTATAATCAATAATAAGCTAATGATAAATAAATGCATAATGCTATAATTGTTTTTAGATTTAAAAAATGAAATTATTAGAAATTTACAAACCTGGAAAATTGAAATAGCAGCACATGTAAAAAAGTTCGATCACAAGAAATTTTCAAAACAACTTTAATCAACTTTAACCTTAAACCTATGACAATTTGAAAAAAACATGTTGCTATGTATAGTAATAATCTAGAATTATAATTTGATTCGATTTTGGATTATAAAATGAAAATCTATTGTGAAAACCAGAAGTCATTCTAAAACATTGAAAGGTTGTAAATAGATTACAAAGGATAATAATCAGATTATAATCAGTATGATCTTATTTTTTATATTCCTAATTGTATAATCCATTTTTCTTCGTGAAGAAAATAACGAGAAAGAGAGAGAGAGAGAGAGAGAGAGAGAGAGAGAGAGAGAGAGAAATAGAGAAGGAAAACTGTTGTAGAAATAAAAATACAAAACAAATTATATGGAGAAGAAAAAAGTGAAAGCCACAGAATAAAACTGTATTCAAAATGAGTCGGAAAAGTGACTCATTATGAGCTGAAACAAAAATGAACCTCGCACTGAGAAAACTGGAGAGTCAAATTCAGAGGTTCAAAAAGTGTATGTTTGCTTTGCTTATGAAGAGAGTTAAATAGTCCTTCTAAAATAAATTTTGAATTTATAATGGAAATCTACTTGTATATTCTCTCCCATTACATCTGAGGGTTAAAAGTTGCGCAGAAAATGTGTACGATCTGATGCGCGCAAATTTATTTTTCTGACATTTTATGTATTTAATTTAGGGGTTAGGTTGCCATATTTATTCATTTCGCGCCGGATAAGGAAGGGATTTCTCAAGATGGTTAATTTGTCCCTCTGTTATAAACTCATTTTCCCTCCAAGTGAAATGGCCCGAATATCTGTCAATGGTGTATTTGAATATTGAGATTGTTATCCAATAGCTAACTCTCAAATATTAACCATTTGTCCCTCCAGATGTTTAGTCCAATACTCCAGTTTTCTCAGTGCGTAGATGGCGCCACGTTCTGTGCTCTCTGAATTTGAATTAGTTAAAAATAACTAATTTGATAGCAAAAAGTCAGTCACTGATTAAATAGTAATATTTTACTATGATGAAACAGTCAATATTAAATTATTAACTAATTATTAGTTAAATTCACTTTTTGGTTATATAAAAATGACTGAAATTGGTACACTGAAAAAAAACTTTATATGATTCAAATAACCGATTATTTGACTATTATCAAATATAAATATTTACTTGAATCAAATAATTTTTATTTGAATCAATTAAATAGTATTTTCATCAAATACTGAAATATTTGATTCAAATAAAATTTATTTGATTCAAATAAAAATTATTTCATTCAAGTAAAAATTATTTCATTCAAGTAAATATTTATTTGATAATAGTCAAATAATCGGTTATTTGAATCAAATAATTTTTTTTTCAGTGTAGTAATTAATTCAATTAGTGAAATTTGACTATTTTTTGAGTTATTTATTTACTATTAATTAGTGATACTATTAATTAGTGATACTATTAATTAGTGATACTATTAATTAGTGATACTATTAATTAGTGATACTATTAATTAGTGATACTGTTAATTATTGATACTATTAATTAGTAATACTATTAATTAACAGTAAACAATAAAATTAACCAAAAAAGAAAATTAACAATTAGTTAATTTTTACTACTTACCTGAAGCAAAAAGTAATCCACGATTTTACTATTATAATTAGTTATTTTTGACTAATTCAGATTTAGTGCGTCATTAACATAGCACTGTAAAAAAAAAGGTTCTAAATTAGAGCTGATTTCTGTTCTAAAATAGAACAAAATTACGATTTAGTACCAAAATTGGTTCTAAATTAGTACCTTTCTTTTTACAGTGAGATTTAAAAATGATTTAAAGTGTCATTAAACATTGACTCATTACGAGTTGCAATAAAAATGACCCCAATTTTTTTTCCCCTGAGGGGGAATAATGCAAAAAATCCAAAACGGATGAAAATTAAAGCAAGAAAAAGCGGAAAATTGAAAAATTAAAAGGCAAAAATGAATTAAATAAATTAAATGAATGCAAAAAAAAGAGAAAAAAAATGAAAATTGACACAAGACCGAAGGTCTTATTATCTCGGGGTTTGACCACAGGAAAAAGGCACTATATATAGTGGAGAGGGAAAATATTGCCCATCTCCTTAGAATTGTGGGGCATTAACAATCGCATTAAGCGAGGTAAACAAGCCATACTTGGAAACTTTGCCTTACTTTGCGAGTATGCTCGAGGGCACACGGGCTCATGAACCCGGAGAGAAAGAAAATGGCCGACCCGCCATTAATTAATAATAGGACCGAGTGGAGTCGCGACTGGGCAGAGAGAATCTTACTCTCTCTCTCTCTCTTTTCTTTTTCTCTTCTTTCAATCCCCCTTTTCAACCACCACCCCCTTTCTTATTCTCTCCTTCGACTTTCTTACTCTCTCTCTCTTGTCCGATGAGGGTGGGTCGACCGATGGTCGGGGGGTTGGAACGGGGAATGGATTTTATGCCCAGAGCGAGATATATGGCGGCCGCTACGCCCGGGCAAAAATAATATTAATATCGGAAAGGAAAGGAAAGGAGGGAAAAGTTTCGCAGGCTGACTGGCCCTACTGCTTTGGGCAGGGGATATCAAGTATAATCATAATAATAAACGCCCGAGCGGGGCGCCATTCGCCATTGCTGACTCTCTTTTTGCCCCTTTTGCCGCACCACCTCGACCATACGAGTGCGCGCGTGAGCCAGTTGATGATATTACACACGTACACATGCAAGCTCATCTTGAACTCAAATGTATACATATATATATATTGCCACCTACATATATATATATATATACTGCCACCTACATATATATATATATACACCCCCCTATGTCTTTCTCCCCTCCCCCCGCAACCACCCTCCATCTCACGACAACTTATATATACTTGAGGATTAGATTAGCTTCCACCGGCTTCACTGCAAAGGCTTATATGCCGAAAGCGGCAAACAAAAATGGCTCGCCCGCATTCGCGAAACGGCAGAGGGATTCGCGAAATCTCGTTTTCTTCCTAGTTACTTCGCCGGCTTTCTCGTTCGTGCGATCACATTTACGTCTTCATATATACCTACTTCCTTCTTTTATGTATATATATATATGTATACAATGTGTACATTTTCAATACATATATATATATAGTTGTATATGCGCATGTTTCTATATATATATATATATATATATATATGTATATACACATGCTTTATTACCCGCCACATAAACCCCCCCCTCTCCCCCACCACCAACACTGAACGAATAACAAGACCTTAATCACGTGCTGTACATTTATTGCATGTAAATTCAAGAAGCAGTTCGCTGCTCACCATCTTCCCTACTTTAGCTATATGAATAAGTAAATAGCAGCATAAAAGTAAAGTGCATGAATTATCACGGAACAATTCGTTCCTTCTAATGATTATTATGGTTTTTGTATATTGCGGTTAATATTTGTTTATTATTTTACTGTACTTACATTTAGTTGGGGGGGTTTTTATTTTTTATTATTACACGGAGAGAGAATATATATATTAAATTTTGTAAAAATATTTTCAAATCGGGGAAAAAGTGCGACAAAGCGAAATTTTGATATAAAAAAATACTAAACATTAAAAAATCTTATGTGAAATTTAGTATAATTATATCAAATATTAAGAATATTAATTAAATTCTATTATAACTTTAATAAATTTCACAAAACTATTTTTAAAGTTTATAGTATTTTCAATATCAAAATTTCGCTTTGTTGCACTTTTTCCCCCAATTTGAAAATATTTTTACAAAATTTAATATATGAGTGATTCTCCATGAAACCGACAATTTGGTTATTGTTATTTTTATTATTTTCTTTCAATAAAAATAAAAATCATAATGCAAATTTTAAGTATGATAGTCAAGAATGAAATATCTGTTACGGGCCGGACAAATTGTTTGTAATTTTTGTATTTTTTAAACAACACAGTAAATCGTGAGGTATTAAAAAGTGTTGCAGATTAAACTAACACCAAAAAAAGATTAAAATAATCAATTTTGGTGTTATTTTTTACAATAAATGAAATTTTAGTTCATTGAATTTTTGTATAACTATAAAACATGAAGATATCGATAACTCCGAGTCTTCGACTCGAAGTGATCGATTTTCTCATATTTTATAATAATTAAAGATGACCGAGTAATATAATCATTATTTTATATTATAAGAATATTATACTTTTTCAAAATTCTTTTCTGTATTTTAATTCAATTATTATTTTCAAAAAATTTTAACTACAATTTAACTTAATATGTAGTATTTTTAATAATAATTAATTAATCAATTTCACGAAATTTCAATTATTCCCAAATTCTTTAATAAAATGCATATTAGAAAATAAAAACTACAAATAATATTTAAAAAATTCAATTAAACTTTTTCAAAAATATTAATTTCAAAATTCAATAATTTCCAAAAAGTTCTATATTTCTATTAATATTCAATTATAATATAAAATCTTAACTAAAATTCGTTTTTATGAAATGAAAATAAATTTTTATTAGAAAATTCTACAAGAATTTAATTATTTAAATGCAAAAGTAAATAATTTATTGAATAATTGAATATTTCTCAAAATTCAACTCTCATAAAGAATTTTAGTAACAATTTTTTTAATAAATCAATTCTTTTGTCAAATTTAATTAAAACTTGCATTAAAATTAATTATTTTCTGCAAGGAATTTAATTATTATTGTATGACAAACAATTGAAACGATGCGATGAGTTTTATGAGAATTTTTAAATTTATTCGTTTACAATTCAATTTTACAAAATTTCATTTACTTGAAAATTGTGCAATTAAATATAAATTGAAAAATAAAAACTTAAATAATTTCAATGAAAATCCTATTAAACTTTTAAAAAAAATTAATTCTACAGAATTTTTTGTCAAAAACATGAAAAATTAAGAATTTCAATGATTTTAGTTTAAAACTTTTTCAGAATTTAATTATTTCGAAAAATCCACGTTATAATGCTTTTAATACTTAAGTATAATCGAAAATTTTAACTGAAATTTATTTTTAAAACCATTTTTATTAGTAAATTCTGCGAGAATTCAATTATTTAAATAGAAAAATAAACAATTTATTAATTTCATGTTTATTGAAATTAAGTTCTCATAAAAAATGTTATTAACAAATTTTTTAAATCATTAAATTCTTTAGACGAATTTTAATAAGATTTTTTAGAATAATTACATTTTTCGATGAATTTGATTAAAATTGCATTAAAAATAATTGAAATTCCGCAGTTAGTTTTATTATTTATGAAAATAATTGAATTCCTAAAAGAATTTCATTATTTATAAAAATAATTGAACCCCTGAAGAAATGTTATTATTTTTGAAAATAATTGAATTATTGCGAAGAAATTTATAAAAAAATTTGTAAATAATTGAATTCATGTAAAAAATTTTATTATTTACGAAAATAATGGAATGTTTGCGTAGAATTGTATTTCAATTTTTTTCAATAATGGAATTCTTTTGGAAAATTTTAATGAAATATTAGATATTGAAAATTATAGAATTTTAGAAAACTTTTGAAAATAATTGAAATTTTAACAAGAATTTGGTTAAAATTTTGAAAAATAATTGAATATCAGAGAAGAATTTTATTATTTATAAAGAAAATTGAAATTTTGTGGAGAATTTTTAAAAATTTTTGAACACAATTGAATTTAGTAACTATGTTTAGTTACTATTCTCCCTGGAGAAGCAAAATTCGTTGAATTTTTACAAATCGTTGACTTTGGTGTTTTTTTTAAATAAAATTTAATTCATAGTTAAAAATAACACCAAAATAGATTATTTTAATCCTTTTTGGCGTTACTTTAATCCTAGAGAGATTAAACTGTTGCAGATTATTTTAATTCATTCTGATGTTATTTTAACACCACACGTTTTACTGTGAAAGTAACTGTTCACACATCCATGTAGCATAATTAGTTGCCATAGTTTTGTTATGTTAACAAAATTGATAGTTGAACTGATAGAAATTGTTTTTTGTTTAATTCAGGATTTATAAAAATCTACTTCAGGAAATTTATGCAGTAATTTTTGGTAATTTATAGAAATTTATGGCAATTTATGGCAATTTATAGAAATTTATGTTAATTTATACAGTCATTTATAAAAATTGTGAGGTAATTCATAATATTATTACAAAACATAATTCAAGATTAGAAAGACAAATGCAGGAAATTTATAGTAATTTATAAATTTTTGAGGTACCTAAATAAATTTTTTTGAGTAAATAAAAGAAAATTTTAAAAACTATTTTTTAAAATTTATGGAAATTTATAGGGTAATTTATGGAAATTTATGTTGTAATTTATGAAAATTTATGGAAATATATGTTGTAATTATATAAATTATTTTAAATCATTTATCGTAATTTATTAACATAATTTAAATGAAAATAAATTCTTGACAACTTTCAGAAATTTGTTCGTTAATTTATGAAAATTTATAAAATAATTAATGTCACAACTTACTAAAATTATAGTTTAAACAAGGTAACTTTTATTTGTTTAATTTTATTTGGAAAAAATTACAAAAATTGTTGTAATTATACACTTGTTTAAACCACAAGTTCAATGAAAGACAAAAAAGGCTTCACCATGACGCAAAATAAATTCTGTTTTTTAAAATAAATTATTAGCAATTTTCAATCGGTTTCACATTCCTATCTTTTATATTCACTGAAATAATACGACTATACATTATTTGCTAAAAAAAATTATTTTTTTTTATTTATTATGAAAAATGTGAAGGCTTCACCATGACGATTCGGCTCTTAAATTTGCATTTAAAAAAAACATTTAATCTTAGAAATTAAAGTGGCTATAAGTTTTTGTTTGTAATCACCAGAGTTATTTTTTTACGTTGGATTCATTATTATATGTGCAATCTGTTTCTTAAAAAACACTAGGGATATGAAATTTTCGGTTTCATGGAGAATCACCAATATATATAATTTTGTAAAAATATTTTCAAATCGGGGAAAAAGTGCGACAAAGCGAAATTTTTATGTAAAAAATACTAAAATTTAAAAAAAACTTATGTGAAATTTAGTATAATTATATCAAATATCAAGAATATTAATTAAATTCTAATATAACTTTAATAAATTTCACAAAACTATTTTTAAAGTTTATAGTATTTTCAATATCAAAATTTCGCTTTGTTACACTTTTTCCCCAATTTGAAAATATTTTTACAAAATTTAATATATATTCTCTCTCCGTGTATTATTATTATTAGCAGAGTAACACGTGAGGTGTTAAAATAACAACAGACTGGACGAAAATAATGTGAAACGGTTTAATCCCTTTACTATCTAAATTTAAATTAGTAGAAATGTTTACTAATTGCAATTAGTGACAGACTTTTTGCTTTCGAATTAGTCAAGTTTACTTATAAATTAGTAGAAATTACTATTTATTATGAAGTTTACTAATTAAAAAGCAAAAAGTCAGTCACTAATTCGAAGTAGTACACTGAGAAAACATTATACTCGTTTAAAATAAAAAATTTATTTAACACTGTAAAAACACTGCAAAAACAAGTATCTTAAAATACATTATAATCACTTTTAAAACGATTAAAATTTAAAAAAAAAACGATTTTTTTATCTTCTATCTTAGAAACTAAGGCATTTTAAGATGCTTTGAATAACTTTTTTGAAACAACTTAAAAGTGACTACCAAAGTATCTTAAAATAAGATTCCTCACCCAGAGAAAAAAGTTATTTATTTGAACTAAAAGTGTATATTTAAAAAAAATTATTTGTTGCAAATAAATATTTTATTCAAAATAAATAAACTAATATTTATTTCAATTAAATTCACTTAGTAAACTAAAATAAAGAAATATATTTGCAATTTAGGAAATAGTATATTTGTAGCAAATAAAAAATATATTTGATTCAAATAAATGTTTGTTTGACTTATAAGTAGAATTCTACAATTTCCAATATCTACTATTTCAATAAAATTTTCCAAAAGCATTCCATTATTAAAAAAAAATTTAATACAATTCTACGCAAACATTTCAATTATTTTCATAAATAATAAACATTTTTACAGAAATTCAATTATTTACAAATTATTTTATAAATTTCTTCGCAATAATTCAATTATTTTCATAAATATAATAACATGTCTACAGGGATTCAATTATTTTTTAAAATAATAAAATTCTTTTAGGAATTCAATTATATTCATAAATAAGAAAACTCATTGCAGAATTTCAATTATTTTTAATGCAATTTTAATCAAATTCGGCAAAAGAATTTAATTATTAAAAAGTTTGTTACTAAAATTCTTTATGAGAATTGAATTTTGAGAAACATTCAATATATTATTTACTTTTGCTTTTTAAAAATTAAATTCTTGTAGAATTTTCTAATAAGAATTAATTTTCGTTTCATAAAAATGAATTTCAGTTAAAATTGTAGATTATAATTGAATATTAAAAGAAATACATATAGAGTGAACATTTTGGAAATAATTGAATTTTGAAATTAATATTTTTAAAAAAGTTTAATTGAATTTTTTGAATATTATTTAAAGTTATTATTTTCTAATACGCATTTAATTAAAGATTTAGAAATAATTGAAATTTCGTGAAATTCATTAATTAATTATCATTAAAAATAATAGATATAAAGTATAATTGTAGTTAAAAATTTTTGAAAATAATAATTAAATTGAAATAATGAAAATAATTTTATAGAAGTAGAATATTCTTATAATATAAAATAATCATTTTATTACTTGGTCATCTTTAATTATTATAAAATATGAAAAATCGATTCATATTTAATAAGAATTTTTCTTAATTATCCTCTATTTTTATGGTAACATTTACAAAATTGTTTTGTTAACCAATTAATTTAGTTAAAAAATTTTAAAAATTTGTCTCTTTTTACGTTTTGACCTCACATTTTCATCATCCAAATTTTTCGTTCCTTAGAGAAAAATTTTGATTGTCCTTACTGTTTTTTTTTCTCTCTCTCGAAATTTCAATCAATTCTAGTTACATATTGTTAGAACGTCGAGGGATTTAAAGGCAATGGAGAGTAAAATTTTCTAAGTTAAGAATCAACTCGGAAAATTTACATTTTCATGAATTTTTATTATTCACGGAAAATTGAATTGTATTGCGCCCTTAATTGAATTCAGTTTGAAAATTTTCGGTAATTTTTGACGACGGTCGATTGATACATCCGCTCGTAATATAAATATAGTTATTATTATGATTATAAATACGTTGAGAAAAAATTCTTTTCAAATCCAACAATAAGTATTGCCAACTGAAAAAAATGTGTTTAAATTAAACTTAAACCTAATTAAACTGTACTTAATTGAATTAATCGTATAATTTTTATTAAATCAGACTTATTGTGTCTTGAATAAAAATTGTTAAATTTAATTAAAAACCAGTTTTTGGTTAATTTTTTAACAAATATGATTGTGTTTGATTAAAATATATTGTTTTTCTCAGTGCACTTAAAATAATTCTTAGTAATTTTTAATTTTTTTTAACTACTCTGGTATTAGGTAATATAATTTTATATTTATTTTTGAAATTTAATTACATTTCTTAATTGCTTGAATTTTGAATTTTTATGTTTTGAACTAAATAAGAAGTAGTAAAATTTACTATACAAACAAAGTTAGATTAACTGAAACAGTAATTAATTTAACTACTTTTCACTCTATTATCCAATAGCAGTTGCATTTATAAATCAAATTTTTTCAATGTGTACTATTATAATTACTATGATTATCGTTATTATAATTATTTCAATTGTCATTGACACTATTGTTATCATTATTATTAATAATAATAATTTTAATATTATTATATTAAAACCTATTATCGTTACGATTATTATTACAATTCTTTCAATTGTCATTATCACAATTATCATTATTATTAATAATTTGAATATTATTATTAAAATATTATTATTATTATTAAATAATAATCATTATTATTATTATAATTATTATTATTATAATTATTATTATTATTTAAAAAAATTATTTATTATATATATTTATTATATATTTTATAAAAAAATTATTATTTATTATTATTATTATTATTATTATTATTATTATTATTACTATTATTTTTTTTTATTATTATTATTATTTTTACTATTATCATTTGTTATTTATTTGAATTATTTATATAACTTCTACTATATTAATATTTTTTATTATTCTTTATTTCTGGGGAAAAAATTTTACATTATTATTTTTAATTTATTGTAGATTTTTTTTCTCTCTATTTCTCTCCTTCTCTCTCTCTTTCTCTCTATCGCACTATCGTTCTCTCTTTAAGGGGATACATAAGTACAGTATACATATATGTATATATCATTTCAATTTAAAGTCTAATAATATTTTGAAATTTGATATGTGTATAATGCGTAAGAAAAACGTCCTCGAAAGAGCTTTGGGATTTGAATTCGCAGGAGTGGTGACTATCGGAATAACCACGTAAACTTTTCAATGTGTATATATGTATAAATTGAAGAGAAAAATATTTTTATCCCCAATTTTTTTTTAAGTTTGAAATCTTTAGTATTTAAAATGTAATATATTACTTAACGCAGAATTTTTTTTTTAATTCCAAAATAAGTATAGTCAACCAAAAAAATATGTTTGAATTCAACATACTTTGCAATATTGAATTAAAAATAATTTTTATTGAACCAAACTTACTATGTATTGAATCAAAATAATTATGTTTAATTCAATGATAACTTTTGCGTATAACAAAGATAATTATGATTCATTTAAATATGTTGTTTTCTCAGAGGCACTTCACTGAGAAATTTTTTTTTAATTCAAAAATAAGTAGTCACCAAAAAAATACACCCAGGAAAAAGCTTCTTTCTTTCAAAGAATATTTTTTTTTTAATGAAAATATTTCTTTAACTGTTTTTTGTTGGCTCAAAGAAAAAATGAAAAAAAAAAAAAAAAATGTTCTCAGCTTTTTATTTGTCTTAAAGAAATTTTTCTTTGGATCAAAAATATCATTGAAAGAAATAATTTCTTCAGGAAAAAAAATCTTCACCTGGCACAACTACAAGTTTTACTATATTAGCGACATTTTTATTTTTTGCAGCCAATACTTTCGCTATTTCAACGAATACTTTCGTTATTTTAGCTAAAGTTATCGCTGTTCCAGTTAAAGGTTATTTTTCGTGTTTGATTAAAAAAAACTTTGAAAATTGTTTTTCTTAAACGTACAGAAAACTTTAAATAATTACATTATTATTATTTTTTTTTTTTAAATTCAAACAAATTTTATCTCTAATTCAAAGAGAGAGTTTGAAAAAACGATTTTCTTGTTTCAAAGAAATCTTTTTTCTGGGTATATGTTTGAATTCAACATATTTTATGGTCGGTCCATTATATTTGACCTGAAACCGTTGCGACCTATTTAAAAAAAATCATAATTTGTAAAAATTATGTTTAATAATTAATATCCATAGAATTTATTTTTTAGAATTATTTTATAGTTTTTTTAATTAAACTTAAAATTTTAATTTTTAAGTTGAGAAAAAAAACTCATAATTTGTAGAAATTATGTTTAATAATTAATATCCATAGAATTCATTTTTTAGAATTTTAATTTTTAAGTTGAGAAAAAAAACTCATAATTTGTAGAAATTATGTTTAATAATTAATATCCATAGAATTCATTTTTTAGAATTATTTTATAGTTTTTTTAATTAAACTTAGAATTTTAATTTTTAAGTTGAGAAAAAAAACTCATAATTTGTAGAAATTATGTTTATTATCCATAGAATTCTTTTTTTAGAATTATTTTATAGTTTTTTTAATTAAACTTAGAATTTTAATTTTTAAGTTGAGAAAAAAAAACTCATAATTTGTAGAAATTATGTTTATTATCCATAGAATTCATTTTTTAGAATTATTTTATAGTTTTTTTAATTAAACTTAGAATTTTAATTTTTAAGTTGAGAAAAAAAACAAAAAAAATTTGTAGAAATTATGTTTATTATCCATAGAATTCATTTTTTAGAATTATTTTATAGTTTTTTAAATTAAACTTAGAGTTTTAATTTTTAAGTTGAGTTGCACAGAAAAAAAGGTTAAATTGACAGTTATGAACGTTTAATAAAAAAGCATGAAAATAATTTATATAATACAAATTTCTTGATTAATATTTGTTAAAAATGAGCTAATTTACTTGTAGAAATAGATTATTATGTAAACATAGACAAAATAATAGACAAAAATTGATTTTAAAACTTAACTATAAATTGTCAAAAGTCACTACATTTTATTTAAATTTTTCTAAAAAGTATATAAATATAAAACAATTTATTA
The DNA here is from genome assembly GCA_032873175.1 of Leptopilina drosophilae. NCBI lineage: Eukaryota > Metazoa > Arthropoda > Insecta > Hymenoptera > Figitidae > Leptopilina > Leptopilina drosophilae. Next base: position 53,682,341 of record CM065479.1, read on the forward strand.
CTGTTTAATGTATAAAGTATTTTTAATTTACTTTTATAATATGTGCTAACTTTTTAATTTAATAATATAGAAATATGGAAAATTTTACCTTTAATATTGAGTGTTTCATGATTTTTATTATTTATATCCATTATTTTGTATATGTTTACATAATAATCTATTTATACATGTAAATTAGCTCATTTTTAACAAATATCAATAAAGAAATTTGCATTATATAAATTATTTCCATGCTTTTTTATTAAATCTTCATAATTGTCAATCTATCACTCTAAAAAAATTAATCTTGATTTGATGTGGATTCCTCAATTTTGAATGCATATTTTCCAAAAAAACCAAACTTTATGAAATTTTTTTTTTTTTTTTTTTTTTTATGAACTTTTTTTTAAGTTTTTTTTCTTATATATGGTATTAAAATTAATATACTTCACGGTAAATCGTTAGGTATTAAAATAACACCAAAAAGGATTAAAATAATCCAATTTAGTGTTATTTTAATCCATTTTTGTGTTATTTTAATACCTAACGATTTACCGTGTTTGCTTTAGAGGATTTTCATCTACAATGTTATTTGCTAATTACGGTTATGAGATAATAAAGAAAAGATATTTTCACAGAAAAAAAGAAGTGTTGTTTTAACACTAAAAGTAGTGTTAAAACAACACGCAACATTTTTAACCAAAACGAGGTGATTTTAACCTAAATTTTGTGTTAAATTAACTCCATGAGTGTGTTAAAATTAATGCACATTTTTAATGGCTGTTAAAACAACACCATCTTGAAAACTACACGCAACAAATTTAACACTTATTTTTTTGTGTGTTTATGCACTGAATTAAGCGTTTTTAATTAAATAAATATAATTAGTTATTAAAAGTTAATTATTTACATTAATTAATGTATTTCTCCCCTTGTTTATTTCATTTAAATTCAATGTTTTTGACGTTTGCACGTCGAAAAATTGTTTTGTTTTATTATTAACCACCAAAGAAAGAAAGAATAAAAATAATATACATTCAAGTTGAATACTTTTGTTTTGAGAGGAAAACTTGAGAGGATATTAGAAGAGGATTTTTCCTCTAACTATAAGATTACTTTTTTTAGTGTGTAACCTTTTTTCTGTGCAACTCAACATAAAAATTAAAATTCTAAGTTTAATTCAAAAAAATTTATAAAATAATTCTCAGAAATGAATTCTATGGATATTAAACATCATTTCTACAAATTATGAGATTTTTTTAAAAATAGGCCGCAATGGCTTCAGGTGAAATATAATGGACTGACCCTTTATAGTATTGAATTAAAAATAATTTTTTGTTGAGTGCATATAACTGTTTCTTGCGCCTTGGATAAATAGTATAATTATAATCGAAAAATTAAAACTCTGGAATTTTTATTTATTTACCTTTATTTTATACATTTATTCACAAACTATTGCCTATAGGTTCCAACAAAAACTATAACCCTAATTACTTCCATCTATACATATAATTCATTTTTCGTGTAATTTCCATCGTAAATCGGGCAGAAAATCAACTGTATACTTCTTTCTGTGTACATCATCAAGTTTTATTTTCTTTTCGCAAGAAAAATTTACCCTGTATATATATAGTGAGTGAGAGAAAGAGGAAAAAAAAAGACTATACTCTTTCGTCTGAGAAATGTGCAGTGCCTAGCGCGACTACCTCAGCCAACATCAAACTGTAATTTCCAACTTCGGAAAATAATTCGTCAGCATCGCGGGTCTCTCGCACCCTGTCCCAGATCCCAGGACCCTCTCTCTCTCAACCTTCGATACCACGACAACTACGTTGACGACTAAGAAGACGACGACGACGACTACTATACACTACTATGGAGAGTTTCCGGACCGAGAGTCGTGTGAGAAATTTTAAACTACGATCATCTCTCTCGGGTGCTCCTTTGGGTGGCTGGGAGAGCATTTCTCGAGTGAAGAGGTGGGAGGTGGTGGCAGTTTAGTTTGAAGGTGGCGAAGTCTCAGGCGTTGGTGCGGCGCAAAGAGGGAAGAAGAAGGCAAGATCGAGCCATATAGCGAGGATACTCACCTCATGTGTCCTACGTGCAGGACATCATAGGACGCAAGGGGATGAGAGAATTGCTCATTTGTTCAGTGAGGGTGGGGGCGGATGCCCTGTAATGTCCTACACATACTCTCTCTCTCTCTCTCTTTCTCTCTCTTTCTCTCTCTTTCTCTCTTACTCATACGACCCTTACCGTTCCCTCCTCATTCGCCCTCTCCACTATCCTGGCGTGTTCGATCGAAATTCAATTTCCACCAACCTCATCCTCTTCTCTCCCCCTTCTCTCTCTCTCTCTCGCTCTTACCTTTTACTCTTTCTCCCTCGCGCATCCTATCTTTCTCTTTCTCTTTCACTCACACTTCTATTCTTATCCTTGCCTTCTTCTCTCCCCCCCCCTCCCCCGCTACCCAGTTTTTCACCCCTCCGGGATCTGGGAAAGCGAGTCTCGGCTGCATTCCTCGCGATAAATTACGCGGCTCAATTATTCACGGGAATCTCCTCCACCGCTTAAATGTCTCCCAGAGCCTTGTATGTTCTTCGCATCCACGTCTGGAGAAACACCAACACGCGTCAAAAAAAAAAAAAATAGAGAAGAATGAAAAAAATATGTGTTTTCCTTTTGCGTCTAAAATAGAGAAAATTTATTTCTTATACCCAGTGGGAAATTTACAACTGCCGGAGTACTGCGCCAGCCCTGTAACAGTACTGGCAGCTAGACGCTGACAGATAGAATTGGCATAAATCAAATCGAACCTATAGTTCGAGTTATAGACTAATGCACCCAGAGAAAATTATTATTTAAACCAAATATATTTTACACCCAAAGAAAAATATTATTTAAACCAAATATATTTTATTTGACTTAAAAAAACGTATATTTGTCTCTTTTTCTGATGATTGTAAAAAATAGCTTGATTCCCCCCCCCCCTCCAACCTTTATCAACTCTTATAAAACGATATATAGGGAGAATAAAAAAAAAGATAAGTAGTTTATGAAAGACAGTAGGCTCATAAACTACGTAGCTTTTTTAATTTCCAACGGGGATCAAAATAAGATTATTTAAAATTAATATGAATCTTACTAAAATTATTATTTAGTATATTTAACACATATTTATTATTTATATAATAGACTTTTATATTATTAAAATAAAATTACATAAAATTAATTTGTATATTTGTATATAAAATCCATTTATTTGAATAAAATATATAAATTACTAGTTTCAAATAAATTATTTATTATCGTTTAAATAAGTGATTTATTAGATCTAAATAATTTTTTACTTGTTTTTATTAAATACTTTAATAGCATTAAATGATGCATTATTGGTAGTAAATAATTTAGTTTACTTGAAGCCATAAAATGAGTTAATTGTGCCAAATAATTTTTGTTAAAATTAAATATTCAATGAATTGAGGAAAATAAATTAATTGTTTCAAATATAATTCATTAGTTTGGTTTCAATAAGTTAATTATTTGGTACAATTTTTTTTTTTATTTGCTTCTATTAAATGTTATATTTCCATAAAATAAGTTAAAGCTGCATTCAAGGGAGACCAAGCGAGAAAACGTCAAGCACAAGAATTTATCTCGACTTTCAATTCAAATCTTGATCTTGTATTGTTTTTTAACAAGATTCTTGATAATATTTGGTAAAATTGTTTTTGATTTAAATTCTTTTTGAAAAGGTTAATTTGATAACTGCACCCAGAGAAAATTATTATTTAAACCAAATATATTTTATTTGACTTAAATAAAGGTATATTTGTCTCAGAACCAACTAGACTTTTTATTTGTTTTAAATAAAATTTTTATTTGACATAAATAAAACATATATTTGAGTTACTTGAAAATATTCTTTTATTTATTTCAGTCAAATACTTCGTATATTTGATGCAAGGGGCCGTTCAAAAAATACGTAACGCGTTTTAGGGGGAAAGGGGGGGTCAAGCAATTTCTAACGGTAAGAAGAAAAAATGGCGCTAATATATATAACATTGTGTTACGTGGGGGAGGGGGGGGGGTCCAAATTTCCTAAAAATAGCGTTACGTATTTTTTGAACGGCCCCCAAATAAAAATTATTTGACAAAATAAATTTATTTCATTGATTCTAATAAACTTAATTATTTAATCCGAATAATTCATTATTCAAAGCAAATACACTATTTTATCAAGACAAATAAAAAAATATTTCAATCAGTTAAATAATTATTTGAAACGAAAATAATGAAATAGTTGAAACTGTTCATTTATTTATTTCACTTAAATATTTCATTTATTTAATACAAATAAAAAATATTTCGACAAATAAATGTGTTATTTGGATACAGAATATACGACATTGGCATTCATAAAGTAGATCAGCCCGAGTTCTCACCAAGTCTTAGTGGCCGTGTGGTTATAGGCTTGTGGTCAGCGTTATGGGCGGGGGGACGTGAGTTCGATTCTACATGCGAGCGAATATTTTTCATTCTTCGTCTTAAGCGTTATATAAAATAATAAAATTAGTGCGTTGTGTTGTGAATGAAAACTGTGTGAACATGTTTAAAAATAATGTTGAAAGTCTGTTAAAAAATCAGTTAATATGTATAATATAATAAATGAATATAGTATAATAATATATTAATAAATTTAAAAAATATTAAATATTTAAAAACAATTTTTTTATTAAATATAGAATGAAATAATTTTCATATTTGATTCAAATAATTATTTATTAGCTTGAAATATTACATTTATTTGATTTGAATAATTTAAATAATTGATTCAATTAATTATTTATTGGTTTGGAATATTCCATTTATTTGAATTGAATAATTTGTATTTAATTCAAATAAATAGTTATTTGATGCGATAAAATCAAATATTTGGGTCAAATAAATATGTATTTGGTTCAAATACACATTTATTGGATTATAACCAAATAATTTTTCTGAGACAGATGTACGTTTATTTGAGTCGAATAAAATATATTTGGTTCAAATAATAATTTTCTCTGGGTGAAGATTAAAAAAAAATATCATATAATTTAAAAAAAAATATATCATGCTTTTAAAAAAAAGTTTTTTTTCGAACATATATGTCACAAAAATTCTATTGAAAGTTTTACACAAAATTTTAGGAACAAGTTACCAATTTTAATAAAAAATTCAAGAATTTTATTATTTCATCCCTTCAAGTACAGTAAATTATTTAATTCAAATAATGTCTTATTTTATGGAAATATAACATTTAAGGGCATTTGAACCATTATGACGTCACAATTGATGCAAAGCATATATTTTAATGCTGTGACGTCATAAAGGTTCAAATTCCCTTAATGGAAGCAAATAAAAAAAAATTGCACCAAATAATTAACTTATTGAAACCAAACTAATGAGTTATTTGAAACAATTAATTTATTTATTTTCCTCAATTAATTGAATATTTAATTTTAACAAAAACTATTTGGCACAATTAATTCATTTTATGGCTTCAAGTAAACTAAATTATTCACTACCAATAATGCACCAATAATGCTATTAAAGTATTTAATAAAAACAAGTGAAAAATTATTTGGATCTAATAAATCACTTATTTAAACGATAATAAACAATTTATTGTAAACTAGTAATTTATTTATTTCATTCAAATAAATGAATTTTATATACAAATATACAAATTATTTCTCTCTATTAATTTTAGGTAATTTTATTTTAATAATATAAAAGTCTATTATATAAATAATAAATATGTGTTAAATATACTAAATAATAATTTTAGTAAGATTCATATTAATTTTAAATAATTTTGTTTCGATCCCCGTTGGTTTCAGATTTTCATTTAGTTAAAAAAAATTAATACCTAATATTTCCAAGCTTGAGCCCCTTAAAACGTACACGGAGAGAGATTTTGTATTAATATTTGTTAAAATTGGTAATAGAATTTAATATATTCTTTTTCAATTTAGGGAAATCGTGTTTTATATTAAAAATTAATATTGTGCATATTAGTAGGCAGCTCTTAATATATTTTAGAAAAATTAGTAAAAGAATTATAATCTTTAAAACTGAGTATATTAAAATCATAGTCCGGGAAAGTATCGAAAGAATACCTTTAATATAGCCAATACTAAAAATTATGAGTGAGTCGAAAAGGATAGAAAATAAAAAGACGTAAGAAGAAGAAGGGTAGAATTAGAGCTTCGAGAGTATTTCACACACACACATACACACAAATGAGTTAACGCAAGCACTATACTATACATATAAACACAAACTATATACAATTTCGGAGATATATGTTAAAACCTAAAAACATATACATATAAACTTAACCGATACAAATAAACGCAATGTCGCACGCACGCTGTACAGTGAGAGATACAGTTCTCAACTTCCTCATATACTAAACACGAGAAATTTTCTGAACTTGCGAGAAAGTAATATTTTCTCAATATTTTGTTTAACAAAGTTCTTAATTTATTTTAAGTTATAAATAAATAATGTTGTATGCTGGGTCAAAATTTTATTGAGAAATGTTTCTCATAATATTGTTTTTAAAATTGTTTGTTTCTGGAAACTGATTTCTATTAAAGTTACATCCAATTTTACGTTATTTAAAAAAACTCATCATTTAATTTATTGGCATAAGAATTTTTATGCATTTTATATAAAATGCAGCATTTCTTAAATCATTTTTTAATATCTTCCAATGAACTAGTTTAGTTAAAAACTCTAAAAGAAATTGAATTTTGAAGAAGTTACAAATGATTGCAAAAATTAAATTATTTTCAAAGTAGTAAAACCATTTTTATAAATAATAAAACTCATCACAGAATTTCAATTATTTTTATACAGTTCTTATAAAATTCTTCGTAGAAATTTTAATAATCTATCAAAATCCAATTATTTTCAATATGTACTATTTCAATAAAATTTCACAAAAGAAACCAATTATTTAGAAAGAAATATATTATTAAAATTCGTCTTAAGAATTTAATATTATTTTTCAAAGCAAAAAATAAATTCCTTCGCAGAAATTTAGTTACAGTCAAAAAATTAAAAAACTTCTCATCAAAATTTCATTTATTTTTATAAATAATAACAGTTTTCTCCAAAATTGAATTATTTTCAAAAACTGTTCTCAAATAAAGAGTTTTTAATATCCAGTACTTTAATAACATTTCCAAAAGAATTCAATGATTAAATAATTGTTTTTATCCTTTCTACGCAATTATTTAATTGTTTTCATAAATAATAAAAATTTAATAAGAATTCAATAATTTTTTACAAAGATTCAATTATTTTTCATATAATTTTCATCAAAGTTTCTCTAAAAATGAAGTTATTCTTAAAAATTTTATTAAAATTCGTCAAAATAATTTTTTGAGAGTTCAACAACTTTAAGAAACATTCAATTATTCAATGAATTATTTATTTTTGTATTTAAATAATTGAATTTTTGTAGAATTTTCTAATAAAAATTAATTTAAATATGAATATTTCAGTTAAAATTTTAAATAATAATTGAAAACTATCTTAATTAATTAGTAAAAATATTTACTAATTTAAATTGGCAACTGACGTTTTGCTTTTGAATTAGCAGATTTTACTAATAAATAGACGTTTCCACTAATCTAATCGTAAATTTTTACTTATTTATATATTTAAAGAGAAATTAAACTTAAATGTCTGAAATGCCACGAAGTTTGGCTCGGATAATTTCGGGACTGTTCGACTAAAATGTTCGGCTAATCTCGGACAGTTTCATAACCGCTCTTTGACAGCCGAAAGCCTGCTACTAGGCTGGCCATAATTTTTAATATAGTCGATAACACTATTCGTTACTAAATTTACAATTTATGCAATTCTTCGATAGTATTTAGTATAATTCTCTAGTAATACTTTTTACTATTGTAGACTTTCTTACTTATAATATTAAAATTTCTTACTGACTATTCTAATTTCTGTTACTTCAGAATAATACAAAGTAATAATTTGATTATAAACTTTCTTAAAAATGGTAATATTAATTAATAAAAGTGCACGTTTTCCCCAAATTGCAATCGGTTTTACTAAATACTAATATAATAATACGAAATATTAAAACAGAATTTCTCTCCGTGTAGAATCGATAGTAAAAAATTTGAATTCTTATTATTTTTATAATTTTTTTACGTATGAAAGTGGAAAAATATTGTGCAAAAATCTTCCACTAAAATTATATGCAAAAATATTTTTTTACTATTACTATCATTGATAATACACTCATTACTTTTTTCGTCATTCAATCGAATTCTTAATTTACTCTTTTTGGAAACAATTCAATTATTTTTAAAAATAGTAAAATTTCTAACAAGAATTAACAAGTATTTCCTTAAATATTAAATAATGAACTTTTTTACAAGAATTCAATTATATTCGAAACAATTTTAAGGAACTTCAACATTGAAAAAAATTTAATTATTTCAAATAACTGATTAATTGACTATTGTCAATTAAATATTTAATTGAATCAAATAATATTTATTAGAGTCAATTAAATGGTTCAGTTCATATTTGCTTCAAATACTGAAGTTATTGATTAAAATATGAATTAAACTATTTAATTGACTATATTAAATATTATTTGATTCAAGTAAATATTTAATTGATAATAGTCAATTAATCGGTTGTTTGAATCAATTCAATTTTTTTTTCACTGTATTACAAGGGAAAAATCCAAAAATTCGTCTTTTTAATATTCCTAAGAAAAAAATAGAGTATTCTTTTCAAATACACTCCAATTGATATATTTTTGGAACATATGTGAAATATTTCATACTTTTGGTATTGATTAATTGATAATTGACAGGGAGAGTGAGGGTAGAAATTAAAAAAAGCTACGTAGTTTATGAACTACTGTCTTATATAAACTACTTATCTTTGTTTTTTTATTCTCCCTATGTATCGTTTTATAAGAGTTATTAAAGGTTGGTGGGGGGGGGGGATCGAGCTATTTTTTATAATCATCAAAAAACTGCCATTTTCTTTGAAATAAAATCTGATTTTTATTTTACCGGGAAAAGAAAATTATGATTAACTATAGTTTTTGTCTACACATATATATGTATGAATATACTGGGAAAAAAAAGTTGTGGAAATTTTTCGTATTCTATAGATGTGGAAAAATTCTCATGAAAGAAAAGAATAAAAGAAAAATGCGTATATATAAGTGTTATGTGATATTGCAGAAGCTGTAGAATTTCATGTGCATAAATGAAAATATGTTGTTCAATGTGTATATTGGATGCAAAGTAATAGAGCACATTCGTTTCACTCCCTCCCCTCTCTTTTTCCTCCTCTTCTTCTTCTTCTCTTCTAACCCCCATTTTTGCAAAGACATCTGAGTATACCTGTGAGCTTCTCAAAAGAAAAAACTTGTCCGTCCTTCTATATACACAAACACACAAACATGTATAATATATCACCGAGTCTACTCAATTCCAAAGACCATACATACCCATATAGCGAAAATAATAATTATACATACGATAGGGTAAGAAAAAGAAGAGAAAACTTTTTCCAAGAACATATAAAAATTGAGTATTAAAAAAAGGGGGAAAAATATGCAAACTCTTTTTTTCCTCTGTCAATATTAATATATTTGCCTTATTGCCTTGAATACTTCATCACATAAGACGCTTATTTTCAATGGTTGAAAAAAAATTTTTTTTTTTTTGCATGAAAGCAAACTCAATTATTTCGTTAATTTGGATGAAAAAAGGAGAGAAAATAAAAAAATAAAATGTACTTTAAGCTGTCAGTCTTTCATAACTTTTCCACACAAACACACACACATAAAGAACAGTTGTTGAAGAGAAATCGAAAATATAATTGGCTGTTGCCATGACCAAGACCGGCTTGCAATACTTTTCTCAAACAATATGTACATATATTGGTTATATATTTGATATTCCTTATGTTTGTTTACTGCGCTGATATTGAATATTCGCTGACGTTGACTATTTCTCCTTTCGAATTTTTTTTCCTTCCTTTCCTCCCGAGTGCAAATATTGTTTCAAAATAAATCAATTTATTTGCAATTATTTCTATAATAACAATAATAATAAAGGAAGAGAAAAATTTTTTTTTCAGTCAACGCAACACAGTGGAAAAAAATGATGTTTACTATTTGCGAAAGAAAATATATTAACTTGATAATAAAAAAAAATATTTTATTCTATTGTTTTTCCTATATAATTCGATTTTATTTCTATGGGGACAATTGTAAACTCTATTTTTCACTTATTTCCCTTCTTAATTATATTAATTATGATTAATGATAATTACTTGGAAAAGAAATTAAATTTACTATTTGCGAAAAAAATATGTAACTTAAAAATAAAAAGAAACTATTTTATTCTAATGTTTTTCCTATAATTCTATTTCATTTCTACAAAAATTAGTTGTAACTAGCAAATATTTCGCGCGGAACGTGATATTCAATTTATAATAATTAAAATATGATCCTCAAGTTTTGAACGTTCAAATGAACGAAATATTTTTTATTGAAGATATTTTTATAAATTACTAATCATAAAAAAATTTATAAACTAAAATTTTACGTTCAGAAACTCAGTTATTAATTTGTTTGGATAGTAACGCAAAATAATTGCAATAAAAATTTAATTTTCAGAAGAAATAAAAAAAATTTCGTTCATTTCAACGTTCAGAACTTTAGGCTCTCATGAAAATTACACAATTTGTTATTTTAAAATTAAAATTTTTTGATAAATTCATAAAAATTTGACAATTGCCTTATTAAGTAAATATTTAATTATTGTTTCCATTTGAAAAAATTTAAAAATAACTCTTCGTAAGAATTCAATTATTTACATATATACATAATAACATTCTTCGGAAGAATTCAATTATTTTCATAAATAGTACAATTCTTCGCAGAAATTAAATTATTTTCAATAAAATTTTAATAAACTTTCACGAAAGTATTTAGTGATTTTAGGAAATTCGCATAAATCCATTGAAACATTTTAATTATTTAGTAAAGTATTTGCAAACATTCAATTTTCTTAAAAAATAATTCTGGAAAATTCCAGTATTTTTAAGATTGTCTGCAAATTTATTTTAAAAATTCAATTTTTTTCCAAATTTTTAAGAAAATTCTTGTAAATGAATGAATTAATTATTTTCTTTGAAAATTAAAAAAATGACACAATTTGTTTACAAAATTTTTTTCATTATCTCAATTTTGTAGAATTTGTTTACAAAAATTTTATTATATCAATTCTAAAAGTGATTTAATCTGAAAAATTTCAGTATTTCTAAGATTGTCTGCAAAATTTATTTTATAAATTCAATTATTTTCCAAATTTTTAAGAAAATTTTTGTAAATGAATGAATTAATTATTTTCTTTGAAAATTTAAAAAAAATGACACAATTTGTTTACAAAAATTTCTTTATTATCTCAATAGTCAATTTTGTAGAATTTGTTTACAAAAATTTTATTATATCAATTCTAAAAGTGATTTAATCTGAAAAATTCCAGTATTTCTAAGATTGTCTGCAAAAATTTATTTAAAAAATTCAATTATTTTCCAAATTTTTAAGAAAACTTTTGTAAATTAATTAATTATTTTCTTTGAAAATTAAAAAAATGACACAATTTGTTTACAAAAATTTTATTATCTCAATTTTTTTTGAATAAAATTTGACTAAAGGATTCAGTAAAATTTTTTCCAATTTTTAATGAAATTTTTCGAAAAAATTCATTTATTTTGCAAACTTCGAAATTTTTTGGAAACAATTCAATTATTTTTAAAAATAGTGAAATTCTTCACAAGAATTAACAAGTATTTCCTTAAATATTAAATAATAAACTTTTTCACAAGAATTCAATTATATTCGAAACAATTTTAAGGAACTTCAACAATAAATTATTTAATAACAATTTTTGAAAAATGCTATTTCTTTAAAAATAGTTCCAATTAAAATTATTGTAGAAAATGGTTTATTAAAAAAAAAAATTCAAAGAAATTCTTTGCAAGAATTTAATCAGGATTTTGGAAATTTTTTAATAAAATTCTTTGCAAGACTTGAATTATTTTTATTAATAATAAAATTCTTCCATGGAATGGAATTATTTTTAATTTAATTGTAATGAAATTTCTCAAAAAATACAATTATTTTAATCAATACTAATTAAATGCAATTATTTGCAAAAAGTCTAAAAACACTATTTGGAAAAACTTAATTTCTTTTTTCGATAATAAAATTCATCTTAGGAATTTATTTTCAATATACAAATTCAATTTTTCAAATTTTCAATATAAATTCAAATTCATTTATTTTCAATATACTTTAAATAAAATTCGTTGGATAAATTAAATTACTTAAAAGAATAATAATTAAATTCTTCGTAAAAATTCAATTATTAAAAGAAAATTTAATCATTTTTTCAGAAGAATTTAATTATTCAAAAAATAGAAATTAATTGTGTTCTTCGCGAAAATTCAATTATTTCGGTAAATAAAAAAATTCTTTTTAGGATTTCAATTACTTTTTAGTATACTTTAAATAAAATTCGTTGGGTAAATTAAATTATTTAGAAGAATTTTGATTAAATTATTTAGAAGAATTTTGATTAAATTCTTCGTTAGAATTCAATTATTAAAAAAAAATTTAGAAACTTTCTTCAGAAGAATTCAATTATTCAAAACAATATCCTAATACTTTTCTTCGCGGGAATTCAATTATTTTTGTAAATAATAAAATTCATCATAGAAATTTAATTCTTTTTAATATCCTTTAAATAAAATTAGTTGGAAAAATTAATTACTATATATTCTAAAAAATTATAATACTTATAACATTCTTTTGCTAAAAATTGTTAAAAAATATTATATTGTTCACCAATTTTCTTAAAATTTAACGAATAAAGTGAAAAAAATGTAAATTAAATATTTCTACCTAGTTAAGAATGAACTTTTTCTAATAAAATACAATTTAAATGTCCTCATTCAAATCTAAATCCTTTTTTTTAAATAAATATTTCCCTAATGTTTTCAATGATATTTTTATTAGAATAACAAACAGTAATTATATATTAATTAAAGAATTATCAAGTAATTCTCAAAAATCATTTATTTTAAATAGTAATTATTTTAAAAATTATTTAAAATTATTATGGATATTAAAAAGTATACTAATACAAATATCGTTGTTTATTATTGAACGTTCGAAACTTTAAAAAAATTAAAAAATAATTAATGATAAAATAAGAATAGAATAATGAATAATAAAGTATAAGAATCTATAGAAAAAAATTAACAGAATAATAATAATAATAATAATAATAATAATGATAATAGTAATAATGATAATAACAATAATAATGATAATAATAATAATGATAATAATAATAATAATAATAATAAAATAATAATGATAATAATGTGAATAGAATGGGTCTTTTGAGCTTCGTTAGCAATCAATTTAATTAGCAATTGAATCCCTACGTTCGCATTATTCCTTTGAGTTCGGAAAGTCAAATAGCCTCGACTCTGTCTGAGCAAATCTCTCTGTTTAAGAAAATTAGAGAGGCTCTTAGTTTTCTCCTGCATTGAAGGCAATTTCCTTACGAACTCGTACGGCCGGTTGCCGCTCTTCAGGATGAAGCAACGAAGAGAACCTTATAACCCCCCCCCCTCTTTCCCCCCACAGCGCCATCGAACCAAAACCAACCAACCAACCAACCCACCCAAAGCCCGATCGTACCTATTTAAATGGCTTTTTTCCAAAGGGGAGCCTCGAACCAACCCCTACACAGTCCACCCCCTAACCTCCTCTCACCCTTCAATGAAACCCACGATTCCCCTTCGTTTCCCATTCTCCTCCCTCCCCCCGTCCTCCCTCCTGGTGGTACTAGTTACTTCGAATTCCAGGACCCTTTTTCCGTCGAAACGACGTATAGAGACGAGTATACGTACATTCACCGCCATTTCCGTTATATACACGTACATATTCTTTATACAGCTATATATACCTACCTACCTACCTACCGACCTACCTCCATAACGTAAAATGCATTGTAATCGAACTACAATTCAATTCAAACTCAAGCCTATACATTAATTCGCAATGCGGCATTGTTTCAACGAATCCGAGTGGAAAAATAAACCGTGAAAATGGTGAGAGCTGTTTCTTATGCCAGGCGAATAAATGGAATATACGTATACATGAGTCGTTAATTATTTTTTATATTTATTATTTTTCTCATACTGTTTTTAATTTATATATCAAAACATATTCATCATTGGACACTGAGGAAACGATAATATTTGATTCAAACCGAATTTGTTTAAATCAAGCTTAAAATATCTTTGCCATACAGTCAATAACATGGTTAAGTTTAATTCAAATCTATTTTTTCGTTCATTTATAGAAATAATATATTTAATTCAAACACAATTTATAGATTTTAAATTATTTATTAACAACTTTTAAGTTTGAATCAAACATAAAAATTTTAAACATATTTTTTTGTTTAAACCGAAAATAGAAATTAGGTTTGAATTAACCACAACTATTCAAACAAAAATTATTTTTGAATCAAATTATTATCAATTAGTTCGAACCAGCGTCAAATACGCACCCAGAGAAATGATTTATTTGAATTAAATAAAATTTATTTGAAACAAATAAAAAAGGATATTTGTCACAGAACCAACTAAACTTTTATTTAGCTCAAATAATATTTTCTTTTTTTCTAACTAATTTCAGAACGCATAAACTTTTTCAAAAGAATGTTTTAGTGATTAAAAACAAATTCGAAATTTTTTTATGGTTATACAAAAAAACATTTTCTACAAAATTACGCCTTGATTTCAAAGTCTATCAATTTTTAGAAAAAATAAAAACTTAAAAAGAGTTAAAATATTTTCTGAACAATTTTCTACGTGGAAAAAAAACTTTAACCGGAATAGTAATAATTTTGCTATTATAGTAAATTTTGGAGTTGTTCAGGGTGAAGTTTTTTTTTCGTGCAAAGTGAAAATATAAAATTGAAAAACAAAATGAAATAACATAGAATTTTTTTAAAAAGAAAATCTTCGATTTTTATATCGAAAATAAAATTCATAAATTAAAAATATATGATCCCCAAGTTTTTAACGTTCAAATGAACGAAATATTTTTTTATGATAGATATTTTAATAAATTACTAATCATAAAAAAATTTAAAAACTAAAATTTTGCGTTTACAAACTCGGTAATTAATTTTTTGGACAGTGAAGCAAAATAATTACAATAAAAATTTAATTTTCAGAAAAAATAAATCACTTTCGTTTATTTGAACGTTCAGAACTTTAGGATATTCAAAATATCCTTCTTTATAATGATTTTATTTATTCTCCCAGTCAAAGAATTTCAAAATAAATTCAAAGAAGACGCAATGTGAGTTTACAAGTCAAATTAACTAATTTAAAAATAAGTTCGACGTCAATATTTTTACCTCAGCTCACCTACAAGATGTTCTGAGTATTGCCAATATTTTATTTTGACAATTGGCAATGCCATAGTTTAAATTATCTTTTAATGCAAAAAAGATTGAAAATCAAAGCTGTTTCAGTATTTTGTCTCGCATTTGCATAAAAAAAATTAAAAAATCAAACTAAAATTTGCAATTCTTCCTTATTAATGTCTTAACAAAAATTGACTTTGCTTTTCGTCAATTTAGTTAATAAATATTTAAGTGTTTACATTTACCCCGAGAATTCGAAAATTCGAGGTAAATGTAGACAGAACTTCAACTACATTAAAGAAAAATTAATAATTATTGGATCCGCCATTTTGAAATTTAAAAAATCGATTTTAGATTCTTATTCAGGAACCTTAAAAACTCTTTTTCACCAAGTTGAATAAAAATCTATTAAATCTATTAATTTTTAGAAGAAATAAATCAATTTCGTTCTTTTGAACGTTCAGAGCTTTACACCCAGAGAAATGATTTATTTGAATTAAATAAAATTTATTTGAAACAAATAAAAAAGGATATTTGTCACAGAAGTAACTAAACTTTTATTTAGCTCAAATAATATTTTTTATTTGAATTAATATATTTCGTTTAAATATCCATTTTTATTTGAATGAAAAATATTTTATATTTTCTTTAAATATATTTTATCTTTAGAGCAAGTAAAAAACATTTTTCATTTTAATAAATCCTGTAAGCATTCTGAAATATTAAAATTCACTTATAACCTTGAAATAAATTTAACAATCACAATCACTAATGAAACTCTTAATATTCATGAAAATAAATGTTTATTTTTATAAGAATATTTGTTAAATAAACTCAGATCTTCTCAGTCATTTTACTTTACTTTTCAACTTCATATGTAAAAGTCCACTGTCACATTTTTCTCACAAATTCTCAAATAAGACACTAAAATGTAAATGAAATCACATTCAAGTCTGTTACTTTGTACTAATTTAAATTTTCACTTAAAAAGAAAAATTCTGTACTCAAAATAATGAAATTTGTTAACTATTCATAATGAATGAATCTCTTATACTCAAACGCGTTAAACTGTTAAAAGCAATACATCTTATTGTTTTCAATAATGCAATATGCGCAGACTACTTATAAGTCAAACAAACATTTATTTGAATCAAATATATTTTTTGCTACAAATATACTATTTCCTAAATTGCAAATATATTTCTTTATTTTAGATTACTAAGTGCATTTAATTGAAATAAATATTAGTTTATTTATTTTGAATAAAATATTTATTTGCAACAAATAAATTTTTTTTAAATATACACTTTTAGTTAAAATGAATAACTTTTTTC
This sequence comes from Leptopilina drosophilae, assembly GCA_032873175.1. Lineage (NCBI taxonomy): Eukaryota > Metazoa > Arthropoda > Insecta > Hymenoptera > Figitidae > Leptopilina > Leptopilina drosophilae. The sequence goes on from CM065479.1 coordinate 53,699,223, forward strand.
TTTAGGTGTAAGGAATTTATTTTAATTTACGCTAATAATAAATGACTCTTTATGTATAATTTACTTTTAAAGAAATTAAAAAATAAAATTACTTCCATTCGTAAATTATCTTATTATTTCCATATATTATATATCAATAAATTTGTAAGTACATAAATAAATAAATAAATAAATAAATATATATATATATGTGTGTGTTTTGTGTGTGTGAAAAAAGTACACATATATATGTACGCATTCAAGAACTTATGAAATATAAAGTCTGCCTTCGTGATCATCTTGTCGGATTCCAGAGGGAACTATAAAAAGACATTGACGTGTTTACGGCGTGAAAGGCGTCCTGATTCAGCGAAGAATAAAATTTTGATAAGACATTGGCGAAATGATTTTGTCATAAAATAATTGAGACTTTTTTTATACTCGAAGAAATAATTTTTTAAATGACCGACATAATTCATATAGCCATACAGAACTTCAAGTTTAGCTTTTTCCCTAAAAGCCTTTCAGGATACTCTTAAAAACGAATCTCCTTTTTTTATTTCAAATGTAAATGAATCCTCAAAGCCTCTATATTTACCCCACCCACACTGCGGGGTAAATGTGTGAGTGTGTGTGTGTGTGTGTTATTCCCTCCTTAACATTTGGTGTCAATTTCTCTATATATTTGCGTATTTTGTATCCGTATCTGTAACTATTAATCTGTACCGGTGAATTATTAACCCTTATCAGTAATTATTAATCTCTATCCGTAATTAATATAATAACGCGTGCAAAAATTTACCAACTTTGCCCCACTTTAAATTGGGTTTCAGAACAACTGAAAAATTGCCCTTATATATTTTCTTAATTCAATACAGAAATCATTCTGTGTCAACAAAATTAGAAGAATATTTATTATTTATTATTATTATTTATTATTTATTTATTTTTATTTATTTTTATTTATTTTTATTTATTTTTATTTATTTTTATTTATTTTTATTTATTTTAAAATTAAATTTAATAGCATTTTTGCTATTGAGTCAACAGTTTTTTTTCTCAGTGTAAATATATCTGGTTGATTCTTCTGAATGTGACATTTTTTATGTCTCGATTAATTTCACAAAATCTACTCTTTAATAGTTATTATCAATTTCCAAAGTGAAATTTTAGCACTTATTTATTATTTTAAAAAGAAAATTAAATAATTTTATTCAACTAAATTTATCTAATAACTAAATTACTTTCATCTCCGAAGCATTTTCAACATGTCTTCATTAGGATTTCTATAGGAAAACTAAATTTTTATTGTTTTTTCAAACTCTGGGAAATTTTTTAAAAATAGTGTCAGAAAGTACAACGTTTTTTCTATCATTATGTGCATTTTAAAAATTTTTAGACCTCACTTTTAGTTTTGATAAAAATGTTTAAACATCGTCTTCAGTTTTAGGTTAAAATTACTTCACAATGATTACTGATATTTTATACATTAAAAATATCTTAAACAAAATTTTAATGCACATTAAAATAAAGCTGAGAATCTGACGTTTAATTTTTCTATATTTTATCTATAAACAGGAGAAAAATTATTGCTCTAAAAAATAATCGAAATTTACATTTTGCTCCGAGTAAAAATTCAATTTCATCTCCGAAGCCTTCCTTCTTAATAAATAACTGAATGTAGAAGTAAGTTTAACGGAATATTTCGATGGTAATATAAAATGAGACTGTGAGATTTTTATATTTTACCAAAAAAACATATTTTAATTGTGCCTAATTTAAATAAAAAATAAATAAATAAATAAATTACCAATAAATGAAATACTTTAAATAAATTTATATTTTAACCGAATTGAATATATTTGGTATTAAAATATGCAAATTATTAATTTTTAAGCAGTGTATTTTTATTTTCGATTTCGTGAACGATATTAGAGTGGATTTTTAATAGAAAAACTCGCGAATTAAATAAAATCAATTTAATGGAGCAAAAATAATCTTCTTCAAAGGAGAAAAGCTTTAATATTTTTAAGAATTAATTTTGCGCTACTTAAAAATTTTACTCTTGAGTATGAAATTAAGTAGTTTTAATAGAAAAAACCATATAATTAAAAAAATAAATTGAAAAACTGAAGTTTAAAAGCGTCTCTTTCAGAAGAATCACCTATACATTATATTAAAACGTTACCTGACATTAAAATAAAATTACAAATACAAATAATATTTTTTCTCTTCGCATTATATCGAGCGTGCGAGACAAACTTTTATTGAAACTATTTAAAAAACGAGTTGGCTCTTAATATGAAGCGTCTTCATTACATTAATTTAAGTTTTCATTACAACAAAGTAATTAGCCAAAACTGATTTTATTTTTAAATTAAACATAAATAAAGTTTATAATAAATAGTTAAAAAAATAATAAATTGAAAAACTAAAGTTTAAAAGTGTCACACTGAAAAAAAAATTTAATTGATTCATATAAACGATTAATTGACTATTATCAATGAAATATTTAATTGAATCAAATAATTAGAGTCAATTAAATGGTTCACTTCATATTTGCTTCAAATACTGAATTTATTGATTCAAATACTATTTAATTGACTTCATCTAATATTATTTGATTCAAGTAAATATTTAATTGTTAATAGTCAATTAATTGGTTATTTGAATCAATTAATTTTTTTTTCAAATTCATGTTCAAATTAGGCTCTACACTGAGAAAACATTCTACTCTCTAAATTTGAATCAGTAAAAATGTTTACTAATTAGAATTAGTGACTGACTTTTTGCTTTTGAATTAGTAAACTTTAGTAATAAATTAGTAGAAATGGCTATTTGTTAGTTAAATTTACTAATTCAAAAGCAAAAAGTCAGTCACTAATTCAAATTAGTAAAAAATTTTACTAATTAAAATTTAGAGAGTACTCTTTTCAAGTAAAAAAATAATTTCAAATGATTTTGTTTAATAGAAATTAGTTTGTAAGTTTAACCCCAATATATAGAAAGTATCTACTATACTTTGATTCAAAAATATTATTTGTTTGAATAATAATATTTAATTCAAACCTATTTTCTATTTTGATTTCAACAAAGAATATGTTTAAAAATTTTATGTTTGCTTCAAACTTATAAAGGTGAATTATAGATAATTTAAAACCATATCACAACTTATGTTTGAATTAAATATATTATTTCTATAAATGAAGCAAAAAATATGTTTCGATTAAATTTAAACATGTTATTGACTGTATGGCAAAGATATTTTAAGCTTGATTTAAACGAAATAGGTTTGAATCAAATATATCGTTTTCTCAGTGTACAATTGGTAATTTCTACACTAAAATTATTTTTATTCTAAAATTATTTGATTCAAATAACCAATTATTTTACTATTATCAAACAAATATTTACTTGAATCAAATAATTTGTATTTAAATCAAACAAATTGTATTTGAATTAAATATTTGAGTATTTAAAGCAAATATTATTTAATTGATTCAAATAAAAATTAATTGATTCAAGTAAATATTTGTTTGATAATAATCAAATAATCGGTTATTTCAATCAAATAATTTTTTTTTTCAGTGTATACATTTCCAAAGTGTGTCCATACTTAAAAAAAATAACAATCCATTGCCTTAATAATGATATATTGAATAAAGGCAGAAAAAAAAAAATTCTGTTTTTCTTCTCTCAAGAAGAAGAAAGAAAACAAACACAGACAAGGAGAAAAGAAAATTTCCACATATTAGATTCTCGCTTGTAATAAAAACAGCAACAGAATACAAAATATAATTTGAAAAGTGTATACGACGGACCGATTATACAAAACAGTAAAGACATAAATTGTGTGGGGTGAAGGAAACGAGTAATTTGAAACGCTCTCGTGGAGTTCTGTTATTTTGCATTGGAAGATATATGAAGCGTACGGTCTTCCGTACAAAAAGGGAAGACAGGACAGACTGGGAAGAATAGCGAGAAAGGCGACATTCGTTTCACGCAAAAGCAATAATGGTCGCGGATATTCTTTCTATATGTAGAGAAAGATTCTCTCTCTCTATTTTTCTCTCTTGCTCTCTTTCTCTTACTCTCTCTTGCTCTCTTTCTCTTACTCTATTTTTCTCTCTTTCTCTCTCTCTATTTTTCTCTCTTGCTCTCTTGCTCTCACTCTCTCTTGCTCTCTTTCTCTTACTCTCTCGCTCTCTTTCTCTCACTTTCTTTTCCGCTTTCACATACTCACTTGCTCCTGAAGGAAAAGAAAAAAAAATGAAAAGAGGGTAAGAGAGAAAGAGAAGGAGCAAGAGAGAGAAAGAGTAAGAGGAAGAGAGAGAGAGAGAGAGAGAGAGAGAGAGAGAGAGGAAACGAGACGTGTGTAAATGAAAGTAGCTTGTGTGTGTGGTACCGCGTTGCCTCGCACGAAGACCTTTCGCGACCAAGCGAGGGCATATGAGGGTGGCCGCAGAACAAATACATTAATTTCACCCTCGCCGCCTCCCACCCCTGGGTCGGTCACCCGCCCGCCCTCCACCCACTGGTCCATACACCCCACCCACTCTCATCTTCCGAGCTGAAGCACATGCGAACCCCTCATCCCCTGCTCGCTTCCTCCACACTGTACATGTATACATATATACATACATTCACATTTCAGTGACGCACATGTGCCAGCGTCCTCTCCCGTATAAGTAAAGAAAGAGAAAAGAGAAGACGAGGGAAAGGGGGTTGGTGTGTGGTTACCATGGAGACTCCCAGTCCCTCTCTTATAATTATATGGGGAAAAATGGCTCGCGGACTTTTACCCCGCGTAACCCCCTTCTTTTCTCAATTCCTCCTCGTCGTCGTCGTCGTCCTCGTCTTCTTCTTCATTCTCCTTCTTATTTTTCCTTCTTCATATTATATACTCTCTACCTTTCTCCCTCTGCTGTACACTGTACACACTTTACTCCCTGGAATTCACCCTCTTTCTCTTCTTATCAGCGTTGGCCTCTCTTTGTCTCTCTCTTACTCTCTCTTTATCTCTCTTACTCTCTTTTACTCTGTCTTACTCTCTCTCTCTCTCTCTCTCTCTCTCTCTCTCTCTCTCTCTCTCTCTCTCTCTCTCTCTCTCTCTTACTTTCGCATTTTAACGTAAAAGGGAAAAGAGAGCTTTCTCTCTCTCTCTTACTTTCGTAATTTCAACGTAAAAGGGAAAAGAGAGCTCTCTCTCTCTTACTTTCGTATTTTAATGCAAAAGGGAAAAGAGCTCTCTCTCTCTCTTTCTTGTTCCCTATTTTTTTTTATATGTGTGAGGGTCAAAATGATGCCGAACATTGTCCCATTAGGATTTGTTAATAGACGCTTTTACGCACTTGTGCAAAAATTCCCGGGGTGAGATATGCTTTCAAGTGTTGTTTTTTTACATTAAAGAGGAGGATGAGAAAGGCTGGGAAATTTGAATACGACGGAAGTTGACTGCCTCACACGTTGCGTGTGATAAGCATTACTCTGAGAAAAAGTACTTTCGTTTCTCTGAGTTTTTTTCGGGAAATTTTATACATTTTTTCTCTTCTTTTTAGTTTCTCTTCCTCTTTTTTCCGCATTCTGTTTTTTTTCTGTCTTTTCTTTTTTCTACTCTTTTCTTTATATTTTTGTATTTTTTATTTACACCCAGAGAAAATTATAATTTAAACCAAATATATTTTATTTGACTTAAATAAACGTATATTTGTCTCGGAACCAATAACTAGACTTTTCATTTGTTTTAAATAAAATTTATATTTGACATAAATAAAACATATATTTGAGTTGAATAAAATTTTATTTAAAATAAATAAAATTTTATTTAAAATAAATAAAATTTATTTGAAACAAATAAAAAGTTTAGTTGGTTCTAAGACAAATATACCAAGAGAAAAAAGTTATTTATTTTAACTAAAAGTGTATATTTAATAAAAATTTATTTGTTGAAAATAAATATTCAAAATAAATATTTATTCAAAATAAATAAACTAATATTTATTTCAATTAAGTGCACTTAGTAATCTAAAATAAAGAAATATATTTGCAATTTAGGAAATAGTATATTTGTGGCAAATAAAAAATATATTTGATTCAAATAAATGTTTGTTTGACTTATAAGTAGAATTCTACAATTTCCAATATCTACTATTTGAATAAAATTTTCCAAAAGCATTCCGTTATTAAAAAAAAATTTAATACAATTCTACGCAAACATTTCAATTATTTTTATAAATAATAAACATTTTTACAGAAATTCAATTATTTACAAATTTTTTCTTAAATTTCTTCCCAATAATTCAATTATTTTCATAAATATAATAACATATCTACAGGGAATCAATTATTTTAAAAAAAAAATAAAATTCTCTTAGGAATTCAATTATTTTCATAAATTTCAGAATTTATTTTTCATTCAAAATTTTCATTGCAGAATTTCAATTATTTTTAATGCAATTTTAATCAAATTCCTCGAAAAATGTGATTATTCCTAAAAAATCTTATTAAAATTTGTCTAACGAATTTAATGATTTAAAAAATTTGTTAATAACATTTTTTATGAAAACTTAATTTCAACAAACATGAAATTAATAAATTATTTATTTTTCTACACACAGAGAAAAAAGTTATTTATTTTAACTAAAAGTGTATATTTAAAAAAAATTGATTTGTTGCAAATAAATATTTTATTCAAAATAAATAAACTAATATTTATTTCAATTAAATGCACTTAGTAATCTAAAATAAAGAAATATATTTGCAATTTAGGAAATAGTATATTTGTAGCAAATAAAAAATATATTTGATTCAAATAAATGTTTGTTTGACTTCTAAGTAGTCTGCGCATATTGCATTATTGAAAACAATAAGATGTTTTGCCTTTAACAGTTTAACGCGTATAAGTATAAGAGATTCATTCATTATGAATAGTTAACAAATTTCATTATTTTAAGTACAGAATTTTTCTTTTAAAGTGAAAATTTAAATTAGTGCAAAGTAACAGACTTGAATGTGATTTCATTTACATTTTAGTGTCTTATTTGAGAATTTGTGAGAAAAATGTGACAGTGGACTTTTACATATGAAGTTGAAAAGTAAAGTAAAATGACCGAGAAGATCTGAGTTTATTTAACAAATATTCTTATAAAAATAAACATTTATTTCAATGAATATTAACAGTTTCATTAGTGATTGTGATTGTTAAATTTATTTGAAGGTTACAAGTGAATTTTAATATTTCAGAATACTTACAGGATTTATTAAAATGAATGCTCTAATTCTCTAAATTTTTATCCTCCTTTTTTTCTTCGTATTTTTGTCTTTTTTGTATATTTTATTTTTTTCTCTTTTTTTCTTGACGGAAATTAAACTTTATCTGTAACAGCAATAAGTTTCCATGTAATAGAGAAAGTATTCATTGAAACAAGTGTTTTAAATACTGCTTAATTTTCTCTATTCTATGAGGAAATCAGAACTAACCCATGAATTTACAAAATTATTTTAATATTTAATTGCCTAATAATAAAATTTAAAAAAATAAAAATTTCAAATTGTTTTTGCTAATAATTTACTAATTAAATTAATTGATCAATCGCTAATTTTTTTTTAACATAAATTTATTTATTTGTAAATTTCTCGTAATTTCATTTTTATAAATCTACAAAACTATTGAAACTATTAAAAAAATTATTATTAAAATTGTTACGAATTAAATAATAATTGATCAATTAATCATAAATAAATTTACAAACAATTAAATTTTTACAAAACACAAAATTTATACTTTGTAAGTAACTAAAAATACTTTTAAGAATAGGTTAAAATAATATTCTCTTGTAATATTTAAACTAAAAATAGTTATAATCTATAATAAGCTAATGATAAATAAATGCATAATGCTATAATTGTTTTTAGATTTAAAAAATGAAATTATTAGAAATTTACAAACCTGGAAAATTAAAATAGCAGTACATGTAAAAAAGTTCGATCACAAGAAATTTTCAAAACAACTTTAACCTCATAATATGACAATTTGAAAAAAACATGTTGCTATAGTAATAATTTAGAATTATAATTTGATTCGATTTTGGATTATAAAATGAAAATCTATTGTGAAAACCAGAAATAATTCTAAAACATTCAAAGGTTGTAAATAGATTATAAAGGGTAATAATCAGATTATATTCAGTATGATCTTATTTTCTATATTCTTAATTAGTGTATAATCCATTTTTCTCCGTGAAGAAGTAGTAGAAGAAATTGTTGCAGCGCAAGAAGAAGTAAAAGAAGTATTAACAAAAAGAGATGTAGAAAAGTTTATAGCAAAAAAAAGAAATAGAAAAATAGTATAGTCAAAGAATAAAAAATAGTTTCAAAGCAAATATTCATTAAATGTTAAATTGAATTTAATTAAAATTTAAAACATTAATCCGAATGTAATTTACTAAATTTGAAATTTAATAAATATTTAATTAAAGAAATAGAATTTCTTATTAAAGAACTCCTCCCCCTAGTCCCTATTTTTTTTCCTTCTCTTTTTCTTCTCTTTTGTATACACGAAACACCTTGTTAAACATCTTGTAAATATATCCCTGGCATAATAAGTTACAGAGTCTATTGTTTGAACCTTTTATAATGCTTCACGATCGAAGAATCTCGGAGTGAGAGAGAGAGAGAGAGAGAGAGAGAGAGAAATAAAGAGAGTAAAATCGAGTCGAGACACAAGAGGGGATAAAATATTTCTTTCTGGTAATATGACCTGAGGCGAGGACACGATGTCGAACGTCAGCGAATCATGCCTTACAAACAAAAGTCTTGGATAGTAATAATTCATTCGCAGAAAATTGGTGATCGGAAAAACTTGTTTCTCAAAGGACACGAAGGTAGTGATTTTTAGAGCGGCGACAGTATATATGTATAATACATGTCCTTTTATATATATATATACATATATATAAACCTTTATGTATCTAATTTTCTGAGGTAAATGTAGTTTTTAGTATATGGAAATGTAAATTTGAAAAAGTTGACATTCTCTCTTAATTTGAATCAGTTAAAAATCATGGTTTTAACTAACAATCAGTGACTGACTTTTTGCATCTGAATCAGTTAAAACAACTGATTTTCAGTTAAAAAATAACTGTTTAATTGACTATTATCAATTAAAGATTTAATTGAATGAAATAATATTTAGTAGAGTCAATTAAATGGTATTTTCTTCATAGACTGAAGTTACTTGAATTCAAGCACAAAAATCTAGCAAAATTCTTTTCCACATTTAATTTATACAAATATAAAGAAAAGGGGATTAAGAAAGGAAAAAAAGAGAAAAAGCGAAAAGGAAGGAGAGAAAAAAAGAAAAAAGAAAGAAGGAAAAAAATAAAGAGAGACAGAAAGTATAGCAACGAGATCCTCCGGAAGATAGCTAATGCCTTGGGTCAGCATTTAGTCGCAACCCGTGACGTCGCGTAACCATCGCGCCCGATACACACAGCAAATTCTTATTTCAGCCTGGTTTTTAAGATAACGGCCATTGCCCAAGAGAGAAATACAAAGAGAGAAAAACAGAGAGAGAGAGAGAGAAAGGAAGAAAAATAAGGGTTGGGCCAAGGGAAGACAAGAGCTTTTGCACAAATGTGTTGGTCCTCACTCAAAGGGGGAAAGACCAAAGAGAAAGAGAGAGAGAGACACAACCGTGACTCAAGTGTGCTGAGGGTTAAAAAAGATGGTGGCCGTCGGGGTCCAAAAAAAGCTTAACCAGAACTTGAAGGAACGGAAAGAAAGAGCGAGGGGATAGGTATAAAGAAGATAAAATGATGTGTTGTTGCCAAAAACGCGAGAAACAGAAACACTAAACATCAACGAAAGGAAAAAAAAATTTCTAAGCCACACTGAAAAAAAATTTATTTGAATCAAATAAAAATTATTTGATCCAAATAAATCATTTATTTGGTTATAATCCAATAAATGTGTATTTGAACCAATTACATATTTATTTGACCTAAATATTTGATTTTATCGCATCAAATAACTATTTATTTAAATCAAAAACAAATTATTCAATTCAAATAAATGGAATATTCCAAACCAATAAATAATTAATTGAATCAATTATTTAAATTATTCAAATCAAATAAATGTAATATTTCAAGCTAATAAATAATTATTTGAATCAAATATGAAAATTATTTTATTCTATCTTTAATACAAAAATTTTTTTTAAATATTTAGTATTTTTTAAATTTATTAATATATTATTATACTATATTTATTTATTGTATTATACATATTAACTGATTTTTTAACAGACTTTCAACATTATTTATAAACATGTTCACACAGTTTTTATTCACAACACAACACACAATTTTATTATTTTATATAACGCTTAAAACGAAGAATGAAAAATATTCGCTCGCATGTGGAATCGAACTCAGGTCCCCCCGCCCATAACGCTGACCGCAAGCCTATAGCCACACGGCCACTAAGACTTGGTGAGAACTCGGGTTGATCTACTTTATGAATGCCAATGTCGTATATTCTGTATCTAAATAACACATTTATTTGTCGAAATATTTTTTATTTGTATTAAATAAATGAAATATTTAAGTGAAATAAATAAATGAACAAACAAATGAGTTTCAAGTAATTCATTATTTTCGTTTCAAATAATTATTTAATTGATTGAAATATTTTTTTATTTGTCTTGATAAAATAGTGTATTTGCTTTGAATAATGAATTATTCGGATTAAATAATTAAGTTTATTAGAATCAATAAAATAAATTTATTTTGTGAAATAATTTTTATTTGCATCAAATATACGAAGAATTTGAATGAAATAAATAAAAGAATAGTTTCAAGTAACTCATTATTTGTATTAAATAAATTCCTTTATTCAATTCAAATAATTATTTAATTGAATCAAATACGATTTATTTGGTTCACATAAGTGTGATTCAAATAATTTAAGTTATTTGAATCAAATACATATTTTTTTGATCCAACAGAATTTGTGAAATTTTCACAGAAAATAAAAAGTATTTTTTTAAAATCAAAATGGTGAAAAAACATTACTATTTGGTCTTAGGAATGTGTCCACAAAAGAGCAGAAAAAAATATTATTTTTTATAAAAGTTATTGCAAAATTAATTTTTTGCAACTTTTTAAACAAAATGTTATTTCTCCTAAATGAATGAACCGATTTAAGTGAACCAAGCTGGAATATAAAGGGATTAAAAAATACTTTCATTTAGAATTAGAAAATTTAAAAAAAGTTAATATTTTAATAATTATTTAATAAATTTTTTATAAACAATCAATTTTTTTAAATGTTCTACGCCTTTAAAATTTTTTTTAAAAATAACTACATACACTTAAAACTATAAGAAATCAAAATCCGTTGAGAAAATTTTGGAGCGACAATTATTTTAAATGTTTTATAATGGAAATTATATTGGCGCGGTGTAGTGAATCAACACTGAACTTAGTTTTGGATAATGTTTATGGTTATATAACTGAATAAAAATGTTAATTCGACAGTGTTTTGTTCATTTCATAGTTAAAAATAATGTTTTAATTCTGAAAATCATCATAATCGCATCTCCGTTCGATATAATTTCCATTATAACTTTTAAAATAATTGTCGCTCCAAAATTTTCTCAACGGATTTTGATTTCTTATAGTTTTAAGTACATGTAGATATTTTTCTAAAATTATTTTAAGGCGCAGAACATTAAAAAAAATGAATTGTTTAAAAAAAATTTATTAAATAATTATTAAAATATAAACTTTTTTACACTGAAAAAAAAATTTATTTGACTCAAATAACCGACTATTTGACTATAATCAAATAAATATATACTTGAATCAAATAATTTTTATTTGAATCAAATAAATTGCATTTGAATCAAATATTTCAGTATTTGAATCAAATAGATTGTATTTGAATCAAATATTTCAGTATTTGCACCCAGAGAAATGATATATTTGCCTCAGAACCAACTAGACTTTTTATTTGTTTTAAATAAATTTTATTTAGTTTAAATAAAATTTTGTTTAACTCAAATATATGTTTTATTTATGTCAAATATAAATTTTATTTAAAACAAATAAAATGTCTAGTTGGTTCTGAGACAAATATACGTTTATTTAAGTCAAATAAAATATATTTGGTTTAAATAATAATTTTCTCTAGATGTGAAACAAATACTAATTAATTGATTTAAATAAAAATTATTTGATTCAAGTAAATATTTATTTGATTATAGACAAATAATCGGTTATTTGAATTAAATAAATTTTTTTTTCAGTGTAAAATTTTCTAATTCTAAACGAAAGTATTTTTCATTCCCTTTATATTCCCGCTTGGTTCATTCATTTCTTAAATCGGTTCATTCATTTAGAAGAAATGACATTTTGTTTAAAAAGTTGCAAAAAAATTAATTTTGCAATAACTTTTATAAAAAATAATATTTTTTTGTTCTTCGATAGACACATTCCTAAGACCAAATAGAAATGTTTTCTCACCATTTTAAATTAAAAAAAATACATTTTGTTTTCTGTGAAAATTTCACGAATTGTGACCCAAATATTTTTTATTTGTATGAAATAAATAAAATATTTAAGTGAAATAAATAAATGAACAAATAAATGAGTTTCAAGTATTTCATTATTTTCGTTTCAAATAAATATTTAATTGATTGAAATATTTTTTTATTTGTCTTGATAAAATAGTGTATTTGCTTTGAATAATGAATTATTCGGATTAAATAATTAAGTTTATTAGAATCAATAAAATAAATTTATTGTGTCAAATAATTTTTATTTGCATCAAATATACGAAGTATTTGAATGAAATAAATAAAAGAATAGTTTCAAGTAACTCATTATTAGTATTAAATAAATTCATTTATTCAATTCAAATAATTATTTAATTGAATCAAATACGATTAATTTGGTTCAAATAAGTGTGATTCAAATAATTTAAGTTATTTGAATTAAATACATATTTTTTTGATCGAACTAAAAAGTATTTGAATCAATTAAATATTTTTCTAATAATTTGAATTATTTGAATCAAATAAATTTTTTTTTTCAGTACAGGGGGAGGGAAACTCCCTCTCCCCGAAGAATTAGGGAGCGAAAAAAGGGAAAAAACATATTGCTTAAGAGTAATCCTACTTGATCGCGGTTTTTTCGTTGACTATGTATGTGTATTTTTGTCTATGTGTGTATTAATGTATTTGTCTGTCCTGTATATATGTGCGAGATTATATGCCTCCCGCATATATATACACATACGTGACCCAGGCTATTTTCTTCGCCAAAGATGTGGAAAAGGCGGGGAGGGGGGGAGAATATAGCGATTTTTCCAATGTGTGAGAACCCGAAGGATTACTCTGCCTTAGGAGATGTGCCTTGCTCCTCCTCCCCTCTCCCTATAGTCCATCGTGTCTCCTTCGTTCTCTCGCGAAGGTGGATGGAAGAGTCTTTAAATACCCCAGGGATGCTGGGAGGTCCAGAACACGAGGACGTGTCTTGACGACAAAAAAAAAAGAAAATAAAATATAATTTTCCTTGCTCCCGCAATTTCCTGCAGTCTCGCGTCTCCATAGCGCACGATCTGCCAAGATTATAACACGACGTAATGTTTGGAGAAAAAATATTTGCTATTAATTTTGTTAATTGTAGAATTGCTTAAAGATAAATCAGGATCGTTTGGGGTAAATGTAATAAACGGAGCATCTATGTTTCACCAGAAGCATTAGTTTTTTTTGTTAAAAGGTAAAATGGACGGATTTTTTTTGCGTGAACTTCTTACTTTACTTCCCTAGTAAAATTTTATCAGGTACAAAAGAATATTGCTGCACCTGAATCGCCTAAAACTGACTGTTTACATTTACCCCGACATTTTGAAATTTTCCTAAAATTCGTGGCAAATGTAAACACCTAATTATTTATTAACTGGATTGACGAAAATCAAAAATCAAAGTCAGCTTTTGTTTATAAGGCATTAATAAGGAAGAATGGAAAATTATTAATTAATTAATTAACTATATTAATCTCTGTGGTTTTTCATTCGTTCCGTTCGCACTATGAAGTTCGTTCTTGTATACGCTTTTGTTTTCTTTTTCTTTTTCCAAACACTTTACCTGACAGATCGAAATTCTACAGTGTTTCGATTTGTCAATATTAATTTTTATTTTTTAAGTAGAAAAAAGATTAAAAGATATTGCTTTTATAAAGTAAGGTAAGAAACTTTCATAATGTTGATTCATAAATTTTATAATTATTTTTCGTTTATTTTTTTTAAATTATTAATTTCTTTTGAAATAAAAAGTTGTGAAATTTTTATTTTTTAATTACAATTTTTAACAAATTTTTTTTCTATTTTAAATTAATAAAAAAATGTGTAGGAAGAATTTGTGTATTTCATGATAACAATTTTTATATTTTTATGTATATAAAGATATTTTAAATTTTACTAGCTAAAAAAACGCTCGTGTACTTTCTCATTCTAATGATAATACTGATAATAGATTTGTAATAATATAATAATCATATCTATTCACAATTCACATTTTTTTTAATAACAAAATATTTAACTTCATTTAAAGAATTTCTTTAATAAGATTTAATTTTTTAACCATCTAAAAATAAATTTATTTTAAGTTTAATCTAGAAATTAATGAATTAAATGTGACACAGTTTTTCTATTATATATAAGGTTAGCAGAAAAATTGGGATAAGAAACGTATGAACGTATATATTTGAGAAATTAATAAAATTGATTGTAATGTTAGTTGAAGAAAAATAATAAATCAATAATCAATAAAATAGTTAATTTTATTTTAACAATTTTTCACTAAGGATAGGAAAAATTGAGATAAGAAACGTATGGAAATTGTTGCGTTGCAATAACAATTTTAATACGATTAGTGTCGCAATTTTTAATATACTTCTACTTCGGCTACAAACTTGTTTCTTTCTACTATTTTAATTTTATTAAATTTTTTTTAATAATTAAATTATTTTGATAAATTTTAATTGAAATAGTAGATATTAAAGATTCCAACGAATATTATTTAAAGTATGTTTAAAATAACTGAATTCCTGAGATGAATTTTTGTTATTTACAAAAATAATTGAATAATTCGTTTTATGAATTAAATTATTTAAAAGCATTTTAATTAGATTCTTCACAAGAATTTATTTATTTTAAAGAAATAAAAAAAAATAAATAAATTAATACTGTTCTTTACGAGAATTCAATTATGTCTGTAAATAATAAAATTCTTCTTAGAAATTCAACTATTTTCAATACATAATTTAAATCAAACTCGTTGAAAAAATTAAATTATTTAAATGAATTAAATTCTCTTAATTAAGAAGAATTATTAAAGATTAAATTCTTATTAAGAATTCAATTATTAAATAAAAAATTTATAATTTTCTTCAGAAGAATTCAATTGTTTTTGTAAGTAATAAAATTTATCTTAGAAATTGAATTATTTTCAATATACTTTAAATAAAATTGTTTGCAAAAATTAAATTATTTAAAATTTATTCTTTGTTATAAATCAGTTATTTTTCTAAATAATAAAATTCATTTTAGGAATTCAATTACTTTTGTAAATAATGAAATTCATCTTAGGAATTTAATTACTTTTGTAAATAATAAATTTTGTCTTAGGAATTCAATTTTTTTTAATATCCTCTAAATAAAAATAGTTCGAAAAATTAAAAAATTTGAAAGAATTTTGATTAAATTCTTCACAAGAATTCAATTATTTACAAAAAAATTTAATAATTTCATTCAGAAGAATTCAATTATTAAAAAATAATTTAATACTGTTTTTTGCCAGAATTCAATTATGTCTGTAAATAATAAAATTCTTCTTAGAAATTCAACTATTTTCAATATATAATTTAAATAAAATTCGTTGGAAAAATTAAATTGTTTAAATGAATTAAATTCTCTTAATTAAGAAGAATTATTAAAGATTAAATTCTTATTAAGAATTCAATTATTAAATAAAAATTTTATAATTTTCTTCAGAAGAATTCAATTATTTTTGTAAATAATAAAATTTATCTTAGAAATTCAATTATTTTCAACATACTTTAAATAATTTTTTTTTTAAATTAAATTATTTAAAATTTATTCTTTGTTAGAATTCAATTATTTTTGTAAATAATAAAATTCATCTTAGGAAATCAATTACTTTTATAAATAATAAAATTTATCTTAGTAATTCAATTATTTTCAATATACTCTAAATAAAAATAGATAGAAAAATTAAAAAAGTTTGAAAGAATTTTGATTAAATTCTTCACAAGAATTCAATTATTTACAAAACAATTTAATAATTTCCTTCAGAAGAATTCGATTATTAGAAAAAAAATTTAATACTGTTCTTTGCGAGAATTTAATTATGTATGTAAATAATAAAATTCTTCTTAGAAATTTTAACTATTTTCAATATATAATTTAAATAAAATTCGTTGGAAAAATGAAATTAGTTAATAGAATTAAATTGTTGGAAAAATTAAATAATTTGAAAGAATTTTGATTAAATTCTTCTCAAGAATTCAATTATTTTATTAAAAAAAATTGATAATTTTCAGTAAAAGAATTTAATTATTCACCAAAAAAATTGATTTTTATTATTTGGTCCATATTTTTTGTATCAATTCGTTGCTATTTGGTATTTTTAAGTAGACAGTATGCACCCAGAGAAAATTATTATTTAAACCAAATATATTTTATTTTACTTAAATAAACGTATATTTGTCACAGAACCAACTAGACTTTTTATTTGTTTTAAATAAAATTTATATTTGATTTAAATAAAACATATATTTGACATAAATAAAACATATATTTGACATAAATAAAACATATATTTGAGTTAAATAAAATTTTATTTAAACTAAATAAAATTTATTTGAAACAAATAAAAAGTCTAGTTGGTTCTTAGACAAATATACAATTTCTCTGGGTGTGATGATTATGATAATAATAATGATAGTGAAGAAGATTCTATTATGAGAACCGAAAGAAGTTAATGCTAATGACCAAATTATTTCAATTCAACTGAAAAGTCAGATTTCGCATTTGAATTAAAAAAAAAGGAAGACAAAAAAAAGTAGAAGTATAAAGTCTTAAAGGAACATGGTAGAGGTGCTACAGATGATTAGTCGATTTAATGAAAGGTCCCTCTCTCGCCTTTGATCGTCCACTTGAGAATGAGATGGAGACAGTGTAACCCCTCTAAAACCCAATTCAACACAGGGTTGGAATCCCATCCGGATTTTACAAAGAGAAACACTTGAAACAGAACGTTTTAATTGCGAGGCCCCGTAGCAATCTCATTGTTTCCGCTCGACCTGCGTGACGAGAGGAGTGCAAAGCGCGTCTCTATACCCGCAACCACGGATGAGAGAGAGAGAGAGGAAGGTGAAAAAGAAAAGAATTGACGTCGTGCCACACACACACACACACACAAAAAAAAGTGCCTCTTTAAAAACTTCTTAAATTCGACCAAAGGGGACGGGGGGATACGCCCTGTGATCCGAAGAAAAGAATAAGAGACCACGCGGTAGCCCTTTTTCTCTCCTCGCACTTCCTATCATTTTGAATATATATATAAGCGCGCGCGGCCCGTCGTCCTTTCTCCTCTTCCCTTTCGCCCTTTTCAAACTCGTCTCTCTCTCTCGCTCTCTTTCCTTTTCCTTTCTCTCCTTTTTTTTCTTTCTTTTTTATTTCTCGCCCCTAGACGCCACTGTTCGCGTTCGGGCAGGTTCATTATGATCGATAAATTTAGTACGTCATGATACCTTCAAAGGAAGTTCGGAGAGGAAAAAAAAACGGTTCGCAACCTTAGAAAATGTCTCAATTGAAAGTGGAAAGTTTTTTTTTTTTTTAATTTGACTTGTAAACTCACATTGCGTCTTCTTTGAATTTATTTTGAAATTCTTTGACTGGGAGAATAAATAAAAGCATTATAAAGAAGGATATTTTGAAGATCCTAAAGTTCTGAACATTCAAATGAACGAAATTGATTTATTAATTTCTGAAAATTAAATTTTTATTGTAATTACTTTGCTTCACTATCCAAAAAATTAATTACTGTGTTTTTAAACTTGTTTACAAGTTTTAATTACTGTTTTCAAGTTTTAATTACTGAGTTTGTTAATTTCTTTATGATTAGTAATTTATTAAAATATCTACAAAAGAAAAAAATTTCGTTCATTTGAACGTTCAAAACTTGGGGATCATATATTTTTAATTTATGAATTTTATTTTCGATAAAAAAATCGGAGATTTTCTTTTGCGAAAATTCTATGTGATTTCATTTTGTTTTTCAATTTTATTTTCACTTTGCACGAATAAAAATCTTCACCTGGAACAACTGCAAAATTCACTGTATTAGCGAAATTTTTACTTATTGCAACGAATACTTTCGATATTTCAGCAAAAGTAATCGTTATTCCAGTTAAAGTATTTTCCGCGTTTTCAAATTCTTAACCTGAAAACAATTTTTTTTTTAATATGCGAAAACTTTGGTAAACATTATTTTTTTCATTTGGAAATTTTTTTATGGATACAAAAACATATTTTCTACAAAATTACATATGTATTTCAAAATCGATATGTTTTTAGAAAATATCGAAATTCAAAAAGGGTCAAAGTATTTTCTGACAAATTTTTTTTATCACGATTGAATCCTTCTCTAAAAATTATTATAAAAATAATTTAATTAAATATTTTCTTCCTAAAGTTGAAAATGTAAGTGTACCTTCCCCTTAAAAGATGCCGAATTATGGCTCTAAATTTCGACAAAAATCAATAAAAATTCGTTGTAAAAAATCAATTATTTTTATAATTATAATAAAACTCATTACATGATTTTCGTTATTTTTCGTACAATTTTTAATAACTTTTTCCATAAAATGCAATTATTCCTAAAAAAATTTATTCAAATTCTTCAAAAGAATTTAATTATTCCAAAAAAATTGTGATACAATAGAGTTAATTGGAATTTAATAATTATTTTCAATACATTTTCAATTTAATTTCTTAAAAGAATTTAATTATTTTCAAAGGTTTCAATAAACTTCTGCACAGAAATTTAATTATTTTCAAAAAAACACTGAGAAATTTTTTTTTCAAAAATAAGTAGTAAAAAGTTTTTTGTTTAATTAAACATATTATTTTAAAATTCAATCAAACATAATTTTTATTGATCAAATTTATTGTGTATTGAATCAAAATTATTATGTTTAATTGAAAGGTAATAATTTTTGTTTGACTGTATAACGAAGATAATTATGTTTGATTCAAATATATTGCTTTCAAAATTATTGTCAAAATTTCAATTATCTTTATAAATAATTAAATTTTTCTCAGAAATTCAATTATTTTCAAAAAAAATTTTCTTTAACTCAATGATTTTCAATATTTACTATTTGAATAAAATTATTTTTAAACATTCAATTATTTTCATAAATAATCAAACGCATTGCAGAATTTTAATTATTTTTAAAAGAATTTTACAAGGAATTGCACGAAAAATATGATTATTCTTAAAAATTGTATTTAAATTTGTCAAAAGAATTCTGTTGTATAAAAACTTATTGATAAACTTTTATATTCTTCTCTAAGCATTATTTATTTAAAGAATAATATTGAATAAATTTATTTTTGTTTATTTAAATCATTGAATTCGAGATGAATTTTCAAACAAAAATTTATTTAACATTTATTTCTAATTTATTTCAATTATTATTTATTTATTTGAATTTTATTTTAAATTATTCATAATAATTGAATAGTAAATATTAAAAATGTTTGACATATTTTTAACTAATATATGTATCTATATTTAATTGAAGAATTGTCGAGCACTTGAAATTTTGTGACATTGAATTGTAAACAAATAAATTTGGAAATTTTCATAGAACTCGTTCTAAAAATATTAAAAATGAATGCATTTGTAGATTGATTTTAATTAAAAAGAAGAAAAAAAATTTAATTTTGGAAAAATTACAAATGATTTATTGCAGAAATTCAAGTAAAAATATTCTTCTCGAAAATTAAATATTCTTCAAAAATAATAAAATACTTCTTATGGATTAAATTATTTTCACAAATAATAAAAATCATTACAGAATTTCAATTATTTTGAATACAATTTTAATTGAATTTATCGAAAAATGTATTTATTTTTTAACATTTATTTAAAATTCGTCGAAAGAATTCAATTTATTATTTTAAAAAAAAATTCAATTCTTTACAATAATTCAATTTTAAGAAGCATGTAAAATTATTCAAAATTTTTTTTATATTTAAATAATTAAATTCTAGTTGAATCTTCTAATAAAAATTGATTTAAAAATGGATCACAGTTAAAATTTTAAATTGTATTTGAATATTTAAAGCTTTAAAGCGTAAATTTTTAGAAATAATTGAATTTTGAAATTAATTTTGTTCGAAATGTTTGATTCAATTTTTTCTATGTTATAGGAAGTTTTTCTTTTCTAATACTATAAATAATTGAAAAATTTACGAATAATTGAAATTTCGTAAAGTTAAATTTTACAAACAGATGAATTTAAAAATTATGAAAGAACATTTTCGAAAATTATTAAAAATAATCAATTTAAAGAAGAATTTTAGTTACAAATTCTTGAAAATAATAATTGCATTTATAATGATTTTAACACTCGGTCATCTTTAATTATTTTAAAACATGAAAAAATCGATCATTATTGATATATTTATGTTTTATAATTATAAAAAATTTAATTTATAGTTTAAAAAATGTTCGCTTATTTGATTTGAACTGCGGTTATATTTTCGTCAGTAATTTTTCAATGTTTGTTCGTAAAGTCCGTATTTTTAAATACTTTCACTGATTCGTATGCAAAATTTCTTCTTTCCGCTTTAATTCTAATTTTAATTTAATTATTTATTCCAAATTCCATTATCTCGGGAAAATGTAAAAAGATTTTCCATGATTGCTGGATTAAAATTGATAAATATTTCTATATATATAGAAACCATTTTAAAATTTCCATATAAGAAGTTAAACTGTAAGGAATAAATTTTTCTATTGGGGATATAGAAGAAAAGTTTGTTGGAGTAAAATTTAACCTTTGCTATATATACGCAGGATAAAGCTTTGAAGTCATATGAATCTCTCCATAAATCATGCTTAACTTCTGTGGGATCTATGTAGTTAACGAATGCACATAGGATAAAAGATAAGGAGATTTTTCGCGACTCACGCGAATCCACGACTGACAAATACGTAAATAATATTGTATTTATGGAAAGGAAAACTTTTTAAAGCAAACTTTCTTCACAACTGTCCATTTACTGCGTAAAATAGTATTTGTCAAGTGTAGCTCGCGTATCTTTGCAGAGCAATTCTCATATACAAATAAAGTTTCTACAAAAAAAAAAAAAAAAAAAAAAAAATGAAAAAGCTGAAAATGTATTATATTCTTGCTCTTTTCATTGATAACAATTCGATTTCAAGCGGAAATTTTTTTCTTTTCAGTTTTTAATGGATATGAGGGGAAAAAACAGTCCCTGTTGGTCAATAATTTTCGATAAAGAGGTAATTAATTTAATTTTATAATTAATTATTCAAAATTTGAAAATTATAGTGTTGATTAATTTACATTGATAAATAATTGAAATAAAAAAATATTCTTAAAAATTGAAAAAGAATTCTTTGAAACGATTCTATGATTTTGAAAAGTTTATCGAAATTCAATTATTTATAATTTAATTATTCAATTATTTACAATTTAATTATTGAATTATTTACAATTTAAATATTCAATTATTTAAGTACTATTTTAACAAGAAAATTCCCCAAAGGAATTAGATTAATTAAAAAAAAACCTTCTTTACAAAATTATTTTCAAAGATTGAATTATTCAAAAAATATTTAATAAATTTTTTATCATAATTTTATAAATAATAAAATTTCTCTCGGGAATAAAATTACTCTTATATAAATAATAAAATTTCTCTCATGAATATAATTTTATATAAATAATAAAATTCATCTCAGGAAGTCAACTATTAATAAAAAATAATGAAATTCATTTCAGGAATTAAATTATTTCCAATTTAGTTTTAATAAAATTCGTTGCAAAAATTGAATTAGTTTTAAAATACAAATTTAAATAAATTTCTCGAAACATTTTCAATTATTCCCAAATGTATCCCCAAAAGAAATAAATTATTTAACAAACCTTTCTTTACAAAATTCTTCTCAAGAATTGAATTATTTAGAAAATATTTAATAAAATTCTTCTTAAGATTTCAATTATTAAAAAAAAATTTAATAAAATTCTTCGTAAGATTTCAATTATTTAAAATAAATTTAATAAAATTCTTCGAAACAATTCAATTATTTAAAAACATTTTTTTTAAATTCTTCTTAAGAATTCAATTATTGTTATAAATACCTAATAAAATTCATCTCAGGAATTCAACTATTTTCATAAATGATAAAATTCATCTCGGGAATTCAATTATTTTTATAAATAATAAAATTTATCTCATGAGTTCAATTATTTCGAATTTAATTTTAATAAAATAAATAAATTCCTCGAAAAAGTTTTCAATTATTTATTAAAACTGTATTAAAATTCTTTAAAATAATTTGTAATTATTTAACAAAATTTTATAATTTGCTCATTTGAATTTAATAATTATTTTCAATATAATTTCAATTCAATAATTATTTTGAAAGATTTTAATGAAATTCTTTATAAAAATTCCATTATTTTCAAAAAATTTCAATAAAATTCTACATAGAAATTTTATTATTTTCAATAATTTGTCAACATTAAATTATTTTCAAAATATCTATACTATTTTAAAAATATTTTTTTAAATAATTGAATTGTTAAGAAATCTTTTGTTTTTTTAATTTGTGTCACAATTTCAATTAGTTGCAAAAATTATAAAATGCTTCGAAAAATTTCAATTATTTTCAATACAATTTGAATTAAACTTGCGGATGTATTTAAATTATTTTTAAAAATTTTAACAAAATTTGTTGACAGAATTCATTTAGTTTTAAAAAAATTGTAATAAACTTTTCAGAAGATTTCAATTATTTTCGGTATAATTTTAATTAAATTCCTTTTACATATTTAAGCTCTCATCGAAAAAATTGAATTTGTATTTTAAAAAATTTTTATTTTTCTTTCTTATTTTCACAAATAATAAAGTTTTCACAAGAATTAAATTATTTTTCAATGAACTTAATTTTATGTAATTTTGATATTTTTTGATACAATTTTTAAAAAATCTTTCAAAAATTCAGTAATTATTTTTCTAAGTTTTCTAAAATTCTTCTAAAGAATGTAACTATTTTCAAGAATTTTGATAATGTTCTTAACGAGTTTCGACTTTAAGAGATATTCGATTATTCAAACAAAAATATTTATTTTTGTTTTTAAATAATTGAATTCTCCTAGAATTTTCCATAAAAATTTATTTAAAATTTAATTTTAGTTAAAATTTATTTAAAATTTAATTTTTAGTTAAAATTTATTTAAAATTGAATATATTAAAGTTAAAGTGTGGTTTATTAGAAATAATTCAATTTCAAAAGATTTTTAAATGGAAATCTTTCAAAATTGTAATTGTGCAAATACTGTAAAATAATTAAATAATATTAAAATTTTCATTGTGAAATAAAATGATAACCTAAAGTTTTGAATAATTTTATTTAAAAAATTTCAATAAAAAATGATTGAATTTACAATGAATTACATTGTAATGTTTGTAAGTATAGTTAAATTTCAAAAAGGCTTTTGGATAAAATCGTTAAATAATTTTTTCAGTTTTTGGAAAAATAGTTATTTAAACATTAATTTAAAATAATATTATTTTATTTTTGAATCCTAATTTAATGTTGAAATTATAAAAAAATTGTCAAATTTAATTTTTAGGTTGCTACGTTTTAGCTACTTTTTCAGTCTTAAAAAAACTTTTTTCTACTTTTTTGCTATTTTGCTACTTTTTAAAAATAATTATCGTTTACAAACTCTTTATTATTTAATTATTATTTTACTAGTATATTTATATTTAATAATGATTAATTAATAATAATTAATTTATTAAAAAGGCTTAATTAATAAAAAAAGCCTTAACGTAATTATTTAATTAATTATGCAATATTAATTAAAATGCAATAGATTACCTAAAGTAATTAATTAAAATGCAATAAATTACATAAAGTAATTAATTAAAGTGCAATTAATTATCAAAAGTAATTAATTAACTATTAAAATTAATTACCCAACATAATGAAATTCGTGATAAAATCGTAATAACTACAAAATTAAAGAACTAATTTTAATTTAATATTCAAAGAAAATTCAATGAATAATACAAAGATTTTTTTTCATATAATAATAAACTATCAAAAGAAGTTAGTTAAATGAGAAAATTTGAAATATGTTTTTTTTTCTTCTTGTCTTCTTTTTATACATGAAAATATATATGAGCAGATGAGTGGCTATGGGGAAAAATAAAATATATAGCGAATAGCGATTGTGTAATCTAGACAAAACCGTGTCATTATTATGATTGTAAAGATACAAAAAGTTGGAAATTTATTTTCAAGGCTCGTGAGATGATTTTTTTTCTCTCATCTAGACAAAAAAAACGGAGAAAAAAAATTACGTCCCCTCTCAAAAAGTATTGGACTAAGCTAGGGCTTAGTTGGCCTATATAGTGGATCATTTCAGGGTTGCATAGAGTAAAAAAAATGTGTCACATTTACCCCATTTACTATACATTGGTTAACTCAATATATGTAAAGAATGCTAAGCAGAGTGAGTATTTCCTCTCTCTCTCTCTTCTTTTTTTTATCTCAACTCGTAAAATTCTTTATGATGAAACTTTTTATTTCGAATTGCTTATTCAAATCGTCCCATAATAGTTGTATACGCAAAATGTATCTCTAAACAATTTTAACATTCAAAAATGTTTATTTTTACTTTTTCGATTAATTACTCGTGAATAAATAATAAAAATATAATTAATAATTATTAAAAAAATGTTTTAAAAAAATGTTAATTGTCAGAAAAATTTTTGGATTCATTTAATATTTAAACTTTTAGTATTTATTAATTATTATTATTATGAATTACTTATTATTTTGAACAAGACAAACATTACATTGAAATAAACATTGGTAAATTACAAAATAAAAAAGAAACAAAAAGAAAATTAGCGGAAATAATGTTGTTAAGATTAAAACAAAAATATGATTTTAACAAAATTGGTAAATTACAAAATAAAAAAGAAACAATAAGAAAATTAGCGGAAATAATGTTGTTAAGATTAAAACAAAAATATGATTTTAACAAAATTGGTAAATTACAAAATAAAAAAGAAACAAAAAGAAAATTAGCGGAAATAATGTTGTTAAGATTAAAACAAAAATATGATTTTAACAAAATTGGTAAATTACAAAATAAAAAAGAAACAATAAGAAAAATAGCGGAAATAATGTTGTTAAGATTAAAACAAAAATATGATTTTAACAAAATTGGTAAATTACAAAATAAAAAAGAAACAATAAGAAAATTAGCGGAAATAATGTTGTTAAGATTAAAACAAAAATATGATTTTAACAAAATTGGTAAATTACAAAATAAAAATGAAACAAAAAGAAAATTAGCGGAAATAATGTTGTTAAAATTAAAACAAAAATATGATTTTAACGAAAGAAAAGAAGCAATAGATATTTGGAGTAATAAAATCCAATTAATTAAATGAAGCAATTCTTGTGAAAGATGTTTCGGAAGATATCATGTGACAAAAAATTATTAATTAATTATTATTGTTCTTATTATTATTGAGTTATTAAAAATAATTAATTTCAAAATAAAATATTTAATCTAATGTACATTTGAATATTGAATATTAAATATTTCATAAATGTAGAATTAAAAATCAGTAGAATTCATATTCCGGGATAAAGAAGAGAAATTTATTTTTCTCATGGAAATTTCTTTCTTCACTTTTTTACTCCATTTACAACTTCTGACTAATCTTTTCAAAAAAAAAGTACGAGAGGGTTTTACGCCACTTAGAATTTCTATGCTCTCCTTTTAAGTGTCGCTCATAAAAAAAATATGCTCAAAAATTCAAGCTTATTCGAGAGATTTTAATTAATCACAATTTAATTTTTCCCATTCTTTTTATTTTTCGCATAATATGAATATTTTCGAAAAATAAAATCTCTTTATTTTCCTCATTATTTTTATTGTTTTTATTACCTTAAAATATCTTCACTTAATTTATTACATTATTCCGCAATATCTCATTTTAATGATAAAAATTACATACGTGTATCTATATAAAGGTGGGGAATTTTTTTTTTTAATCGTGAAAAAAAATTCTTCAACTTATGGTCATAAAAAAAAATAGAAAATACTCTCTCGACACGCTTGAAAATCCCCATTATACACGGTTATCAGGGAACAAAAAATGTCTAATTAATCACAACTTAATCTCCCACTATGAATTCCATGCACACGCTACTTGACCTAAAAATAGAAAAGAGGCATTCAACCCTCCATTTCCTTGTTTTCCCTCATTCTCCTTTTTTTTCTCTCTTTTTCTTTCTTCTTTTTTTCCTTTTATTTTCCAAGTGGGGAGGAGACAGAGAGAAAGAGAGTTGGAGTAAAATTCACAATACAGCAAATAGTCTGACCGCAACGCGAAGGTCCGCAGAGATTATCTTTCCGCAAAGGAAAATATTTGCCGTGAATGAGCGCGTTGTGCGCGGTTAACGTTTCGCCACAATGGAGGAGCGAGAAAAATTATTCCAATTCCGCTCATTTATAAATGTCATAAAAAGAAATCTTTCCACTGATATTATTTTTAATATTATTTACTATTATTATTATTATTAAAATGTTAATATTATTATTATTAATTATTTATTATTATTTATTATCATTATTATTATTATTATTAAAATTCTTAATATTTTTTTTATTACTATTATCATACATATAATAATAAAAAAAATAATAATAAAATTAATATTAAAATTAATAATAACAATAATTAATTAATAATAATTATTAATAATAATAATAATAAAATGATAACACATCCCAACGAAAGATTTGTAATAAGCAAATAATTTTAAGGCTATGTTTGTCTTATATATATTATATTTACCTTAAATAAAAGTTTTTGTTTAATTCTGCAAAATTAATATCAGTATTTATTAACTATTTCAGATGCGCATTAAAGTCTTGAACATGTTAAGAGTTGATCTATTTAGAGAATTTTGATTCTAAAACTTACAAAAATAACCTCAAATTTTTTGCTTTCAAGGCACAATTCAACCGCAATTCAAATTATTAAATGATTATTTAGTTAATAATTGTAATTAATATTTTCAGGTAAGAACAAAGTAACTTGAAAAATTTTAAAGAATCCAATGAAAAGAAATAGACTTTTAAGAAATTTCTACTAAAGACTAACACTAAATTAAACTAAATTTTACTAAATACTAAAAATATTGAAAATAATTTGTACAATAGAATAACATTTAACTTAATTTAAATTAATAGTTTATGGTCATTTTTTGAAAGAAACAATATGATTTTGTATATTGAAAATAAATTGACAAATGAAAAAAATTATTTTTACAATTTTTGAATCATTTAAAAGAAAAATTGCTTTTAAATTGAAAATGCAAAAGATACCATATATAATGCTATTCACTTTTTCACATGGAAATTCCACTGTTTATTTTTCTAACTACTTTGAAATCATAATATTTATCAAAATAAAAAAATATTTAAAAATTATGATAAAATTGTGATTTGAAACTAGTTGGAAAAATATAAACAAGTGAATTTTCATATAAAAAATTGAATGAGATCGGTACTTTTTTAGGTTTTTCAATCTAAAGACAATGTTTTTTTTAATTGTTATTTAAAAAAACCATTGTCTTTAGATTGAAAAACCTAAAAAAGTACCGTTGTATTCTATTGTTATACAAACTCTTTTAAATAGAATTTGTTAAAAATCATAGTGGCTGACTCTTTCCTTCTGAATTTAGTTAAAAATAACTGATTTTCAGTAAAAACATAATCAACTGAATTTATGTAATAACTAAATTACTTTCATCTCCGAAGCCTCTTTAACATGTCTCGAATAGGATTTCTATAGGAAAACTAAATTTTTATGGTTTTTTTTTCAAACTCTCAGAAATTTTTTAAAAATACTGTCAAAAAGTACAATATTTTTTCTATCATTATGTGCATTTAACAAAATTTTAATCCTCACTTTTATTTTTTATAAAAATTTTTAAATCTCGTCTTCTGTTTTAGGTTAAAATTATTTTACAATCATTACTGAAATTTTATACCTTAAAAATATCTTAAACAAAATTTTAATGCACTGTAAAATAAAGCTGAGAATCTGACGTTTAATTTTTCTATATTTTATCTATAAAAAGGAGAAAAATTATTGCTCTAAAAAATAATCGAAATTTACATTTTGCTCCGAGTAAAAATTCAATTTCATCTCCGAAGCCTTCCTTTTTAATAAATAACTGAATGTAGAAGTAAGTTTAACGGAATATTTCGATGGTAATATAAAATGAGACTGTGAGATTTTTATATTTTACAAAAAAAACATATTTTAATTGTGCGTTAATGTAAAGAAATGTGAAAAAAATTTATTTTTTATCTCCAAAGCCTTTTCTTTAAAATATACGAGTTTTTCTTTTGTTTTGAGTATTTAGCATTGCTTTGAAAAAATTAACCCAAATCGCCATTAAATGAAATATTTTTAATGAATTTATATTTTAATCGAATTGAATATATTTGGTATTAAAATATGCAAATTATTAATTTTTAAGCAGTGTAATTTTATTTTCGATTTCGTGAACGATATTACCGTGGATTTTTAATAGAAAAACTCGAGATTTAAATAAAATTAATCTAATGGAGCAAAAATAATCTTCTTCAAAGGAGAAAAACTTTAATATTTTTAGGACTTAATTTTGCGCTACTTAAAAATTTTACTCTTGAGTATGAAATTAAGTAGTTTTAATAGAAAAAACCATATAATTAAAAAAATAAATTGAAAAACTGAAGTTTAAAAGTGTCTCTTTCAGAAGAATCACCCATACGTTATATTAAAACGTTATCTACACCCAGAGAAAAAAGTTATTTATTTTAACTAAAAGTGTATATTTAAAAAAAATTTATTTGTTGCAAATAAATATTTCATTAAAAATAAATAAACAAATATTTATTTCAAATAAATGCACTTATTAATCTAAAATAAAGAAATATATTTGCAATTTAGGAAATAGTATATTTGTAGCAAATAAAAAATATATTTTATTCAAATAAATGTTTGTTTGACTTATAAGTAGACGCCTGAGCATATTTGCGTTAGTATATACAAAAACAATAAAATGTTTTGTTTTTACAGAATTTTTCTTTTTAAGTGAAAATTTTAATTAGTACAAAGTAACAGACTTGTATAATATTAAAAGTTTCATTAGTGATTGCCACCCAGAGAAATGGTATATTTGTCTCAGAACCAACTAAACTTTTTATTTGTTTCAAATAAATAAAATTTAATTGAATAAAGTAAAATAAATAAATAAATAAATTTAATAAAAGTTTATTTAACTCAAATATATGTTTTATTTATGTCAAATATAAATTTTATTTAAAACAAATAAAAAGTCTAGTTGGTTCTGAGACAAATATACGTTTATTTAAGTTAAATAAAATGCATTTGGTTTAAATAATAATTTTCTTTAGGTGATGTGATTGTTAAATTTATTTAAAGATTATAAGTGAATCTTAATATTTCAGAATGCTTACAGAATTTATTAAAATGTAAAATGTTTTCTATTTGCTCTAAAATATAAAATATATTTAAAGAAAATAAAAAAACATTTTCATTCAAATAAAAATTGATATTTAAACGGAATATATTAAATCAAATAAAAAATATATTATTTTAGCTAAATAAAAAGAATATTATTTTAGCTAAATAAAAGTCTAGTTGGTTCTGTGTCAAAAATCATTTTTTATTTGTTACAAATAAATTTGATTTACTTCAAATCAGGCCTGATTCAAATAAATCATTTCTCTATAGGTGTAACATTAAAATAAAATTACAAATACAAATAATACTTTTTTTTCCTCGCATATTATATCGAGCGTGCGAGACAAACTTTTATTGTCGAGTAAAGCAACTATTTTCAACGCAAAAAAAAAAATGTATCGACTCCCGTCATGCCGCATATAATAATAATAATAAAAATAATAATAATACATGTATAAACACGAAGCGCAATAACACGAGATTATGGCTCAAATCGTCGGTCGTTAAGATCGCGGTGGCGTTCCTTTATGATGTAGCTACCAGATATCGATACAACACACCACAATACATAACCACCCTCTCTCTCTCTCTTTATATATATACAATATCTATAATCCAGAAAAAAAGATGCAAATAGAGGAAGTGAAAAAAAAACGTCAGTCTAAAGGGGACAAGATTCTTTTTTTTTTTTTTTGGTAATTTTTCTCGCTCGCTTGGCCGCGGAATAAAATTTTTTCCTCCCTCCCGGTCCCTTTTTTTCGCCCCAAACCGAAATATATTAATAATTATGTTAATGTCCGTAATAAGGGGGTGGTCTCCGGTTGCCAGGACGAATTCTTTTTTTTTTGTGATGCAGGATGGAAAAAAAGGGTGGGATGGTAACGGGCTCTCGACATAAGAATATCTCCTTAGATGCCGCCGCGGGGTCGGACTTAGGTGTGGTGGGCCATGGTGGGTGAGTGGGATGGGAGAGACAGAGAGAGGAGGGGGCTATAAGAGAGGGTGGACCTTCGCGTATTTTTATCAATATCTTGTGAGCTGCGCCTGCGTAGAAATAACACTCAAAACATCCCTTCTGTTGAAGCGTCGCGCCCCCCTCCCCCAAGCAACCCTTCACCCCCCACCCAAGTGCTACTGAGATGCTTAGTGAGTGTGTCTATGTGTATGAGATTTTATTTTTTTTGCACTATATATTCGTTTTTTTATGCGCGCGCATTCTCGAGTACACGTATGCGTGTATTAGGGGAGATGGCGGGTGGTAGGAGGGGGAGAGAGAACGAGAAGGGGGTGGGGGTTCCTCATGTGGCTTCATGTGTCGTTCTAATGAGTGTGTGCCTCCGACAATGTATGTGTGTATGATTGTGTGCAAGTCTAAGGACCCCCCAGGACAAAATGGAGCCCGCTTATACTTCGTCGCCACTGCAAAGTGTCTCTCTCTCTCTCTCTTCTCTTTTTTTTCTCTTTCTATCTCTCTTTTTTTTTATTTTTCTATCTTTTTCTTTTTTTTATTTTTCTATCTCTCTCTGTTTCTTTTTTTTATTTTTCTACCTCTCTCTCTCTTTCTTTCTTTTTTTATTTTTCTATCTCTCTCTCTTTCTTTCTTTTTTTATTTTTCTATCTCTCTCTCTTTCATTTTTTTATTTTTCTATCTCTCTCTTTCTTTTTTTTATTTTTCTATCTCTCTCTCTCTTTCATTTTCTTATTTTTCTATCTCTCTCTCTCCCTCTATATTTTGTTTATTTTTCTATCTTTTTCTCTTTCTTTTTTTATTTTTCTATCTCTCTCTCTCTCTCTTTATTTTTATATTTGTTTAGAAATAAAGAGCTCTCTTTCTTTTTTTATATTTATTTTTTTTAGAGAGCGCTCTCTCTCTCTTTTTTTATATTAATTTTTTTTAAAGACAGCGCTCTCTCTCTTTTTTTATTTTTCTATCTCTCTCTCTTTCTTTTTTTTATTTTTCTATCTCTCTCTCTCTTTCATTTTCTTATTTTTCTATCTATCTCTCTCTCTCTCTCTATCTTTTTTTTATTTTTCTATCTTTTTCTCTTTCTTTTTTTATTTTTCTATCTTTCTCTCTCTCTCTTTATTTTTATATTTGTTTAGAAATAGAGAGCTCTCTTTCTTTTTTTATATTTATTTTTTTTAGAGAGTGCGCGCTCTCTCTCTTTTTTTATATTAATTTTTTTAATGACAGCGCTCTCTCTTTTTTTATTTTTACATCTTTCTTTTTTTATTTTTCTTTCTTTTTCTCTTTCTGTTTTCTGTTTTTCTCTATCTTTATTTTTATATTTGTTTAAAAATAAAGAGCTCTTTTTTTATATTAATTTTTTTAATGACAGCGCTCTCTCTTTTTTTATTTTTCTATCTTTTTCTCTCTTTTTTTATTTTTACATCTTTCTTTTTTTATTTTTCTTTCTTTTTCTCTTTCTTTTTTCTATTTTTCTCTATCTTTATTTTTATATTTGTTTAAAAACAAAGAGCTCTTTTTTCATATTTATTTTCTTTAAAGAGAGCGCTTTCTCTTTTTTTATATTAATTTTTTTTAAAGACAGCCCCCCCTTTTTTTAATTTTTCTATCTTTCTCTCTTTTCTTTTTTTTATTTTTCTATCTTTCTTTCTTTTTTTAATTTTTCTATCTCTCTCTTTCTTTTTTTTATTTTTCTATCTTTTTCTCTTTCTTTTTTTTATTTTTCTATATTTCCCTCTCTCTTTATTTTTAAATTTGTTTTAAAATAAAGATTAATTTTTTTAAAGACAGCGCTCTTTCTTTTTTTTATATTTCTATATTTCTCCCTTTTTTTTATTTTTCTATCTTTCTCTCTCTATTTATTCTTATGTTTGTTTAAAAATAAAGAGCTCTTTTTTATATTTATTTTCTTTAAAGAGAGCGCGCTCTCTCTCTTATTTTTATATTAATTTTTTTTAAAGACAGCGCTCTTTCTTTTTTTTATTTTTCTATCTCTCTCTCTATCTTTTTTTTATTTTTCTATCTTTTTCTCTTTCTTTTTTTTATTTTTCTATCTTTCTCTCTCTCTCTCTTTATTTTTATATTTGTTTAGAAATAGAGAGCTCTCATTCTTTTTTTATATTAATTTTTTTTAGAGAGCGCTCTCTCTCTCTCTTTTTTTATATTAATTTTTTTTAAAGACAGCGCTCTCTCTCTGTTTTTTATTTTTATATCTTTCTCCCTTTCTTTTTTATTTTTCCATCTTTCTTTTTTCTATTTTTCTCTCTCTTTATTTTTATATTTGTTTAAAAATAAAGAGCTCTTTTTCTTTTTTTATATTTACTTTCTTTAAAGAGAGCGCTCTCTTTATCTTTTTTTATATTAATTTTTTTATAGACAGCGATCTTTTTTTTTATTTTTCTATCTATCTCTCTCTCTCTCTCTCTCTCTCTCTCTCTCTCTCTCTCTCTTTCTAATTTAATTTTTCTATCTTTCTTCCTCTCTCCTTATTTTTATATTTGTTTAGAAATAGAGAGCCCTCTTTCTTTTTTTATTTTTATTTTTTTTGTATTTTTAAAGGGCTCTCTCTCTCTCTCTCTCTCTCTCTCTCTCTCTCTCTCTTTGTAATAACTTTTTTTAAAGACAGCGCTCTCTCTTTTTTTTTATTTTTCTATCTTTTTCTCTCTTTTTTTTATTTTTCCATTTTTCTCCCTTTCTTTTTTTATTTTTCTTTCTTTTTCTCTTTCTTTTTTCTATTTTTCTTTCTCTTTATTTTTATATTTGTTAGAAATAAAGAGCTCTTTTTCTTTTTTTATATTTATTTTCTTTAAAAAGAGGGCTCTCTCTCTCTCTTTTTATATTAATTTTTTTTAAAGACAGCGCTCTCTCTTTTTTTTATTTTTCTATCTCTCTCTCTTTTTTTTATTTTTCTATCTTTATTTCTTTCTTTTTCTTTTTCTTTTTTTTATTTTTCTATCTTTCTCTCTCTTTATTTTTATATTGGTTTAAAAACAGAGAGCTCTCTGTCTTTTTTTATATTTTCTTTTTTTAAAGAGAGCGCTCTCTCTTTTTTTTATATTAATTTTTTTTAAAGACAGCTCTCTCTCTCTTTTTTATATTAATTTTTTTTAAAGACAACGCTCTCTCTCTCTTCTTTATATTAATTTTTTTTTATACACAGCGCTCTCTCTTTTTTTATATTTATTTTTTTAAAGGGAGCTCTCTCTCTCTCTCTCTCTGTTTTTTATTTTTTTTAGAAAAAGAGAGTTCTCTCTCTCTCTTCTTTTATTTTTTTTTAGAAAGAGACAGCTCTTTCTCTCTTCTTTTATTTTTTTTAGAAAAAGAGAGCTCTCTCTCTCTTCTTTTATTTTTTTTTTTTTAGAAAGAGAGAGCTCTCCCTTTCTCCTTTTATTTTTTTCGAAAGAGATAGCTTCTTTCTCTCTCTTTTTTTTTATTTTACATTTTTAGAAACAGAGAGCTACTTTTCTCCTTTCATTTTTTTCGAAAGAAAGAGCTTATATTTCTCTCTCTATTTTTTATTTTACTTTTTAGAAACAGAACCCTTTTTTTAATTTTTTTTATAAAGAGTCTGCCTCTCCCTCATTTTTAATTTTTTTTTTCTTTTTTTTTCTTTTAGAAAGAGAAGCTCTCTCGCGAGCGCATCGCTGAAACGAATGCAAAATCGCCAAAGGAATAATTACCGTCTCCTCCCCCACTCTCTTTTATTGAAAAACGATTCAAAAATTCCGTTTAAGTTTCGAAAATTTCCTTTTTTCCTCAACAAACCGCGTATATGTATATTATGTGTATATATATAGGTAAAACGACCCCATTCCCATCGAAGTGAAAACGTTTTCGTCCTCATACTTTTTTTTTGCCCGTGAGGTATAGTGAATTTTTTTTTAAATATTTTTTTTTTTCCTTCTTGCAGTGTCCCCGGAGCGTTTTTGGATTGATTTTTGTTGAATGTACGAATGCGAGTGATAAATATTCGCGCGCAGAGGAATATATCGTACACATTATATATTATGAGGGAGGAGATTGAGCTGTCTAATAATCTTTATTAAAAGTTATAGCACAGTTTGCGAGCGTTATATGAAGAAATGTTGCGACTCCTATACTCGGGTATGGAAGGTTATTAGGTAATATGTGCTGTAAAAAAGGAAAAAAGAAAAGAAAAAGAAAGGAAAAAGAAAAAAGATGGTAGACAATTTAAACCCGAAATCTGCCTTATACTCGTTCGCATATGTGTGGAGATTTTTTTTTTTATTTTTAATATTTAGTCTCTCGTATAACTGGGTAATTGAATTTTTATTCCTTATTGATTCGCGTATATACACTCGCAGCGTTTTCTTTTTCATTTTCTCCGAGACGTGTTTCGTTTTTTATATTTAAGTATATAATACATATATATATACATGAAGGGAAATTTTAATGTGCAGGGATTTCTTTTTCATTGTGTGTATATATGTTATTTGCATTTGGGCAACAAAATCTTCATATGCGTGGAGAAATTTTTTCTCGCGGATTCTATTTTGCTGTCTGGGTAATAAATTATTCTGAGGTGAAAAAGAAATTAAAATTTAGACGCTTTTATATTTTAAATTGAAGTCGAAATTTATCTTTAAATCGCAACTGTCTAAATTTAAATTATAGTCACTGACTGTTTGCTTTTAAATTAGTAAACTTTACTAATAATGTAGTAGAAATTTTACTATTAGTTAATAAAATTTTCTTTGTCGAAAGTAAAATTTACTGCGCTATTATTTAATCATAAATTAGTAAATTTTACTAATAAATTAATAGAAAGTAAAAAAATACTACTATATAGTACTATATAATACTATTTTTTTTACTTATTAGTAAAACTAGTAAATTTGACAAAATTAGAAGTAATTTCTACTAATAAGTAAATTTTTAAAAACTTTTTTAATTTTCTAATATTATGAAACATCTGCTTTTTGTGTAAAACAATTTTTGAATTCTTTTTCTAAAAAAGGGTCTTTTATATTAATATTATAAACAATATTACTTTTCTATTTATCGTTATACATCTCCGCAGTCCAATAAAGCACTATAAATGCGAAAGGAAAAGATAATAATGAAACAATAGCAGATATATTAAAAGAAAGTATAAATAAAAAAGGAAAAAGAAACAGAAATAAACGGCATTAAGTTGCATCTAAAGCAACTACAATCTAAATTAAAAAATATAAAATTAATATTATGAAAATAAAAATAATATTAAATAATATAATAATATTTAACATTAATATTTAAATATTTAAAATATTTTAACATTTTGCCTTCATCTTCTTCTTTTCCTTTAATTGAAAAACGATTTCTTCTATATTTATAGAATATAAATAATAATAATATATTATTTTATTTATTTTTTCTATATTTCTTTTTTTTTTGTATTATATATAAAATAAAAAAATGAAATACAAAAAATAAAAAAATAAAGAAAATAAAAAAATAAATAAATAATATTTAAACAAATCAGACTATAAAGTAGATAATAAAAGAGAGAAGATAATAAAGTAAATAAAAAATATTTTTTAAAAATACAATACTTTTATAGTAACTTTAACTGAGCCAGTATATAATGATAAGTAAATAATAAAAAAAAGTATGTAAAATATTTACCGATATTTTGAAATATTGATAAAAATTAATAATAATAAATGTTGTCAACGATAAGAAATTATTTTTAACGATTTTCGTGGAGGGAACAATGCTACAATTTTTATGCGCGCTCAGCGACAAAATGGTGCCTTATATAGCGGAGTATAATATGCAGTCGATGGAGAAATTACTATCGTCAGTTTTTATTACTTGTCTATTTTTTTTACAAATTTATCATAAATTTTTTTAAATATTGGCAGTTATTTTCAGTAATTCCTCTGTCTATTCGAAAAAAAATTAATTTTTAACAAAATCAAATGTATGGATAATTTATATTAGTATATTTATTTTACTAACCATATTATAATTATACTTTTTAATTATAATAAAAGTGTTAATAATAAATTAAAATGTACTCAATTATATTAATTATGATTGTATAATAATTAATTATATATAATAATAAAAAATACAAAAAACAATAATTAAATATTAAATTAAATATTAAATAATTAAAATATACATGAATAATTAATTTTTAAATCTACTCCTATTTGACTACTACAACTTCTCACTAATAATTAATAAATAAGCAATAAATAAATAATAAATAAAATTTTACTGAAAAATTGAAGTGAACGAGTTTTCTACTTTTTTTTACTTTTTTTCTACTTTTTTTAATAAAATGCTTATTATTTTCTATCCATATAATAAATATTTTTCTAAAAAGTGATTAATTATAATTAAAATTTTAAAAAAATGGAAAATAATTGAGAGTCTAAAGTTCTGAACGTTCAAATGAACGAAATTTATTTTTTTCTTCTAAAAATTAAATTTTTATTGCAATTACTTTGCGTTACTATAAAAGAAAATTAATTACTGAGATTCTAAAAGTAAAATTTCAGTTTAAAATTTTTTTCATGATTAGTAATTTTTTAAAATATCTTCAATAAAAAATATTTCGTTCATTTGAACGTTCAAATCTGAGGATCATAAATAATTTATAATCGCATAAATAATATTGCAATATTTTAATATTTTTTAAAAATTTTTTTCTGAATTGGATTATGAAGAAAAAGAAAATTTAGTTCGAAAGTTTAATAATCGATTAAAATAATAAATATTATTTATTAAAATCGTCTTATTAACATTGTTTATTAAACCAAATTGTTAAATAGAATAAATAACTATTGAATGAAAAATAGAATAGTTGTTAAAAAATAGTTAAATAAAAGAAATATTGTAGCAACCAAAATAAAAAAGAAAATGAAAAATTTGTTAAGAGTTTATTAAAATATCTGGTTTAAAAAATCATTATTAAAATCGAATTAAAACGAATAAATTAATGAAACCGGACCCATTTATCTTGGTAAATAAAAAAATATTAATTTAAAACAAAAATATAATCTATGAAAATTCTTTATGAGAAAAAAGTTAAACTATACTTAAAGCATATAAATTTGAAGATTTTATCTAAAATAGGGAAAGTTTTAACAAAATCAACTAAAGATTTCGTTGATACAGTAAAATTTATTTATGATGAAAAAATTTTTCCATATTTTTGAATAAAATACTGTCACATTAATTTCTATTGTTAGTTGTTCTATTGTCGCTAATTTCTATTCTATTTCTATTTTTTTAATAGAAAAAAGTAATGCATTTTTTTAATAAGTAACTAAATGAATTATATTTAAAGATGTATTTTGGTGTATTTATAAATAAATTATAAATTAATCAATATAAATGTTTTATTTTTTTATTTTTATATTAAATTTGCTATCGTACTTAGATTTTTAAATTATTATTAAGTAAAATAAAAATACAATCTATGGAGAAAATTCTTTAGGGAAAAAAACTTAAACTACTTGAAAAAGGGATAAATTTGAAAATTTTGTCTTGAATAGCGAAAATTATCAAGTAAATAAGTTTGAAATTATTATTAAGTAAATAGGTTATAAACAAAAAAATTCAATGGTTATAAATTTTTCCCCAGCCCTAAAATATTTAAATACGAAAAAAAACTTTTTTTCGTCACTTAAAAAAAATGTTCACCGCACACGAAACCAATTAGAACAAACAAAATATATAAAAAGATGCAAAAAAAAACCCTCATCCCCTTTTTTTATTCCTTCTCTCCTCTCCACTTCTTGAAATTAACATCTAAATCATTTTTCCACATTCATCTTGCTTTGTCTTTCACAGACAAGCCATTCTTTTTCAAATGAATATTAAGTACCATTCCTCTTTAAATTTTTTACTCCAATAAAAAGCTGTTTCCTTCCACGATTAACTTCCACCATCATTTCTCTCTGTAAATTTCATAAACAAGATTGAAACTTTTTAAACCAGAACTCGCGTATAAACTTTTAAGAAATAGAAGAGAAAAAAGAATGAAAAAAAAGGAAAAGAAAAAAAGAAAAAAGAAAAAAGAACAGAAAGAATAAGAAGAAAAAAAAAGTGCGAGAGAATAAAAGAGAACATAGAGTATACACTATATATATATATATATAGTAAGTGGGGGAGGGGAAAGTACGGGGACATTTTAAAAACGACTTTTCTCGATTGTCTGACGCTGCTTTGTACTATATATACATATATAGATGACAATAAAAAAAATCCGATTCCAAGCTTTGGCATAAAGTCGCGAAAGCACAGTAACGAAAGCAGAAACCTCATTATCCTAATTTTCTGGTGTAAGCGCTATTTTTTTCAACTCTTTCTCTCCTTTTTTCTTTCTCTCTTTCTTGAGAGAGAAAGTTTCACTTAGAATTCAGCTTCTAAGACACGTCGAATATCAAGTAGTCGTCGTTTTTCTCAAGATATTTTTTAATTATTAATTTTCCACAAGTTTGAAAAATGAGGTGCGTGCACCCGGAGAAAATTATTATTTAAACCAAATATATTTTATTTGACTTAAATAAACGTACATTGTCTCATCAGAAGTAAGTAGACTTTTTATTTGTTTTAAATAAAATTATAAAATACATAAATATAAAATACGTAAATATATAAATATAAAATTTATAAAATACGTAAATACATAAATATAAAATTTATAAAATACGTAAATACATAAATATAAAATTTATAAAATACGTAAATATATAAATATAAAATTTATAAAAAACATAAATAAAACATATATTTCAGTTAAAAATAAAATTTTATTTAAACTAGATAAAATTTATTTGAAACAAATAAAAAGTCTAGTTGGTTCTGAGACAAATATATACAATTTCTCTGGGTGTGAAACAGAAAAAGACAAAGAGAGGAAAAAGAAAAAAAGAGAGTATAGGAAGAAAAAAATGTGAGCACGAAAAAAATCTTTCAACTCGAACAGCGATAACTTTCGCCAAAATAGCGAAAGTATTCGTTGAAATATCAAAAGTATTCGCTGGAATAACTAAAAATTTCTCTAATATAGTGAAATTATAAAAATTATAAATTAGTTGATCCAGGTGAAGATTTTTTTTTTCATGAGGAGAAAAAAGAGGGGAAAAAAGAGAAGGAAATAGACTTTAAAACATGAGAAAAAATAGTGAAGAGAAAATAGTGGGGAAACAAAAGAGAGGATTTTTTAAAAATAAAAATAGAAAAAAAACGAGAGAGAAAGAGGAGAGTGGGGGGAAGATATTTTGTAACGCGAAATACCTCCCCCCCCTTTCATTGCACCTTAGCGTCGCGTATATAAGAGATTATTTTTCTTTTTTGCACACCAAAGGGAAGCGTCAGCGAGCCAGAAAGTCGGAGGGGTTTGGAAAGAGAGGAATCCCAAAAAAAGGAAATAAAAAAAAAACAAAAAAAAAACACACCCCCGTGGTAAGGATGAAGCCGAGAGGAGTTTTGAGAAATTACGGAAAATTAGCCGCGCGACGTCTTCGCTTCGTTATCTGACTCAGCTTAAAGTGCGAGAAAAACGTTTGAGCTTGAGATGGAAAAAGAGGGAAAACAAGAGAGAGAGAGAGAAAGAGAGAGAGAGAAAAGCAGAAAAAAAGAGTGAAAAGGACAGAAATAGAGAGAAAGGGACAAAAATAGAGAGAAAAGGAAAAAAAACAGAGGGAAAAGGAGAGAAAGAGATAAAAAAGGAAAGAAAAGATGGAAAAAGAATAGAAAAAGTGGAAAATAATAGAAAAAGTGGAAAAAATAGAAAAAGTGGAAAAAATAGAAAAAGTGGAAAAAATAGAAAGAGATAGAAAAAGAAGGAAAAAGAATAGAAAGAGATAGAAAAAGAGAAAAAAAGGATAAAAAATGAAAGAAAAAGATAGTAAGAGAGAGGAAAAGAGAGAAAAGAACTAAAAAAGAGAGAAAAGGACAGAAATAGAGAGAAAAAGAAAAAAAACAGAGGGAAAAGGAGAGACAGAGATAGAAAAGGAAAGAAAGAGTGGAAAAAGGATAGAAAAAGAGGAAAAAGATAGAAAAAGTGGAAGAAGAAGGAAAATGGATAAAAAGGGATAGAAAAAGAGAAAAAAGGATAAAAAATGAAAGAGAAAGATAGTTAGAGAGAGGAAAAGAGAGAAAAAAACAAAAAAGAGAGAAAAGGACAGAAATAGAGAAAAAAGAAAAAAACAGAGGGAAAAGGAGAGACAGAGATAGAAAAGGAAAGAAAAGGTGGAAAAAGAATAGAAAAAGTGGAAAAAGAATAGAAAAAGTGGAAAAAGAATAGAAAAAGTGGAAAAAGAATAGAAAAAGTGGAAAAAGAATAGAAAAAGTGGAAAAAGAATAGAAAAAGTGGAAAAAGAATAGAAAAAGTGGAAAAAGATGGAAAGAGATAGAAAAGAAGGAAAAGGATTAAAAGAAATAGAAAAAGAGAAAAAAGGATAAAAAATGAAAGAAAAAGATAGTAAGAGAGAGGAAAAGAGAGAAAAGAACAAAAAAGAGAGAAAAGGACAGAAATAGAGAGAAAAAGAAAAAAACAGAGGGAAAAGGAAAGACAGAAATAGAAAAGGAAAGACAGAGGGGAAAAATGGTAGAAAAAGAGGAAAAAGATAGAAAGAGATAGAAAAAGAGGAAAAGAGATAAAAAAGAGAGAAAAAGGGAGTGACAGAGAGGAAAAGAACAAAAAAAAAGAGAAAAGGACAGAAATAGAGAGGAAAAGTAAGAAAACAGAGGAGAAAGGAGAGATAGATATAGAAAAGGAAAGAAAAAGTGGGAAAAGTATAGAAAAAGAAAGAAAAAGAGGAAAAGGATAGAAAGAGATACAAAAAGAAGGGAAAAATATAGAAAGAGATAGAAAAAGAGGAAAAAAGATAACAAAGAGAGAAAAAGAAAGTGAGAGAGAGGAAAAGAGAGAAAAGGACTGAAATAGAGAGAAAAAGAAAGAAAACAGAAGAAAAAGGTGATAAAAAGAGATAGAAAAGGAAAGAAAAAGTGGAAAAAGGATAGAAAAAGAGGAAAAAGGATAGAAAGAGATAGAAAAAGGACGAAAAAGAGAGAAAAAAAGACTAAGACAGAGGAAAAGAGAGAAAAGAACAAAAAAAGAGAGAAAAGGACAGAAATAGAGAGAAAAAGAAAGGAAGCAGAGGATGAGGGCGAGAAAGAAATAGAAAAGGAAAGAAAAAGTGGAAAAAGGATAGAAAAAGAGGAAAAAGGATAGAAAGAGATAGAAAAAGGACGAAAAAGAGAGAAAAAAAGACTAAGAGAGAGGAAAAGAGAGAAAAGAGAGAAAAGAACAAAAAAAGAGAGAAAAGGACAGAAATAGAGAGAAAAAGAAAGGAAGCAGAGGATAAAGGCGAGAAAGAAATAGAAAAGGAAAGAAAAAGTGGAAAAAGCATAGAAAAAGAGGAAAAAGATAGAAAGAGATAGAAAAGGAAAGGAAGAAGCATAGAAAGAGATAAAAGAAGAGGAAAAAAGATAAATAAGAGAGAAAAAGAAAGTGAGAAAGAGGAAAAGAGAGAAAAAAAAGAGAAAAAGAAGGAAAAAGAGAGTAAGAGAGAGAAAAGAAAGAAAAAGAGGAAAAAGGCTAGAAAAGATAGTGAGAGAGAGAGAGAGAGAGAGGAAAAGAGAAAAAAGAAGAGAAAAAGAGACTAACAGAGAGGAAAAGAGATTGAGAGAGAAGAAAAGAGGGAAAAGAAGGAAAAAAGAGGAAAAGAAAGAAAGAGAAAAAAGAAGGAAAGAGAAAAATGATAGAATGAGAAAAAATAAAGAAAGAGAAAAAAGAAAGACAGAGAATAAAGAAAGACAGTGAGAAAAAAGAGAGAAACACCGAAGCAAAGAGGGAGAGAGACATAGTGAGAGAAAGAGGGAGAGGAAAAAAAAGAGGGGAATGAGAGAGAAAGAAAACTAATGGACGGAAGGGAGATGGAGAAGAAGCCCCCGACCTGACAAACGAGTTTGCGACTCGTTTGCGAGCGTTTTAATCTTACAGGTGGATGGAGGGATGAAGAAGAGAGAGAGAA
Source organism: Leptopilina drosophilae (assembly GCA_032873175.1). NCBI lineage: Eukaryota > Metazoa > Arthropoda > Insecta > Hymenoptera > Figitidae > Leptopilina > Leptopilina drosophilae. The sequence goes on from CM065479.1 coordinate 53,742,096, forward strand.
ATAACTTTTTGTTCCAAACGAACAACAGTAACCATTGGTGGTTGCTAGTCACACGCCATTTTTTTTCCTCTTCTTCATTCTGTTTTGTTTTGTTTTTTTTCTATATTCTTTTTTTGTTTTGCTTTTGTTTTCAAACCTGCCGTTTTCATACGTGTGTCCCATCTCTCTCTATATATACCTAGATGCACTTGTTCCATTCCATTATCTTCCAAAAACATTGTAATTTATTTTTTAAAAGGCATTAATTTTATTTTCACTGTACACTTGTTTTCTTTTTTTTTCATTGCCCCCACATGCACACTTTTCATTCACTTTTCCTTTTTTTTTTTTGTTAACACCACAAATACAATCAGAATAGAATTTTAATTTGTCAATTTTGTTCTTCGTTTTAATTTACATTTTCTATTTTTTTTAATCAAAATTAATTTTTGGTTATATTGAATCGAGAACGAGAATCAATTATCATTTTTGAAATGAGTTTTCCTATTTTTTTTTGTTTACACCACAAATACACTCAGAATAGAATTTTAATTTGTCAATTTTGTTCTTCGTTTTAATTTACAATCTCTGTTTTTTTTAAATCAAAATTAATTTTTTGTTATATTAAATTGAGAATGAGAATCTATGACTTTTCTTTTTTTATTAACACCACAAATACAATCAGAATAGAATTTTAATTTCTAAATTTTGTTTTTCGTTTTAATTTACATTTTCTGTTTTTTCTTTTAGATACAAATTAATTCTTAGTTATATTAAATCGACAACGAGATCGAGAATCAATTATAATTTTTAGGATAAATTTTCCTTTTTTTATTAACACCACAAATACAATCAGAATAGAATTTAATTTGTCAATTTTTTTTCCTTTTAATTTACATTTTCTGTTTCTTCTTTTAAATTAAAATTAATTCTTAATTATATTAAATCGAAAAAACGAGATCGAGAATCAATTATGATTTTTTTTTGACAATTTCAAATCCGGGAAAAAAAGGGGGGAGGTGGGTGAATTAAACTTTTGGGTGAGAATTTTAAGAAGTTTAGATTTTACTTCTTTTTGTTAGACAATTTTTTTTTTTATAAATAAAAAAATAAATAAATGAAAATGAAATTTAAGAAAAAAAGTGGAAGAAATAAAGAAAATTCTAGGAAAAATAAAGATGAGATATAGAAAACAAATATTATGGAAAATACATTCAAAAATTCAAACTAGAAAAAAATAATCAAATTTCAAAAAAAGAACAAAAATAAATCAAAAATCCGTTGAGAGAAAAGAAAAAAAGTTTTTCCGTTTGAAAGTAAAGACTTTCAACTGATTTTTAATTTATTTTTGTCCTTTTTTTAAAATTTGGTTATTATTTTCTATTCAGTATATTTTGAATGTATTTTCTATAAGATTTGTTTTCTATATCTCTTTATTTTTCTTAAAAGTTTTCTTTATTTCTTGAATGTTTTATTTTTACATAAATTTCTTTTCCATTTTTTTATTTTTTTATTTATATACTGAAAAAAAATTTATTTGATTCAAATAATTGATTATGAGCAATTAAACATTTAATTAAATCAAATGATATTTCTTTGGAGTCAATTAAATTTTTTTTGTTTTAAGTAATATAATATTATTGGTTCAAATATCTTTCAATTAACTTTAAAAATTATTATTTGATTCAAGTAAATATTAAAATTGATAAGAGTCAATTAATTGGTTATTTGAATCGAATACATTTTTTTCAGTGTATTAATTCTCATTTATTTAATTTATTTTTTATTTCCTTCATTCAGTTTTTATTTATTTAATTTTTGTTATTCTTTATTTACATTTATATTTTTTTCCTTTATTTTTATTTATTTCATTTAATAATATTTTATTTATTTTTGTTTAATTTCTTGATTTTCTTTGCTCTAATTGTTTACATTTTTTATACACATTTTATTTGTTTTATTTACTTCTGCTTCTTTACTTTATTTATTTATTATTTTCACTGTTATTATTATTATTATTATGTTATTATATTATTCTTATTCTTATTATTATTATATTATTATTATTATTATTATTATTATTATTATTATTATTAACTATTTATTTCTTATTTATTTGTTTGTATTATTTATTATCTCTTCGTCTTTTTAATTATTTTTTTATTGTTTTATTTTATTATTATTATTTATTTATTATTTATTTGTTTGTATTACTTATTATCTCTTCGTCTTTTTAATTATTTTTTTATTGTTTTATTTTTTATTTTATTATTATTATTATTTATTTATTATTTATTTGTTTGTATTACTTATTATCTCTTCGTCTTTTTAATTATTTTTTTATTGTTTTATTTTATTATTATTATTTATTTATTATTTATTTGTTTGTATTACTTATTATCTCTTCGTCGTTTTAATTATTTTTTTATTGTTTTATTTTTTATTTTATTATTATTATTATTTATTTATTATTTATTTGTTTGTATTACTTATTATCTCCTCGTCTTCTTTATTGTAAAAAAATTTGACCAAAAGTCTAAAGAAGAAGAAAATTTATTCTTTAAAAGAAGCTCTTATTTTTTTTAAAGAAAAATTATTCAAAGACGAAAAAAATTTTACATTTTTAAAATAAATGATAATTATAAACGAAAACAATGACAAAACGAAAGTAATGTGAACGCACGAAAAGCGACAATAACAATAACAACAAGAACAAAAAATCATATTGACAACTTTAAGAAAAAAATGAATTTGCACTTTTTTTTATTTTATTTTTATATATATAAATTTTTAATATTGAACGATGAAGATTTTTACGATAAATCTCTCGAGGAGCACACCGCTCCGAGTTGGGCCAGGTGAGTGACTGGCTCACTGAAAAATTTTTCGCGTTCCACGATCCCTGGGTACAGATGCTGGCGTATAAAAAAAAACCTTTACCCCACGAATGCGTAAGGGTCCCATTATAAAAAACCTTTCCCCCCTTTGGAAAACCCTTGTATAAAAACCGAAGGGGGTCAACTTAATTCTAGCGAAGGTTTCGATGAATTCGCAGCGGGTAGGAACAAGCTACTACAGTTAAAAATATATTTATCTGTTGAATGGAGAAAAAAACTTTTTTTCTATATGGAGATTTTAAAATTGGAATTTATTTATAAGTGTACAAGTTTTTTTTTTAATTAGATGCGAACTAATTATTTATTTGCTGTACTATTAGTATATTATTTACTATTTAGGTTTTATTGTCAAGATAATTTTTCGTTATTTATTCTTGAAATTTTTTTTCTCTTTACCTTTACGATGACTTTTGTTTTCTAGTTTATTTTTTACTTGCGTAGAAATTTTATCTTTGGTATTTCAGTATTTTTATAGAACTTTCTATAGATTTTCTATAGATTTATTTGATAAAAAAAATAGTTTTTGTCTTTTCATTCAATTTTTTTTTCACATACCTTCATCATGACTGTTTTTGTTTTCTAGTTTATTTTTTACTTGCGTAGAAATTGTAGAAATTTTATCTTTGGTATTTCAGTATTTTTATAGAATTTTCTATAGATTTTCTATAGATTTATTTGACAAAAAAAACAGTTTTCGTCTTTTCATTCAATTTTTTTTTCATATACCTTCATCATGACTGTTTTTCTTCTCTCGTTTATTTTTTACTTGCGTAAAAATTTTATCTTCCTTATTCCAGTATTTTCATAAATTTTTCTAGATTTTCTATAGATTTATTTGACAAAAAATCAGTTTTCGTCATTTCTTTCAATTTTTTTCTCTTTATTTTCACGATAACTTTTTTGTTTTCATATTTATTTTTAACTTACGTAAAATTTTATCTCCGATATTCCAGTATTTTTATAAATTTTTCTAGATTTTCTACAGATTTATTTGACAAAAACAATGTCCGTCATTTCTTTCTAATTTTTTCAGTACCTTTACGATGACTTTTTTTGTTTTATTTTGTTTATTTTTTACTTGCATAAAAATTTTACCTTTCCTATCTCAGTATTCTTATAATTTGTTCATAGAATACTTTTTTTTTTGTTTTTCTGTTCGATGTATTCATATTTTTAATTCTTTTACAATTTTCGTTTCTTTTTAATTTGAAGTTTTATTTTGTTTAAATTTTTTTCTACTTTCATTTATTTTTCTACTTTTTATTTTTCTATTTTTTTTACACTGTTCGGTTTCGCCAACGTTTTAGTATTCCTTGGAATTTCGGTAAGTCATTTTTAATATTTTTATTTATTTTTTAATTTTTCTCTATAAACAAACATTCTTGCTACTTTTGGATTCTTCGGCATTTTTTATTTTTTTTGTCATTCTTGACCTATTATTTTTTTGGTTTTTTAAAAATTTTTTTATTGCTTATATTTTGTATTGTTTATTTTCATTTTTTACCCCAAATGTTTTGTATTCTTTGATTGTTTTCTTTTTTATTAGTATTTATTGTTTTGATATTTTATTTATTTTTTAGGTTTTAATTTCTTTATTATTTGTTCTTATTTGTTTTCTTTAAAGTTTCTTTAGTATCGAAAGATACAGAAATTTTTTCTACTGAAGAATACTAAAGAGTTTTCTACCGAAGAATACTAAAGTATTTTATAATGAAGAATGTTAAAATATTTTATAATCAAGTATTTTCTAATGAAGAATACTAAAGTATTATTTAGTACCTTCTTCAGTATTGTTTTTATACTCTTTTGTTTTTTATTTATTTTTTGTCTTCTATATATTTTACTTATATATTACTATATTATTATTAGTATTCCTTATTTTTTTATAGTTACAGTATTTTTTTGTATTGAAAATTATTTTTTATTTACTTATTCGTTTCTTTTTTTTATTTACTTTTTGGATACTTTCTCTTTTCTTGATTTATTTCCGTATTCTTTAGTTTGTATATATTTATTTACTTATATTTTTTTTTTCATTTTGTTTCCTTTTTCGTTCTTATTGTGTTTTTCTGTCTCCCAAATTTTATTTCGTTCATTCTTTATAATTTAATGTTTATTCTCTATTTTTTACTTTCAGTATTTTATTTTTCTTTTTTTGTTTTCAACATTTTTCTTGTTGTATTCTATTCTTTTATTTTTGAATTTTCTTTTTTCTCCTTCTATATTTACTCTATTTTACTATTTACTTTCTTTTTCTTTTGTAATATATTTTTTCTTTCTAAATTCTATTTTTCTCTTTTTGTATTATATCTTTTAATTTTTTATGTATTATTTTATTTTCTATTTGTATTCTATTTTTTTTATTTGTATTCTTTTTTTCTATTTGTTTTCAATTTTTTTTTATTTGTTTTCAATTTTTTTTATTTGTTTTCAGTTTTTTTTATTTGTTTTCAATTTTTTCTATTTGTTTTCAGTTTTTTTTATTTGTTTTCAATTTTTTCTATTTGTTTTCAGTTTTTTTAATTTATTTTCAATTTTTTTCTATTTGTTTTCAATTTTTTTTTATTTGTTTAATTTTTTTCTATTTGTTTTCAGTTCCAGTTTTGAACTTTTAAATCAAATAAACCCAAATTAAATTAAATTAAATAATTAAGTAAAATGATAATTAAAATAATTTATATTCTACTATTTTTACTTTAACATTCCGCAATTTTTTTCTATTTATATTTATGATGATAAATTTTGTTTTATAGAAAAAAATACACTTTTCCCAATTTTTCCTTTTATTATTCAACATATAATAACCTTTTATATATAAATTCCCTTAAAATATTCCTTTTCCTATAAAATATAAAAGTTTTAAAAAAATAATTTTCATACTCTTGCGGATTTATTGAGAATACAAAAACTTTTATCGTTTATACCCGTTACTAATACCAGAGGGTATATGTGTATATATAGGGAAGGTACCCAGATGAGCGCGTGCCCCACAACGTTTTTTTTTACATTTTTTTTTTCATTCTCACGTTGCCTAAACCCCCAGGAGTAGTAAGTAGGTACAGGACGGTTTCACGATCTCAATGCAGTCCATCATCAAACACTCGTTATTTCTGCCCATCCTGGATTACGGGGTTTTCCGCGTTTTTTCCATCACTATTTTTTTTTGCTCTTTCTCTCACACACACACATGTTGTATATATATATAAGTTTATATAAAGCCATTCAGGAAAAAGTTACCTCTCCTATCAAAGTGTATCACACAGGATTACAACCTTATCCTGCCAAAAATGACCAGTCTTTGTGACTATCTCGTAATCTCCATTCTAAAAAATTACCAACCATTACTACTGACTTTAGCAAAAAAGATAGAGAGGGGGAGGCCCTTCTCAAAAATCCCAGCCATTCGACAAAAATCTTCATCTAAATGTCATTTTTATTCTGTTTCTGAAAATTATTCAAAACATTTTTTTTTTCAAACAAGAGAACAGCAAAATAAGGAAGATAATAGACCTTGCGTGCAGGAAAGTAAAGTTTTCCGCACGCGGAGTTTAAAAATTTCCATCTTAATTCGACTTTTATTTTGTTTCTGAAAAGTATTCTATTTAGAATAAAAAAAAATATTTTTAAATGAGGAAAAATTAATACAAATACGAGAAAGGAAAGTAGTTTATTTTAGGAGTGCAGGAAAGTAAACTTTTCCGCACATAAGTTCTGCATTTAAATACCATTTTTGTTCCGTTTCTAGAAACTATTAAAAGGAGTGAAAATAAAAAAATTAAAAAAGCATTTACTTTTAAAGTAGAAAAAATAAACAAAAATTTATTTGCTCTTATTTTTTGCGTGTGGAAAAGTAACATTTTCGCACGCAAAGTTATTCTTCATTTAAATATTTGTCTTATTCTGCTTCAAAAAAATATTTTTAAAAATACACATGTTTTTAAAAGAAAGAAGAAGGTAAAAGAAAATAATTATACTTTACTTGCAGGAAAGTAAACTTTTCAACACCAAAAGTTACAAATTCTCTATAAAAATATTATTTTGCATACTGCTTCTGAAAATAACTGAAAAAATAAAGAATAGGAAGGAAATAAAACCAAAAATAAGAAAGCAAATACAAAATAAATTTTTTCAATGCCACAGAGAAGTAAATTTATAAATTATTTATTATTATTTTTAATATTATTATTATTATTATTATTATTATTTATTATTATTTATTATTATTATTGTTATTATTATTATTATTTATTATTTATTATTATTATTTATTTTTTATTATTTTAATTTTTAAATTTTAAAATTTTTACGAGTTCTGCATTAAAATGTTTTTTTTATTCTGCTTTTGAAAAAGTATCTTTTTCTCGCACTCAAGATTACAAGAAAATAATTTTTTTTACACGTAAAACTGTTTATTTACCTGTTAAAAAATTTACTTTCTTTTTCAAGATTTGCTTCAAAATGTTATTTTTAAATGTACTGACAATTATTGAAAATTGCTGTAAAAAATAAGAAGAAAGCATATTTTTCGATTAGGAAAAAATAAATTTTTTTTCACTCTGAGTTGAAGGAAAGTATAGTATGAAAATTCCATCCTTATTTTGCTTTTGAAAATCACTGGAAAAAATAATAAGAAAAAAAGGAAACTAAATATTTTGCAATTATCGAAAGAAAAAAGAGGAATAAAAATAAGAAAACTTTTATTTTTGACTTTCGAAAAATAAGCAAATAGACATTTTTTTAAATAAATATTTTCATATCTATATTTATTTTTATAAATATTTTAAATATTTTGAATATATTTAAATTTAATTCAAAAATAATTCCAAACATTCTACTTCTGCATAAATATATTTTTTTCATTTTTTTAAAAAATTATTCTAAACCAGGACAAAAAACGCGCGCGTTAGATTCTTCTTATAATAATAAATAAATTAATAATAAACTGAATTTTGGAAAAATTATATCTGATTGCATTAATTCAATTATTATCTATAAAGTAATAAAATTCTTTGCAGAAATTCAATTATTTTCAAAAATTTTTTAATATTCCCGTCAAAATTTTAATTATTTTCAAAAATTTTCCTTAATTTCATATGAAATTTATTATTTACAAAATTTTTATAAATTTCTTCGCAATAATTTAATTATTTTCATAAATAATAAAATTGTTTTTAGGAATTCAATTATTTTCATAAATAATAAAATTATTTTTAGGAATGCAATTATTTTCATAAATAAAACTCATCGCAAAGTTTTAATTACTTTTAATACAACTTTGATCGAATTCTTCAATAAATGTAATTGGTTTTAAACATTTTATAAAAAATCGTTAAAAGAAATCAATTTATTTAAACATGTTTTTATAAAATTCTTCATGAGAATTCAATTTTAGGAATTGTAATTCTTCCATAAATTATTTATTTTTCTATTTAAACTATTGAATTCTCTATAAAAAATTGACTAAAAAATGAATTTCAGTTAGACTTTTAGAAAATAATGAATACCACTATAGCATGAATTTTAAGAAATCATTAAATTTTAAAAATGTGTCCAATATAAAATTCTTTGGAAATTTCCATTTTTCATACCTACTTTAACTGAAAATTGTGTAGAATTAATTATTTTAAAAAAGTGTAATTGAATTTTTTCCTGAAATTATTTAAAGTGTTTATATTTTAATACGTTTTCAATTGAAGAATTTCTGAATAATTTAATTTTCGTAAAATTGATTTGTGAACAATAATGGATTTTAAAATTTTCAAAGAACTTTTTTCAAAAATGATTAAAAATAATTTATTCCGGTGCAAAAATAATAAGGATTAAATATTTATTTAGAAAAGAAGTTAATGATGTTTTCGAATAATTTTACAATTAAAGAAATTCGTAAATAAATGTAATAGAACATTTTTTGGAAAATCTAATAATTTTTAGAGTGAATCAGAATATTCTTTATAGGGTCAGGGAAGAAGTCAAAATTTTATTAAGCAACTAAATTTTTCATATTAAAAAAAATATTTTGCAGAATTTACATTTATTAATTAACATAAAATGTTTGTTAGAAAAACGCTACTTTTTTAGAAACAAAGGAAATAATATATAATATAATAACATTGATAATTTTTTTAGATTAATAAAAATATTTTTGAATTATTTGAGAAATAAAAATAAAATATTATTAAATTAAAAAAAAGTAGATAAAAAATAAAAAATATAGATAAAAAAATAGAAGAATACGACGATTATTGTAGTTAATTTACATAAGGCATGAAAAAATGATTTCAATTTTTTTTTTAAATTCCGTTAAAAATGTCGTAAAGTAAAATTTAAATATCCATTTTTATATATAGTAAAAGAAAATATTTTCAGAATATATATAAAATTTCGATTTCGTACACATAAATGCTCTCTCACTCTCTCTCTCTCTCTCTCTCTTGTATTTGAAATGCACTTTGAACAGAAATCGATTTGTTGAAAGGGAGTCGCACTCTTAAAACGGGGTGCGTGTTTAGAGGGCCGATCGGTTTTTGAGGATTTTTTTGCGAAATAACGGCATTTTCGGTAAGAGGCAGCAAAAAAAAAAAAAAAAAAAACTGGGAAACATCTGTCAGTCCTCGATGCCTATCGAACGGTTCGGCTCGTTTCAATTCGTTCGGTTCGTATATCAACATCCACGTGTGCTCCATACGTGGCACGTTCCGGGAGCCAATAGAGAATCATAATCATAATAGCTCGATCCCATCAGGCACCGCGGGGCACCGACTTAAAAAAAAAATATTATATATAAAAAAATTGAAACGAGAAAAGCGATTAGTTCCGCTTCCGAGAGAGAGAGAGAGAAGAAGAGAAAAAGAGAGAAAAGAGAGCATTTTGTAGGTGGGAGAGAGTGAAGATCGATTCCTCTTTCCTGGGTCAAGAAATTACAATTTCTATTTTTTGTTTCCTTCCCCTTCGAGCATTAAAAAAAATAAGATTCATGACATAACAATATTACATCAGGGAATTTTAATTAATCCCATATGGATTTCGATTTAGAGCATGAAGCAAGTTTTTGATTCTATTAAAAAATGTCCGTTTTTTTCCTTTTTTTAACTGTTATTTTTTTTTTATTTGTGATTATATTTTGCAAATTTTTTTTTCCTTTTTTTCATCTTCTTCTTTCTCACTTGTAAATATCTCTTTTAAATTCTTTTTTTTCCCATACAATTAGAAACCATTTTAACCCTCCGTCACACACCTAGGGAGGGATTCCCTCCACGGTTTCAGTATTTTTAAAATAACTTTTGTTTTCCTCATTGCAAAATAAAATCAGTTTCTATACCTTTGGACAATTTACTCCTCAACACATTTCTAAAAAAACATTTAGTTTAAACATAATTAATATTTAATTATGATGCTTCAAAGCTAGAAAAAACTCGAAAAAGTGAGGTTATGTTGAATAAAAAAATCAAATTTTCAAAACATTTTTTGTTCCACTGTTGGTTAATGGCAAAAATATATATTATAAATATAATAAAAATAAACTATTTTATGTTTTTTTTATTATTTGTTAATGTTACATTATTTTTACATGTAAAGTGTAATTCCTTTGAAGATGTGCATTTGTGTAATTAATTATTATTTTTGAGACCAAAAATTAATTTTATTAATTTTATAATTTAGAATAATTTACTACATATTTGTAAGTTTGTGTTAAAATTAAATTTTTGTTGATTCCTTTGTTTATGTTGTAATGTCGCTTATTTTACAATGTGGTGAGGGATTCCCTCTAAACCTGTGTAAAGTCGTAATTTTTTCCAAGGTGTGTGACGGAGGGTTAAGAAATCTTTTTAAAGATTTTTCAAATACATTAATTTTCAATTCAATTTGAATAATTTTTAATTTTCAATTTCGTTTCAGATATGGAACGAAATTTTTTTTAATTTACTAAAGAAAAATTAGTTACAAAAAAAATTCAAAATTCAGTTATTTTCAAAGTCGAGTATTTTTTATGAAATTTTCCAAAAGAATTCAATTATTTAGAAAAAGAATTCTTAAAATTCATCCAAAATTTATTTTGGACAAATTATTTTTATAAATAATAATAATTCAATCATTCTCATAAATAATAATTATTCAATTATTCAGATAAATAATAAAATTTCTGCAATTAATTTAAAAAATATCATTTTAAAAAAAAAATTTTGAAAATTTCCATCTATATTTAAAAAAAATTTATATTCACAATAATTCAATTAGATTCAGTAATAATAACATTTTTAATGGAAATTCAATTTTGTTTTTAAATTTTTGTCAAAATTCAATTCTTCTTAAACTTTTCAATAAATTTTTTCCCAATAATTCAATTATTCTCAATAATAATAATTATTCAATTATTCTGATAAATAATAAAATTTCCGCAATTAATTTAGAATATCATTTAAAAAAAAAAATTCGAAAATTTCCATCTATTTAAAAAAATTTACATTCACAATAATTCAATTAGTTTCACTAATAATAACATTCTTAATGGAAATTCAATTTTGTTTTAAAATTTTTGTCAACATTCAATTCTTCTTAAACTTTTCAATAAATTTTTTCCCAATAATTCAATTATTCTCAATAATAATAATTATTCAATTATTCTGATAAATAATAAAATTTCCGCAATTAATTTAGAATATCATTTAAAAAAAAAATTCGAAAATTTCCATCTATTTAAAAAAATTTACATTCACAATAATTCAATTAGTTTCACTAATAATAACATTTTTAATGGAAATTTAATTTTGTTTTTAAATTTTTGGCAAAATTCAATTCTTCTTAAACTTTTCAATCAATTTTTTCCCAATAATTCAATTATTCTCATAAATAATAATTATTCGATTATTCTGATAAATAATAAAATTTCCGCAATTAATTTAGAATATCATTTGAAAAAAAAAATTTCGAAAATTTTCATCTATTTAAAAAAAATTTATATTCACAATAATTCAATTAGTTCCACTAATAATAACATTTTTAATGGAAATTCAATTTTGTTTTTAAATTTTTGTCAAAATTCAATTCTTCTTAAACTTTTCAATAAATTATTTCCCAATAATTCAATTATTCTCAATAATAATAATTATTCAATTATTCTGATAAATAATAAAATTTCCGCAATTAATTTAGAATATCATTTAAAAAAAAAATTCGAAAATTTCCATCTATTAAAAAAAATTTACATTCACAATAATTCAATTAGTTTCACTAATACATTCTTAATGGAATCATTTCAATGATTTTTATAATACAATTTTACAGGAATTGCTCGAAAAATAATGTAATTATTCTCAAAAATATAATTCTAATTCCTCAAAAAAATTAATTATTTTAAAAAATGTTTTTTTGTAAATTCTTTTAAAGAATTCAATTGTTTACAAAAATAGTAGAATTTTTCACTGGAACTCAATTTTTTAAAAATATTTTAATAACATTTTCGAAAGAAATCAATTATTTTAAATACAATTTTAATTAAATGTTTCTGAAATAATTCAATTATTTTTTTTTAGATTATAATAAAATTCTTCCCAAGAATTCAAGTATTTACATAAATAATTACTTCAAAAGAATACAATTATTAATGATAAATAACACAATTATTCTTGAAAATTCAATTATTTAGTGTCATTTTCATTAAATTGTTTGCAAAATTCATTTTTTTTATTAACAACAATATTTGTCACTAGAATTCAATTATTTTTCAAAGTTTTTTTTCTTCTTTTTATTAGAAATTCAATTGTTTTGAAAAGTTCGAATAAAATCGTTCCGAACAATTCAATTATTTCCAAAAAAATTAAAATAAATGACAGACAGATATTTAATTATTCTCAAAAATTTTAATAGAATTCTTTGTAAAATTTACTTATTTTTAAAAACTTTTCGAAATTTAATAATTTTCCATACCTATTCTATTTTCATAAAATTTCCAAACACATTTTAATTTTTTTTTAAAATTACAGGTGCAAAGAAGTTATCAATCAATCAATTTAGAAAACTGTTTTGTAAAAATCTTCCTAAAAATTCAATTATTTTCACGAATAATAAAAATTTTTCGGGAATTCAATTATTTTAAATAGAACTTGCTTAAAATTAGTCCGACAAAATCAATTATTTAAAATTTTTCAATTAAATTCTTCTTGATAATTTAATTATTTTTATAAATTTTTAAATTCTTATTTTCTTTTCAAACTATAATATTCGTTTTATGAATTCAATTTATTAGCAGGATAAGAGAGAGGAAAATATTTTTAATGAAAATTAGGAAAAAGTCAGGAAAATAAAAAATATGGAATGAAATTTTTGTCAGCTTTGTGATGTTTCTAAAACGAGTTTTATTGGTGGTGAAGTTTTATTTTTCGATAGCTACTTTTTTGCTACCTTTTTTTTAATTTTAAAACTACTTTTTTAAAATTAATTATCGAGTGCGAAGTCTAGTATAGTAAGAAGTATTATATAAAATAAAAATAAAAATAACAATATTAATAATAATAATAAAATAAAAATAATTAAAATTATAATTCATAATTACAATTTGTAATAAAAAAAAATAACTATAATTGATAAAAGAAATTTTTTTACAAAATTTACGTATTAGAATTCAAAAGAAAACTAAAAACTCGAATTACTGTTTTAAAATAAAAACAACTAAATAATTTTCTTCTTCTTCATTCTTCTTTCTGTAAATTTTGAGAATAGGACACTGAAAAATAATTTATTTGATTCAAATAATCGATTATTTGACTATTATCAAATAAATATTTACTTGAATCAAATAATTTTTATTTGAATCAATTGAATAATATTTGCTTCAAATATTTTATTCAAATACAATTTATTTTATTCAAATACAATTTATTTGATACAAATAAAAATTATTTGATTCAAGTAAATATTTACTTAATAACACTCAAATAATCGGTTTATTTGAATCAAATAACTTTCTTTTCGGTGGCAGATTAAAGAAAAAGAATTTAAAAAAATGTCCTACCCTCTACATCAATTCGAAATTGCGTAAAAATCCTTTCACATAACGCATCTCGTATTATAAGCATTTCCAGGAAACATTTTTCTAAAAAGAAATCGAGAAAAAGAAGACATGAGCAGGGGGGGAGAGAACAAAAAGAGCATATGGTTCGCGAGGTTCCTATATAAACCTTTTTCTTACACTCAAAAAGAGAAAGGGAGATTTTTGAGTTTAACCTTGCACGTATAGAGATATATATTGTATATATAGGTCCCCAATGAAGGTCAAATGTGACCTTCCTCCCCCCCTCCCATCGAATCCTTTAAAAAAGGGGATGAAATAAACTCTTTCAAAGAAAAAATTTTTTCCCTCTCACAATTTATAATATTGTATATATATATATATTTTTTTCTCTCTCTTCTTTTTCTCCCCTTTTTATTTTCACTTAACCCTTCTTTTCTCTCAAACTAATACTTTTCACACTTATTTTATAAATTATAAATTATCGCATGTGGAAAATTGGATCATGTGAGCATAATCCAGTTATTATTGGGAAATAAATAGGTTTAACGCTCGACATTGCATCGATATATATATATATATATATGTATGTTACGCGCCAGGTATAATAATAGTAAGGATGATAATAATAGTAAAAAATATATGCCTCACCTGAAAAGAACCACCTGGCTGTTTTTAGCGATATATACGTTTATATGTATTATAAGAATAGTTTCTAGAAATTAACTGAATGAAATTATGATTTATTGATATATGAAAGTGTGAGGCAAAAAATAGATGGAGAGGTTTTTTTTTGTTCTTTGTAAATAGAGAAAATAAATTCGCAGGGTAAGATGGAAAATTAAGTGGGATTTTCTGTTTTGTGTTATTTTTTAATTTTTTAGTTATTTGTTGTACGAAATTTTTTTTACTCTACTGATATTTTCACTGATATGTTACTGACCTAATATTTACTGTACTAATAATTTTACTAATTTTACTATTTTTACAATAGTACTTTACTACTTTACTACTTTACTACTTTTACTTTTACTACTTTTACTATACAAATTCTATTATTATTCTTACAGTACTAACAATTTTACTATTTTTACTATATTGATTTTTTTACTACTTTTCTTGTATACTAATTCTATTATTATTCTTACTGTACTAATAATTTTACTATTTATACTATATTAGTTATTTTACTACTTTTCTTGTATACTAATTCTTCTATTATTATTACTGTATCAATATTTGTACTACTACACTGAAAAAAAATTTATTTAAATCAAATAAAAATTATTTGATCCAAATAAATCATTTGTTTGGAAAAGTATTTGAATCAATTAAATATTTTTCAAATAATTTAAATTATTTGAATCAAATAAATCTTTTTTTCAGCGTAATTTTACTATTTTTAATCTATTAATTTCTTAACTACTTTTACTATACTAATCATATTAATATTTTTACTGTACCAATATTTGTACTAATAATCCCACTATTTTTACCTTATTAATTTCTTTACTACTTTTACCATACTAATTCTATTATTATTTTTACTGTACTAATAATTTTACTATGTTTACTACAGTAATTTCTTTATTACTTTTACTTCACTAATTCTTCTATTATTTTGACTGTATACCAATATTTGTACTACTAATTTCACTATTTTTACAATATTAATTTCTTTACTACTTTCACTATAATAATTCTACTATTATTTTTACTGTATACTAATAATTTCACAATTTTCACTATATTAATTGTTTTATTATGGGTCAGAATTCGTAAAATTTCCACGAAAAATAAAAAGTATATTTTTTAAATCGAAATTTAGAAAAAAACGTCTCTATTTGGCCCATTTTAATAAATCTTTTTAAAGATTTTTCAAATACATTATTTTTCAATTCAATTTGAATAATTTTTAATTTTCAATTTCGTTTCAGATAACGAACGAAATTTTTTTTTAATTTACTAAAGAAAAATTAGCTACAAAAAAAATCGAAATTCATTTATTTTCTAAGTCGAGTATTTTTATAAAATTTTCCAAAAGAATTCAATTATTTAGAAAAAGAATTCTTAAAATTCATCTAAAATTTATTTTGAACAAATTATTTTTATAAATAATAATAATTCAATCATTCTCATATAAATAATAATTATTCAATTATTCTGATAAATAATAAAATTTCCGCAATTAATTTAGAATATCATTTTAAAAAAAAGTTTCGAAAATTTCATCTATTTAAAAAAAATTTATATTCACAATAATTCAATTAATTTCACTAATAATAACATTTTTAATGGAAATTCAATTTTGTTTTTAAATTTTTGACAAAATTCAATTCTTCTTAAAGTTTCCAACAAATTTTTTTGCAATAATTCAATTATTCTCATAAATAATAATTATTCAATTATTCTCATAAATAATAAAATTTTCGCAATTAATTTAGAATATTATTAAAAAAAAAAAAATTTCGAAAATTTCCATCTATTTAAAAAAATTTTTATATTCACAATAATTCAATGAAGTTTCACTAATAATAACATTCTTAATGGAAATTCAATTTTGATTTAAAATTTTTGACAAAATTTAATTCTTCTTAAACTTTTCAATAAATTTCTTCGCAATAATTCAATTATTTTCATTAATAATAAACATCTTTTTACTACTTGAATTATTTTTGAACATTTAAATAAAATTCTTTGCGACTATGAATTATTTAATTTTTATAAATAAAATTTATTCGTCGCAGAATTTCAATGATTTTTAATACAATTTTACAGGAATTGCTCGAAAAATAATGTAATTATTCTCAAAAATATAATTCTAATTCCTCAAAAAAATTATTTATTTTAAAAAATGTATTTTTAATAAATTCTTTTAAAGAATTCAATTATTTACAAAAATAGTTAAATCGAATAGTTAATATAGTTAAGAATAGTTAAATCGAAATTTAGAAAAAAACGTCTCTATTTGGCCTTAGGAATGTGTCTACACCAAAACACAGAAATAAAAATATTCTTTTTTATAAATGTTATTGAAAACTGAATTTTTTTTTTTTGAAATTTTCAAAACAAAATTTCATTCCTTGTAAATAAAATGAACCGATTTAAAGACATAAAGCGGAAATGTAAAGGGAATAAATTATACTTTCGTTTGAAATTAGAGCCTTTTTAAAGAGTTTATTTTTTAATAATTATTTAATAATTTTTTTATAAACAAATTTTTTTCAATGTTCTGCGCCTTTTGAAAATTTGAAAAAAATTTCAACCTAGAATTAAATCTATAAGAAATCAAAATTTGTTGAAAAAATTTGTGAGATACAATTGTTTAAAAAATTATGTTATAATTATAAAATAATTAAAAAAATATAGTACTTTTTATTTTTCGTGATTTATTTATTCATTTATTTTTACTATGCCAATACGTAATGTGTCAATAATTTTATTATTTTTACTATAATTGGTATTATTTTCTTTACTACACGGAGAAAAATATAAAGTAAATTATATATAATATTTTACTGTAGATAAATTTACAGTAAAATATTTCTAGTGACTTTTATTACTTTCGAAGTATAAATTTTACTGCGTTCAATGAACATATTTGTATACAAAATTAGTAAAATTTATTTTGAAAGTAGCAAAATTTTTTCCGAAAGTTGTAAAAGTTACCAAAAATGGGTTAATATAAAAGTATAGTAGTAGATACTTTATATTTTTTTTAGTGTACTATTACTATTTAAATTTATTAATTATTATTTACTACTGTACTACTTTGTAGTACTAATTTCTGCTGTACTATACTTTTACTACATTAATATTTTTACTTTTCTTAACTTTTACTACACTATAACTTTTTCTATTTTTATATAATAAAACCAAAACCATCAGAAATTTCTGCGCATTTTTCGCTTATGCAATTTTCATTATTTCCAAAAAAATTTTTACTATTTTTTTGAGAAGAATTTTAGTATTTACACAGTAGATTTTAGTATAAAAATTATTAATAGAAATTTCGAGTGTAGTAATGAAAGTTAACAATCTAAAAAAACCAATAAAGTAAAATTTGCTATATTTTTACAGTAATGCTAAAACTTTCTGTAACTTTGTATTTTTTCTACTAATTTTTACATTCTGGATGATCTCATTTTACAATTTTCAAAGTACACTTTAGTATATTTACGAAGTAAATTGTAGTATAGGTTATAAAATCTAATTTGGTCGTACAGTACAATTTACTACGAAAGTTTATTTTTAGGTCAATTTTAGATATAGTTTTAATTAATTTTAGTAACTTTCAGTAAATGATTAACTTTAATAATTACTTATAATCTTAATTTTCAATTTTTGGTTAATATGTTAAATGTTAATTTTATAAACATTTACTTTATAATTAATACTTTTTTTTACTTTTCTTCTTTAAATTTTAGTTAAAAGTTTTTATGTCTAACTATATTCAATTTTATTACATTTACTTTTGTCAGCTTTATTTAATTAATTTTAAATATTATTTATTCGATTTTTATTATTTCCGAAGAAAGTTCCACTATTTTCGAAGTAAATTTTAGTATAAAAAAAGTAAAATGTATATCGAGTATAGTAATGAAAGTTGACAATCTAAAGAATTTTTTTTTACCAATAAAGTAAAATTTACTATGTTTTTATAGTATTGCAAAACTTTCTGTAACTTTAAAATATTTTTGTTAATTTTTACCATTTTTTAACGTCTGTTAATTTTTTACTGACACCATATTTTTCAATTTTTAAAGTAAACATTAGTATATTTCCGAAGGAAACGAGCACATTTTTAATTGTGCTCGTAATCGTACTAGAAAAATAGTAAAAATATGCACACTAAAAAACGAATAAAGTAACATTTACTATTTTATTTTTTACTTCTTTTAACTAAAATTTTAAAACTTTTTTTTTGTTATTTTTTGTTGTTTTTAATCAATTTTAAATAATTTTAATTTTTAATCAATTTTTGCAAGTCTTAGAAATGTTTAATTTTTCGTAATCACTTACAATTTTAGTTTCAATTTTTGCTTGACGTTAAATGCTAATTTTGTAAACATTTACTGCGTAATTAATACTTTTTTACTTTTCTTCTTTTAATAGAAGTGCGAAAGATTTTTATATCTAACTATTTAATTTTATTTTGTATACCTTTGTTAGTATTTTCTAATTAATTTCCATTATTTTAATTTTATAGTAATTTTAATATAGTTATATTAAAAAACGTTGTTACACACCCAGAGAAATGGTATATTTGTCTCAGAACCAACTAGACTTTTTATTTGTTTCAAATAAAATTTATTTGGTTTAAATAAAATTTTATTTTACTCAAATATATGTTTTATTTATGTCGAATAAAAATTTTATTCAAAACAAATAAAAAGTCTAGTTGGTTCTGAGACAAATATACGTTTATTTGAGCCAAATAAAATATATTTGGTTTAAATAATATTTTTCTCTGGGTGCAGATTAACAATTATTTTACTAAATAATAATTGTAATTTATAATTAATTAATTAATTGTTTAAAATCATCTTCTAGTATTTTAACTTATTGCTTTATATCATACGAAGCGTCGAATTCACAAATTCAAAATGGCGGCTCCAAAATGGCGGTAAATAATTTTTAACAGCTCGAAGATTGCTTTTTGACAGACTCATCGTTTGGAATACGATTTAACAAATCAGCCAGAAAAAGTATAAAAAAATGTTTATACTAAAATATCTTGGGACACTATATAGGATGTTAATTAATGAACCAAATTTCTAGCAAAAAGTTCAGGTACTATTGAAAAAAAAACAATTATCCTCGCACTTGTTTGCGTGGATATAATTTCAAAATTCTCTTTCTCTATAAAAAAAACACAATACTAATAATAAATATAAAAAAAGCGTGAAAAATTTTACACTGAATTGAAATTTAAATATAATAATGAAAAGGTGTGAAACTATACCTACCTGTTTTAAACAGACCACACACACACACACACGCACATAAACTTTAAAGTCCCTCTCTTCTATGACTATTAGTGTCATTAGTATCGCGTTGCTGCCTTTTTTGTTTCACGAATATTTTTTGCTTAACCGGTTTTTTTTTTTGCTCCACTTTTTTTTTGCGCCCGCCAATTTTCGGGTATGCAAACACCGCCATTGTTTTGCGCACGCGCCCTCTCTGTGATTTTTCGGTAAAGGGGGTTTAGATGAGCCAACTAGAGAGAAAGAGTGTGAGAGAGAGAGAGAGAGAAATCCCCATTCACTTCTCGCAGCGGGATTTAAATATGGTAAGCGACTTTTTTTTACAACTTTTTTTTTTTCTTACCCTTTCCTTACATGTACAACCCCTTGTTTGGTCTGCCGCGCCCACATAATTACCGGGAGCAGAAAATAGCGCCCAAAAAGGAGAAAAAAAAAAATGAAAAAAAAAAAAAAACTCATGACTGGTTTTGAACGCGAGCCATGCCACACACACACACGCACGCACAGAGCAAAAAATTGCTCGCGGCAATAATCCGTATAGCGCGTTAAGAAAAAAGAGGATATCGCAATTAGACAGCCGCGAATCGAAAGGGTGGGAACTATGGGATCTTATTTGCATAACACCCTTATATATATATTTTTTTCAAGTATATATATATATATATATATATATTTTTTTTTTAAGTATATATATAGATATAGATATGTGTATATATAGTATACGCGATGTGTACGATTCAATGAATACGAGTCCTCTCGCTCGTGTCGCTCGTACACGGATTTAAATGATCCTCTCGATAATTTATGTACGCGGGGGGTACCTTTCTCTGTTAAAGGTAAATACGCGGAAAAATATGTTTCATAAAAAAAAAGAACTGCATTTTTATTTAAGAGTATTATCTATTGAATTTCTTTTTTTTCAATCTAGTTGTAATGTAATTTAAAATTATAAGCGGCGTAGGACTGTTTTTTTCTGTGTTTTTTTTTTTCATTGAAAGTAAAAGAAGAATTGGATTTTGTGAATATTTTTAAATGATTTTAAAAGTGGAGCGTGCGATGTGGGCTTGGAAAAAAATGGGGATTTTGTTTTGTTACGAATTGTGCAGAAATTTTTAGATTTTCGAAAAGAAAAAAAAAGTTTTATTGTTTGAAACTTTTGTTGTACTTTCATTTTGTTGTTATAAATAAATATAATAATTTTAATAATTATTAGTTAATAATTTTAATAATTATTAGTTAATAATTAAATTAATAATTTAATTATTATTAATTAATAATTAAATTAATAATTTGATATTATTAAATATTTTAATAAAATATATAATTATAGTAACAATATAATACTTAATAATAATAATAATAATAATACACGGAGAGAGAATATATATTAAATTTTGTAAAAATATTTTCAAATTGGGAAAAAAGTGCAACAAAGCGAAATTTTGATATTGAAATTACTAAACTTTAAAAATTGTTTTGTGAAATTTACTAAAGTTATATTAGAATTTAATTAATATTCTTGATATTTGATATAATTATACTAAATTTCACATAAATTTTTTAAAAGTTTAGTATTTTTTATATCAAAATTTCGCTTTGTCGCACTTTTTTCCCAATTTGAAAATATTTTTACACAATTTAATATATATTCTCTCTCCGTGTAATAATAATAATAATAATAATAATAATAATAATAATATTAATAATAATATATTGTTATTAATTATAATAATATTATTTTTCTTTCCTTTTCTTTGTTTATTTATCACTAGCTGTCGAAAATTAATAAAATTATTATCATCACAAAAAAAAATTCGCCCGTTAAAGCGCGCGGCTAACGATTAAAAAAAAATAGCAATTTTAAGAATAGTTAATTTAAAAATATTTAATTCAAATTTTTGTTGAAAACACTAAAAAAATTTCAATTTTGAAGAAATTACAAATAATTCTATAAATTCCATGATTTTCAAAAGTATTATAATTTTTCTTATAAATTTCAAATATGCTCAAAATTTAAAAAGATTTCCCCTCAAAATACCAATAAAAAATTATTTAAAATAGTTCAATTATTTTCAAAAATTTCAATAAAATGTTTGATATAATTTATGTTCATTATTTTCAAAAAAGAAATAAAAAATAAATAACATTAATATTAACATCCACGACTTTAATGTCCTTGCCGAAAAAGAATTCAATTATTGAAAAAGAATTTTTTTTTATTTCTAGGCAAACATTTAATTTCTTTCATAATTAAAATAAAATTATTTTTAAAGAATTTAATAATTGAAGAAAATCTATTATTTTCAAAAGTATTTTAACACTTCTCATAAAATTCAAAGTGTGATTCAAAATTTTTAAAAACAGTCCTCGAAATCCTGAAAACAAAATTATTTCTAAAAGTTAAATTATTTTCAAAAATTTCAAAAAAAAAATTCTTGATCTAATATACGGTATTTTCAAAAAAAAATTCTTATTTCAATGATTTTTAATATCTACGATTTTAATAAAGTTTTCGAAGAAGAATTCAATTATTGAAAAAATTTTGTTTTTAATTGTACGCATAAAAATTTAATTTTTTTCATCAATAAAATAAAATTATTTTCAAAGAAATCAATAATTGAAAAAAGTCGCAGTTATTTTCAAAAGTATTTAAATATTTCTCATACAATTCAAGAATGGTTCAAAATTTAAAAAATTTCTCAAAATCTCAGTAAAAAAATTATTCCTAAAAATTCAATTATTTTCAAAAATTTCAAAAAAATTCTTAATCTAATTTGTTATTTTCAAAAAAAATTCTTATTTCAATGATTTTCAATATCTACGATTTTAATAAAGTTTCCGGAAAAGAATTCAATTATTGAAAATTTTTTTTTAAATTGTACGCATAAAGATTTTATATTGTTCATAAATAAAATAAAATTATTTTCAAAGAATCCAATAATTGAAAAAAAAGTCGCAGTTATTTTCAAAAGTATTTAAATATTTCTCATAAAATTCGAATATGGTTCAAAATTTTAAAAAGCTCTCCTTAAAATCTCAATAAAAAAATTATTCCTAAAAATTCAATTATTTTCAAAATTCGAAAAAGAATTAAATTATTTAAGAGAAATTGTTATTAAATTGTACGCGAACATTTAATTATTTTTATTGATAAAATAAAATTATTTTTTAGGAATTCAATTTTTTTCCTTAGAAATGATTAAAAAATTATATAATATAAAAATTAATAATAATAATAATAATAATAATAATGAAGATAATTTTAAAGAAATGACAGTTATTTAATTTCAAAAAAGGTTTGAATATAAAATTATAAAATCTCTTAATTCTTGTGGAAAAATATTAATAATTAAATATTTTTTTGAAAAAAGTAGTTATTGATGTTTTACATATAATTTTACAATTGCTAAGAAATTCTTTAAGAAATGTAACAGAACATTTTTTTAAGTAAAATTTTTTCCTCTATTTTCTAAAAATTTAAAAAATTTTAATTTCACTTTCAATAAAAATTTGTATTTGACAAAGAATTTATAGATATTTTGCTGCTTTATTTAAAAAAAACTGAATTTTTATTAAAGTTATTGAAATTTAAAAATAGAAATGATGCAAATTATTTTCTGATGGAAATTGAAAAGTTTCTAAATAAAATATTAAGAAGCAAAAATATGTATAAATTTTTTTTACAAAGAAAAGAATCAGTTTGTAAATAATATTTTTTTTTGAGAAAAAAAAATTATGCATTAATAAAATTGGTATATTTTCTATTTCTTAATCATCATTTTTTAAACAATTATTAACATTTTTCTAATACTTTTTATAAATGAAAAGGAGCAAAAACGAAATATATTTGGAAATAATTTTTGAAAAACTTTTTAACTTTTTATTTTCAAATCTTATTTTAATATAAATCATAAAAAAATATCTGCATATTTTCGATTTGTCAGACAACATTCAGAATGAAACAATGAAATACGAAGGTTATAATAGTTAATTGTAAAGATTATTATTATTATTTACTACTCTTTAAATTTGAATTAGTAAACAATTTTACTAATTTTAATTAGTGACTGATTTTTTGTTTTTAAATTAGTAAATTTTGATAATAAATTTGTAGAAATTATTTTTTATTACAGTAATAGAAAAATTTACCATTTCGAAAGCAAAACGTCAATTTCGAATTCAAATTTGTAAACATTTCTACTAATTCAAATTTAGAGAATATAATCGTAAAAATAGTCTGACTTACGAAAGGAAAAATACTATAATATGATATTTTGTATTTGTGACCAATTATTATAATTATAATAATCATTATTAATTATTATCATTTTTAACATTTTTCTTACTATTTATAATTGAAAAAATGAAAATAACTTTTTTGTAATTTTCGGAAAGGAAAAGATTATTATTATTGATAATGATGATATTTTTATTATTTATAATCGAAATAAAAGAAATGACTTTTTTGAAATTTTTGTAATAGAAAACATTGTCATTATTATTAATAATATTTTTATAATTTATAATTGAAATAATAGAAATTTTTTTAAATAGAAAAGATACAATTTCAAAATATGTGCGAGAAATTTGAAAGAAATAAAATTTCACACACCGCTTAGGGGAATATAAATTTCGATAGGTTTTTGAATTTTCACTGGACTCTCCCCTCGAAATAAAAAACAAACAATTGAATGAAATCAATCATTTTGGACATCAATCACTCTCCGTTTTATAATAATTATTATAGTCAATAATGCAGAATCATGAAAAATTAAAAACAAACAATATTTTTTCGTAAAATAAATCGTTTTATTTTAATATCAAAATTATTAATAGTGTATCAGGAAAACATATTGATTCGAAATTTTGTTGATTTTAGATTCTCTATTATTCTTTAATATCAATTTAAAAATGAAAATAAAAAAAATTAAATTAAATTTATAAGGGTCATTTTTTTTTAATTTGAAAATATTTCTTTCAAAGAATATGAAATTATAGGGGACAAAATTTTTTTTGTAAAAATTATAATTGACATCAAACGAAGGAGTCGAAAAAAGAATTATTTTTTCCCCTCTTCTTGCAATAAAAAATTATTTTACGTCTAACGGATAAATAAGCCCCGCCATTAAGCTACAAAATTAAGACGACATTGAGACATAAAAAAAAGAATTTTTTAACTCCAAGTTTGTACAATAAAAATGAGAACAAATTTCGTGAAATAATGTCAACGACATTAAAATAATTTCCCATCTTGGAATCTGAAACAAACAAAACGACATTCTTAATAAAAGCAGTTTTATCAAATTTTCTCTCTCGTCTCGCAAGAGTTTTTTTCTCCATCTCTGTCTCTTTTTTTTTGAACAATAAAAATCATATTCCTGTGTCGCGTGACGAAGTAATGTCTCGCTGAAAATTAACACGAAAAATGAACGTGCCAGGGACCGTCTCTGGGATTAGATTCATTGTTATTCCCAAGTAACCCGGCGGTAAGGAGCTCGGAAGATTAACGACCTGCAGAAGCGGGACCTTCTATATGTATATATATAGAATATATATAAAAAAAGTCCGTCTCTCTTTCTCTCATGGGATTTTTTTTTTACTTTTTATTTTTATTTTAGTCGCTAAATCAGAATTAGTATTTTCTACAAATGGAAGAATGCGGATTAGTTTACTAATTGAATTGGTATCAATTTTGACTAAATTTTAATAATTTACTACTAGAAGATTACTACTGAAAATTAGATTTTATATTTAGTTAATTTGAATTAACTTATTAAATTTAAGTAAAATAACTTATTACTGTTATTATTGTTATTACTGTTATTATTATTATTACTGTTATTATTATTATTACTATTATTCTTATTATTATTATTATTATTATTATTATTATTATTATTATTATTATTATTTTTATTATGATTATTATTATTATTATTATTATTATTATTATTATTATTATTATTACTGTTATTACTATTATTTTTATTAATAATAAATTATTTAATTAAACTAATTTCTTTTGTTTAATATAAGACAGTTCTGACTAATTTTCTGTGGTTTACTACTAAAAATGAATCAAAACTCTTACTAAATTCAATTAGTAAATGAATCCGCACTCTTTCATTAGTAGAAAACTTTATAGAATTATTTTTTTTTTTGACAGGAACTCAATGGTCAGAAAATGTTTCGACCCTTTTGGAATGTTTATTTTTCATTAAAAAAATTTTGCTAAAAATCGAAACTTACAAAATTTATCACTGCTATGCTCACTTTGCATAAAACCTTGAGAAGATTTTTGATTTTTATTAAAAGTACTGAAAAAATATTGAATTTCTAGAATTCATAGAAAAATTCTGTATTTTAGTGTATGTTTTGTTTCATCGATAAAGTATATGAATTTATTAATTATTAATTATGGAGTTCGAAATTAATTAAACTTTCAAAGAGTAGAGTTTACAATTTTCATAAATAGATGAATATTGAAATTTTATAAAATTTTAATTTTTCAATGATTTTCATTTGAAATTTTAAAGGGAATTTAAGTTTATGAAAAATTTCGATAATTCAAATTCTTATAAAATTTGTTAAATTATTTAATATTCATTTCATTCACGATTTATTAAAAATAATGAATTTATCAATGAATTTTACTTAAAAACACTAGAAAAATTGAATTTTGGAAAAATTATAAATGATTGCAAAAATACAATAATGTTTAACATTTTTTAAATATTCACTTTCAAATTTCGATTATTTTAAAAATTTTTAACAAAATTCTTGGCAAAATTCAATTATTTAAAAATTTTTTAATAACATTCTTGGAAAAAATTTAATTATTTTTAAAACTTTTCCTCAATTTCATATAAATTCTATTATTTACAAATTTTTTATAAATTTCTTTCTTAAAAATATTATTAAAAATCGTCAAACGTAATGAATCATTTAAAAATTTTAGAGTGAATCAGAATATTGTTTAGGGCCAGGTGAAGAGTAAAAAATTGAAAGATTTAAAAAACATATAATAAAGTAAAAATATTTCTGACCAAAAGTCAAAATAAGTATAATAGTGACATATTGAAATTATTTGAAAACAATCGAAAATATTATCAAAAATTTTGAGTATCCAAAAATTGTTTTACAAAATGAAAATTGTTTTATTTATTTATTTTTTATTATTATTTCGATAATAAAACTTTTAACAAACAGAAATTTTGTAAATATTTTCTCCAATATAAATTTACAATGTTTTGTAAACAAAATTTGATTTATAACTTTTTCTTCTCCTTAAAAATTGTACATTGTATATAAATTTTCACTGAGAAGCAAAAAATGTGCAAAATATTTTCTTACTTTTATTTTCCAAGTATTTTTTAATTTTTTTTTTTTTAGAAAAAATACAAAGATTAATTATCTAAAATATTTGTTACAAAGTGCTAATTTTTGGTAAAGAAGGGAAATAATTAAAAATGACATTAATAATTTTTTTAGATTAATAAAAATAGTTTTTAATTATTTGAAAGATAAAAATATTATTTTCTAATAAATCACTACGAATTTCAATACAAAACCATCAATTTTTTCTATTATCGACAATAATTTTATTTTCAATAACTTTAATTTAAAAAACTTTTATTCTAAATCACTAATTCTTGAACAACATTCATAGAATTATTACTTAGAAATTATTAAATAAAAATTTTCTAAAGGTTTTAATTGGAAATTTCATAAAAATTGAATTTTAATTATTAAAAATAATGACATTACAGATAAATTTTAGTTAAAAACATTTTAAAAAATTGAATTTCGGAGAAGTTACAAACGAATGCAGAAATTCAATTATTTTGAATCGTAAAAATAAATTTCATAAAAGAATTCAATTATTTTTAAAAAAATTAATAAAATTGAACGCAAACATGTAATTATTATTTTAGTAAATAAAATAAAAATTGCAGAGGAATTTAATTATTAAATTTCATCACAATAACTTAATTAATTTCATAAATAATGCATTTTTTATAAATTCAAATATTTTTATAAATAATAAATTTTTTTTAGGAATTCAATTATTTTCATGAATAATGAATTTTTTATGAATTCAAATATTTTTATAAATAATAAATTTTTTTTAGGAACTCAATTATTTTCATAAATTATAAACTTCATCGCAGAATTTTTATTATTTTTAAGTACGGTTTTAATAGAATTTTTGGTAAAATGTAACAATGCTTTAAAATTTGATGAAAATTTGTCAAAAAAATTCAATTACCTATTATTTAAAAATTTGTTAATAAAAATTCTTTACAAGAATTGAATTTTAAAAATCATAATATTTAAAAATTTCAATTTTCTATACTTCTAGCTGGCAATTTTAAAGAATCATTTTTTTTTTAAAGTTTAATTTAATTTTTTTAAAATTATTTTGAATGTTAGATGGAAATTTTTCCGAATATGGGTATTTTTTCAAAATTCATAAATTTTTCTTTATTTTCATAAGAAAGTTTGTTATAAAAAAACATTAAAGACAAAATTTATTTATTAATCACAATTTTTTTAATTTTTAAATTACAAATATTATTTTATTATAAATCATAAAAAAATTCTTGCATATCAAAATACGAACTTAATATTTTTGGTGTCAAAATATGAAAATTATTATTTTAGTTATTATTATTAAAAAGTGTATCATTTTATTTTAAAATTTCGTTAACAATTAATTTGACGCAACTTAAATTCCCACTGTTTGAGTATTAAATAAAGTTTATTCGATTTAAATAAATTTTATTTGGTTTAAATAAAATTTTAATTTGACTCAAATATATGTTTTATTTATGTCGAATAAAACTTTTATTTAAAACAAATAAAAAGTCTAGTTGGTTCTGAGACAAAAATACGTTTATTTAAGTCAAATAAAATATATTTGGTTTAAATAATATTTTTCTCTGGGTGTAAATTATCTATAATTCACTTTCAAGTTTGAATCAGAAATACAATTTTTAAACATATTCTTTGTTTAAATCAAAATAGATTATATGTTTGAATTAAATATAATTATTCAAGCAAATAATATTTTTGAATCAAAGTAGATTATCATTAAAAGTACTGAAAAAATATTGAATTTCTAGAATTCATAGAAAAATTCTGTATTTTAGTATGTTTTGTTTTATCGATAAAGTATGAATTTAATTATTATTAATTATGGAGTTTGAAATTAATTAAACTTTCAAAAGAGTAGAATTACTTAGAAACAATAGAAAAAATTGAATTTTGGAAAAATTATAAATGATTGCAAAAATGCAATTATGTTCAACATTTTTTTAATATTCTCGTTGAAATTTCAACTATTTGTAAAATTTTTAAGTAACTCTTGGCAAAATTAAATTATTAAAAAAATTTTAATAAAATTCTTATCAAAAATTCAATTATTTTTAAAACTTTTCCTCAATTTCATATCAATTCTATTATTTACAAATTTTTTATAAATTTCATTCTTGAAAATATTATTAAAAATCGTCAAACCTAATGAATCATTTAAAAATTTTAGAGTGAATCAGAATATTGTTTAGGGCCAGGGAAAGAGTAAAAAATCGAATGATTAAAAAAACATATAATAAACAAAAAATATTTCTGACCAAAAGTCAAAATAAGTATAATTCACTTTTATGTTTGAATCAGAAATAAAATTTTTAAATATATTTTTCGTTTAAATCAAAATAGAAAATATGTCCGAATGAAATATAATTATTCAAGCTCTCTAAATCTGAATTAGTTGAATTCTACTAACAATTAGTCAAATTTTATTAATTTTTAGTAGTTTTCATGAACGACTTTTCACCTTTTTAATTACTAATTAAAAAGTAATTAAATATTACTAATTTTTAGTAAAATTCAACTAATGTTTTAGTAGAATTCTACTAATTGAAAGTCACTTTTTCACTAAATGAATTAGTGAAACTGTTTTATCGACTATTAATAAAACAGTTCTACTAATTGTTAGTAGAATTCTACTAATTAATTATTAACGCTCTACTAACAATTAATAAAATTTTACTAATTGTTAGTAGAATTATTACTAAATCATTTAGTGGCCGACTTTTCACCATTTCATTAGTAACTTTCTACTAATTCAGATTTAGAGAGAGCAAATAATATTTTTGAATCAAAGTAGTAGATATTTTTTTTTTATATTAATATTAAGCTTACAAACTAATTTCAATTAAACAAAATCTTTTAAAATTATTATTTTTTTACTTGAAAAGAGTATAATGTTTTCTCAGCGTACTTTTGGAAAAATCACCGACGCATGTATATTCTATGTAAAAAAAAAACTATAAGAGCGCTTATTGCCTCCAAAAGTCAGAAAGGGGGAAAACGGAAAAATAAAAAAAAAATAAAAAAGCCATAAGGAAAAGTTGAGAGGAAAAAAAATCGAGCAAGCACCGAGAATGAGAAGTGAAGTTATATCGCAATTAAACAGCCGCGGTCTACAAATTGGTGGTTGAATTTTTTAGACTGGCCGCCAGGGGTGAAAACCAGCATCGCGCGGCATTACGTGCCAAGGGGTGCCCGCGGGACGGAAAAAAATCCATAGGGGTCGCTCTCTATTTCCTTCTCTCTCTCTCTCTCTCTCATTCTCTCATTCTTTATTTCTCTCTCTCTCTCTCTCACTCTCTCACTCTCTCACTCTCTCACTCTCTCTCACTCACTCGCAAACTTGAAAAAAGAGGGGTTGGCTCATATATACAATCACCACCACCACTATCACGGGATAAGGGATGCTTTTGCTAAAGGGGGTGGGGAGAATGGAGAGAGAGACGATATCCCCAGTGATGGTGGTGGTAGCAGTGGTTCGCGCTAAAGGCAAAACAAAAGCTGGCGACATTCCACGCACCCTTAGGAAAAAAAAAAAGGAGAAAGAAAAAAAAACATGGCGCTTCAAGGGAAAGGTCCTCTCTCATAACCCTTAGCTTATAGGGCCATGACACAAAAGAAAAAATGCTTATGCTTACAAGTGGTACATTCTAGAGAGAAAAAAAAATCATATCAATTTCAAACGTCCATATTACTTTGGAATGAGGAAAAAATAACGACGAGCGCGCCTCTTTGAATTCTAAATTTTCCTAATCGAACGAAAAAAATATTTATTGACATCTTTTTTTTTATAATTTCATTGTTATTTAATTTGTTTCTATTATTTTTACTATTTTTTTCTCTTTGTCATTTTCTCTTCGCTCTTTGTCATTTGATCAATTACGTTTTTCTCGTTTTCAATTTTATTTCCTCTATTTTGTTGTTATTTTTTTATTAATAGTTATAAATTATAATTACCGCACTCTTAATTTGAATTAGTAAAAATGTTTACTAATTAGAATTAGTGACTTACTTTTTGCTTTTAAATTACACTGAAAAAAAAAATTATTTGATTCAAATAACCGATTATTTGTCTATAATCAAATAAATATTTACTTGAATCAAATAATTTTTATTTGAATCAAATAATTAGTATTTGAATCAAATAATTAGTATTTGCTTCAAATACTGAAATATTTGATTCAAATACAATTTATTTGATTCAAATACAATTTATTTGATTCAAATAAAAATTATTTGATTCAAGTAAATATTTATTTGATTATAGACAAATAATCGATTATTTGAATCAAATAAATTTTTTTTTCAGTGTAGTAAATTTTAGCAATAAATTAATAAAAATAATTATTTATTAGTAAAATTTACTAATTCAAAAGCAAAAGTCAGTCACTAATCTAAATTCAAAAAGATTTTTATAAATTTAAATTTAGAGAGTGAGTATATATTTTTAGTTTGATGCTCTCAATTATTATTAATTAATAAGAAAAGAAAAGATTAATTAGTTAGAAAAGATTTTTACAAATTCAAATTGATCAATTACGTTTTTCTCGTTTTCAATTTTATTTGCTCTATTTTGTTGTTATTTTTTTATTATCTTTATTTTCATCTTTTTTCTAATCAGCATTTTTATTTATATCTGTTTTATTTCCATTTTTAATTTACATTTTTTCTTACTTTTTATTATCTTTTTTATTCAATTTTTATTCATTTATTTACGAGAAAAAACGCGATTAACATTTTTATACAATTTGTCATCCTGTAAATATGTTTTAAAATTTACATTTTTACTTTCCTTTAATTTTCTACACTTTCTTCTATTGTCTTTTTTTCTATAGAATTACGTCATATTTCCTTATTTTACTTTTATTTTATTTATTTTATTTTTCTTTATTTATTTTTATTTCACTTTTTTTATTTTATTTATTTTTCCCTTTTCTTAAATTTTTTATTCCAAATTTTATCCTTTCGAAAAACATTATATTTCATTATTTATTTATTTTTACGAATTTATTTCTTCTCCAAATTTAGTTTTATCTGTTTTTGTATTTTCTTAAAATTGTAATTTACTTATAACAAAAAGAAATTAAAATACGGAAAAAAATTACTTTCTTGACAAACAGAAATTAGAAGATGTTTCCAAAAATACAAAAAAGGTATAAAGAAACAATTTAGAATAAAAAATTATTTAAAAGGTGAAAAATTTAAAAAAAATAAAAACTAAAAAAATAATAAAAACTAAAAAAATAATAAAAACCAAAAAAATATAAATTGAAGATAAAAATAAAACAGAAAAATAAAAATACCGAAATAATAGAAAAGAAAAATAAATAAAAATGATTCCTAAACATTGTGATCCTCTAAAACTATAAAATTGTAAAATTTGGCGTTTATTTTTTAACGTTTATAATCAACGATTGAAAGAAAAAAATTATTTTCCTACTGAAAAAAATATTTTTTGTTCACAAATATCTTTTTTTCTAAATCAAGGTAAGTAAATAATAGGAAAACATTTGGACAATGAATGAAATATTTATTTACTCCAACGTTTCAAAATCTAAATGATTTCCTCTTCAGGGAGTCTATGAAAAAAATGCAAACAAATCAAAACAAAATAATTTGTCAGTAGATAAATAAATTGAAATTAGTAAATAATTATCTAACAAAAAATTAATAACTAAAATAGGCGAAGTTATAAATTTAATGCCCTGACGATGGTCAGAAATTGTAAAAGAAACTTAATATTCAAAAAAATTTTTATTAATTATATTTCATTATTTACTTATTTTTACGAATTTATTTCTTTTCCAAATTTAGTTTTATCTGTATTTGTATTTTCTTAAAATTGTAATTTACTTATGACAAAAAGAAATTAAAATACGGAAAAAAATTACTTTCAAGACAAACAGAAATTAGAAGATGTTTCCAAAAATACAAAAAAGGTATAAAGAAACAATTTTGAATAAAAAATTATTTAGAAAGGTAAAAAATTTTGAAAAAAAATAAAAACTAAAAAAATAAAAACTAAAAAAATAAAAACTAAAAAAATAATAAAAACTAAAAAAAAATATAAATTGAAGATAAAAATAGAAGAGAAAAATAAAAATACCGAAATAATAGAAAAGAAAAATAAATAAAAATGATTCCCAAAGTTTTTAATCCTCTAAAACTATAAATTCCTTTCACACTTTTAAAATCAAGGGCAATCTTCTACATTATGGTTATTATTAACATTATATTATATTAATACACAACATAAAGAAAGGCTGCATTGTTCTAATATATTTATGAAAGTTAAAATGCTCTTGATCGCTTTTCTTTTTTTTTCTTTCATTTTTTTTTGTCATATGAGACAATATATGTGTATAATAGGGTTAAAATATAAATTGACTCAAAAATAAATACAATGAAAGGTAATGGGTTCCCCATGAGACGTAAGTGGATTAGAATAAAAGACAAAAGCTAAATCTGAAACGTGTTTTATGCCACACGAGGGAGAGAGGAAGAGAAAAAGGATGAGTCTCCATGAGCGAGAAAGAGAGAAAAGAGTGAGTCAAAGAGATAAAGAGAGGGAGCCACATGTTTGATAAGAAAACAAATTTTCACAACTTTCAACAAGGGAAACCAAAAAATTGTTGATATTCAATGTATGAGATGAAGAAAAAAGAACAATCAAATTGTTTCTGCACAAAATTCAAAACAAACAGATCATTGTTCTAGTTTCACTCCACTTCACGTCCCTTTTATTATTTTAAAACAAAATGTATTCCATTCATAAAGAGATAATGAGGCGCAAATTATGAGTTATGTATTTGATTCGTATTTATTTTTCTTTCGTTATCATTTCTTAATTATAACCATTATATTAATATTATTATTTTATGTTTTCATTATTTTATTAAAATTTTTCATTATTTTTTAATTTTTAATTGTCAGTCTTATTATTTTTGTTACTTTCTTATTTTCGACCTTTTTATTATTTTTTATTTTAATATTTCTATCATAATTATTTATAAAATTTGCTTTATTTTTGTTATCAGGTTAATAAATTTATCCAAATTTTAGAAATTGATTAATTTGATTATTTAAATGTAATAATAATTACTTAATAATAATTCTAATTTTAAAAATTGATTAATTTGATTATTTAAATGTAATAATAATTACTTAATAATTAATAATTTAGTAATTTCTTTAATAATTAATAATTTAATAATTTGCTTAATAATTAATAATTTAATAATTTGTTTAATAATTAATAATTTAATAATTTGTTTAATAATTAATAATTTAATAATTTTCTTAATTAATAATTAATAATTACATAGTAATTACTAACTAATTAATTACTTATTACTAATTAACTACTATACCTTATAATCATTATTTTTTAAATAATTAATTAACAATTCCTACTTGGCTTATTTTGATAAGTCCAATTTAATGTTATTAGTATAATTAATGATATTAATTTAGATTCGAATATTTATGAATTATCCACAAGTTTGAAACACTCAAATTGTCGAAACTTTTTTCAATAAAAATACTCGAGTATAAATTACTGACAGCAAAAAATTTTTAAACTTTAAATCAACATTTGGAAAATTTTTTAAAATAAATCTTTTTTTGACACGTGATGTAAAATAATTATAATAAAATTTCAAAATTTCAAGTAGAAACAAATAAATTTCTTTTCTGTCGAACATTGATAAGATTCAAATAATATTTGTAAATATTTATAATAAATATATTTAATTCTTATAATTATTAGTTTATAATAACTAATCATGTTAATTTCAATTATTATATATTTTATTATTATTATTATATTTGTATTTATACAGTTTTTTTAAGAATATCGAATTGAGACCAAAAATGCATTAAAATGTCGTTTCATGACATATATTATTCTTTGTTTCTCTCAAATTTAATATCCTTTCAAAAACTGTGTAAAAAACTATTATTATTATTATTACTATTACAAAAACTATTTTTATTTTTATTTTTATAAACTACTATTATTACTGTTATAAAAACTATTTTTATTTTTATAAACTATTATTATTACTATTATAAAAACTATTTATATTTTTATGTCAATGTAAATTATAATTATTATAACTATTCATTTAATTAATTACCTACTACTATAAATTGTTAATTATCGTTAATAATTTATGAATAATTAAAAAAAAGTTAATTATTACTAATTACTATTAATTAATAGTTAAGTATAAATAATTAGCAACTATGAATAAATATTTTTTATTATTCCTACCTAATAATAATTTATTATTTCTATTTTTATATGTTTAATTTACCAAATATTATTAATTATAAATAATTAAGAATTAATAAATAATAATTATTAATTAATAATTATTTACAAACAATTAGCAATATTCTCAAAATACATTTATAATGTAATAAATATTTTAAAAATATATTAAATATAAATATAAATATATTATTTTTAATATTTATATATGTATGACATATTTATATTATTAGATGATTAATTTAATGTTACTAATTACTAATTATTGATAATCAATCAATACTAATAATTAACAAAATTAATAAATAGTTCTATAATTTCTGCTTAATAGTTATAAATTATAATTACTGCACTCTTAATTTGAATTAGTAAAAATGTTTACTAATTAGAATTAGTGATTGACTTTTTGCTTTTAAATTAGTAAATTTTACTAATAAATTAGTAAAAATAATTATTTATTAGTAAAATTTACTAATTCAAAAGCAAAAGTCAGTCACTAATTCAGATTCAAAAAGATTTTTATAAATTCAAATTTAGAGAGTGATTATAAATTTTTAGTTTGATGCTCTTAATTATTATTAATTAATGAGAAAAGAAAAAATTTATTAATTAGGAAAGATTTTTACAAATTCAAATTTAGAGAGTGATTGTATATTTTTAGTCTGATGCTCTTAATTATTGTTAAGTAATAACTATTATAATTAATTAACTACTATTATTATTAATCTAAGAACTATTATTGGTAATAACTATCATTATTAATTATACAACTATTATTAGTAATTAATACCAACTAATTGTAATTAGATATTAATAAATACTGTTAATAATCATTAACTATTATTAAGATTTAATAACATTTAATAGTAATTTTTATATTTCCGACATTATTAATTATTATAATTATTCAACATTCTTGATTACTGTATTATATAAGTTGAAAATGTGAACATATCATAATTTTTATTATTTAAATTCTAATATTCATATTTTTCTATATAAATAATAATATGTAATATATATATATATATATATATATATATGAATATTCCATATTTAGTATAAATATTTGTTCCATATTTTTCATTATGCAAATTTTAATATTTCTATTTTTGCATAAAAAAAAATTTTTTTTAAAAAAATGATAATAATAATAATGATTAGATAACTGGCTTTCTTGGTTCGATAAAATTTTCATAGGATGTTCAAAGCGGCGTGATTAAGAATTTATAAGCGAAATGCCCTGCATTTATAATGGGGAAAAAAAATCCATATAGGGCGGCCGCGCCCATCATATATAATAGACGCTTTCCCCTTCTTTCTCGTCCACCTTCTCATCTCATCTCATCTCGTTCGCTAACCTTCACCGTCTTCTTTTTCATCTTCTTTAACTTTTTCGTTCTCTTCTCTTCTTCAACAACCGCCTCCCCTCCCCCCCCCTCACTCAACCCTCCTCCGTGCCTATACCGATCAACCCCCTCCCCCCTCATCCCCCTCTCTCTCACTCTCTTTCTACCATCACTTTCTGTATATAACCCCATCCCTCTATGCCCGCCATCAAAAAAACCCTCTTTCTCCTGCGCTTTTCAAACTACTTTCAATCAATATTTAAAGAATTGCGCCTTAATAACCGGCGTGCGGCGCTTAGAGTAATGGCGGGAAATTTTTATTTTTTTGTATATATATATACCTTTTTTTTGTATGTAGTTATAAAAAGACATCTCACGGGGTTTTTATGAAGCTTATAGTGATTTATCGTTAAAATAGAATTCTGTAGAGGGGAAATTTTTTCTTATGTCTTACCATCAAATGATTAAATTAGTTTTTCCAGTTCATTATAGGAAACGGTAGTTTTCTTCTTTTTCTTACGAAGAAAAATTTATTGTTTTTATTGAAAATTTATATTGATTATTTAATATTTTTTTTGCGTGATAATGAATCTAAAGTTTTGAACGTTCAAATGAACGACGAAGTTTTTCTATTTTTTTAAATTTTTTTTGTTTTATAGAAAAAATTATTTTGTATTTTAAAAAAATTAATGTCTTAACTAAGGAAATATTTCATTTTAATTCTTTTTCTTTTGTATATGCAATTTTTAAAAAATATTCAAATAGAAAAAAAATTTCGTTCATTTGAACGTTCAAAACTTTAGAATCATGTGATATGCATTTTATCTCATGTGATAATATTATTGAATTCTATATCGACAGTTATATATTTATTTAATTTTTTTTTGTAAAATATTTTTACAAGTGATTTACTATTCCTTTTATACTTGTTTATTTGTTTTAAATATTTAATTTTTTAACATGGGTCAGAATTCGCGAAATTTTCACAGAGAAAAAAAAGTATTTTTCTTAAATCAAAATGGTGAAAAAACATTTCTATTTGGTCTTAGGAATGTGTCCATACCAAAGAACAGAAAAAAATATTATTTTTTATGAAAGTTATTGCAAAATTAATTTTTTTGCAACTTTTTAAACAAAACCATATTTCTCCTAAATGAATGAACCGATTTAAGAAATGAATGAACCAAGCAGGAATATAAAGGGAATAAAAAATACTTTCGTTTAGAATTAGAAAATTTTAAAAAAGTCAATATTTTAATAATTATTTAATAAATTTTTTATAAACAATTAATTTTTTTTAACGTTCTGCGCCTTTTAAAAATTAAAAAAATATCTTCATACACTTAAAACTAAGAAATTAATGTCCGTTGAGAAAATTTTGGAGCGACAATTATTTTAAAAGTTATAATGGAAATTATGTCGAACGAAGATGCGATTTTGATGATTTTCTGAATTAAAACATTTTTTTTAACTATGAAATGAACAAAACTGTCGAATTAATTTTTATTCAGTTATATAACCATAAAAATGATCAAAAACTAGGTTCAGTGTTGATCAACGATTGAAAGAAAAAAATTATTTTCCTACTGAAAAAAATATTTTTTGTTCACAAATATCTTTTCTTTAAATCAAGGTAAGTGAATAATAGGAAAACATTTGGACAATGAATCAAATACTTATTTACTCCTGCGTTTCAAAATCTAAATAATTTCCTCTTCAGGGAGTCTATGAAAAAAATGTATACAAATTAAAACAAAATAATTTGCCAGTTGATAAATAAATTGAAATTAGTAAATAATTATCTTACAAAAAATTAATAATTAAAATAGGCGAAGTTATAAATTTAATGCCCTGACGATGGTCAGAAATTGTGAAATGTGAATTATTCAAAACAATTTTTATTAAATAATAATTGAAATTAATTGAAAAATTAAAAAACTCTTTTAAAATATTAAAAATTAATAATAATAGAAAATGAAATTTAGTAGCAAAATAAAGTTAATAAAGAATTTCCATGTAAAAAATTTTTTTATTAAAATTGAATTATTAAAATTGAATTATAAGAATTAATTAAAATTAATAATACAATTATGAAAAGTCAATTAATAAAAATTAATAATAAATAAATGTAAATTAAATAAAACATTAAATTAACATATCACAAAGAAATAAGTAATCTCTCTTGGTATAATAAACAATAAATAAATAAACAAATAATACATAAATAATAAATAAATGTTCACAATACAATAAATAAATTAAAATTAAAATAAATAATAAATTAAAATTAAAATAAATAATAAATTAAAATTAAATAAAATAAATTAAATTCTCGGACGTAAAAGATTACTTAACTAATTTTGTAAATCATTATTAAAAAAATTAATCGTACTATTTTCTTTAGAATAATTTATACAAATTTCCTTAAAACATTTTTTTTTAAATCGTTGACTATAAACGTTGTGAACTTCACAAAAAAACTTCATTTTTAACTTTAACTTTAACTTTTTATTTTCTAAACATCTTTTTGAGAATAATTTGAATATTTACACCTAACGCAATATTTTATAAAAAATATTCATATTTCACTTTGATTTTCAGGATCTAAATATAAATATTAATAGTTCATGAAAATTATTTTCAAGAACAAGTAGTAAAGGACAGTTTCAGTCAGAAAAAATATAATTTTCGTTTTTTATTTCAAGGATAATTTGAATAGTGAATTTCGAAAAGGGCTTAAATCGAATTTTTTTAAAATTTCCCTTTTTTTCATTATTCTATTTATTCTTTTGACGTTTTCTTAAAAGGAAAATTTCATCTGAGGTACTTTTAGCAAAGAAAAAAAATGATTTATACGTTTTTTTACATTTAACCTGAGAATTTTTTCTTTTTTAACTTTATGCTGAGTTATTTTTGAGTTTAAAAAACATTTTTAAAGTTAAAACAGTTAAAAGCTGAAAAATATAAAAACAGTTAAATAGCTAAAAGTTTAAAAACAGTTTTAAATTAGATAAATAAATAAAAAAAATTGTTTCTCGATAGTAAAACATTTCATTAATATATTTTTATGAATAAAATGATTAAATGAATTTTTTTTGCCACCTTTTTAAAAAAAAATTTATTTCTCCGAAATGAATGAACCGATTTCAGTATGAATCAATCGGGAATATGAAGGGGATAAAATATACTTTCCTTTAAAATTAGAGACTTTAAAGAGTTTATTTTTTAATAATTATTTAATTTATTTTTTATAAACAAATTATTTTTTTTAAGTTCTGTGCCTTTTATGAATTTGAAAAAAATGTCAACAAATCAACTTTTTTATTTTATTCTACTATAAAATATCTGACACTAATCGACTTTTACAACTGATATTAAATTGCAAAGTGCTAATAATTCGTGGTCTGACTTAAACTCTCTTTTACTACTGGCACTAAAATTTCATAAATATTGAAAATAGTGACGAAGTTCTAATTTTTTTTTTACTGAAACTTTTTTTTTAATATATTTTCAGTCAGAAAAAATATTATTTTGTCTGACTGAAAATATATTTTACTACTAAAACATACTTATCATTACTACTGATATTTTAAAATAAAGATTTTTTTTCTCATTAAAACTGTCTTTTACTACTAAAACTGCTAAACAAAATTAATTAATTTTTACCACACTAAAATTAAAAAAAAAAATAAAAAGTTTCGTCTCACTTAGTATTGTCTTTACTACTGAAAATTTTTAATTTATCTTTTCTAAGTGATGTCTGACTAAATATTTTTTACTACTAAAGAATATGAATTTTTTGTTTGAATAAAATTATCTTTTTCTGCTGTTACGAAAATTAAACAAAATTAAAAAGTTTCGCCTAACCATTTTTTTATTATGATTATTGCCATTTCGAATATTATGATTATGGAATTTTATTTTATTTTAATTAAGTTGATTTTATTTTATTTTAATTAAGTTGATTTTATTTTATTGGTAAAATACAAAATAAATAATGCAAAAAATATTAAAAAATACAAATGCGGAAAATTACAAAATTAACAAATTATTTTTATAAAATTGACTGAAAGTAGTGAACGAAAACAACTAGAAATTAAAATGATGAAGAAATTTACTCGAAAATGTTATGAAAATATTTTTACAAAAAAAGACGTAAAATTAAAATCTGTAATAAAAAAATCCACACAGTAATCAGTCGTTGGGTCAGTGGTTACATCATTTTTTTTCCATGCGAATAACATTGTTTTGAATCAAGGCCACAATATAATTGCAGAGTCTTTTGTCGATGATGAGAGAAGCATCATTCGATGAAGTCGTCAACGGATGGGTACGGCAAATCTTTTATTTAATTTCTTTTTTTATGTTCACAGCACTTTTGTTATTTCCATTCTCATCGTATTTTCTCTTTTCAACTTCCATAATTTACATTTATGTATATTGTCTGCCACATGTCAATTATATTTCACTGAAAGTTTGAAACTAATAATATTTCAATGAATTGCTCTAAAAACTAATTTCTTATTAAAAAATGAATAATAAAATTTAAACTAAAATTAAAATTAAAACTAAAACTAAAATTAAAATTAAAATTAAAACTAAAACTAAAACTAAAACTAAAACTAAAAATAAAATTAAAATTAAAATTAAAATTAAACTAAAAATAAAATTCAACTAAAATTAAAATATTAAAATTAACATTAAAATTAACATTTCTTACCAAACAATGTAAATTAAATCTTTAGTTAAACAATTGAATTTACTACTATTAACTATATGAAAATAAATAGTTTTTTAAACTATCTGAAAAAATTAAAACTCATTAATTTTTATAAACTAAACGATAAAGTTACATATAATATAAATTTTTCTTACTGAACAATGAAAAAAATATATTTATTTGCTAATAAAAAATAGAATTTTTTACTATTTAATTAATAAATGTGTATTTAATTAAATACTTAAGTGTATAAAACTAAATATTTTTCCTATTGAATGAATATTTCTTTATATATAAAAGTAACGTTCATTATTAAATTGTTCAATATTTAAATAAAATTAAATGACGAAATATTTAAACCAATTTTTATTTATTTTTTATGCTTTTATAATAATTATTATAAATTATCATTAATAATTAAAAATTATCCGAAAACTGAATTTAAATCAAATTAAATAACGAAATATTTAAACCAATTTTTATTTATTTTTTATGCTTTTATAATAATTATTATAAACTATCATTAATAATTAAAAATCATCAGAAAACTGAATTTAAATCAAATTAAATGATGAAATTTTGAATCCAATTTTTATTTATTTTTTATGTTTTTATAATAATTATTATAAATTATCATTAATAATTCAATATTATTCGAATACTGAATTAAAATAAAATTAAATGATGAAATTTTGAATTCAATTTTTATTTTTTTTTATGTTTTTATAATAATTATTATAAATTATCATTAATAATTAAAAATTATCAGAAAACTGAATTTAAATAAAATTAAATGATGGAATTTTGTAACCAATTTTTATTTATTTTTATGTTTTTATAATAATTATTATAAATTATCATTAATAATTCAATATTATCCGAATACTGAATTCAAAGAATTATTTAATGAAAGTAAAAGAATAGATTTAAAAATAAAATCAAATACTCCATTCAAAATAAGATGATTAAAAATTTGAAATTCATTTTCTATTTTTTTACTTTTTCATAATAACTATTTAAAATTGAGAAATGAAGTAGAATCTCAATACAGTAAAAATTAATAAAAAATAGTTAAATAATAAAATTAAATTAAAAATTAAACAAATAGTTATTAATATTTAAATCAAATTCGATGATGAAATTTTGAAACTAATTTTTATTTTTTTACTTTTCATAATAATTATTTAAAATTATAAATATTACTAAAATAAAATCTGAAAACATTAATAAATGGTGAAATAATAAAATTAAATTAAAAATGAAAGAAATTGTTATTAATATTTAAATTAAATTTGATGATAAAAATTTGAAACTAATTTTCTATTTTTATACTTCTT
This sequence comes from Leptopilina drosophilae, assembly GCA_032873175.1. Taxonomy (NCBI): domain Eukaryota; kingdom Metazoa; phylum Arthropoda; class Insecta; order Hymenoptera; family Figitidae; genus Leptopilina; species Leptopilina drosophilae. The sequence continues at coordinate 53,785,016 of CM065479.1, forward strand.
CATAAAAATTATTTTAAATTGAGAAATGCAGTAGATTCTCAAAACAATAAAAATAAATAAAAAATGGTTAAATATTAAAATTAAATTAAAAATTTAAAAAATGTAATTAATATTTAAATCAAATTCGATTATAAAATTTTGAAACTAATTTTCATTTTTTTACTTTTTCATAATAATCATTTAAAATTGAGAATAATACTGAAGTGGAATCTAAAAACGATAAAAAATGGTTAAATAATAAAATTAAATTAAAAATTAAAAAAATAGTTATTAATATTTAAATGAAATTCGATAATGGAATTTTAAAACTAATTTTCTATTTTTATACATTTTCATAATAATCATTAAAAATAGAGAATAATTTTTAAGTAGAATCTGTAAACTATAAAAAATGGTGAAATAATAAAATTAAATTAAAAATTTTTAAAATAGTTATTAATATTTAAATCAAATTCGATGATAAAATTTTGAAACTAATTTTCATTTTTTTACTTTTTCATAATAATTTTCTAAAATTATAAATAATACTAAACTAGTATCTGAAAACGATAAAAAATGGTGAAATAATAAAATTAAAATAAAAATTATAAAAATTTTTATTAATATTTAATTTAAATTCAATGATGATATTTTGAAACTAATTTTCATTTTTTTACTTTTTCCTAATAATTATTTGAAGTAGAAAATAATTTTTAAGCGGAATCTGTAAACGATAAAAAATGGTTAAATAATAAAATTAAATTAAAAATTAAATAAAATTTTAATAATATTTAAATCAAATTCGATGATGAAATTTTAAACCTAATTTTCTTTTATTTTTTCTATATTATTTTCCTTTTTTATACCTAATTATGTAAAAGCAAGATTAATACTTAAATATTTTCTGAAAGCGAGAAAACGTAATAAAAAGTATCGAATAATAAAATAAAGGGAATAAATTTAAAAAATAAATTTAAAAATCAAATTAAATAATGAAAAAAAGTTTAAAACCGCAGCTCCTGGCGGTAGGCAAACCGATATACGCAACTGACTACTACATCTTCCATTTGACTTATTATCAAAAAAATACTTTTTATAAAAAAAAATCCTCTTTATTTTCAAAATTTTATTAAATATTTACCGAAAATTTGATAAAACTGTAATGGAAAATTTTCGAAAAAGAAAAGAAACAGAAAAATATCAATTGTGTTCGTTTTGAAAGTATCAGATGGAAGTTACACTCGATAGTCGGCCATGACAGTAGTGTTAGTAGTTAATGGCAGTCGATGACAGACCATCGTGACATACGTTTGTCTCTCTGTGTTTATACAAAATTATTTTCAAGTACAAAATTCATTATTTCGCCGCCCCCCCGAAAAAAGAAACAAATTTTTTTGAAAATCAAAACCAATTTTTATATTTACATTGAAATAAGTTTATACATTTTACCACTGGAATTTATAATTTGAAACATTCTATTTATTGAAGCAACAGGTGAAATTTTTTATACCACAAAACGTTTTACTCGGATTCATTCGCGCAGTGAGCTCGATGCGTGTCAAGTTGATTATATTCACCAAAGAAAATCACGAAAGCCGGTTTTTATTACGTCTGATGTCAATTTTTTGATTGACTATATTTAATATTTAATCGAAAATAATAAACGTCAATCAAGTGCTTTTTTATCCAAGAAAAGAAAAATGTGAAGTAACAAATTTTAACCAAAGGAGAAAAAAATTTTTCCCGAAGAATTTTTTTTATGACAGTGTTTTCTTTTCAAAAATTATTTTTTTACCCGAAAAAAAAATTTTTAAGTGAATTACAATTTAGTGAAAGTTTCCTGTTTTTTTTTCGAAAAGATTGGAATAATTATAATATCTAATAAGTGGGTCAAGTGAAACAAAAAGAAGTAATAATAAATTTTTCTTTATTATTCTCGAGAGAAAAAACTGGATATTTTACACGACGAGGATGAATCTTTGGAATTGTCGATATAGTGGAGAAAAAAGTGTTTTTGCGAAAACACGCTAAATTTTTTGTTTGCCCTTAAAGTTATAATTAAAATAATTATTGTGAAGTAAAAAGTCGTTTTGAATTTTAATGCGATGATTTGAGGGAAAAATTTTTTGTTTATGAAAAAGTGACGAGTAAAATGATTGTCGAAGTTGGATGATAAAAGAAAAAAAGGAAATCGCCGGGAAAATAACGTTAAATGTGCCAAAAAAGTTTTTTTGAAAATTATTCCCGATAAGGAGGAGAGAATATTGCTGCTCATTTTTCAACAAATGTGGAGCGATGTTCTTCCGATGGATTTTCTTGACGTGCCTCTTCTTTGGTACCGGTGAGTTTATTCACCTGATTTTTTTCTAATCCTTTTAAATTCTTTTCTTTTATTGCTTTAATTTCTTTTCTCTAGTTTACTGTAACTTTTTTTTCTACTTTATATAATTTTAATTATTACTTTTTAATTTTATACTTTAATACTTTAATACTTTAATTTTCCATTTTAGTTTTATATTATAATTTTATCATTTAATTTTATGTTTTAATTTTACATTTTATTTTTATTAAGATTTACATTTAAATTTTCTTCTTTAATTTTTTTATTTTAATGTTAGACTTTAATTTCAAATTTTAATTTTATTTTTAATACTATCATCACTTTTTGAATTTAAATTAGTAAAAATGTTTACTAATTGCAATTAATAAAACTTTTTACTAATTTCAATTAATAAAACTTTTTACTAATTTCAATTAATAAAACTATTTACTAATTTCAATTAAGAAAACTTTTTACTAATTTCAATTAGTGACTTACTATTTGATTTGAAATTAGTAAATTTTTCTAATAAGTAGTAATTCTGCTAATTTAATAGAAGATTGGGGTAAAGTTTTTCTAAAACGTATTTTCTAATTATTTATTTTCTAAAAATATTTTTTCTAATAAAAGTCAATTTCTAAAAAACTTTTTTCTAATAAAGGTGAATTTCTAAAAAACTGTTTTCTAATCAAGGTGATTTTCGAATTTTCATTCTTCTAAATCTAATAAAGATTATTTTCTAAATTTTTTTTTAAAAAGGAAAGTCAAATTAAAAATAAATAAATTAAAATTAAATAAATTAAAAATTACATATTATAAATAACATACATATAATGAATTTAAAATTTCAAAAAATTCTTTTCCTAACAATATTTAATTTCTATAATAACAATTAATAGGTATGTAATTAAAAAATAAAGTTTACAAAAAATTTGTAATTCTTTAAAAAAGAATACTTGAAATTTTGTTAAAAAATTGTAGGTAATAAAAAATTATTAGAAATTATACAAATTATAATTATAAAAATGATGGGAATTATTTTTTTTTTAAGAACAGAATTTTTGTTAACAAATAGTTATTTTATAAAAATTATACTTCTTTTTCGAAAGGTAACTAATTACGTAAACAGAATGATTACTAAAAAAACAGTAAATATAGGAAATAGTTTATATTTTTTAATTTTAGTTTTTTTCACCAATTTTCTAACTTTTGGCAAAAATTATGGAGTTTTAAAAATTTTAGAAATTAAATATTAGAAATTATAACTTTTTGGAAAACCTTTTTTTAGAAATCAAAACTCATTAGAAAAACTTTTTTTTGAAATTAAAAGAAAACTCATTGGAAAAACTTTTTTTAGAAATTAGATTTTATTAGGAATCACTTTTTTTATGCAAAATGGATTGGAAAATATTTTTTAGAAAAAGTGACCACCTACTTTATTTTCTAATAAAAATTGTAAGATTTAATAAGAAAAAATAGAAAAATAATTAAATGGAAAATTTAAATTGTAAATTTAATTCAATTAGTAAATTTTTCTAAATTAATATATTAAGTTCTACTTAATTTTTTTAGTAAAATCGACAAATTCAACAACAAAAAATCAATCATGAATTCAAATTAATAAACTTTTTTACTAATTCAAATTTACATTTTCTTAAATTTTATTTATATTTTTATATTTTTTATATTATTTTAACTTTCTTGCTTCCCTTATTGCCATTTTTATTATTTACACAATTTTTTACTGTTAAAAAAAATATCTACATGTGTTCACATAATTTTTTACTGTCTTACAAAAATATCTACATGTGTTCACATAATTTTTTACTGTTTTAAAAAAAAAATATTATCTAAATGTATTTAAAATTTTTTTTCTCTCTCTCCACTTTTACGATTTACCATAAAAGCCCTATTATTATATTTTCGAAAGAATTTACAAAATGCATCAACTTTTTTAATAACGTCATAAAAAAGTAGCAATTTCAAAACAAAATTGCGACAATTACACCATGAGAGATAGTTTATGAAACTATTATAAACGCAAGTGAATCAAATCTTCATTTTATTTCGCAAATTTTTTTTATTTAAATATAAAAGTTAAATTTTTAATTTCCATTCTCTTTCTTATATTTCTATTTAAAAAAAAATATTTTACTCGTTCTTAATTTTCATTCGAGAATATTGCGCGCCTTTATTTTTATTCCTAATGCGTTGGAATATAATTTTCAAGGTAGAAAAAAAGTCTTGAAAAAAGAAATTAAAAAAAAGTCTTGTATAACAAAAGACTTTTTGTCTTTTGTTATAAGACAATAACGACTAAAAATTGTCCCGAAAAGAAATAAAAATAATAATTATACAGAAATTGAAGAGAGAGGATTATGAATAAAATAGAAAAAAGTAAAATAAATAATATTAGTTTAAAAATAAAAATACAAATATTGTATTTAAGAACAAAATTATTTCCTAGAAAAAAAATACCCAGGCGGGATTCGAACCTAGATCATTTGATTACAAATCGAGGACCTTAACCGCGTGACCAAACTGCATCTCTGACTTTAAATGCACTTCGAATTTTCTATTTAATAACATTTTTTATTTATTGTTACAAAATCGTATTTATAATTACTTTTTTAAATTACTTTCAAATTAGTCTCAAATTACTTTCAAATTAGTTTCAAATTAGTTGCAAATTAGTTTCAAATTACTTTCAAATTAGTTTCAAATTAGTTTCAAATTAGTTTTAAATTAGTTTCAAATTAGTTTCAAATTAGTTTCAAAGTAGTTTCAAATTAGTTTCAAATTACTTTCAAATTACATTCAAATTAGTTGCAAATTAGTTTCAAATGACTTTCGAATTACATTCAAATAATTTCAAATTACTTTCAAATTTATTTATTTATTTCAAGATATTTATTTATACACTCATTTCTTTATTTTAAATACATAATTTTCTAATTTAACAATAATACTATTAATCTTTAACAACAACAAAATTCAAATTTGTAATTTAAATGTAAAATCACTGCTGGAATGATTTTACCCTTAACGAAACTAATATTCTCAATTCTCAAATTAAAAAATGAAAATTATTTTTAAAATTCTTTTTAGAGTAATCTCTTTACCGTTATTTTTTCTCCTTATTACAATGTATAATTCCACTTTATTCTTTCTTCCAACTATATTTACAGATATAATTACATTAGTGTAAAATAAAAGATAAATTCCAAATTAAATTGAAAGAATGAAGACCATTTTGATGATGGAGGAAAAAAAATTGAATAAAGTAAATTCAGTTAGACACACAGATAAAACAGGCTTTATACCTTCATTAAAAACTTGTCTGGCCTTATATGTGTTTACTGTCTCATTAATCCAAAGAATAAAAGCTAAGACTACCGTTAAATTATATTTACTCCCTTGGTACCTATATAGATATATATATAAGAGTGTAGAAGATCGATTAAACATTTTTTTACACCGCCTACTCCGAACAAAAAAGAATCGAAAAAAAGTTCTCCTTGAAAAGTATAATAGCTTCATGATGATCGAATAGAACACATTTTTGCATTTTCAATTTTTATACCTTTAAAATCGGAATTTATTAACTTTAAGAAAAAATTTTAATTTTGATAAAGAGCAAAAATTTCTTTATTCTTTGAGTTTACGTTTCGTTGTAGGAAATTCTTATTTTTTTCTCGATTCGCAACGAGAAATAATAATTGTTTTTTTCAGTTTCAGTGAGAAAAATAATTATTATTTTTTTCTGTTTCAGTGAGAAAAATAATAATTATTTTTTTCAGTTTCAGTGAGAAAAATAATTATTATTTTTTCAGTTTTAGTGAGAAAATTAATAATTATTTTTTTCAGTATCAGTGAGAAAAATAATAATTATTTTTTTCAAAATCGGTGAGAAAAATAATTATTATTTTTAGATTCAATTAAAAATAATAATTGTTTCTCGATTCAATATATAAGAAATAACAATTTGTTTTCTAGATCCAATGAGAAATAATAATTTCTTCCTAGATTTAATGAGAAATAATAATTTGTCTCTAGACTCAATGAGAAATAATTATTTTTAGGTTCGACGAGAAATAATCATTTTTTTCTATATTCAATATAAACGATATAATTATTATTTTTTTTTTAAACAAAGTTTTTCTCGTATGGAACAATCATATTTTTAAATAGGAATTTTCCTTTTAAATCACCACGAATTATTCTGCATTTTTTTCTAATTCCATTTACTGTTTTTTTTCTAAACTATTTATTTTCATTTATTTAATTATTTATTTGATTTTTTTAATGATTCAGCTAATTATTTGATTTTTTATTATTCACTATTTATTTTCAATTATTTAATTATTTATTTATATTTATTTATTTTTATTTAATTATTTATTTGATTTTTTTAATAATTCAGCTAATTATTTCATTTTTTATTATTCACTAATTTATTTTCAATTATTTAATTATTTATTTATTTTTAATTATTCGGCTAATTATTTTATTTTCTATTATTCACGATTTATTTTCACTTATTTAATTATTTATTTGGCTCTTTATTTATTTGTTTTTATTAATTATTCAGCTTATTGCTTTGATTTCCTATTATTCACGTTTATTTTTCTATTTATTGTTATTTTTTAATAAAAATTTTCCAATTTAAAAAATAATAATTAGAACTGAAGAAGTAAACAGCGAACAAGCACTAGTCGAGGAGAAGCGTCCCCCCACCCTTAGTGCGCGATGGGAAGGGGGAGAAGAGTCCGCATGGTGGGGAGACGATTCTCTTAGTAACTTTCTTCTACTCCAAATTTTAAATTCGTAAATAATATAAATAATTCTAATTAATGAATAAGGAAGAAAATATTTGAATGAATAAAAATTAATAGAGGTAAATATATAAAGTAAAAATAGAGAAATTTAGAAATAATTAATTATAATAGTAATTATTAATTAATACAAATAAATATATAATAAAAATGAACAAATTCGGGAAAAATTTATACTCCAAATTTTAGATTCGTAAATAATATAAATATAATGGATATAATATAATAGAAATAAATAGAAAATAAAAAAAAACAAATTTAGAATAAAAATAAGTGAATTAAAAATTAAAAATAAGTTTAAATTTTATTTGAAACGAATAAAAATACTTTCTCAATAAGGAAGTGGGAAAATATTCTAAATCAATATCGAAAATCAGATAAAAAAATCGAATAGTTTCGTATCAAACGTGACGCACATATGGGTTGGAAAAAAAATTCTAATTAATACAATATCTCTCTTATCTCTCCAATTATACTGTTTCCGATTACATAAAGTACTAAAATTCGTTTATGCTACTTGTAAATTCAATAAAGTTTTCTTCCACCTTCACATAAATATATTATAAATAATTTGAAATTTTATAAGTTTCTATAGACTCATATTTGCATAGAGAACTATTCCACAGTAGTATATTAAATACATAATCAAAATAAAATAAAAAATAACTATATAAATAACATTAAAAAAAAATATATATATATATATATATATATATAATATATTTTTATTTATATATATATATATATATATATATATATATATAATTTACAATATAAAAACTAAAAAATAAATATAAAAAAATTATACATTTGTAGACATAAATTTATCTATACAATTATTTTATATTTATTTTTTTCCGCTTTTATTTATACATATATATTTATGAATGTGTATAAATTTTATTGTTCAAAGCATATACCTGTTTCTATACTATTATTATATATTTATATACAGACAATGTGAATTTATTATTTAGCTCGCAGTAACAAATAGGAATTTAAAAAAAATCTGAGACTGCGCTCGCTAATATAGAGAGAAATGGGAATTCCTTTATAATCAACTTGGTGTATATAAATACATAAAGATATTATATATATATATATATATATATATATATATATATATATATATATATATATATATATATATATATATATATATATATATATATATATATATATATATATATATCTTTTTATAAAACATAAATTATTATTACATAAGAATATCCTGCTACAATTACGCTGAAGATGAATTCGAAGTTAGGCAACATTTCTGGTATCAGATTTTTCATTTATGCCAAGCATATAGATATATTTATAATGTAAACTGGAAAATGCTAATTACATCAAATTGCAGAGCAATTAAAATCATGAGATTAGAATGGCAGAGGAGGATAAAATTTATATGTGACTGTTATAATCGTTTAAATTAGAAAGGAAAATCCTTTCAAAATTTTTTCAATTTATTAGTTTCTATAATTGTAGACGGCGGAAAAAAAACCATTGTCGGAAATAAATATAAATTTCTCTACGTCAGCGAAATTTTTTATTGTTTCCGTCAATACTTTCGCTATTCTAGAGAAACTTATCGCTGTTCTAGGTAAAAAAATTTTTTCCTGTAGTTTATAAACAAGTTTATGTTTATAAACAAGTTGATTACTCGTAACAATTGTTATTGTATCACTCGAGCGGTTTTTTTTTCAAAATATATAAAATCTATAAATATTTAAATTTATAAATAAAAAATCTATGAAAAAAATTTATTATTTTTTCGTAAAATTTTTTTTATATAATAATGAAAATTATTATTATTAAAAAATATAAAAGAAATCCGCTCTAGCGATTGTTTTTTTAATAATATTGTTATGTAGAAAAAATCCGCTGGAATGATAATAATGTATAAATAACAATAAAATTCTAATTGGTTTATAATAATAATTATAATAGTTTAACAATATTATTAAAATTAACAATATTATTAAAATATAAAAAAACATTCACTCGAGTTATGCAATAATAATTACAATATAGATACTTATTTTTAAAAATTTATTTCTAATATTTTATTACAAGAAAAGTTAACATAATTTAGAATTAAAAAAATTTGAATTACTTAAAAATTAATTTAAATTTTTTAAAAATTAAAAAAAACTTTTCTGACATTCTAATCTCGTGATTTTAAATTTTTAATTAATTTTTAATTTAAACGAAAAAAGTTTCAAGTAAATATATATTCGTTTGAGGTAAATGCAATCAAGGCAAAATTTAAATGATGTTTTTTTAAATAAAAGTAAAAATAACATTATTATAATTATATTAATGTTAAAATAATTTTTATTTTATTGACATTCTATTTTAATTTAATATAATTTCTTCCCTATTTTTAATTTTTTAAATATTATTTTCAAGTAAAATTCGAAATTATATATGAAATTAAAAAAAAAAATAAATAAATAAAATATAGTTATAGTTATAGTTATAGTTGAAATTAAAATAAACGAAATTATATTTAAAATTAAAGTAAACGAAATTATATTTGAATTTAAAGTAAACGAAATTATATTTGAAATTAATGTAAACGAAATTAAATGAAATGAATTCAAGTGAACTTTAAATTTCAAAATTTAAACTTTAAAAATTCTAGACACCTGTTATACTAAAGAGTAAATATAGTGACTTAAATGTATATATGCAAATAAACGCATACATATGAAAATTTATGTTCTTGAACAGATAACTTTTACACTGCAGTAAAATCAGAATTTATTTTTTTTCACTATTTTTACGCATTGATATTATATCGCCCACTGATATATAGAGACTTCTCCATATTTTTTTTTTCTTTTTTTTATATTTCAAAAAAATCCATTTTATATATATTCTATATATACATGTGAAATAAGTTGTCTAACAAAACGGTAAAGAGATTTTAAATTGAAAAATTTATCAGGAATGTTGCTTTCATTATGCCCATATATTAATTATTTTTATGTTCTTCCGCACTAAACGACATCACAAGAATCAATTGGAGTAATTAATTTCTAGTCGTTAATTACTGTAAAAGAGAGATAAACTTTTTGCTTTTATCGAAATTCGTATTAATTTTTCATTAAATTCTATATTATCGATGAAATATTCGCGTTCTCGTATAAAAGGAAAAATTATTTTACAATAAAAAATTTACCATTTTTTCTGTATAAAAATAGCATTTTTATTTTTTACTAAATATTTTATTAACAATTATTATTTATTTTAAATTAATACATTATGTCTTTTATATTTTTAAATATAGCCATTTGGAACAGAAATAGAATTTAAAAATTTTTAAATTCAAATTTTTTTTCATAAATATAAAATATGAATTGGAATGCAAATTATTACTATTATAACCATAATAATTATTGATTTTCACTTATTTTAAAAGTAAAAAAAATTCTACTAACAAAAGTTCAATTATGTTTGAAAAATAAAGAAAAATTTTCGTAAATATTACAATAATCTTTACAAATAAAAAAATTTTTTTCCAAAATTCTCAATTATTTCCAAAAAGAATTTAATTATTTAGAAAAAGAATTTAATAAAATTGTACTCAAGAATTTAATTATTTTAACAAATAACCTTTAAAAATTGCAAATGAATTTAATTATTAAAAATTCTTTTACAAGTTTCTTCGCAATGAAATTAAATCAATTAATTTCATAAACAATAATTATTTTATGAATTCAATTATTACATAAATAATAAATTTGTTTTAGGAATTCAATTATTTTCATAAATAATAAAGCTCATCGCAGAATATTCTTTACTTTTAGTTCAATTTCAATTTAATTTTAATTTCAATTTTTTTATTTTAGTTTCAATTTTAATTTCGGATTCCTCGAAAAATGTAATATTCTTAAAACTTTTATGAAATATGACCAAAAGAATTGAATTATTTAAATATTTATTGATGAAATTGTTTATAAGAATTAAATTTTAAAAAACATTTTTTTTAATACTTCTAATTTGCCAATTTTGAAGAAATATTTTATATTTTAAAAGTTTAATTTAATTTTGTTTAAATAATTTTAAGTATTTAAATAATATTTGCTTTAAATACTGAAATATTTTATTCAAATACAATTCATTTGATTCAAATAAAAATTATTTGATTCAAGTAAATATTTATTTGATTATAGACAAATAATCGGTTATTTGAATCAAATAAATTTTTTTTTCAGTGTACATAATAAATTTGATTCAATAAAAATTCTGTTTAATTCAGTTATAATTTATAAAATATTTTTAATTCAAATATATTTTTCATGGTTGACTACTTATATTTCAATTAAAAAAAAATTTTTTCTCAGTGTAAAATTCATAAGAAATTTTTGATAATTTAAAAAAAAATGTTTCTAAATAATTAGTGGAATTTCCTTCCAAAATTTTATGGGAAAATTTCCAAAAATTTTCTCACAGTGTATATTTAATTAAAGAATTTTCAAATAATTGAATTTTCCTAAAATTACATATTAGTAAACAAATGTCTTTTTCAAATTCTGAAAAAATTTCCTCGAAAATTATTAAAAGTAGTTGATTTATAGAGAAGAATTTCAGTTGAAAATACCAGAAAATAATTAAATTGAAATGGTTTGTATTTTACATTTTAAAAAATCTTAATTCCTGTAAAAAAATAATAGGAATTGAATATTTATTTAAAAATGAAGTTATTGATTTGCAATGAAAAAGTTTATAAATTAATATATTTAAATTTTATAGAAATAATCTATTTTTTTTGTTAAATACTTTTCTTATTTTTTAATATCTATTTTCTAAAATTATTTCTTGATGTTTATTAATATAATTATTTGTTGACCTTCGTTGACTAATAAACTTGTAATATCTTCAAAAGTAATAAAATTCTTTGAATAATTTCAATTATTTTAAATTTTTTTGTAATTTCTCGTCAAATTATCATTAACTTCGCATGAATAAAAAAATTGATCATGGAAATTTAATTATTTTCAAAAGTTTTGATAAAATGCTTTGCAAAATTCAATTATTTATCTTCAAAAGTAAGAAAATTTTTCGCAGAAATTTAATTATTTGCAAATTTTTTTTTTTTAATTCTCAAAATTTCAATTATTTTTATAAATATCAAAATTCTTCTTCAAAATTCAATTACATTTAAACTTTAAAAAAAAAATCTGTTCAAAATTTCAGTTATCCTTATAAATAATAAAATTCTCTGAAATTCAATTATTTGCAATGAATTTTAATAAAATTATTGTCAAAATTATAATTATTTTTATAAATAAAAAAAATTATTCTAGAAAATTAATTATTTTCAATTTTTTTTTTATAAAATCTTATAATATAAAATAATTCTTCGCAGAAATTCAAATAAATTCTAAATTTTTTTTTTAATTTTTCGTCAAAATTTTGTAAGTAATAAAATTCATCATAAAAATTTAATTATTTTCAAAAGTTCTTATAAAATTTTTTTGCAAAATTCAATTATCTTTAAAAGTAAGAAAATTCTTTACAAAACTTTCTTTACAAAAATTCTTTACAATTATTTTCAAATTTCTTTTTTCAAGTCTCAAAATTTCAATTATGTTTATAAATATCAAAATTCTTCTGCAAAATTCAATTACTTTTAAATATTTCTAGAAAAAATCTGTTCAAAATTACAATTATCTTTGTGAATAATAAAATTTTTCCCTGAAATTTAATTATTGGCTAGGAATTTTAATAAAATTCTTCTCTGAAATTCAATAATTTTCAAAAGTAATAAAATTCTTCCCAGAAATTCATTTATTTTCAAAATTTTTTTTTAATTTCTCCTGAAAATTTGTAATATCTTCATAAAAAATACAATTCATCCTGGAAATTTAATTATTTTCAAAAGTTCCGATACAATTTTTTGTAAAATTCAATTATCTTGAAAAGTGAGAAAATTCATCGCAGAAATTCAATTATTTTATGTTATACAGTCAAACAAAAATTATCTTTGAAATAAACATTTATAATTTTGATTTAATACACTGAAAAAAAAATTTATTTGACTCAAATAACCGATTATTTGTCTATAATCAAATAAATATTTACTTGAATCAAATAATTTTTATTTGAATCAATTAATTAGTATTTGCTTCAAATACTGAAATATTTGATTCAAATACAATTTATTTGCTTCAAATACTGAAATATTTGATTCAAATACAATTTATTTGATTCAAATACAATTTATTTGATTATAGACAAATAATCGGTTATTTCAATCAAATAAATTTTTTTTTTATAATTTATAAAATATTTTCAATTCAAATATATTTTTCATGGTTGACTATTTTTTTTAATTGAAATATAAATATATTTCAATTAAAAAAAATTTTTTTCTCAGTGTAAAATTCATAAGAAGTTTTCTATAATTAAAAAAAAAATGTTTCTAAATAATTAGTGGAATTTCCTTCCAAAATTTTATGGGAAAATTTCCAAAATTTTTCTCACAGTGTATATTTAATTGAAGAATTTTCAAATAATTGAATTTTCCTGAAATTGAATATTAGTAAACAAATGTTTTTTTTTCAAATTCTAAAAAAAATTCAATTATTTTCAAAATTTTTTTTTAAATTCTCTTCAAAATTTCAATTATCTTTGTAAACATCAATATTCTTCTGCAAAATTCAATTATTTTCATAACAAATGATAAAATTTTTATTATAAAGTCTTATAATATAATGATTTTATCTCTCGGTCGTGTTTTATAACAATTTTTTATGAGTAGTTTAATTTCAAAAAGGTTTGAATTTGAATATTTTGAAGAATTTCAATTCTTATGGAAAAATAATAATTAAATATTTATTTAAAAAAGAAGTTATTGATGTTTTTTTAAAAAATTTGAAAGAAGTTTTTTGACTAAAAAATTAAATTAAATTTTTTTTTTTTTTTTTTTTAATTAATTATTTATTTTTATTAAATTAAAGTTAAAGGTAAAAACCTTTAACTTTAATTTTCTGAAAATTTTAAAAATTTCAGTCTTCATAAATAAAATTTTATTCATTTATAAAACATGTCTTCATGTCGCATTTTACTAAAAAAATCTCGAAAAAGTCGATTAGTCGCATCTTTTCATAAAATAGTCGAAAAAAGTCGCATTTCCTTAGAAAAGTCGAAGAAAGTCGAAAAAGTCGCAGAATCCGAGCCCTGAAATAATAATATTTAGAGTAAAATAATTATATTTCGATTTTCAATGAAAATGTAAAGTCTCTTTGCAATAGAATAGGAAAGTAAAAATTTTTTCCCCTTTTTTTTTATTCTTGAAACGATGCGATGAGAATCAGGATATCCGCAGAGAGCAGGAGTTCATTTCAAAATGGAAGGAGTGGTGTGCATGAAAGTGAAGTGTTCTATAGTCATTTAAAAACAGTCTGCTGGCCTTACCAAAGTGAAAGTCTTCTCTCGTCGCGTATATACATATATATATTCAATATATTCTTTGCTTTGGGACCCCGTTCATCGTCGGTCTTCTTCTAAATTCTCTTTAAGCAAAGGAGACATTCACACTCGCACACATGAACACACCTGAATTCCCGGAAATAAGTCCCCTTACCTGTTGACGTTACGTGTCTGTGTCCTCTTGAAAAGAAAAAAGAAATAGAAAAAAAACATTACGAGATCTTTGACATCATCATAGAAATTACATATTTATTAGTCTTATTTCGTAATAATTCATAAAAAGGGTCCAAAATATTGGGATAAATATTTTAATTTTTCTCGAACGAATATCGAAAGTGACCCAAATTTCACTTGAAGGAAAAAATTATAATAGAATATTAAGAGAATAATTTAAAAATTTTGTTTTTCAAATTTCTTTTATAGTTACGTATTATATTTATTATTCACATGTTACGTTTCTATTTATTTTATTTACATTCTTATATTATTATTATTGGTTTTGTATTAAAATTTTCTTTACTCCTTTGAATTTTTATTATTGACTAAGATTGAATAAATTCTTATCACTCGTTTTGCTTTGAAATGCCAAGGTTTGAATTTAATAAAATCAGATTAGAAATGTTTTTCAAAATAAAATTAAAGTCTTAGTTGCTATCAGTTGCGAATTTATAAAAATTTTTGTTGTAAATATTTTAATTAAATTATCGCAAATACTCTAAATTTTCTGTATTACTTCTTTAGATATTTACTAATTTATTTGCGTCGATATTTAATTATTTATTTTCTATATATTATTTATCTATTGATCTCTCCAAATAGCTAATTAAATTTGAATTAAAAGCTTTATAAAATTTCATATTTGAATAAATTTATTAGAAATTTTATAAACTTTCATTTTTAAATGAATTTAATTAGAAATTTTCAAAAAAATTTGATTTATCAAAAAACTTTAAAGAATTCAAACTCTTCTAAAATTAGTCAAATTTTCAAAAATACTCAATTAATCATGAGAAATAATGGTTTTATAAAGGAATTTTAATTATAAATAATAAAGAAATTGAATTATTGAGAAGTTACAAAATCATTGCAAAAATTAATAGTTATTTTCAAATGTAATAAAATTCTACGAAGAAATTCAATTATTTTTTAACATTTTTATAAAATTCTTAGTAAAATTTCAATTATATTCAAAAATTGTCCTTAATTCAATTATTTAAAAAAATTATTAAATTCTGCGCAAGCAAATTTAATTATTTTCATAAATAATAAAAATTTCTCAAGAATTCAAGTTTTACAAAATTTTTTTTATAAATTTGTTCGCAATAATTCAACAATTTTCAAAAATAATAAAATTTTTTACAGGAAACCGATTATTTTCTTAAGCAATAAAATTCTTTTTTGTGTAACCTCTAATTTAAAAACAATTAAAAATTAAAAAAAATTTATTTTGTTTTTATAATTCAGTTATAGAAATAAATTAAAGATTACACTTACGTCGCACCAATATTAAATAATCCACGGGCGCCAGATCATTTTTGATCAAAATTAATGAAAATCAATTATTAATAAATTTAAAATAAACAAAAAAAAATTATATTCATTCAAATTAATTTATGCGACGATTTTGGAAGATTCGGCTATTTAGTTTAATTCCAATAATATGGTAGAGAGGGATGGTTCGTAATAAAAAAAATTGAAAAAATCAATTATTATGACAAGATTTAGAAATTTATTATTTCTTCATATAAATAAATTCAATTATAATTAAATATTTAAATATTATCTTAAATTAATACACTATTCCTCTAATATAATTAATGATCTTTTCTTAAAAAACGATATTCCAAGATAATTATTTTAAACAGGATAATATATTTTAAGGGAGGGGTCAAAATATTTTACGAATGAGGGAAGAGTCACAACATAAATTAGGGAAAATTAATTAAATAATAATTAAAACATTTCTGATTTTATTTAAATTTAGATAAAATTTTCTTTTTTTTTTTTTTTTTATATTCAATCAAGAAAAAGAAAATTAAATTAAGAAAATCAAGTCTTGCCAAATCAAAAAAAATAAATCTTCTTACTAGAAAATATGAAATTTTGAAATTAATCCATTTATCCGGAAATATGGTACCACTCAAATAAATAATCACTAACTAATTAATACTTTTTTTTTTTAAAGTTAAATACAATTTTTTTTTAAGAAAACTTTTTTTTTTTATTTGAAGAAAAACACGTCTTGACTCTTAGGAGGTTGTCCAGGAAAAGATAATGAGTTGAATATTTTGTTTTTCTGGTAACCAGGGAGAGCGATTTTTTGTTTCTTCTTTTCTTTTCTCTTTTTTTTTATATATATTGTTGAAGGTTAATATGATTATAAACAAAATCCAATCATCTTGTAGAGATTAATATTCAAAATAAAAATTAATTAATTTCAATAAAATAATCCTCTAGATTCTCCTCCAATTGTCTTCTAATACGGAATTGATGTTAAATAAACTTCAAAAATTACACTTAAATAACGACATCAATTTATATGACGATTTCAATGGGCTTTCAGCATAGGAGTTTCGCATAATAATGGAAAACTAGTAGAATTCTTCGAAAAATTTAATAAGATGAAAAACTTGATGCAGAAAAGGCTTGAAAACAACATTTCCATCAAATCATAACATCAAATAACATTTTCGGTCAATAAATAAATTAGTATTTAAAATTTGGATTTGTAGATATTTAAATTTCAAGAATCTGGAATTTAGTATGACACAATCATCCTTCAGTCGATAAATAGTATTTAATCCCATGAATTAGAAGATAGTGCTCCACGATGACTCAGAAAACAGGAAATTCAATCAGGAAACAGGAATCGTAGTTTTTACATAAAATAAAATTTTAATACAATTAATTTTTTTTTTTTTTAATACTAAATTATTTTAATAGATCAATCTTGGAATATCGCTACAACCTCCTAATTTCTTTTTATTAATTTAAAAAGTAAATAAAATTTTGTTATCAATTAGTTAGTTTATTATTATTTACTAAAAAAAAATAAATTGTGAATTGTGAAATTCAAAAGAATTTTACAACGTCACATACCCCCTTACTTAGAAAAGACCATAGGTCTTTAAAGAAATAAAGTAAGAAGATTCTTCTTTTCTCTAATTTAGCAAGAAAATAAAATTTAATAAATGAAATATTTATTGTAACCGATATTCCTTGATTGAATTCTAAAACAAAAAAAAATATTTATTTTAATAGATTAATATTGAAACAAATTAAATACTTCAGGAAAATATCATGTCTTAATTATTATTTAAAAAAAAATTGATTAACTAATTTTTTTTTTTTTTTTTTTTTTTTTTTTTATTATTATTATCAATATTATTTAACAATGGTATTCATATTAGATAAAAAAAAATAATAATCAAAATTAATATTGAAGATGAATAAAACTAATTTTTAAGTAAAAAGAAATCAATTGTAACTGTATCTTTTTTTTTTTTTTTTTTTTTTTTTTTTTTTTTTTTTTTTTTTTTTTTTTAGATAAAAAAAATTAATCACTTTCTGAATTTCTTGTGATAATTTGTTTTACAATTCGGGCAATCATTAATTTTTGTATTAGGTTTCCCACAACCAAAACAGAAAACGTGTAATCGTGGATAAATACAATTTTCATATTGATGATCTCTTTCTTTGCAATTCCAGCATCCTAGACGACAATCATTTTCTAACCATTGTAAAGTATTTGAACACAAGTTAGAGGGAACATCAATTTTCATTTTAAGCAAAGAAGGAATCTCTAAATTAGTTTCATAATTATCATCACGCATTCTTTTTTTATGTAACGGTGAGTCATCAGATTGAGAAACTAAATCAGAATGATATGACTGATTTTCAAAAGAATCAGATGCATTATTTGAATCATTAGAACTAACAATAAATTCTAAAGTAGTTTGTGTAAATTGGTCATTTGAATTGCGATGTTTTTCTTTTACAAAAAGTATTTGATTAGATACGTTAATTGTTTTAGGAGTTAGGATTTGGACATCAGTTTGAGATTCTACATTACATATAGAAGGTAAAATGATTCGATCGGTTTGAGTTTCTACGCTACATATTGAAGGTAAAATGACTTGATCGGTTTGAGTTTCTACGCTACATATTGAAGGTAAAATGACTTGATCGGTTTGAGTTTCTACGTTATTAGAGTCTGGATAATCTATAATACAATCTGAATTTCCTTGTACATTAAAATACTCATTTTCAGCATCATGGGCATCCAACATAGCTGACAAGAATTGTTCGTGACGACCAGAGATTGATTGAAGAATTTTAGAAAATGGTTTTATATATTTCCAACCAGGATGTAATTGATTCCGCAATTCATCTTCTTGTGTCCATTCAGCTGAAACTTCTTGGCCATCATTTAATTCTTTCCAAAGTTTTTCATATTCGATATATAAATTTTCATAATTTGCTGCTAAATTGTTATACATTTCAACAAGTTTGTTGTATTCTTTACTCGAAGCCGGCATTTTGGGTCAAAATTAGCAATTGAATTTAAAGGATTTCTGAAACAAAGTAAGGGTAATACAAATAATAGGGTCATTATTGAGTCAAAATAGGGAAATATTTAAGGGGAAGAATAATAGGGTTTTAAATATTGAATATGTGATTTAGTTAAAAATTGTCCATTAAGTGTACTAATTTCATAAACGACAGAAGATAAAATTTTTGAAATTTTATAAGGTCCTTCAAACTTTGGATACAATTTCGCAGAGATGTGTTTTATTTTAGAAGATAAAGTTCTTTTTCGAATTAGAACTAAATCTCCGATTTTAAAGGTGACATTTCTTCTTCTTAAATTATAGGTTTTAGAGCTTTTTTGAAAAGCAGAGTCTAAATTTTTTATAACCCAATCTTTCATAACTTGTAACTTATTCATTCTAATATTCCATAATTCGACAGCTTTAGGGTCAATAACTAAATCGGAATCAATTTTTTTTTTTAGATAGGGAATTAATAGGTTTAGGATTTCTTCCTAAATTTAGAAAAGCAGGAGAAGTCTGAAGAGATTCGTGAAATGAAGTATTAAAAGCGAAACGAAATTCCGGAAGATGTTCATCCCATGTCCTATGATCCTCACTAATGAACGAAACGATCATCGTTTTAACAACTCTGTTTACTCGTTCAACAGGGTTGGCTTGAGGGTGATAGGGGGGAGATGTTGAAAGAATAATATTAAATTCATAAGCCAATGATTGCATAATATTATTTACGAATTCTGTCCCATTATCAGTGTGAAGAATCCTTGGAGTTCCCCACCGATGTATAATTAAATCAAGAAAAGCAGTTTTTATCTTTTTACCAATTGCAGATCTTAAAGGAACAATTTCTATCCACTTAGTGAATAAATCCTGCATGATCAAAATATACTCGAAACCTGATTTACTTCTGGGTAATGGACCAATTATATCGGTAGCTACTATTAACCAAGGTTCATCCACATTTCTTTGTCCCATAAGACCATAGGGAGCCTTTTGTTCCACTTTACATTTTTGACAGATATCACACAATTTAACATATTTAGAGACATCCTTATAGCAACCGGGCCAAAAATAATCAATAGCAATTCTTTTATATGTCTTTTCAGTTCCAAGGTGTCCAGATTGTGGGTGATTATGACATTCGAAAAGGATTGAATCTCGAGATTCATCGGTTGGAACCAATTTCCAAGCATTTAGATCTTTTACAAGCGAAGAAATAATCGGATCAGGTCTATAATGATAAAGATGATTATCAACAATTTTCCACGTAGGATATTTTTCTGGGAAACTTTTCACTGACATGAATCGACGAACATACCAAGATAAATTTGGGGTCATTATCAAATTAAGATGGTCTTTAGGATTTTCAAACATTCTAGAGAGGGCATCAGGGACATGATTTGAACTACCTTTTCTATGAACGATATTAAATCTGTGTTCAGAAAGAGCTAGACACCATCTGGCTAAACGTCCAGTCGGGTTCTTAAGATTGTGAAGCCATTTTAAACTCGCATGATCAGTTACAACAGTAAACTCAGAACCTCGAATATAATCATCGAATTTGTCTACAGCCCAAACTATAGCCAAACATTCTAACTCCGTTACAGTATAATTTCGTTCAGATTCGAGTAATGATCGACTAGCATATGCAATAACGTGTTCAATTCCATTGATTTTTTGTATTAAAACAGCACCAAGGCCAGTAACGCTAGCATCCGTTTGAAGTTCGAAAGGAAGATTGAAATCGGGTCGGATCAATATAGGAGTATTCATCAAATATTGTTTTAGTTCTTTGAAGGCCAAATTTTGTTTATCAGTCCATATCCATGGCTGTTTTTTGCGCATCAATAAAGTTAAAGGAGCAATAATTGAAGAAAAATTCTTAATGAACCTGCGATACCAAGACGCCATACCTATGAATCTGCGAAGTTCTTTAAGATTTTTAGGAATCGGATAGTTAATAATAGGAGCAATTTTATCAGGATCGACGGTCAAACCATTTTCATTAACAACATAGCCTAAATACTTCACCTCGGAACAACAGAATTCACTCTTTTTCAAATTTATTGAAAGATTAGCATCTAAGATAGTTTTAATAATTTTATCTAACCATTCTAAGTGTTTTTCAAATGTTTCAGTAACTATAATGAAATCGTCTAAATAAGTAAAAACATAGGGTTCCATTTCGGCTCCTACTATAGAATCCATCAGTCGCTGGAATGTAGCAGGGGCATTTGTTAGGCCAAAAGGCATTCGAGTGAATTGGAACAAGCCACGTCCAGGAACGGTAAAAGCAGTTTTTTCTCTACTACTTGGGTCTAAAGGAATGTTAAGAAAACCTTTATTAATGTCAATTTTTGAAATAAATTTTGCTTTTCTAAGTTTTTTTAAAATAGAATCTATTTTAGGTAAAGGATATGCGTCGGGCTTGGTCAATTTATTTACAACTCGGAAATCTAAACACATGCGATAGGTACCATCGGGTTTCCTTATCATTACGATGGGAGAGGACCAACCACTTTTAGAAGGTTCTACGATTTCATATTTAAGCAAAATATCTAGTTCGGAATAAACGGCTTCTTCAAGTTTTGGCGAATAAGAATAATATCTCTGCTTGACTGGTGAATGATTTTCAGTATCAATAATGTGCACTATTTTGTCAGTTAAACCTGGCATTCCATCATTTTCCGGGATAGTCTTAAGAACTTCATTTAATTGATTAGTTTGTTCGACAGTTAATTCCATTAAACCGCAACACATTTTATTTTCTTTTTGAACAACTTCAAAATCAAAAATTTTTTCACGATTATCATTAAAAAACCAGGTATTGGTTTCGTAATCTATGGTCATGCCAAAAATTTTCAAAAAATCTAGACCAATAATGAAATCAACTGGTAATGAATTTAAAATTCGAAATTTTAATAAATGGCATTTATTATTTAATTCGATTGGAGCGGACATTTCTTCAGAGACGGTTTGAATTTCACTATTAGCCAATTGAATTTTTCCGAAATTCTTTTCAACAACTAATCCTAATTTTCTTTGAAGATCAACATTTATTTTTCCAACAAAAGATCTCGAGGCACCACTATCGATTAAAGCTTTGATTGAATAATCGAAAATTTTAATTGTCACATATAATAAGGAATCAGGTTTAGACGAATCATCATGAATATAAGGCATTTCCGAAATTTTAAAAATTGATGAAAAATCAAAAATCTTAGTATCTTCAGGAGAATCATTAGTACAAGGATTTAGGATAGGGGAGTCATTAGTAGAAGAGTCATTATTATTTACGAGTTTTTGAGTCTGAGGTTGATCAATACAATCCATTTTAATTAAATCTTTTTCTTTTAATAAAAAAGTAGAGTCATTTAATTTAAGTTTGGTAATTGCGATAGTTTCATCTTTAATAGTAAAATCCATATAATCTTTAAGTTTTTCTATTTCATTTTCATCAATAAAATATTCTCCAGATTTACAATAAAATGGAATGTCAAGGTCTTTTGGAATATAAAGTCCATCAATTTCGGAAATGTCATTATTAAAATCGAGACAATCAACTTTAATTAATTTTGGAGACTTATTTTTATTTGATTGCTTTAATGGAGGGTCGTTAACGGATAATTCTTTTTCAGTGGAGGGCTTATTACAATTATTCAGAGTCGATTGAGCCCTAAGCAAAGACTCCGATCTTAGTTTTCCTTACATTTGGGACAGTTAATTTTTGTCGTATTTTTATGGCCACATTTATAGCAAAATATAGTTTTTGGTTCTAAGCAGTCGGGAAATTTATGACCTTCTTTGTCGCAATTATAACAGCGTATTTTATTAGGAGTTACTTTTGAAGGGACACGTTTTCTTAGATTTTCAGGTATAATTTGAGGAGGGTCAGTGGTAGATTTGATCGGTAATGTTTGATTATTGTTAGGTGAGGTTTTTGTGTCTTTTAGAACTAAGAGAGATTGTAAAAGAGAATCAACGTCAATTTTACTTTCTTCGATTAAATTTAAAGTTTCTTTATTATGATTTCTAGATTTGAAAGGGTCTTTATAGGCCAAATCTGGTAATAAGGATTTTTCCGGAGTTGGAGGTGGTCTGAACGTTCTACTTAATAGATGACTTTTCTCAATAGATTTAGCCACACGTTCTAACTGCGTAATACTAATAATACTTTGTCGAGGAATAACTATTTGATATCGAGGCAATAAATTTCTATGAACAAAACTCAATTCCTCTTCAGAAGATAATTTAGGGACTATGCGATCAAAAAGAGATAACATACAAGTTATGAAGTCAGACACAGATTCTCTCTCTCCTTGTGTACGTCGATATACTTCTTGCCGAAGTTCAAATTGAAAATCAGGGTCAACAAAACGAGCTTGGAAAGAATAAGAAAATTGTTCAAAATTTTTCCATTGATAACGAGAACCTCTGAACCAATTGAGAGCTATGCCCGAAAGAAAAAATGGTAAGACTTGTAATAACGTTTGATCAGAAACGGGAACTATCGAGCGACCTTCTCTGATTTTCATTAAAAATGTTTCTGGATCTTCAGACCTTGAACCAGAGAATCTTAAATTCCATTTTCTCATTGTTTCCAACGCTAACGTTGCTGAATTCTTAAAACCTTGGGACATAAATGGATCATTGAAATAAGTTTGACAATTGTCAAAATCAACATTTTTAGGATTTTCAATAGGATTTCTATTATTAGGATAAGATCTAAAGCCTTCAGAAGAATTGAAATAATTGTTTCTTTGATACTGATTTTCATTAATGATAGGTCGAGAAAATTCATTTTCGTGTCGTTGAAAAGAATTAGATGGATCATTAAATTTATTAAATTTTCTATTAATTTCAGGGTCTGGATAAGGGAATTCAGGGCGATAAACGAGGTCTTGCGAATCAACATTATTTCTTGTTGAATAAAAATTTCTTGAATCTAATCTTGAATGGTCAAAATTTTGTTCAATATTTCTTGAATATTCGTAGTTTCTTCTATAGAAATTATCTTGATTAGAATTATCATTTCTAGAAATTGACTCATAAAATCTAAGATTTTTGCGAAAAGGGTCATTATTATCAAAAGAATTGATCATCTCAGGTCTAGAAAAATCATGGTTTCGTTCGTGATGTAAATTTGTTGAAGAAAAGTGACTAGTAATGTCATCGAAAGTAATTAAATCGTCATTATCGTGGTTAATATTCTCCATATTTGTTCTCGTATTATTACTAAGATTCATATTTGATTGATGAGGATTACCGACTTGATCATTATTATCATGGTCAGAAACAGGATCAGGAATTAAATTGTCAACTAAATTTCTTACAAAATTAGGATCGATTTCAGCATCAAAATTATTAATTAATCGATTACGTCTTGCTGTAACATTTCCGATTGCAAGTAGACCACGCCTTTTCAATTCAACAGTTAATTCTTCCTTGCTTAAATGGTTAACCCATTGCTCCAAATTGTAAGGTTGAGCATTCATTTTTATTTTTAATAATTTTATTCAATATAAAATAATTTAATTAATAAATTATATTAATAAATATAAATTAATTTTTTCAAAAAAAAGGGTCCCCACGTTGGGCGCCAAAAATGTAACCTCTAATTTAAAAACAATTAAAAATTAAAAAAAATTTATTTTGTTTTTATAATTCAGTTATAGAAATAAATTAAAGATTACACTTACGTCGCACCAATATTAAATAATCCACGGGCGCCAGATCATTTTTGATCAAAATTAATGAAAATCAATTATTAATAAATTTAAAATAAACAAAAAAAAATTATATTCATTCAAATTAATTTATGCGACGATTTTGGAAGATTCGGCTATTTAGTTTAATTCCAATAATATGGTAGAGAGGGATGGTTCGTAATAAAAAAAATTGAAAAAAATCAATTATTATGACAAGATTTAGAAATTTATTATTTCTTCATATAAATAAATTCAATTATAATTAAATATTTAAATATTATCTTAAATTAATACACTATTCCTCTAATATAATTAATGATCTTTTCTTAAAAAACGATATTCCAAGATAATTATTTTAAACAGGATAATATATTTTAAGGGAGGGGTCAAAATATTTTACGAATGAGGGAAGAGTCACAACATAAATTAGGGAAAATTAATTAAATAATAATTAAAACATTTCTGATTTTATTTAAATTTAGATAAAATTTTCTTTTTTTTTTTTTTTTATATTCAATCAAGAAAAAGAAAATTAAATTAAGAAAATCAAGTCTTGCCAAATCAAAAAAAATAAATCTTCTTACTAGAAAATATGAAATTTTGAAATTAATCCATTTATCCGGAAATATGGTACCACTCAAATAAATAATCACTAACTAATTAATACTTTTTTTTTTTAAAGTTAAATACAATTTTTTTTTAAGAAAACTTTTTTTTTTTATTTGAAGAAAAACACGTCTTGACTCTTAGGAGGTTGTCCAGGAAAAGATAATGAGTTGAATATTTTGTTTTTCTGGTAACCAGGGAGAGCGATTTTTTGTTTCTTCTTTTCTTTTCTCTTTTTTTTTATATATATTGTTGAAGGTTAATATGATTATAAACAAAATCCAATCATCTTGTAGAGATTAATATTCAAAATAAAAATTAATTAATTTCAATAAAATAATCCTCTAGATTCTCCTCCAATTGTCTTCTAATACGGAATTGATGTTAAATAAACTTCAAAAATTACACTTAAATAACGACATCAATTTATATGACGATTTCAATGGGCTTTCAGCATAGGAGTTTCGCATAATAATGGAAAACTAGTAGAATTCTTCGAAAAATTTAATAAGATGAAAAACTTGATGCAGAAAAGGCTTGAAAACAACATTTCCATCAAATCATAACATCAAATAACATTTTCGGTCAATAAATAAATTAGTATTTAAAATTTGGATTTGTAGATATTTAAATTTCAAGAATCTGGAATTTAGTATGACACAATCATCCTTCAGTCGATAAATAGTATTTAATCCCATGAATTAGAAGATAGTGCTCCACGATGACTCAGAAAACAGGAAATTCAATCAGGAAACAGGAATCGTAGTTTTTACATAAAATAAAATTTTAATACAATTAATTTTTTTTTTTTTTAATACTAAATTATTTTAATAGATCAATCTTGGAATATCGCTACAACCTCCTAATTTCTTTTTATTAATTTAAAAAGTAAATAAAATTTTGTTATCAATTAGTTAGTTTATTATTATTTACTAAAAAAAAATAAATTGTGAATTGTGAAATTCAAAAGAATTTTACAACGTCACATTTGATTACAATTATTTTCATAAATAATAATATTCATGACAGAAATTTAATTATTTCTAAATATTTTAATAAAGCTTTGTCAAAAATTCAAAAATTTTACTCAAATTGTTGTCGAAAATTGGATTATTTTCAAAACAAATAAAATTCCATGTAGGAATTTAATTATTTTCGAAAATTTTATTAAAATTCTTAGTCAACTTTCAATCATTTTCAAAAATTTTAATCAATTTTTTTAGGATTTCAATTATTTTAAAAAATTTTAATCAATTTTTTTTGGATTTCAATTATTTTCAAAAATTTTAATCAATTTTTTTTGGATTTTAATTATTTTAAAAAATTTTAATAAATTTTTTTTGGATTTCAATTATTTTCAAAAATTTTAATCAATTTTCTTTAAAGATTTCAATATTATTTTTAAAAACTTTTTTCAATTCAATGAATTACGATGTCTTCTATTTTAATAAAATTTTTCAAAAGAATTCAATGATTTAAAAAAGTCGTTAATAAAATTCTACTCAAACAATTATTTTTAATTGGATTTAATTATTTTCATTAATAGTAAAATTCTTTATAGAAATTAAATTATTTTTATAAAGAATTTTTTTTTATTAAAATGCGATGAAAGAATTGAATTTATTTTCAACAATTTTCATAAACTTCTTTATTAGAAATAAATTTCAAGAAATATTTAATTATTCAATAAATTATTTATTTTTGTATTTAAATTTTAAATAATTAAATTCTGGTAGAATTTTGTAATAAAAATTGCTTAAAAAATGTATTTCGTTTAAAATTTTAAATAATTATTGAATATGCAAAGAATTATTATAGCTCAAATTTTTAGAAATAATTGCATTTTAAAAAGGTTTCAAATTAATATTTTTAAAACTCTGAATTTGTCATTCTTTTTCAGGTAATAATTTTGTATAATTTTTCCTTTAAGTTTAATTGTATTTTTTTATTATTTCTAGTTTAATTTAATGAATTTTTTTATAAAAATAATTTTTTTAATTTATAAAAATATAAAATTTATAAAAATAATTTAATTTTTCAAAGAATTTTACTATTTAATTAATTTAATTAAAAATACTTAAAAATATATTACAATTGCGAAGACTTTTCGAGTAATCGACGAAATTTTGTAAAATTGAAAATAACTTTTTCAAAAGTTGTTCAACATAATTGATTTATAGAGAAGAATTTTGTAGTTAAAAATAAATTCTAGAAAATAGTAATTGAATGGAAGTGATGAAAATAATTTTCAAGATGTTACAGTAACAATATTCTTGCAATTAATATTATAAAAAATAACTCCGATAAAATTCGTATTTATCGATATTTTCATGTTTTACAACTACACGTTTTTGAATTTTAAAAAGGTTTGAATTTGAAATTTAAAAAAAACTTCATTTTTGTGAAAACTCAAAATGATTCAATATTAATTTAAAAATGAAGTTATGAATGTTTTAGAATTTTTTTACAATTAAAGAAATTCTTAAGTATATGTAATCGAAACTTTTTTTTGTAGTATCTTATAATTTTCAGAGTGAATCAAAATATTCTTCAGTGTCACGGGAGAAAGTCACAATTTTATCTGAAAATCAAGGAAAAGTCAGGAAAAAATGTTAAAAATTTAATTAAAAAAATTAAATACTTAATTTTTCTAGCAACCCAGATTTATTTAAATCGTTTAATTTCTATTTGTTGAATAAATTCTTATCACTCGTTTTGCTTGAAATGCCAAGATTTAAATTTAATATCAGATTAGAAATATTTTTTAAAACAAAATTAAAATCTTAGTGGCTATAAGTAGCGAATTTAATTTAAAAAATTAATTTAGAAAATTAAAAAATTAATTTAAAAAATTAAAAAATTAATTTAAAAAGTTAAAAAATTAATTTAAAAAATTAAAAATTCAATTTTTTTATCAATCCTGATTTATTTGAATCGTATAATTTCTATTTGAGTGAATAAATAAATAAAATAAAGAATTTTGTTTAAATCCTAAAGTTATTGATTCAAATACGATTCAATTGATTTAAGTGTATAAAAACTATTTAATATAAATATTTATTTGATAATAATCGCAAAAAATAAATTTCCTAAATCAAATAAATTGTTTTTCTTAACATTACAACGAAAATTGAATTGAGAAATTTATTTTTCCTCCTCATTTTTATGCATAGAAACGATATTCTAATATCTATTGAAATTGCGGTTTAAATATACACAACGACTCGTGTTTCTAACAAATGAAGAATTGAATTTTGATAAAGTACCTACAAATTTTTTTTTGCGGTTTTTGCATAAATTTTTCCTCTCGATTTCGTTTGATTGCGAAAAAAAAGAATAGAATTTCACTGTATGTATATAAGAAGAACTTATATTCTTTAATCCTTTTTATCCCCTTCGCCTATCAAATTTCTCGACCACTGACAGAAATCGGCTCTCGTTCATTATTCACTTTCAGATCCTGTTGAATGCACAGAAATATATTCCCCTCTGTGTATTCTTTTAACAGAGACTATAGTTTCAAATAAATATTATATAGGAACATAAAATCGTGCACTTGATGTATAAACACAGCAATATTCCCCAAGCTTAGTCATTTCATGAAAATAATGTTCATCACGTCAAACATTATATAGTCAATAAAGAACATTCAAGCAAAAAAAAAAAAACAAGAAAAAAATAAAAATTTAAAGAATAAAAAAAACTAAAATAAACATTAATAGCTTGCAACATCTTCCCACGATGCATACAGTCAAAAAATTATCGTACACACGTTAAGTAATCTTCTAATCTTCATACTTTCTTCCCGCGAGGAAACTTTGTCTTCATATAGTGATTTCAATGCCCAAGGAGTCGATTTGTACAACATGTTTATATTCACATACGTACACCCATATAGACATTGTTTGTCGTATTTATAAAAATATTTATACACATTTTATTCACAAAGTGTGTGGGATAAAATATCATTCGCAAGATCTTGACTTTATATTTATATATTTAAATAAAAAAAGAAAAAAAAAATTCCTATACCTACTGTTAGTTGTGCGTTGATTCACTTGATGCAAAAATTGCAATTAATTAATCGCTTCGTTTGATCATGAACTACTTTTTTCATTTCTTCATACAACTCGATTTCGTATTTTATCGTCTTATTTTATAATAATGTATTCAAGAAATTTTTATATTGTTTATCTGTGGAATGTAAATTAGGTGCGAATTTTTATTTTTAATTGTAATAGAAATTTCTATTGATGTGAATTGTTTACTGAAGCGAATCATTTATTGAACGGAATTATTTTTTTGCGAACTAAATTGTTTATTAAGCAGAATTATTTACTGAAGAAAATTTTTTATCGAACCGAATTATAAACTAAATTATTCACTAAGCCGAATTATTTACTAAAGAAAATTATTATTTACCGAACCGAATTGTAAACTAAATTATTTATCAAGCCGAATTACAAACTAAATTATTTATTAAACCGAATTATTTACTAAAGAAAATTATTTGTCGAACCGAATTACAAACTAAATTATTTATTAAACCGAATTATTTACAGAAGAAAATTATTTTTTGAAACGAATTACAAACTAAATTATTTATTAAACCGAATTATTGGGGTACTGAAGAAAATTATTTGTCGAAACGAATTACAAACTAAATTACAGGGATGGCTTCGAAACTAAATAAAAACGAAAAAATAATTTAGTTTTGGAGTAGAAATCAAAACTAAAAGGTCGGTGTATTTAGTTTTGGTGCTGGATACAAAACTAAAAGGTCCGAGTATTTAGTTTTATTGCGCTATTCAGAACTGAAATGAAACTAAAGTTTCGAAGCCAACCCTAAGGACGGCTTCAAAACTAAATAAAAACATAAACATAATTTAATTTTGATGCGCAGGAATCGAAACTAAAACGTCCTTGAATTATGTTTTCATTCTGTTAACGACACTAAAAGGTCCCTGTATTTAGTTTTGTTGTGATATTCGAAAATAAAATGAAACTAAACTTTCGAAGCCATCCCTGCTAAATTATTTATTAAACCGAATTATTTACTAAAGAAAATTATTTACCGAATCGAATTATAAACTAAATTATTTATCAAGCCGAATTATTTATTAAGCCGCATTATTTATTAAACCGAATTATTTAGTTAAGAAAATTATTTGTCGAACCGAATTATAAACTAAATTATTTATTAAACCGAATTATTTACTAAAGAAAATTATTTATCGAATCGAATTATAAACTAAATTATTTATCAAGCCGAATTATTTATTAAGCCGAATTATTTATTAAACCGAATTATTTACTAAAGAAAATTATTTGTTGAACTGAATTACAAACTGAACTATTTATTAAACTAAATTATTTATTAAGCCGAATTATTTACTGAAGAAAATTATTTGTCGAACCGAATTATTAACTCAACTGAATTTTTTATAAAACTGAATTGTTTACGAAACCAAATTTATTCACCAACCGAAATTATTTACTAAAAAAAAATTATTATTTACTAATATTATTATTATTATTATTATTATTATTATCATATTATTATTATTATTATTATTATTATATTTTATTTTTAATTATTATTTATTTATTATTTATTTTTATTATTATTTATTTTGTATTATTATTTACTAATTATTATTTACTATTTTTTTAAATTTATTCTTATTTATTTATTATTATTTTATTATTATTATTTTTATTATTTATTTATTTTATTTTTATTTATTTATTATTATTTTATTACCGAACCCAATTATAAGGTAAATTATTTATCAAGTCAAATTATTTATTAAGCCGAATTATAAACTGAATTATTTATTAAGCAGAATCATTAACTAAATTGAATTGTTTATTGAACGAAATTATTGACTAAGCCGTATATTTTATTCAACCAGATTTTTATGTTGAAGAAAATAATCATTTAGTTGAATTTGTATTTAGCAAAATTTCTACATTTAGCTAAATATTTATAGTATTATTTTATTTTTAAAAAACTTCATTTTCCTAAATTCGCATTTAGAGGAATTTTTAGTTACCTGAATATTCATTTAACTGGATTATATAAAGAATTTTTTGTGTAAAAAAATATCAATTTTTTTAAACATTTAACTGAAAATTCTTGATGCCGTACTTTTCGGCCAAGATAAATGTTATTTAATTGAATTAGTATTTAGCGTTATTGTTAAATAAAAATTCAGATAAATAAATATTGTTAAGTAAAAGAAATTTATTTAAATAAATTATCTACTGTTGAATAAAAATTTAAGTAAATAAATATTGTTTAATGAAAGTTCTACTAAAGAGTAATTTGGCCTGATGAATATACTTTTTGTAATATTAAAAATAAAAATTCTACTAAATGGAAATTGCGCTAAATAAATATTGAATTGTTAAATAGAAAAATAATGTAAATACATATTGTTAAATAAAAGTTCTACTAAAAAGCAATTTGGCTTAATAAATATTCTATTGCAAAATAAAACTTCTACTGAATGAAAAATAAGCTAAATAAATATTTAATTGTTAAATAGAAAATTAATGTAACGAAATATTGTTAAATAGAAATTCTACTAAAGAGAAATTCGGCTTAATGAATTAAAATTAATTTTTTAAATAAAAAATCTTCTGAATAAAAATTCAGTTGAATAATCCAGTTTAATAAAAATTTTTCTATTATTCTATTGTTAAATAAAAAATTCTTCAAAATAAAATTTTAACTAAATAAATATTATTAAATAAAAATATCTGCGCGAAAATAGAAATTCAGCTAAATAAATATTCTATTGCTAAATAAAAAATTCTTCCAAATTGGAATTTACCCAAATAAATTTTTAATTATTAAGTAGAAAATTCAGTAAATAAATTGTCAAATAAAAATCTCCGATGAATAGTTTTGGTTAAATAAATATTCTATTGTTAAATAAAAAATTCTACAAAATAAAATTTTAACTAAATAAATATTGTTAAATAAAAAATACTGGGCAAAAATAGAAATTCATCTAAATAAATATTCTATTGCTAAATTAAAAATTCTACCGAATTGGAATTTAACTAAATAAATTTTTAATTATTAAGTAGAAATGTCAGCTAAGTAAATATTCCATTGTTGAATAAAAAAACTCCAATGAATAGAAATTTGGTTAAAAAAACATTGTATTGTTAATTAAAAAATTCTACTGAAAAAAATTGAGAAAAGTAAATATTCCTTAAAATGAAAATTCGACTAAATACAAGGAAAGACAAATTCTTAAATAAATATTCTATTCTTTAATAAATTTTTTAATGTTAAATAAATATTTTATTATTAAATCAACAAATATTCTTCGCAAAAGAAATAAAATAAAATTGTTAAACAAAATCAATTAACTCTACATTATTAAAAAAAATTTCTGCTAAAGTAGAAAATTGTAAATTGAAAATTGTCAAATTCGTGAAAACTCGGCTAAATAAAAATTTCCCTTGAAATTGAAAACGAGTAAAATGAAAAAAGAGTAATTATAGTTTCTAAGGAATTCTGTATCATTGCGACAAAAATTCTTTTCTTTATAAGGTGTACGTACAAAAATTGTTTTGAATGAAAAAAAAATTTCCTTCTTCTCCCTTACAATGTAAATTGTAAATTTTCACTAACTTTCTTGGCAGCTTATCATCATTTGTCCTTGAGACGGAAAAAATTCAAAGACTTAGTTGTAAAACTGCAAATGTATCGAAGAACTAAACGTAGATCGGCTGACTTTCTAACCATTAGTGACGCTTGACATACTTTGTAGTTTGCTCTACAATTATAATTTGCAAGTAATTGTGACATCTTTTTAAATCACATACCCTCCAAGAAATTATACTATATATCGATGAAAGAAATAATGAAAATCGTTTTACTTTATCGATAATTTTTTTCATTATTTTTTTTAATATTCTTTTCTCTATTATTATTATTATTATTATTATTATTATTATTATTATTATTATTATTATTATTATTATTATTATTATTATTATTATTATTATTATCAGTATTACATTTTTTTATACAGTTCACATAATTTATTGTTATTAGATCTATCATTATTTATTATACTGTTAAATATTATTTATTAAATTACATTTTATATTTTTTACGAATATAAATAAATATTAAAAAAATGTTAAAAACCTTTTTTTATTCTTCTGATCAAATATTTAAAAAATAAATATTTATTTTATTAAATTGTTACATAAATAAATATATTTGTTAATAGTTACAATATTTTTTTCATTATTAATATTTTTTTATTATAATTGCCAACGGTATTATTTTATTTATTTATATTTTGTTCCCTACTTATGTGAATATAAAAATAATTTTTAATTTATTCAACAGATAAAAAATTCGTTTAATTTGAATCAAAAGAATAAAATATCTATTGCTTAGAATATAAATATTATTAATTGTATTAGTGTTATTTTAGAAATTATTAATTTAGCGTTCGGTGCTTTTTATATAATGTAAATAAAGGTAGAGTGACACTTTTCCCATAAAAATTTTCCCAACGATTTTTTTCCCAAAAAAATTTTTTTTTTCCAAAAAAAAGTATTCCCAAAAAACATAAAAATTGTATCATAAAAGTTATTCATGTTTGAAGATAAAAAATTGAAATTAAAAATCAATAAGTTCGTTTTTTAATAAAATGAAAAAACAAATAAAATCAGTCGTAATTTAAAAAAAAAATTTTTAATGAAAAAACAAATAATTAAATACAAAATGAAATAACAAGATGAATAAAAAATTGAAAAATAGTAAAAATAAAAAAGAGATAAAAAATAGTAGTAGTTAAAACAATAATAATATTAATAATAATAAAAATGAAAATAATAGTGATAATAATAATAATAAAAATAATAAAAATGAAAATAATAATGATAATAATAATAATAAAAATGAAAATAATATTGATAATAATAATAATAAAAATGAAAATAAGAATGGTAATAATAATAATAAATCACAAGTAATAATAATAAATAATAATGATGATAATAATAATAAAGCAAAACTAGTAGTAAATTTTATCTATTAATACAGTAATTTAAGAACATAAAGATTTATTATCCATCATCCTTAATATTTAAACATCAAAGAAATTATTATTCTCCAAGCGTTATAACGAAATTTGTCATAATAAATTAACTAATTTGCTTTCACCTTAAACAACAAAATATTTACATGAAAATTGCATAATTTTACAATTTAAAAATATAATAAACATTATAATTATATATTGTTCCGATAAATAAAAATAATACATAAAATAATTTCTAAACATGAGTGATTTCTTTTTTCCTACTTTAAACAGAATTTAATCTTTCATTCATTTAATTTAAATTTCTTCCTTCTTTTTCTTTTTTTCTTTCTTTCTTTTTTGGTCTTTTAATTTTGTACAAAATTTCACGGTCGTACACTTGAGAAGATAAAAGATTTTCCATTAGATAGGAGTTTCTATAACGGTATTCGGAATTTCCCTGCTTCCTCGCTTGTTTCCAAATCGTTTCGGTTCAACGAACCGAATGAAAAATATATTAGCGTACAACTTAATTTCAGTCATCACTAAATGTTCTGCAAATTAACTCATTCCATTAAGAAAAGAAAAAAGGAAGAAAAAAGAAAGAAAAAAGAGAGAAAAAGGAGAGGAAAAAGGGAGAAAAAAGAAATTAACAATTTTTTTGAGAATATTCTTAATTAAATTAATTATTTAATTAAATTTTGTGGCGGGAAAGAAAAGAGGGATTTATTTTTTGTATTTAGGACTTTGGGTATTTAGGAGAATAAATATTTTTAAGAAAAAAATAAATAAATATTTACAAAATATTAATTAATAAATTAATTTAATAATTAATAATTTAATATTTAATAATTAATTTAAATTTACAAAATATTTAATATTTAATAGATATTTTTTATTTAGGACTTTAGGTATTTAGGAGAATGAATATTGATGAAAATTCTAAATAATGAATTAAATTAGTAGGGAGGGTTTGATTCCCTATAATAATAAAATTTATTCCGTTTATATTTGTTTATTTATAAATTCTCCTTGAAATTGTGGAATAGTGCGTCAGATAAAAAGTGTAGCAACTATTTAGAATATAAATGGAGGATTTAATTTTATTCACATTATATCGTGCTTCTTAATAGATAGTTTATTATTTTTCACACGATTTACTTTGTCCTTTTATTATTTTTATAAATTCTCCAATGAGAGGTGAGGAAAAAATTGCTTTTGTGTCGTTATCGCACTTATAAGTGGGCGTCTTGTTTGCAGATGATGTTGCAAACTTCTCGTTAAATGCAGTTTCTTATTTATTTTCTCTCTTTTTCTTTCCCTTTTTTTCTCTGTCTTTCTCTCTCTCTCTCTCTCTCTCTCTCTTTCTCTGTTTCTCTTTTCCTCTTTTGTAGTCAGTATTTTTTTCCTATTTTATTTTTTTTTTTTATTTTTTTAATTCTAATAGACGATGGAATTTAAAAATCCCTTTTACATTATTCATTCTCGTCTTCAATCATTTTAATTAACGAAGAAAATTACTGCCTTGGACTTAATTCGCAGGCAAAATGTAATTGTGCAAATAAATAATTGACTTTTACCATATGGTTTAATTTTTCTCTCATAATTCATTTTCAAAACGAGAAAACGTCTCTTCAACTATATGACCTTTACTCATACAGATTTTCAGTATTCTCTCAATTTTTTTTCTATCCAAAGTTAATAATTTAACGTTTTTTTATTTTATTTTTACTTTATTTTAACTTGTTATTTTTACGTTTGATTTTTTTCGTATTTAATTGATCTTAAAAAATGGAAATATTTTTTAATTCAAAAAGAAGTAATAATTTGGCAATTTTTGTGATTTTCGGATTTAATGGAAATATTTCTGAATTCAAAAAGAAGTAATTTGGCAATTTTTGGGATTTTCGGATTTAATGGAAATATTTCTGAATTCAAAAAGAAGTAATTTGGCAATTTTTGGGGAAAAATTTTTCAATTTTTTACTAGTGGAATTTTTTCTTTTATTTATAGTTATTATTTTGTAAACATATTTAAATATGCGATGATTTTAACTTTGGCATTTTCTTTTCCTTTTTTTCTAATTGAAATTCAATGTCTATTCAGTGAGATTGTTTCTTAAATGATTTTACATACTGCATTTAGCCTTAAGACGAAAGAGTGATAGGAAGAGGAGGTTCATGTAAACTTAATAATAGTCTTCCGTTTGGTCGCACTTTCATCGTCCCACTTTCTCTGCACCAAGCTCTAACATCAATGTCGAGATCATTATATTCTCCTGAGGTGAAGCTCATCTAAAATAAAAGTTATAGTCCTAATTAAATAATAAATAAAATTTTTTTTACACTTTATTTTACATTTCATTGCATATTTCATTTAATCTCAACTTTTTTCCTTTGTACAGAATTTAATAATTTTTTACGGAAATTTACTTTTTCTTTTGTATTTATAAATTTAGTCATAGCAATGATAAATTTTATATTCAAGGTTGCTATAAACATTTTCTTTTGTTTTTTCCTGTTTCCAGACAAAATTTTGAATTTTTCTCTAATTTTAATTGTTGAATGAAAAACTGAATTCTCATACAGAATTTTATGAAAAAATTTTTAAATAATTGAATTCTTTACAGGAAATTAAAAAAAAATTTAAGACATATTATTTTTTTGAGAAATTTATTAAAATTGTACTAAAAATAATTGAAATTCTTCTATGAGTTTTATTATTTATAAAAATAATTGAAATCCTAAAAAAAATGTATTATTTACAAAAATAATTGAAATCCTAAAAAATTGTCTTATTTCCAAACATAATGGAAATCCTAAAAAAAATTGTATTATTTATTAAAATAATTGAAATCCTAAAAAATTGTCTTATTTCCAAAAATAATTGAAATCCTAAAAAATTGTCTTATTTCCAAAAATAAATGAAATCCTAAAAAATTGTATTATTTACAAAAATAATCGAAATCCTAAAAAATTGTATTATTAACAAAAATAATTGAAATCCTAAAAAAATTGTATTATTTATTAAAATAATTGAAATCCTACAAAAATTGTATTATTTACAAAAGTAATTGAAGTCCTAAAAAAATTGTATTATTTACAAAAATAATTGAAATCCTAAAAAATTGTCTTATTTCCAAAAATAATTGAAATCCTAAAAGACATTGTATTATTTATTAAAATAATTGAATCTATATGAAACAATTTTATTTGTTTATGAGAATAATTTAATTATTGCAAAGGAATTTATAAAAAATTTGTAAATATTTGAATTCTTTTTTAAATTCTTAAATTTTTTATTATTTATGAAAATAATTGTTGGCGTAGAATTTTATTAACAATCTGTTTAAATAATTGAATGTTCCTGATAAATATTACTAAAATAGTAGATATGAAAAATCATTGAAAAAATGAAAAAAAATTTAAAAGGAATAAAATTTTTTTCAAAAATTTAATTAAAACTTTCTAAAATAATTGAGGGGCTGGATGCTATAAGGGGATACGCGTGAACACACGGCCAGTCAGTTCGGACGTAGAGATAAAATTTTGAAGTTGTTCAAAATGAATTTAAAATTATTGTTTCTTGTTCAGAATTTCAAGGCGAAACTTTTTTTCTAATAAAATTTTTTTATATAATTTTTTGTTTTTAAGTAAATTGAGAAAAAAGTGATTTTTTAACCTAAGAAATTTTAATGAATTTTTGACTTCAACTCGTGATTACTTCGTTAAATATTAATATTTTTCCACGAAATTTACACACAATATTCTTCAAACTATACCAAAAGTGAAACAATATTTAGTATTTTTTCAAAAAATTCTGTGTCTAAGTAAATAATTATTTAAACAATTTTGCTGGAAAAATGATTCTCCTATTTTCAATTGAAAAAGTTGAGTGACGAATTTTCGTTTACAGAAAACTTCCAGTGACAAAAATGTTCATCAATATGTTAGGAAGTTTTTCGGAAATTTTTTCGTCATTTGATAATAAATTAAAGAAAATAGAGCAATTTTAACAGCGTCGCGCTATGCTGTAAACGTAAACAATGTCTTACTCTATACATTGGTCTTGTAATGGCGGCCATTCTACACGTGCGCGGCCACGCCGTAATTTTACAGCATAGCGCGACGCTGTTAAAATTGCTCTATTTTCTTTAATTTATTATCAAATGACGAAAAAATTTCCGAAAAACTTCCTAACATATTGATGAACATTTTTGTCACTGGAAGTTTTCTGTAAACGAAAATTCGTCACTCAACTTTTTCAATTGAAAATAGGAGAATCATTTTTCCAGCAAAATTGTTTAAATAATTATTTACTTAGACACAGAATTTTTTGAAAAAATACTAAATATTGTTTCACTTTTGGTATAGTTTGAAGAATATTGTGTGTAAATTTCGTGGAAAAATATTAATATTTAACGAAGTAATCACGAGTTGAAGTCAAAAATTCATTAAAATTTCTTAGGTTAAAAAATCACTTTTTTCTCAATTTACTTAAAAACAAAAAATTATATAAAAAAATTTTATTAGAAAAAAAGTTTCGCCTTGAAATTCTGAACAAGAAACAATAATTTTAAATTCATTTTGAACAACTTCAAAATTTTATCTCTACGTCCGAACTGACTGGCCGTGTGTTCACGCGTATCCCCTTATAGCATCCAGCCCCTCAATTGAGTTTCAAAGAAATTTTTATTATTTATAAAGATAGTTGACATTTTGACAAGAATTTAAAAAAAAAAATTTATCATAATTAAATTACTACTAAAAATGTTTTTAGTTTAGAAAATAATTGAATTTTTACTAAGAATTTTAATAAATTTAAAAAAAAAATTGAATCCCAACATGAAATTTTATATTTGTTTTGAAAATAATCGAATTTTCGACAATAATTTCAGTAAAATTTTTGAAAACAATTAATTTTCTGTCAAGAATTTTTTTACTTTTAAAAAAAATTGAATTTTCGCCAACAATTTTAGTAAAATTTTTGTAAATAATTAATTTTCTGGCAAGAATTTTTTTACTTTTGAAAAAAATTGAATTTTTGACAAAGCTTTATTTTATTTTTTTAGAAATATTTGAAATTTTTAACATTAATATTGTTATTTATAAAAATAATTGAAGTCCAACAAAAAAATAATTTCTTAAAATAATTAAATCTAACAACTTTTTTTAATTAATCGAATTATTGCGAAGAAATTTATAAAAAAATTTGTAAATAACTAAATTCTTCTAAAATTTAAATATTATTTATGAAAATAACTAATTTTTTACCGTTTTACGTAGAATTTTATTAAAATTTTGTTTAATTTATTATTTTTTTTTTTTTGGAAAATTTTATTTAAAATGTTGCAGATATTGAGAATCATTGAATAGAGGGAATTTTTTGAAAATATTTGAAACTGTAGTCTGATTTTATTCACTTTATTATTTCAGGGGTTTTGCTTTAATATACTCGTTAATAAATATATTCAAATTCCCATTTTTTTTATTCACATAAAAATTAAAAATTCGATAAACAAAATAACAATTTAACAAAATAAAAAAAATGTTTAAAGAATTTTTAATTTTTTTCAAATTTTTTTAATTTAAAAATAAAAATTCCCTTAGTTTACAAAATAGAAAAATGTTTGAAGAATTTCTAATTTCTTTTTTAAATTTTGCTCAACATCGAAAATTTATAATTTAAAAAATAGGAATTATTTTGTTCCTTTTTATAAAATAAATTAATACTTTAAAGTTACACTATATTAAATTTAACAACATTTTAATTGTATATAATTGAAAAATTTATCCTAAATTCCTTTTTAAATATATAATAAAAATAGTGAATGTAGTTTAACTTTAATAATTTGAAGAAAAAAAACTTAATTTTAAACGCTTGCACCTATAATTAACAATATTTTTCCTTGGAATTTTAATAAATGTTTAAAAAAAAAATTTGTTAACAATTAGGCTCCTATTAAAGTTAGCTTAAAGGTAATTATCTCTTTTTTTTTAAAAGAAAGAAGTTGCTCATCTTTTAATTTTCTCCAAAAGCAATTTAAACCTTTTCTCAAAGTTTTTTATAAACTGGTTTCTACACCTTAATGTAAAATTTTTCAACTGTGGTTAAAACGAGGAATAAAGAAGTATGTGAGATTTTTCTTAATGACAGTTAAAGTAATTTTTAGCATTTTCTTGTTTATTATTTATAATTATTACTATTATTATTTTTAAATTCATTATTCGTTTTATTCACATTTTTTCATAGATTAAACAAAATTTAGTTCTCAATTACTATTACCATTATTGTTTTTATTATTATTATTATTATAATTATTATTATTATTATTATTATTATTATTATATTGTTATTAATATTATTATTATTATTATTATTATATTATTATTGTTATTAATATTATTATTATTATATTATTGTTATTAATATTATTATTATTATTATCATTATTATTATTATTATCATTATTATTACTATTATCATTCTTATTATTATCATTATTATTATATTTTTCATTCGTTACATTCACATTTTTTCATAATTTAAACAAAATTTAATTCTCAATTACTATTATCATTATTGTTTTTATTATTATTATTATTATTATTATTATTATTATTATTATTATTATTATTATTATTATTATTATTATTATTATTATTATTTTGACAATAGTTTTAAAAATTAACTAAAGAAATTTATAAGAAATAATTTAAAAATAATAATTTTTTTGAGAATATTTCCAAAAGGCCTAGCGAGTGAAAAATTACCAGAATCGAAATTTTATTATTTTCATTATTTGATGTTCTATTGTTTTTATCTTTCTTTTAACTTGATCTTTTATTTTTTTATTTATTTATTTATTACATTTTATATTTTTACAATTTATTCATTATATTATTTCATAATTTGTTTTAGTAACCGCCTTATTTAGAAAAATAATTTTTCTCTAAATTCTTGAAATATATTATTATAATGTAAATTTTCATAATGCTGTGCGGCAATATTGCCTTGTTGGAGAGAGAGAGACTTTTAATGTACCGTATAAGTATGAGGTTTGCGGATTTTCGAGAATTTTTCCTTTTAGTAAATAAGTAATTGTGAATAAAAAGCATGAAAAAAATTACATGTCTTCAACTGACATGGCCATGTCTATACAAATGGCGTGTGTGCACAATACTCATACAGATTATAGCGGTCTTAAAGTCATCGTACTTTAAGAATACAGTTATCTAGTAGCCATTCTCATGAATGCATTTATGAATTCAGTGGTTTTTTTTTTGAAAAATATTTCTAAATAGAAACGTGAAAAATCAATTCTTTCTTTTTGTGCGGTTTGTTAGTCGGTAAATTTTACATGAAAATTCCATTATAATTGTATAATAGAAATAGAAGATTGTAAATTAAATAACCCGCGTGATATACTAACTCAAAAGCTAATTTGAAAAATATTAACTTGTCCTTTTTTGTAATTATTCATTCACTTATTTTATTTTTATTAATTAATTATTAATTAATTAACTATAATAGTCGTCGTATTCTGTCCAGTCTGACAATTGTGCACAATTTTGTTTTTTTACGAATTCTAAATAAATAAATAAATGAATAAATAAATAAATAAATAAATAAAATAAATAAATTAATTAATTAATTAATTAATTATACTTCATTATTTTTTTACTATTTTTTTCAATTTAATAATATTTTTATTTTTCAAATAATTCAAAAATATTTCTATTAATCTAAAAAAATTACCAATGTTATTATATTGTATATTATTTTTTTCTTGTTTCTAAAAAAGTAGCACTTTTTAACAAACATTTTAGATAATTAATAAAT
This sequence comes from Leptopilina drosophilae, assembly GCA_032873175.1. Taxonomy (NCBI): domain Eukaryota; kingdom Metazoa; phylum Arthropoda; class Insecta; order Hymenoptera; family Figitidae; genus Leptopilina; species Leptopilina drosophilae. The sequence goes on from CM065479.1 coordinate 53,827,358, forward strand.
GTAAATCCTGCAAAATATTTTTTTTAATATGAAAAACTTAGTTGCTTGAAAAAATTTCGACTTCTTCCCTGACGCTAACGAATATTTTGATTCACTCTAAAAATAATTAGATTTTCCAAAAAATGTTCTATTACATTTATTTGCGAATTTCTTTAATTGTAAAATTATTCGAAACCATCAATAACTTATTTTCTAAATAAATATTTAATCCTTATTATTTTAGCACCGAACAAAAATATTTTTAATCATTTTTGAAAAAAGTTCTTTGAGAATTTTAAAATCCATTTATTTAGAAATCAGTTTTACGAAAATTAAATTATTCAAAAATTCTTCAGTTGAATACGTTTTAAAAAAATAAAGACTTTAAATAATTTCAGGAAAAAGTTCAATTAAACTTTTTTAAAATAATTACTTTCACACAATTCTTAGTTACAAGTATGAAAATGACAAATTTTCAAAGAATTTTATTGGAAATATTTTTAAAATTTAATTATTTCTTAAAATTCATGCTATGGTGCTTTTAGTATTCATTGTTTTCTAAAAGCTTAACTGAAATTTATTTTTAAATAATTTTTTTTTTTTTAGAGAATTCAATAATTTAATTGCAAAAATAAATAATTCATTGAATAATTACAATTCTTAAAATTGAATTCTAATCAAGAATTCTATCACAACATTTTTAAGTAATTAGTTTGTTTTAACGATTTTTCATAAAATGTTTAAGAACATATTTTTCGATAAATTCGATTAAGATTGTACTAAAAATGATTGAAACTCTGCGATGAGTTTTATTTATAAAAATAATTGAATTGCGAAAAATTATTTTAGTATTAATGCAAATAATTAAATTATTCCGAAGAAATTTATAAAAATTTTCTAAATAATGGATTTCATATGAAATTATGGAAACTTTTTGAAAATAATCGAAATTTTGACGAGAATATTAAAAAATTCTTGAACATAATTGAATTTCTGCAAAGAATTTTATTACCTTTGAAAATAATTGAATTTGCAATCAGTTATAATTTTTCTAAAATTTAATTTAATATCTTGAGGTTTAAAAATTAAATTTTGAGCATAGAGTTAGCAAAGCAGCGAAAATTTTTGATCAGAAATTTTTTTAGTTTTTATGTCATTTGCAACAAAAATTTTTCGTTACAAAGTAATTGAATCATTCGTAAAGTAAAACTGAACTAAAATTTCAAAAAACTTTAATTAATTCATTTTTTAAAGGCAAAAAATATAAATTTTTATGCAAAGTTAGCAAAGCAGTGATAAATTTAGTAAATTTTAATTTTGATCGAAATTCATTTTTCTTACTAAACGAAGGAATAATTTAATTATTGCGAAGGAGTTTATAAAAAAATTGTTAAGAATTGAGTTCTTATTTTGAATTCTTCAATTTTTATTATTTTAAATATTATTTATAAAAATAATTGTTGACGTAGAATTTTATTACGAATTCGTTTAAATAATTGAATTTTCCTGGAAAAATGTTATTCAAATACTAGATATGAAAAATCAATGAAAGAGAGCAAAAAAAAAATTAAAGGGAAATAAAATTTATCCAAGAATTTTTTTACTTTTAAAAAAAATTGAATTTTCAACAATAATTTCAGTAAAATTTTCCTAAATAATTAATTTTCTGCTAAGAATTTTTTCACTTTTAAAAATTTTTTTTACGATTTCTTGAAATTGAATATTATTTCAAACTTTTGCTTAAATTCTCTGACTTTTTCCTGATTTCCTGAATAAATTTAGAAAAATAGTGATTTCTTGTGGAATTCTTCTGAATAATTGTAATTTTCAATGTTAATGACATGAAAATAATGTTAATTAATTTTCAGCAATGATTCAAAAATATTTTGCCACAAAATGCTTTTTTATTAAAATTAACTATTATTAATCATCATTATACTTTATTCGTCAGGGGAAAAATGAAATTTCTAATTATTTGAGCAATGTCAGACTTTCTCCTATTCGCTTTATAGCAATGGAAACTTATATTAATAATTCTCCCTCGTATCGACAATGTCTACACCCTGTTAACTTGTATTGGTATGTAAAGATATGTCGTCGTAGGAGTTCTTCGAGAATGCACACTCTCATAAAATTCATTCACACTTGATTGCGCACTTTGTGCTTAGGTATACATATATATTTTAATTTTTTATATTTTCTTGCGGCTCTCTGCGAAAGTAACGAGGCCTTGGCATATGTAATAAAACTCCAATCATAAATATAACGTGAAAAATTTGTTTTTCTACCTCACCCTCCCTCTCTCTTTACAATTTCAACCACAATTTTCCACATTCAAGAAAACTATACAATTTATCTAATTTTTAATTTTTATTTAGTTTAGTTCAATTTTTAGATTTTTAAATTTTTCGATTTAAATTATTTTCATAAATAAAATTTGTTGTTAGATTTAATTATTTTCATAAATAAAAACATTTTTTGTTAGATTTAATTATTTTCAGGAATATTTTTTGGATTTCAATGATTTTTATAAATAAAAAAAAAAGATAAAGATAAAGATAAAAAATAAAAAAAAGATAAAGATAAAAGAAAAAAAAGAAAGATAAAAAAAAAGAAAAGATTTTATATAAATGTCAGAAATTCAATTATTTACAAAAATTTAAACATAGCTTTGTCAAAAAAATCGATTTTCTTCAAAAATAGAAAAATTCTTTTCGGAAAATAAATTATTTCCAAAAATTTTACTGAAATTGTTGCAGAAAATTGAATAATTTTCACAAACTAATAAAATTCCATGTAGGAATTCAAATATTTTTTAAAGTTTTACTAAAATTCTTAGTAAAAATTCAATTTTTTGTCTAAACTAAAAGCATTCTTTGTAGTAATTCAATTATAGTAAAAAATTTTAAAAAGTCAATTCAATTATTTGAAATACGATTTCTAGAAAATGTTTTGAAAGAAATTATTATAAAAAAAATTGTTTAATTCCTCGAAATCAGTTATTTAAAATAATTTTGATGAAATTTGTTTATAATAATTATATTCAAAATTTCGAATAAAAATTTTTTGAAAAAACTGCAACTATTTTCACAAATATTAAAATTTTTCCAGCAATTTAATTATTATTTCAAAAATGTAACAAATAAAATTCGTGTCAAGAATAAAAAGAATTTTCATGAATAAAAAAATTCTTTTTTCAAATATTTTTAACTTTAATACAATTTTAAATGAATGACTCGAAAAATATTGCAATTCTTCTTAAAAATTTTATAAAAATTCTTTGCAAAAATTCTATTATAAAGAATCTACGAAATACAATTTTTATAAAATGTTTTAAAGGAAATTGTTTAAATTTTTTTTATAAAATTCTCCAAAAGAAATCGATTATTTAAAATTATTTCGATAAAATTCATGTTCCTAAAAGTTTCGAACGTTCAAATGAACATTATTTTTTACTTCTTCTAATTTGTATTTTATTTATAAAAAAATTATGTTTTAGATTAAAACAAATCAATTCTAAACTAAGTATTGTTAATTTTCAATTATTTTTATTTTTTCGATATTAATTGTCAAAAACATTAAAGGTGAAAAAAAATTTCGTTCATTTGAACGTTCGAAACTTTAGCCCCATAAAATTCGTTTATAATAATTATTTTTTAAATTTCTACTTACAAATTCTTGAAAAAAATTCGATTATTTGTGTCAACAATAAAATTTTCCCTACAAATGTAATTATTCAACAAAATTTTATAATAAAATTCGTTGCGAAAATTCAATTTTTGGCATAAATTATCAAATTTTTTGCATGATTACAATTTATTTTTAATTTTAATCCAATTCTCTGAAAATTCCTCGAAAAATTGAAATTATTCTCAAAAAATTTATTAAAACCCTTCGCAAAAATTCCATTATTTGTAAAACAAATTTTTGAAATACAATTTTTATAAAACGTTTTGAAGGAAATTGTTTAAAAATTTTTGTTCATAAAATTCTCCAAAAGAAATCAATTATTTAAAATTATTTCGATAAAATTCGTTCATAATAATTATTTGCACCAATAATCAAATTTTCCCTAGAAATGTAATTATTTAAAAAAATGTTATAATAAAATTCGTTGCGAAAATTCAATTTTTGGCATAAATAATAAAATTTATTGCATGATTTCCATTTATTTTTTAAAATTGTATTTAATTTTAATACAATTTTCTGAGAATTCCTCGAAAAATTAAAATAATAAAATAAAAATTTTATTAAATCTCTTCATAAAAGTTCAATTATTTTTAAAAATTTGTGATAAAATACTTTACATACGAATTTAATTTTAAAATCATAATCAATAGTAATTTATTCCCACAACATTATAAAAATAATTGAATTAAAAATAAATTACCGACAAAATTTTATAACTAATAATTGAATAATTGTATTTAAAAGTTAATATCAATTTAAATAAATGAATTCTTGCCGCACTTTCTAACAATAATTAAATTAAAAATAAATTTCAGTTAAAATTTTACATAATAATTAAACATTTTAACAGTTTCGTTGAAATTTTTAGAAGTAAATAAAAATTCGAAACTGTTTTACATTGAAAATATTTATAATATTAATTTCCGTGGAAAAAAGTACTACTGAATTATTTATTTATGAAAAATTATGCAAGTATTGTAGGTATAATTTAATTTTAAAATTATGAAAAAAATTTATCTTGAAAAATTGTAATTAAATTTATTTTCATGATTGTTAAATTCGTGTAAATAAATTTAAAAGTTTCAACTGATTTTTCAGTTAAATGAGAGTTTTTTCAAAGTTAATTCAAATAATTTTTATATTTAAATGAATTTTATGTTTGCACTTTTTGAAAATTATTTGCAAATATAATCGTATATTTGAAAAATTCCAAAAAAAACGTTTGGAAAATAATTTCTCAAGAAAAATAAGAAAAGGAAAAGGAGCCTTAAAACCAATTTTTTTTTTTAATAAAAAACCCAGCTTCTTTCTATTTTTTTTATTTTATTATTTTTTTTTATTTTATTATTTTTTTTATTTTATTTATTTTATTATTTTTTTTTTATTTTATTATTTTTTTTATTTTATTTATTTTTTTTATTTTATTTTTGTAAAAATTATTTTTGCGCCATTTTTTGGACGAGGTCGGAAAACAGCATCTATTTTATTTTTTATAAGTTTTAATTTGTATTTTAAACTTGAATTTAATTTTTAATTTAAATCTAATTTACTTTATTGGAAAAAAAATTCTTTTTCCTTTAGAAAAAATCCCCAGTATATTATTTATGGTTTAAAATTACGTCAGTAGGAAATAATTTTTACTTTGAGGGGAAAAAGAATTTTTTTTTTTGAGACGGGTATTCCTCGATTACGACATATTATTCAACTGATGCTATTAACACACAATTCATGGATATAAAAGTTGTTTTTTTTCCTTCTTTAACAACGCATTGTTGTCTTAGCATTTTTTTTTCTTTTTCTTCTTCCGTCTTCTTTAAATATATACAATAATAACTCTCAATTCTTTAAAAGGTGTAAAATAAAAATATTTGCGATTATATATTATGTAGTCTTGGATTTCACGACTTTTCGCCGTAGATGGTTTTGTAATTACGTGGACGAAATTGTGGTTTTTTTTTTGTTATTGGTATGTGTGTTGACGATAGGGTCAAGAATTCCTATAAACAAGTTCACCAGGAGAGAACAAGCCGTGCTCTTCGATTATGTCTTAATTTTCAGATGTTATCTCCATTTAATATAACTACTTTCACCATTTTAGATTTATGTTTCCCCCGTTATATTTCCTGACTATCATATTATATTGCATTAAACGGTTATTTTTCCTTTTCTTTTTTTTTTTTTTGTTTCATATACAGCTTTAACATATTTATTTCCAAATATCTTGAATTGTATTCTTTCTATAATCAAATTCTAATATATAATGTCTATATGTACAGATATAGTCGAATAACTTTCAAATGTTGAGCAATTTTTAATATTATTCTATACATAAAATGTCGATTCACATTTTCGATAAGGAAATTCCGCATATTGTTTTGTTGATTCGTTTCGAGTTTTTAATAATTTTGGCATTTAATTGATTGATATTTGGTGAGGTTGCAAAATTTAGCGAATTTTTTTCCACATCTGGTTTTCTTATATAGTCATTGAATTTTTACTTCCAAGAGTTTTTATTTCAAGGAAACTATATTTAGCCAAACTTATCGTGACAAATAAATTTTTACTTTGAACAGAAATTCTATCAAGAAAAAAAATTCGATAGAATATAAATTCTGACAAATATTTTTGACAAATAAAAATTCTGCTCCGTATAAATTCTATCAGAGAAAAATTAGGTTTAGTAAAAAATAGACCTAATAGAAATTTCTATCAAATAAAAATTCTGCTGAATATAAATTCTCCCAGAGAAAAATTAGGTTTAATAAAAAATCAGCCTAATAGAAATTTCTATAAAATAAAAGTTCTGCTCAATATAAATTCTCTCAGAGAACAATTTTTTGCAATAAAAATTCTGCAAATTTTAAATTTTAAAATTCTACCAAACAAAAACTTCTATCGAATAATTTTATTATAAATTTAATGAAAGTTAAATACATGAAAGTTCTATAAAAATGAATTCGGTTTAATAAAAATTCTGCCAAATGGAAGTTTCTATTCAATAAAAGTTCAGCTTAATACAAATTCTGCCAAATAAAAATTCTGCTAAATAAAAATTCTGTCAGAGAAAAATTTCTAACCAACGAAAGTTTTGATAAATAACAAATCTGTCACATAAAAGTTTTCCCGAATAAAAATTCTATCAAACTAAAAGTCTGCCAAATTAAAGTTCTGCCAAATGAAAATTCTACTAAATAAAAAGTCTGCTATAAAAAAATTCTGCCAAATGAAAATTGATATCAAACAAAAGTTTTGCTAAATAAAAATTCCGTTAAAAAAATGTTCTGACAAATGAAAATTTCTACCAAAGTGTAAATCTGACAAAAAAAAGTTCTGCCAAATAAAAATTCTACCAAATACAAAGTCTGACAAAATAAAAGTTCTGACAAAATAAAAGTTCTGCCAAATATAAATTCTATCAAAGACAAAATCGTTTTTAATAAAAAATTCTATCGAACAAAAATTGCCAGATAAAAATTCTACCAAATTAAAAGACTGTCAAATATAAAGTTTGCCAAATAAATGTTCTGCTTAATAAATATTATGTTAAATAAAAGTTCTGTCAAATAGAAATTTAAACATAAAGAAATTCTGTTAAATAAAAATTTCGTCAAATAAATATTTTCTTAATTAAACATTTCTAGTAATTAAAATTCTCCGAAATAAAAATTCCGCCAAATTAAAAATAAAAGAAAATTAAATGAAAATCCAATAAATAAAAGTCGAGAGAAAAAATGATTCTAGAAAAGAAGAATTATTCTTTATTAAAAATTTTTAATTTTTTTTAAACAAATAGTTTGATAAATAATAATTCCAATTAAAATTTTTTTTTCTATTAAAGTAAAAATTAAAATAATTACTAAAAACAGACACACGCGCAGACAACTAATTAAAATTTCTGCAATAAATTCACAGTATTGATAGTTTTATTATTATGTTAAATAATAAAAGGAAACATTGAAAAAGTCAAGGTTATATTAAAAAAGATAAAAATAATAAATAAATATTTCAAGAGAACATTTTAATGTCTTTGTTTCTTCTTCATATAATGCGTGAAAGAAAATTTACATACAAACCAGACGCACCATCAACCTTCGTTTATAAATGTTTATTTGTATTCATTGATGGCCGTTTTTCAATTTTTTTTATTTATTTTTTTTTATTTATTTTTTTTATTTATTTTTTTTTTTTTTTGAAATTGCGCGCAAAACGTTTTCGATTATAAAAATGCCGAAAGGTCTTGAGATTCACACTCTACTTGATCTGAACTCGAAATTCAGGAACGTGCATATCAAGGCCGATCTCTTCAGCGAGCTACATTTTCTTTCAACAGATTCTTATTTGCGCTTTTAAACCTCTCTCTAATTACATTTTCATTTAATTAGAACTCATTTTGTTCAAAAAAAAAAATGTAAAAAAGAAGAAGGAATGTTACAATTTTTACAAGTCTTACTTTTCATTTCAGTAGACTTCATTTAAAATTAAGGAAAAATTGATTATTACGTTGAAATGAGAAATAATTTATTTATTTTTGTTTATTATTATTTTATTTTATTATTATTTTATTATTTCAAATATTTATTTTATTATTTCAAATTGTAGCAAATGTTATGCGCGGAAAGTGATATTCGATTTATTTTAATGCAAATTACAAAATTATTCATTTTAGAAATTTTAATTTTTTAATGAATTCATTATCAAAACTTGAAAAATTTACTTATTATGTAAATATTTATAATTATCATTGTTTATATTTTCAAAAACTTTTAAATAATTTTTTGCAAGAATTCAATTATTAATACATAATAACATTGTTCGGAAGAGGTCAATTTTTTTTTAAATGGTAAAATTCTTCGCAGAAATTAAAACTTTAAATTAAATTTTCAATAGAATTTTAATTAAATTTCACGAAAGAATTCAATTATTTTCTTAAATTTTGCATAAATCCATTAAAATAATTCAATTATTTAGCAAAGTCTTTGCAAACATTCAATTCTCTTAAAAATAATTCTAAAAGTGATTTAATCTCAAAAAATCAATAATTACTAATAGTGTCTGCATAACATTTATTTTAAAAAATCAATTATTTTCCAAATTTTTAAAGAAAATTCTTGTAAAATATTAAATTCGTCCGCTTTAAAAATTAAAAAATGACACAATTTGTTTATAAATATTTAATTATGTCAATTTTAGTAATCAAATTTCATTGAAGGAATGATTAAAAATTTTCTAATTTTAAACAAAATTTTTTGAAAAAATTCATTTATTTTCCAAACTTATAATAAATTCTTGAAAACAATTCAATTATTTTGAAAGATAGTAAAATTCTTCGCAAGAATTAAATTATTTCTATAAATAATAAAAATTTCCACAAGAATTCAATTATATTCAAAACAATTTGAATAAACTTCAAAAGTAAAGTGTATTTTATTTTTGAAAAGAAGCGAATATTTTAAAAACTTGAAAGAAATTCTGCAAATAAATTAAATCAATATTTCGAAAAATTTTAATAAAATTCTTCAAAGGAATGGAATAATTTTTAATCTAATTGTATAGTAAAATTTCTCAAATGAATACAATTATTTTGGAAAATATTAATTATATTCAATTATTTTCAAAAATTCTTTGCAAAAATTAAATTATCTCTATAAATAATAACATTTTTCACAGGAATAAAATTGTATTTAAAACAATTTTAATAAACTTCAAGTAATAAAGTATTTAATTATATTTTTTAACAGAAATGATTATTTTAAAAACTTGAAAGATATTTTTCAAAAGAATTAAATCAAGATTTCGAAAAATTTTGATAAAATTCTTCAAAGGAATGAAATTACTTTTAATCTAATTGTAGTAAGATTTTTTGGAAAATATTAATTAACTTCAATTATTTTCAAAACTTCTGATAAATTCTGATAAAATTCTTCGGAAAAACTGAATTATTTGTTTAAATAGTAAAATTCGTCGTAAGAATTAAATTATTTTTAATAGTTTTTTAATCTCGATTTTAATAAAATTTTTCGATTTTATTTTGAAAATTAAAAAAATTCTTTCATAATATTCAATTATTTTAAAAAATTGATGTTAAAATTCTTAAAAACAATTTAATTATTTTTATAAATTGTCATAAATTTTACGACAATAATTAGGTATGAATTGAAAAAAATTAAAAAGAACAATATTATTAAAAAATTATTTATAAATATATTTTTACATTTATACTTTTATTTATTGAATTATTTTTCATTAACTTATTTCTAAAAAACGAAATATATATTTTCTTAGTTTATTATTAATTTATTTACATACTTTTCTATTTGTATTTTTTGATCGTATATTTAATTATTTATTCATTTGTTTATTAATTTTCTTATTTATTTATCCTTTTTACTTCATTCATTATATTTATTCTATTATTAGTTTATATTTATCCATTTATTATTTTGCTTATGTGTTCCTTATTTTTTTATCTGTTTTTCTATTTCTTTACTAACTTATTTAATCATTTTTTATGTTCGTTTTTTATATAAATGTTATTAAATTTAATTATTTATTTAATACTATTCCCTTAATTTAATTCAATAATAATTTAATTTTAATAATTCCCTTATATTTAATTATCTATTATAATTTATAACATTTTTTAATTTGCTTATTTACATATTTTTAATTTAATAATATAATTATTAATTCGTTCATAAAAAACAAATTAATTTGTTTATTTAATTATTTATTTATTTCCTAATTTATTTATTTATTACTTTGTTTAACTGTTTATTAATATATTTATTTGTTTCCTTGTTCGTTTTTTACCTGTTTCTTAATATGTTTACTAATTTATTTATTTGTTCATTTGCTTATTCGATTGTACTTAATTATTATTAGATTTGTTTATTTATTTACTTACTAGTTTGTTCGCCTATTTATTAACTGTTTATTTTATTACTTATTTGCTTGCTTATTTATTTATTAGTTTGTTATTATTATGTTTATTATTATGTTTATTTGTTTATTTTGTATTTTTTATTAATTATTAATTTATTTTACTTATTTATTTATTCACTTGTCCATTCGCTTATATTTAATTATTGTTAAATTTTTAATATTTTAAATTTTAATTATTTATGGATTTAGTTTATTTCATTAATGATTTGTTTCTTAGTATTTTTAAATAATTAATTTATTTATTTATTTGTATATTCAATTATATTTAATTATTATTATACTTTTAGTTTGTTCATTTATTTGCTTGTAATATAATTATTAATTAATTTATTTATTTGTTTGTTTTTTAATGTTTCTTAATTTATTTACTTATTTTATTCATTTGTTTATTGGATTGTATTTAGTTATTATATTTCTTTATTTATTTAATAGTTAGTTAGTTTGTTTATTTATTTGTTTGTTTGTAATATAATTATTAATTAATTTATTTATTCGTTTGTTTTTTAATTTGCTTGTTACTTTGTTTACTTATTTTATTCATTTGTTTATTGGATTGTATTTAGTTATTTTATTTCTTTCTTTATTTATTTAATAGTTAGTTAGTTAGTTTATTTATTTGTTTGTAATATAATTATTAATTAATTTATTTTTTCGTTTGTTCTTTAATGTTTTTTAATTTATTTACTTATTTTATTCCTTTGTTTATTGGATTGTTTTTAGTTATTATATTTCTTTCTTTATTTATTTAATAGTTAGTTAGTTTGTTTATTTATTTGTTTGTAATATAATTATTAATTAATTTATTTATTCGTTTGTTTTTTAATGTTTCTTAATTTATTTACTTATTTTATTCATTTGTTTATTGGATTGTATTTAGTTATTATATTTCTTTCTTTATTTATTTAATAGTTAGTTAGTTTGTTTGTTTATTTATTTGTTTGTAATATAATTATTAATTCATTTATTCATTCGTTTGTTCTTTAATGTTTCTTAATTTATTTACTTATTTTATTAATTTGTTTATTGGATTGTATTTAGTTATTATATTTCTTTATTTATTTAATAGTTTGTTTATCTGTTAGTAAACAAATTTGTTTATACTTTATTGATTTATTCACTTGTACACGCATTTATTTATATTTAATTTTTTTTTAATTTTTAATTTGTTTATCTATTTATTGTTTATTTCATGAATAATTTTTGTTTGTTTATTTATGAATAAGTGTTTATTGATAAACATATAATTTTCCTACGCATGCGCCTTTAGAGAGAGAGAGAAGAGGGGACGTTAGGAACACACTAGTGACTTATTAATTTCTTCATTAATCTATAATTGTTTATATATTATTTAATTAATTTTTTTTTCAACAAAATTTTTTCTTTTTTCGGTTGCAGATGGTCAATTCAGCAACAGTGCTGACAATACTCCTCCGGTGATGTGGTTCGATCGGAATATTCGTTTATGGGATACGGATCCAATTGGACATCAAGTTATCAAAGTAAGAGCTGAGGATTCTGAGGACGATGATTTAACATTTAGCTTGGAAAAGAAGGACGCCGATTCTCAAGAGTCGCTGCCTTTTTCAATCAACAACATGACTGGAATTGTCGTTGTAAATGAGACGCTTCAAGGAAGAGTAAGTAGAATGAGTCATTGCACGACGGCTAGTTTTGTACCTTTACTTAATAAAGAAAACCTACACAGACGCGAAGGCAAAAACTGGCTTTACAGATCGACCTGAAATTCTTCGTCTTCGTCTTCTTTTATCTTCTTTTATCTTCTTTTATCTTCTTTTACCTTCTTTTACCTTTTTTTACCTTTTTTTATTTTTTCTCTCCTTTTATCTTCTTTATATTTTCTATCTTCTCTCATCTTCTACATATTTCCCGTCTCCTTTTATCTTCTTTATATTTCTCATATTTTTTCTTCTCTTACCTTCTCTCGACGCTTCTCTATAACGTGTATGACTCAAACATGTTTGAATCAGTTTCAAAAAAAAAACAAGAAAAAAACTTGATTTTTAATATTATACTCTCGAACATTTATTGCACAATGAATTTAAACATTTTTTTCCCTCTCTTCTAGATTTTAATTTTTTTCCCCCTTTTTTCTTGTGCGTATAGAAAAATCTTTGATTCCTATCTTTCAAATTTCAAGGAGAGATTTTTTTTTAATTTTATTTTTAAATCAAAATTCCTTATCTTTGAATTTATAATGGGGAAAATGAAAATAAAAATAATGTGGTATAAAATTCTATTTTTATAAAAAAAAAATTAGATTTTTATTCAGAATAATTATTTTTACGGCAGTTATTAGAATTCATAAATATTTATTTATTTACACAAGATCTTGCAGTAGGAACAAATATTAATGAATAAAATAATTATAACAATTATTGGCAATAATTCAAATAATTAATTTTTTATTCATATAAGTCAAATACTTGTTGTAATTCAAGTTGTTAATTAAATATATTGTTGTTGTTAATTAAAAGTTGTTAATTAAAAATATTTACAATAATTATTATAGGACGAATTTTTTTGACTCTAATATCAAAAAAAAATTTTAATAATTACTATTTTTTTATTTTATTCATTAAAAATTGTTCTTAAATATTTTTTTAATTATTTTTTGTCCGTATGTTTTTACCAAAGAAATATTTCCTATTTAGTGTAATTTTCCTTTTTTTTGCAATTAGTTAAAGAATTTTTTGTTCGCCTTTTTTTAAAATTGAATAATTCATCAAAATTACGAGTCGGATTATTAATTGTGCAAGAAAAATAGTTAAAATATTTGTCCACTATTTTTTTTTATTTTTATTTTCTATTTGGTAATTCACCTTTTTTTCACAGACAATTTCTTTCTTTCTTTTTTTTTTGCAAATTTGTTGTGTATGTAATGTTTGAAATCCGGTTTGGACAATTATTTTTATTTTAACTATTTCCAGGGAGGACAAGAGCTATTCTTCTACGTGACTGTCTCCGATGGAAAAGTAGCATTAAAGTCAGAAGCCTACGCTGTAATACAAAAAAACGAGACAGAGTCCAATGCAGGTCACACCAGGTAAATAATTTTTCCGTCACGTACAAATTATTTTCATGATAATTCTCTCTTTCACTATAAAAATACCAAAGTCAAAAACGAAATCATCAAAAATAGATTTTTTTTCTTCCATGACAAGGGAAAAATTAATGAGAAAGAATATTTAAACAACAATTTTTTTTTCTTTTTATTTAAATGTAAATCAAAAATTTCGTTCTGTTTTGAAAATATGAAATAAAAGGAAAAAAAAAATTCTTAGAAAGTTTTGAGAAAGTTTTCCAGTTCGGGCAGTATTTCAACTTTTTAAATCATACCTCTTAGAATTTAAAAAGTTGCACCAAAAAGGAATATCAATAATAATTTGGCACGAAACTTTCTTTCCCTCTCGAAATTAATTAAAATCGGTTATAGGAGATCGTTTTCTTCCGAAAGAGAAGGAGGAGGGGGAGTAAAAAAAAGTGAAATGTGACCTAAACCACTTTCTCCTTCACTCCCTCATTTATTGATGTCAGAAGTCTGATAGTTTCTAATTTGAAGAATCTTTCGTTTCTTACGCAATCGGATAGAATTTTAAACTAACGAATTTTAATTTTTTTTTTATTTGAAATTTTTATATTTTTACATTATTCATATATAGAAGCTTTATTTGTACATACAATTTATAAATACGTCTCAAGAATAGAATAGAATTTTAAAAAAAGAACAGAATTTTTAAATAAAATAGAATTTTTAAAATAACGAATTTTATTTTTTACTGGTCAAAAAAAGTGTAGATTTTTTTTATAAATTTAAAGAATTAAAAATTAATTGAATTCAAAACAACAATTTTTAAATAAAATAGAATTTTTGAAATAACGAATTTTATTTTTTTACTAGTCAAAAAAAGTGTAGATTTTTTTTATAAATTTAAATAATTAAAAATTAATCGAATTCAAAACAACAAATTTAATATGTTTTATATTAAAATTTTGGTATAGAATCTTAGCCAAATTTAAATATTATAAATTTAACTAACGTTTCAAATTAAGATTAAAATATATTTAATTGACAAAAGAATTTAAGTTAATAATTCAAGAATATAATTGAATTTTAAAAAATTGCAATTGTAATTTTTATAAGTAATTAAATTTCCAAAGATTTGAATCGGTCTTTATTTTTTATTTTAATTATTCTGAAAATAAAAAAGACAATAAGTATGAAAAGAATTTTTTTTTTACAAAATTAGTTAAGAATTGGATATTTTTATTTAAAATGTGCAGAAATTATGTTTATAATTAAAAAATTTAAATGAAAATATCTTCAAGATAACACTTAGGAATTGATTTTTGAAATTGTGCAAATGTTTATTAATTAAAAAACACCCTTCCACAATTTATGAAACCATTTTGGAATTTCTGATCACTATTTTGTAATTCTTGAACACAATTTCATAATTTCCGAAACCAATTTTCCAATAATAATTATTTGGAAAATTTTCAGATTATTTAGAAATTTTATTGTTAAGAATCTTATCATTGCATTTATGTAAATAATTAAATTTCTGATGAGAATTTTATTAAGAAAAATAATTGATTTTTTGTCCAATTTTTTAGAAATATTTGAATTTTTCAAAAACATTTATCAAAAATTTTGGAAATAATTGAATTTTAATAAAAAAATGTATTAAAATTTTTGTTTAAAAAACAGAACTACTGCGAAAAATATTATTACAATTTTCAAAAATAATATTTAGGAATTTTTTTTTAAATTTATTATAAATAAAATTAAATTCCAGTGAAAAATTCAATTATTTTTGAAAGTAATCAATTTTTTGCAAAGAATTTTTTTTAATTTCTTGAAAATAATTCAATTTTTTAAAAAATTTATAAAATTTTTTTGATAAGAATTTCATTACAGCGAAAGAATTTATTTCAGTTTTCAAAAATAATTATTAGGTCAAATTTAATTAAAATTATATAAAATAATAAAATGGTATTATTTATAAAATTTATATTTTATATTTATTTATTTATTTATTTATTTAAATATATTATATTATATTATTTTATAAATTTATATTTTTAATATTATTAATATTTATAAAACAATTGTTGAATTTCTCAGAAGAATTTTACTAATTTTCAAAATAATTGAATTTTTCTAAAAAATTTATTAAAATTTTTGTAAAAAAACGGAATTACTGCAATCAATTTTATTACAATATTCAAAAAAAATTGTTATAAACAATTTTATTAAAATTTGTTTGGAAATAAAATTGAATTACAGTGAAAAATTTTTATGCAAAGAATTAGATTAAATTTCTTAAAAATAATTAAATTTTTCGCAAAATTTTGTTAAAATTATTTGGAAAGTAATTGAATTACACCAAATAAATTTATTCCAATTTTCAAATATAATTATTAAGACAAATTTTATTAAAATTATATAATTTCTCAGAAGAATTTTACTAATTTTGAAAATAATTGAATTTTAACCAGAAAAAATTTATTAAAATTTGTGTTAAAAAAACTGAATTACTGCAAACAATTTTATTACAGTTTACAAAAATAATTTTTAGGGAAAATTTTATTAAAATTTGTTGGAAATAAAATTAAATTCCTGTGAGAAATTCAATTATTTTAAAGAGCAATCAATTTTTATATAAAGAATTTTATTAAATTTCTTAAAAATAATTGAATTTTTCCCAAAATTTTATTAAAATTATTTGGAAAGTAATTGAATTACACTAAATAAATTTATTCCAATTTTCAAAAATAATTATTAGGAAAAATTTTATTAAAAATCAATAAAATAATAAAATGATTTTTTTTTTTGAAAAATTTGTTTAAAAATTGAATTTCTGTGTAAAATTTCATTTGAAAATAATATAATTTTTGCAAAGTATACTAATTATTAAAATTTTTGAAAATTGTATTTCTCAAAAGAATATTATAATTATTTATAAAACAATTGTTGACTTTCTCAGAAGAATTTTACTAATTTTGTTAAATTTTGGTGTAAAAACTAGAATTACTGCCAAAAATTCTATTACAATTTTCAAAAATAGTTTTTATGAAAAATTTTATTAAAATTTGTTTGGAAATAAAATTGAATTCCAGTGAAAAATTCAATTATCTTTGAAAGTAATCATTTATTTGCAAAAAATTTTATTAAATTTTGTGAAAATAATTCAATTTTTTCTAAAATTTTATTAAAATTATTTGGAAAGCAATATTGACTTACAGCGAAAAAAATTTATTCTAATTTTCAAAAATAATTATTAGCAAAAATTTTATTAAAATTTAATAAAATAATTGAATTTAGCCAAGAAGTTTATTATAATTTTTGGAAACAATTGAATGACTTCTAAAAATTTTATTACGTTTCGAAAGAAGAATTTGAGAACAATTTTTTGGTAATAGTTAAATTTCTGCAAAGATTTTCTTTAGTTTCAAAAATAATAATTGACTTTTTCCAAAAGTTGCATTATATTTATGTAGCAATTTAATTGTATCGAAGACTTAAATAAATTTTTTGAAAATAAATAATTGAATTATAAATTTATATTTATTTTTGCAATATTTACGTTAAAGCTTTGTTTAGAAAAAAAAGAACTTTATTTATTTTTAATAATAGAATTGAAATTATCGATCAATTTTTATTTTATTAAATCAATTTTTAATTGTTGTTAAAACAATTTTTATTTTCATTAAATCAATTTTTATTTTTATTAAATCAAATTTTATTTTTATTAAATTATTTTATCGATCAATTTTTTTTTATTAAATTATATTATCGAACAATTTTTATTTTATTAAATCAATTTTTATTTTTATTAAATCGATTTTTATTTTTATTAAATTATATTATCGATCAATTTTTATTTTTATTAAATCAATTTTTATTTTTATTAAATCAATTTTTATTTTTATTAAATCGATTTTTATTTTTATTAAATTATATTATCGATCAATTTTTATTTTATTAAACAATTTTTAATTGTTGTTAAAACAATTTTTATTTTTATTAAATCAATTTTTATTTTTATTAAATCGATTTTTATTTTTATTAAATTATATTATCGATCAATTTTTATTAAATAAATTTTTATTTTTATTAAATTATATTATCGATTTATTTTTATTTGATTATTAACTTTTGTTGAACAATTTTTAGATCGCCATTTCAACAAGGTCCTGGTGGACGAATGCGACCTCCAATTTTGAAATTACCAAATCTATCGGGCTATCCACGACCGCCAATAGGACAACTTCCAACATTACAACCGTCGTCAATTGAATTCCCTCAGCCAGTGACTAAGCCAAGAACGACGAAATTACAGCCACAGGGCGGTGGGAAATTTGAGGAAAATGAAGAGCGAACGAGTACTGCATTTCCTGCGGAAGACGCCGAGGCGAATGAAATTGAAGGTCACACATTGAGTACTAAAGTTGCGCCAAGTGAAGCACCACAATCGCAATTTATTGCAATGACCTTCATACCTGTTGCCGCTGTCTGTATTCTTCTTCTTATATTTGGCGCTGGCACATGGTTCCTTCGAAACAGGTTTTGTGGAAGTCGAAAGTCCAAGGAGGACACGGTGAGTTTTTGTTTCTCTCTCAATTGGATTATCATTTTGTTTTGTTTTCATTCTTTTTCTTTTTTTTTGTTTTCAATTGAGAGATCAACCCACATCTTATAATAACCTGGTCATCCTTTCTCCTTTCCCTCTTCTCCTTTTTTTCACTTTTCTTCCGTTTATGATCATAATTCATTTTTTTTTCTCTTCGTTACCTCTTGACTCATATTTCATTGAAAGTCGAAAACGATTTCGTAACTGTATTTTTCATTGAATGGGAAATTATTGAAGACTTTTTCTTTTATTTATTTATTTGTGACAAATAATTATTTATTTATGTTTACATTCTGAATTTTAATTTTCATTTATGCGACTTATGAATTTTCAATTTACAATTTACAATTTACAATTTACAATTTACAATTTACAATTTACAATTTACAATTTACAATTTACAATTTACAATTTACAATTTACAATTTACAATTTACAATTTACAATTTACAATTTACAATTTACAATTTACAATTTACAATTTACAATTTTAGAAGAGTAGAATTAAAATAATCTTTTTATTTAAACAAATTTTTGTTTTCTAGTAATTTTTATTTGATTAATTTTTTAACTAAAGCGAACAGTTCGAAATTTATTTCGCCTGTTTTTATTTAGCTATAGTTTAATTTTTCACTCAACTTCACAATTCCTTCAACATTTTCAATTTACTAAATTTTTATCCTAGTGCGGATTTTAATTTAACTGAATTTTACATTTAGAGAATTTTCAATTGGATAAATTTTTATTTCGACAAATTTTTATTTTACTAAAAGTTTTCATTATATCAAAGTTCTATTTCCCTGAATAGAATTTTGTCATCTTACCAAATTTTTATTTGGAAGAATTACCATTTTACTAATTGGTTTCATTTAGAAAAATTTTTTTCACTGAAATTTTATTGCCCTCGAAATTTTTTAGGGGAAATTTGTTAAATTTCATATAACTAGATCTTCATTTAACTAAATTTTTATTTTACCAAATATTTTTTTCGATAAAAATTCATTTTACCAAAATTTATTTTCTTAAATTATTATTCCAATAAATTTCCATTTTTCTAAATGGACTAATTTTCACTAAATTTCAATTTTGCAGAATGTTAACTTTATTAATTTTTTATTTCTCTGAATTTCCATTTTTCCAAATATTTATTTCACCAAATTTTCATTTTACCAAATACTTATTTCACTATTATTTTATTTTACCAAAATTGAATTTCTTCCATTATTATTCCGATGAATTTCCATTTCTCTAATTGTTTATTTAACTAAATTTGCATTTCACAGAATTTTTATTTTATTAATTTTTTATTTCTCTGAATTCTCATTTTTCCAAATATTTATTTCGCCGAATTTTCATTTTACCAAATACATATTTAACTAAAATTTTATTTTACCAAAATTAAATTTCTTAAAGTAATATCCCAATGAATTTCCATTTTTCAAAATATTTATTTCACTAAATTTCCATGTTGCCAAATTTTTATTTTATTCATTTTTTATTTCTCTGAATTTTCAATTTTCCAAATATTTATTTCATCGAATTTTCATTTTACAAAATATTTATTTCACTAAATTTCCATTTTACCAAAATTTTTATTTTATTCATTTTTTATTTCTCTGAATTTTCAATTTTCCAAATATTTATTTCATCGAATTTTCATTTTACAAAATATTTATTTCACTAAACTTCCATTTGACCAAATTTTTATTTTATTCATTTTTTATTTCTCTGAATTTTCATTTTTTCAAATATTTATTTCACCAAATTTTCATTTTACAAAATATTTATTTTACTACATTTCCATTTTACCAAACTTTTATTTTATTCATTTTTTATTTCTCTGAATTTTCATTTTTCCAAATATTTATTTCACCAAATTTTCATTTTACTAAATATTTATTTCATTAAATAACTTAAAATATTTAGATTTTATAAAAACAGAAAGAATTTAAAAATAATTAAGAAAAAATAAAAAGAATTTAAAAAACTTTTAAAAAAATTTCAGAAAAATTGAAACATTTTAAATATAATTTAGATAGAATTTAGTAAAAAATTAAAAAGAATTCAAAACTATTGAAAAGGAATTTAACGAAATTAAGTAAAAATTAGAAATTAGAAAAAAATAAAAAGATTTTAGTGAACATTCAAAATGAATCTTCATTTTTCCAAATATTTATTTCACTAAACTTTCATTTTATGAAATATTTATTTCACTAAATTTCCATTTTACCAAATTTTTATTTTATTCATTTTTTATTTCTCTGAATTTTCATTTTCCCAAATATTTATTTCACCAAATTTTCATTTTACAAAATATTTATTTCACTAAATTTTCATTTTATGAAATATTTATTTCACTTAATTTCCATTTTACCAACTTTTCATTTTATAAAATATTTATTTCACTAAATTTCCATTTTACCAAATTTTTATTTTATTCATTTTTTATTTCTCTGAATTTTCATTTTCCCAAATATTTATTTCACCAAATTTTCATTTTACAAAATATTTATTTCACTAAATTTTCATTTTATGAAATATTTATTTCACTTAATTTCCATTTTACCAAATTTTCATTTTATAAAATATTTATTTCACTAAATTTCCATTTTACCAAATTTTTATTTTATTCATTTTTTATTTCTCTGAATTTTCATTTTTCCAAATATTTATTTCACCAAATTTTCATTTTACAAAATATTTATTTCACTAAATTTCCACTTAACCAAATTTCTTATTTTTCTAAAAATTCCACTGATTTTTTTTTTTCAAATGTTTATTTCATTAGAATTTTAGTTGACTAAATTATCATTTCACCAAATTTCTATTTAAATAAATTTTTATTTTACTAAATGTTGTTTTACTAAATTTTGAATTCACTTCAATTTCTTATTTCCCTCAATTTTCATTTGACTAATTATTATTTATATTTACTGAATTCTTTACTAAATTCTAAATTTTACTTTTACTAAATTCTAACTTTACCTAATTTTTATTCAAATTTTTATTTAAATTTTTATAAAAAATTTTAAAGAATAAGATAAATTATTTTGAAAATGCTAATTAGTAACTAAAATTCAAATTTGTTTTCAACGAATTTCGCTTTAAATGTATGTTTTTTCAAATTTAATTAAGTTTAAAGCAACTTTTTAATAATTTTTCAAACCTAAAATTGTTTCAAACAAAAATTTACCTGAATGAAAATTTAATTAATAAAAAATTGTTTAAGTAAAAATTGCATTACATTATAATTAAATACATAGTAAAAAATAAATCTAAATTAAGGGCATTTGAACCACTATGACGTCACAATGTGTGAAAAACGTGAGTTTTAAAATTGTGACGTCATAATGGTTCAAATGCCCTTAAATAGAAATTATTTGAATTGAATTAATAAGATTGAAATTATAAAATAAAATTTTAGATTAGAATTTTGGGTATTAAAATTATTAATTAAAATTATTAATTGAAATTATAAATTAAAATTAGGATTAATTAAAATTACGGATTAAAATTATTGACTAAAATGAAATGAAAAATAGAACAAAGTGAATTTTTAGAATTGAATTAATAATAAATTCCAAATAAAAGTTTTATTCCACGAAAATTGTGTAAAATAAATTAAAGATCTGTAAAATTTTTCGTTTTTTCTCATTCCAATGCCCTTTTTAATTTAGTAAATTTATAATGCAGTGAAATAAAAATGTAATAAAATAAAATTTCAGTGAACGGAAGATTCTCAAATATGCAAATTCTCGAAAAGGGTAATATTTGGAAAAAAATGATAAACAGAATATTAAAATTAGAAAATTATACGATTCGATGAGACAAAAGTGCAATTATTTAAAATACCATTATAAACTTTCAGAAGGAGCAGGCCAGCGTTAGTGTATCAAATATATCGGACGATCCATCTCTAGTCCTGAAAAGATGGGGAGGACCAAAAGCTCGCAACAATCGTTACGAGCCTTGGGAAAAGGAAAGTCGATTGGGCATCCAAAACAAATCACACAAAGATAAATGGGAGTTTCCAAGACACAGGCTAAAGGTCAGTTAATAATATTCAAATTCGTCATTGTCTCTCTAAATTTTTTTTTTAAGAGAGCTGGCAAATTATTTCTATTTCCATATCTCGAATCAAATGAAAATGACTGAAAAATTGATTTTTTCTTCTATTATATACAGGTCTTCAGTATTCTTGGAGAAGGTTGCTTTGGCCAAGTGTGGAAATATGAAGCCATAGACATTGATGGTATTCCAGGACCAACGATTGTTGCTGTTAAAACATTAAAAGAGAATGTCACGGAGAGAGAGAGACTGGACTTTGCACAGGAACTCAAAGTCATGAAAAGCCTCGAGCCACATCCAAATGTAGTGAGATTACTTGGATGTTGCACTGAACGTGAACCGATGTTTATCATTTTGGAGTATATCAGCGGCGGGAAATTGCAAAGTTTCCTTAGAGCATCGAGAGAAGAGAGAAATCATGGAAAACCCGGTCTCACGTCGAGGGATTTAACTGGTTTCGTTTATCAGGTAGAGAGCAAAAAAAAAAATTCTAATCAGGAGACAAAGATTTTTATTGGGCAAAATTTGGAAATGAGTTTGGAATTTAGAAAAGAATAGAAATAATTTTAAAACAATTTACACGGAGAGAGACTATATATTAAATTTTGTAAAAATATTTTCAAATTGGGGAAAAAGTGCAACAAAGCGAAATTTTGATACAGAAAATACTAAACTTTAAAAATATTTTTGTGAAATTTATTAAAGTTACATTACAATTTAATTAATATTCATGATATTTGATATAATTATACTAAATTTCACATAAGTTTTTTTAAAGTTTAGTATTTTTTATATAAAAATTTCGCTTTGTCGCACTTTTTCCCCAATTTGAAAATATTTTTACAAAATTTAATATATATTCTCTCTCCGTGTAGAAAGAATTTTGTAAAAAAAATAAAAAAGAATTCAAAAACATTAAAAAAAATTTTAAGAAATTAAGAAAGAATTTAGAATTTAGAAAAAAATAGAAAGAATTTAAAGAAATTAAGAAAGAATGTAGAATTTCGAAAAGAATAGAAAGAATTTTGAAAAAATTTAGTAAAAAATTTAAAAGAATTCAAAAACAATGAAAAAGACTTTAAAGAAATTAGGGAAGAATTTAGAAATTAAAAAAAAATATAAAACGAATTTTGTGAACACTCAGAATGAATTTAGAAAAAATAAAAAGAATTTAGTAAAAATATAAAAAGAATTAAAAATATAGAAACATAGAAAAAATTTAGGACGAATTTGCAAACTAAAAAGTAGGAGGAATTGAAAATTTACAAAAAAAATAATGGAAAATAATTTAAAAAGAATTTAGAAAAAATTTAGTAAAAAATTTTAAAGAATTCAAAAACATTGAAAAAGACTTTAAAGAAATTAGGGAAGAATTTAGAAATTAAAAAAAAATATAAAAACGAATTTTGTGAACACTCAGAATGAATTTAGAAAAAATAAAAAGAGTTTAGTAAAAATATAAAAAGAATTAAAAATATAGAAACATAGAAAAAATTTAGGACGAATTTGCAAACTAAATAGTAGGAGGAATTGAAAATTTACAAAAAAAATAATGGAAAAGAATTTAAAAAGAATTTAGTACAAATTTTGTAACAATTTAAAGAAATTAAGAAAGAATTTAAAAATTAGAAAAAAATAATTTAAAATGAATTTAGTAAAAATTAAAAAAAAAATTCAAAATTCAAAAAAACAGAAAGGATTTCGAAAGAATTTAGTAAAAATTTAGAATTTAAAAAAAAATATAAAGAATTTAAAGAGAAATTACAAAAAAATAAGAAAGAATTTAATAAGAATTTATTAAAAAAATAGAAAAAATTTAAAAAATTTAGGAAGAATTTACAAAAAAATAATGGACAAGAATTTAAAAAGAATTTAGTACAAATTATGTAACAATTTAAAGAAATTAGGAAAGAATTTAAACATTAGAAAAAAATAATTTAAAATGAATTTAGTAAAAATTTTTAAAAAATTAAAAATTAACAAAAAACAGAAAGGATTTCGAAAGAATTTAGTAAAAATTTACAATTTAGAAAAAAATATAAAGAATTTAAAGAGAAATTACAAAAAAAATTAGAAAGAATTTATTAAAAAATTAGAAAGAATTTATTAAAAAATTAGAAAGAATTTTTAAAAATTTAGGAAAAATTTACAACGAAAAAATGAAAGAATTTTCAAAAAATTTCAAAAGAATTTAGTAAAAATTTAGGAAGAATTCAAAACCGTTGAAAAAGAATTTAATGCAATTACGCAAGAATTTAGAAATTAGAAAAAAATAAAAAGAATTTAGTGATGATTCAAAATTAATTTAAAAAAAAAAAAATTTTAATAAAAATATAAAAAGAATTACAAATATAGAAATATAGAAAAAATTTTGGACGAATTTGCAAAATAAAAAGTAGGAGAAATTGAAAATTTACAAAAAATAATGTACAAGAATTAAAAAAGAATTTAGTACAAATTTTGTAACAATTTATAAAAATTAGGAAGAATTTAAAATTTAGAATAAGAAGAATGCAAAATGAATTTAGTAAAAATTTGGAAAAAATTAAAAATTAAAAAAAAACAGAAAGAATTTTTAAAACGTTTTGAAAGAATTCAGTAAAAATTTAGATAAAATTAATTATTAAAAAAACAGAAAGAATTTAAAGAGAAATTACAAAAAAATAAGAAAGAATTTTTAAAAATTTATGTAAAATTTACAAAAAAATTAGAAGAATTTAAAAAGTATTTAGTAAAAATTTAGAAAAAATTTACGATAAAAACAGAAAGAATGAAAAAATAATTATCTTAAAATATTTAGATTTAAGGGCATTTGAACCTTTATGACGTCACAGCATTAAAATATATGCTTTGCATCAATTGTGACGTCATAATGGTTCAAATGCCCTTAATAAAAACAGAAAGAATTTAAAAATAATTAAGAAAAAATAAAAAGAATTTTATAAACTTTAGAAAAAATTTTAGAATTAAATAGAAACATTTTAAATAGAATTTAGAAAGAATTTAGTAAAAAAAATTAAAAACAATTCAAAAACATTGAAAAAGAATTAAATGAAATTAAGCAAGAATTATCGAAATTAGAAAAAAATAAAAAGAATTTAGTGAACATTCAAAATGAATTTAGAAAAAATAAAAAAGAGTTTAGTAAAAATATAAAAATAATTAAAAATATAGAAATATACAAAAAATGTAGGAAGAATTTTCAAATTAAAAAATAGGAGGAATTGAAAATTTATAAAAAATAACGGACAAGAATTCAAAAAGAATTTAGTACAAAGTTTGTATTAATTTAGAGAAATTAGGAAAAAATTTAAAATTTACATAAAAAAGAAGGTAAAATAAATTTAGTAAAAATTTAGAAAAAATTAAAAATTAAAAAAAAGAATTTTTAAAAAATTTTGAAAGAATTCAGTAAAATTAAGAATTTAGAAAAAAATAGAAAGAATTTAAAGAGAAATTACAAAAAAATAGAAAGAATTCAATAAGAATTTAATAAAAAATTAGAAAGAATTTTTAAAAATTTAGGAAGAATTTACAAAAAAATAATGGACAAGAATTTAAAAAGAATTTAATACAAATTTTGTAATAGTTTAAAGAAATTAAGAAAGAATTTAAAAATTAGAAAAAAACAGAAAGAATGTAAAATTAATTTAATAAAAATTTAGGAATAATTTAAATTGAAAAAACAGAAAGAATTTAAAAACAATCTATTTCTACAGAATTTAGTAAAAATATAGAAAAAAAATAAAAAGAATTAATCAAACAATTAGAAATAATTTTCAAAAATTTAGGATGAATTTACAAAAAAAGAGCAGTTTAAAAAGAATCTAGTACAAATTTAGAAATAATTTTAAAAACTTTAGGAAGAATTTACAAAAAATAGACAGAATTTAAAAAGAATTTCGAAAATATTAAAAAAAAATAGGACAAATTTAAAGAGAATTGAGAAAAAATTTATGAAAAACAGAAAGAATTTAAAAAAAAATTAATTACAAAGTTACAAAGAATTTACAAAAAAAGAGAAAGAATATTAAAAGAAATAAGTAAAAATAGAAAGATTTTAAATAGAATTTAGAAAGAATTTAGAAAGAATTTAGAAAGAATTTAGAAAGAATTTAGAAAGAATTTAGTAAAAATTGAGCAAAGCTTTAGAAGAACTTTAAAAAGAATTTTGAATTTCTAGAAAAAATTGAAAAATTCTTAAAATTGAAATTTTTGTAATTTTAAGTTAAACGCATTTTTCCCATTTGCAGATTTCAAAGGGCATGGAGTATTTAGCGTCAAAGGGAATAATTCATCGTGATCTCGCTGCTAGAAATATTTTAATAGACGAGAATCGAGCGTGTAAAGTGGCGGATTTTGGATTTGCTCGGGACGTAGCGGCAAATCAAATTTACGAAAGAAAATCCGAGGGACGACTTCCAATTCGATGGATGGCACCCGAAAGTCTCTATGATAATATATTTTCCGTAAAATCGGATATTTGGAGTTTTGGCGTTCTTATTTGGGAAATTGTCACACTTGGTTCGACACCATATCCCGGATTAGGTGCCGCTGAGGTACGAAAATTTCTCTAAA
Source organism: Leptopilina drosophilae (assembly GCA_032873175.1). Lineage (NCBI taxonomy): Eukaryota > Metazoa > Arthropoda > Insecta > Hymenoptera > Figitidae > Leptopilina > Leptopilina drosophilae. Next base: position 53,854,270 of record CM065479.1, read on the forward strand.
AGAAGAAAAAATTAATTTTTAAACATTTTTTATTTCTATAAATCTAAAATTACAGTTTGTATTTTAATAGAAAATATTATTCGGTTTTGAATTTACATTTTTTTCTATGGAAAATTTTCAGAACTTTTTATTTTCAAATGAAAATTTCGATTTTTGAATAATTTCAAATAAAAAACTAGAACAAAATAAAATCATCCACTAGGTTATTATTTTGTTATGTTTTTTAAAAGTTTAAATAAAATTTTTAGCTGCAAATTCAATTATTGTGATAAAAAATAAAATTGCTCATCGTAGCAATTCAATTTCTTTCAAAAATGTTAATAAAATTCAATGCCAGAATTAAATTATTTTTTTCTTTAAATAATAGAAAAATTCTTCGTGGAATTTCAATTATTTTAATAAAAAGGAAAATTCTTTGCAGAAATTCAATTATTTAAACAAAATGAAATAAAATTCGTGACAAAAATTTAATTATTTTCAAAAATAATGGAATTTTTTGTAGGAATTCAATTATTTCCAAGAATTGTAATAAAATTCCTATCGAAAAAAATTATTTATTTCAATTATTTATTTAAATTAATTATTTATTTATTTAAATTCAATTATTTATATTAAAAATGAGAATGTAAAAAAACACTTAGAAAGAATTAAAAGTATTTTTGTAAATAATAATATTGTTTGAAAAAATTCAATTATTTTCAAAAATAAGAAAACTCTTCTTAGGATTTATATTATTTTTAAAAATCGTAATCAAAAGTTTCAAAAAAATTTAAGTATTTTAAAGAATTTTGATAAAATTTCTAATAAAAATTCCAATATTTTCAAATAATATTAATCAAATTTCTCGAAAAAATGTAATTGTTTTTTAAATATTTTAACAAAATTCTTTGAAATAATAAAATTATTTTCAAAAATAATTAAAATTTTCACAAAGGATTAATTTATTTTCAAAAATAATTAAATATTTCACAAAGGATTACTTTATTTTTGTATAAATAATAAAATTCTTAGTGACAGTTCAATTATTTTTATTGAAAATTTTAATAAAATTTCAGGAAAGATTTGAATTTTTAAGAATTTTAATAAAATTCCTCCGAAGAAATTGAATTATCTTTATCAATTTTAATAAAATTCTTCAAAAGAATTAAATTATTTTCAAAATTTTTTTTATAAAATCTTTTATAAGAATTCAATTATTTTAAATACAATTACAATTTACTTCTGTGAAGAAATTTAATATAATTTTCAAAAATGTTAATAAAATTCAATGTAAGAATTACATTATTTTTTTTAAGTAAAAGAAATTCTTCAGGGATTTCAAGTATTGTAATAGAAAAATTTATTTTTTATTTAATTTTCTTCGGCGAAGAAAATTCTTCACAGAAATATAATTATTTAAAAAAAATGTCATAAAATTCGTGACAAAAATTTAATTATTTTCAAAACTAATGGATTTTTTTGTAGAAATTCAATTATTTGCAAAAATTTTAATAAAATTCTTCTCAAAAATTCAGTTATTTTTAAACATCAATAAATCACTTCGAAATATTGAAAAGTATTTTCGTAAATAATAAAATCGTTTCAATGAATTGAATTATTTTCATTAATAAGAAAATTCTTCTTAGGATTTCTATTATTTTAAAAAATCGTATTTAAAATCTTTCAAAAAATTTAACTATTTTCAAAAACTTTGATGAAACATCTAAAAAAAAAATACAATCATTTTGAAAATAATTTTAATCGAATTTCTGGAAATAATTTAATTATTTTAAAAATATTTTAACAAAATTCTTTAATATAATTGAATTATTTTCCAAAATAATGAAACTCGAAAGAATTGAATTATTTCTATAAACTTTAATTAAATTTATCAAAAAAATACTATTATTTAAAAAATCTTTTATAAAATTCTTCGCCAGATGTAATTTAAGAATTCGTAACTAGAATTAAATTATTTTTATACAAATAATAAAATCCTTGAGTAACATCGAACTTTGTAGGAAATAATGAAATTTTTGGAAACAATAAATTTTATTAACAGTAAAATAAATATAAATAAATATATATATAAATATACTTATATATATATATTTATTTATTTATTTTTAATATTTAAGGGAATTTGAACCATTATGACGTCAAACATTTAAAACACATGCTTTGCAAAAATTGTGACGTGATAATGTTTCAAATGCCCTTAATCGAAAAAATTTAATAAAATAATTCTAAACCCCGAATTTAATTATTTCAGATTTAAGTTTATAAACTTGACCATTTTTTTAGCAAAAATACTATCTTTTTTAATTACCATAAAAATTCACTTATATTTAAACAAAATTATAGATAATAAAAAGAATTCCTAAATTTTCTTGCAAAAAATATTATCAAAAAAGTTATTTTTTAAATCACATTTAGTAAAAATTGTAACCATTACAAAAAAAGTGAGTTGAAATTTGTTTTGCTAATTTAATTTAATTATAATAACAAAATTAATAATTTACATGATAATTTATTTAAATTTACAATTTCGCATTATTTTTTCAGGTGATGAGGCGAATAAAAGAAGGCTACCGACTCGACAGGCCAGAACATTGTAAACGTGAACTTTACAATATAATGTATTATTGTTGGGATAAGGATCCAGCGTGTAGACCGTCTTTCGGTGAATTGGTAAATTTAACCGAGGGATTATTACTTGACGAAACTGATTACATTGAACTAGACAGGTTTCCAGATCACTCCTACTACAATGTACTTAATTTGAGTGGTGAAAAGCTGTGAATAGTATTTTTTTTATCTCTTTTCAATTGTCGGACTTTATTTTTTTTTTAATCACAATTATTGATCAGTTGTGTAATAATACTCCAATTATGTAAATATTTCTTTCCTAGGTATTTAATATTATTATAATAATTATTATATCATGACTATACATTACAAATGAATATAATCGAGAAAATTAATGAGAACTCTTCGAAAAAAATTTTGTTTTTTATTTTTATCAAACTATATTTTAAAAACGTGCTTAAAAAAATTCATATTGATAATTATTGAATTTATTGTCATATTGAGAATTATTGAACTTAAGTCATATTTATCAATACGAATTTGCTCAATTCTGTAAAATTATTCTATCATTGACAATTATTTTTTTTTAATTTAATATGTGATGAATGTTATAGTATCTTTGTGTAATTCTTTGTGTAATTTAATAATTTTAATTTTTAATTTGTAAATTTTATAAATTTTATAAATTGCGAAAAAAAAATTATTTTATTTGATGATAAATTATTTTAATATTTAATATGATAATCTCATCATCGCAAAAATATTTTATATTTATATTATGATAAATATTGTAATTTAAAACTGAATTATAATACAACTTTTTTCTCCTTTTTACATTATATTTTGAATATGCGCCGTAAATAAATTTAATTTTGAAAAAAAAAATTTCCACAAAATTTCAAATGTGGGGAATTAAAAACATTTACAATTAAAATTTTCAATTGAATTCAAATTTAAGTATTAGTAACGCAATTTTAAAAAATAGATTCTAAAAAAAAATTCTGTAATATAAATTTACTACGAAATTTTTTTATCTGAAAAAAAAATTGTTACCAAATTGAGATGTAAATATGTGCTAAGTCATTTATTGTCGATAATTTTTCACCGTAATTGTAATTAAACATTGAAATAAAATGTTAAAACTTAATATTGTGTTCTTATTGTTATTCCAGTTATTATTGAAATATTTAAATTCTAAAAAACGGAAAAATTTCGTCATGTTTAGTTTTTATTAATTAATAAAAAAAAATGTTAATAGAAAATGCATATATAGTTTTGAAAATGAAAATATTATTTTCAATTAAAGACAAATGTTGAAATTTCGATTTTTTTGTAATTAATCGATTCAAATTTTCCCGCCGCATCCCTTCCAGTGAATGTTTGAATTCTGGCGCCTTTCGTCTGTTGATGGCGCATGGCTGACTTCAGGTCTCTTATCAGCTGTTATGAAATCGGCCTGTCAATTTGTAAGAAAAAACATAATTAAAATTGTATTATTCAACAATTTATTGCATTCCAGAGAAATAAGAAGCACGGAAGTTTAATTCTCTTTTCATTCAGAATCATGGACTCTGAGAAGAACGGTGTTCCTTATTCACAAAGTGGTGACAAAGAGGAAGATGAGGTTAGTTTTTGACATGTTTTACAATTAATCGTTTACTATTAATAAATATCAACAATCCTTTGAATAAAACGATTTAAACCTTCATTATTATCTCTATTTAATTTAAATTCACGTTTTGGCCATTTTTTCAATAATCTTATGTCATTTTTTCTATTTTCTATTTTCACACGTTTTTTGCATTCAATTATCAATGAAAGTTTTTGTAAAACAAACTTTTGAATACTCTATTTATAAGAAAATGACTAGTAAGTTTTAATTTATTATTAAAATGTATTTTTAACTCGAAGTTGTAGTTCGCAACGTTTTCAAAAAAACAAAACGGAATTATTTCTCAAGTTAAATAATTCGTCTCTAATTTTCATTCCTTTGCTTAAAATTTAAAGATATTGTTACTTAAAATACAATATTGCTCAAAAATAACGTAAATTTGAATTAAAAATTAAATCGTCATATTTTTTTTGTTTTTAAAAACGTTGCGGATTTCAGTCTCGTTTACAATAGAAATATGTGGCTAAAGTTTCCAACGTTCAAAAGAACGAAAAATTTTTCAATCTTAAGTGCTTTTGAAAATTACTATCCAGAAAAAATAATGGAATAAATTAAAATAACAAATTAAACAATATTTACTTTAGAATTAATTTTTTTTAACCTAAAAAACAATTTTTTTGAAAAGAAATACAAATTAGAGGAAGTAAAAAAATATTGTCGTTTATTTGAACGTTCGAAACTTTAGGAACATTAGAAATTGTATTTTATAATTTCTTTTTTCCAATCTAATAGAATCTAATGGAATTTTTTAAATAAAAAATTATATTTTTCAGAAATTACTGAAACCATTTACTTACATACTTCAAGTTCCTGGTAAACAAGTTCGAGGAAAATTAGCGCACGCCTTCAATTTTTGGCTTAAAATTCCCAGTGAAAAAATTCTAAAAGTTGGTAATATTATTCAAATGCTTCACAATTCGAGTTTATTGTAAGTATTTTCTTTAAACTTATTTTTAAATTACTGATAGAAAAACACTAATTTACAATTATTGAATATTCATATATATAAATGTTCTATTCATAAGATTTTATATTATTCATGTCTTTAAGTTCTTTCTATTTATTAAACTTGTTTTAGAAATCATAAATAGGATAATTTTTTTTCTAAAAAACATACAATAATTCTGTTTATTCATTTTGTTCACTAAATACGCACATTAAATTTCAGAATCGATTGGAAATTATGATCCGAAAGTTCTGAAAGTTCAAGTGAACGAAACTTTTTGCTAATATCAATAATTTTTTTTCAAATTACAAACGTTTATGAAAGTAAAAGAAAAATTTAATATTCTTTGGATTTTTTTAATACCTGACGTAATATTATTGCAAATAAAATTATTAATTGAAGTCGAAGTAGATAAATTTCGTTCATTTCAATTTTCTGAACTTTAATGTTCCTAAAATATCAAAAGTTTAAATGAACGACAATATTTTTTTTTCACTTCTAATTTGTATTTCTTTTTAAAAAAAATTCCTTTTTTAGATTAAAACAAATTAATTCTAAATATTGTTTAATTTCAATTATTATTCTTTTCTGGATAGCAATTTTCAAAATCACTGAAGATGAAGAGAAATTTCGTTCATTTGAACGTTCGAAACTTTAGGGAGTTTATTGGAAATTGAAAAGTTCATTTTTTACAGTAATTTAAGATTACAATGAAATTTATAATTATGGTATTAAAAAAAAATTGTCCAAGCAGGATAGACGATATTGAAGATAATTCCATTTTAAGAAGAGGAATTCCTGTCGCACATTCAATTTATGGAGTAGCTAGCACAATTAATGCTGCAAACTACGTTCTTTTTATCGCCTTAGAAAATGTTCTATCGTTAAATCATCCTGAGGTTTGTTTTTTTTAATTTTTTATTACATATTTGTATATTTTATTACATTACACTTGTATTTTTGTACTTTGATACTTTTTTACAGTATAAATTTAAATCTAAAAGATCTGAAATTCGAATAAGAATTGTTTACTTGATGTTCGAATTTATTACACACTTAATTTTCTTTTCATTTATTGCAGTTATTGAAATTTGAGAAAAAAACTGAAATTCAAATCAGAATTATTTCTTATGCGAATTTCTTCATGACCTTTTCATTAATTGCAGTTCAATGTTTATTTAAATTTTATGAAAAATGACTAAAATATTCAAATTAATAGAATTATTTACCACGAGAAATAAATGTATCTATTTATTTAAATGAATTTGTTTTTTTCCCTTTTTTTGCAATTTTAGAAAACTAAAGTATTTTTTTCTTAATGTTACACCTGATATTAAATATTTATAAGAAACGAGGGAAAAACTAATTTTAATTTTTTTTTTTTTTGCAAAGCGAGTTACAAATTGAAATTGGCTTCTTTTGAATTCAGGCGACTCAGGTGTTTACTGAACAGATAATGGAATTACATCGTGGCCAAGGAATGGAGATTTATTGGAGAGATAATTTTATTTGTCCTTCAGAGGAGGAATACAAAACTATGACAATTAGAAGTAAGATTGAACGTAATTGATTAATTGACCTCTCGCTCATTTATTGAAAGGGTTTATTGCAATCGATATCGTCACTTCTATTTATTACAATTTTCGTTTGCTCCCATTTTTATTTTCCAATTTTCTTTGTTTATTTCTAGTCTTTCTATATTTAAAAGTTTATTTTATTTTTTGGTTTCTTATCTTTGTTCCCTTCCATTCATTTTTTTTTGTTTTTTCGTTTTTTTGCTTTTCGTTTTTTTTTGTTTTTCTTTTTTTAATAATAAATAATTACTAATAGAGAATTTTTGTGCCTATAGAGACTGGCGGTCTTTTCAATATGGCTGTGAGATTAATGCAGCTTTTCTCCGACTGTAAAGAAGATTTTGCACCATTAGCTGGAATTTTGGGCTTGTACTTCCAAGTTCGGGACGATTACTGTAATTTATGCCTTCAAGAGGTAGATTTTCGATATTAATTCAAAAATATAGTTTTTAAAGTGCTTTTAACATTATTTTTACAAAATTATACAAATTTTATAATTAATAATTGATAATTAATAATTAGTTAACAAATAAAATAATATTTATTATTATTTATATTTATTTATTTATTTATTAACAATAGAATACAGAATAATTGATATATTAATACGTTAAATATAAAACGTTAATTTTTATTAATAAACAATTAATTAAAGAATTAATAAATTAACTAATAATAAAATTACAGTACACAGAAAACAAAAGCTACTGCGAGGATCTTTCAGAGGGAAAATTCAGCTTTCCAATTATACACGCAATTCAAAATCAACCGGAAGACGACCAAGTATTGAGTATCCTTTACAAAAACTATTTTCTCAACTCTTATTTTTTTTTATAAATATTTTCTTTCGTATGTTCCACTTTCAAATTTATTCCTATTTTCAGGGCTCGGATTGTGCGACTTTTTCGACTTTTCTAAGAAAATGCGACTTTTTTCGACTTTTTTGTAAAAAGATGTGACTAATCGACTTTTTCGAGATTTCTTTTAGTAAAATGCGACTAAAATTTTTAAAATTTTCAGAAAATTAAAGTTCAAGGAAAAGGTTTTAGTCAAAAAAATGTTCTGTTAAGTTTATTTACAGATTTCTTTCAAATTTAAAAAAACACATCAATAACTTCCTTTTTAAATAAATATTTAATTATTATTTTTCCATAAGAATTAAAATTTTTCCTTTTCTTCAAAAGATTCAAATTCAAACCTTTTCGAAATTAAACTTCTTATAAAAAATCAGGACTTTTGAAAATAATTAAATTTCAATGATGAATTTTATTATTTATGAAGATAATGATAATTTTGACGAGAAATTTAAAAAAGTTTATGAAAATTATTGAATTTCTGCGATGAATTTTATTACTTTTGAAAATAAATGAATTTCGAGGATGAATTTTATTATTTATAACGATAATTGAATTTTTGAACAGATTTTTTTTAAAAATGTTTAAAAGTAATTGAATTTTGAAGAAGAATTTTGATATTTATAAAGATAATTAAATTTTTGAACAGATTTTTGTAAAAGTTTTAAAAGTAATTGAATTTTGAAGAAGAATTTTGATACTTATAAAGATAATTGAATTTTTGAGAATTTAAAAAAAAAATTTGAAAATAATTGAAATTCTGTGGAGAATTTTATTATTTATAAAGATAATTGAATTTTTGAACAGATTTTTTAAAAAAATGTTTAAAAGTAATTGAATTTGTAGAAGAATTTTGATATTTATAAAGATAATTGAATTTTTGAGAATTTAAAAAAAATTTGCAAATAATTGAAATTTTGCAGAGAATTTTATTACTTTTGAAAATAATTGAATTTCCATGATGAATATTATTATTTATAAAATTTTGACGAGAAATTTAAAAAGAATTTTTGAATGTAATTGAATTTTTGCAAAAAATTTCATTATTTTTGAAAATAAATTAATTTTAGAGAAGAATTTTATTATTTATTAAGATAATATTGAAATTATGACAGGCATTTTATTAAATTTTTTTTAAATATTTGAATTTTGGAAAAGAATTTTATTATTTATAAAAATAATTGAAATCTTGAACAGATTTTTTGAAAAAATGTTAAATTAAAATTTTGCCATGCATTTTATTAAATTTTGTTAAATATTATTCTAGATTGTTTGATGTTAAAGTATGTGTTGGCGAGAAATGTGATTTTTTATTTTTCGTGTTTCCTTTTTGGCGTTTTTTCCCTAAAATTTCATTCGACTTTTTTCCGACTTTTTCGTAAATTTTATGCGACTTTTCGTGACTTTTGTTGTGAATTTATGCGACTAAAGCGACTTTTTTGAGTCTTAAAAACAATCCGAGCCCTGTATTTTCTTTGAAATTTCTATTTTCTGTTTCTATTTCTTTTTTAAATTCCTTCTTTGAAATTAATTTCCCTGAAACTACAAAATTTTCTCAATGTTATTCCTTAATCGAAACACGCAGACATTCTTCGGCAACGAACGAAAAACGTTGAAGTGAAAAGGTATTGCGTTAATCTTCTAGAAAAATTTGGTTCCTTCAACTATACGAGAAATGTTCTCTCCGAGCTTAATGAGAAAGCGAGAAAAGAAATAGAAAGGTTGGGCGGTAATCCTTATCTCATTTCTCTTCTAGATGAATTACTTACATGGGATCGGGGTTGAAGTACAATTTTTCCAAACGAACATTTTAAAAACTCCTTTTTTTACTTCTCTAAATAATAATTAGAAAAAACTTGACTTCTATTTATAAATATTAATAGATGATTGTTTTTTGTTTGTGATTTTAATAGAATTTTCTCGGGGGTTTTTATTTTTTACCTAATGTGAAAGGAAACATATCGCACTGTATTTAAATACATTTTATTTAATTAGGAGCATTCCTGTTTTGACAATAATTAATATATAAAAATATTTTTTTTTTCTTAAACAAAACGGACTCCTAACTTTTACTGGTGATTTTTTTTTCTGTGTTAATTTTCATATTTTTATTATTTTTACTTGTTATGAAAAGTTATTTTTTTACAAACTTATCAATATTGACGGATTATTTTACTTATTATTAATTATAATATATTTAATAGCTTTTGTCTAGTTTGATAAATAATTTAATTAAATGCCCTGGTCAAATGTAGAAAAAAAACAATTTCTCTTTAATGTAATTTTTTATTAAATTAATTAGTAATTGTACAACGTCGTATTTAATATTTAATAGTCGAATAAATACAAATTAACGAAATTTTCTCGTTTTTATCATGTTATTATAAATCATTATAAATAATATTAATAATTATATTAATTATAATCATTATAATAATTTTATTATTAATAATAATCCATCGATGCACAATAAAATATCGTAATAATTATTTTTTACAATTAGCACATCATCGCTATATTTAATATTATTTTATATTTTTTAATTTTAGACTTTTTTAAGTACATAAAAAAACCATACACTCTTCTCTAGAAATATTTACATCAGTATTTATACATTTATATAATTTTCTTTTTCTTGGCACTAGAAAATCACACAAATTTTGTTAAGAATTAATTTTTTAAAAAGGTTTGAAATTATTTGTTTTTTATTGAAAGAAAAAATAAGTCAAGTATTATTTAAAAATTATATTATTTTCTAAAATTGTAATTTGTAATATATGTAATTTTGCAAGAGTAGAAGAATTTTCATTTCGATATTTAATAATGTTTTTTATAAATTTACTAAATTGCATAATTTCATTAAATAAATAACATAATAGGAACGAATTTTTTTTGTCGATAGAATTTCTTTGTCTTTTGGAAAATATTTTTATTGTAAAAAATAAATTAGGATAATGTGGCAATTTGGCAAATCCTTTGTTCTGGTTCACTGTCTTCGTCGGTCTCGCTGGCCCACGAAGACTGTCTTTCTTGTCATATTTCCCCATCACTGTCAATGTAGCGACCTTGTGAACCGGAAACATCGTCCAAGACTTCTGTCACCTGTTATTAAAATTAACAATCAATTAATTATGAAATTAATTTATATTATCATTTATTGATTTTTTTAATTAAAATTAAATTTTAAATTTTAAATTTTTTTAAATTTAATTTTTATTTTCTTTTTTTGCACTTTTTTACTAATTATAAAATATTAATTTAAATGTTAATAAATATTAATTTGAAAAATTGACTTTAATTAAACAATTAATAAAAATAATAATAGAATTATATTAAAAACATTTTCAATTATTAAACATTATTTTTTTTAACATTTTTAACATTTTTAATTAACCTTTTTTAACATTTTTAATTTTAAACATTTTTAATTAACATTTTTTTGTCATTTTTAATTTTTAATATTTTTAAACATTTTTAATTATTTAATTTCTTTATTTTCTTTTCTATTTTTTATTTTTAACATTAACAAAAAAAATTTTCTTTTAATTAATAAAAATAATTAAACAATTATATTAAAAACATTTCTAATTAGTGTTACTAAATAAAATGTATTAAAAGTAATGAAAAAAAAATAAATTTTATTAAAAGAAATGAATTATAATTAAATAATTAATAATAATAATAATAAAATCTATTTTTAATTCCATTTAAACTACATATTAAAATTATTAACTTTAAGTTATTATTTATTCTTCAATTCTTCATAATTTATTTATATTTGTTTATATTAAATTATATTTGTTTATATTAAATTATATTTATTTATATTTATTTACATTTGTTTATCTTTATTAATTTTCATTAGTGACACTTTTTGCAAAAAATAATTACTACTAAAATGTAAATTTTAATCAACTGGTTATTATTATAATAAATAAATAACAATTAAACAATTATTGTAAATTCGGAAAAAAAAATTCAAATTTCACGATTTGAATTTTTGAACATTTGCCGCGCTTTCTACAGAGAGAGTACTTCCGTTTTTTCACGCTTTAGAGCAGATTTTAACAATTTTCAGCAGAATTTTTTCTTTTAATTAATCAATATTTATTGTTTTTACACCCTAATTTATGTATTTAATAAGTTGAAAACTCATTGTTTTGTCTAAAAGTATTTTCTCCAAATTTCAAACGAAAAAAATTGTTTTGACTATCGCAGTACCATTTCCGTACATTCTCGCGCCTCTCTTTGTAAAATCGTCACTTCCCCATATTTTACAAATTTCTCGCCTTCTTTTAACGAATCACGCCATTTATTAGCCTAATTTTTGTAATCGCTGTGATAAAATAACAAATAATTGTTAATAATTCACCAGTGTGAATAAGATTGCGAGAAAATAATTGCCGGGGAAAGTGATATTCGTCTTCCGGCTTGTCTAGTTTCTTATGGTGACTGTCATTGTCGATTCCGGCCGGTGTAACGGTCGTTATGTTTTTGTTAATTTTCGCCTATTATCAAGCAAACAATGAATAGAGTATAAAGTGTTTATTGTTAACAAACTACGTATGAACATTGGGAACAATAAAAATATATTGTGTGTGCATGGAATTTAGCGTGAAATATCGAATCGAAAAGTGGCAAAAATTCGTGTGTTTGTGCTCTGTGTCCACGAGGATAATTCGATTGGATTTTGTGCGGAATTAACAGTCAATGTTGACCATACCAGTGAGTAGTCATTTTTTCAATTCTGTCCTTTTTGTGTTATTTTTATCATTTTGCGTCTTCGCGACTATTTCTCCGAGTAAATTGTGTACGAATTCTTTCCATGTGTGAACCATTTTTCCCCATTTGTGAACATAACCCCAAAATGTATTGAAATTTCAATGAAAGGGATTTTCGAGATTTATTTATTTATTTATTTTTGACAATTTTGTTTGGGAAATTCGATTTTGACGACAAAGTAGACAAAATATTGGTAAAGGGGGAAAAATCTTACTAAAACGTCTTCGAAATGATCGTAACATTCTGGTCTCGTGTGTAGAAGACTTTCGCCCAATTGATCGATTCCTGTGCTTGTTCGATCGGGACTTCGATGATCTATTGCACTTGTTGCAATGTATGCTAGAGATAATACAGCCAAAAGTCCAGCTGAAAGAACAATAATAATAATAATAATTAAATTTCCATTCTGAAAATTAGTTTACCGGGAGGGAATTTTTATTCTCCAATAAGCAAACAGGAGTTTCGCTCCTTTTATTTTCGAACAAAATAAATCTAATTGTTTCCTGTTTTTCAAGAGGGAAATGGGAGTTAAAGGGAATTTCTGTGTTATAGAGAGACGGATTTTCAGATTCGCTTTGCGACTTTTGCTTTTCAAGTTTTCAAATACAAAAGAATCTTTTTTGTTTTTCTGTTTTTTTTGTTTTTTTGTCGCATCTTGTCGTCAGAGAGAAGAGAGGCAAAAAGTGGGATGGAAAAGCGGTATATACTTACCGGCAACAAAAGAGAGCCAAAGTCTGTATGGTTTCCAAGCCAAAATGCAGGACACGGGGAGGTAAAACAAAGACCTTCGCCAGCCCCTCGTTATCATCAGAACGCTCGCCCAGCAATTCCAACAAAGGGACTCGTCGTTTCTGGAACAAAGTTCACTTTCAGTTCATTCTTGTGAAAAGGCAATTGATTCTTCTCACGTTTCATTTAATCTTATACATTCAGCTCTAAGGAATTTAAATGTATCGAATTTCTCTCTATACATTTATAGCAGTTTTCTTCTCTCTCTCTCTCTCTCTCTCTCTCTCTCTCTCTCTCTCTCCTGCTCCTTTTCTTTTGTTTCAGAGAGAGAGTATCATTCCTCGAAACTAATTTCTTATTTACAAAAAGAAAAATATCTTCTTTCATGTTCAATTTTCCTCCAGTTTATCATTATTTTTTTTTCTTACAATCTTAAAATTTGAATTTAATGATCTATAAAGTTTTTAACGAAGCCAATTATTTTTTTTTTCCTTCTTAAAGAAATTCTTTTCTTACAATGAATATATACGTATAGTTAATAAATTTGTTTAGTACAATTAAGCGAGAAGGGGGAGTTTTTTTTTTATTAAGAGAGAATTCTAGATTTTCTGTGGCGCAAAATTAACGGAAGCTCACGTAAATCCTTTCTCCTGTCGCCGACAAATTTGTCCCGGAAATTAGAGAAAATTACAGGTTCGCACTGATTACGACAATTGGCAGGCAGATAGAGGGAAATTCTATTTGTACAAAAATAATACTAGAATTTTGTTTTATCTCTCCAATGTTTCAATTTAATTCCACGATCATTTTTCACACGCAATTGAAATCCATTTCTAATTATAGTTTGAAAAATTTCTTTTAAATTCACATCAGATTTCAATAAAGGGGGAGATTATGCAAATTTGTTTTTTTTAATTTAGTATTATGTTAATTAATTACAGATAAAGTGAATAGAAAAAAAATGTCAAGTAATTAGAGACAAATTACAAGTTCGAATCACCTGACAAAATAAATAATTTTTAATTTATTGCGTTTAAATTGTTTACTCGTTAATTAACTTATGTTCGGACACAAAAAGAGGATGAGAAAAATGTAACTAATTGGGTATTTACTTATCCGAGTCGAATAAAATAATTGACCTTATATAAAATATTTATACAAATTACAAATTGGCGCTTAATTACAATCTCTAATGAAATGAAATATTTTCCATCGAAATTTAAATAAACAAAAGTATTTTTCTCGATATCGTACTTTTCAATATTCTTATTAATAAACTCCCGGTTAAAATATAAATTGTTAATTTAAAAAGAGAAAAAGAGAAACAATCCTATGCATTGAAATTTTCTCCGAATAAAAAAAAAAATTAAAAACGAATATTTCATCAACATTTCCCATTCGTTCCTTTTCACAAACAAATTTACATTCAAAACAAAACTTTAGAAATGTTTTGATTAATATTCATCAAGTTGGAAAGTTATTTCATCGTGTTTAATATGCAATTTTCTCTTTTCTGAACTCTATTATAAATTCCACACTCCTAGTCAAACTATTAACAGAAAATCTGTTGATAAATTGGCAAATACGAAATACTTGACAAAATCCATTTTTTTGCTTTTGTAGAAATGGAAAAACATTTTCTTTTCTAAATTAAAAAAAAAAATAATTCTTTAGTGACATTTTTGTTTATAACACGAAAATGTTTCTAAAGTTGGTGAGAAAAATTGAATGTTTTTCTTTTTTTTTTGGAAAAAAGGTGTCGTATTTATTAAAGAGAATGAAAAAAGATGACAGGAGACAATAAAATTATTAACAGTGATTTGTGGTGAAATTTATTTTCCAAAAAACATGATGGAAATTTATTAGGCTTATACTTAGGGGATAAAATAATAATGTAAGGAAGAGAAGAGAAGGAGAGAGAGGGAGGGACGTTGATAAAGTGGTTTAACACGAAAAAGACGAAGTGACGTTATATTGTACTTTGTAAACGATATTAATCCTCATATAACTTTACTTCTTGTAACACAATTGGTCGTTCTTTTCCAATATAATTTACGTGCACTTCGGGAGTTCATTTTACTGCTCGCTTCCATCTCTAGGAATTTCCCATTCTTCACATCGCGCCCAGGTTCTATAGTTGCAAATTTTCAATTAAAGAGAGAAAAAAACTAAAGTTCACAACATTGTGGAAAAAATTTATAAAAAAAGTACATTTGTCATCAAAAATACGAAAAACCGAAATTCTTCAAATTCAACATTTTTTCTTCACTTTTATGTCATTTACAGCACGAAGTTGAAGTCCTCAATGTTTATCAACGAAAAAAAATTTTTTTTAATGATAAAATTATATTTTTAATTGAATATTTAATTGTACAACAATTATCATCGAAACATAAACATCAATCTTTTTGTTTAAATATTTTTCTGCGTCAAAATTAATTCATTATTTTAAAATAATTTACTTAGTAAACAATTTTTTTTCGTTGATCAACGTTGTGGACTTCAACTTGGTTTTATGGCTTTATTATTTTTGACAGGTTTTCACCAAATTAAAAAATTTTTTATTATTTTAATTAGTTTTCAAAAAATCACTTTTTGTTTCAATTTTTTTTAGATATTTATACTGTTCTCTAAATTTGAATTAGTTATAAACAAAAAACAATTAAATTGGTAGTAAAAGAATCATCAGTCACTCATTAAAATATATTATGTAAATAAATTAAAAAAGAATTTAACATACAATTAATAGGAATTTTGTAAAATTCAACTGAAAAATTAAATATGTTAAAAAAATTAATTAGAAACTGTTTTTTCAAAATATTTTTATGTTAATATTGTTGCTTTATTTTTTTTTTAATTTATTAAGTGAATAATTTTTTTTGTTGATAAACGTTGTGGACTTCAACGTCGTGTTTTTTTTTTAAAATTCTGATAAAGAAGATTTTTAAAATTTTTCAATTGTATTGTCTCTAGATTATTAAATTTTTATAAACAAATAATAGAAAATTTCTTAAATAATTGAAATTTCTTTACATTCTATTCAAAATAATTGAATTGAGTTCTTTTGAAAATTCTAAAAAATAAGATTGTTGAAACTTTAATTCTGTTTTTTCAAGATAGTTGAATTTTTATAAACAAATAATTAAAATTTTTTTACATTCTATTAAAAATAATTGAATTGAGTTTTTTTGAATATTCTAAAAAGCAAGATTTTTAAAATTTTTCAATTCTACTGTTTCAAGATAATTGAATTTTTTTAAAAAAATTAAAATTTATTTACATTCTATTAAAAATAATTAAATTGAGATTTTTTGAAAATTCTGAAAAAAATTTTTTGAAATTTTTCAATTGTTTTGTTTCAAGATAATTGAATTTTTATAAACAAATCATTTAATTTTTTTGAAATAATTGAAATTTCTTTACATTCTATTAAAAATTTGAATTGAGTTTTTTTGGAAATTCTAAAAAGCAAGATTTTTGAAATTTTTAATTCTATTGTTTCAAGATAATTGAATTTAAAAAAAAATAAATTAAATTTTATTTACATTCTATTAAAAATAATTGAATTGAGATTTTTTTTTAAATTCTGACGAAAATTTATTGCTTTGTTTCAAGATAATTAAATTTTTATAAACAAATCATTTAAATTTTTTGAAATAATTGAAATTTCTTTATATTCGATTAAAAATAATTGAAAATAATAATAATAATTAATAATTTTTTTGAAAATTCTGACAAATAAGATTTAAAAAATTTTTTTATTGTTTTTGTTTCAAGGTAATTGAATTTTTATAAACAAATAATTAAATTTTTTTGGAAATAATAAAAATTTCTTTACATTCTATTAAAAATAATTAAATTTAGATTTTTTTTTTGAAATTTTGTAAAATAAGATTTTGGCAATTTCCAATTCTATAGTTTGAGCGTAATTGAATTTTTATAAACACACAATTAAAATTTTTTAAAATAATTGAAATAATAATTGTATTAAAAATAATTAAATTCTTTTAATTAATTTTATGTAACTTTTTCGAAAATAATAATCAAGTAAAGTTAGTCTCAGTAAATATAATTTCATTTTAAAAATTTAAAGTCACTTTTAAAGTTTCAAATCAATTTTTTACTTTTTGAATTATATTATATTATCATTATTATTATTATTATTATTATTATTATTATTATTATTATTATTATTATTCAATAATAAAAATTATTGAGATTCTCTCCAATTTTTTAAAATAAAAATTTCTGAATGTTAAAATAAATAATGTTTATTTATTTCTTGTGCAAATTTAATATTATTTATTATGTAAACAATTAATTATTACTGATTGGCAAACATTTTAATACACTTTTTTATAAGAATTGAATTATTTGCATAAAATAATAGCATTCTTTGGAAAGATTCAATTACTTTGATAAATATATTAAAATTCTTAGCAAGAATTAAATTATTATTATCAATATAATTTTAATGAACTTAAATCATATTTTTAATTATAATTATAACTATAAATTATTTTTACAAATAATATTTTGAAAAAATTATCAGCCTAATTCAATATTATTTTCCAAATTTTCAATTAAAATTATTAAAAAATATTATTTTCCAAAAATTTAAAGAAACTCGTAAAAAAATTAATTATTCATAAATACTCTAATAAAAATGTTTGAAGCAATTTGTTGATTTATTTATTTTTGAAATCAAATAAATTTAAAGTTGATAAGAAAAAATGGGAAAAAATTATGACAGAGCCGGAAATTTGCCAGGAATCTTGTTAAAGGAAAATAGTTTTTTTAAAATTATTAATACGATATTCGTTTTAATAATTTAACAGGGTTGCTACAATGTCTGGAAACCTGGAAAACCTGGAAATGTCAGGGAATTTTATTTTGTATGGAAATGTCAGGGAAAAGTCAGGGAAAAATGAGAAAACACCTGGAAAATAATTTTCTGTTAAAATTATGTTATTTTTTGGTGAATTTTACCGAATTTTACCATGAAAAAGTACTCTTTGGTACTTTTTTCCTTGCACTCTCTCTAAATCTAAATCCCTCTCTTTCTAAATAATTAAAATTTTTATTAGTTAATTTAAAAAAAACACTTAAAATTTTATAATAAAATTGAATTTTTGTAAAGTTTTTTTTTTGGAAATTTTTAAAAATAAGATTTTTGAAATTTTTCAATTCTATTCTTTCAAGATAATTGAATTTTTAAAAAGAAATTATTTAAAATTTTTTGAATGAATTAAATTTTCTTTACATTTTATTGAAAATAATTGAATATTCTTTTAAAGAATTTTATTTAAAATTTTCGAAAATAATCAAAGGAAGTTAGTGACCGTAATTATAATTTTATAATTTAAAATATAAATTATTTTCCAAATTTTCAATTAAAATTATTAAAAAAAAACATTATTCTCAAAAAATAGACACCCTAAAAAACATAAAATTTTCAAATATTGTATTTTCGACAATGAAAAATGTTTGAAACTGAGTTATTTTTCTATAAATTATTAATATAACAATAAAATCTGATATGTTTTGATAAATTTTATTTTTTAATTAATTACTTTTTATATAAATCACACCTCCAATATATATGGAAAAATATTATTTGAGACCTGGAAAACCTGGAAAAGTCAGGGAATTTCATTCGAGAAAAATTGTAGCAACCCTGTTTAACAAATTAATTTTAAATTCTGCTTCTTTGCTTTTTTTAAACTATTATACAATATTTATGGTCCAAAAGTTTTGAACGTTCAAATAAACGACAATATTTTTTTACTTTTTCTAATTTGTATTTCTTTTTAAAAAAAGTTATCTTTTGGATTAAAACAAATTAATTCTAAAGTAAATATTGTTTAATTTTCATTATTTTTTTTCTGAACAGTAATTTTCAAAAACACTTAAGATGAAAAAAATTTTCATTCATTTGAAGAGCCTAAAGTTCTGAACGTTCAAATGAACGAAATTTATTTATTTCTTCTAAAAATTAAATTTTTATTGCAATTATTTTGCGATACTATAAAAAAAATTAATTACTGAGATTCTAAAAGTAAAATTTCAGTTTTTTAATTTTTTTATGATTAGTAATTTATTAAAATATCTTGAATACAAAATATTTCGTTCATTTGAACGTTCAAAACTTGAGGATTATTTCATTTGAACGTTCGAAACATTAGCCACATCAATATTTTAGTTTCAATAAATTCGTAAATTAATTTTTTATTAGGTATTAAATAATAAGTAAATAAATAAAACCCAATAAATATATATATTTATTAATAGTAAATAAATTTAATAAAATTTAAAAATAGAGAACCAATTATTCAAATACGATTTTAAAAATAACTTGGAATTTTCGAACACTATCATACAATTTTAAGCATCCATAGTAATAATGAAAATTATAATTTATAATAATAATTCTGTTAAATAGAAAACACTCTTAATTCAATTTTCTTTTATATATTTTTCTAAGGATTTGTGTCTTACATTTTCTACTTTTCCCGGAGAGTCACTCCAAGAAAATACGTAGTTAAGAAAAACAAGGACGAATGCCTTAAGCAAGGTTTTGTCGAAATAAGTAAGACACACGTTCGTTTCGGTTTATTTTTATCCTTTTTTCTTACTTTTTGCTGTTGAGGAAAAGTTTTTGCAAAAAAAAAACCAAAAACATTTGTTGTTTTGTAAAATTTAATTCAGAGCTATTTAGTTTTAACATTTTTATCTCTTTTTATGTGTTTGTTAGAGAAAACTTTGAAGAAAGTTGTTTGTAGTTTATTTTTTACAATTTTTTTTTGCAGTACTTCATTTGATTGGCAAATTTTTTTTATTAATCATAGTAAAATTTATTAAAAATATTTGGAAAGTATAGAATACAATAGTAAATTTTCTTTTAACATAATAATAATTTGAATAATATTTTTATCAATGTTTAGAAATTTATTTTTATCAATGTTTAGAAATTAATATTTTAAGAAATACTTACTTGACAATAATTTGTATGAACATTGTAATTGCCCACGTGACTTCAAGCAAAAATATCACAACTGATGCTCCTCTGAAAATTTATAGAATGAAAAATTACTTTTTATGCAGTAAAAGAATTGTGTGAAAATAAAGTTGAATTTTCCACAATGTTTTAATGGAGCTAAAGTTTCGAACGTTCAAATGAACGAAATTTTTTTTCACCTTAAGTATGTTTGAAAATTACTATCGAAAAAAGAAAAATAATTGAAATTGAAAAAATTTAGTTTAGAATTAATTTGTTTTAGTCTAAAAAATAATTTTTTTTTAAGTAAAATACAAATTAGAAGAAGTTAAAAAAAGTATTGTCGTTCACTTGAACGTTCGAAACTTTAGGAACATAATGTTTTATTTAATTGTTCAAAAGATATTTTTCAAAATTTGTTTTTGTGAGAGGTGATAATTAATATATTAAATAAAACAATTATATTATAATAGTGTGAATAAAATAGAAAGTTAAAATTAGTAAAATTATTTTTATGTAATTAAACAATTAAGAAAGAGAAAATACAGGGTTGCAACGAAACATGGAAAATCTGGAAATGTCAGGGAATTTTGATCGCATTCCTGGAAAATTTATTTTTGAAGTCTAATTTTACTTAAATATTTCAAAATTAATTCAATTTTAAAAGAGATGCAATTACAATTTTTATAAGTAGATGAACTTGGAAATATTTTCATTTAAAATTTTGCTAAACTTCAATTGTAAATGAATTTCATTAAAAAATTTAAAAACCTAGATTTTTAAAAAACATTATTAACTAAAATTCTTCTAAAACTATTAAAATTTTGTAATATATATTTAATTGATTATTTAAAAATAACGGATTTATAAATACATATTATTGGAGAAATTAAATTATTTTTAGAAAATGTAGAATTGTTCCCAGAAATTCAATTATTTTTCTTATCATTTATTATTTATTCTTCAAAGAATTAAATTATTTTCAAAAATTTCAATGAAACTCTTTTGTGACATTTTAATTTTTTTTTAAATATTTTTAATAAAACCCTTCGTAGGAATTTAGTTGATTTCAAAAATTTTTTTAAATTCAATTATTTTCAATGTTCTCTCTAAATCTGAATCAGCGAAATTTCACTGATTCTCAGCGATAAGTATGCCACTAATTTCAATCAGCGTATATGCGCTAATTAATCAGTGAAATTTCACTGATTATTCAGTGAAATTTCGCTAATTCACAGTGCATATACGCTAATTGAAATAGTGGCATACTTATCGCTGATTCAGATTTAGAGAGTTTACTATTTGAATAAAATTTCACGAAACAATTTAATTATTTAAACCGGAATTATAATAAAATTGGTCTGAAAAATTCAATTATTTTCAATCGTAATATAATTCTTCGCAAAATTTCAATTATATTTAAAAATTTACAAAAATTCTTGTCAAACTTTAATTTGTCTTTATAAATAATAACCTTTTTCTCCGAAATTCAATTATTTCCTCAAATATTAATAATATTTTTGACAGAAATTCAATTATTTTTAATAAACAAAATTTTCAACCAATTTCTCGAAAAATAAAATTATTGTTAATTTTTTTTTTGAATTTGTCTCTTGACATTAAATAATAATAATAAACATAATAATTAAATTCTGATAAAATTTGTTCTAAAAATTCAATGCTAAAAAACATTCAATTATTCAATAAATTATTTATTTTTACAGTTAAATCATTGATTTCTTATAGTATTTTTTAATAAATATTGAATTAAAAATAAATTTCAGTTAAAATAAAAATTGTTAATAAATTGTTAATTAATTGTTAATTTTATTGTATTGTTTATTTTTTTTTAATTTGTCTCTTGAAAATAAAGAATAATAATGAACATAATAATTAAATTCTGATAAAATTTGTTATATAAATTCAATGTTAAAAAACATTCAATTATTCAATAAATTATTTATTTTTTTAGTTAAATCATTGATTTCTTTTAGTATTTTTTAATAAATTTTGATTTAAATATAAATTTCAGTAAAAAAAAAAATTCTCAATAAATTGTTAATTAATTGTTAATTTTATTGAATTGTTAATTTTTTTTGAATTTGTCTCTTGACAATATATAATAATAATAATAATAAACATAATAATTAAATTCTGATAAAATTTGTTATAAACATTCAATGTTAAAAAACATTCAATTATTCAATAAATTATTTATTTTTATAGTTAAATCATTGATTTCTTGTAGTATTTTTTTAATAAATATTGATTTAAAAATAAATTTCAGTAAAAATTTTCTATTGTAATTGAATATTATATTAAAAAATATTTATTTATTTGAAAATTCTACGAGAATTCATTTATTTCACTTTTAAAATAAACATTTTATTAAATAGTTGAACTTTTTTAAAAATTTAAGTTTTCATGAAGAATCAAGAAATTTAAAAATAATAATTGAATTCTTCGAAAACTTTTTAATAAATTTTTTTTAAGTAATTGCATTTTTCGAGAAATTTTTAAAAAATTTTGTATATTATAAACTATTGAAATTCTGATAAGAATTTTTTTAAAACGTTTGAAAATAATTGGATTTTGAAGAAAAATTTTATTATTTATAAAGATTAAAATAAATTTTAACGTAAATTTTTGACAGTTTTGAAACATAATTGGCTTTTTGTAAAGAATTATATTACTTTTGAAAATAATCGAATTCTTGGGGTTTCCAATAATTTTCTTATTAATTCTAAACGTAGTTTTAAAAACCCGGAAAAATTCCATTTTTAACCTGGGAAATCTGAAAAAGTCCGGAGGAATTTGAA
Organism: Leptopilina drosophilae; assembly: GCA_032873175.1. Classification (NCBI taxonomy): domain Eukaryota; kingdom Metazoa; phylum Arthropoda; class Insecta; order Hymenoptera; family Figitidae; genus Leptopilina; species Leptopilina drosophilae. The sequence continues at coordinate 53,877,211 of CM065479.1, forward strand.
AAGGGTAAAAGCGTGGCAACCCTGAAATAAAAATAAAAATAGTGAAAAAAAATTTTTTCCTTAAAAAAACATTTCTTAACAATGTTAAAAACTTAATCTCATCTGGTATATGGAATTGATTGTATAATTGGATCTTGTCTTTAAGGAGGTTTACTAGTCGAAGTCGCAATTAAGTTATCAACAATATTGATTAACGCGACCTCGTCAGCGGCTGAACAATTTTATTGCATTTGCTTTGTCTCGATGGTATTGGTCATTTCCCCCTTGAAATCAAATTTTGTTGCTTTTAATTACAAATCGATCAAGTGCTCGAGAATCACATAAACTATATTTACCCAATTACAAAAGTTTCTTTTGTCCAAATAATATTATTGATTTCGATCTTATTTCACGAAAGTTGAAGTTCGCAACGTTTTTTTAAAAACAAAAAATCAAAAAAGAGTTTTTTTCAAATAAAATTCATCACTAATTTTCATCTGCCTTTAATTTTTAAGAAATCAGTTGTTACTAAGGATTTAATTATCAAAAAATAACATTGACAATCAAAAATAAAAGTAGTGTCGTCCTATTATTTTTTTTTTTCGTTTTTAAAAACGTTGTCGACTTCAGCCTCGCATTTTATTTCGAAATCGCATATTTTATCAATTTTGAAAAATGAGTTCATAAAAATTATTTTTATATTTAATAATAATTTTTTTGATAATGAGAAACGTTTAAAAATGTGAAAATAATCTAAAGGTTTTTGTAAAAATAATTACCGAAGACAATTTTTTGAAAACTACCCCCAACTCTTTTTTTTTAAATTCTTGTTATTTACATACGATACTAAAAATTAATAGTAACAATTATTACCAAACAAAATTATTTATTAAATATTCTAATATTTATATTTTAAATAAAATTTTTTTTATTTCTCGTTATAAATGTTACGAACCAGAAAGTATTTAAATAATTCAATAATTAATTCATTATTTGAATAATTTAAATATTTTCCGGTTCGTAACAATAAATAATAGTTTAATAAAGTGTAAGTTTTATCTACAACTTTAATAATAATTTTTTTGTTTAAATAATTTTTTTCAAATTTTAACGAATGTTGAGTGTATTTTTCTTTTTGAAAACTTATTTACAAAATAGTACAAAATGTTAGATACGTGATTGTTTTATTTTATTTATTTATTTTTTGGAAATGCTTATGGTGGTAATTTTCGAAACTACATAAGAGGAGAATAGAGATGTCTATATAAAGAAAAGGTTATATTCGAAAATAAGGGTTCAGCCACCCCCTTTCACGTTTTGTGAATCTAGATAGAAATGAATTACGGTATATATACGGATGTTGTATTATCCTCACGTAACGTAAAACCCCATGACATGTCCATGATAAGCCACGTCTACTCCAACGCCAGAGACGACTGAAACAGAAAAAAAGAAAGGAGAAAAATAATAATTTCACTTGTTTAGTATTCCATGTATTAAATTCTAATTTTCATACATTAGAAAACGTATTATTTTTCCCTTTAATATTTCTCTCACGCGCGCTTTTAACATGCACCCGATTGAATTTATATTTCATTGATGGAAAAATTTTATTTTCATATATAAATATGTAATTTTATAATCTGAAGGGAAGGAAGAATTTTATTCTTTTTTTTAATCGGAAAAGGAAAAGGAAACGAAATTGTTTGTTCAAAAATATCGATACAGATTTTACTTCTTTTTTTCTTCCTTTAAATTAATGTTTCATTTCAATAAGTTTACGTCACTAGAAATTCATTGTAAAGCTCTTAAAAATAAAATTAAATTTGTAAATTACGATCATTATGAATTATAAATAATAATAAACTATAATAATGTAAATAATAAATAATAATAATGTAAATAATAATAATAATAATAAATTTTTAATAACAAATATTAGGTTGGTGAAGTAAATAAAATATTATTATAAATAATAATAAACTATAATAATGTAAATAATAATAAATAATAATAATGTAAATAATAATAATAATAAAAAAAATTTTAATAACAAATATTAGGTTGGTGAAGTAAATAAAATATTATTATAAATAATAATAAACTATAATAATGTAAATAATAATAAATAATAATAATGTTGATAATAATAATAATAATAATAATAATAATAAATTTTTAATAACAAATATTAGGTTGGTGAAGTAAATAAAATATTATTATAAATAATAATAAACTATAATAATGTAAATAGTAATAAATAATAATAATGTAAATAATAATAATAATAATAATAAATTTTTAATAACAAATATTAGGTTGGTGAAGTTTACAACCTTTACAGTCAACGATTTTAGAAAAAAATATGTTTTCAAGCAAATTTTTATAAATTTTTGTAAAGAAAATAGTACGATTAATTTTTTTTAATAATGATTTACAAAAATAAATATTTGTGTACGAAAAATATTATTTTTTTTAGTAGAAAAATAATTTTTTTCACGATCCTCAAGTTCTGAACGTTCAAATGAACGTAATTTAATTATTTCTTCTTAAAATTAAATTTTTATTGCAATTATTTTGGGTCACTAACAAAAAAAATTAATTACTGTGTTTGTAAATGTAAAATTTTGGTTATTTTTTTGTATGATTAGTAATTTTATAAAATATCTTCAATTAAAAAATATTTCGTTTATTCGAACGTTCAAAACTTGGGGATAATTTTTTTCTTTCAATTGTTGATCATAAACGTTGCGAACTTCACCGACGTCAAAATATTTCATATTCACTTGAGCGCGTTAAAAATTTGTTAATTAATTATAAATTAATTTGTTAATTTAATCAGAAAATTTTTTGGAAAAATGCATTCAAATAAAAAAAAAATATATGAAAAGTTATGTAAATTATATTTTATTATAGTTAAATATTAAATTTAAATTAAATTAAAAATTAAATTTAGTAAATTACAATTGTTAAGTAATATTAATCAAGTAAATTGAAAATTAAATATTTATTTTTTCAAAAGAAAGGATAAATATGCGATAAATTTGTGTTTAGAATATTTTAACACATTTTTGTCATTCTTTATCGACTTGGGGTTTACTGCCAACATATTATATAGTACTTAGATAAACCGCAAGATTTTATTAAAAAAAAACTTTATCAAATTTCATCTAAAACCACATCAAGTATAGCTGTGTATTAATTTTATTATAGAAATTTTCGCTTCTGAATAAAATTTACAGTTTTTTTACTCTTTGGCGTTAAAAAACTTCTTGTATATTGAATTTATTCTTTTAATAAATATTCATATTAATAAATATTTATATTGTTCAATATTTATATTACTAAATATTTATATTATTAAATATTTATATTACTGAATTTTTACATCATTGCATTTTTATATTATTAAAAATGTATAATATTAAAATATTTATACAATGGAATATTCATATCATTAAAATGGTATAAAATCTTTATATGGTACTGAATATTTATATTTAATAAAATATGTATTAAATATATTTATTTTTCCATTAATTTTAAATGTGTAAAATATGTCATTAAATTTGTCAAAATTCAAATTCAAAGTTCAATTTTATTAAAATCTTTTTAAAAAATAGAATTTTCAAAGTATTTTCATTAAATAATTAATTAATAATTGGATTTTATAAATAGTCATATTCTATAATGTATTCATTTTTCTAAGGGTTAATTTAAAAATTAATTAAGTTAATTTTTAAAAATATGCAAAATTGTTGAATAAAATTAAATTTTCGTAAGTTGTTTTTCAATTCTGAAAAATAAGATTGTTCACATTTTTCTATTCTATTGTTTCAAGATTATTGGATTTTTCTAAACGAATAATTGAACATTTTTGAAATAATTGAATTTTTTTTAGAGAATTGAATTGTTTTAAAAGAATTTTACTTAAATTTTTCGAAAATAATCAAGGGAAGTTAGTAATCGGAATTATAATTTTACTTTTGAAATATAAATTCCCTCTTAAAGTATTAAATTAATTTTTTAAAATTATATTATTCGGTTGTTATTCAATAACTATAATTATTAAACTTCTCGTAGATTTTTTATAATTTCAAATAATAATTAAAATAATTAATTACTACTGCTTATTATTTTCAAAAATGTTCATAAAATTCTTCACAAGAATTAAAATTATTTTCATAAATAGTCAAATTTTTTGTAGAAATTCAATTATTATCAACATAATTTTAATAAATGAATTATTAAATTTTTAATTATAATTATAAGGAGCGAAGGTTATTTTTCAAAATTGAAAAAATTCTTTGTTTAATTCAATTATTTTCCAAATTTTCACTTAAAATTATTAAAAAAAATATTTTCAAAGAATTTTAAGATTTATTTATGTTCGAAATTAAATTTATATTTAAATTTGATGAGAAACAAAACCGCGGGAAAAAATGAGGACATTGCCGGGAAAAATCAGGAAATTTGTTAAATGAAATATAGTAGCATTAATACAGTAAAAGAACTTTTAATTGTAAAATTCGTTTCAGAACAGTTTCGTTTTATTATTTTGTTATTAAATTTTTTCTATTTTTATTTACAAAAAAAAATTCTATTCTAAAAAGTTGCAAAAATTTCGATCTTTCAATACTTTTATATTATAAATTACTAGTCACTGAAATAAAAAGGAAATACACAAATTATCAATTTTGAACTTTATTCTTTTTTTTAATTAAAACTTATTTTAATCAAAATCGAAGTAAAATAGAATTTTTTTTTAAATTATCTCCACCTGAATAATGTAATAAAATAATTTTTCGTGGCAATTATTTAACGGTCACCCACAAAATTATTATTTATTAAAAAATTTTCTTTCATGTCAAGAATATACCATTGTTGGAAAATTAATTATGACTTTGCAATATTTTCTCATATTTTCATTAAAGATAATTGCAATATATTTTCACAAAGGTTTTTCAAACTTGAAGTTTAATATACTCCAAGTACTGTATCTCAAGTTTTAAACGTTCATGAAGTATACACATTTTGTTTTTAATTAAAAGCAATTTTTTTAGTATTCATCCATATAATTTAATTAATTAGCATATCTGAATAGTGACGAAGTTTAATATAAATGTAAAAGTAGAAAATTTAAAAAAGGTACATTATAATGTATTAATAAAGTCATTTTTTTAATAGTGGGGAATTTTTATAAAAATATACATTAAATAAACAATCTTAATTAATTTTTGTGTTATTTAATATTTATTGTATTTTTATAATAAGTATGACTTTTTTATTATATCAAAAAAATTCCTTTCATTGGAATTTTCATTTTTTTGGTGCAATATAAGGGGAAAAATTTATATAAAATGTTGAATGTATTCTATTCACATATTTAATATTTACGGAGTATATATAGTCTAATAATGTCGACGGTCATAAAAAAAATAGTTTCGCAAATATTTTGCCTTGTGTATGTATTTATTTAATGCGAGAAAAGTCTTATACTCTTATTTATAAACATATATATACATTTATTATTCAAGAAATAAAAACCACTGTTTAATAAAAGTCTAAGGAACGAGAACACTTGTGACTATATTCATGTCAACGTTCTCTAGATATCTCCGGGTTACTTGAATTTATCCATTTTCTTTCTTTCATTTCAACTTTTATTACATTTCTCTCTCACTCTTATTCCAGTGTGAAGTTTATTGCCATATACATTAAAAATTAAAAAAGGATTTTACTTTTTTTTTTATTTACCATTTGTAGTATTTTCGTAGGTGCAAAAAAGTTAAAATCTGAAATGTTTTTAGCAATACTGGAAGTAAAGCACATAGAACAAATAAAGAAAATAGAAAAATAAAGCTTATGGAACAAATAAAGCTAATAAAATAAAGAAAGCTAATAAAATAAATAAAGCTAATAAAATAAAAAAAGCTAATAAAATAAATAAAGCTAATAAAATAAAAAAAGCTAATAAAATAAATAAAGCTAATAAAATAAATAAAGTTAATAAAATAAATAAAGCTAATAAAATAAATAAAGCTAATAAAATAAATAAAGTTAATAAAAAAATAAGGCTAATAAAATAAACAAAGCTAATAAAACAAGTAAAGCTGATTAAAAAATAAAAAAATAAAGCTAAATAAAACAAATGACGTTAATACAAAAACGTAAGGCTAATGAAATAAACAAAGCTAATAAAACAAATAAAGCTGATTAAAAAATAAAAAAATAAAGCTAATAAAATAAATAAAGCTAAACGTCATTTGTTTTAACAAATGATGTTAATACAAAAACGTAATGCTAATGAAATAAACAAAGCTAATAAAACAAATAAAGCTGATTAAAAAATAAAAAAAAATAAAGCTAATAAGAAAAATAAAGCAAATAAAACAAATAAAGTGAATTAGAAAAAGAAAATTAAACAAATTTAATTAAATAGGAAAAAATTTCCATTTCACAAAAGAGGAGAATATTTCAAAAATTAGGAAAACGGAAGTAATGAACTAATATTTGAGAACTTTTTTTTCCCCCAGTTTGTAATTTCAAAAGTTTTTATAATCCATTAAATATCTATATGTATGTCTCCGGAACAGAGATCTGCAAAAAATGGTCTGTTCCAATAAACCCTACTTCAAATAAAATTCCATTTTTTTTCATCCCTTTGAAACAAAAAAAAAAACTATATACTTCAGATAATCGAAAAATTGTCTTTTGCGATGACTGTATTTTCTCTCAATTTGAAATTCATCACGAATTCATCAAAAGTGGATGTGTAAAATTTAGTAAAAATAAGAGAAAATATATAACAAAAGTGGTAAATTATTATTTTTTTTTATTGATTATTATAAATGAGATGAGAGGTGATGAATATTATGTTCCTCTCTCGGCGAAATTGTAAATATTCAAGTAGTTTATGTGTAAAAATTTGCCGATATTTTAATAATGAAATGTACGGGATTTATTCGTATTATACAATTACGTAATTCGTATTTGATCGTTGAAATTTATATATGTATAGATATATACAATTTCATGTGGATTGAAAATGGGAATTATATGGCAAACTAGAAAATGACAGGTTGCAAGTCGTGTCTCTCATTTCGTTTTGTTGATTGAGTGTCTCTTGTTTCGAACTTTGAGCACATGTATATTTACACTCATGTACACATGTCTCCTCAATAGTCGCTTCATTGCGGTTTTTATTATCACTGTTACATTATTTATTTTCCTTTTAAACAAATTTTGTTTGTTTGTCTTTTTCAAATAAATGGAAATTTGTTTTTTTTTAATTTTCACAACAGTCGCAGTGAATAAAAAAAGGTTTCTAAATTTTGAACGTACGAATTTAATTTAAATTAATTTAATAAATTTAATTTAAATTAATTTAATAAATTTAATTTGAATTAATTTAATAAATTTAATTTAAATTAATTTAATAAATTTAATTTAAATTAATTTAATAAAGTTAATTTCGGTAATTTAATAAATTTAATTTCGGTAATTTAATTAATTTAATTCATAATTTAATTTAACGACTGCATATAACAAAAACATTTGTGACGCGATCTGAAGAAAGGGCCCTTAGAAGCAAATTATTTTAAGGTTATGTTAATGTTACTTTTTTCTTGATTAAAAGTTTCTTTTTACTTATTGCAAATTAAAATCAGTGTTAATTAAATATTTTAGTTGTAATAAAGTCTTAAACATCAATAATTTATATTGAGAGTTGATTAATTTTTTGTATTTTAATTTTAAAAATTGCAAACATAACCTATAATTTTTTGATCGCGTCATATTTGGCAAAATTAATAGAAAACTAACAATAATTGGCATTACATATTTTTTTTTAAAGTAAAATTATCAATTTAAAAAAAAGTTTTTTAATAATTTTGTTATTCAAATTTGTTATCATAAATATAAAATATGAATTGGTATATCGATTATTACTATTATACCCACAATAAACATAGTGGTAAAATATAAATAAAATTTCACCTTTTAATAAAAATTAGAAATTTTAATTAACTTAGATTCAAAGTCTTAATTCAAATTCTTCAAAGATTAATTCAAAGTCTTCTTGAAATTCGTTAAATTTATAAAATATTTAATTAATTATTAAAAATAATAAATCTAGAGAAAAATATTAGGTAAAAACATTTTTAAAAAATGAATCGATAAAAAAAGTCTTTTGATATTTATAATAATAATTTTTTGTTAGTTTAAAGCATTTAAAAATGTGAAAATGAACAAAAGGCCTTTGTAAAAATATTTTAGCAAGACAATTTTTTTAAAACAACCCCCACCCTTTTTTTCTTTTAAATTCTAGTTATTTATTGACGTTTCTTAAATTTAATAGCACTAATAGTAACAATTATTACCAAAAAAAATTATTTCTTTATTAAATATTTTAATACCTATATTATAAATACAAATTTTTTTTATTTTTCGTTATAAATAATAATTTAATAGTGTTTTTGAAAATTATTATCCAGAAAAAAAATTATAGAAATTAAATAATATTTACTTTATAATTAATTTGTTTTTATCTAAAAAATAATTTTTTTTTTAAACAAATTCAATTATTTTCAATAGTAATAAAAATCTTCTTACAAAAGTCTAATTATATTCAAAATTCAAAGAAAAATTCTATTAAAATCACAAAAATCTTTTTAAATAACAAAATTCTTCTCAAAAATTCAATTATTTTTAAAAAATTTTCCTTATTCGATAAACTTTTACTTTTTGATATTTTAATAAATTTCCTAACAGAATTCAATTATTTCACTAAAAAAATTTAATAAAATTGCACTCAGAACAAATTGTTTTTATAAATAATAAAAATTGCACAGAAATTCAATTATTAAAAATTTTTTTTATAAATCTCTTCTGAATAATTCAATTAATTTCATAAATAAATTTGTTTTTATGAATCCAAATTATTGATTTAGAAAAATTCTCTTATTTTCTCTTTATTTCTATGTTTTCTGAATAATTAGAGGAATTTCCTGCCAAAATTTGTTTTGGGAAAATTTCCAAACATTTTCTGACAGTGTATTTAATTGAAGAATTTACGATAATAATTGAAATTTCGTAATTTATTATATATATTTAAAAAAGAAGTTATTGATGTTTTCGAATTCTATAAATAAACTGAATTCGTAAATAAATGTAACAGAATATTTTTATGAGTAAATATTTTTCCTTTACTTTCTAATAATTAAAAAATTTTCATTTTTATAATTAAAATTTTTAATTGACACAAAGAATTTATAAACATTTTTTCCTTTTATTTTAAAAACAGTTATTTTATACTATAAAGTAATTGTAATTAAGATAATGGAAATAATGCAAATTATTTTCGTATTATGAAAATAGAGAATTTTCTACAAAAATATTGAGAAGCGGGATTATGTAAAGTTTTTTTTTCCAAAAAGAAAGAATGAGTTTATAAACAATATTGTTAGTTGAAAATAGAAATTTTGCATAAAATGGATATATTTTCTATTTATTAATCGTAATTTTAAAACAATTAAAAATTTTCTAATTTTTTTAATAAATATACATGAAAAAATTTGCATTATTTAAATCAGTCGAACGAAATTTGTTATAAAAAAGCATATATAAAAAATATAATTTATTTGTTAATCACAATTTGTTTAAATTTTCAAAATTTCGTAATTTCAAATATTATTTTATTATAAATCATTGTAAAACTAACTTCACAGTGTAGATAGACAGAATGATATAATGAAATACGAAGATTATAATTATAGTCAATTATTAGGAAAATTAAAATGAATTAAGTTTCATTATGTTGAAAATTTAAAGACAAATTCTCATCAAAATCACAAGAATTTTTATAAATAACAAAATTCTTCTCAAAAATTCAATTATTTTCAAAAAATTTTCCTTATTCGATGAACTTTTAGTTTTTGATATTTTAATAAATTAAAATTGTTAAAAATTGTTAAATTGTTAAAAGTTGGTAGAAACTAATTTCGCAGTAAATAAAAAATGTTCCCAAATTTTGAGCGTACGAATGAAAAATTTAATTTAACAACTGGAAATAATGAGAACATTTTATTAATAGAAAATTATTTTTAAAAAATTATTAGAAAATTATTGAAATATTAGTTAAAAATTAGTTAAAAATTAATTAAAAATTAATAGTAAAAACTTATCAAAATGTTATTAGAAAATTATTTGTTAAAACTTATCAAAATGTTATTAGAAAATTATTATTAGAAAGTTATTAATAGAAAATTGCATCAAAGAAAAATGAATGAGAGAATAAAGGAATTAAGAATGGCGCGGGAAAAAGAAAATAGAAAAAAAATTGAAAAACCCGTCTTATGAAATACTCGTTTTATACATCCCAGAAAATCGTGAAAGACGTGTATATCTTTTGTGGATTAAATTCTCCTCGATAGTTATATACACCAACGACGTTAGATTTAAGTTCAACTTTCTTCTGTTTGCCCAAGAAATTGATTTTTGAAATTGGACATTCGATATTTCAATCTCTCTTCCTCGGATAAAATTCGATTTATTTGATCCCATATTGAATTAGCATTTGTTGTTCTGTAAAATTATAATAGAATTAGCAGCTTTTGCACTCATCAACTAAAATCTATTCACTACTTTTTTTCCCCGATTTTCTACTATTTCACTATATGGATTTTTGTTTTAAATTTACGACACTAAAAGCCTCTGATTTTTTCTTCTTTTTCAAAAAAATTGACACTACATTAAATCCTTTAATATAGTTGAACTAATAGATTATTCTAAAAAATCTTTTAAAAATTCTGTGAAACAATAAATTGTTTTCAAAAACTTTGCGAAATTTAATTAATTTTATTAAAAAATTTCCCAAAGAATTGAATTATTTGAAACACAATTTTTTTAAATTTATAAAAAGAACAAATTATTTAAAATCCAATTTTTATCATTTTTTTGAAAGAAATAATTTATTTAAAAACGATCTTTATAAATAATTCTTCGAAAGATGTGAATTATTTTTAAGGAATTAATAGAATTTGTTTATAAAAAATGAATTCTTATAAATACTTTAAATACAATTGTATTTTTATTAACAGTTTTACAACCTTGAAAAACTGTTAGTAAAGTTTATTGTACATTCAAGAGTTCAATTATTTTCACAAATAATAAAATTCTTCACAAAAATCCAGTTATTTTCACAAATACAAAAAATTCCTTACCAAATTTTTTTTTATTTATTTACTCTCCCTACAATAGGTAGGGTTCGAGACTCCCAAATACATACATAATAAACTTAACCTATATTTACAACAATCCTTACAACTAAACACTCTCTTCATACAACTTAACCTAAACGCAACTCAGCCTACATACAACTCTCTCCACGCTCTCAACCTTACTAATCGCCAGTGCCGGGCTTCCGTTTCCAGTTCCTTCTATGCCCATGCTGGCTTCGACCCAATTCGCCCACCCTTTTTCAAAAAAAACCTTCTACTCCTTTTTCACCTCTCTTACACCCTCCAGACATCCACTTTTACCCATCCATCCATCCATCTAAGCAGAATCTTCTCACCTTCTTCCCAGCCTATCCCTGTCTATCACACTTTACACGCTTCCATCACACCTCCCGTATCCTCTCTCACAACATACTTTACCCCATCCACCCAAATACAATCTTTACCCATTCTTACCTGTTTCCCACTCGCTCTCTCCATCCACGCTCTTTCTCTCAATAACCATACCATTCTTCTCTCCCTCCAACTTCTATCCTCATCTATTCTTATTACACTTCCTTTCAGTCTTCCTTTCACCCTCATCACATCCATTTTCTCTTCCTCACTACCCAACTCCACCAGCCATACCTTTGGTACCCCATATTCTCCCCTTCCTAACGCTTTTACCATTCCAACTGAGACATTAACCCCCACCCACGTCAACACTTTTTCCACTGCTCTTTTACCCTCCATCACACCTACATTCATACCTCTAATCACTATATTCCTTTTCCTTTTTTCATTTTCCACTACATCTACTCGTCTTGACAAATCTCTCACTTTACACTTTACACTCTCATATTCACTTTCCTCAATTTTCTCAGATCCCTCATTTACTTCCTTTATAAATTTTTCCAATCCATTCATTCTTCTCCACATGCTTTCCTTTTCCTTTTTCCACTTACTATCCCATTCATTCCACATTTCCTGCAATTTCTCTAACCCCTCTTCAATTTCCCCTATCTCTTTGTCCCTTGTTTCCCCATCTTCACAGATATCCATCATATTTCCCCTCACTCTCTTAGCTCCTTCATCCATCTCATCCTTCAACATCCATACTAACTCCAACAAATCCATACAATCCTCACACGTCATCTTTTTTCCATTCTTTCCTATCCCCCTTTCAAATACTCGCGCCTTTTTCTCATTCTCGCTATCACTACTTGAATCAAACTCAGACATTCCAGAAATCTACCTTATCACTCAATGCTCAAAATTTTTCCACTCTCTCTACCTTCTCTTCTCTCTCGCTTCAAGCAACCTAACCTCACTAAACACACTTCACTTTTTTACCTTTTTTATCACTCATACATTCACCACTCTATACAAACATACCTTTTCTTTACACTACCACAAATTATACTACACAATCAACACTCTACACTACCCACCCTTTTTTCAAACCATCAAATTTCTCAAAAAAATCTTAACTTTTTCCAAACGCGTGTACACCGAAACGGTACCGGAAACGGAAGCCTCCTTACCAAATTTTAATTATTTTGAATAAAATTTTAATAAAACTCATTTTAAAAAATTCAATTATTTTCACAAATAATAAAATTCTTCACAAAAATCCAGTTATTTTCACAAATAAAAAAATTCCTTACCAAATTTTAATTATTTTGAATAAAATTTTAATAACATTCATTTTAAAAAATTCAATTATTTTGATAAATAATAACATTCTTTGCAGGATTTCAATTGTTTTTTAAAGCAATTTAAAATAAATTTCTTGAAAAACGTAATTATTAATTAATTGTTAGTTTAATTGTCTTCAATTTTAAATGAATTTCATTAAAAAATTTAAAAGACTAGATTTTTACAAAACCTTAATAACTAAAATTCTACTAAAATTATTAAATTTTTTAAATATATATTTAATCCATTATTTAAAAATAACGGATTTATAGAAAAATTTTAGTTAAAAGACTAAAACAAACTTAAATTTTGAAGCAAATACATATTATTGGAGATATTCAATTGTTTTTGGAAAAAGTAAAATTCTTCTCAGAAATACAATTATTTTTCTCATCTTTTATTATTTATTCTTCAAAGAATTAAATTATTTTCCAAAATTTCAATGAAATTCTTTTGTGACAATTTAATTTTTTTCAAACTAATTTTAATAAAATTCTTCGTAGAAATTTAATTGATTACAAACATTTTTTAAAATTCAATTATTTTCAATGTTTGCTATTTGAATAAAATTTCACGAAACTTTAACTTGTCTTTATGAATAATAACATTTCTTTTCGAAATTCAATTATTTTTAATATACAAAATTTTCATAGAATTTCTCGAAAAATGAAATTATTGTTGAATTTTTTAAAAATTTGTTTCTTAACAATAAATAATAATAATAAACATAATAATTAAATTCTGATAAAATTTGTTATAAAAATTTGATTGTTAAAAACATTCAATTATTTAATAAATTATTTATTTTTATAGTTAAATAATTGATTTCTTGTAGAATTTTCTAATAAATATTGATTTAAAAATAAATTTCAGTAAAAATTTTAGATTGTAATAAAATATAAATAAAATAAAACTCTAAAAATAAACCTTTTATTAAATAATTGAACTTCTTTAAAAATTCAATTTTCATCAAGAATTAAGAAATTTTTAAATAATAATTGAATTCATCTAAAACATTTTAATAAATTTTTTTAAGTAATTGCATTTTACGAGAAATTTTTTTAAAAATTTTGTATATTAAAAACTATTAAAATTCTGATAAGAATTTTATTAAAATTTTTGAAAATAATTGAATTTTAAAGAAAAAAATTATTATTTATAAAGATTATTTACATTTTGATGGGAATTTTTGACAATTTGGAAAAATATAATTGGATTTTTTTGAAGAATTATGTTACTTTTGAAAATAATCGAATTCTTGAGGTTTTCAATAATTTTCTTATTAATAATAAATATATAGTTTTAAAAATCTGGAAAACCTGGAAAATTCAGGGAATATGAAAAGGGTAAAAGCGTGGCAACCCTGAACTTTCAGAAATTAAATTTAAATAGATTTTTAAATCGAAGTCTTTAAAAAAATTTAATTGTTGTAAATCTAATAGATTTGTATTATTTCTAAAAAATCTTCCTGGGTGAATGAAAGAAAGTTATTTTAGCGACTCTAAATTCCCCAAATAATAGTTTTTGAAACTAAGTGTCGACACTAACTTCTCAGGAAGATAAAAAATTTGTAAAATTAATTAGATATTGAGTAATAAATTAATGAAATATTGTTGTTTAATCTAAAGATCAAGTTATTGCCGTTTTGTAAACTTCTGACATGAATTTATATTATGAGGGAAATTTGTATGGAATTTGAGTTAGGAATTGAGAATTTATTATATATATGTGACGCGACACGAGAAAAGGGACCTATCGATAAAAAAATCATTTTTGAGTTTCTAGTCGTATTCCATAAATTTTGAGTCGCTCTTTCACGTAAAAAAATCAGAAATTAAAAATCTGAAATAGTTTAATTAATATAAAGCCCGAAAGTTGAACGTGTCCGCGTAAATACACGGGTTTTCTGCTCATGGCGTCACTTTAAACGCCCCCCCTGTAAAATTCTCTTTTGAGGCGATAGGTCCCTTTTCTCGTGTCGCGTCACATATATAGTTGGTAAAAGGTAACAAGATAGATTATGGTTGTTCACAAAGGTACTTCTTCGGTGATCTGACAGTCAATCGGACTCAAAGAGATTATGTTCAACCAAAAGCAAGCAGCTACGCTTAATTATAAGGAACAGGCTTTGCTTGTGGTTCTATTCTCAGTGGCATCAAGTTTATAAACTAATTCCTCTCCGCAAACCGACAGTGTCATCGGATATTAGACGAGGACATTATACAAGATCATCGTTACTATATAAAAATTAATATCTAATCTCTCTTTTTAAAGAATTCTCCTAAAATTTCCAACATTTAAGTAAATAACAATTTTTTTTATTTCAGGGAATTTTACACTGGAAGAAAAACTTATTTGATTCAAATCATTTAAATTATTTGAAAAATACTTAATTGATTTAAGTACTTTTTAGTTGGATCAAAAAAATATGTATTGGATTCAAATAACTTAAATTATTTGAATTACATTTATTTGAACCAAATAAATCGTATTTGATTTAATTAAATAATTATTTGAATTGAATAAATGAATTTATTTAATACTAATAATGAGTTACTTGAAACTATACTTTTATTTATTTCATTCAAATACTTCGTATATTTGATGCAAATAAAAATTATTTGACACAATAAATTTATTTTATTGATTCTAATAAACTTAATTATTTAATCCAAATAATTCATTATTCAAAGCAAATACACTATTTTATCAAGACAAATAAAAAAATATTTCAATCAATTAAATAATTATTTGAAACGAAAATAATGAAATACTTGAAACTCATTTATTTGTTCATTTATTTATTTCACTTAAATATTTCATTTATTTAATACAATCAAATAATTTTTATTTAATCCAAATAAATTTTTTTTTCAGTGTATAAAAATTGAAAAAACTTGGAAATGTCAGGTAATTTTTATCAAAATCCGGAAAAATTCTTGCTTTCTAATTGTATTTATTCTTGAAATCTAATTTTACTTAAATATTTTAAAATTAACTGAATTTTAAAAGAATTGCGCATACGATTTTCATAATTAAATGAACTTTGACAAGATTTTGATTCGGAATTTTGTAAAATTTCAATATGAATGTGATTAGAAATTTAAAAAAGCTTAGATTTTTAAAAAATTCCAATAACTAAAATTGTTTTAAAATTAGTTAAATTTTTTAACATATATTTAATTAATAGATTTTTACAAATATTTGATTTATAGAAGAGTTTTAGTTAAAATTTGTCAAAATTCAATTATTTGCAATGTTTACTATTTTAATAAAATTTCACAGAAGAATTCAATTATTTAAAACTAATTTTGATAAAATTAGTCTCAAGAATTCAATTATTTTCAAAAGTCATAAATTTTTTGCAAAAATCAAATCAAGGTAAAAAATTTACAAAAATCCATTTGTTTATTTTCAAATCCATTTGTTTACAATATACAATTTTAGGAAATTTTAATTATTCGTAAATTCTTCAATTAAATATATGTAACGAAATAAAAACTACAAATTTTATTTAAAATTTTAACTGAAATTCATTTTAAAAATCAATTATTAATCAGAAAATTCTACGTGAATTCAATTATTTAAATACTAATAAAGATAATTTATTGAATAATTGAATTTTTCTAATTAATTATTGAAAATAACGGATTTATAGAAGAATTCCAGTTAAAAACACAAAAACAAATTTGAGTTTTGAAGAAAATACATATTATTGCAGAAATTCAATTATTTTTTTATCTTTTCTCTATTCTTTAAAGAATTAAATTATTTTTAAAAATTATAATCAAATTTTTTTATAACAATTCAATTTTTTTCAAAATAATTTTAATAAAATTCTTCGTAATTTAATTGATGTCTAAAATTTTTCAAAATTTAATCATTTTTAATGTTTGCCATTTTAATAAAATTTCACAAAAGAATTCAATTATTTAAACCATAATTTTAATAAAATTAGTCACAAAAATTGAATTTTTTTCAAAAGTGGAATACAATTCTTCACAAAAATCCAAGAATGTTTAAAAATTTAAAAACTTCTTGTCAAATTTTAAATTATCTTTATAAATAATATAATATGTCTCCGAAATTCAAATATTTTCAAAAATTTTAATAATATTCTTGGCAGAATTTCAATTTTTTTTAAATATAACAACATTTTTATCAAATAAAATTATTGTTAAATTTTTTTTAAATTTGTTTCTTGAAAATAAAGAATAATAATAATAATAATAATAATAATGTTTAATAAAATAAAAATATATTTAAATTTAGAGAAAATTCTTTATAAAAATTTAATTTTAAGAAACATTCAATTATTTAATAAATTTATTTATTTTTATAATTAAATAATTGATTTCTTGCAGAATTTTCTAATAAATATTGATTTAAAAATAAATTTCAGTTAAAATTGTGGATTACAATGAATTGAATATCACATTCAAAAATATCTATTTCTTATAAAATTCTACGAGAATTTATTTATTTAACTCTAAATATAAACATTTTATTAAATAATTGAACTTTTTTTAAAATTAAATTTTCATGAATAACTTTATCAAAAAAATTTTTGAATAATGATTGAATTCTTTTAAAAAAAATTAATAAATTTTTAAAATAAAAGCATTTTTTTGAGAAATTTGCCAAAAGTTTTGTACATTAAAAATAAACGAGTTTGAAGTCCACAACGTTGATCAACGAAAAAAATTTTGTTTAATTTATTCCAAAACTATTTTTAATTTAATATTTATTTATATAACAATTATTATCATAACATAAACATAAATCTATCTTTTGTAAATATTTTTATGACAATATTGCTGCTTTATTTGTTTTTAATTTATAAAGAAAACAATTTTTTTCGTTGATAAACGTTGTGGACTTCAATGTCGTAAAATTAATTGAAATTCTGACAAGAATTTTTTTAAAATTTTTGAAAATATTTTAATTTCGGAGACAAATTATATTATTTATAAAGACAATTTAAAATTTGACAAGAATTTAAAAAAATTTTAAACATTCTTGGATTTTTGTGAAGAATTGTATTCCACTTTTGAAAAAAATTCAATTTTTGAGACTAATTTTATTAAAATTATGGTTTAAATAATTGAATTATTTTGTAAAATTTTATTGAAATGGTAAACATTGAGAAAAATTACAGTTTGAGAATTTTTTGAAATTAACTAAATTTCTACGAAGAATTTATTACAATTATTCAAAAAAAAAATTGAATTGTCACATAAGAATTTCTTTCAAATTTTTGTAAATTTAATTCTTTGAAGAATAAATAAAATAAAATAATTATAGTTTCAAAAATCTTAATTTCTATATAAAAAAATAATATATCGATTAAATATTTATTGAAAAACGAAGTTATTGATGTTTTCCAATAATTTTCTAATTAATAATAAATGTAGTTTTTAAAACCTGGAGAAATGTCAGGAAATTTGAGAAGGGTAAAAGAGTGACAACCCTGATTAATTTCCTTCCTGTATAAAAAAATGTCCAGATACAAATATTTAATCGGAAAAAAACTCTAAAGTTAACGTCGAGAGCAATTTTTTTCCGCAAAATCGAAAATAAAAAATTGTTACATATATTTTCGTCTAAAGAGTGCTCTCGATTTTTTTTACTCCCTAAGTGAACGAAAGTACCGAAATTAGTGGCATTTTCGACTCTAAAATCCCAAAATAATATTTTTGACGCTAATTTCCACGAAACCGACATTTTTTTCGAATGTTTCGGGTTAAAAAGAATTCTTGAAAAGTTTTTAATTGCTTGGGTGAATAAAAGAGGCGAATTTAGCAATATTTTCGTCTCTAAAAAAATCTAAAGGAATAATTTTCGACGTGAGTGTAGACGCTAATTTCAGTGAAATGTTTTCTCGCGCCAAATCAAAAAGAGTCAAAACAATTGTTTCAAAGGTTTCTGATTGAAAAAGTGACCTAATTTTTATTGTAACTTTGAACAAGAGAAGAGAAATTTAATTTTCATCTCTAAAAATCGCAAATAATAGTTTTCGACTCTTAACTTTTTTTATAACTATAACTGTTTGACTGTTTTTTTTTTTTTTTTTTTTTATAAATTTATAACTTTCGAAGTTTTGAATCAAAAGTGATAATTTTTTCTCAAAATTTACAGATGATTATTTCTTAATTAATTGTTTGGTCTAAACTTCTATTTTGCGACGGAGCTGAAAGTGTGATTTTCGAGAGACGATCAGAGAGTGTGATGGCAAGCAACCATCGACCAACGGGTGATACGGTGAGTCTTTTTTTTTTTTAATTCAACTCCTTCGCTGTTTTGAAACCAATTTACATTTTAAATCACTGAATTTAATTAAAAATGCGTTGAATAGAATTTTTGAACTTGTTTTAAATAATTTATTCCAATTTTTTTTTATAACAATAGATTGATTTGAAAAACAATTTTCAAAACGGGAAAGGAGTAATAAACAACATAGTGGCACCATTGACAAAATTTATTATTTTTCGTAGGAAATTTTTATTTTGTACTGGAAAATTTAATATTTTTGCCAATGTATTTTTTTATTTACTTTACTGAATATTTGTCATTTACATACATATTTTTTAAAACATTAATTTATTTCTATAATATTAATTAAAATGTTGCAGAATTATTAAATATATTCTCATTATCAACGAATAATTTTTAATCCTAAATTTTCTCTTAAAGTTAATTTGAAAAAAAAGGAAATGAAATAGTAATATTGCGATTACATTAAAATTTTAGCTTAAAATAATTTCAAATCAATTGTTTTAGAATAAATTTTTTTTACAAATTTAATAGTCACATTGTATTTATTGTTAAAATCTAATTTTACTTAAATATTTCAAAATTAATTAAACTTTAAAAGAATTGCGTTTACGATTTTCATAATTAAATGAATTTGAAAAGATTTTCATTTGAAATTTTGTAAAATTTCAATTTTAAATGAATGTGATTAGAAAATTAAAAAAAAACACATTTTTCAAAAAATTTTAATAATTAAAATTGTTATGAAGTTAGTTAAACTTTTTAACATATATTTAATCAATTAATTTTTCAAAAATAATTGATTTATAGAAGAATTTTAGTTAAAAATAATTGATTTATAGAAGAATTTTTTAGTTAAAAATACTAAAACAAATTAAATTTCTGCAGTAATTAAATATTACAAATTATTTTATTCAAGTTCAATTATTTATAAAAATTTTAGAAATTCAATTACTTTTAAAAGTACAGTAAAATTCTTCTCAGAAATTTAATTATTCTATTTTTTTTCTTTATTCTTCAAAGAATTAAATTATATCCAAAAACTGTAATGAAATTCTTTTGTAACACTTAAATTTTTTTTTCAAAATAATTTTAATATAATTCTTCGTAGAAATTTAATTAATTTAAAAAATTTGGCATAATTCACTTATTTCCAATGTTTACTATTTTAATAAAATTTCACAAAAGAAATGAATTATTTAAAACGAATTTTAATAAAATTAGTTTCAAGAATTCAATTATTTTCAAAAGCAATAAATTCTTCGCAAAAATCAAATTATGTTCGAAAATTTTCAAAACTTTAAATCCATTTGTTTGTTTTCAAATCCATTTGTTTACAATATTCAATTTTACGAAGTTTTAATTATTCATAAATTCTTTCATTCAATTTATGTAAGGAAATAAAATTTAATTATTCTTAAAAGTTAATTCTGGTAAAGAATTTTATCAACAAATTTTTTAAATAATAGAATTCTTTCCACGAATTTTAATAAAATTCTAAAGAATATAATTACATTTTTTTGAGAAATTCGATTAAAATTGTATTAAAAATAATTTAAATTCTGCAATGATTTTTTGAAATTTTTATTTTTTGGAAAAATAATTTAATGTCCGTGTAGAACATTATAAAATTTTTGTTTAATAATTGAATTTTTTTTACTATAAAAACAAATATTTTATTAAATAATTGAATGTTTTTTAAAGTTGAATTTTCATAAAGAATTTTACTAACAAATTTTTAAATAATTGAAGTCTTTTGACAATTTTTAATAAAATTTTTAAGAAACATTTCATTTTTCGAGAAATTTGATAAAAATTGTACATGTATTAAAAATAATAGAAATTCTCCCAAGAATTTTATTAAAATTTTTCCAAAATGTTTTAATGTTTAGAATTATTTAGAAAAGTAGTTGAAAATTGACGAGAATTTTTGTAAATTTTTGAACATATAATTGCGGATTTTTGCAAAAAAATATATTACTTTTGAAAATAATTGATTTCTTGAGACGAATTTTATTAAAATTTCTTTTTAAACAATTGAATCCTTTTGTTAATTTTGTTTTTAAATAGTGGACATTGAAAATAATTGAATTTTAACAAAAATGGAAAAAAGGAAAAAATTTTTGAAAATAATTTAATTCTTTGAAGAACAAATAAGAAAACATAATTGAATGTTTGAAAATCCTAATTTCTATATGGAAAAATAATTATGATTAATAAATATTTATTTAAAAATGAAGTTATTGATGTTTTCGAATAAGTTTCTAATTAATAATAAATGTAGTTTTAGAAACCTGGAAAAATTCCATTTTTTAACCTGGATAACCTACAAAAGTCAGGAAATTTGAAAAGAGCAAAAACGTTGCAACCTTGCTAAAGTAAATTTGGAAAAACAATTTAAATACTAACGTTTCGTTTAAAATATTAAATTAAAAATACTTTCCCAAAATTGCAACTAAACTGTTATCTTAAAGTAAATTTGAAAACAAAAATTAAATAGTGAGGCTTGTTTTAATTAAAATTTTTCACATATAAAATAATTTAGCAGTTTTTTTCTTTTTTTTAACAAAAAGTATACAAAGTTACGTAAACTATTAATATTCAATATTTCAGATGTACACGGAGAGAGAATATATATTAAATTTTGTAAAAATATTTTCAAATTGGAGAAAAAGTGCAATAAAGCGAAATTTTGATATTGAAAATACTAAACTTTAAAAATAGTTTTGTGAAATTTATTAAAGTTATATTAGAATTTAATTAATATTCTTGATATTTGATATAATTATACTAAATTTCACATAAGTTTTTTTAAAGTTTAGTATTTTTTATATCAAAATTTCGCTTTGTCGCACTTTTTCCCCAATTTGAAAATATTTTTACAAAATTTAATTTATATTCTCTCTCCGTGTAATGTTTTTTGCTAATGAAAATTAAAAGTCAAATTATTTAATTAAATATTTTAGGGAACTTGTAATTTTTCTTTTCAGCTTATATTATACAGTAATGTGCTCAGTTGATGGATTACCGTCCTGGGACACGTTATACTGCAAAAATATATTTGTATCTGGACGATACGTGAGAGATAAAGAGAGGGAGGGGGGATTTGGGAACAATTTGAACAATTATTTCCAACTGGAAGGGGAAAACGGAACGATTTAGGAGCAGATTATATAATTCTAGACCAGAGACTGATTTGTCTACATAGAAAGAGCAAAATACATTCCTCTTTGAATTAACGTTAGATAGAGAAATTAAGGTTAGTTTATAATGTGTGTCCGTGTATCTCAATCACTGAAGTTGCACTGTTTCAATATTTATTTTTATCTCCCTGCGTCACTATGTTGTTTATTTCGTTTTTTATTCCCTCCATTAAATATTTGTTGATTTATGGAATTTTACAATTTCGGAAAATTTAATTTACGTCAATGTTTTAGTAACACTTTATTTTATTTAATTATTTATTATTAGTATTATTATTAGTATTAGTATTAGTATTATTATTATTGCTTCCCCATAAAGGAAGCCTTATAGTGATGTCGATTTCCGAATTTTTTAAAATCAATTATTTTTACAAATTTTCAAGTGTAGTATACATAATTCGTCGAGAGGAACAAATGTCTGGATGTATGTGTGTGTGTGTATGTCACCGATTCTTGTGGACAAACTTTCTCTTACACATCTTGATGGATTTTGATAAGATTTTGTAGGTGTATTACGCTCATGAATACCAAGAATCAGACAGAAGGATTTTCAAAAATATATAAAAAAAAAAATTTTTTTCAACAATTTTTGAATTTTTGAAAAAATAAATTTTTGGATTTTTTGAAATAACTTTTTTCTATATTAAAATTTTTATTAATTATTGTCAAAATTGCATTCCTGACATAAAAACGAATCGATTCATGTATATAAAGTATATATTTTATCAAAATTTATAGAATTAATAAATATTTTAATTTTTCACAAAAAATTAAAATTTGTATTTTTT
Organism: Leptopilina drosophilae; assembly: GCA_032873175.1. Taxonomy (NCBI): domain Eukaryota; kingdom Metazoa; phylum Arthropoda; class Insecta; order Hymenoptera; family Figitidae; genus Leptopilina; species Leptopilina drosophilae. The sequence continues at coordinate 53,900,368 of CM065479.1, forward strand.
GACATTTTATCATAACACTTTAAATAATTATTCTATATTTTTATTTATTGTAATTAATAAATGTTTTTATAAAATAAATGAGAATTTATAATAAAGATTTACACATTTATGATAGTTTATACTGGAGAACTTTAAAATATGATGATTTATGTGAAGATGAAAAAGAATATATACTATACCGTTATGGAATATGTAATAGTAATGATATAATTATTGAAAAAATTAATGTAATTCAACCTGACCTTATATCATGTGGAGTATATGCAGCAGCTTTTGCTACATCAATTATTTTAAATAAAAATCCAAGTAATATATGTTATTCGCTAAATGTAAAATTGATGAGAAAACATTTTTTGAAAATATTAAAAGACGAAGCTCCTAGTGATTTTCCAGAAGAAATATAACAAATGTTTTAATAATGTAGATAAAATGTATCTGATTTTAAAATTAAAATAAGTATAAGAATTTAAAAATTTTGTGTTTTAAATTTTGTTATTTTAAATATTAAGATAATTTTGAAAATTAGTAAAATTAATGATAAACTTTATAACATTAATTTTTTTAATTTATTAAAAAGAAGATTTATTAATTATAATTAATAAACTATTATAATTATTTAACTTTTAATAAAATTATATATAATAATATATATTGAGGAAGCTAAATGGTCATGAAATGAACAACTTGTTATTATTATTATTATTATTATTATTATTATTATTATTATTATTATTATTATTATTTATTTTCAAGAGACAAATTTTAAAAAAAATTAACAATAATTTTATTTAATAAAAATGTTGTATATATTTAAAAAAAATTAAATTCTGCCAAGAATATTATTAAAATTTTTGAAAATATTTAAATTTCGGAGACAAATTATATTATTTATAAAGACAATTTTAGATTTGACAAAAATTTTTCATATTTTTAAACATTCTTGGATTTTTGTGAAGAATTGTATTCCACTTTTGATAAAAATTCAATTTTTGAGACTAATTTTATTAAAATTATGGTTTAAATAATTGAATTCTTTTTTGAAATTTTATTAAAATAGCAAACATTGAAAATAATTGAATTTTGAAAAATTTTGGAAATCAATTAAATTACGAAAAATTTTATTAAAATTATTTTGAAAAAAATTGAATTGTTATAAAAAAATTTGATTATAATTTTTGAAAATAATTTCATTCTTTGAAGAATAAAGAAAAGATAAAAAAAAATAATTGAATTTCTGCAATAATATGTACTTTCTTCAAAATTCAAATTTGTTTTTGTGTTTTAACTGGAATTCTTCTATAAATCCGTTATTTTCAATAATTAATTAGAAAAATTCAATTATTCAATAAATTATCTTTATTAGTATTTAAATAATTGAATTCACGTAGAATTTTCTGATAATAATTGATTTTTAAAATGAATTTCAGTTAAAATTTTAAATAAAATTTGTAATTTTTATTTCGTTACATATATTTAATTGAAGAATTTACGAATAATTAAAATTTCCTAATATTGTATATTGTAAACAAATGGATTTAAAGTTTTGTAAGTTTTTTACCGTGATTTTGATTTTTGCAAAAAATGTATTACTTTTGAAAATAATTGAATTCTTGAGATGCAATTTTATTAAATTAAATTTTCTTTTATTTAAATCTATTTACTTAATTTTATTGTATTTGATGAAATTTCACTCAAGTTTTATTTAATAAAACAATTGAATGCTTTTTTTCCTTTCGACGGATTTTAATAAAATTCTAATGAATATACATTACATAATAATACATAATTATTAAATTTTAATTTTTTTTAATTATAAAATTTTTTAAGTAATAGAATTCTTTCGACGAATTTTAATAAATTTCCTAATAATAATACATTTCATTTTTTTAGAAATTCGATTAAAATTGTATTAAAAGTAGTTGAAATTCTGCAATGATTTTTTGAAACTTTTATTTTTTGGAGAAATAATTAAATGTTTGTATAGAATATTATAACAATTTTGTTTCATAATTAAATTTTTTGACTATAAAAACAAATATTTTATTAAATAATTAAATGTTTCTTGAAATTGAGTTTTCATTAAAAATTTTATCAACAAATTTTTATATAATTGAATTCTCTTGACAAATTTTAATAGTAATGATAAAATTCTACTAAATTAAATTTTCTTTTATTTAAATCTGTTTACTTAATTTTATTTTATTTTATGAAATTTTAATTAAGTTTTATTTAATCAAATTTAATTAAGTTTTATTTAATCAAATTTAATTTAATTTTTTTAATTCATTTTATTTAACTAAATTTTCTTTAATCCAATTTTATTAAATAAAATGAACTTATTCGCAAAAAAATATAAGAAAAAACAGAATTAAATAATAAGTTTTTGTCATTTAATGAAGCAGACATTTTACAATAGCTTCTTTTCTTGGAGTTGAACTTTTTAAGTAGTCAATGTCAATATGCGCTCAGACCATCAACACTGTCGTTCTTTAGAAAAACATTTGTACTTTCCATTCGAGATCAGCATTTTTCAACAGCACTTTATTTTTTAAATTCAATATTAAATCGAGTATTATTATTCAACAGTATTATTACATTTTATGTATGCATTCTTTTAAGAAACAATTTTTAAAATTTAAATTACAAATGAAAATGTAGATCATTTTCTAAAAAAAAACAATTGATCAAAAGAAATTCTTGTACAATAGTTTTCGTTTTGTTTTTCCACGGGAAAAGAGAAGTTTAATTTAAATAAAGAACCACATTTTTCTCCAACAGACAGCAGTTGGTCTGATCGTATTGACTTTTACTACTTAAGAATCAAACCAAGTATAAAATAAGGTTAAGAAAGTAATTTTCTTGAATAATATATTGAAGTGCGATTTTATTATTTCTTGTTTTATATTTTTGTTCGCAAATATTGGAAACGTTTTCTTTTAAGTAAATTAGAAAAAATGGAATTTATAATATATTCACAATAAATTTGAAAAAAAAAATTAAAAATTTAGAAGCAAATAAAAACAACCGTTTTTGGCATGAAGAGAGAATGTATTCAAATTTTCTGAAAACATTCTCGACGTAGTGAACATAGTCATTAGAGGTAAAAATAACATTTGTAAATTGTAAATTTATATTTTCTTCAAGGTAAAGATCGCATCTTAACAAGCTTCCTTGGATCTTGTTTTATCAGTTCAGTTACTTCCTGTTTTTGCGCTCAGACATAAAAGGGTTGCTGCTTCATATTTTGTGCAGACTTCCTGTGGTTTCTACGGCGGATTTTTTCCCCCGCTTTTTGAAACTACTGCATTACAGCTTTACGGTTTTATACACTTCGTAAATCATACACATTCTTCATAAATTTTCCAAATCTGTATATATCATAAAACTTGGAAAATGTTTAAATTTTCAACACACAAGCTCATGAATAATATATTAGTTTGCTTTTAGAGAAATTCAAATTCACAATTTTATTTTATTTATTTATAATTATTCATATTATTTATATATTATAATTATATATTATAATTATTATAATAATAATAATTATTATTATTATTATTTGTAAATATATAACAAATAATCGTCGTATTCATTCTGTCCAGTCTGTCCACACCTGGAGTTATTCATAATTATGTTTTTGTTTTTTTATGTGCTTTAATAGATAAAATTATTTTCTCTATTTATTACTCATATTTTTTAAATTTAATAATCGGTATTTATTTATTTTATTTAGAAATATTATATTTATTTTTCAAATAATTAAAAACTATTTTTATTACCTATCTAAAAATAATTATTAAAATAATTATTTTTTTTATCTAAAAAAATTATTAATGTTATTCTTTATTACTTCTCTTGTTTCCAAAAAAAATTATAATTTTGTAACAAACATTTTAGATAATTAATCTTTTTATTTTTTCTGAAAAAAAAAATTTTTTAATAGTTGGAAAATTAAAATTCGAAAATATTTTGCACATTTTTTTGCTTCTCAATGGCAATTTATAAACAAAGTACAAGTTTTAAGTAGAAAAAAAAGTTAGAAATCAAGTTTTGTTTAAGAAATTTGAAATTTATTTTGGAAAAAATATTTACAGAATTTGTTTGTTAAAAACCGTAATATCGAAATAATAATAATAAATAAATAAAACAATTTTCATTTTATAGAACATTGTTTCGATACTGATTCCCTCTAACATTTTTAAATAATTGATTTCGTTTGACGATTTTTAATAAAACTTTTTAAGAAAAAAGAAAATAAAAAAATTGTAAATAATAGAATTCATATATGAAGTTGAGGAAAATTTTTGAAAATATTTGAATTTTTTCCAAGAATGTTATTAAAAAATTTTTAAATAATTGAATTTTGCCAAGAATTTTGTTAAAAATTTTCAAAATAATCGAAACTTCGAAGTAAATATTTAAAAATTTTTAAACATTGTATTTTTGCAATCATTTATAATTTTTCCAAAATTCAATTTTTCTAGTGTTTTTAAGTAAAATTCATTTATAAATTCATTATTTTTAATAAATAGTGAATGAAATGAATATTAAACAATTTAATAAATTTTTTAAGAATTTGAATTTTTAAAATTTTTCATAAACTTATATATTATCTCTAAAATTTCCAATGAAATTCGTTGAAAATTAAAATTTTATAAAATTTCAATATTCATCTATTTATGAAAATTGTAAACGCTACTCTTTGAAAGTTTAATTAATTTTAAACTCCATAATTAATAATAAATACAAATACCTTAATAATAAATAAATATATACTTTATCGGTGAAACAAAATACACCAACATTCAGAATTTTCCGATGAATTCTAAATATTAAATAATGTTGTGAAAGTTTTTCTATATTTTAAAAGATAACATTTTTGAAAGTTTGAAACTTTTTATAAATTTTTCAAAGAATTTTTTATTGAAATTTTGTCAAAATAATCAAATTTTCTTTTGAGTAGTTTAATGGAAATTCTAGGAAAAAAATTGGGAATACTTATTGAGAATTTTATAAAAATTTTTTAAAAAATTGAACTCTTTCAAGAAATTTTATTAAAATTATTTTAAAATATTAAAAATAATTGGATTTTTTAGAGAACTGATTGAAACCATATTGAAAATAGTTGCAGGGCTCGAACTAGGTTCGTAAATCCCGTAAAAGTCCGTAACTTTGCTTAAAGTCCGTAAAAGTTCGTTTTTTTGAAAAAAGGTCCATAAAGTCCGTAATTCGGTTGAAAAAGATCCGTAAAGTACGTAAATTATACGATATAATTTGGATAATTTTAGAGAAATTACAAATGATTGAAGGAATTCAATTATTTTCAAAAGTAATAAAATTCTTCGCAAAAATTCAATTATGTTCAAAAATTTTTTTAAATTCTCGTCAAAATTTCAATTATCTTTAGAAATAATTAAATTCTTCTTCGAAATATCAATTATTTTCAAAAATTTTAATAAAATACTTGGGAAAATTCCAATTATTTTCAAAATGTTTCCTCAAGTCAATGATTTTTAATAGGTTTCTATACTATTCTAATAAAATTTTCCAAAAGAATTCAATTATTTACAATTTTTTTTTATAAATTTCTTCGCAATATTCAATTATTTTCATAAATAATAAAATTTTTGCAGGTATTTAATTTTTTTGTCAAATAATGAAATTCTTATTAGGAATTTAATTATTTTGATGAATAAAAAAGCTAATTGCAGAATTTCAGTTATTTTTAATACAATTTTAATTTAATTCTTCGAAAAATGTAATTATTCTTAAAAAATTTTATTAAAACTTATCAAAGAAATTTAATTATTTTAATAACCTTTGCTACAATTTATTTATTAGAATTTAAATATTGTTTTTAATAAATTTTTGATTAAATTTTTTTATAGAATAAAATTATTGCATTCAAAACTTTTAATGCAATTCTTTGCATAAATTATCAATTATCTTTATAAATTATAAAATTCTTCTCTAAAATTAAATTATTTAAAAAAATTTTAATTTTCTTGGCAAAATTTCAATTATTTTCAAAAATTTTCCCTAATTTAATTATTTGTAATATCTATTTTAATAGAATTTTGCAAAAGAATTCAAATTATTTGAAAATTGGTTGATACAAATTCTTTAAAAGAATTCAATTTTAAGAAATATATGTAATTATTCAATAAATTGTTTTTTTGTACTATTAAATAATGAAATTCTCGCAGAATTTTCTCATAAAAATTGATTTAAAAATGGATTTGAGTTAAAATTTTAGATTACAATTGAATATTAAAAGTATTAGAGCGTAAAATTTTAGAAATAATTAAATTTTGATAAGGTTTCAGATTCAAATTTTTGAAAATTTGAATTTTTCATATTTTTAACGAAGTAACAATTCTGTGGAATTAATTTTTTTGAGAAATTTTAATTGCGAATTTTTTTATATTATTTGAAGTTTTTATTTTCTAATACATATTTGATTGAAGAATTTACAAATAATTGAAAAATCGAATATTGTGAACAAATAGATTTGAAAATTGTCAAAGAACTTTTTCGAAAATTATTAAAAATAATCGATTTTAAGAAGAATTTTAGTTAAAAATTCTTGAAAATAATAATTGAATTGATGATGATTTTATCACTCTATCTTTAATTATTATAAAACATGAAGACTCGGAGTTATCGATATCTTCATGTTTTTTTTAATTATGAAAAAATCTAATTTATAGTTTGAAGGAAAATGTTCTCTTATATATTTTTGGCAGTAATTGGTCCGTAAATGGTCCTTAATTTTTCATTTTTGGTCCGTAAAGTCCGTATTTTTAAATACTTTGACTGGTTCGAGCCCTATAATTGAATATCATGCAAAAAGTTTTATCAAATTTAAAAATGAATATTTTTTCAGAAATTTATTGAAGTTAAATTTTTTTATTTTAAATCCGTAATTTTTCCCAAATAAATTTGAAAATATAGTAATTTACATAACTAACATAACAATATTAAATTAAAATTTGTTTGGCGGACTACTTACATATATTATTTATGAAAAATATTAAAAATCCAATTTTTATAAAATTCAATTATTTTTTGAATTTTGAAATAAAAAATTATTTCAAAATAATTCATAAAAATCTGTAAAGTTCAATTGTTGGTAAAAATAGAAAGAGTTGGAAATGTATAAAATCTTTTCAATCATGAGGAATATAACATTTAGAATTTTCTCATAAATTTTCGAAATTGAATATTATTTTAGTACTTTTGAGAAAATTTTCTGACTTTTTTCGTTTTTCCCGGAATTCCCGAAATAAATTTAGAATAATAGTGATTTTTGAGTAGAATATTCTTCGGAATAATTGAATTTTTCAATGTTAATGAAACAAGAAATTATAATCAGGGCTGCCAGTGACTCACTTTTCTCACTTTTACTCACTTTTTTTCAGGTCACTCACTATTACTCACTTTTTTAAAAAAAACTCACTTTTCTCACTATTTTTTGTAAAATACCTTATTTCTCAATTTAAAAAAAATAAATTTTATTTAAGGGCAAATCCAAGTTGAAAAATGTAAACAAACAAAACAGTAAACAAACCAAACACTAAAATCGCAATTGTTTGGGAGCATTTATTACCATAAAAATTAACATTTTTACTCTTTCTATACAAAAATAGTTAATTAGGGTGTCAAAGTTTTCAATAAAACCACATTTTTTGACTATGAGTAGAGAAAGGTAGATTATGCGACTGCATAATTTTTTAAAATCGAGTAGAAACATTATAATATTATGTTAATTCATGTTTTAAACCTTTAACAACATGTTCCTAGAGCGCACAATATTTCACAATTTTTACTGATTGCATAATTTTACTCTTTCTGCATAATGATCGCATAATAGGCTCAAAAATTTCAAAATAGTGTTTTTTAACTAAGCAATGTAAAAAAATTTCAGTTTCTTTATATTTTAAATAAAATAATAAATAGGTAAGTTTTTAAACCACGTTATTAAATTTTAGTTTAAAAATTTAAGATTTATTATAAATTCTAAAAGAGATGTACTTACATCTCTTAAAATAAAATAAGAGTAACAAATGTTACTAAAAATTTAGATAATATTTTTATAAGTTACTTTTAGCTTTTATTGTTGGTTGTGATTATTATACGATTCAATCATAGAATATCAGAAAAATATGAAATATAAAATTTTCAGGAACGTTTTACGCTACATTTTCGCTTATAATAGAGTTGTCGAAAATGTAATTTAAATTATCAGGAATCAGGAAAGTTTGAAGCTAAATTTTTGGTAAAATTTGACTATAAACATTTATTGAAGTGCGAGAAAAATAAACATGACTGGGTGCTGTCCAGACAGGAATGGTTCCTGTCCAAAAAAAACAATTGAGTTTGGCAGCTGTCAGTGCTGTTTGGACATGAACGATTAATGTCCAGACATTACTGATTCCTTTATAGACAAGAATAGTTCCTGTCCAGAAAGCAAAGAGTACTGTCTAATTACAAAAATTTTTTTGACAGGAACCACTCCTGTCTAGACAGTACCCAGTCATGTTTATTTTTCTCAGTGTGGGACATTTAAGGGGACTTTCTGGTTTGGAATAGACAAAAAATACACTTTTTTAAACTTTTATTGTGAAAAAAGTATTACAGTTTTTCCCAAAATTCTTTTTGGACATTGTTACACATTACGTGGAAAGAATATTAAAAACTTTTTGAAGTAAATTTAGTTACGTATGGCAGATGTAGGTGGCGTCTTCCAAAAGGTACCTTTTTCGGGGAGTAACTTTCCGAATGACCAGTACCTCATAAATTAAAAATTCAAACTGGATTCTGTTCATAAGTATTTGTTCTAGGTAAAAAAACCTAAAAAACGATTTTTAAATGTATTTTTTAATATTTTATAAACATTTTACTTAAAAAGTCGCAAAACCGCTACGTTTTAGGGTCAATTTACCTCCGCATAAAAAAGGGGGTTTGACTGTGAAATCGGTTTGGTAGATTTCGAGAAAAGTTACTCCCCGTTTAAAGTTTTCATGTAATGTGTACCTCTACTACAGTCCGTTAAGAAACGGACATAAAAATTGCTATAACTTTTTTCTTTCGCATATTTTTTCATAATTGTTTTGGGAAAGTAATTTTATGATACTAAGGAACATTTTAAAGCAAAAAAAGAAAAATCGATTTTTTTAAAATCCTAAACCAGAAAGTCCCCTTAAATCTTTGCACAATTTTCATTAAAGTTTGCAAGTAAATTTTTCAAAGTTTGCAAGTATGTAAATCTTTTATAAATTTTTAGGAAAGTTTTGGTGCTGTGTAGAAATACTCATAGTCAAATATGGTTTCATTGCAGACTTTGACACTCAATTTTGCGATTTTTGTTAAGAAAGTTTAAAAAAAATAAAAATTAATGGTAAAAGTATTAAATATCTGTACCTATTATTTATTAAATTGAGAAGAAAATTGATATTACAGATTAATTATTAATTTAAATCTTCAAAAATATGCCAAAATTAACCTCACTTTTACTCACTATTTTATTTGTAAATTCACTATTTACTCACTTTTTTCAATCAAAAACTCACTTTTTTCACTACTTTTATCCTCTAAGTACACTGGCAGCCCTGTATAATGATCCCCAAGTTTTGAAGGTTCAAATGAACGAAATACTTTTTTATTGAAAATATTTTAATAAATTGCAAATCATAAAAAAATTTAAAAACTAAAATTGTACTTTTACAAACTCAGTACCTAATTAATTTTTTGGATAGTGACGCAAAATAACTACAATAAAAATTTAATTTTTGGAAGAAATAAATCAATTTCGTTCATTTGAACGTTCAGAACTTTAGGATCCTAAATTATATACATATATTTAATTATACAATTTTTTCTGAATTCAAAAATTTGGTTTTAATCTTCCACAATATTGTGGTTTTTATTTTCATTTTATTGCAGTTCTTATATCAAATTAAAAAAAATTTTTTTCTTCAAGTGTAGTTTCTCGAAAATTAGCTTTTTATTTTAAAGACATATAATCAAAGGAGAAGTAGGGAAAAAAGGATTCTTGAAAGTTTACGCGCGAATTCCAACACCATCAGCGAAAACTTGATGTCAAATTGAATTCTCAAGTAGACAAACTGAATATATATGGTAGAGAAAATGTAGAACGGTTGAGGTTTCACAAGACTCTTTGAATGAATGGATACATGATTTTCATCTTTTTTTTCTTTCTCTCCCTCTCTTTTTCTCTCTTTCGTTCTCTTCACGACAACATCTGCAGACCGTCTGAACAAGATCCTTTTATGTATGAACTTATAGTTACTTTTTCAGGTTTCTTTATTTTTTCCATTTCCTCTGAATTATACTGTATAAAGAAATCTCATAAACGGCGCATTCTTTATTTATCTGCACTTTTCTTTAATGCGATGAATATAAAGTATTTACATTTTAAATTAAAAAAGAATTTTCATTTTCTTTCTCCTTAAAACAAGTTTTTTTTCGCGTCAAAAGTTCATTTTCAAAATTGCCTTTATTAAAAATAAAAGAAAAATTCCGTGTAACTTTCCTTTGTGTAAAAAAAGTAGTCTTGAAAAAAGATTCAAATTAAAATTTTAAGACTGGATGAAGTATAATTACGAATATTAATTAATGTTTAATATTATTTTGCTTTGAATGATATATTCTTAATTAGCATATAATAATTATTGTTATAATTTCTAATTATATTAATAATTATTATGTTAATTATATTATTAATTTTTATGTTAATTTTATTATTAATTTTTATTTTTTGTTATTGATTTTCATAATATTGAAAACTGTTGTATTTATTAAATTACCGTTTTCATCGCTATTCATTTTATATTGAATTGAAAATTTATAATTTCAATAATAGAGAAATGTGTGTTTTAGAAATGTAAATTTTCAACTTAATGAATTACTCTGTGGAAATTTTACATTATTTATTCAGTTCATATTTATTTATGAATTTAGTCGGTTATGATGATGAATCCAAATGAACTATTCAAAGCCAATGGATTATCGCTCATTATATTCATTTAAATTTTCAATTTTATCTTGTTTTACGGCATTGAAAATAAATATATAGGAGTATAATGAAAATATTTTTAAAATAGATCAAAACAGTATATTTTTATTTTATATTTCTAAAGTACAAGAATAAATATTTCATTGCTACAACTCGAATTTTTTTTTGCAATATTAATGCAAATTGGCAATTTATTAAATTTTATTAAATTAAATTACATTCGTCAAATTGTATCACTGGAAAAATTACATTCTAAATTTAAGAAAATATTCTTAAACATTCTTGGCGCATATTTAAGAATATTTTCTTAAATTTGTAATTTTTTCAGTGTAATTTCAAATTTAATTCATAAAAAATATTTTTTATTAATATTAATTAATATTTATTTAAACAAGTATATAATTAGTATTTTCATTTATAAGATAGCCACATGTCAGTGAAGTCAGGGAAATGACAGGAAAAAGTTTTTTGTCAGGGAAATAATTTAAATTTTGTAAAATTTAATTGAAAATAATTAATTTTTTTCAAGTATTTTGTATAAATTTTTGAAAATCAACTTTTAAAGAATTTTAATTGGAAAAATGGGAAAATAACTGAATTGACAAAAATTTTTATAAAAAATCTTTAAACCTAAATTAAAAAAAGGAAAATTGATGAAAATTATCTTCGAATTCTCAAAATTGTTAGTTAGAAATTTTTGAAAACAAATAAAATTCACATAGGGTTATAATTATAAATTTTTTAAATTATTAAAATTTCATGGATTTTATTCATTTGTCGTAAAATCTCAGATTTCCTTGTAAAAAGAATTTTGTTAGGGAAAATAATTTTAATGTCAGTAAATTGTCAGGGAAATTGATAAACTGAAACTCAAGACCATGCTGATTTAGTATTTAACTAACTATTTAATTATTAAAATTATGTAGTGTTTAATTAAATGCGTAATTACTTTTCTTACTTAAAATTTAGTTTTTTACTCATTTATACTTTTTAAATTTTTTTCTTATATTTTTAATTATTATAATTCGAGAAAGTAATATATTAATGTTCACGAATGTTTAAATAAGTATATAATTTGTTATTTTCACTCACAATTATCTCAACGGATTTTGATTTTTTACTGTTTTAGTTCTATGTTGAAAATTTTTTCCAAATTTTAAATGGCGCAGAACATTAAAAAAATTTTGTTTATAAAAAATTGGAGTGATCGATTTCTTCATATTTTATAATAATTAAAGATGACCAAATAATAAAATCATTATTTTATTTATATTATAAGAATATTATACTTCAAAATTATTTTCATTATTTCAATTCAATTATTATTTTCAAAAGTTTTTAACTACAATTTTACTTTATATCTATTATTTTTAATAATAATTAATTAATCAAATTCACGAAATTTTAATTATTCCTAAATTCTTTAATGAAATGCATATTAGAAAATAAAAACTTCAAATAATATTAAAAAAATTCAATGAAACTTTTTCAAAAATATTAATTTCAAAATTTAATTATTTTCAAAGAGTTCACTCTATATTTATTTTAATATTCAACTATAATCTAAAATTTTAACTGAAATTCATTTTTATGAGATGGAAATAAATTTTTATTAAAAAATTCTAGAAAAATTTAATTATTTAAATGCAAAAGTAAATAATTTATTGAATAATTGAAAGTTTCTCAAAATTTTAGTAACAAATTTTAGTAACAAAGTAAAGAATTTTAGTAACAAATTTTTTAATAATTCAATTCTTTTGTCGAATTTTATTAAAACTTGCATGAACATAATTACTTTTTTCAAGGAATTAAATTATAATTGTATGAAAAATAATTGAAACGCTGCAATGAGTTTTATAATTTTCAAATTTATTCATTTACAATTCAATTTTTCGAAATTTTAATTATTCGGAAATTCTGCAATTAAATATATATTGAAAAATAAAAACTTGAAATAATTTCAATAAAAATCCAATTAAACTTTTAAAAAGAATTAATTCTACAGAATTTTTTGTCAAAAATATGAAAAATTAAGAAATTCAATGATTTTGGTTTGAAACTTTTTCAAAATTTAATTACTTCTTAAAATCCACGTTATAATGCTTTTCACACTTAAGTTTCATCTAAAATTTTAAATGGAATTAATTTTTAAAACCATTTTTATTAGTAAATTCTACGAGAATTCAATTATTTAAATAGAAAATTAAATAATTTATTAATTTCATGTTTCTTGAAATTCAATTCTCATATTAAAAATGTTATGAACAAATTATTTAAATTATTAAATTTTTTGGACGAATTGTAATAAGATTTTTAAAAATAATTACAATTTTCGAGGAATTTGATTAAAATTGCATTGAAAATAATTGAAATTCTGCAATGAGTTTTATTATTTATGGAAATAATTGAAATATTAAAAGAATTTTATTATTAATAAAAATAATTGAATCCCTGTAGAAGTTTTATTATTTATGAAAATAATTGAATTATTGCGAAGAAATTTATAAAAAAAATTTGTAAATAATTGAATTCCTGTAAAAATTGTGATTATTTATGAAAATAATTGAATGTTTGCGTAGAATTGTATGGAAATTTTTTTTAATATTGGAATTCTTTTGGAAAATTTTATTGAAATATAGTAGATATTGAAAATTATATATAATTTTAGAATTTTAGAAAACTTTTGAAAATAATTGAAATTTTGACAAGAATTTGATTAAAATTTTGTTAAATAATTGATTATCAGAGGAGAATTTTATTATTTATAAAGAGAATTGAAATTTTGACGAGAATTTTTTTTTAATTTTTGAACACAATTGAATTTAGTGACTATGTTACTAAGTTAGTTAGTAAATTGCGGTAACTAAGTTAGCAACTAACTTACTATTCTCCCTGGAGAAGCTAAATTCGTTGAATTTTTACAAATCGTTGACTTTGGTGTTTTATTTAAAATAAAATTTTTTTCAAAGTTAAAAATAACCAAAATAAATTATTTTAATCCTTTTTGGTGTTAAATTAATCCTAGAGGAATTAAACTGTTGCAGATTATTTTAATCCATTCTGGTGTTATTTTAACACCTCCCGCTTTACTGTATTAAATAGGTTCCTTTATTTAGGAGAAAAAAATTTTTTTTTCAAGTTGCAAAAAAATTCATTTTGTAATAACTTTTATAAAAGAATATTTTTATTTCTGTTTTTTGGGAAACGAATTCTTAAGACGAAATAGAAATGTGTTTTCAACATTTCGAAAAAATACTTTTTATATTCCGTGGAAATTCCAGGAATTCTGACCCAATAGGAAAAATAAAATGTTTTTAATTAAAAAATTGTTAAAAAATTGGAATTACATGAGAGACATTTATATTAGTGATTTCAGAGAATATATGTCAGTGGGAATTTTACTGTTGGAGGAATTTGGAGGATATTCAGGTTTTCCCGTGTGCATATTAGATCTGTCTTATTTTCTCACGATTGTTGTCATCTGATGGCTTTCCCGAGGCAACTCACGGAAAATCGAAATTCTACTCGACGCGCGGTTTCAATTAGTAGCCGTGCGCTCTTCTTCTCTTCTCTAACTTTATACATATATACACTCTTTGCGCGACAATATGTAATTAGGCACGACATCAGGCGCCAGCACTTGAAACAAGTGCTGTAAAACTCAAGTGTCATATTTTCCAACAATTCCTTCATGTTCACTTTACTCCGATATATCTCCCAGTTGGCCTTATATTTTTTTCACGACCAGAGCTTGCTTAATTTTGCAACGAACGTTTCTCACAGAATGTCACAAAGAGACGTTGAGATATTAGACAAAAAAAAAATTAGAAAAGAATTTTAATAAAAAATAAATTTTAATTTTAATAAATAAAGTTTAATTTCAATGAAAAATAAATTTTAATTTTGATAAATAAAGTTTGAATTTAGTCAAAAATAAATTTTAATTTTAACAAATGAAGTTTAATTTCAATGAAAAATAAATTTTAATTTTGATAAATAAAGTTTGAATTTAGTCAAAAATCAATTTTAATTTTAATAAATAAAGTTTGATTTTAATGAAAAATCAATTTTAATTTTAATAAATAAAGTTTGATTTTAATGAAAAATAAATTTTAAATTTAATAAATAAAGTTTGATTTTAATGAAAAATAAATTTTAATAAATAAAGATTGATTTTAATGAAAAATAAATTTTAAATTTAATAAATAAAGTTTGACTTTAATGAAAAATAAATTTTAATAAATAAAGATTGATTTTAATGAAAAATAAATTTTAATTTTAATAAATAAAGTTTGATTTTAATGAAAAATAAATTTTAATTTTAATAAATAAAGTTTGATTTTAATGAAAAATAAATTTTAATTTTAATAAATAAAGTTTGATTTTAATGAAAAATAAATTTTAATTTTAATAAATAAAGTTTGATTTTAATGAAAAATAAATTTTAATTTTAATAAATAAAGTTTGATTTTAATGAAAAATAAATTTTAATTTTAATAAATAAAGTTTGATTTTAATGAAAAATAAATTTTAATTTTAATAAATAAAGTTTGATTTTAATGAAAAATAAATTTTAAATTTAATAAATAAAGTTTGACTTTAATGAAAAATAAATTTTAATAAATAAAGATTGATTTTAATGAATAATAAATTTTAATTTTAATAAATAAAGTTTGATTTTAATGAAAAATAAATTTTAAATTTTATAAATAAAGTTTGATTTTAATGAAAAATAAATTTTAATAAATAAAGATTGATTTTAATGAAAAATAAATTTTAATTTTAATAAATAAAGTTTGATTTTAATGAAAAATCAATTTTAAATTTAATAAATAAACAGGGTTGCTACAGGTCAGGGAAAAGTCAGGGAAAGTAAAATTGGTCAGGGAAGTCAGGGAAAAGTCAGGGATTTTTGGTAAAAGTACTGGAAAAAATCAAATTTCAAAAATTCATGAAAAAACTCCAAATTTTGATGTTCTTGTTTGCCTTGAAAACTATAAAAATAACCACGAATTTTAATACAAGACCTTAAATTTTTTCTATTTCAGACAATAATTTCTTTTTAAATAACATAATTTTTAAAGAACTATCATAAAATTATGACTTATAAATTATGTAAAGAATAATTTTTACAATTTTCATAAATACTAGATTGATAAAAGGATTTTAATTAAAAATACTAAAAATAATTTAATTTTGGAAAAGTTACAAATAATTTCAAAAATTCAATTTGTTTTAAAAGTAATAACATTTTTCGCAGAAATTCAATTATATTCAAAAATTTTTAAAAATTCTGGTCATTTCAATTATATCTTTAAAAATAAAAAAATTCTTCTCCAAAATTCAATTATGTTCAAAATTTTTTCAAAAAATTCTCGTCAAAATTTCAATTATCTTTATAAATAATACAATTCTTCTTCGAAATTCAATTATTTTTAAAAGTTTTAATAAATTCTTGAAAAAATTTCACAGGAATTGCATAATTTATAAAATTAATGAATTTCTTCTAAATAAACCAATTATTTTCATAAATAATAAAATTTTCACAGGAATTCAATTATTTAATATAAAAAATTTCAAATAATTTTACGAAAAATATCAATTATTTAAACAGAATTTTATAAAATTCGTCGCAAGAGTTGTTATTGAAAAAAATTTAACAAAGTTCTCTTTAAGAATTCAATTATTTTTTGAAATAGTAAAATTCTTCACCAAAATTCAATTATTTTTATAAACTTGAATAAAATTCGTTGGAAGAATTAAATTATTTTCAAAAGTAATAAAATTCTTCGCAGAAATTCAATTAAGTTCAAAAATTTTTATCAAAATTTCAATTGTCTTTATAAATAAAAAAAATTAATCAATATTCATTTAAAAAAAAAATTTGTTTAAATTCTCATCAAAATTTCAATTATTGTTATAAATAATACAATTCTTCTTCAAAATTAAAATATTTACAAAAACTTGAATAAAATTCTTGTTAAAATTTTACAGAAGTTCAATAATTTATGAAATTTGTAATAAATTTCTTTGACGTAATTGAATTATTTTCATAAATAATATAATTTTCACGTGAGTTTAATTATTTAATATACAAAATTATATAAAATGTTTTGAAAAATATCAATTATTTAAAAAGATTTTTATAAAATTCGTCGCATGAATCAATTATTTTAAAAAAATTTAACAAAGTTCTTTACAAGAATTGAATTATCTTTATAAATAATAAAATTCTTCACCGAAATTCAATTATTTTAGAAAAATTTTAATAACAATTTTGGAAAGTTTTTAAAATTATTTTCATGCATAATAAAACTCCTCACAAGATTTTAATTAACTTTGGATACAATATTTTAATCAAATTCCTCGAAAAATGTAATTATTTTTAAAAATCTTATTAAAATTTGTCAAAAGAATTCAATTATTTAAAAATTTATTAATAAAATTCTTTATGAGAATTCAATTTTAACAAACATTCAATTATTCAATAAATTATTTATTTTTTAATTTAAAGAATTGAATTTTTCTAGAATTTTTTAATAAAAATTGATTAAAAAATGAAATTACCGAATAATCGATTTATTGTTTATGAAAATAATTAAATTATTGCAACGAATTTTATTACAATTTTTTCAAATAATTGAATTTTGTTGAGAAAATTTACTACTTTTAAAAGTAATTCAATTCTTGCGAAGAATTTTATTAGGATTTTTGTAAATAATTAAATTTTTGTTGAAAAATTTCATGGTTATTTAAATTATAACAAAACTTAAATTAAATTTATAAAAAATAATATTC
The DNA here is from genome assembly GCA_032873175.1 of Leptopilina drosophilae. Lineage (NCBI taxonomy): Eukaryota > Metazoa > Arthropoda > Insecta > Hymenoptera > Figitidae > Leptopilina > Leptopilina drosophilae. Next base: position 53,918,204 of record CM065479.1, read on the forward strand.
TTATAAATTGTTAATTTTCAAAAAGGTTTGAATTTGAATGTTCTGATGAATTTTAATTCCTGTGGAAAAGTAATAATTAAATACTTATTTAAAAATTTAGTTATTAAAGTTTTTGAATAATTTTAAAATTAATGAAATTTGTAAATAAATTTAATAGAACATTTTTTGAGTATCTAATAATTTTTAGAGTGAATCAGAATATTTTTGATGGTCAGGAAAAATGTAAGAATTTTGTTTGAAAATCAGGGAAAAGTCAGGGAAAAATAAAATTAAATATTTGTGGCAACCCTGATAAAGTTTGATTTTAATGAAAAATCAATTTTAAATTTAATAAATAAAGTTTGATTTCAATGAAAAATCAATTTTAATTTTAATAAATAAAGTTTGATTTTAATGAAAAATCAATTTTAATTTTAATAAATAAATTTTTATTGTAATAAAAAATAAATTTTAATTTTAATAAATAAAGTTTAATTTTATTAAAAAATAAATTTTCACAAACATGTTATAATTAAAAATTACGTTTTTAAATAGTTTCAAAGAGCTCAAGTCAAAAAAGGGTAGAGTAAAATGTTAAAGTAAAGTTAAAAAAAAATAAATTGAAAAGAAATTTTGTAAAAAAAATATTCTTTTCGATTTTTTTCTCTTATTTTCATTTTTCATTTTCCTTCGGGCTGTGTTTTTTCTCCCCCTTAATAGCAAATTATTCGCATTAAGATTATAAAAATCTTGTTAGAAAATAAATTATAGTGGAAAAAGTCTTATTAAAAAGTTTATATATCTTTTTATAGTTCTGTATATTAGGATTATTTTCCATCAAACTTTGCTAGTTCTTCAATTTAGTTGGGTAGAATGGAGTCTCAAAGTTCTTACTGGATATTAAGTTTCGCTGAAAAAAGGCAACTGTTATTTGTTCCAGAAACATTGGAAAAAAATTCTTTTTTCACAAGAAACGGAAATAAAACGTTTTCAAGAAAAAGTGTTGGAAGAGAAAATATTTTTAAAATTAGATAAAATTCTTTTCATGTAATTTTTCACAAATTTTTCTTCAATATTAATTTATTATTTCTACATCTATGAAACATTAATTTTTTTCAATTTATTTATAAAATATATTTATTTTCTTTTTATTGACAATCTTTTTATTATATTATTTACATTGTGGATAGAATTAATTTTTTTATTTATGGTACAAAAAGAAAAAATTACATTTTTTTAGTAGTAGAAAAAGGAAAAATTACGTTTTTTATTTATAGAATAAATAAAATTTCCTGTTTTTATTTACAGAATGCGTAAATTTAATAATTTTCGAGAAATCTTTTCGAATCTCAGTCGGTGGAAATTGGAAAAAAAGCTAAGTATACATTTTTTTTCGCAAATATCTCTGAAAACACATCGATTTCCCAAGCTTTAAAAATTCAATAAAAAAAATACCGCAATGAAATAAAAATCTTGCGGAATATACAATATATATGTCATGTGAAATGCAATGAAAAATTCCGACAGACGCGCGAAGGCGTGTTCGAAAGGAAATAAAATTTTCCAAGTTTTCCGCGGCGACAATTAGATTTGTCTCAAGAAGTTACATCAAAAGTCCCTGATGAAATGTTTTTATTTTTTTTTTTTTTTTTTTTGGTGAGAAAGAGCGCGCACCTTTTATATACGAAAAAATGTATAAAACTTCAAAAGAAAAAAAGGAAAAAATGCTTAGCAGCGAAAAAGTAAAAGCTTTCTGTAAGCACAATTTTTTAACTCGCGAAAAATTTCAATGAAGCTTATTATTTTTTCGTTACATTTAAAAAGTAAAGAATAACTTTGAAGCGTGTGTGCATATATTTTATAGTTTAGCTTCTCTAACGTTAATTCAAAATAAGTTTCTTTTTTCTTTAAAATGAAAAAAAAATAAACAAAAGGTGGAAAGTTTAAAAAAATCTTCATGAATTTTAAAAACAGCTGAGAATTATTTATTGCTTTCAACAAATTTCTATATTAGCATTTGAATTCAATGTGAAAAATCTTTTTCAGTCAGGAAATATTGGTTTTAGAAATCATTGTTCTCTATTTTTTCTAGCAATTATTACAAAAAATTGGAATATATTCATTTTGTCATTTTTATAAATAAACAAAACAAATCAATAATATTAATAATTAATGATAGAACGTCCAAGCGCCCGTCCTGCCGGAAGGATGTTCCGAAAATAAGGCTTTTAAAAAAAGAGAATTCAATTTTTCTTTTTCGGAACTTCTTGGGATTAAAGTAGACGAAAAGACGAAAAAATCCATGTACTTGACTTTTTAAAATAATAATATTAAACCATTTTTCAAAGCCCTCAAACTTGCTGCTTATAAAAAATAAAAAAAAAAACATTTTTTTGTTAATTTAATGTAAAATCCACAAAAATCAATATATTTTGGCCGGTTTAGTCTCTTTTTCTTCAGAAACGTTTAAAGAATGAAACCTATTTGTTTAATTTTAAAAAATTTCATTTTTAATGTTAATCAGCAAAATTGCGGCCAATTGAATAAAAACTCTTCTCAAATTTTCTTTATAAAATTAATATGCAAGCAGATAAAAACAAAAACAAATATATCGTTGGAAAGGTAATGAAACAAGCTTTCCAATGATGTAAATATCAAATTTCTAAATTTATATGCCTAGGCTTGGTAGCCTTTTAAACAAAGCGAAAAGCATCCTGCCGGCAGGACCGGGTTCCATCATTTTGTGACTAAAAATTATATGAATTTTTGGAAAATTCAACTTCTTTAAGCCACCCTGCTCTTCGGTTTGAACTTACAAGCTCGACATTTACATGCGCTGAAAGCTTGTTTCATCACCTTTCCAACCATATATATTACTTTTTGTTTATGTCAATCCATGTTAGTTTTATTTAGCGATTTCGGACGGACTCACCTGAGTCTTTTTGGTCCTGCCGGAAGGACGTTGGACGTTCTATCATTAATAATTAAAAAAGTAAAACAAACTATATTATTTATTTACAGTAATAATTATAATAATTTAATGAAAAAAAATATTGTTTTTATTTTTTTTAACATTTTAATTTAATGAATAGAGTTTTAAAAATTATTAATTTTGATGTTAATATTGTTTTTTTTGACACGAAACCTGAAAATCTGGAAATGACAGGGAATTTTAAAAAAATTGAACAACAGTGAATTTCGATCGAAATCCCGAAAAATTGTTGTTTTCTAATTGTATTTATTCTTGAAATCTAATTTTACTGAAATATTTCAAAACTAATTTAATTTCAAAAGAGTTGCGCTTACGATTTTCGTAATCAAATGAACTTAGAAAGATTTTCATTTACAATTTTGTAACATTTAAATTTTAAACGAATTTGATTAGAAATTTTAAAAAACCTAGATTTAAAAAAAATATGTAATAACTAAAATTGTGTTAAAAATTGAAATTATAGATGAATTTTAGTTAAAAACACTTAGACAAATTGAATTTCTAAAGTAATTAGATATTAAGTTCAAAAACTTGTTAAAATTCAATTATTTTTAATGCTTACTATTTTAATAAAATTTCACAAAAGAACTAAATTATTTAAAACGAATTTTAAAAAAATTTTCTCAAGAATTCAATTTTCAAAAGTAACATAATTCTTCGCAAAAATTCAATCATGTTTAAAAATTTACCAAAAATTTTCGTTAAAATTTAAATTATCTTTATAAAAAATAAAATTTTTCTCCGAAATTAAATTATTTTCAAGAATTTTAATTAAATTCTTGTCAGTATTTTAATTCTTTTTAATATACAAAATTTTCAGCAAATTTCTCGAAAAATACAATTATTTAAAGAATGTTATTAAATTTTTTTTTTTTTAAGAATTCAATTATTCAAAATTTTTTTGATAAAGTTCTTCATGAAAATTTAATTTTAAAAAAAGTTCAATATTTAATAAAATGTTTACTTTTAGAGTTAAATAAATGAATTCTAGTAAAATTTTATAAGAAATAAATATTTTTGAATATGATATTCAATTATAATGTAAAATTTTAACTGAAGCTTATTTTTAAATCAATATTTACAAAGTTTACTATTTTATTAAAATTTCACAAATGAATTCAATTATTTAAAACAAATTTTAATAAAATTATTTTCAAGAATTCAATTTTCAAAAGCAACATAATTCTTCGCCAAAATCAAATTATGTTCGAAAATTTACCAAAATTTTAATCCATTTGTTTACAATATTCAATTTTACGAAATTGTAATTATTCGTATATGTAAGGAAATAAAAACATCAAATTTTATTTAAAACTTTAACTGAAATTCGTTTTAAAAATCAATTATTATCAGAAAATTCTACAATTCAATTACTTAAATACAAAGAAAGACAATTTATTGGATAATTCAATTATTCTTAAAATTTAATTCTGGTAAAGAATTTTATCAACAAATTTTTTAAATAATATAATTTTTTCCACGAATTTTAATAAAATTGTAAAGAATAATTACTTTTTTTGAGAAATTCGATTAAAAATTATATTAAAAATAATTGAAATTCTGCAATGATTTTTGGAAATATTTATTTTTTGGAGAAATAATTGAATGTTCATGTAGAATATTATAAAAGTTTTTGTTTAATAATTAAATTTTTTGACTATAAAAATAAATATTTTATTAAATAATTGAATGTTTCTTAAAATTGAATTTTCATAAAGAATTTTATCAACAAATTTTTAAATAATTGAATTCTCTTGACAAATTTTAATAAAATTTGTAGGAATAATTTCATTTTTCGAGAAATTTGATAAAAATTGTACTTATATTAAAAATAATTGACATTTTGACAAGAATTCAATTAAAATTTTTCCGAAATGTTTAAATGTCGGATAAGAATTTTATCATTTATAAAAGTAATTGAAAATTGAAGAAAATTTTTGTAAATTTTATCACATAATTGGATTTTTGCAAAGAATTATATTACTTTTTAAAATAATTAATTTCTTGAGACGAATTTTATTAAAATTTATTTTTAAATAATTGAATTCTTTTTGTTAAAATAAATAAAATAGTTGACATTCTTATTTGAAAACATCAATAATTTCATTTTTTAAATAAATATTTATTAATCATAATTATTTTTTCATACAGAAATTAGGATTCTCAAACATTGAATTATGTTTTCTTATTTGTTCACTTTTTAAAATAGTAGACATTTAATTGAAAATAATTGATTTTTAACAAATTATGTGGAAAAAAATGAAAAAATTTTTGTAAATAATTTAATTCTTTGAAGATCAAATAAGAAAAACTAATTAGATGTTTGAAAACACTAATTTCTATATGAAAAAAATAATTATGATTAATAAATATTTATTTAAAAATGAAGTTATTGATGTTTTCGAATAAGTTTCTATAATTCATGATAAATATAATTTGAAAACCTGGAAAAATTCTATTTTCTACACCCAGAGAAAAAAGTTATTTATTTTAACTAAAAGTGTATATGTAAAAAAAAATTATTTGTTGCAAATAAATATTTTATTCAAAATAAATAAACTAATATTTATTTCAATTAAATGCACTTAGTAATCTAAAATAAAGAAATATGTTTGCAATTTAGGAAATAGTATAATTTGTAGCAAATAAAAAATATATTTGATTCAAATAAATGTTTGTTTGACTTATAAGTAGTCTGCGCATATTGCATTATTGAAAACAATAAGATGTTTTGCTTTTAACAGTTTAACGCGTATAAGTATAAGAGATTCATTCATTATGAATAGTTAACAAATTTCATTATTTTAAGTACAGAATTTTTCTTTTTAAGTGAACATTTAAATTAGTACAAAGTAACAGACTTGAATGTGATTTCATTTACACTCTAGTGTCTTATTTGAGAATTTGTGAGAAAAATGTGACAGTGGACTTTTACATATGAAGTTGAAAAGTAAAGTAAAATGACTGAGAAGATCTGAGTTTATTTAACAAATATTCTTATAAAAATAAACATTTATTTTAATGAATATTAAGAGTTTCATTAGTGATTGTGATTGTTAAATTTATTTGAAGGTTATAAGTGAATTTTAATATTTCAGAATGCTTACAGGATTTATTAAAATGAAAAATGTTTTTTACTTGCTCTAAAGATAAAATATATTTAAAGAAAATATAAAATATTTTTCATTCAAATAAAAATGGATATTAAAACGAAATATATTAATTGAAATAAAAATTATTATTTGAGCTAAATAAAAGTTTAGTTGGTTCTGTGACAAATATCCTTTTTTATTTGTTTCAAATGAATTTTATTTAATTCAAATAAACCATTTTTCAGGGTGTAACCTGCGGATAACCTTTAAAAGTCAGGGAATTTGAAAAGAGCAAAAGCGTGGCAACCCTGACTAGTGATGTGTAAATATTTTAATGTGGAAAAAATGCGAGAACTAGAGTTACAGGCGCGACATATATATATATATATATATATATATATATATATATATATATATATATATATATATATATATATATATATATATATATATATAGGAATATATATAGTATTGCAATGAAATTGGAAATCTGAACGATAAACTTTTCTTGGAAATATAAAAATATATGGTCCAATATTATGCATGGCTATATATATATATATATATTGCTAACGCTGTTACGTACATCAGTTATAACGTTTTTAGATTACTGAAATTTTTACAACCAACCATAACAATAAAGTGCGGTTGCGTAATAATAGGTAGAATACTTAAGAGAATGAAGACACTGGCAGCGGACGGTCGGTCGTATGATCCTCTAATAAAATTCTTATCTAATTTGAAATTTCTTCTCAACCCTTTTATCATTAGCTTAATTTCTCAATCTTCAAATTACTTTTCTTCTTTTTTTTTATCATTTTCCAATGAATAAAATTCCTCTCATTGTCATTTCGTTTCTTTTCTTTATTCTCCTCAGCACGGTAAATCGTTAGGTATTAAAATAACACCAAAATGGATTAAAATAACACTAAATTGGATTATTTTAATCCTTTTTGGTGTTATTTTAATACCAAACGATTTACCGTGAGTTAAAATGTCACTTTATACCGACTTTCTAAATATTCCATACCTTTTTTATAAAAATTGCAGACTTTTTGAATTTTTTTTTAAATTTCCAAAAACAAAATTTTTTTTCCAGGAAAAATGATATTATAATTCTATATTTGATGGTAGAAAATGTCTTTTATCTTCTACTTCTGAAATTATTATAGGTTGTCGTATATATATATAAAAATCGAATCCGAAAATTGTGTTTGGAGAGTTTGAGAGTTTACTTTCAAAAGTGCGCGACAGATTTGGCATATATAGAGCACTTAAAGTCAGTGTGATAATATAAAAGAAAAGATTCTCTATATATATAAGCCACCACCTGTCACTTCCTATTTTAAAAGAAAATTCCCATCTTTTGAAATCAGACTTTCTGTTCAATTTGTCCTTTTTATCTCAATCTCGTTTTATATAGAATGTGAGAGAGACAGAGAGCTCTTAGTTCTTCAATTTGAAAAAGAGTGTGAGAAAAGTTCCTATTGCAAATATTTAAATGAATGTTCTTTACATATAGAAATTTAAATAAAATTCCTAATGCAGATAAAAGCGTTAATAGAGGGTGTGAAAAGAACGTGAATTTTATTTGCATTATGGTAAATTGCAGATATAAGCTTATACTTTACTGGACGTTTTAATTTGCATTTTACAAATTGATTTCTATATAGATCTACGTGTATACATATATGTTTTTTTTAATTTTAAAATTCTTTATATTTTAAAATTTTTAATTAGGTATTTTCTTTATATTTTTAATTTTATATATTTATTATTTTTAAATTATTAAATATATTAAATTATTAAATATATTAAATTATTAGTTACGTGTATTAGAAATAAAATTTAATTTATAAATATATATTTTTTTACTTTTAGCGATTAAGAGATAATAAATTGCTCGTCGTAAAATTATGACTATTATAATAATTATGTAAATTAAGCTTCCGAAATTGACGGTCGGTATATACATATATATAATTTACTCATTTATATGCTAATGAAACACGTTTATGCCCTTCTAATTAATTGCTCTAGACATCTTCGGGTTTCTAGTCTTTATACACACTTCATGTATTTAACTACATTAAGCCCCTATATTAGTTACTCATTTTGTGTGTTAAATAATTGTTCTGATTTTTTAATATATTTTTCCCTTCATTTTTGTAATTTTAATCGCATAATTCAAATTTGACAATAATTATTATAATTAAAAAAAATTTATTTACAAAAATAAATACGGTTTCAAGGTGTCTACTAATCGAAAAAACCAGGAAATAACTGAGAATTTAATTTTACCGGGAAAATCCGGGAATTTTATACTAAATTTTTTCACCAAAGTTAAGAAAAGTTTTGTTATTTCAATTTGTTTTTAAAAAATCACTTTTTATTTCAACTTTTGTATAGATATTTATACTATTCTTTAAATTTGATTTAGTTAAAAATAATTAATTTGATAGTACAAAATTCAGTCAGCGATTCAAACATATTATGTAAATAAATCTAAAAAAAATTATGGATTTAATAGAAAAATATTTTTAAATTTGACTGAAAATATGTAATTAAGTTTGTTTAAGAATTTCATTAAAAACTTTTTAATACAAACACAATTTTCAATGTATTTTAATTTAATAATAATTTAATAATTGGATTTTATAAAGAGTCACATTTTAACGTATTCATTTTTCTAAGGGCGAAGATTAATAATTAAATTATTTATTAGTTAATTTTTATAGATATTTAAACTGTTCTCTAACTTTGAATTAGTTAAAAGTAATTAATTTTGTAGTCAAAAATAATTAATTTTGTAGTCAAAAATCAGGCCCCAATATAAACGTAATATGTAAATAAATTTAAAAAAATTAAGAAGATAATAAAAATGTGAAAATTTTACTTAAAATAAGTAATTAAATTTTTTTTTAATTTCATTAGAAACTTTTTAACAGATAGAATTTTCAAAGTATTTTAATTTAATAATCAATGAAAGTTAGTGATAGGAATTATAATTTTATTTTTGAAATATAAATTCTCTCTTGAAGTTGTAAATCAATTTTTTGCATCTAAAAATTATATTATTCTGTTATTATTCAATGATTATAATTATTAAAATTCTCCTAAATTTGTATAATTTAAAATTTTTGAATATTCAAATAAATAATATTTATTTTTTTCAGCAAAGTAAATGTTTATTATTTATTAAGTAAATAATTAATTGTTACTGCTTATTATTTTCAAAAATGTTAACAAAATTCTTCACAAGAATTGAATTATTTTCATAAATAGTAAAATTTTTTACAGAAATTGAAATTATTTGAAAATATAATTTTACTAAATTGATAAATGAAATTTTCAATTATAATTATAAAGGGATAAGGTAACTTTTTAAAAATTGAAAAAATTCTTTGTTTAATTCAATTATTTTTCAAATTTTCACTTAAAATTATTTAAAAAAAAGATTATTTTGAAAAAATTTAAAGATTGTCTTTTTGCTTTTGAATTTTATTAAGTAAATTTATTAAATTTATTATTATTTTATTTATTAAATAATAGTTAATATTTATTTAAATTTATCAGTAAATTTTAAATAAAAAATGTAAATATTACTAGTAAATAGTAATTTCTACTAAATTATTAGTAAGAAGAGTAGATGTTACTAGTTAATTAGTTGAAATTACTAATTCAAAAGCAAAAAGTCAGTCACTTCTTACTAATTCGAATTAATAGGCAATTTTACTTATTTAAATTTATAGAGTTTAAAATTATTATTAGTATTATTATATTAATAACTAAAAATTATCAATAAATAAATATTTTATTTATATTACATTAATATAATATTATTAATGAATAAGTTATTATCATTTCCAAATTATTATATAATATAAAAATTCTAATCAAAATTCGATGTTAATGCACGAATTTTATTCTGAAACTTTGTATCGTTTAGGAATTCTTATACTTTCTTTCTCTTTCAATTTTTCGATTTTTAGGCACAATTTTTTTTAAAAGAATGATAAATTATAAAGAGATAAGTCAATTATTTAAATTTTTTGTGTAAAAGTGACCCTTTCACTTAATTAGTTAGCAGAAAATTTTCACTGGGCTAAATTAATATTCATTTAATTCAATAATTCGTTGTGCAAAATTTTATAACATAAATGCAAGTCGAATTTATTAACACACTTTTTGCCTATAATAAAAAAAAGATTTTAATATTTTACACAATTTCTTGAAGCAGACGTTGTGCATTTTAAACATTTCAAGAATGAAATGTTAAATTTTAAGGAATAATTATTTTTCTTTAACGATCGTATTAATTTAAATTATATTATTCTTAAAATGTGTTATTAAACATTTTTTAAATTTTTTGTTATATAGTTGAATGTTTTTTTAATTTTATTTTATTAGTCTGTATGAATGGTCTTAGTACGAAATATTGCAAAATAGAAGAATAAATAAATAAAATTAATTAATAATAGTAGTTTGAAACCGTATTATTATTATTATTATTAATTTTAATTAATTTAATTTTCTTTTCGTAGGTATTAAAATAAAATTGTATTTTTATTTAAAGATATTATTTTAGTAGAGAAATACAAATTTCGTTTTTTCATTATTTTCGAATTTTAAATACTAATACGTATTATGAAACAATATAATAATTGTCAAGTATAAAATATTAAATACTTACACCCAGAAAAAGGATTTCTTTGAAACAAAGAAATCGTTTTTTCCAACTCTTTCTTTGAATCAAAGATAAAATTTGTTTGAGTTAAAAAAAGTTTTCTTTACTTTTACAAAAAATAATATTCAAGGTTTTTTGAATCAAAGAAATTTTTTCTTTGAATGATATTTTTGATCCAAAGAAAAATTTCTTTAAGACAAATAAAAAGCTGGGAACATTCAAAGAGATTATTTCTTTGAATTATTTATTTCTTTGACTTAAGAAAAGATTTATTAAATCCAAAGAAATATTTCTTTAAGTCAACAAAAAACAGTTAAAGAAATAATTTCTTTATATCAAAGAAACTTTTTTTTGACCCTATAACAATGCACAAATTTCTTTGATTTAAAGAAACATTCTTTGAAACAAAGAAGCTTTTTTCTGGGTGTAGAAAAGTGTTAGTACAAAATAGTAGTGAATATAAATTAATAGTACTGTTTTAAAAAATAATATTGTAAATAAGAATTTTTAAGTAATAACAGGGCTCGCACTAGGTCCGTAAATCCCGTAAAAGTCCGTAACTTTGCTTGAAGTCCGTAAAAGTCCGTTTTTTTAAAAAAAGGTCCGTAAAGTCCGTAATTCGATTGAAAAAGATCCGTAAAGTACGTAAATTATACGATATAATTTAGATAATTTTAGAGAAATCAAAAATGATTGAAGGAATTCAATTATTTTCAAAAGTAATAGAATTCTTCGCAAAAATTCAATTATGTTCAAAAATTTTTTTAAATTCGCGTCAAAATTTCAATTATCTTTAGAAATAATTAAATTCTTCTTCGAAATATCAATTATTTTCAAAAATTTTAATAAAATACTTGGGAAAATTTCAATTATTTTCAAAATTTTTCCTCAATTCAATGATTCTTAATAGGTTTCTATACTATTCTAATAAAATTTTCCAAAAGAATTCAATTATTTACAAATTTTTTTCATAAATTTCTTCGCAATATTCAATTATTTTCATAAATAATAAAATTTTTACAGGTATTTAATTTTTTTGGCAAATAATAAAATTCTCATTAGGAATTTAATTATTTTGATGAATAATAAAGCTAATTGCAGAATTTCAATAATTTTTAATTCAATTTTAATTGAATTCCTCGAAAATTGTAATTATTCTTAAAAAATTTTATTAAAATTTATCAAAGAAATTTAATTATTTTAATAACCTTTGCTACAATTTATTTATTAGAATTTAAATATTGTTTTTAATTAATTTTTAATTAAATTTCTTTAAAAAATAAAAATATTGCATTCAAAATTTTTAATCCAATTCTTTACGTAAATTATCAATTATCTTTATAAATTATCAAATTCTTCTCTTTAATTAAATTATTTTAAAAAATTTTAATAAATTTCTTGGCAAAATTTCAATTATTTTCAAAAATTTTCCCTAATTTAATTATTTTTAATATCTATTTTAATAAAATTTTGCAAAAGAATTCAAATTATTTGAAAATTGGTTGATACAAATTCTTTAAAAGAATTCAATTTTAAGAAATATATGTAATTATTCAATAAATTGTTTTTTTTTGTATTTAAATAATGAAATTCTCGCAGAATTTTCTCATAAAAATTGATTTAAAAATGGATTTGAGTTAAAATTTTAGATTATAATTGAATATTAAAAGTAATAGAGCGTAAAGTTTTAGAAATAATTAAATTTTGAAAAGGTTTCAGATTCAAATCTTTGAAAATTTGAATTTTTTAGATTTTTAAATATAAGTAACAATTTTGTGGAATTAATTATTTTTGAGAAATTTTAATTGCGAATTTTTTTAAATATTATTTGAAGTTTGTATTTTCTAATACATATTTAATTGAAGAATTTACAAATAATTGAAAAATCGAATATTGTGAAGAAATAGATTTGAAAATTGTCAAAGAACTTTTTCGAAAATTATTAAAAATAATCGATTTTAAGAAGAATTTTAGTTAAAAATTCTTGAAAATAATAATTGAATTGATGATGATTTTATCACTCTATCTTTAATTATTATAAATCATGAAGACTCGGAGCTATCGATATCTTTATGTTTTTTTAGTTATGAAAAAATCTAATTTATAGTTTTAATTAAAATGTTCTCTTATATATTTTTGTCAGTAATTGGGCCGTAAATGGTCCGTAATTTTTCATTTTTGGTCCGTAAAGTCCGTATTTTTAAATACTTTCACTGGTTCGAGCCCTGTTAGTAATAATAATAATAATGTTATGAATAGTATTAACATTGTGAACAGTATTATATTGAAGAATATTTTCAATTAGTTTCTTTTCATCATATATACAATATTTATTATTCGTAATTTTTCATTCATCATATTCTTTCATTCATCAATTTCCAATTTGAAAAATATGGAATAATTAGAAGAGAATAGAAATAAAGAATTTGATTTGTTTTTAAAATTCCCATATCGATATGTATGTCCAGATTAAAACAAAAAAAAAATACAAATCCAATCGAATTCAGAGATAGGATCGTGTTTATGAGACTGAAATGGCGTTGGATTAGTGAGATGCAGTCCCAAAGGTTGCAAAGGATGGTTAAAGCGTACGGAAGCTTCAATATATATTGAAGCTTTCATCTTTTAACCAAAAAAATAAAAAAGTAAAACTACTCTTATCGAATTGCGTACAGTTCCTCACAAAATTTCAATTTCTGAAAAATTCAATCAACACCTACTCGTTTCCTATATAGCTTATATTCTAACTATTGATGTAACTACTTTTCAAAAAAAAAAAATACCCTCTCTAAAATTGAGAAATTTATTTTACGAAAAAATTTCAAGGTGTCTACTATTTTCGTTCAACAAAATTCACGGTTATTTCCTTGTTTTCCTCGGTTGTGTCCTAATTTTTTTATGTGGTTTTCTTTTCTTATCAAATGTAGATTTAAATTTGATATCGAACATAAGTAAATCATCAAATTTTTTAAAAATAATGTTTTTTTAACAATTTTAATTGGAAATGAGGAAAATATTTTTTTAAAAATAAACTCATTTCTTTTTAATTATAATTGAAAATTTTATTTTTCAAGTTTATTAAAAGTATATTGATAATAATTAGTTTTCTGCAAAAAATTTTACTATTTATAAAAATAATTGAATTCTTCCAAAGAATGCTACTATTTATGAAAATAATTTAATTCTTGTGAAGAATTTTTTTAAAATAATAATTTTAAAAAATACTTTTGAAAATAATAAGTAATAATTAATTACTTTATTAATATATAATAAACATTAAATTTGCTTAAAAAATAAATAAATATCATTTATTTGAACATTCAGAAATTTAAAATTATAAAAATTTACGAGAACTTCAATAATTATAATTTTTAAATAATAACACAATAATATAATTTTTAGAAGCAAAAGATTTATTTAAAACTTCAAGAGACACTTTATATTTTAAAAATAAAATTATAATTTCTATCACTAACTTCCTTTGATTATTTTCGAAAAATTGAAATAAAATTCTTTAAAAGAATGCAAATATTTTTGAAAAAATGTACAAAAAAATTCTATTATTTCAAAAATTTTCAATTATTTGTTTATAAAAATTCAGTTATCTTGAAACAATTTAGAATTGAAAAATTTAAACAATTTTATTTTTCAGAATAAAAAAACTTTCGAAAATTCAATTTTATTAAACGTTTGCTTTAAGAAATTGTGTAAAATATTAAAATCTTTTTTTATTATCAACAAAAAGTATGTTGCATTTATGTAATAAAATTTTGCACAACGGATTATTGAATTAAATGAATATTAATTTAGCCCAGTGAAAATTTTCTGCTAAATAATTAAGTGAACGGTTCTCTTTTAAAAAAAATTTAAATAATTGACTTATCTCTTTATAATTTATCATTCTTTTAAAAAAAATTGAGCCTAAAAATCGAAAAATGGTAAAAAAAAGAATAAAAATTCCTAAACGATACAAAGTTATAGTATAAATTTCATACATTAACATCGAAGTTCTATTAGAATTTTAATATTATATAATTTAGTTTGGAAATGATAATTATTTATTAATAATATAATATAAATATAATATTTTAGCATTTGTTATTTGTAGTTATTAATATAAATACTAATAATAATTTCAATCTCTATAAATTTAAATTAGTAAAAATGCTTAATAATTTGAATTCGTGAGAAGTGACTGATTTTTGCTTTTAAATTAGTAAGTTCTACTAATTAATTAGTAACATCTACTATTCTTACTAATAATTTAGTAGAAATTACTATTTATTAGTAAAATCTTTAAATTTTTTCAAAATAATCTTTTTTTTAATAATTTTAAGTGAAAATTTGAAAAATAATTGAATTTAACAAAGAATTTTTATCAATTTTCAAAAAGTTATCTTGTCTCTTAATAATTATAATTGAAAATTTCATTTTTAAATTTAGTAAAATTATGTTTTTAAATAATTGAATTTCTGCAAAGAATTTTACTATTGATATATATTTTAAACAAAAATTATAATTTCCATCACTAACTTCCTTTGATTATTTTCTAAAAATTTTTTAAAAGAATTTAATTATTTTTCAAAAAATGTAAAGAAATTTCAATAATTTAAAGAAATTTTATACATTTGTTTAGAAAAAATCATTTATCTTGAAACAGTAGAATTGAAAAAATTTGAACAATCTTGTTTTTCAGAATTAAAAAATAACTTACGAAAATTCAATTTTATTAAACAATTTTAATTGTATTCATAATTTTAAATTAACTAATAAAAATTTTAATTATTAATCTTCTTTTTAGAAAAATAAATACTTTAAAATGTGACTCTATAAAATCCAATTATTAATTACTTATTAAATTAAAATACTTTGAAAATTTTATTTGTTATAAAGTTTCTAATATAATTCTTTAACAAATTTCATTACATATTTTCAGTCCAATTTCACAAGATTTCAATTGAATCCATAATTTTATTCTATTTAATTTTTTAGATGTATTTACATAATATGTTTGAATCGCTGACTGATTTTTTACTATCAAATTAATTATTTTAAACTAAATCAAATTTAAAGAATAGTATAAATTTCCATAAAAGTTGAAATATAAAGTGATTTTCTAAAAACAAATTGAAATAATAAAACTTTTTTTAATTTTGGTAAAAAAATTCCGGGTCTTCTCAGTTAATTGACATCCTGAATTTGTTTTTAGTGAAAAAAAAAATGTTTATTAGAATATTTTTTTGTTTTCGTGACAAAAATAAAATTGTTTTTCTTAGCTTAGTGACGACGATAATCTCTATTTTCGTATTTTATATACACTGAAAAAAAAATTTATTTGATTCAAATAATTCAAATTATTTGAAAAATATTTAATTGATTCAAATACTTTTTAGTTGGATCAAAAAAATATGTATTTGATTCAAATGACTTAAATTATTTGAATCACACTTATTTGAACCAAATAAATCGTATTTGATTCAATTAAATAATTATTTGAATTGAATAAATGAATTTATTTAATACTAATAGTGAGTTACTTAAAACTATTCTTTTATTTATTTCAGTCAAATACTTCGTATAATTGATGCAAATAAAAATTATTTGACACAATAAATTTATTTTATTGATTCTAATAAACATAATTATTTTATCCGAATAATTCATTATTCAAAGCAAATACACTATTTTATCAAGACAAATAAACAAATATTTCAATCAATTAAATAATTATTTGAAACGAAAATAATGAATTACTTGAAACTCATTTATTTGTTCATTTATTTATTTCACTTAAATATTTCATTTATTTAATACAAATAAAAAATATTTCGACAAATAAATGTGTTATTTGGATACAGAATATACGACATTGGCATTCATAAAGTAGATCAGCCCGAGTTCTCACCAAGTATTAGTGGCCGTGTGGTTATAGGCTTGCGGTCAGCGTTATAGGCGGGAGGACGTGAGTTCGATGCCACATGCGAGCGAATATTTTTCATTCTTCGTTTTAAGCGTTATATAAAATAATAAAATTGTGTGTTGTGTTGTGAATAAAAACTGTGTGAACATGTTTATAAATAATGTTGAAAATCTGTTAAAAAATCAGTTAATATGTATAATACAATAAATAAATATAGTATAATAATATATTAAAAAATTTTTAAAATACTAAATATTTAAAAAAAAATTTTGTATTAAATATAGAATGAAATAATTTTCATATTTGATTCAAATAATTATTTATTAGCTTGAAATATTACATTTATTTAATTTGAATAATTTAAATAATTGATTCAAATAATTATTTATTAGTTTGGAATATTCCATTTACTTGAATTGAATAATTTGTATTTGATTCAAATAAATAGTTATTTGATGCGATAAAATCAAATATTTAGGTCAAATAAATATGTAATTGGTTCAAATACACATTTATTTGATTATTACCAAATAAATGATTTATTTGGATCAAATAATTTTTATTTGATTCAAATAAATTTTTTTTCAGTGTAGCAATATTAAAATATATTCCATGAATGGAAATTATTTTATTTCGAGAGATTTATCTCAAAATAATGATATCCGTTATAAATATTATAATGTAACAGGACACGGATATTTTTAGTTAAAATTCAAATTATTTTGTAATTTTAATGAATAATGTATAGGGAAAAGCTCTATTTGGAAATTGGTTTATCTGTAACATGAGTTCTGTACTGTGTAACGTTTAAATGATAACGAAGTATCTTACCTATGTATGTGTATGTGTGCACATAGGTGGATGTATTTTCTGATGATATATTACCTGTGTGTCCACACATACATATAGATATATATGAACAGGAAGCGATAGAGTCTGAGTTAGATAGGAAAGGGTAGACTTTGAATAAGTGCATTCACTCCCTATATATATTATATATTTCTCTACATATAGAATCGAAAAGTTGAAACTGTAGTCCTCGAGAGGTTTAAGCAAAAAAAAAAAAAAAAAAAAACTTTGATCCGAAACTTATTTGTATGAAGGTGTGACAAAAAAATATTATTGAATCAAATATGTACATAATTTGTCGCAGAGAAAGAATTCCTTTTTTTTTGCTCTTTTTGTTACATTCCGCTGGAGTTTTAAAACAGTTTTTTTTCTCGGCAATTTTTCTCCTTTTTTTTATAAAAACGTTGAAACGGAAAATTTAAATTAGTTTCAAAAATTCGAATTTTAAATTTCTGACAAACAGTTTTTGGAAAATTTGACGAAAATTAACAAGCGGCGGTTTTAAAAGTGGTTTGCAATTTAGAATAGAATTCTATTTATTCTTTCCTTGGAATGTGATTTTCTATTTTTAGTTCACTTTTTTTCTTTTAATTCAAAATTTATTTATGTTTATTTATTAATTTGCATTTATTTAGTTAGGTGTATTCATATCTTTGTATTTCTTCATTTCTATTATTTACTGTATTTTATTTTTTTTGTTTAATTGTATTTTTTATTTGTATTAGTTTATTTATAATGTCTTATTTGTATTAATTTATTTTCATTTCTTTATTTACTTCGATTTACTTGGATTTACTTTTTTGTATTTCTTTACTTCTATTTATTTATTTGTAGGTATTTTTTTATTATTATTTGTTTATTTATATTTGTTCCTTTATACTCATTCACTTGTATTTATTTATTTATTTGAATTTACATATTTTTAATTTATTATTTTTTATCAAGGAAATTAAGAAAATTGAGATTTTTTTCGAATTATTTTCAAAAATTGCAATATTGGTGAAGGTTGCAACGTTTATGATCAACGATTGAAAGAAAAAAAATTACTTTCCTACAAAAAAAAAATTTTTTTGTCAGAAATATTTTTTTTCTTGTAAATTATTATTCAAAAAAGTAAGCGTTTATTTTTTCTCTACAAAAATTTATAAAAATTTGCTTAAAAAAATATTTTTTTTTTAGAAATCGTTGACTATAGACGTTATGCACTTCAACAACCTAAATTGCAACAAAATATCATATTTTTTAGTATAAAATCGTAACACATTTCGATTTTTATAGTGCGATAATAAAATAACTATAAACAAATCATTTCAAAGTTATTTTTGAATCAATTTTTTATTGAAATTTCCAAAATATGCAATTAAAAAGATTTTGAATAATGAAAATTTTGTAAAATTTAATTTGACAAAGAATTTAATTTAATTAAAATTTAAAGAATTTCAATTGTTGCAAATTTTAAAAATAATTGAATTGTAAAAAATTTTTATACAAAATCTTTGAACGTAAATTTAAAAATGAAAAATTGCTTTTAACTTTTTTTAGTATTTTCAATACTTTCAATTACATATATTTTCAAAAATTCAAAGACATACAGAAAATAATATTTTAGAACTGTTTTCAACATTTTGAACAAAAAAAATTATGTTCCAAATATTTCATTAATATTCACTAAACAAATAAATTAGTTTTTTTTTAAATAGTACAAAAACTCTTTAAGAAATTCTATTGTTTTCGACAAAATTACATTAAAATATTTTTTTATATTTAAATTTATTTGTTTTTATACATTTGAGCTGAGTCAGAAAAATGCAGTAATAAACTTAAGAAAAAGCATAGATAGAATTATTATAAAAAATTGAATTTTTCTATTTAAATAATTTAATTCTCGAAGAACATTTCGAAAATTTTTTTAAATAATTAATTTAGAAAAGAAGTTTAATTGAATATTATAGAAAATAATTGAATTCAGAAAGGGTTAAAATTGTAATTTTTGGAAATCATTACATTCAATAAATTTTACTCATATTTTCCGTAAACATTCGAATTTTCTTGTGAAAATAATTTTGTCAGGAAAAATAATATAATAATGTCAGTGAATTGTCAAGGAAATTGGTAAACCCTGATTTAAAATTGGTAATAAATTTTCACATATTATTTACTAGTTACTAAATTTTAATAATAATAATAATAATAATAATTTTTATTTTTTTAATTTTATTTAATTTTAATCTGAAAAAGAAAAATTCCACTATGAAGATTCGAACCCTGGTTTTCCACTCTGACCGTCCTATAAGAAAGTCCCTAAGCTATTGCATTTAATGAAAACTAAAAGATCATTTCCAATCGTTTAAGTAGATTTAGAACAATAATATTACAACAATAAATATTCTTTATATCATGATAAATAAAAAAGATATTAAAAATTGTAAATTGTAAAAAATTAAATTGTAAATTCAAAAAAATATCATTTCAATAAGTTAATTTTTTTCAAAACCGTTTGGCACACACAGGAGTTATTTTTGTAATTTTACCGCATAATTAAAAAGTCTTTCGGCTTGAAACATACTTATCATTCCGCCCTTTTATCTCATAAGAGAATTTCATTTAATTGCATATGCTTTTGACGTGCATAACTTGAGAATTCCGTGCATTGTAAACAAAGAGAAAATTATTCAATAATGTAAAAAAAACTCATTTAATCGCAATTTTGGAGAAATGTTTGTTTTATAATACACAGTAGCGCTATATGCTTCAGTGGTTAATACTTATATTACAAATAACATTATTTATTCCAATTCGTGGTAAACAAAGTGGAAATTAAATTAAATATTTATTAGTATTATTACTTTTCATTATTTTATTGTTTTGTTTTTATTATTTTATTATTTTATTTATTACTCTTTACTCTTGTTATTTATTAATTTCATTCATTTCATTAATTTTATTCATTATTATTATTTATTATTTATTATATTATTTATTATTATTTATTTATTTTATATTTATTTATTATTATTTTATTTATTATTTTATTCATTACTCTTTACTCTTGTTATTTATTAATTTTATTCATTTCATTAATTTTATTATTAATAACGTTAAAAGTTTTAACGTTGGTGAAGTTCACAACGTTTATATAGTCAACAATTTCTAAAGAAAAATATTTTTTTAATCGAATTTTTATAAATTTTTGTACAAAAATAGTACGTTTAATTTTCAGAATAATAATTAACAAAAAAAATTTGTAAAAAATTTTTATTCTTTTTGGTTTGTAAAATATTTTTTTTCGAACGTTGATCATAAACGTTGCAAACTTCATCGACGTAAGTTTTAATACATTAGAATTTTTTTATATTATTATTATTATTATTATTATTATATTTATTATTATTATTATATTTATTATTATTATTATTATTATTATTATTATTATTATTATTATTATTATTATTATTATTATTATTATTATTATTACAGGGTTGGCACAGGTCAAGGAAGTCAGGGAAAAGTCAGGGAAAGTAAAATTGATCAGGGAAGTCAGGGAAAAGTCAGGGATTTTTAGTAAAAGTACTGAAAACAATCAAATTTCAAAAATTCATGAAAAAACTCTAAATTTTGATGTTCTTGTTTGCCTTGTAAACTATAAAAATAACCACGAATTTTAATACAAGACCTTGAATCTTTTCTATTTCAGACAATAATTTCTTTTTAAATAAATTAATTTTTAAATAACTATCTTAAAATTATGACTTATAAATTATGTAATGAATAATTTTTACAATTTTCATAAATACTAGATTGATAAAAGAATTTTAATTAAAAATACTAAAAAAATTTAATTATGGAAAGTTACAAATAATTACAGAAATTCAATTACTTTCAAGGGTAATAACATTTTTCGCAGAAATTCAATTATTTTCAAAAATTAAAAAAAATTCTTGTCATTTCAATTATATCTTTAAAAATAAAAAAATTCTCCAAAATTCAATTATGTTCAAAATTTTTTCAAAAAATTCTCGTCAAAATTTTAATTATCTTTATAAATAATACAATTCTTCTTCGAAATTCAATTATTTTTAAAAACTTTAATAAAATTCTGGGAAAAATTTCACAAGAATTCAATAATTCACACAATCTTTGATGAATTTCTTCTAAATAAACCAATTATTTTCATAAATAATAAAATTTTCACAGGAATTCAATTATTTAATACAACAAATTTCAAATAATTTTTCGAAAAATATCAATTATTGAAAAAGAATTTTATAAAATTCATCGCAAGAGTTCAGTTATTGAAAAAAATTTAACAAAGTTTTTTTAAGAATTCAATTATTTTTTAAAATAGTAAAATTCTTCACCGAAATTCAATTATTTTTATAAACTTGAATAAAATTCGTTAGAAGAATTAAATTATTTTCAAAAGTAATAAAATTTTTCGCAGAAATTCAATTATGTTCTAAAAATTTCAATTATTTTTATAAATAATGAAATTCTTCAATATTTATTTATTTAAAAAAAAATTTTTTTATTCTCGTCCAAATTTCAATTATTGTTATAAATAATACAATTTTTTTCAAAATTCAAATATATTTAAAAACTTAAATAAATTTCTTATTAAAATTTTACAGAAACTCAATAATTTATAAAATTTTTAATTAATTTCTTTGAAATAATTCAATTATTTTCATAAATAATGAAATTTTCACGTAAGTTCAATTATTTAGTATACAAAATTTTATAAAATTTTTTGAAAATTATTAATTATTTAAAAAGATTTTTATAAAATTCGTCGCATGAATCAATTATTTAAAAACAAAATTTAACAAATAATAAAATTCTTCTCCGAAATTCAATTATTTTAGAAAAATTTTACTAACATTTTTGGAAATTTTTTTAAAATTATTTTCATGAAACTCATCGTAGGATTTGAATTAATTTTGGATACAATATTTTAATCAAATTTCTCGAAAAATATAATTATTCTTAAACAATTTATTAAAATTTGTCAAAAGAATTCAATTATTTAAAAATTTGTTGATAAAATTCTTTATGAAAATTCAATTTTAACAAACATTTAATTATTCAATAAATTATTTATTTTTTAATTTAAAAAATTGAATTTTTCTAGAATTTTCTAATAAAAATTGATTAAAAAATGAAATTACCGAATAATCGATTTATTATGAAAATAATTGAATTATTGCAACGAATTTTATTACAATTTTTTCAAATAATTGAATTTTTTTTGAGAAAATTTACTACTTTTAAAAATAATTGAATTCTTGGGAAGGATTTTATTAGGATTTTTGTAATTAATTAAATTTTTGTTGAAAAATTTCATGTTTCTTTAAATTATAACAAAACATGAAGAAATCGCCTTCTTTATGTTTTGCAATAATATTCTTATAAATTGTTAATTTTCAAAAAGGTTTGAATTTGAATGTTCTGAAGAATTTTAATTCCTGTGGAAAAGTAATAATTAGATACTTATTTAAAAATTTAGTTATTGATGTTTTTGAATAATTTTACAATTAATGAAATTTGTAAATGAATTTAATAGAACATTTTTTCGAGTATCTAATAATTCTAATGTTAATCAGAATATTTTTTATGGTCAGGGAAAAAGTGAGAATTTTGTTTGGAAATCAGGGAAAAGTCAGGGAAAAATAAAAATAAATATTTGTGGCAACCCTGTATTATTATTATTATTAATATAGTACTATAATTTTTTTTTATTGTCAGCATAATTTTTATTGCGTTTATTATTGTTATTGTCAGTATTATTGTTTATGTTAGTATTATTTTATTATTGTGTTATTATTTAATTATCACTGTACATAAACATAAATTATAACAACAATAATAAGCATACGAAGCACAGGGCTTTAATACTAAAATTCACAATATTATAGCTTTCATTAAAAGTTAAGTTAAACTTTCAAAATTTATCATTTTCTATTTATTATTTTACAAATGTGTTATAGTATCAAGAAAGCTAGTTTTATTTTATTATTTTTCTGTTTTTTTTTTTTTTTTAATTTTTTTATTCAGTGAATATGTGGTATCACACATTTTTATTTGTCTTTCAGTTGCAAATATCGCGGAGCATTCTGTTTTATACGTGTGTAGGATATACATGTATATACATAAATATTATATGTATATACATCTAAAAAGTTTCTTCTACGCTCATATTCCTTTTAAAATAAACTCTCCACGATAAAATTTAAATAAATTTTATCTCTCATGGATATTTTCGTCAAATTGACACTTTACACGTTGAATTTTTATTATCGAGGGTAAAAAATTTAAGGACAATTTTTTTATCTGTGTTACTTATTCCTTTTATGAATACCATCGTCTTCATTCTATTGTTTGAAAAAATAAATAGATATAGAAATTATTTCGCGCTGAAAAGAAAGGTTCTTTTTTTGATAAAAAAAAAATGGAAAATAAGGAAAAAATGTCTTTATAGATATTTTTCTTTTGTGTCTGTCTTTTCATGGAAGAACTTTCCTTTTTTGCCTTTTCTTAGGAGACACATTGTTGAATAAAACATCTTCATTCAGGCTATGAAAGTGGGTTATTTAAAAATATATATAATATATTTAAAAATATACATAATATTTTTGAAAAATATATAATATTTAAAAAAATAATATATATTTATTTAAAAAATATATAATTTTCAAAAAAATGTATATTTATTTTAAAAAATATATAATATTCAAAAAAAATATTTATTTTAAAAAATATATAATATTAAAAGAAATATATATTTATATAAAAATATATTTATATATTTAAAAAACTTCGAACCCTTCTGTGCGCTCGAAGAGCAAATAACAAAAGATAAAGTCTAATAAATATAAATTTATTTCAAAAAATATATTTTTATATTAAAAAAATATTTAAATATTTATATTTCTCTTTCAATTTTCTGGAATTAAGAAATAGTATTCTTAAATTACGATTTAATGATTTAAAAATTAAATTACTTTTGTGTATACTTTTTTCATTCCCGCGGCTCTCGATTTTATAAAATTCTTCTAAACATACACCTATAGACGTATAAATTATTGATTCAATTATTGAGAATTGGAAAAATTTCAATTGCGATTGAAATAACAACTAAAGAAAATAATTTGATAATTTGTTTTCTCTCAAAAGTTTATTATACATGTATGTAAAGTAGAAGTGGATTCTCGACTCCACATATTTCGCTACTATCAAAATATTTTTACAGCGACGTGAAGGGAAAAATTATTATTCTTTTATATAAAAGAATGTATAATATGATATATATTTCAGTTTTATACATTAGAAAAAAGGGGGAAAAAAATTATGTGATGCTCTTTCGCATGCATACTTTTCAGTTCAGGGAAAAGTTTCTTTTTGAAAAAAAAGGAGAGAACGTAAACCAAAAGCTGTCTGAAGAGAATTCTCACGAATACATAGATATAGAAATCTGAGGGAGAAAATATGGTTTACGTTTCTCGACTTGTGTGTACAATGAATATATAGGTATATAGAGAGAAAGAGAGATGGGAAATTCTCCCTCAACGTGTAAGTGAGAATATATGAAGCAGAGCACGATTGCTCAATATGCTTCAGAGTTGTAATTTTTTCCATTCTCGATTGACTTTAATTGGCTTTTTTTTCGATTTTATCGAACATTTTATACACATCCCTTATTCCTTCTCATCTGTGCAAGTTCAAATGTATGTATATTATATGTGAGGGAAAAAATTTTGCTGCAATGGTTGTGAAAAATTTTCAACTGAAATAATTAATGGAAAATAATAGTAATTATTTGTAATTATTAAATAATAATAATAATTATTTGTAATTATTAAATTATAATAATAATTATTTGTAATTATTAAATTACAATAATAATTATTTGTAATTATTAAATTACAATAATAATTATTTGTAATTATTAAATTATAATAATAATTATTTGTAACAATTTTAAATTATAATAATAATTATTTATAATTATTAAATTATTATTAATTATAATAATCTTCGTAGTATTTCGTTCTTTCATTCTGTCCGCAGATTGAAGTTAGTTACAGTTATTCTTATGTTTTTTATACGTTTTGATAGAAAATAGAAATATACATATACATTATAATGATCGTAAGTTTCCTTTCCGTTAGCAAATTATCTGTATTCATTTGTTTGTTTTTTTTAAATTCATTTTTGTGGGTTATTGTCATTTTTTTAATGTCAAAAAGAAACCAAAAAAAACTCGTTTTATTCGCTTCACGAAATTGACAAAAATTCCATTCTATATTTTTTATTTTCCTGACTTTTTCCTAATTTTCATCAAAAATATTTACTTTTTTCTTATCCTGCTAATAAATTGAATTTATGCTACGATTTTTATTATTCATGAAACAATTTTAAGTAATTTAATTCTTGCGAAAAATTAAAAAAAAATATTTGAAAATAATTGAATTTTCAATGAAAAATGTTATTATTTATAAAAATAATTGAATTTTTCAGAAGAATTTTATTATTTTCAGAAATAATTGATTTCTTTAGGCAAATTTTGTTATTTATGAAAATAATTGATTTCTTTAGGTAAATTTTCTTATTTATTAAAATAATTAAATTCTTGCGAAGAATTTTAAAAAAATTTTTGAAAATAATTGAAATTTTCTGAAGAATTTTATAAATTTTAAGAAAAATTGACTTTTTTTAAGAATTTCATAATTTATAAAAATAGTTAAATTTTTTGGAATATTTCTCTATTTTTATAAAAGTAATTGAATTCTTGCGAAGAATTTTTTTTTAAATTTGAAAAATAATTGAATTTTTGGAATGAATTTTTAAAACAATTTGGAAAGTCAATTTTAGGAAAAATTGACTTTTTTTGAAGAATTTCATAATTTAAGAAAATAGTTAAATTTTTTTGGATATTTTTCTATTTTTATAAAAATAATTGAATTCTTGCGAAAATTTTTTTTTTAATTTGGAAGATAATTGAATTTTAGGGAAAAATTTTTTAAAAAATTTGGAAAATAATTGAATTTTTCTGAAAAATTTTATAAATTTTGAGAAAAATTGAATTTTTTGAAGAATTACATTTTTTCTAAGGATTTTGTAATTTATGAAAATAATTGAATTCTTTTGAGAAATTTTATTAATAATTGTTGAAAAAATAATTTAATTCCTTTGGAAGAATTTTATTATTTGTAAAAATAATTTAATTCTTTCAAAGAATTTTATTAATTAGGTAAATGATTAAATTCTTGTGGCGAATTTTATTAAAATTGATGAAAATAATTGAATTTTCTCCTAGAATTGGTTATTTTATTTAAAAATAGTAGATATTGAAAATAATTGAAATGTGAAAAGTTTTTAAAGATAATTAAATTTTACAAAGAATTCTATTAAAAAATTTGGCAATAATTGAATTTCGGTGGGAAATTTTATTAAATTTTTTTTAAAATAATGTGATTTTCCAAAAAAACCTTTTATTATTTATGAAAATAATTGAATTCTTGCAAACGATTTATTAGAATTTTTTAAAATAATGTAATTTCCAAGAAATTTATTACTTTTAATAATAATTGAATTATTGTGATGAATATTGTTATTTATAAAAATAATTGAATTTTGAAAAGAATTTTATTGAAATACCTCAAAATAATTGAATTTTCGGGACTAATTTTTTATTTTAAAAAAAAAACTGTATTAAAATTATATTTAAAACAATTAATTTCTTTCGAATAATTTTATTAAATTTTTGAAAATAATTGAATTATTGCGGAAAAGTTTATTAAAATGTTTAAAAAGAATTGGATTTCTGTTGAAAATTTTATTACTTTTCAAAGGAATGGAAGTCTTCATAAGAATTTTATAAAC
This sequence comes from Leptopilina drosophilae, assembly GCA_032873175.1. Classification (NCBI taxonomy): domain Eukaryota; kingdom Metazoa; phylum Arthropoda; class Insecta; order Hymenoptera; family Figitidae; genus Leptopilina; species Leptopilina drosophilae. Next base: position 53,945,602 of record CM065479.1, read on the forward strand.
ATTGTTTTAAATAATGAATTTTTAAGTGTTATGAAAATTTTATTAGTTTAAATAATTTAATTCTTGTTGAAAACTTTATTTGTGAAAGTAACTGAATTTTGACGATTATGAAAATAATTAAATTCATGCTTAGAATTTAATTAAAAATTTTTTTGAAAAAATGGAATTTCCATGACAAATTTTATAATTATTAAAAGTAATTGAATTATTGGGAAAAATAAATTGCATAAAACTTTGTTAAATGAAATTGATTTTTTTCAATATTAGCGAATTAAATGTAGTGGAAATTCTCTAAAAAAATATTGTTTATATTCTTTGTTCGGAAAGTTAAATACCTATAAATAGCTAATAATTTTTTTACCTTCTCTATTCTTTAGAATTAAATAATAAAATATTAAATAACAGTAGTTATGGTGTTTTTAAATCAGGACGGCAGTATGTATGTTATATTATTGTAATATATACACAGAAAAAAAGTTTATTTGATATAAATAATTTTTATTTGAATCAATTAAATAATATTTGCTTCAAATACTGAAATATTTTATTCAAATGCAATTTATTTGATTCAAATATAAAATATTTCATTCAAGTAAAAAATTAATTTGATAGTAGTCGGTTATTTGAATCGAATAATTGTTTTTCAATGTAATTATAAAATGTTACAAATCATTAATTAGTTGGATTAAATTATTAATTAGAAATTAATAATTTCTCTATAAAGTTGAAAACCTTTCGAATGTCAGAAATTGTTTGTCAGTTTAAATATTTTTAAAAATAGCTGCTACATTGAAATGAAAGATGGAGTAAATTAAACATTTCTAGTTAATTATGCAGAGAAATAATTTAAATTTGGAAATTTCATATCACTTTTGCTCTAATTAGATCCAATTTCCACTAATTCAGAATTACAGAATAAGTTTTATATATATATATATATGTTTGCAAGAAACATTTTAAAATTATTTCATTTTCCATAAATTTGCTTCTAATAAGTGAATTATTTTTTAATTAAAAATCCTTGTTTAAAAAAATGTTTAATGTGAATTTTATAAATTTTTAAATCATAAATTATTTCATTCTTGGAGATTGAAATAAATGCAGAAGTGAAATATTTCCATTTAAACAAATGTTTTTAACTTTTTAAACTTTCGTAATTTTGAATCAAAAACAATTTAATTTTTGCAGAGAATTTTTCATTAAAATACATGAAAATAATTGAATTTCTGCGATTAATTTTAATTATTAAAGCTTTGGAAATAATTTATTTTTTTCAGATAAATTTTAAAATTGAATTCTCATGATGAATTTTATCAAAAATTTTATTAAGTAATCATTGAATTCTTGCGAAGAATTTTATTATTTATAAAAATAATTGAATGTTTGCGAAAAGTTGAATTCTTTTCAACAATGTTATGAAATTTTTTAAAAATAATAAAATTCTTTAGAGGATTTGCATTAAAATTGCATTCTAAATAATTTAATTCTTACTAGAATTTCATTATTAACATTTTTAAAATAATAATTAAATTATTTGGATAAATTTTATTGAAATTGTATTTGAAATTTAATTTCTGCGAGTAATTTTATTGTTTTTGAAAATAATCGATTTCTCCGAATAAATTTTATTAAAATTTTTGAAATTTATCGAATTTCTGCGAAGAATGTTTTAAATATTTTTTTAAATAATTTAATTTTTTCGAAAAATTTATGGTTTTTTAAAAATAATTTAATTCTTAGCATAAAATTTTATTAAAATTGTATTGAAAGTAATTTAATGAATGTTATTAATAATATAAAAAATAATTTACCTTCAACGAAAAATGCAATAAATATATTGAAATAAGAATCAAATTGCTCAGAAAAGGTTTACTAGAATTTTAAAAAAATTTAATTGAATTATTTCGTTAATCTTTGATACAATATTATTGATAATAATTTAATTCCTGCGAAGAATTGTATTATTTTTTTAAAAATTGTCAAATGTTATTAATTTTTTTTGAAAAATAATTACTCCGAGGATTTAAGTTTAAATTGCATTCTAAACAATTGAATTCTTTTCAAGAATTTTATTAAAAAATTTTTGAGTAATTAAAATTTTATTGACATCTCATTAAAATTGAATTACTCCAAAAAAATTTGTTATTTATGAGAATAATTTATTTCTTAGAAAGAATTTTACCAAAATTACTTTAAAATTAAATTTCAGCAAAGAATTTTATTACAATTATCAAGAATAATGGAATTCTTTTTGTAAAATATTATTAAGAATTAGAAAGAATCGAATTGCATCGAAGAATTTTATTAATTTTTGAATACAACTGACTTTCTGCGAAGAATAATTAATTTGATTAAAATTTGTAAACATAACTGAATTCTTAAGAGAAATTTTTGTTAAAAAATTTTTTAATTATGAACAGAGTATTTCAAATTCAAATAAGAAATTCATGAATATTATTATTATTATTATTATTATATTATTATTATTATTTTATTATTAGTGGATATTTAAACATTTTTGAATCTGAAATTATTAAAAATTGAATTGAATGTTTGTACTGAGAGTTATGTTATGTTCCTAAAGTTTCGAACATTCAAATGAACGACAATATTTTTTTATTTCTTCTAATTTGTATTTTATTTCCAAAAAAAAATTATTTTTTAGATTAAAACAAATTAATTCTAAACGTTGTTTAATTTTTTCTTTTTTTTTTTTTTTTGTTTTTTTTTCAATAGTAATTTTCAAAAATACTTTAGGTGAAAAAAAATTTTCGTTCATTTGAACGTTCCAAACTTTAGCTTCATATTGTTATGTTCAAAATAGTAATTTAATAGTAATTTTTAAAAAAAAAGTGGAAAAAAATGTCGTTCATTTGAACGTTCGAAACTTTAGCTCTATAGTTATATTTAAAATAAAAGAAAATTTTTGTAATTTGCATATATATAAAATAATAATAATAATTTAAATACCACGTTTATTTTAATATTACGAATAAAATTATTGTTATATTAATTATAATTCGAACGGAAATAATAATGATAACATATTTACAATAATAATGAAAAATAAGTAATTAATTCGAGTTGTATAAAAAATAATTAATTAACCTAAAAATCAAAAATAATGAAATTGATTATTATATTATTATTAATTATTATTATTAATTATTTTTAATTATTATGTTCGTAATAACTTTGTGAGTAAATTTTAAATATTAAATTACTGAATATTATTAATTTATTATAATTTTTTCTGTTAGTTTAATGAACAATAATTATTAATTAAATATTGTAAAAACCCGAAAATAAAATGAAATGGAACTAAATATTTAAAATAGTGAAACTTTTGCATAGAGATGGATATTAATTTATTAGTGTGTGCCCTAAATTTTTTGTCTTTCTTGTGTGGACAAATTTGAATATGAAATTTAATATGATTCACTGCAGTAGTGTTTTTGAGGATTTAGAAAAAAAAACTCCTCACGTGGGTAGGAGGAAATTTATGTTGCACGCGATAAATTGTATTCTAGGTACATATAAGAAATTATAGGAACTCATTTTTTTTCTTTTATGTTTGAAGTATATCGAAAGATTAGGATTAATATTGTCTTAGTATTTCTTATATATCAAAATAGGGAAAAACATGACGTTTTTCGTAGATTGGAACACTTAATCAAACCAAATGGTCTATATAGGTCTTTTTATGTTTAATGTGTTAGAATTTTTGAAAGAGAGAAACTTTTTTTTCCTCATCTATTATAGCGATTTATTTATTGTACCCACTTACTATTTTCCGACTGTGTTCTTTTCGTAACTTCTTCAAATATATATACATGTATATATCTATATATTGTAAACCAATACACTTGGAGTAATTCTCTCGGATAAAGTAAACTTATATACTATCGACCTCTTTTTCCCGCGCATTACTTAAGCAGATCGTGCATTGTCATTCGACTCAGTGGGGCGGTTTACTGTGTGTTCTGTAAATAAGTGAGAGACCCTTTCTCCTACTAGAGGAGAATTTTTTTTTTTCCTCCTTCAGCGTATTATAGATTCTTCTCTTGTATTTGCATTTTTATGTATCAACTCTCTTCTGTAAATAAATATCTAAATGTTATTGTGCATATTACATTATTCGAACTCAGTTAAACACCGTATATACATATATAGAAGGGAAATAACCTTTTTTCCCCTTTTTTAAATATTCAAAACAATAACAAAGAATTCAGAAACTAAAATATTCAGGAAAATATTTTATTTAGATCAAATAGAATTTAATTCAATTAAATAAAATTGTATACATTTTATTTCTGTAGAAAGCCAAATATATTTATGTCAAATAGAAAATTTAATTACTGCAGAAATAAAATATCTTTTTAATGATTGAAAATTTTGCAATTTTATATTTAAATTTATTTATATTTTTAAGGACTGCGGGGATAAATAAATAATTGTTTCATCTATTTATTTATTTTTTATTTTGATAAATAAATATTTGATTTATTTATTATTTTGATAAATAAATATTTGATTTATTTTTTATTTTGATAAATAAATATTTGATTTATTTTTTATTTTGATAAATAAATATTTGATTTATTTTTTATTTTGATAAATAAATATTTTATTTATTTTTTATTTTGATAAATAAATATTTGATTTATTTTTTATTTTGATAAATGAATATTTGATTTATTTATTTTTTAAAGATCCTAAAGTTCTCAACGTTCAAATGAACGAAATTTATTTATTTCTTCTAAAAATTAAATTATTTATATTGCAATTATTTTGCTTCACTGTCCAAAAAATTAATTACTGAGTTTGTAGACGTTTTAATTTTTGAATTTTTTTATGGCTAGTAATTTATTAAAATATCTTCAATAAAAAATATTTCGTTCATTTGAACGTTCAAAAATTTAGGATCATATTTTTTATTTTGATAAATAAATAAAAATGTTTCTTTGTGTCAAATAAAATTTTTATTACATAGAATTTATACTTGAAGCAAATAAAATGGTTATGAACCTTATGGACGGTAAATTAAAGATAGTACAATGAATTTTTTTATTAAGTAATGTACTAAAAATTTAACACAATAATACAATTTTTTTAAATCAATTTAATTTTTTTAATTCAAAAATAAGTAGTCACCAAAAAAAAATTGTGCTGGAATAAATTATTTTCTTTTTAACATTTATATACAGTATACTCTGAAACTGAACTTATTTCTATTTTTACAAACGAAAAACCTTTTTTTTGTAATAAAACAAGAATAGTGGTTTTTGAATTAAATGTAATTCTATTTCAAGTTCCGCAATAAATGGAAATATGTTTAGAAAAAATTTTAATCTACAAAAAAATTCGTTATTGACAAACGAAATCCAATTTGGAATTTTTGATACATTTTTTATATAGAACTTTAATTAATATCTTTTAGTGAGCGGTATAGTGGGTTAAAATAGAAGTTCTCTTTTATTGAAAAGAAATGTAAAAAAATATTGCTCCTCTATTGTTTTAATTTTTGTTACTACAAAAGAAATAAAAATTAATTCAAATTTTTATACCGTAAGTAATTTTTACTGTACCGAAAGTAATTTTTACTATTTTTTTTACTATTTCCATAGTATCTTGTAATATTTCGTAAGTAAATTTTAAGAAACAAACAAGAGTAAAAGTTTTTGCTGTCGTAGTAAAATTTAACTTCGTAATAGGTGTTATTAATAATATGAATATGTATAAAATTTAATTTAAATTAATATATACAAAGAACATATTGTTTCAAAAAATACTTTAAACTACAGTATAAATTTTAAAACAAAAGTTAATTTTGTTTATGTTAATAAGAAAGGGTAGCAAAATTTTATTTAAATTCTTAAAATTTTAAAATAACAATTAATTTATAAATAATTTAAATTGGAATTTTAAAAATAATAATTCTAAATTGTTGGAATTCAAAATTTTCAATTTAATTCGAGTTAAAATGTGATAAATTTAAATTTACCTTTCGTAAAATTTATTTTCAAACGAAATTAATTTATAAATAAGTTAAATTGGAATTTTAAAAATAATAATTGTAAATTGTTGGAATTCAAATTTTTCAATTTAAAAATTGTTAAAATTTTAAGTAAAAATTTAAGTCAGAGTTAAAATTTGGTAAAATTTAATTTCAACTTAAATTATTTGTAAATAATTAAAATTACAAGTTTTTAATTTAATTTACATTTAACTTGCGTTAAATTCAATATGAAATTAAATTAATTTAGAAATAATTTAAAAAGCAATTTTTAAATTGAATTTCAGTTAAAATTTGTTAAATTTAAATTTAACTTTCGTAAAATTGAGTTTAAAGCTAAATTAATTTATAAATATGTCAAATAGGAATTTTAAGAATAATTGTAAATTATTAGAATTAAAATTTTTCAATTTAACTTGAGTGAAAATTTGGTAAATTTTTATCTAAATTTAATTTAATTTAATTTTAAAGCTTTTAATTGAATTTACATTTAACTTGCGTTAAATTCAAAATTTATAAATAATTTCAAAAAATTTGGATTGAAATTTTTAATTTCAATTTTAATTTAAATTTATTGGTTTAATTTAATTTCAACTGAAATTAATTGTAAAAAATTTTAATTGTTAAATTTACATTATTTATTGTAAATAAGTTGAAAGGGGTTTTTTTAGTTCAATTTAAATTTAAATTGGTCGTAAATAATTTAAATGGACATTTTTTAATTAAATTCGAATTTAAATTTAGTAAATAAATAAATTGTTCAAATTGTAATCTTAGAAGCAATTGTAAATAATTTGAAATGAAATTTTTATGTTCAATTTGAATTTCAATTAGTTGTAAATAATTTAAATTAGAATTTATAAATTCAATTCGTATTCAAATTAATATTAAAGATAATTTCAATTTAAAATTTTATTTAACTTCTTAAAATTGAAATGAAATTTTTATGTTCAATTTGAATTTAAATTAGTTGTAAATAATTTAAATTAGAATTTATAAATTCAATTCGTATTCAAATTAATATTAAAGATAATTTCAATTTCAAAATTTTATATATAAATTCTTAAAACTAAAATATAGTAAAATTGAAATTCACTATCCTATAGGTAAACCACAAAGAGTTATTTTACATTTCTTTATCTCTACATCTTCCAATTTCATTCAGTATAGTTTTCATTTTTTTCATCTTTTCTTTTTTTTACCAAAAAGTTAAATGTAGAAAATTAGTTAAAAATTATCTGCAACTTTTTACCATATATAATTTAAAATGCATATTATATATAGTGTATAGAGGACTTTTTGCTACACATAATATTCAGATTTAGGAGAGCTAAAAATATTTAAATTACTAGTCACGTTTTGTAACAAATTCAACAAGGGAGCGAGATAGAGAAAAAGAGAGAGAGAGAGAGTTAGAGACTTGAGTGTATATCTAAAATTCATTGAAAATGAAATTCTGAATTGATGTTTACATATACTTTGATATAGGTGGTGATGATGAAATGAGCAATATTCAAAGCACATGCCTTGTGCACACATTGCATAACAAGTGTAAATTGCGGTCATTCGATTGAAGAAGCTTCTTGATTGACTGTTTGTTAAATGAGAAAATGTCAATTTCAAAAATCTACCGACAGTTTAAAGCTTTTTTTTCGCCTTCTTTTTATTCTCTTTTCATTGTATGAACGTAATTGCGAGGATAAAAAAAAATTCCCTAAATAAAAGTAACATGTGAAATTTTTATTCTGAATATTAAAATATTTTCAATTTGAAACAAACAATTTAGATTTTTTTATTTTTTGTCATCACTTATTTTATCAGTTATACTTTTTATATTTCTATTATTTTATTGTTATTCTTATTTTGAAATATTTTTCTTATTATAATTTTCATTTATAATTTTTTTTCCATTGAAAAAAAATTATTTGATACAATTTTTATTTTTTATTTTATACAATTAATTCAAATTAGTTGAAAAATATTTATTTGTTTCAAATAATTTTTATTTGGATTTAATAAATATTTTTTTGATTTGAATAACTTACAAATAAATTTTTATTCAGTGTGTTATAGGTGAATTAAAACTGATAAAAATGTTATTATTTTGAATTTTGAAACTGAATTAATTTATAAATAAGTTAAATTGGAATTTTAAAAATAATTATAAATTATTAGAATTCAAGTTTTGAATTAAAACTTGGTAAAATTTAATTTCCACTTAAATTATTTGTAAATAATTAAAATTACAAGTTTTGAATTTAATTTACATTTTAATTGCGTTAAATTCAGTTTGGAATTAAATTAATTAATTAATAATTTAAATTTAAATTCTTTACATAATTTACAACAATTTGCCCTGAATTTTTAAGATTCAATTTTAATTTAAATTTGGTTCAATTTAATTTCAACTTAAATTAATTGTAAATACTTAAATTGCAATCTTCAAAGCAATTGTAAATAATTTGAAATTAAATTCTTAAATTCAATTTGAATTTAAATACAATAATTTTCGTAAAATTGATTTTGAAACTAAATTAATTTATAAATAAGTTAAATTGGAATTTTAAAAATATTTTTAAACCACTTGCACTGAAATTTTTAAATTGAATCTCAATTTAAATTTGGTACAATTTAATTTCAACTTGAATTAATTGTAAATAATTTAAATTGTAAATTTTCAAATGTTGTGAATAATTTTTAAAGAATATTTCTTTAGTTCAATTTGAATGTAAATTAATAGTAAATAATATTAAATTGACAATTTTAAATTGAATTTGAATTTAAATTTGCTGAAATTTAATTTCTAGATAAATAAATGGTAAATACTTGAAATTATAAAATTAAAAGCAATTGTAAATAATTTGAAATAAAATTTAAAGGTTCAATTTGAATTTAAATTTGTGGTAAATAATTTAAATTGCTATTTTTAAATTTAATTTCTGTTAAAATTTGGTAAATTTCGATTTAACATTCGTAAAATTGATTTTGAAAGCAAATTAATTTGTAAATAAGTCAAATTGGAATTTTAAAAATAATAATTGTAAATTATTGGAACTCAAATTTTTCAATTTAATTAAAATTAAAATTTGGTAAAATAAAATTTCAACTTAAGATATTTGTAAATAATTAAAATTACGAGATTTGAATTTAATTTACATTTAAGGGTATTTGAACCTTTATGACGTGACAGCATTAAAATATATGCTTTGCATCAATTGTGACGTTATAATGGTTCAAATGCCCTTAAGTTGCGTTAAATTCAATTTAAATAAAAATTAATTTATAAATAATTTAAAATGAAATTTTTTAAAATAATTTTAAACAATTTAAATTGAAATTTTTTAATTCAATTTTAATTTATGTTTGGTAGAAATTAATTTCAACTTAAATTAATTGTAAATAATTTAAATTGTTAATTTTAAAGTATATAATTGTAAATAATTTGAAAGAAATTTTATTTTTTTTAATTTGAAAGAAATTTTATTTTTTTTAATTTGAATTTAAATTAGTCGTAAATATTTAAATTGACACTTTTAAATTCAATTTGAATTCAAATTTGATTAATAAATAAATAGTTCAAATTGTAATCTTAAAAGCAATTGGGAATAATTTGAAATAAAATTTTTAAGTTTAATTTAATTTAATTTTTAAATAATTTTAATTTCCACAAAAATTAATTTTAATGAGTTCAAATTGTAATCTTTAAAGCAATTGTAAATAATTTGAAATGCAATTTTTAAGTTACATTTCAATTTAAATTAGTCGTAAATTTTTTTGAATTGCAGTTTTGAAATTTAATTTCAGCTAAAATTTGGTAAAATTAAATTTAACTTTCGTAAAATTGATTTTGAAACTAAATTGATTTATAAATAAGTTAAATTGGAATTTTAAAATAAAAATCGTAAAATGTAAATTGTAAATTGTTGAAATTCAAATTTTTCAATAAAATTTGAGTTAAAATTTGGTAAAATTTAATTGCAACTTAAATTATTTGTAAATAATTAAAATTACAAGATTTGAATTTAATATACATTTAATTTGTGTTAAATTCAGTTTGAATTTTAATTAATTTAAAAATAATTGAAATTGAAATTTTGAAAGTTATTTTTATTTTAATTTGGTACAATTTAATTTTTTGGATAAAAATTTTAATATGTTTACATAAACTAATTTAAATTAATTATTTTTTTTATAATGGTAGTTGTATTAGTATTATTATTTTTGTATTATTATTATTATTATTATTATTATTATTATTATTATTATTATTATTATTATTATTATTATTATTATTATTATTATTATTTGTCGAATGCGAATGTTAATATTTCACTAAATTATTTATAAATTCGAGAATACATAATTATATTCGGAAGTTTATTTGATGCAGATGGAGCGGTTGTCCATCAACTTACAATTAGTTTAGAAGTCATGAGATTAAGTAGTTAGGGTCAATTTCGGGTCAGACTGCTTTAAGAGTAAAGTTTAGATATACGTACATACATTATATATATATATAAAATTTATGGTAGTCATGCGAAAAATTACAATATAATTGTTTCATTAAATGTAGAAAATACATTTATTTTAATTTTATAACACACATATATATAGACATATAGCATATGTGTTCTTCAATTTTGGGTGAATATATTTAAATGATATTTGCAATTCCACCGAGAGCATACGAATTAATTCGATTTTATAGTTTGAGAAGCGTTTAAATTTGAAAACGTGGAACTTTTAACTCACACTGCTCGCGCTTGATTATATATTGCAATTCTTTTCACTCAAAAAAAAAAGGAAAAAAAAAGTGAAAAAGTTCATTTTGACAGAAAAAATTATAATTAATTTCAATTTCTATACAATTGGGAAAATTACATTGAATTTTCTTTTATTTAAAAAAAATTAATTTCTCTTCAATCAAATATATTGAATAATAATATAGTGGCAATATTTTTTTAATTCCATCAAATTGTGAAAATTACATTGAATTTTCTTTTATTTAAAAAAAGTTATTTTTCTTCAATCAAATATATTGAATAATATAGTGAAGTTGCAATACTTTTTTAATTCCATCAAATTGTGAAAATTTAAATTACATTGAATTTTCTTTTATTTAAAAAAAGTTATTTTTCTTCAATCAAATATATTGAATAATATAGTGAAGTTGCAATACTTTTTTAATTCCATCAAATTGGGAAAATTTAAATAACATTGAATTTTCTTTTATTTAAAAAAAGTTATTTTTCTTCAATCAAATATATTGAATATAGTGAAGTTGCAATATTTTTTTAATTCCATCAAATTTTCGTTATTAGAGAAAATCATTTGAAAATTCCAACAACGGAAGGAACATAAATATTTTCTCTCCGTCGTTAAAAGAAAAAATGAAAAAAAATTAATTAGGTAAACAAAAATGTTTTACAATTTAGAGTTCGGAAAAGTTATATATTTATTAATATACAAAAACAAATTTTTATAGTGTAATAATAGTAAAAAATTTTAAATATATTTTTTATCACTATAAAAATATTAATATACTAAAACTAATTTTTCTTACTTTTTCTATATAAAAGTCATTTAATTTATGAGGTTATATATTATATATAGTGTATCAAAAAAAAGGGCTTCCACGTTTTCCTTTATGAAAACGTGACTAAATGGAAAATATCGCTTTTCTTTTGGCAGTTACAATTTTTCAATGTGATTTCTTTATAGAGAGATTTATGAAGATCAAAGTCAGCACAACGTAGAACCCATTGAAAGCAAATATATACTCGGAAATGTCAGTTGGTAGACTCATAATATTTCAGTGTAACTTTCACGGATTCATGTTCACCCCCATTTTTTTCCCTCTTTGCACGATATAAAAAATGATTTTTTTTTTACTTACAATTTAAAAACTTTATTTAGTTTTTTTTTTAACTTTGAAAGTTGACAGGGAAAATTTTAATGGCCAATTGACTATACGCGATGAAAGAGAAATAAGGATAGGGAGAGGAGAGGAGTTAAATTCTATACTAAAATAGACATCTTTGACATAATTATTAATTTCGAGAAAAGAGAATTTTTTCTAATTTTTCATGCAGAAAAAAAACAAAAAAAAAAAAAAGATTCACTTACCTGTAAGCGACAGTTTAATTATTTCAATATTATAATTATCAAAAGTCTATTTTCAATACTTCGAAGGATAAAATTTTTGAAATTGGAATGAGTTGCTATTTTTAAATGCAATTTTAAAAAACTTATTTCTAATAATTAAAGTCCTAGTTTATAAATTTAATTCAAATTTAAATTAATTTGAAAAATTAGAATTTTTAAAACTAATTTGAAATAATTTAAGTTTTTTAAACTTAATTGGAATTTAAAATATTTTTAAATAGGGAACATTTAATTTTGGGTGTGTATTTAATTTAATTGTAAATAATTCAATTAGAAATTTTTTTTTAAATGTAAATAATTGAAATTGGAATTTTAAAAATAATAATTATAAATTATTGGAATACAAATTTTTCAATTTAATTTGAGTTTAAATTTGGTAAAATTTAATTTCAACTTAAAATATTTGTGAATAATTAAAATTACGAGATTTGAATTTAATTTACAATTAACTTGCGTTAAATTTAGTTTGAAATGAAATTAATTTATAAATAATTTAAATTGAAATTAAAAAAAAAAATTTACAATTTGCACTGAAATTTTTAAATTCAATTTTAATTTAAATTTGGTACAATTTAATTTCAACTGAAGTTAAATGTAAATAATTTAAATTGTAAATTTTAAAGTATTTTGTGAATTATTTGAAAGAAATTTTTTGAGATTAATTTGAATTTAAATTAATAGTCAATATTTTAAATTGAAAATTTCAAATGCAGTTTAAACTTGATGGAATTTAATTTCCATAAAAATTAATTTTAAAGAGTTCAAATTGTAATTGTACATTGCAATTTTTAAATTTAATTTCAGTTAAAATTAGGTAAATTTAAATTTAACTTTCGTAAAATTGATTTTAAAACTTAATTAATTTATGAAAAAGTTAAATTGGAATTTTAAAAATAATTGTAGATTATTAGAATTAAAATTTTTCAATTTAACTTGAGTTAAAATTTTGTAAAATTTAATTTCAACTTAAAATATTTGTAAATAATTAAAAATACGAGATTTGTTTTATTTACATTTAACTTGCGTTAAATTCCGTTTGAAATTAAATTAATATATAAATAATTTAAATTTGAAATTTTAAAAACAATTTTAAACATTTTGAATTGAAATTTTTAATTTCAATTTTAATTTAAGTTTGGTACAGTTTAATTTCAACTTAAAATATTTGTAAATAATAAAAATTACGAGATTTGAATTTAATTTACATTTAGCTTTCGTTAAATTCCGTTTAAAATTAAGTTAATATTTAAATAAAATTTAAAGTTGAAATTTTTAAAGTAATTTTAAACAATTTGAATGGAAATTTTTAATTTCAATTTTAATTTAAGTTTGGTACAGTTTAATTTCAACTTAAAATATTTGTAAATAATTAAAAATAAGAGATTGGAATTTAATTTACATTTAACTTGCGTTAAATTCTGTTTGAAATTAAATTAATATATAAATAATTTAAAATTAAATTTTTAAAGTAATTTTTAACAATTTGCACTGAATTTTTCAAATTCAATTTTAATTTAAATTTGGTGCAATTAAATCTCAACTTGAATTAATTTTTTTTAGTTTAACCTGAATTTGAATTAATAGAAAATAATTTAAATTCAAAATTTTAAATTTGGTTAAATTTAATTTCTACATAAATTAATTATAAATAGTTAAAATTAAAATTTTTAAAGTAATTATAAATGATTTGAAATCGAAATTTTAAGTTCAATTTGAATTTAAATTAATCGTAAAAAATTTAAATTGTTATTTCTAAATTTAATTTCAGTTCAAATTTGGTAAATTTTAATTTAACTTTCGTAAAATTGATTTTGATACTAAATTAATTTATAAATAAGTTAAATTGGAATTTTAAAAATAATTGTAAATTATTAAAAAAAAAATTAAATTATATTAAATTTTGAATTAAAAATTGGTAAAATTTAATTTCCACTTAAATTATTTGTAAATAATTAAAATTACAAGTTTTTTATTTAATTTACATTTAAGTTGCGTTAAATTTAGTTTGGAATTACATTAATTTATAAATAATTTAAATTATAAAATTCTTTAAATAATTTACAACAGTTCGCACTGAATTTTTTAAATTTAATTTTAATTTAAATTTGGTACAATTTAATTTCAACTTAAATTAATTGTAAATACTTAAATTGTAATCTTCAAAGCAATTGTAAATAATTTGAAATTAAATTCTTAAATTCAATTTGAATTTAAATACAATAATTTTCGTAAAATTGATTTTGAAACTAAATTAATTTATAAATAAGTTAAATTGGATTTTTAAAAATAATTGTAATGAGAATTCAAATTGTTCAATTTAACTTGAGTTAAAATTTAGTAAAATTTAATTTACATTTAACTCGCGTTAAATTCAGTTTGAAATTAAATTAATTTACAAATAATTTAAATTCAAATTTTTAAATTCAATTTATGTTCAAATTAGTAGTGACGATAATTTCAATTCATCTTACAAATAATTTAAATTAATAGTGAAAGTAATTGAAATTGAAATTTTTGAATTCATTTAAGTTTCTTGTATTGTTTTTCTGACTTTTTTTTTAATTCTTTGCACGAATGAGCATGTCCGTAATTATATTTTTGAATATATAAATAAATTCAAATTGAATGTAAATTGATTGTAAATAATTTGAATGTAAATTCAAAAAAAATAAAATAAAAAAATAAAATAAAAAAATAAAATAAAAATAATAATAATAAGAATAATAATAATAATAAAAATAATAATAATAATAATAATAATAATAATAATAATAATAATATAATAATTAAATAAATTCTTTCACCTTTAATTTGAATGTAAATTGATTATAAATAATTTAAATTAATTTTTTTTAAATTCGATTTAAATCAAAACTAATTTAAAATTAATTAATTTGAAAAGCATTGTTTTTTTTAATTGAAAATATTTTTGAGAATAAAAAAAATACAAACCGATGGCGGTACAAATGCCTATTATCCTGGTGAAGAGCGTCAAATGATCCTCGATTGGTTTGGCGTATTCAGGTAGTGCAGGTGACTTGTTTGTCGCGCCAAAATCATTCACGTGGCTCACCATTATAATTACGTTGAATGTTTGAATATAGAAAATCAATAGAATCGAGAAAAAGGGTGACTACTGATCAACCAAGCAGCATCAAACTATACGTACAATTTTATGATCATAAAGTGCACTGACATGAGAAAAATTCAAGTCCGAGTTGCAAACGTATATATAGACATACATACATAGACATATATATATATATATATATATATCTAAGCTTTATGGGCTGCAAAAGCAATTTCAGCACACGGACAAAATTGATGTTATGTCCTCTCCCTTGAAATATTTTCAAGTTAAGAAAAACATTATTTTTTTCCCCCTCCTCCTTCTTTTTAAATAAATAAACACGAAAATACAATCTTTGGAAGAAAGAAGCTAAATCTTGTTTTTATTTTTTCAAAATTGAATGCATAATAAAAAAAGTTTCAAGTTGGGGGAAATTTTTCTCTTATATATTCTTCGAGATTTTCTTTTTCGTGCGGAGAAAATGCTTTAGGAACACTCAGAAAGAACTTTCTCGTGAATTAGAGAAAAATTGTTTATCTATTTAAACGATTTTTCTCCATTTTGTGAGTACGGAAATATTCTTGTAGCAAAGTTTCTTTTTTATTCAAAAAAAAAAAAATATGTTGGGAAAAGTTATTCGTTAATAGCATGAAAAGAATTTTAAAGTTTTATTTACTTTTACTTTGAACTGTAGAAATTTATTATTTACTTATTCCAAACATTTCCCGCAATCTTTACTTTTCAAACAAATATTCAATTTTATTTCGATATTTTAATTTAAATGTTTGGATTAAAATTTATTTATTTAAATTTAAATATTTAGATTCAAATTTATTTACTTTAATTTAAATAGTTAGATTCAAATTTTTTTTCTTTAGTTCAAAAATCTATTCAGACTTGAATTTAATTTAAATATTTAGATTAAAATTTATTTACTTTAATTTAAATATTTAGATTAAAATTTATTTACTTTAGTTCAAAAATCTATTCAGACTTGAATTTAATTTAAATATTTAAATTAAAATTTATTTACGCTTTAATTTAAATATTTAGATTAAAATGTATTTACATTAGTTCAAAAATCTATTCAAACTTGAATTTAATTTAAATATTTAGATTAAAATTTACTTCTTAGAATTTTTGAACAAATATTTTAATTTATTATAATAAAATTGAGAATTTGGAAAAAAATTATTTCGACAAAATTAAAACCCGTTTTATTCTATTTAAAAATGAAAATTATTTACTGTTATTTGAATCGCAAGGTTTTTTGGAATTTATTTTTTTTTTATCTTGATGTGAAAAATATTTTGACAAAGAGGGAAATTTAAATTCCGTTAATTATTAATTTTTCAATTCACATAAATTATATTGATAATAATCATTCGCGACGTTTAAAAGAATTTATTTCACTTTGAAGCTGTCTTA
The DNA here is from genome assembly GCA_032873175.1 of Leptopilina drosophilae. Classification (NCBI taxonomy): domain Eukaryota; kingdom Metazoa; phylum Arthropoda; class Insecta; order Hymenoptera; family Figitidae; genus Leptopilina; species Leptopilina drosophilae. The sequence continues at coordinate 53,962,281 of CM065479.1, forward strand.
AATACGTTGTTCTGATGCTCGCGCAATGCCAACTGAAAGCTTCATAGAGCTTTTGGACGCAGATTCTCTCTCTTTCTCTCTCTCCTGTAAGCTTTGATCCTCTCTTGGAGTTCGCGCGCTACAAAAAGCGCGTGCGCGTTTTTTTCTATCCTTTTAGAAATTTTCAGTTCGGTTTGGGGAAAAAAATTAAATTAAAAAAAAAAATTTGAAAAAAATTTTTTTTTGTTACAAAAATTTCCAAAAATTTTAGAAATAATAGAATTTTTTTCTCATTGTTAAATTTTTATTTTCAGAAAATTATTACTCAATTTGAAATTTTAATTAGCAGATTCTTTAGATAAGAGAATTTTTTTTATGTAACAGAATTTTTTTATTTATGAAATTTCTATAGATTCAAAATTTTAGATATCAAATTCTTTACATGACGGAATTTTTATATTTTTTATAGCAACAATTTTTTTAATTTTGTTCAAATTTTTATACTGATTAGAAATTTTTTTCAACATATTAAATTAAAAGAGTGTTTTTATATTAGAAAATATTTTTCCACTTAATAAAATTTCGAATTACTCGAAATTTTACTAATCAAAAAATTTTTCATCTCAATTTCTATTTTTTCGACAAAAAAAATTATAGTGGAAAAAATTTATATTGATAGTAATTTTTGCTTATCTTGTTTGCTTTAGATTGACGCAAAGAAAATTCTATTTAATTAAATTTCAAAAAATGTAAAAAAAATTTTAATTATCTAATTACATAATAAAAGTTAAAATTAAATTAATTTTAGCAATTTTTGTTAATTTGTTTTATTTTTTTTTAATTTTATGCAAATTTGTTTTCGAATAAAAATTTTAAATTAAAAATTAAATTAATTAATTAATTAATTTTAAATTAAAATTTATTCTCGAATGAGGAAATTGAATATTACATCAAAATATGTACTAATTTTTATTTATTTATTTATTTATTTACAATTATGAACGATTTGATATATAAAAATATATTTTCTTTTTTTTGGTTAAGAAAAAATTGATTAATCAGTAATTACACATGTATATTAACGGGAGATGTGAGGTAGTTTTGATTTTTTTTTATAAAGAACAATGCAATATAAATTATACTGTGGTCCCCTTAAATAATAAAATTTTTAAAATCACATACGATTTAAAAGTAGATCGCTTCATTTACTGCCTATGATAAGCGTCAGGTATTTTCTTGATTGTTATAATAATCACAAGATTTTTCTTTTTTCTTTTTGCTATTTGAACTTTTTATCGAGAAAAAAGAATTTATTTTCTCAATATTCAAAATTTGATTTGAAAAAAAATTTTTCTATTAGTCCTGAATAAAATGAACTGTGTGATAATTTTTTTTTATTTATAACTATAGAATTAGTTTTATTTTAATGAAAAAAAGAATTCTCCTTAAATCTCAATTAGTGAAAATTGAGTCAGTGATTTACAGTAGTAAGAATATTTACTAATTTTTGGAAAAATTTAAAAACTAAGAAAAAAATAGTTATAATTATAATAATAATAATAATAACAATAATAATAATACGATAATTGACTAATATTATACTATTAGTAATTATAGTAATTATATATTAATATTATAACCAATAATATTAACAACAATAGTAATAATATAATATAAATGTTATAAAAAAAATAAATGTTATTAATTTATTACCACTGACATTATAATTTTATGAACCTAATGTTTCAAACGTTCAAATAAAGAACAATATTTGTTTTACTTCTTCTAATTTTTCTTTCTTTACAAAAAAATTAATTTTTAGATTAAAACAAATTAATTCTAAACTAATTGTTTAATTTCAATTATTTTTCTTTTTTGGATTGGAATTTTCTAAAATACTTAAGGTGAAAAAAATGTCGTTCATTTGAACGTTCAAAATTTTAGCCACATATAATTTTTTCTTTTAGTAGTTTTTATTTACTTATTCCTTTTTCTTTTTATTTACTAAAATTTTAGTAAAATTTCTTTAGAAATTAGTAAAAATCCTCACTATTAAAAATTATTGTCCACATTTTTACCAAATCAAAATTTAAGAGCGTTTAGTAATATTTTGTGAATTTATACCAAAAAGTGACACAAAAAAAGGAGAACTTTTAAGAAATAGAAAAATTTTTCCCTGATATAAAAATCATACATTATCGATTTTGTGTCGAGCTTTCTTTCGTCCACTGCTTTTTTGCTTTGGAGTTTGATTAAAATTTGTTGTTTTGAGCTCGTTGTCATATTTTTGCGATTGTCCAAGAATGTGTGTACCATGTATTTCTAAAAGTTCCTTTGGATTTGTATTGGATTTTTGCAAAGAAATTGGCAGCGTTGTTTGGGGAATTGGACTCAATGAACCACGTCCACGTTGGGGTGTTGCAGTTGATATTGTTCTATTGTCAAAAGAATACATTTTTAATTAAAATTTTTGCTTTAGTTTATTTTTTCATTTTTTTTTTTTTTTGCTTGGATTTATTTTATTTTTATGGTTTTAGTTCCATTTATACACCCAGAAAAAAGCTTCTTTGTTTCAAAGAATGTTTCTTTAAATCAAAGAAATTTGTGCATTGTTATAGGGTCAAAAAAAAGTTTCTTTGATTTAAAGAAATTATTTCTTTAACTGTTTTTTGTTGACTTAAAAAAATATTTCTTTGGATTTAATAAATCTTTTTTCAAGTCATAGAAATAAATACTTCAAAGAAATAATTTCTTTGAATGTTACCAGCTTTTTATTTGTCTTAAAGAAATTGTTCTTTGGATCAAAAATATCATTCAAAGAAAGAATTTCTTTGATTCAAAAAACCTTAAAAATTGTTTTTTGTAAAAGTAAAGAAAACTTTTTTTTACTCAAACAAATTTTATCTTTGATTCAAAGAGAGAGTTTGAAAAAACAGTTTCTTTGTTTCAAAGAAATCCTTTTTCTGTGTGTTTTTTTTCTTTTTGTTTCTTTTTTTAATATTAGTTTATATTATTTTCATCAGTTTCTTTGTACCTTGTGTGCTGCTAAAGTTACGAACGTGCAAATGAACGAAAATTTTTTTTTAACTTAAGGCGATGTCAAAGTCGATGCGATTTTCCCATTGAAGCTCAATGCAAAAATCCAATCGACTTTGACACCGCCTTAAATGTTTTTGTAAATAATTATCCAGAAAAGAAAAATAATCGAAAGTAAGTAATATTTAGTTTAGAATTAATATGTTTTAATCTAAAAAATTATTTTTTTAAAGAAATTTACAAAACAGAAGAAGAATTAATTTGTTTTAATCTAAAAAATTATTTTTTAAAAGAAACATACAAATTAGAAGAAGAATTAATTTGTTTTCCCATCTAAAAAATAATTTTTTTAAAGAAATATACAAATTAGAAGAAGTAAAAAAATATTGTCGTTCATTTGAACGTTCGAAACTTTAAAAACGTTAGTTTATTTTATTTTTAGTTTTTCTGACATTAACTTATTTTATTTTTTTATTTTAGTTCTTTCTGAATTAATGTATTTTAGGTTATATTTTTTGTTGTGTTAAGTCATATTATTTTTTTATTAAGTATCATTTATTTCTATTTCCGTTTCTTTTTTGCTTTAGTTTATTTTATATGAATTTATTTTAGTCTTTTGTATTAGTTTATTTTATTTCTTCTTAAATTAATTTAGTTTAGTTTTTAATTTTCGTTTATTTTCTTTTTTTTTATATTAATTCATAATATTTGTTTTTGTTTTTTTGTAAGGTTCTGTTTATTTTTTCTTTTTTTGTATTAATTTATTTTACTTTCTTATTTTAATATTTTTTTGAATTGTCTTACTTTAGTTTTTACTTATTATATTTTTTATTTTAGTTTTCTCGTGTCCTTCGTTTATTTATTTTTTTTTGTATTAATTTGTCACCGGTTTTGAAGAAAAGTACCAAAGAAGACGTTGGTGAAGTTCACAACGTTTATAGTCAACGATTTTAGAAGAAAAAAATACTTTTTTTAGGAAATTTTTATAAATTGTCGTAAAGAAAATAGTTGGATTAATTTTTTAATAATGATTTACAAAAAAAAAGATTCGTAAATAAAAAATATTATTTTTTAGTAGGAATATAATTTTTTTCTTTCAATCGTTGTTGATCATAAACGTTGCGAACTTCACCGACCACAAAGAAGTAACAAAATTGTAGGTTATGTTTGTTATTTTTGGATTGAAAATACACAAAGAGGGTGAACTCTAAATAAAAACCACTGATGTTTATATTTTCTTTGCGTCTAAAATAATTAATAAAAACTAATTTTAGTTTAAAATTCAGCGCAGAAACTTGTATTTAAGATAAAAATAATACAAATATAACCTCAAAATTGTTTGTCTCTGCGGAGCACGTCTTATTTGTTTGTTTTATAGTATTTATTTGTTTATTTCTTTGTTTCAATTTTGTTTTGTATTAGTTCAGTATTCAGTTTATTCTTTGTTTTAATGTATTTTATTGTTTTTTGTATTAATTTATCTTATTTATTTTAATTTACAATTTTTTTATTGTTTTTTGTATTAATTTATTTTATTTATTTTAATTTACAATTTTTTGTATTAATTTATTTTATTTATTTTAATTTACAATTTTTTATTGTTTTTTGTATTAATTTATTTTAATTTATTGCATTAATTTTGTAAGTATTTTTCAGTTATTTTCATTATTTCTTTTTCGCTTGGTTTGAGTTAAAATTCAACTTCAACAAAGTACTAATTTACCTCTGTTTACTATTGGGCAGTCGACTAGAATCAATCGGTGCAAGTCTCACATTTTTTGGCCATATTGTAGGACAAACTGGTGGCTGCCAAGCCGAATGAATTTGAGGTCCTCGCATCAGACTCGTTTTTCTCCCCGAAGTTTGTCTTCGTTCTGAATTAGCATTTCGGCTCAATCCTGAAATTAAAAACGAAATTTTTTTTTAGTTTAGTATTTGCATTATCAAGTTTTTCTTCTTCTTCTTTATATAAACATTTATGGATATCTTTAAAAAACTTTCATTGTCATTTTCTTTAAGTAGTTGCCTCTATTACCTCGATTCCATGTTGTACTCGTTGATTGTCCTAAAATTTGAATTGGAGCTGTTTCTAAAGTACAAAAACTTTCTCGCATTGTACGAACAAATGGAACTGGACTGACGACAATTTTTTCATTAAATATTGTACCCGCTTTATTTCTTGATATTTGAGGCGCATTTGGAGGTTCGTCACCTGTTTCCTCTGTTGGATATCTTGCCGATATGGCAGTTCGACGATTCCTGAAATAATTCACAATATTATAAATGAATTTCATTTGTTTCCAGATTTGGTGGGGGAAAAAAAACTAACTAACTTTAGGGTCTTGATAATAATTAATACGTCGTAGAATTTAATTTTGTTTTCATTGCGTACCAAAATGATGTTTCCGAATCCTTTATTTCAGTTTCTGGTTTAGCCGAAGCTCTATCAGAGTCTGATTTTTGATGATGTATTTGTCTGTGTGAACTGAGTGTACTGCGAAAATTATTTGTCGGTGCTGGAGTTATTGTCAGGAGTTCCTCTAAATCGTGGCTCAACATATTCTCCTCTTCAATGTCCTCTCGAATAATTAGAGCTGAATTCACATATTCCATTAATTCATCGACAATTTCTTCTCGAGCTCGTTTGTTGCTGCCTGTTCCTGAATCTTCGGATTCCTATTTTTTTTATTATCATTATTCTTTATTTTCAATATTATTATCATTGGAATTCTAATAGTATCATTATTTTCTTGTATCATTATTGTTATTGTCATTATCATTAGCATTAGAATCAGAATTGGCAATAGAATTAGCATTTGTGTTATCATTAGAATTAAAAGTTGAATTAGGATAAGAATCAGCTTTAAAAGTAGCATTGGCATTGAAACTATAATTAGCGTCAGAATCAGCAATAAAAATAGCATTGGCATTGAGACTATAACAAGCATTAGATTCGGCATTAAAATTAGCATTAGAAGTAACATCAGCATTAAAAATAGTATTAACATTGGAATCAGCAGTAGCATTAGCATTAGAATCAAGATTAAAAATAGCTTTGGCATTAGAAGCAGCATTAAAATTAGCATTAGAATCAAGATTAAAAATAGCTTTGGCACTAGAAACAGCATTACAACTAGCAGTAGCAACAGAATTGACATATAGCACAAGTATTAAAATTCGAATCATGCTTAGCATTATAGTCAGCATCAACATTAATACTAGCATTAGAATTAAGATTTTTACCATCAGCATTAAAATTCGAATTGCACTTAGCAATTTATAACAAAACAAAGCAAAATTCAGACATTGCGGAAAATATTGCTGAACATTACCTCCAGGAGAAAATTATTGTTAGAGGCAATTTCCTCCTCGTTGAGTTCAGAATCAAAAGACTGTTGCTTCCTCTTGAGAGTTGGTTCGTTATTACTTGCTGCAGATTCTTCTGCTGCTGTTTCTTTCTGATGATTTTTGCCAACAATTCTCAAGTGGGGCAATTGATTTTGCCACTGCAGGCATTCGTCGAATGATGGACCAAGTGGAAGTTGCTCGTTCTCATCGTAAAGTGTTCTCTCCACAGCATCCCATTGTTGTGTAACACGTTTAGTGGCCACTTCTTCCATATCTTCTGGCCATGAGAGTGTCGTTGTTCCACTCTGCTCTGCCCAACTCTCCGATTCATTGCGTATCGAATATAATGGAGGTTTTCGCGTCAAATTTTTTAGCACACTTGTGTTTTCCCTCTCGTCAGTTGCATTTCCTTGCAACTCATCGTGTGGTAATTTCACTTTCTTCTTGTGAGAGCTAAAAAAGGAAGGAGTGAAATTAGATCCTATATGCATAGAACAAAAAAAAAACTGTTGTCTAAAGTAGAAAGGCACATTTGCTGTTAGCTACTTTCAACCTTCAGGAAAATGCGACTTACTAACTTAAACATTTAATATACATATTTAATAAAAATATTTAAAATCGGTTATTTTTGGGCTTAAAAGCTTAAATTCTTCATGAGGACTATGTTGATTTTAAAAATTATCCATTGATGATTGTTTTATTCAGAGATACAGATTAGAAAAATAGGATCTTCGGTACCTATAAAAATTTGCATCTCTTTCCAAAAGGGAAGCAAAAGAATTAATGTACTCCAATTTTGTCGAACTTTAAACTTAAAGAAACTTTATGAAGACCACGTTTAATTTCAAAAAAGTTTGGTAATAAATTCTTTAGTGATACAGACTAATACAGTGAGAAATTATGTTATAAAATTATAATAGAATTCATATAGTCACATTGCATGGAATAATTAAGATTGCGGCTCGTTATAACAAGTTTAGTAATCAGGTGGACATAGTAACTAATTGTCATGTCATACAAAAATAATACACTAATTATGTTAATTCTTTTTTTTTATCTAAAAATAAGCCACATTCATTTGTTCCAAACTATTGTTTATCATTTGAAAATATTAACCCCGGTGCAATTTAAACTTTTATCAAAACTTACATCCATTATTTCATGCAATTAGACAAAAATGAAAATAAATCCAAAAGACAATTCAAAAATTAAAAAAGTGTTAAAATTTGTTTGAGTTTATTATTTAATAAGTGCACATGTTTATTATAATATTAAAACACTTACGTGACTCTTTTTGTCAGTTTACGCATCTCATGCTTTCCTCCTTTAAATTCAAGCAGGTTTTATTAAAAAAAAGAAAAGCAGACTCTTTAACTGCTATGAATTTTGAAATAAATAACAAAAACTCTGTCTGTTTCGCCAGGTGTTCATTGTGTGTATGTGTGTATGACTAGGTAGATAATCGATTATTTATTCTTTTTTTTCCTTCTTCTTTTTTAATCGTTTCCGACCTTCGGAAGAATGATAAAATGAAGCATTTAGGGTTATGTGAGATGAAAATGAAAACTGAATTGAATATTTTCTTTGTCACTTGAATTTTTCGTGTCAGTCATCTGTTATTTGATATTTTCTGCCTCTCTCGAAAAAAAAATAAATGAAAACAAATATCTTGTCGAAACGAAGAAGCAGGTGGCAATGAGTTGGAATAATTTAGCGGGACAGAAAGTAGAAAGAGAAAGAGAGAGAGAGAGAGGAGAGAGAGAAATTTTCGAGCGTGCGCGCTTTATCGAAACAAGCAAGGCCATCTCAAAAATTTTCAAGTTGATCAGCTGATTTTGGCTTGTTATCGTTCATATACTTTTTTTTCGCTAAAAATGAGTATTAGAAATTCTGCTTGAACGAAAAGGAGAGAGAAGGGGATATTTTAAGCACGTCAAAACACGCAAACCGGATTCGATTACGTGGATTGCATGTTTAATTTTGTCGTTTAATCTTGATTTGGAGTGGAGAAATCGCTGTGTTTTTCTTTGACGTTTCGTTGATTTGGATTTGGTGTAAAGGTGTAAATAATAATGGCCGCAGAAGAGGGCTTCGAACAAGTGAGTTTATTATAAGTTCCCCTCTTCAAAATCGATTCCTTTTTGCTTTTTCTTATCTCGACATGTTTATCGTATTTTCGCAATCATTACAATCACTCCTCGCATATATAATTAGCTTTCCTTACGTTATACATATAATATTCGGTTTTTTGAGGTTAGGTTTTTACCACCGTCATAACCTCTTTAATCTTTCGATCTCTTCTTTTCTCTGTTTTCTAAAAATTACACTGTTTACTGATTTAACTTGATGAAATTAGTTTTTTCCTGTTTTTTTAAAAGAAATTCTAATCTTGTTAATATGGTTTAATAATAATCATTATCTTGTTATTATAATAAGAAAAGCTTTATAATAACGCTTTCGTTATAATAATAGTCTTGTCAATATGATAAAACAAGTTTTGGTAATCTAAGAACATTCTTGATAATATAATAACAATCTTGTTAGTATAATAACAATTTTCTCACTAAATCTAAATTGCTTAAAAATAACTAATCATTAGTAAAGTGTTGGTTGACTTTTTGCTTCAGAAATTAGTAAAAAATAAATGATTACCTAGTAAATCTTTGGCTGATTTTTGTTTCAGGAATTAGTAAAAAAAATAAATAACTATTCATATCGAAAATAATTATTACTAAAAATAATTTTTTATTGGTAAATAAATAACTACAAGAATATGTTCATATGTACAACAAATTTTAGTTATTTTGACATAACCTGAAAGTAATTTTAAACTTAAAGGGAAAATTAATAATTAGTCCATTATTGACTGTTTGTTTACAAAAATATTACAATTTGAATCAATAACTGACTTTTTATTTTCAAATTTGTTATTCCTATCTAATTAAAATTTAGACTTACTGTTAATAGATTAACAATGGAAATTTTTGAAAAATTGTAATATTTAAGATTCTTTTGAAATTAGTTAAAAATAATGAAATTCTAGATGAATTGTAGTTAAAAACACTAAAAAAATTACATTGTGGAGAAATGAGAAATGATTGAAAAAATCTAATTATGTTCAAAAATTTTTTTAAAAAATTCGCATTAAAATTTTTTTTATTTTTAAAAAATTCGCATTAAAATTTTGATTATTTTTAAAAAATTTCCTCAATTCAATGATTTTTCAATATCTACTTTTTTAATAAAATTTTTCAAAAGAATTCAATTATTTTTTATTTTAAAACAAAATTTTTAATGAAATTCTACGAAAACATTTAATTATTCTCATAAATAATAATTAAATATCACAAAAATTGAATTAATTAAAAAGAATTCATTTATTTATAAATTAATTAAAAATTACTTCGTAATTATTAAATTCTTTTTAGAAAATAAACTATATTCATAAATAATAAACTTCATTGCAAAATTTCAATTATGATTAATTAAATTTTAATCTAATTCCTCGAAAAATTTATAATTATTCTTAAAAATTTAATTAAAATTCATCGCGAAGGAATTGAATGATTAAAATATTTATTGATAATTTGTCTTTATATAATATAAAAAAATTTTTTCCGAAATTCAATTATTTTCAAAAATTTTAATAAAATTCTAAGCAGAATTTCAATTATTTTTAATATACAAAATTTCTATCAAATTTCTCAAAAAATGAAATTATTGTTAAAATTTTTTTAAATTTGTCTCTTGACAATAAATAAGAATAATAATAATAATAGTAATCATAACAATAATAATAATAATAATAATAATAATAATAATAATAATATTAGTTGTTTTTAATAATAAAAAACAAAATATTTAAATTTTAATAAAAGTCTTTATGGAAATTCAATTTTATAGAGATATACAATTACTATTTAATAAATTGTTTATTTTTACAGTTAAATAATTGATTTCTTGTAGAATTTTTTAATAAATATTGATTTAAAAATAAATTTTAGTTCAAATTTTGGATTATAATTGAATATCATATTAAAAAATATTTATTTATTAGAAAATTCTACGAAAATTCATATATTTAACTCTAAAAATAAACATTTTATTAAATAATTGAACTTTATCAACAAATTTTTAAATAATAATTGAATGCTTTTAAAAATTTTAATAAAATTTTTTTAAATAATTGCATTTTTTGAGAAATTTGATGTAAAGTTTGTATATTAAATTGAATATTATTGTATTATTATTATTGTATATTATAATTGAAATTTTGCAAAGAATTTTATTACAATTTTTGAAAATAATTGAATTTCGGAGAAAAATTTTATTATTTTTGAAGATAATGTAATTTTTGACGGGAATTTTTGGTAATTTTGGAACATAATAGGATTTTTGCGAAGAATTACGTTGCCTTTGAAAATAATTAAATTCTTTAAACTAATTTTAATAAATTTTCTTTTTAAGTAATTGAATTGATTTATGAAATTTTATTGAAATATTTGACCTTGAAAATAATTGAAGTTTGAGAAATTTTTGAAATTAATTAAATTTCTAGGAAGAATTTATTAAATTTATTTAATTCTTTGAGGAATAAATAATAAAAAATAAAAAAAATAATTGAATTTTTAAAAATCTTAATTTCTTTATGAAAAAAATAATATTAGTTAAATATTTATTGAAAAATGAAGTTATTGATGTTTTGCAATAATTTTTTAATTAATAATAAATATAGTTATAAAAACCTGGAAAAATTCCTGTTTTTTAAGCTGGGAAACCTGGAAAAGTCAGGAAATTTGAAAAGGGTAAATGCGTGGCAACCCTGAAAAATAATCATTAATTTAGAAAAGAATTTTAGTTAAAAACTCTAAAAAAATAATAATTGAATTGATGAAAGTAATTTTAGAGAAATTACAATAACAATATTTTTATAATATATTAAAATAATGATTTTATCACTCGGTCATGTTTAACTATTGTAATATATTTTTTCCAAGTTATTGAATTTTAAAAGAGTTGAATTTTAATGTTTTCAAGGATTTTAAATTCTTACCGAAAAATAATAACATTTAAAAATGAAGTTATATGTTTTTGAATGATTTTACAATTAAAGAAATTCGTAAATAAATGTAATATAATATTTTTCTGAGTATCTTATCATTTTGAGAGTGAATCCGAATATTCTTTACGGTCCAGGGTAAAAGTGAACATTTTATCTGGAAATCAGAGAAAAGTCAAGGAAATACAAAATAATTACATTTTTCTAACAACTCTGAATTAGTTTTTCTGATTGTTTATATTCATTTGAGAAATTGGTATTTTTTGGTTATTTGATTGTTTGTTGGTGGTTGATGTTTATTAAGGCACTTTTACAATAAAAAAAATAATTTAGTTTGAAGATGAGGAGACGGAAATAGCGATAGGAGGGACATTGCCAGGAGGTCGAAAACGTCTATTCTCAAAGGAATTAAGATGTATGATGTACGGTTTCGGAGACGATCAGAATCCTTATACAGAAAGTGTTGATCTATTGGAAGATCTTGTAATTGAATTTATCACTGAAATGACGCATCGTGCAATGGAAATTGGTCGTACCGGTAGAGTACAAGTTGAGGATATCGTATTTTTAGGTGAGTTACTTAGTTTTATGCCTTCAATTGTTTGATATCGTATTTTTAGGCGAGTTACTTAGTTTTATGCTTTCAATTTTTTACATTGTCCCTTCTTCAGGCCTCGGCTATTATGAATTTTACGACTTTTTTCTACTATTTTCAAATAATACGACTTTTATTAAAAAAATGCAACTTTTTCGACTTTTCTTCCAAATTTTGCGACAATATACCATATTTTTAGTACAGGGCTCGAACAAGGTCCGTAAATCCCGTAAAAGTCCGTAACTTTGCTTGAAGTCCGTAAAAGTCTGTTTTTTTTAAAAAAGGTCCGTAAAGTCTGTAATTCGGTTGAAAAAGATCCGTAAAGTACGTAAATTATACGATACAATTTCGATAATTTTAGAGAAATTACAAATGATTGAAGGAATTCAATTATTTTCAAAAGTAATAAAATTCTTCGCAAAAATTCAATTATGTTCAAAATTTTTTTAAAATTCTCGTCAAAATTTCAATTATCTTTAGAAATAATTAAACTCTTCTTCGAAATATCAATTATTTTCAAAAATTTTAGTAAAATACTTGGAAAAATTTCAATTATTTTCAAAATTTTTCCTTAATTCAATGATTTTTAATAGGTTTCTATACTATTCTAATAAAATTTTCCAAAAGAATTCAATTATTTACCAATTTTTTTTATAAATTTCTTCGCAATATTCAATTATTTTCATAAATAATAAAATTTTTACAAATATTTAATTTTTTTGGCAAATAATAAAATTCTTATTAGAAATTCAATTATTTTGATGAATAAAAAAGCTAATTGCAGAATTTCAATTATTTTTAATACAATTTTAATCGAATTCCTCGAAAAATGTAATTATTCTTAAAAAGTTTTATTAAAATTTATCAAAGAAATTTAATTATTTTAATAACCTTTGCTACAATTTATTTATTAGAATTTAAATATTGTTTTTAATAAATTTTTGATTAAATTTCTTTAAAGAATAAAATTATTGCATTGAAAATTTTTAATGCAATTCTTTACGTAAATTATCAATTATCTTTATAAATTATAAAATTCTTCTCTAAAATTAAATTATTTAAAAAAAATTTAATAAATTTCTTGGCAAAATTTCAATTATTTTCAAAAATTTTCCCGAATTTAATTATTTTTAATATCTATTTTAATAAAATTTTGCAAAAGAATTCAAATTATTTGAAAATTGGTTGATACAATTCTTTAAAAGAATTCAATTTTAAGAAACATATGTAATTATTCAATAAATTGTTTTTTTGTATTTAAATAATGAAATTCTCACAGAATTTTCTCATAAAAATTGATTTAAAAATGGATTTGATTTAAAATTTTAGATTATAATTGAATATTAAAAGTATTAGAGCGTAAAATTTTAGAAATAATTAAATTTTGATAAGGTTTCAGATTCAAATTTTTGAAAATTTGAATTTTTCATATTTTTAACTACGTAACAATTCTGTGGAATTAATTTTTTTGAGAAATTTTAATTGGGAATTTTTTTTTATTATTTGAAGTTTTTATTTTCTAATACATATTTAATTGAAGAATTTACAAATAATTGAAAAATCGAATATTGTAAAGAAATAGATTTGAAAATTGTCAAAGAACATTTTCGAAAATTATTAAAAATAATCGATTTTAAGAAGAATTTTAGTTAAAAATTCTTGAAAATAATAATTGAATTGATGATGATTTTATCACTCTATCTTTAATTATTATAAAACATGAAGACTCGGAGTTATCGATATCTTTATGTTTTTTTTAGTTATGAAAAAATCTAATTTATAGTTTTAATTAAAATGTTCTCTTATATATTTTTGTCAGTAATTGGTCCGTAAATGGTCCGTAATTTTTCATTTTTGGTCCGTAAAGTCCGTATTTTTAAATACTTTCACTGGTTCGAGCCCTGTTAGTACAAAATGCAACTTATTTCGATTTTTATTCCTAAAAAAAGTATAATAGATAATTCTTTGAAAATTTATTTTTGAATAAGTTTTCTAATTAAATTTTTTAAATATTACATTTCAAAAGCTTTTGAATAATTGAAATGCTGTAAAATTTAATTCAAACTAAATCATCTGTTGAAGTATTTTATTACGATTTTTAAAAATTAACTTCTAAAGAATTTTAATTCAAAATTTTGGAAATCACAAAAATTTTAATGAATTCTCTTCAAGTGTAAATTTAATAAAAATGAAAATTACCGAAAAAATAGGTTTTAAAAATAATATTCAAATAGTTTTCAAAAAAGTAATTCTCTAAATTATTACGTTCTAGTTTTTTAAATTCTATTATTTTCAATATTTCCGAAAATTCAAATTCACACACAAAATGAAGGATTAAAATTTTTCACAATTATTTTCAACATTTTGCAGAAAATAAACATTATATTCAGAATTTTCAATTAAAGTTTTTTAAAAAAAAATTTTTTTTTAATACAAAAATTCAATTATTTTCAAAAAAATTACATTATAATATAGAAAACTAATTCTTAGAATTGTTTTATCGTAATTTTTTAAGATTCAATTACATTCGAATAAAGTAAATTAAATTTTTTCACTTTAGAATTTTTCAGAAATCATTTATAATTAAAATTCTTGGAAAAGTTTGGTTAATTTTTTTTTTTGTATTTTCAAAAAGTCTATTGTCTAAAAAATAACTTGTCAAATTTTGAATTATTTTTCAAAAGTTTTACTAGATTTAAATTATTTAAAAAAAAATTTTACCAAATTAAAATTTTTTGGTGATGTTAAAGTTTTGAACGTTCAAATGAACGAAATTTTTTTTCTATTTGAATATTTTTTTAAATTTGCATATAAAAAAGAAAAAGAATTAAAATGAAATATTTTCTTATGTAAGACATTAATCTTTTTAATAAACAAAATAATTTAAAAAAGAATTAAAATGAAATATTTTTTTAGTTAAGACATTAATCTTTTTAATAAACAAAATAATTTGAAAAAAAAACAAATTAAAAAAATAGAAAATCTTCGTCGTTCATTTGAACGTTCAAAACTTTAGTTTTATATTTTTTGAACATTTTTTAATTATATTCATTAATTATAAAACTTTGTGTATTTTAAAAAATTATTTAGAAATATTTTTTAAAAGCTAAATTTACGAATTTCTTTATTAAAATTTTTTAAAATATTCTACCTTAATTAATATCTTTGAAAAGAAAAATTAACGGTTTAAATAATTACAAAAATTAGATTTTTTGTATTGAAATAATTAAATTTCTTGAAGAAATAGCAAAAAATGATGAAAAATCCATAAAGATAATTGATTTAGTGATGAAGTTTAGTTAAAAATTGCAGAAAAGAATTGAAGTTTTGGAAGGGTTACAGTTTCAGTTTTTAGAAATTATTAAATTTCAAAAGTTGAAATTTGTTAAATTTTATTTCTTGTGAATAAAGAAATAAAAAGTATTTAAATATTTATTTAGCAAAATTATACAAGTTTTGATTAATTCGAATTCTTATGACGATGCTAAATTAAGTAAACGACTTTTTCGACTTTTTTTCATTTCTTAATCGACTAAAGCGACTTTTTTTGTTCGTTAAAGTCGATCCGAGGCCTGCTTCTTTAATCCTATAGTCGATTTTTTTAACAAACTTTTTTTGTGTATTAAAGTCGATCCAAGGACAAGTTTCAAATATTTGCTTTCTTTAAAGTCCGCTTTTTAATTTGATATCGAATTTATTAATAAAAATTATTTTCCTCTTTCAGTTAGAAAAGATGCGAGAAAATATGCCAGAGTGAAAGATTTACTCACAATGAATGAAGAACTAAAGAAAGCGAGAAAAGCTTTTGATGAGGTTAAATATGCAGGTACTGTCAATCAGTGAAAAATGCTCTCATATAATGCTTGCATTTTAGATATTTTTGTTTCTCTAGTGGTTTTTTTACGTATATAACATCATTTCCTATATTTCTTCTTTATATCGATTTTTTCCTTAAAAATATCGAAATTCAACTACTTACCTTGAATTTTTTTTTCTCTTCTATGTATTATTCGATAACTTATCAAGATATCGTTTCTTTCTTTAATTGCGTATGACACGTAATATTTTAGAGCATGAAAGTTATTTTTTTTCTCTCCATACAAAGAATCATTGAGAAAAATGCTGCTATGTTTGAAATTCTCATTTAGAAACTGCAATATATTGCTGCATTATTCAACATTATTTTAATTTTTAAAAAGTAATTTTTTCAAGTACTATTTTGTCTATTATAAGTAAGACAGTTTTTTTTATCATTATATTTGTTGACATGTTTGAATAGATATATTTTTTCCAAGAGGTGATGGATTAGAGAAAAGAAATTAATTTTTCTAGGGTATATAAATTTAAACTAAAAGACTGCTTGATGTATGTTTTAAATTTTTTCTTTATTTTATCTCATTGAGATCTTGATTTGTTGAAAGTTTATGAGTATTGATTGCAAGAATAGTTGAAATAAGTTATTTTGAATGACTTTGAAGGTCGAATCAAGGCTGAATGCTTTCTGCAATAGAAATAAATATAATAAATAAAAATACGAAAAAAATGTGTTCAAAAAGAAAAAAAAGAAAACAATATGAAGTAAATAATTTTTGTAGTAGAATTTTTCATTATACTCATATTGTTTTTTTTTCGTTTATATTATTAAATGCGGTTGCATTTCTTTTTTGTTTTCTTGTATAAAAATTAAAACTACGTTTTGTTATTGTTAGTAAAAGATTCTTTTTTTTCGTTACATTTCGCAAGTAGAATGTTTTAGTAAAAAATAATATGAATAGTTGCAAATTATTTTATAAAAAAAAACAATTTATGGTTATTGTTATGCGCATAAATTGCTGAAATAAAACTAAAGCCTTTGGCATGTAGATTACGCATTATTTCTGACCTATACTCATAGCTAATTGATTGATTTTCGAATATTTGACTGTATAGTCAATTAACTGTGAACAAACTCAATTTACTGTAATGATTGAAGTTTCTTAATGAAATTTTATTAATTTTATTAATTTTATTAATTTTATTAATTTTATTAATTTTATTAATTTTGTTTCCTAAAAGTAAACATGAAGATAATTTAGTGGGGCAAATACTCGAAAATCAATTTTTAGTTGGTCATCCTAACCTGCCTTTATTAGTACATAAATAATTACTCGTTTTCTTTGAAATAATTAAAAAAAAAAAAATTTTATATTCACCAGTGCAGCATGTGTATGTGTGCACAATTGCAAATATTTTCTTTGTCTTTTGTTTGAAACTTTTATTGCGTAGTTAGTGAAATTTAAAAAAAAAAAACAAATCGAAATATTCAGTTAAATTTCTTTTTCTAACAGAATAAGGTCTTCTGCTACATCGCAAACTTCCACTGAAGATCCTGATAAAGCTAAACCTAAAGGGAAGACTTTCTATTTATTTAACTACGTTGAAAAAAAATAATCATCGTCAGGGATTCTTTTCTCTAATTCTTTAAATCGCAGTATTTTACATAGAACAACATTTTTATACAAATTGCCATGACAAAAACAAGTACCTGTTTAGTAATTAATATTATACGATATATAGTTTTAAATGAAAAATCAATTTGCGCAAAAATTTTCCGATCAATTTGTATTTATAAGGAGTAAACATTTTTTTTTTCATCAATTGTATGTGTAGGAGAATTAAGCATTATTTTTTATGTACTTTTTGTTTTTAATATACGATAGAATGAAAAATAACACTGTTTTTTAAATTTATTTGTCTAAGAATTGTTTTTTGTGAAAAATTCGCTATTTTTATTAATAATTAAACTTCTTGATAATTTTTTTTCTGTAGTGGACGAGTCCCTCTGAGGAATTTAATTTTTTATAGCAATCCAATTTAGATAAAGTTATAATTTATGTTTCGGATGTGTGAGAAAGGAAATGTTCTATAAACTTAAACTGGATTTATTAGTAATTACTACTAAATGCTTCTGTACAATTTTTTTTATATAATCGAAGAATTAGTGAAAAAGAGAGACAACTAGTTAATATTGGACACGGCTTTCTTTGCGGACAAAATAACATCATTTACTCCAACACCCTCATAGGAAGAGCCACACAATTCTAAAGGTATCTTATGCTCCTCAATGTAGTTTTGAATACGATTCTTCCTCTCCTCATGGCCGACGATATATTGTGGAATGCAATTCCTCAGAATCGACACATTACTTCCAATCGGAGGTATAACAATATTTAATATCGTTCTCAATTGCTCCAGAGCAACTTTTAATAAATGCTCCTCACTTGGATTTGTTCCGAAATATTCCTCGAACCATGCTCCACCCAACATTACCGTAAATACCTAATTGGGAAAAGATTTGTTTCGAATTTATTTAATTTGTTTATGTTGTAAAATTTCCTCTTTTTCCCCTTTTTAGTAATGTATCGAAAAAGAAAGGAACTCACCGCATTTTCCTGTGGGGACACGCAGGAATCGAAAATTGTTCCCAAAATCGGTAGTCCCTCTTGAGGTGGTACCAGAAATCCAAAAGCATCTCCAACTAAAATTTCCCGAGGAAATTCCAGATTAACAATACCAACTGTGACGGTTGGTATTCCCTCCAATTCGGATGCCAAATCAGGATGTTGTTTTTTGACCAATGCTGCTAAATTTTTAGCCGGTAAACTCGAAATGATGCGATCGAATTTTTTCGTCTCACCCGAGGATTTTATCTCAACACAATCGGAATGGAACGTTAGTTCTTTACATTCACTTTCCATATTGATGCTGACATCTCTGGAATATAAATTATCGGCTAATTTTTGAGGCAATTGCTCCAATCCACCTTCAAGTGTCCAAATAGCCCACTTTTCTTTTCGTGCACGATCCACTGAATCCATATCGAGTGGATCTTTCGGAGCTGCAATCTTCGTTTTGCTCGAATTTTGCATCATTCTCTCCTTCAGTAATCCTTTGAATATCGAACCATGTTTTTGCTCTGCTTGGAATAATTTTGGCATCAGGAAATTGACGCTTATTTGTTTTGCATCGCCGGCACATATTCCACAGATTATCGGACTAATAACGTTGTCGGCTATATCTTTACCGACTCGTCGTTCTATAAAATCGTAGACACTTTCGTCTTTTAGGGTAATTGATGGTGTGTTTAGTTCACTCCAAATGGCTTTGAGTAGAGGACGTTTGAATGGTGGACACGTTCTGAATAGAGGTTTCAGTGAAATCGGTAGGATGTGTAATTTTTTATCGATGTAGATCAATCTGTTCATTGCTGCTGGATGATTTACTGGTATTGATACAATTTTATGATCCAATTTTAAGTCGTCTATTAATTTTAATGTATTCTTCCCCGCATTGCCATGTGGTCGTATTGTTCTTGGTCCCTGTTCAAAGATTCCTCCGTTTGGTGATTTTTTGGTCCAAACCCATCCTCCCAATCTGTTTGTCGCCTCGTATAGGACGACGGATCCTAGTTTTGGATTTTCGAGGGCATAATAGGCTGCACTCAATCCTGAAATACCTCCACCTAATATTGCCGTCATTTTTTTCCCTTCCAGCTTATCTAGAAAAAATTTTTTTCTTAAAATTTTGTTTCAAACTTTAATTACGAGGGTAAAGTTCATAAAAGTTTTTGAAACAATAATCAAAAAATAATGCGACCATTTATTTTCTTTTGGATTCAAGTTGGTGTTATTTTCGAGCAAATGACTTAAGTAACAATATGTCTTAATGCTCATAAAATTTAGAGATGAATTTGAATAAAAAAAAATTCTGTCTTGATTTTTTGTTTTCAAAACACGTTGCAGACTTTAGCCTCTCATTAAAAATTGAACTCAAATGTTAGATTAAAATTTAACTAAACTTATAAACTAAAATTAATCTAAAATTAGATAAAATTTACGCTTTCGTAAAATTAATGGAATTTATGATTCACAAATTTTGTACTCTGCAGGCCTCGGATATTATAAATTTTACGACTTTTTTCGACTATTTTCAAATAATGCGACTTTTATCGACTTTTATTACAAAAATTGCGACTTTTTCGACTTTTCTTCCACATTTTGCGACAATATACCATATTTTCAGTATGGAATGCAACTTATTTCGATTTTTATTAGTATAAAAAGTATAATAGACAAATCTTTGAAAATTTATTTTTGAATAAGTTTTCTAATTAAATTTTTCAAAATATTACAATTAAAAAGATTTTGAATAATTGAAATTCTGTAAAATTTAATTCAAACTAAATCATCTATTCAAGTATTTTATTACAATTTTTCAAAATTAACTTTTAGAGAATTTTAATTGAAAGTTTTTGAAATAATATTAAATTCTCAAAAATTTTAATGAATAATCTTCAAGTGTAAATTCAATAAAAATGAAAATTAACGAAAAATAGGTTTTAAAAATAATATTAAAATAGTTTTGAAAAAAGTAATTCTCTTAATTATTACGTTCTAATTTTTTTTTAAATTCTATTTTCAATATTTCCGAAAATTCAAATTTACATATTAAATAAGAAATTAAAACTTTCCATAATTATTTTCAACATTTTGGAGAAAATAGCCATATTTTTAAAATTTTCAATCGAAGTTCTTCAAAATAAATTTTTTTGTTTAAAAATACAAAAATTCTTCAATTATTTTCGAAAAATTACATTTTAGTATTTATAGAATACTAATTGTTTTATCATAAACTTTTAAGATTCAATTACCGTTCAATAAAGTAAATTAGAATTTTTTATCTTAAAACTTTTTAGAATTCATTTATAATTAAAATTCTTGGAAAAATTTGATTAATTGTTTTTTGTATCTATTTTTAAAACGTCAATTATTTTAAAAAGAATTTGCCAAATTTTGAATTTTTTTCAAAGTTTTTACGAAATTAAAATTATTTTTAAATAGATTTTACCAAATTTCAATTTTTTGGCCATTTTTTAATTATATTCAATTATAAAACTTTGTGCATTTTGAAAAATTATTTAGAAATATTTTCAAACAGATATTTTTACGAATTTTTTTATTAACATTTTTGAAAATATTCTATCTTAATTAATATCTTTGAAAAGAAAAATTGACTGGTTACATTATTGTAAAAAATTAGTTTTTTTGTATTTCAATAATTAAATTTTCGAAGAAATTATAAATAATGATTAAAAATTCATAAAGATTGATTTTAAAATGAAGTTAAATTAAAAATTGTATAAAATAATTGAAATTTTTTGGTAGGGTTATATTTTCAATTTTTAGAAATTGTTAAATTTGAGAAGTTGAAATTTGTTGAATTTTATTTCTTGTGAATAATGAAATAAGTATTTAAATGTTTATTTAGCAAAATTATACAATCATTGATTAATATGAATTTTTGTGACAACACTGAATTAAATAAATGACTTTTTCGACTTTTTTTCTATTTTTAATCGACTAAAGCGACTTTTTTTACTCTTTAAAGTCGATCCGAGGTCTGACTCTAAATTGAACGAAATAATTCCCATTAACAATGTTTTCACAAATTATAGATTGTCTTAATTAAAGATAAAAATTTTAAATTTATCATTTAGAAACATTTAGACAAAAAATGGTCTAAAATTGGATTTAAATTTATGATTAAATATTTATAACTTGTCTATTTGTAATTTTGACTAAAAACCGATTTTTAATTTAGCAGTTGTCATTAATTAACATTTACACTCTTTCCTACTGGTAAAAATAAGGAAACTGCATAAGTAGTAATTAAAGCCATAGATGACTTTTAAAATATCGAAATATTAAATATTTATTCAAAAATATTGCTGCTTTGAACTGAAATGTATTATAACCTCAAAATTATGTGACGATCCCTGATCCCACGAAGTAGTATAAGGAGACTTCACGCCAATGCTTTGCGACGGCAAAAAGCAACACATTTTGGGGGGGTTAGAGTTATGAGTATTTGCACCACTAACAGACTCAGCGCTGTTGCGGCTGAAATTTAAACCATGGTCGCCATTACACTTCGTCGTATTTCTTTAATTTGTAGGTTATGTTCATATACAGTAGCAGACGAAAAATGTTAGTACAATACTTTAACCACAGAGGCGCAACCTCTGATAGTGGTGCAATCTCTGAGATCTCTGTCCCCCCTAATGTGTGCAGATTTTTATGTGGCGTGAAGTCTCCTTATACTACTTCGTGCCTGATCCGAATAGAAATTAATCCTCACTTCCCGATTTTCACTCCTTTTTTTCTTAAATATAAACCATAAATTCTTTCTAAATACTAAACAATTAAATAAGGCCTTTCATTAAACAATTATAATTTATAACTATATTTAAAAACATATTGTATAATCGAAAAATAAGCACTATCACATTACGAATAAGGTTAGGTTACTTCGTACCACTTCGTGCATTAAGTTACTTTTTAGTTATTAAACATTATTAGTCGTCAATTATAAGTTTTCGTCATTATTTAGTTTTGTATAAACATCCTAATTTTTTTCCTTTTTATTATAGAGATTTTAAGAAGAAATATCTAAATTTTTTTTCACGTAAATATTTCGGTAAAATAGTGTACTAAAATTACCCACGTGGTTCAATTTTTAATTTACAGCTACCCAACCCTGAACACGTACCCATGCGGATTTCGGCATAAACGATTTTCACAATTCTAAATAAACACTTAAACAAAAATGAATTAAAAGTCATTTGATAAACTTTATTAAGTCAAGAAAGTGAATTTGTGATATTATCTACCTAAACAAAAAGAAACATGGAATTTATACGTTCAGCATTTGAAAGTTTGCTTGATCCAAAAGTTGGAATACCATACGCGATTATATTCGCCTATAGTGTTTATTCGTTATTTTTAAAGAAGAATTGTAACGAAAGGTCTAATGAAAATGTTAAATTTCCCGTAAGTAGAAATTATTTTTTTTTCTTTCTAGCTATAAAAAACGAATACATTATTTAGAATCTATTTAAGTCTACAGCTACAGATTTAATAATTAACATAACCTTAAAATAGAAACAAAAAAGGAAAACGGTGGGTAAATTTTTATTTATTCGTTACAGAAAATGACAATAGATTCTACTGACGACGACGATTATAAAATGGTTTTGGTAATAAGAAGGGATTTAAAAATGGGAAAAGGAAAAGCTGCTGCTCAATGTGCACACGCTGCTGTAGCGTCATACAAAATTGGTTTGAAGACACCTGAAATTTTAGAAGCCTGGGAAGATTGTGGTCAGAAAAAAATAACAGTACAAGTAATAACCTTTATTAAAATAATTATTTATTGTGATAAGAAATTTTATTGAACTGTTTACTTATTTAATTAACAGGGTTGCCACGCAACCTGAAAACCTGGAAATGTTAGGGAATTATATTAAAATTTTGATCGAAATCCATGAAAATTGCTATTTTTTAATTGTATTTATTCATAAAATTTAATTTTACTTAAATATTCAATTCAATTATTTTTAAAGGTAATATGATTCTTCGGAAAAATTCAATTATGTTTGAAAATTTACAAAAATTCTTGTCAAAATTTGAAATTTTCATTTAAATTTTAAATTGTCTTTATATATAATAAAATTTTTCTTCGAAATTTAATTATTTTCAAAAACTTTAATAAAATTCTTGGCAGAATTTCAATTATTTTTAATATTAAAAATTTTTCGTCAAATGTCTCGAAAAATGAAATTATTGTTAATTTTTTTTTTAATTTGTCTCTTGACATTAAATAATAATATTAGTTATGTTTAATAATAAAAAACAAAATAATTAAATTTTGATAAAATACTGTATGACAATTTAATTATAAGAAACATTTAATTATTTAATAACTAATATTACCATTTGAATCAATAACTGACTTTTTATTTTCAAATTTGTTATTCCTATCTAATTTAAATTTAGACTTATTGTTAATAGATTAAGAATGGAAATTTTTGAAAAATTGTAATATTTATGATTCTTTTGAAATTAGTTAAAAATAATGAAATTCTAGAAGAATTGTAGTTAAAAACACTAAAAAAATTACATTGTGGAGAAACGAGAAATGATTGAAAAAATTTAATTATGTTCAAAAATTTTTTTTTTAAATGCGCATTAAAATTTTTATTATTTTTAAAAAATTTCCCTCAATTCAATGATTTTTCAATATCTACTTTTTTAATAAAATTTTTCAAAAGAATTCAATTATTTTTTATTTTAAAACAAAATTTTTAATGAAATTCTACGAAAACATTTTATTATTTTCATAAATAATAATTAAATATCACAAAAATTGAATTATTTAAAAAGAATTCATTTATTTATAAATTAATTATAAATTTCTTCGTAATTATTAAATTCTTTTTAGAAAATAATAATAATAAATAATAATAATAATAATAATAATAATAATAATAATAATAATAGTAATAATAATAATAATAATATTAGTTGGTTTTAATAATGGAAAACAAAATATTTAAATTTTAATAAAAGTCTTTATGAAAATTCAATTTTTAGAAATATTTATTGATAATTTGTCTCTTGACAATAAATAATAATAATAATAATAATAATAATAATAATAATAATAATAAGAATAATAATAATAATAGTAATAATAATAATAGTTGTTTTTAATAATAAAAAACAAAATATTTAAATTTTAATAAAAGTCTTTATGGAAATTCAATTTTTAAAAATATAAAATTACTATTTAGTAAATTGTTTATTTTTACAGTTGAATAATTGATTTCTTGTAGAATTTTCTAATAAATATTGATTTAAAAATAAATTTTAGTTAAAATTTTGGGTTATAATTGAATATCATTCAAAAATATTTATTTATTAGAAAATTCTACAAGAAATCAATTATTTAACTGTAAAAATAAACAATTTATTAAATAATTGTACTTTATCAACAAATTTTTAAATAATAATTGAATGCTTTTAAAAATTTTAATAAAATTTTTTTAAATAATTGCATTTTTTGAGAAATTTGATGAAAAGTTTGTATATTAAATTGAATATTATTGTATTATTATTATTATTGTATATTATAATTGAAATTTTGCAAAGAATTTTATTACAGTTTTTGAAAATAATTGAATTTCGGAGAAAAGTTTTATTATTTATGAAGATAATGCAAATTTTGACGGCAATTTTTGGTAATTTTGGAATATAATTGGACTTTTGCGAAGAATTGCGTTACCTTTGAAAATAATTGAATTCTTTCAACTAATTTAATTAAAATTTCTTTTTAAATTAATTGAATTGTTTTGTGGAATTTTATTGAAATAGTAGACATTATGAATAATTGAAGTTTGGAAATTTTTTAAATTAACTAAATTTCTGGGAAGAATATTTGTTAAAATTATTTTTAAAAAAATTAAGTTGTCATATAAGAATTTTATTGGAATTTTTGAAAATAATTTAATTGTTTGAAGAATAAATAATAAAAGATACAAAAGTAGTTGAATTTTTAAAAATCTTAATTTCTATATGAGAAAATAATAATAATTAAATATTTATTGAAAATGAAGTAATTGATGTTTTACAATAATTTTATAATTAATGATAAATATAGTTTTAAAAACCCGGAAAAATTCTGTTTTTTAACCTGGAAAATCTGGAAAAGGCAGGGAATTTGAAAACGGCAGAAGCGTGGCAACCCTGAAATTATAAGATAAAGTAATGTGATTTTTATTTGATATTTGACACAAACGTTTGTGCTTTTTCAAATGTTGTGTATAATTTTCAATTTTATATATTTCTCTTGTAGAAAAAAATTACTTTTTGTAACTAAAAGATTAAAATTTATTCAGGTTGACGATGAAGCAGGATTAATAGAAGTTTACAAACACGCAAAGTCTTTGGGCATCATTACAAATGTGATACAAGATGCAGGACGTACGCAAATTGCAAGAGGAAGTAAAACTGTGTGTGCAGTTGGTCCGGGACATTTTGAAAAAGTTGACAAAGTAACTGGTCATTTAAAATTATACTAAGATATATTTTAAAATATAAATTTTTCTACCGCAAATCATTGAAGATTTTCTTTCATTGAAATTGATTTCATCGTCAAATGATCCAACAATTAAGTGAATTAGTAAAACAATCGTTTATTTTTTGTAACTGCAAAATTTTAAGTGCAAAACAAAGTCATTTCGGTTTTTTATATATTTAGATTTATAAACATCATAAAGATGTAAAATCGAAAAAGTAGAAAGTTACGAAATAACGAAAACTAAATGTATTTTCAATTTAGAACTTTAAGGAACTTTAAGATGATCCCTAAATTTTGAACGTTCAAATGAACGAATAATTTTTTATTCAAGTTGTTTTAATAAATTATTAATTATAGAAAAATGTTAAAACTAAAATTGTACGTTTACAAACTCAGTAATTCATTTTTTGAATAGTGAAGCAAAATAATTGCAATAAAAATTTAATTTTTACAAAAAATAAATAAATTTCGTTTATTTGAACGTTCAGAACTTTAGGATCTTACTTTAAGATCTTTAGGACCTTGAAGTCTTTAAGAATTTGTAGGATCATTGGAATCCTTAGAATTTTTGGAATCTGTAGAACCTGTAAGTCCTTTAGGATTTTGGGAACCATTAAAATATTTAGGAAAACAAAATTATTTATGGTCTTTCAGATCTTCAAAATCTGTAGAATCATTAGGAGCTTTATGATATCTAGGATCTTTAGCATCTTTAGAACCTCTAAATTTTGTGGGAATTTTAGGACCTTTAGATTCCTTAGGAACTTTAGGATCTTTGAAACTTTAAATTCTTTATGATCTTTAGAATCTGTGGGACCTACAAGATTAGAAATATCTATAGGACCTTTAGAATCTTTAGGCTTGTTAGGACCATTAAAGTTTTTAGAATTCTTAGAACTTTTTAATGCATAGAATTGAAGAAAAATCAAAGAAGAACAAACGACAGATTAATGTGGCAAGAAATTAGCCAACTTTATTTTCACTGCTAATAATATAAAACAATATCTTACATATATCTTAAGTAATATTGTCAACATAATAACAATATTTTTTTCAATTTTTTTTTTGTTTCTTGTCTTCTTATAAATATGTCATAAATAATAATTTATACTGGAGGTGGAGGCGCTTTTCTATGTATTTTATTAGAACTTGTCGCGCTACATTGGGATTCAGCAATTGATCTTCCATCGGCTTCATCGCGCCGACATAATTCAGTCTCGTTGTGTAACCAATTTTGTGGTTGTGCCGTTCTTCTCATTTGATTTTGCTCCGTCTCTGGCACTGAATCCACGTCCTCGAGAAGTTTCGAGAGCGATGGAGCAAGACCCAAACCTAGATTTCGTTCATGATAAACCTCCGATATTGTTGGCGTTAATTCACGTGTTAAACTTGTCAATGATGTTGCGACATTACGTAAATTATGCGGTATCGCTTCATTAGTTTGGGTCGATTCCTTTGGAGGTTTTAAATCTTCATTTGATGAATTTCGCAATTTTCTCGATGAACCATTGCCTATTTCAGTTCGTACACTCAGTCGTTCGAGTACGGTGACGGGAAGTGGAGGTAGAGGTTGTCTTCTCAATACGGTGGCGTGACCATTTTCCCAATCTGTTGCCGAACTGCTTGAACTTGAACCTGGTCTTGCACTTTGATCGGAATATATGTTTCTAATTCGTTTCTGATGATTTAGATTCATTGCGATTGGTGGACTTGGAGTGAATGCAGCGTCTGATTCACCTGGAAATAAATTCGAGATTGTTTAATTTGGAAAAAAAGTTGTTGTAGGTGGGAAAATTTTTTGGGCACTACCTCCGCCGTTTTGAATCGACTGTCTCGATACTGAGATGTTGGAAGGCTCCGTTGTTTTTCCGTCAGGCTCGCCACGATGTCGAACGTAGCTTGCAAAAGCACCGCCTAATCTTGGACGATCTGTTAAACTTTTGTCGGTTGGAGCAACGGAAACGAGGCTCTCCATAGAACTTCCCGAGTCTAGACTAAGACTCTTTGGCGCTTCTTGAGTATCTGAAAATGTATTCATTACTGACAAAGTAAATTTTCGCATTTAGTTTACAGATCTCTAATAATTTACTTACCGAAAAGTGCTAGAAGTGCTTGAAGAGCGAATTGCACTGCCCTGCGTGATGCTTGTTTTCCAGTTCGGAGGATAACCTCGGACTGGCCAACTTCCATTAGATCGAAACCCAAGCTCGCGAATAATTCGTGTGAACCCGAAGCTCTCCAGACGCGAACCGGTAACGAAACTTCATGACCCTCCGTTGCACTACTAGCTCTTCTCATTGCAGAAATAACATCCTCCGCAACTTCCGGCGCCTAAAATTAAACCATTAATTACATTTCCATCCGTTGGGGAAATAAACATTGACAACATACCTGTAGGAGTCGAACTAGAGCGTGCAATGAGGAAGGACCCAATCCAAGAAGAGCTTGCAAACTAGCACTACATCTTGTCAATCTTTCCTCCGGATCGCTTTGGGGGAAAAATACCGATGGTCGAATTCCATTGCCAGCCGGTTCGAACCTGAATCCAACTGACATGAGTAATTCCCTCCAGCCAGTTGCTGAACCAACTTTATTTTCAATACTCCTCTGGGTGGTGTACATCGCATTCTTTTGACCGCAGTGTATTCTCTGTAGGGATTTTTCCACCAAATGCAAAGTGACACGCAGAGCGTCTCGACTCTGCTCTGGTCCACTTCGTAGCAGTTCGGCTAAAGCTTGACCCATCAAAGCAACCTGAAAGGAAAATTTTATTATCCCTTGTCTCGTGACTGATTTTTTTTTGTTTAAACATGTTTTTCTTTTAGTTTCGTTTTTAGATTTTCTTACCTTATTTGACAAACGAGCATCACCTCCGAGAAGGAGCCATCCTGCCCAATTTATGGGATGAGCAAAGTGCCTGGTGTGTTGAACAGTTTGCATGGCTTCAGCTAATGCTCTTGATGCTCTTGCGCCTTGCAACATTGCACTGTAGAATGCTCGGAGTAAAATACTACCGGCTGTGGGTGGCACCGGCCACATTCCAATTAAGACGCATTGAGCACCAGCATTAAGGAGAGTTTTTGACAATTTCTCCACTCCGTCTGTAGTGACTGTTGTATTGTCCCCTCCACTCCAACAATGTCCACTGGAAAGAACGACCAAACGGGCTGTTAATTTTAATCTCGATACATCAGCACAGTTGATTAGGTACTCTGGTCTCTCTGGTGGTTCCTCGCTCTGATCAGCACATAAAGCTAGATTTGGTGAATCCCACAGTATGGGAGTTGTTAGATGAACGCATTCGGCATCTGGTAGTGATCTCAAGACTGCTGATCTTGTTGCTTCCGTTCCAATCAAGGGTCTCGTTTCCAGGAGTTCGGCGACGATTCCAGTTTCTGTTTCGGCTGAGGAAACACTTTCAGGCCAGCCGAAATCTTCTCGAACTTTGTCTGGTAGTGATGGATTTCCTGCTACTAAGGCGGCGACAGTTGCTCCACCTTCGGGCATTGGGGTTCTTGAACGTTTTTTAAGAGCTGCTAGTGAAGGTACTACTAGAAGGGAGAATCTCTCGCAAAGATAATCTTCACTTGTGGTAGATTGTAATGCTGGTAAGGGAGCTAAGAACAGCGATTTTTCCACAACCATGATCAATTCTTTTCTTGTTGGTGGTAAAAGATCTTCGAAAGGTGCTAGAAGTAGATCGTATAGGTGTTGAATTGCTTGAGGTGCTTGCCAGGATGGACCCTTTGCTCTTCCCCATCGTACGCTACCAGCTCGGGAACTTACAGAACCGACGCTGAATAAACTACTTAGACTGTAAGAACTAGCATTTAGATGATGTCCCCTCGATGGAATTGTAGCGCACTCCTCATTTATGTCACTAGTTTCGCCAAGAAGAGCTTCTCTGGCATGAGCAACTCTCTTCTCTAAGTCAACACCGTTTTCTAGAATTGTTGAATGGAATCTTATCAATCCTCGACCGGGAGCAAGACACCAGGCGTGAAGTTCGCTTTCTACTTCACTGTAGTAAAGGATAATTCCCCTTTGTCTGTCAACAATTTCAGAATAATGGGTTGCATCGTCCAAACTGTTCTTTGTTCGTCTGGAACGTTCCGCCCAATTCAGGGCCTCCTCAGGTCGACTCAAGTTCACCAGGACCTTTTGCAACATTCTGTACGTTTGAGAAAGTAGATCAGTTCTGCTGGGTTGACCACAAATGTACACCAAACTTGCCGAAGAATTATCTAAAGATTCTAATAGACTCGCAGCCTTTTCAAGTTGTTCGACAGAAATTGTCGCCTCTCCAGCTTCCCAATGCACCAAACCTAGACGATGTCTGAGCCTAGCTGCCTCTTCTCTTCGACCTAAACCCTCGGTTAAAGACAATCCTGATTGGAGATAACTTAGCGCTCGGCAGAGATCACCACACAAATGGTGAAGACGCCCAAGACTCGAGAAAGCCGCTGCTCTTGCTACTTGATCCCCAGCCGCAGCAGCTAGACTCAGGGATTGTTCCTGAAGTCTAATCGCCTCTTCGAATTGTGCCAGAGCTTCATGAGTGGCTCCCAAGTTAGCGCAGGCCCTCGCCTGCAAACCGGCCGCGTCCAAACTTTCCGCTATCGACAGTTCTAATTGATGATGACGCAAAGCGGAATTGAGATCATCCATGAGGAGATGAACAACTCCAAGACCACTTGCAGCTTCTGCTTCTCCGGCTCGATCCCCTAGACCCCTCGCTAAAGCTAGCTGATGCGATAGACAACTTACAGCTTGTTCATGATTTCCAAGAGCCGTATGAACCCTACCCAGATCTCCATAAGCCGCTCCTCTCAATTCCAGATTATCGACTTCATGAGCAGTGACCAATCGTTTCTCGAAACAAACCAAAGCCTCCTGTAAATTACCCGAAGCTTCTCGAGCTCTACCAAGTCCCCTATAAGCTCTCTCCTGATCACGAATACTACGTAATTTCAGTGCCGCTGATAATTGCTGCTCATGGCACTTGATCGCTTCATCAGGATCACCTAAAGCTTCATAACAATCTCCCAAGTTTCCTAGTGCTCTAGCTTTATCCAATAAAGCCGTTCCAGTTGTTAGTGGTTCCAATGTCGCTAATTGTTGCTCGAAATATCCAATTGCCTCCTCGTAATGTGCCATATTCAGTCTCGCTATTCCCAAATTACCCAAAGCTTGTGCCTCAACACCTGAATCGGCAAGTTCTCTTGCTCTCTCCAACTGTTCCTGATAGCACTTAACAGCGTGTGTATATTGCCCCAAAGCCATGTGAACAGCACCCAAATTTCCATGAGCACGACACTCGCCCCTCAAATCACCGGCTTCTTGTCTCAACGTCAATTCTTGAGTATGAAAACCTAAAGCTTTATCCAAATTTCTCGTTGTTCGATGAGCAATTCCCAATGCTCCATACGCCGCAGCCTCTAAACTTCTGTCAGCCGATTGTCGAGCTAAATTCAGTTGTCTCTGATGCATCTTTATCGCTTCGTCGGTCTCTCCAAGCTTCAAGAGACAGTCTCCAATATTCCCCAGAGCGCGGAATTTACCAGCGAAGTGCTTTGTCATATGGGCTATGGCTAGAAAACAAAAGAATTTAAATAAAAGAGATAAGTAACAAGATTCATCTTTCTGGATTCGTAATCCAGTGGATTTTTCAGTATTTTTCAGTATTTTGTTCAGTATTTTGTTCAGTATTTTGATCAGTATATTGTTCAGTATTTTGTTCAGATTAGAATGTTAAGAAGATTAGTTACCAAGATAATATTTTTGGCACTCCAAAGCAGTGTCCAAATTTCCAAGTGCCAAATGAGCAAGTCCAAGATTACAGTAGGCTCTTCCCATTCCAGATTTGTCCTGCAAATCCTTAGCCAGAGCTAGATCTTGATCGTAATATCTAACTGCTTCGCGATGATTTCCCAAACAATAGTGAGCGTAGCCAAGAAAGTGACAAGCCTTTGCTTCGCCTTCGACGTCGTGTAATTCCTGAGACAGCATCAGATAGTTTTCGTAATAGGGGACAGCTTCCTCGAATCGTCCTCGTGACGAGAGGCAATTGGCGAGATTGAGCAGAGCACATGCCTCACCCGCAGCGTCTTTTAATTCTCTAGCTATTGCCAAATGTACCCTATAGTGTCTTAATGCAGCCTCGTGGCCTTGTACCGCCTGATAGGCTACTGCTAAATTGCCATGTGTACTCGCTTCTGAACTCCTATCATTTACCTGATTGGAAAAAAAATTATGCATCGTATTAAGCAATTTATGATGCGTGATGCACTATACCATAACATTGATGATCTAGCATACAATCCAGTGTAAACTACCTAAAATTCTACTTAGAGGTAGGATCTTTTTTTTATAGATACAGGGTTTTAGGTAGGTAACACTAGGATCTAGGTTTTTGGGAAAATAAAAACATCTAATAGATGGTAGTAATTAAATAATGGTAGTAATTAAATAAAGTCGAATTACACATTCGTAATTAGCATACCTCTTTGCTTATTGTCAATTCTTGTTTATGGTATTTGATAGCTTGCTCGTAATAGCCCAAAGCATTGTACGCATTGCCGATGTTTCCATAAGCTCTACCCATTCCTGCTTTATCGCCCAAACTTCTGGCAATTCCAAGATGCGCCTGATGTAACTTAAGAGCCGCGTCATGCTCACCAAGAAGCTGATAAACAATTCCAAGATTACTGCACGCTCTTCCCTCGGCTACTTTGTCTTTTGTCGTTAGTGCCACGTCCAATTGTCGCTGATGCCAAAGTTTTGCTTGAGCTAGGTCACCTGAAAGAAAAGTCGTACAATTTTCTAAAGCATACTTTTTGTAAGTAATGAAGGAATTAATGAATGAAGGAATTAATGATTGAAGGAATTAATGAATGGAAGAATTAATGATTGAAGAAATTAATGAATAGAAGAATTAATGAATAGAAGAATTAATGAATAAAAGAATTAATGAATGAATCAATCAATTATTTAATTAATTAATAATTAATGAAACGCCCTAATGCAAGAAGCAGACGTCACTAACCGGCACATCTGGCCGCATGTCCCAGACCAGCATAGGCTCTGGTTTCAATTGCCCTATCGCCGAGTTCCTGAGCGATTCGAAGTACATTCTCGTGATAGGCCATTGCTTGTCCGAAATTCCTACGATAATGATGGGACGAGCCTAGATTACTGAAGGCCCTAGCCTCCTCGACGCGATCGCTGAGTCTTCTGGCAATTCGTAAATGTTGGGTATGACAATCGACGGCACTTTCGAATTCGCCCATTGCTAGATAAACGGCACCAACGTTTCCTATTTCCCTTGCCTCTTGGAGACGATCGCCCATTTGCTTTACGAGCTGGACACACTGCTTATGGGACGCCAGGGCATTCGGTAGATCCCCAATTGCCGTGTAAACGTGGCCAAGGCTCGTTAGTGCTGAAGCTGCTGCTTGCGTGTCTTTGCACTTCATCGCCAGGACCAATTGATAACGATGAGCTGTTAACGCTTCCTTGTAACTTCCCTTGCTGAAGTAGGCCGAACCGAGATTTCCGTGGGCTCGACATTCGCCCTGTGTGTCACCTAGAGATCTTGCTACTCCTGCGAATCATTAAAAGAATTGTTAGGTAAATTCATTAATTATAACCCTTTGCCTATGGTAACTTATTTTCAAGTTTGAATGTAATTGCGATTGTCATCATCAGGCGACTGAATTGTTTTTTGAAAACAATAGTCAAGTGAGCAGAGGGTTAAAAGGATCTTTTAACTTAAAGGATCTTTTGGAACTTAAGAAATTTCTCAATCTTTGAAATCTGTAGGAACGTTAGAATCTACAGGCACTTTAGAATCTACAGGAACATTAGAATCTGTAAAAACTTCAGAATCTGTAGGATCTTCTGGATCCCTTAATATTTTGAAAGCTTTAGAATTTTTAGAATCCTCAAAAACTTTAGGACTTTTTGGTTCTTTAGGACATAAAGAATATTCAGACTCTTTAGGATCTTTATAATCGTTAGGATTCTTGGGACCACTAAAATCTGTAGAATCTCGTAAACCACTAAAAATCTTTAGTATTTCTAGAACCATCAGAATCTTTAAGAACTATAAAACCATTTGGGTACTTTAGTACCATCCTTAGGTACTTTAGAAGTTTTTGGATCATTAAAATCTTTAGAATCTTTAGGAATTTCAGGACCTTTACAATCCTTAGGAACTTTAGGATCATTAAAACCTTGAAAATTAGTTGAATTACTTAAAAATTTTATGATTTTTAGGATTATTGGGACCTCTGGAATCTGTAGGATCTCTTGGATCTTAAAAATCTATAGAAACTTTCGGACCTTTTGATTCTTTAGAATTCTTAGAAACTTTAGGATCATTTGGATCTTTAGGGAATTTTAAGTCTTAAGTTTTATTCAAATCTTTAGAATCTTTAAGTCTTTACAAAATTTTTAGGATATTTGGAACCTTTAAAAGCAGTAGAATTCCTAGAACCAAAAAATCTGTAGAATTTGGAAGACCTTTTAAAATCATTAGGATATTTTGGTCCTTGAAAATTTTTAGAATATTTAGAACCTTTAAAAGCAGTAGAATTCTTAGGACCAAAAAATCTGCAGAATTTGGAAGACCTTTTAAAATCATTAGGATCTTTAGGTCCTTGAAAATTTTTAGAATATTTAGAACCTTTAAAAGCAGTAGAATTTTTAGGACCAAAATAATCTGTAGAATCAGGAGTACCTTTAGAATCTTTAGGATATTTAGAAGGTTTAGGATCTTTAGAACATCTAAAGTTCTCAGAACTTCTAGAATCTTCTAAACCACAAAAATCTTCAACACCTTTAGAATTTTTCGAACCTTCAGCATGTTTAAAATCACAAGAATCTTTATAACCTTCAACATTTTTAGTATTTAGAATCTTTTGAAGCTTTAAAGTATTTAGGATCTTTCAGAAATTGTTTTAGGATATAATTTTCGGTTTTTTAGGGATTCGAGTGCTTTTTTCGTACCAAGATCCTGTTGCATATAGCCAATAGCCTTGTCCAGTGAATTTAGAGCCCAATAAGCGCTGGAGAGGGCGGAGAAAACTGATCCTCTTAATTTTAGACTACAAGAGCCGATTGATAATGCCGCCTCGAGGACTCCAGCTGCTGCTCTGTATTGACCTGCACCCAAAAGTTCTTGTCCAACCACTGAGATGACAACGAAAGGCGACTCGTCCAATTTCATTGCTCGAAGCTGTTGAAA
Organism: Leptopilina drosophilae; assembly: GCA_032873175.1. NCBI lineage: Eukaryota > Metazoa > Arthropoda > Insecta > Hymenoptera > Figitidae > Leptopilina > Leptopilina drosophilae. The sequence continues at coordinate 53,997,501 of CM065479.1, forward strand.
CGTCGGTTCCAGTGTAACACGTAGCGGCGATTTTAAGGAGGCTTCGACGAGGCCCGACAGCAATTGACAATTCGATGGATCCCTCGCCAATCCAACGCTGAAAGCAACCAAAGCCTCTCCATGTCTTCCCAAGCACTGAAGAGCAACGCCTTGACGATAGTAAGCCTAAGGAATATCAATTAATTGATCAAATTAATTTTTCACTTTGGATTATAGATGAAAACAAAAATCAAATTTTTATCTTTTCTCTAAGGAAACAATTTTTATCTTCTCTCTAAAAAAAAACAATTCTTATCTGGTCCAGAAAACAATTTTTATCGTGTCCAGAAAAAAATTTTTATCTTGTCCAGAAAACAATTTTTATCTTGTCCAGAAAACAATTTTTATCTGGTCCAGAAAACTATTTTTATCTTGTCCAAAAAACAATTTTTATCTTGTCCAAAAAATAATTTTTATCTCCTCTCCAAATAGAAACAAGAAATAATTAGCTCTGTGTTGACTCTAAAAGAATCAAGAAGATTTTTTAGAGAATAAATAGTAATTTTCAATATTTTTCAGGATTCGCTGGGAAGCTGATGACAAATTGGAGAAATGATGAGAATAGAGAGAGAGAAAAAAATTACCTTCGGCCATTCGGGACTCAATTCTGTGGCTCTGACTGCATCCTGCAGGGCCAAGGCGAACATTCCCATTTTGAGACGAGCCGCCGATCGATTTGAATAGAGAACATGACTGATGGGATCCAGGGCAAGAGCTTCTGTGTACAAAGTAGCGGCTAGAGCGTAATCTCCGTTTTGACATGCTGCATTGCTACGACGCACCGTCTCCAGGAATAAAACTCGAGATCCAGCGGCCAAGGCCGACGTACCTTCGGGCTCGACCTTTCGTGTAATTAATTATTGATTAATTTAAGTGATAAAAATTAATTACATTTATCATAAACGTTAAATAAATCCAGAAAATGGTATGTTTTACTCAGAACCAATTAGACTGCTTATTTAGTTTGAATAGAATTTTATTTAGTTCAAACTAAATTTTACTCGGTTCGAATAAAATTTTGTTTCAACCGAATAAAATTTTATTTGAACCGAATAAAATTTGGTTTGAACCACATAAAATTCTATTCAAACTGAATAAACAGTCTAGTTGCTTCTGAGTAAACATACAATTTTCTGGTATTTTATTCAAATAAAATTTTATTTGGTTTAAACCAAATTTTATTCGGTTCAAATAAAATTTTATTTGGTTCAAATAAAATTTCATTTGGTTCAAATAAAATTTCATTTGGTTCAAATAAAATTTTATTCCATTCAAACCAATTTTTATACGATTCAAGTAAAATTTTATTTGGTTTAAATACAACTTTTTTCTGGGTGTAGTGTAAAAATATTTTTAAAAAAATTCAGTAACACTTTCAGATGTAACTAAAAAAAATTCTAATTTTTAATTGTAAATAATTAGAAATTGAAATTGGATAATTTTCAAGCGAACTCCATTTAGAGATGAAGATGAAAATGCTAAAAATATGAATCGTTGTTATATAAAAATAGTGGATTAATTATTTCCTTTAATTAGAATATTAAAAATAAATAAATGTTATAAAAACTAGAAATTGACGACAAAAATATTTTTCATTTTTAACAAAAAAAAAATGATTGAAAAAAAAATAAATAAAAAAATGGTTAAAATGGTTTAATTTTAACATAAAATAATTATAATTTACTTTTTAAGTTAAATAATTTTTACAATAAATTTAAAAGAAACTAACTTCGGAATAAATGAATTTTTCCAACATTAAATGGAAATTGAATATTTTAAAATGGAATTTGACTAATTCCATTATTTTACTAATTCAATTTGAAAATTTTCTGATAATATTTCTATGGCAATTTATTTAATTTATTTTTGTAATTTTAATAATTTAAAAAATTTTCCATTTAACGTTTTCAAATCTTTTAAATATTTATTTTTTAAATATTTACTTTTTGAAGATTTAGTATATTTTATAAAATGTTTTATGAAATATTTATGAACTTATGGTACATTTATTTTTACTTAATAACTGAACAGTTGAAAAATTGGTTTTGAAATTTAAAATTTGGTGAGAAAAAGAATTTGAATTTTCTTGAGACACTCTGAAACTAGTAAAAATATAAAATTACTTTTAAACAAAGTAAATAATAATAATAATAATAATAATAATAATAATATAATAATAATGATAATAATAATAATAATAATAATAATAATAATAATAATAATAATAATAATAATAATAATAATAATAATAATAGTAAATTATTGAATAATTTAAAAAGTTAAATATATAAAACTATAATTGTAAAAAGTATAAAATAGAAAACACAAAAATGCAAAATATGAAGATAATAAATGTGTAAAATATAAAAATTTTATAAATTTTATTTTTATACATAATAAAAATTTTATATTGTAAAATAAAAAATTGTAAATACGAAAATGCAAAATATAAAAAATATTAATTACGAAAATATAAAGTATAAAAAATAGTAAAAGTAATAAAAATATGACGAACAAAATATAAAATATTGAAGAAGAAAACTGATTTTTAAACTAAATTTAAAAAAAATCGAAATGATTATTGTCTTATGTTAGTACTTTTAATTTAAATTCCAATTGGTAAATAACTATTAATTAACAATGAATAATATTAATAAGAAAAATAATTATTATAACGAATTAATGTTCGTTTATTTTTCGGATAAATTTTTTTATTTCTCCTGTCAATTTTATAATACAATTTTACAATTTTTCGGACTTACCATAGAAAATAATTTTCTACTTTTATTATTGAATAAAATAATATTTATTCTCTCAAATTAGTATTGGAAAAAAATTAACGTTTGTATGATTTTTTCGATAACTATTTAGTTATCAAAAAATATTTATATTTAGTTAATATACATCACCGACGGAAATTGTGCGAGCGCTAACATCGCTAGTTATAAAAAAATACCCTTGCACAAAAATGGAAATAGCGCCGTCAAAAATGAAGCCAGACAATTTTTTTTAATTTCATTGGAAAGCCTATTAAATTCCCAATAAAATGACACCTTTTTTTAATAGAAATATTATATAAATAAAAATAAATATTATTATTATTATATTTTTTAAATAAATATAAAGTGAGTTGTCATGTCATAAACACAAAAAATAATACCAAATTTTTCGTAATTTCTTACCTTAACTTTGACACCTGGCAAAATCCAGAAAAATGTTTATTTTTACAGCTTATTTATTTCTAAGCTTTAAATAAAGACAAAGAACGACAAAAAATATTCTTAGGTTTCCGAATTATTAAAAAAAATTGTCCTACCGTACAAAGAAAAGAAAAGTAAAAAAAAAAAGAAAAGAACTTTTCTATTTATGTAATTCTATTAAAAAAGGTGTCATTTTACTGGAAATTTAATTATCTTTCCAACGAATTTGAAACAAAAGTATCTAGCTTCATTTTTGAGCGGGTGTGTTTTTTAATACCTCGAAGTAAATTCGCACAATTTACGTCGGTAGTGTAAAAATATTTATTTTTATTTAAATTGTCAATTTTATAATTAAATAAATAAAATTTTATCAACTATCTTGGAATTTTTTAAATAGTTTTTATTTTCCCCTTTTTATAATGAATAAAAAAGAAACTTTTATTTTCATTATTATCGAATAGAATTAAATAAATTTACTCAAAATAAGATTGATTGTTCAAAGGAGAGAAAGAGAGAGATTGTGTGTAATTATTATTGGAGCGTATCTTCACTGAGGTCAAGAATGTAAAAAAATAAAAATCACATAACTGTCTTCATCAATTAATGGAGATTTACTCTGAAAACCGTGATTCGCAATTCTTCAAAAACACTAATTTTGCAAATAAAAAATTTACAATTAAATAATTTAAAAAGTTTAGAACTGAATATTTCGAGAACATTTGAATTGATACTTTTTTTTTTTATTTTCAGGTGCGGATATCCGTAACGGATTTTTCTCTCCTCACTTTGGTATCAAAGGAAAAATTGAATATTGACCGTTGGAAATAAATGGAGGGACAGAGAACAAAAAAAAACAACCGGTGACAATTTACCTCAGATATATCCCTATGAGACATTGTTTAAAACGAGAAAGTAGCATGCTTTTCACTGGGCATCATCCGTTCCATTAGATAAAGATCCAAAGTTGGATCAGCGGAGAATTCTTCTTCTTCTTATATTATTATTACAACTCGCGTTGATCTTCTAGCTCAACATACACACACTACACAATACCACTTGACCGTTTTTCTCTTGGACACTTGTTGTTTCTTCGTTTCTGTTTTTCACACTCTCTTCTTTTTTTCACGTCTTCTTTCTTTTCCTCGAAAAATCACACACCTGTGATTATTGACTAGCATTTAAAGCGATTAATTTCGCATGTTTCCGGGGGACTAAAAACACTTTTAAAAAAAAAAAAAAAAGAATAGAAAGAGCAATAAGAATTTGTTTTTATTTTTTAATTTTTTGAACAATGTGGAAAAATAACACGCGAGAAAATAATGGCGAAAATAGTCTAAAGGAGTTTGTTTTCAAAAGGTCGGATAAATTGGATTGATTAATAAAAAAGGAGGGAGGCAGGCGGTCTTAGGCACCCACTGCATTCCTGAGGCACGGCCATCTTGGAATGTGACCCCAGGTTCCCCCCGTGGGCCCAAGAGTGGGGACTAACATTGCGCACACAAATATAATACACAGACGTATAGGAGAGAAGGCATGAGGCCCCCAGCTTGTGACCCTCAGGGGCCCTCCAGACCCTCAACTATTTTTTTCATAAGGCCCATCTCTGAATTTCCGGTATTACCTTAACCCATTAGCGATACTCGAAATATTTGCCTCGAGAGAGAGAAAGAAAGAAAGAAAGAAAGAAAGGTGAAACGAATTTTCATTTTTACGAGAGGAGGAAAGTTTTAATGTGGATGTGAATGAGAGAAATTTGCAGTTTGGTAATTTTTTTTACTTTCACCCGATCATATGTTAATTAACAAATTGAAATATTGCCCCGCTTGCAGGCTTGGAGAAATTCAGATGTATTGCATTTAATATTTCTTTTTTCCTTAAAGTTTATTTTTAATTTTGTATTCTTAATCGACATGAGCGACAAATGTGGAGAATTTCGTTTTTAATTTATTTTTTCGGCAATTATTTTTTTATATTCCTTAGAAATTTTTATTTTTAAAAAGGTCATCTTTATTCCTTAATAATTATTAATTTGATAATTTTTATTTCCATGGAAATTTTATTCTTGAATAATTAATCATTCCATAGTTTTTATTCATATAAAAAATTTACTCTTTAATGATTAATTCAGGGTTGCCTTGTTTTTGCTCCTTTCGAATTCCCTGACTTTTCCAGAATATCCAGATTAAAAAATGGAATTTTTCCAGGTTTTTAAAACTACATTTATTATTAATTAGAAACTTATTCGAAAATATCAATAACTTCATTTTTTATTGAAAATAATTTGTCAAAATTCAAATATTTTCAATGTCTACTATTTCAAAGAGTTTTAACAAAAGAATTCAATTATTTAAAAAGAAATTTTCATAAAATTCGTCTCAAGAATTCAATTATTTTCAAAAGTAATATAATTCTTTGCAAAAATCCAATTATGTTCAAAAATTTACAAAAATTATTGTTAATTTTCAATTACTTTTATAAATAATAAAACTTTTTTCCAACATTTAAACATTTCTGAAAAATTTTAATCAATTTCTTGGCAGAATTTCAATTATTTTTAATATATTTGCAATTTTTATCAAATTTCTCGAAGAATGAAATTATTCCTAAAATTTTATTATAATTTGTCAAGAGAATTCAATAACTAAAAAATTTGTTAGTAAAATTATTTATGAAAATTCAACTTTAAGAAACATTCAATTATTTAGTAAAATATTTGTTTTTATAGTAAAAAAATTCAATTATTAAACAAAAATTTTATAATGTTCTACACGGACATTAAATTATTTTTCCAAAAAATAAAAATTTCAAAAAATCATTGCAGAATTTAAATTATTTTTAATACAATTTTAATCGAATTTCTCAAAAAAAATATAATTATTCTTTAGAATTTTATTAAAATTCGTCGAAAGAATTCTATTATTTAAAAAATTTGTCGTTAAAATTCTTTAACAGAATTAACTTTTAAGAATAATTGAATTTTATTTCCTTACATTTATTTAATTAAAGAATTTATGAATAATTAAAACTTCGTAAAATTGAATATTGTAAACAAATGGTTTCGAAAACAAAAACAAATGGATTTAAAGTTTTGAAAATTTTCGAACATAATTTGATTTTTGCGAAGAATTTATTGCTTTTGAAAATAATTGAATTCTTGAGACTAATTTTATTAAAATTCTTTTTCAACAATTAAATTTTTTTGTGAAATTTTATTAAAATTCGTTTTAAATAATTCACTTCTTTTGTGAAATTTTATTATAATTGTAAACATTGAAAATAATTGAATTTCGAAAAATTTTTGAAATAAATTAAATTTCTATAAAGAATTTTTTAAAAATTATTTTGAAAAAAATTTAATTCTTACTAAAAGAATTTCATTAAAATTTTTGAAAATAATTTATTTCTTTGAAGAATAAAGAAAAAAAATAAAATAATTGAATTTCTGAGAAGAATTTCACTACTTTTAAAAATAATATTTGCAATAATATCTAATTACTGCAGAAATTCAATTTGTTTTAGTGTTTTTAACTAAAATTCTTCTATAAATTCATTATTTAATAGTTACTTTAATAATTAATAACTTGATAATTTTTTTTCTATAAAAATATATTTTTTTAATAATCGAATAATTTTTATTTCTTTAAAGATTTTATTCTTCGATAATTAATAATAATAATAATAATATGTATTTTTACGAAAATTTTACTCTTTAATTTAATTTTCCACTAATTTATCTATCTTTATTTCAATAAAATTTGTTTTTTAAAGAAAGGATAAAAAATTTTCTTCTTCAATAATTAATAATTAAATAATAATATTTTCCTGAAGTTTATACAAAATTTTTAACTAGAATCTTTTACACTCCGCAATGAGAGGTAAAGTCATCATTTAATATTTTGTTGTCATCCAAACTATATACTGTAAAAATAGTTTTATAATATTTCTAAATCGAGTGATTTGAAATTATTTTTCAACATATAATAATTTGTAATTTTATTAAAGCATTTTTTTGTTATAGAAATAAGGATTGGTTAAAAAAATATATCCAATTTTAGAGAAAAATTATTTAAAAAACTTAATTTTTTATATACACTTAGATGATACTCCTTTTATTTTTGAAACGAAAATATATTTTGAGTCAATAGAGAATATATATAAGATTAGATTAGTCAAAAGGAAATATTTTTTGATAATAAGAAAAACTTTGTATTTCCTAAAGTTATTTTTTCTAATTAAATTGTAAAATTTTAATAATTAATAAATATTAAAGAATAATAATTTCTTTTTTGGTTCTATATACGTATTTTTTTACTCACACTTTCTATAGAAAATTAAATTAAAAATTTGAAATTAAATAATAATAATATTCCTAATAATAATTTTTTATAAACTATTTGTAACAATTAAATAAAATTCAACAATTTTGACAATTATTTATTTAAAAATTATACAATTTATTACTATTATTATCATTTTCAATTTTTTATTCCTTCTTAATAAAAAAAGATGAAAATTTCAAAAAAGCATTATTTCTAAAACATACAGGAAAAATTAAAAGATGAAAAATATATTAATTATTTTACCAATTTAAATAATAAAGCAAAAAAATTATTATATTTCGAAAAAATTTAGTTTGAAAAGAGAAAAAAATTGATTAAAATTATTTTTTGTTTCGGAATTTAATCCAAAACGTAATAATAGTTTTTTCAAATTTTCCACATTTTTTGGGAATATAAATAAATATATCGTATATATTTACTCGTAAACAAAAAAAAAGTAAAATAAAATGAGATGAAATATGAATAAATTTAAAAAGTTGTTTATGAAGAAAAAAATTTTCCGTCTAATAATACTTCTTTTGAATAGAAAAAGATTTTATAATTTCAAAAAAGTATTTATTTTTAAAATAGAGGAAAAAAGGCAAAAGAAAAAGGAAAATATATTTTTTAAATTTAATTTAAGAAAGCAATTAAAAATATTTTAATTTAAAAATCATTTTGAAAAAAATTATTTAAACTAATTATCTTGTTTTGGAATTTAATAATCTAAAATAGCAAAAAAATACATTATTTCTTTTTCCTATTTTCCAGTTTTTTTTTTTAATTATTTTTTTTCCTTCTCATTATTTTTTTAAACAACTATTTGTAATTTCTTACTGTGAAAAATAATTAAAAATAATTGTGCAAAATTTTACGTGAGCATATTTGAGATAAGCAATTATATTTGTTTTTATGTGTATTCCGCGAATATTTTAAAGCTCTTTTGTGTCAGTTTAAAGTGAACGTCACAACGAAAAGGGTCGTCTCACATGGAAACGAGTTCTGAAATTGGAAAATGGATCCAGTCCAACTAGTACACGAATGTTTATTGTCCGATAGAAATAAAAGTCCTGGCAATCCATTTATATTGCGACCATGGCTTTATGATAAATCATCGGCAAATTCAAACAGTGATAATGTTCGAATTAAAGGAATCGTTGCCGGTAAATATTTCTATAACGTCAGTAATATTTATTCAGTCAGTAATATTATCACGTTACGTCATTTCAATATAGATTTGTCGATTTCAAAGTGCGCATGGCTATTCTCAAAAATGATAATACACAAAGAATTTTCTTTTTAACAAAAAAATATTTAAAAATTGCAATTATCTAATTGTATTTTATAATTTTATTTGCAAATTCATGATTCTTTTTTCCCCCCAATTTTTGTCTGTGTATTATTTTTCTTTCGTCTCTAATTTTACTCTTGATTCTCCAGTAATATTTCTATTTTTGAAATATTTTTTCCATTGAAATCTGATTTTTACATTCACTTTTTTTTAATTATTTTTCGAATTGTAATTCTGTTATTTTTTTGTGTATTTTTATTCCACTTTGTTTCTTATATTTTTTTCCACAGTCTGGTTTTTTTTCCTAACTGAAAATTCATACTGAATTGAAAGTTGATAATTGGAAAAATATATTTTTTTCTTATACAAAAAAAAGTGGGAAATATTAATAATATAATTGATGGTTAATTTAGGTGGACTCACAGGTGGAATTGAAATGTGCATGACGTATCCGTTTAATTATGTTAAAATGCAATTGCAATTGGATGGAAAGGCAGGAGCGGGAAAACAATATTCTGGAATATGGGACGTTGTGACGAAAACAGTAAAGAATCGAGGAGTTTTTGGACTTTATCGTGGACTCACTGTTGTGATATCAGGAGCAATTGCTAAAGTATCGGTACGTTTTGGCGCTTTTGAATCAATTAAAAAGCAATTTCTTAATAGCGATGGGAAATTGTCGCCGGAAAAGCGTTTTCTCGCTGGACTCAGTGCTGGTTTATGTGAGGCGATCCTCGTTGTAACACCCGCCGATACAATTAATGTGAAAATTGTCAACGATCAACGATCGCCGAATCCGAGATTTCGAGGAATAATTCACGGTGTTAGAACTATCATTCAAGAAAATGGTAAATCGATAAAAGATTACAATTTACCAAAGGGAAATTGTAAATTCTGTATTTTTAACTATTAATTACTCTGTTTTTTTTCTGTTTTCTTTTTACATTGAAAAACAAAAGGTCTTAGGGGAGTTTATCAAGGACTCGGGCCAACAATGATAAAACAAGGGAGCAATCAGGCGATTCGTTTTTTTGTGGTGGAAACACTGAAAGATTGGTACAGTGGAGACGACAAGAGTAAAGTCGTTCCTAAACCGATCGTTGGACTTTTCGGTGCATTCGCGGGCGGAGTTTCAGTTTTAGGAAACACTCCAATAGACGTTATAAAAACGAGAATGCAGGTATGAATTTTTATATCAAAATTATTTTTTAAATTTTCAAATAGAAAAGTTTCACTGAGGGAAAATGTTTACACTTTTTCAAGGGTCTGGAGGCGGCGAAATATAAAAATTCACTCGATTGTGCTGTTCAAATGTGGAGAATTGAAGGACCACGGGCATTTTATAAAGGAACAATACCAAGACTCAGCAGAGTTTGTTTAGAAGTTTCCATAACGTTCATGATTTACGATACACTTTTTGATATATTTAATGTAATGTGGCCTTAAGAAATTTATTCAAGTGAAATTTTCTAATCAAAAGGGAGAGAAACCAAAAGGAAAAACAAGAAAGTAGTAGCAAAAGATTAGCTATTGAAATTTTACATATATTTAGTTTGCAAATATCAGAATAAGAAGAGCAAACTTTTTTTTTTAATCAAAGTAACCTTTTTTGAACATTCAGGCCTCGGATCGACTTTAAAGAGCAAAAAAAATCGCTTTAGTCGATTAAAAATAGAAAAAAAGTCGAAAAAGTCGTTTATTTAATTCAGTGTTGTCACAAAAATTCATATTAATCAAAAATTATATAATTTTCCTAATAAAATATTTAAATACTTCTTTCCTTATTCACAAGAAATAAAATTTAACAAATTTCAACTTCTGAAATTTAATGTCTAAATATTAAAACTGTAACCTTTTTAAAAATTCAATTATTTTCTACAATTTTTAACTAAACTTCATCCCTAAATCAATTGTCTTTATGAATTTTTAATCATTTTTTGCAATTTCTTCGGAAATTTAATTATTTAAATACAAAAAATCTAATTTTTTATAATTTAACCCGTCAATTTTTCTTTTCAAAGATATTAATTAGGGTAGAATATTTTCAAAAATTTTAACAAAGAAATTCGTAAAATTAGTTTTAAAAATTTTTCTAAGTCATTTTTTAAAATACACAAAGTTTTATTATTGAATATAATTAAAAAATGTCCAAAAAATTTAAATTTATTAAAATTTTTTTTTAAATAATTTAAATTTAGTAAAACTTTTGAAAAATAATACAAAATTTGACAAGTTCTTTTTAAAATAATTGACTTTTTAAAAATACAAAAACAATCAAATTTTTCAAAGAATTGTAATTATAAATGATTTCTAAAATATCCTGAAATAAAAAATTTTAATTTACTTTATTTAAAGATAATTGAATCTTCAAAAATTATGATAAAACAATTCTAAGAATTTGTTTCCTATAAATATTATAATGTAATTTTTCGAAAATAATTGAAGAATTTTTGTGTTTAAAAAAAATTTTTTTTTTTTTTAAGAACTTTAATTGAAAATTATCAATATAACTATGATTATTTTCTCCAAAATGTTGAAAATAATTCGGAAAAATTTTAATTTTGTTTGTGAATTTGAATTTTAGGAAATATTGAAAATAGAATTTAAAAATAATTAGAACATAATTCAGAGAATTACTTTTTTCAAAACTATTTTAATATTATTTTTAAAACCTATTTTTCATTAATTTTCAGTTTCATTGAATTTACACTTGAAGATTATTCATTAAAATTTTTGAGAATTTAATATTATTTTCAAAATTTTACAATGGAAATTCTTTAAAAGTTAATTTTGAAAAATTGTAATAAAATATTTGAATAGATGATTTAGTTTGAATTCAATTTTACAGAATTTCAATTGTTCAAAATCTTTTTAAATTGTAATATTTGAAAAATTTATTTAGAAAACTTATTAAAAAATAAGTTTTTAAAGATTTGTCTGTTATACTTTTTATATTAATTATTACAAAATTTGGAAGAAAAGTCGAAAAAGTCGTAATTTTTAAAGAAAAGTCGATAAAAGTCGCATTATTTGAAAATAGTCTAAAAAAGTCGTAAAATTCGTAATATCCGAGGCCTGAACATTGGAAATTAAATATCGCGGAGAAGTTTATATGAATAGAATTTTTTAAAATACCTTTTGTATATAACATATTTTTGTAGAGAAGGTACAATTTTTATAAATAGGGGAAATATTTATTACATAACATAGAAGATAAAAATTGTGATGAGATTTTACGAGAGTTAAATGTTCTCTCTCTAGTCAAAATTTCATTCGATTTCGAATGATTAGTATTAATCGATTATTATTTATTATTGTTAACATTACTATCATTAATATTAATATTATTATTATTATTATTATTACTATTAATATTATTATTACTATTAATATAATAATTATTATTAATATTAAAATCATTATTATAATATTCAAGAAAGTTTATTTATTTATGTGGCAAGAGGAATAAAATGTTTCGTAGAATTTTTATTTCTGTGATCATTCCAAAGAAACAAAGAAGAGAGCAATTTTTACTTAGACTTTTTACTTGCGAAAGCCACAGTTGTGATTTAATCACTTTATTATTAATAAATCTCTCTGTAATATGTAATTCGCATCTAGATAATTTCTCAAAATATCAATAATTTTATCCCTTTTGTGAAAAATTTTCATTATAAATTAAATTACGTTACACGTTAAATTGAGTTATAATTTTGTACCCTGTGTCACTATTTTTAAATTTTTCCCAATCAGAATCAATATTTTTTTATAATAAATTATATTTTCCATGTTTTAATATTTGAATAAAAATTATGATATTTTTTTACGAGAAAAATGGAAATTCTTATCTTACCATTAATAAAAAATATTTTTTTCAATTTAGTTCGAAAATATTATTTTTACTTCAGTAAATTATTATTTTTACCCATTTCGCATCTTTAAAATTTAAATAGAACTTGAGAACGATTTTCGTGTTTCTAAAAATAAATTACGCATGGTTTAAAAATACAAAATACAAAATTCAAAAATTTGTCTTCTTAAAATTTTGAACTCAGGAAAATATAATTTTAAATACAAATTTTTTTTTCATACGAAACATTTTTTTAGCTGTTCATTTTAAAAAACTACTTTTTTTTGTAATTATAAAAGGAGAATAAATGGGAAAAAAAATTCATAGATCACACAAATTGATATATATTTTTTTCTTCTTCTGAAATTAAAATAATAAATTATAATCTATTTAACAACGGTGATAACAATTTTAGTAGTACACAATTCTATTAATTCGTTTTTCACATAATATAAGTGTTTAACAAAGTTTCGATTTAACGGAATTCAATATTGGGAGTATAAAATATTTTTCTATATTATAATAAAAAACTTTAAATTGGAATGATCGTTGGAATGAACGTTGTAAGAAACAATTCATTGTACAATAAATAATCATGCGTGTAATAATTTTTCAACAAAAAATTATGATAGAAATTTCTAATTGTTCTTGAATGCAAATGCCTTCGGTTGCCTTTTTTCTAAAAAAAAAAACATAAATATCTAGAATAACAGTTTGTGACGATTTTTCTATAATGTACATTGCGATTAGTTGAAAATTAATAATAAATATTCGTTGACAATTGAAAATAATTGTTTTAAAAATGTGGGTAAATATTTACAGTTTTAATTAATTAACTAATAGTCATCAAATTCTTTTTCTGTGAGAAATTAATTGTGGTTGTTTAATTATTAGTTAATTTAATTAATAGAAATATTAATTAGTTATTGTGTTTAGTACAAAAAAGACGATTCAGGAAATGCGAGAACCAAAGGTAGAAATTTTTAGTCGGTTAATAGAGATTGAAAATAGAAATTTGTTAGTCCTGCAAAGCGTGAAAAAAATATTTTCGCACTCTTTTTTTTCTTGATAATGACGATACAATAGTATCGTGATTATACATCTATTTACACGCTATTTTATCTAACCTTTTGTATTTTTGGCACAGTGCCGACAATTTTTCGTTGAATATTATTATTTCTTTGTTTTAAAAAAGGGAAACTTTTCAAAATAGATCGAAAAAATGCAAAATTATGACAATTATGCTTGACCGTTTCTTTTTTGTTTGTTCTTTTTTGTGCGAATTTGAAAATTTTCTTTTCTTTCTCAATTTCGTTATAAATCAGTCCTTTGTATTTTTATTATTTTCTTTTTTTTTTCTTTTAAGTTTAACGAACCTGAATATCAGGAAAAAATTGCACTTTTGTCTGGATTTTGTATTCGGTTAACAAATTTGCGGCGTTAACGTTCTCTCTCTTTTTTTAGACAAATAGTTAAGGCATGAATTTGTTTTTTAAGGCCAAATTTTTTTGAAGAGATCCATAAACGAATCGTAAATCATGAATGTAATTGCAACGTCTAGACAAACACGACCGAGCCTGGGAACGGTTCCTTTATAGAAGGCCATTGGTCCTTCTTTCTTCCAAATTTGTACTGTACAATCCCAACTGTTTTTGTATTTCGACGCTTCCAAGCCCTGTAAAAGGAAAAATTTATCATTTACATTTCTTACATTTTAAATTCATTTAAAAATAGCTTTCGTTTTTTTTGGAATTTTTTTTAACATAATTTTCCTTTTGGCAGAAGAATCTTACCTGCATTCTCGTTTTTACAACGTCGATAGGAGTGTTTCCAAAGACAGAAGCAGCGCCAGCAATTGCTCCAAAGATACCGACAACGAGTTTTGGGACTGGTTTACTCTTGTCATCGCCTTTGTACCATTCCTTCAATGTTTCGACCGTGAAAAATCGAATCGCTTGATTACTTCCTTGCTTCAGCATTGTTGGTACCAAACCCTGGTAAACTCCTCTGAAACCTGCAAAAAGAGTTCGATTTATTATCCAAATATTAATTTAATTATAGACAAATTTCTAGCGATGAGAGAAATTAATTTCAATTATGATCCACACGTTCTGATGAATCGTTCAAATGAATGAAATATTTTTTCACTAAACTATATTTTCATAATTTTTCCGGTTGCAATAAAAATAAAAAAAATAGACTTATTAATTTCAATAAATTCTAAATTTTAATTTTGAACAAAACACAAAATAATATTGTAATAAAAATTTCAAAAAGAAATAAATTTTCATTAATTCGAAATTTTTGAAATTACATTTTAATAAAAACAAAAAATAATTGTAAATAAAAATTGAATGTCAAGAAGAAGTAAATTTTTCGTTAATTTGAACGCACAGAATTTTAAGATCATATTTTTTAATTCAAAATATTGTTAATATTATCGAAATATTGAGAAAGATAATAATGATATATTTTCTTCTTTCAGAAAAGGTATTTGCAGAAGGAAAGTTTACCATTTTCCCGAAGAATAATACCGACACCGTGAACAAAACCTCGGAATCTTGGATTCGCTGATCTTTGATCATTGATAAATTTTACTTTAACCGTTTCCATGGGTGTTACGGCAAAAATAGCTTCGCAAATTCCTGCGCTGAGACCAGCGAAAAGACGTTTCTGTGCAGTGAGTTGACCATTTTCATCAACAATTTGCTGCTTAACACTTTCGAATGCTCCAAAACGAACAGCAGACTTGGGAATAGAGCCGTAGAGTAAAACAGATAGGCCACGATAAAGTCCAAAGAAACCACGATTCTTCACTGTTTTCGTAACGCAATCCCATATTCCTGAATATTCCTTACCAGCGCCTGCCTTGCCGTCCAATTGTAATTGTGTTTTCACATATTCAGTTGGATATGTTATGCAAATTTCAATTCCGCCCGTTATTCCACCTGAAATTTTAGAAAATGAATTTTTAGTTTTACTTTTTTGGGATTGACAGAAAAATTTAATTTCATTCTTCCCTGACTTCTCCCTGATTTCCAGATAAAAATTTGTATTTTTCCCTGATTCTAAAGAGTATTCTGATTAAATGTAAAAATAATTAGGAATTAAAATTCTTTATAATAATTTTTTTAATTTTCATTCAATAATTATTTTCTAGAATTTTTTAACTAAAATTCTTTTCTAAATGAATTGTATTATTTTCTAGAATTTTTTTTTAGCTAAAATTCTTTTCTAAATGAATTGTATTATTTGCTAGAATTTTTCAAAAAGTTGTTTAATGATTTTCAAATTCATTCGTTTACAATTCAATTATACACGAAATTTCGATTATTCAGAAACTCTTCATTTAAATATATATTAGAAAATAAAAACTTTAAATAATTTCAAAAAAAAAAAAAATGAATTTCAAACTTTTAAAAAAAATTAGTTCTACAGAATTGTTATTTAAAAGTATGAAATTTAATATTCATTATCCAAAATTTTGACTGAAATTCATTTTTAAATCAATTTTAATTAGAAAATCCCAAGAGAATTTAATTATTAAAATACAAAAATTAATAATTTATTGACTAATTGATTGTTTCTTAAAATGAAACTTTAGTATAAAGAATTTTATCAACAAAAATTTTGAAAACAGTTTAATTCTTTTGAAGAATGATATTTTGAAGAATTATTTATTTTTTTGTGTTTTAAATTAAGATTCTTCTATAAATCCACTATTTTTAGGAATTAATTAAATATTAAAAAATTTAAGGAAGTGCAAAACAATTTGAAATATTAAAATTTTTCAAAAATCAATGAAGTTCTTAACAATTTCTAACTAAATTCATTCAAAATTTAAATTAAAAAAAAAATTCCAAACCTTTCTCGAAGTTTTTCTATTTTCGAAAATTGGAAAACTAATTCTTAAAATTCATAAAAAATTATATTGAAAATAATTCAATTCGGATGAAGAATTTTATTAAAATTTTTCAAAAGAATTGGATTTTTTGGAAGAAGGTATTTAAAAATTTTAAAACAATTATTAAAAAATAATTAAATTACTTCCAAGTATATTCTTCAGATTTTTCAAAATAATTTAATTTATACGAAGAATTATCAAACATAAAAGTGTTAGAAGTTAATTAAATACTTTCAAGAAATTTGATTAAACTTCTTGAAAATAATTGATTTTCTGTGAATAATTTTATGATTTCTTAATATATTTGAATTGTTTCAAAGAAAATTATTATTTTTTTTCCTTGTGAAGAATTTTGTTATTTAGGAAAATAATTGATTTTTTGTGAAAGAATTTTATTACAATTTTTGAAAGTTATTGATTTTTGAAGAAGAATTTTATTATTAATAAAAATAATTGAAATTTTGACGTAAATTTAAAAAAAAAATTTGAAAAAATTGAATTCCTGCATAGAATTATTTTATTTATGAAAATAATTAATTTTTTGACGAAAATTAAACAAAAAATTTGGAACATAATTAAATATCTGCAATGAATTTTATTATTTATGAAAATAATCAAATTTTTGCGAAAGAATTTTATTAAAATTTTTGAGAATAATTAATTTTTGGATTTTTTTTTATTTTTGATTTTTATTATTAATAAAAATTATTGAAATTTTAACGAAAATTAAAAATAATTTTTAAACATAAATTAAATTCCTGCGAAGAATTTTGTTATTTATGAAAATGATTAAATTTTTGCGAAACAATTTTAATATAATTTCTTAAAATATTTAATTTTTGGAGAATTTTCTTATTAATCAAAATAATTGAAATTTTGACGAAAATTAAAAAAAATTTTGAAACATAATTGAATTCTTGCAAAGAATTTTTTTATTTATGAAAATAATCAAATTCTTGACGAAAATTAAAAAAAATTTGGAACACAATTAAATCCCTGCAAAGAATTTTTTTTATTTATGAAAATAATTAATTTTTTGACGAAAGAATTTAATTGAAATTTTTAAAAATAATTGATTTTTGCAGAAGAATTTTATTATAAATAAGAATAATCGAAATTTTGACGAAAATTTAAAAAAATTTGGAACACAAATTGAATTCCTCTGAAGAAGAAATTTCTTTTATGAAAATAAATGAATTTCTGCAATAATTTGTTAGTTCTCCTAAAGTTCAAAATTTTTTTAAGTGTCTTTGACTAAAATTCTTCTACAATATTTTATATTTTTAATAGTTAATTAAACACATAATAATAATTCAACTAATTTTCGAAAAATTTGAATTATTATAATTTTTTTTAATTCATTGATTTTTATAATTTAAAATCTTTGTCTGTGTGTGTGCAGAAAATTTTTTACCCTACTTTTATAGTTTATAAATAGAAATATATCGTCGTTTCTGAAAATATTCAAGAAAACGTGTGCCACACACCGACGAAAGTGTTCTTAAAAAAAATTGATTAAAATTAATGTGCAAATTCCAGTCAAGAAGTTTGTCTCTCATACATTTTTTCTAATAATAGACCAAAATCCTTGATCTCGAATAAATAAACTCAAGATAACATAAATTAATTTTTCATCTTCTTGAAAATTTGAAAAAAACTCCGATTTTCCAAACTTTTCGGAGTTTACAAAAAAAATTTCTTTAAGACTTTTAAAAAATAGAAAAATAGTATTTTTATAGTATTATAATATTTAATTGGAATTTAAAATTATTTGTTAAACCTAATTGATAAGAAAAATAATTGTTTTTATAGAGGAATTATTTTATATTCTAATTTTTTCTTTATAGAGAAGAAGAAAATTGTATTGTTACTCCGAAAATTGTGTCACGAGTATTATCGAATCGAAAATATGTAATTATATGTTAGAATTGTCAACTTTGGACTTTTAACTTTCGTCAAGTATAAATGGTTACAAATCTAATTTGCAATAATAATTATACTGAAAAACGGAAATCCGGTGTTAAAGCTGGAGGAGAAAATTTTAGGGTTATGTCATAATCGAAAATTTTGAAATTTATTGTTTTTTATCAACTCCAGTGTTATCAGTATACGCAAGAGGTCACGTAAATTGATAAATATTGCATGAAATATAATTTAATGGTTAAATTTGATAAATTAATTGGATTATTTTGTTTAATTTGGAAATTTGTTTTCGTTTTTTGACATCTGTCATGCGCATGGTTTATTCTAACCTAATTTTTATTTTTTAAACACGAGGTCACTGTCAAGGTTATTATCCAGAATTTTTAATTTGCAATTCAATTGAATAATTTTCATTTGTTAAGATAGTAATTAGAGAAAAGGAGAGGGAGAGTTTTACCAGCAATGATTCCTTTTACACCCACATTTCCACTGGGTGTTGCCGCCAGGGCTTTATCCTCGAGCCATGGTCTTGTAATAAAAGGATTTCCAGGGAGTACTCGTTTTTTTGATAATAAACACTCGCGAACTAGTGAAATTGAATCCATTTTTGTACTACGTTGATTATTATTATTATTATTATTGATTTACCGGCGAGAAGCTTTCCCTCAAACCGCTCGTTTCGAACTAAAATCCCAGCACACTCGCAGTGTGTCTGTTTGGAGAATCGTGTGTGTCTTGAGAACTCTTGTGAATAGAGCGATGTGTCCCCTACCGTAATTTTCTCTTTTATTATCAACAGTTGCCTGCAGTTGCCTTAATGCTGTTGACTATTCACAAGCTATTCGGTCTCGGGGGGTCAAGGAATTTATCATTCACAAATTTACAACACGAGAACTTTGTAACAAAAAGAAGGAAAAAAGATGGAAAAATCACTTGTTCTTTCAAAATTTATTTTTTTCCCCATCAATATAATCTACAGTGTGTGAAAAATGTTCTCATTTTTTTTCCTTCTGTTTTCATTTAATATTTTCTTCTCTAAGATTTTAATTTTAATACTAAAGTATTAAAAATTTTTGAAACATTTTTTTACATTTAAATATCGTTCGTTCTTTTTACCTATTGAAAAAAGTTTTGTTTTCCACATTCCTCGATTTCTGAATCTATAAAATTACGTTTACATTTTTTTTCTACTCATCACAAAATGAGATTTGTTTTGTCTTGAATTGAGTAAAACTCAATTAATAGTTTACAAAGAAAAACAAGAAATACAGGTTTTGTAAAGAATTAAAAAATTTCCATGCAGTGTTAGTTGAAGATGATTTATTTCCAAATGACTTTCTTTACATAAAAAAAAGGGTAGTTATACTTACACAAAACGTACAAACTTACAATTTTCCTTTATAAATCAATAGATAATTGTTGTGACGAAGTAAATTTTTACGTGAACTTAATTATTGAAATTTATTTAAATGTATCTTTTTTCTACCATACTGGTGTGGTATTGGCCAATCGTCTCATTCGTCTGTAAACAAAATTTTGTAACATTAGCATTAAAAAAAAAAATTGAAAAATAAAAAAAGGAGAAAAATAGTAAAAGAAAATAGTAAATTTTCAAGAAATAAAAAATAGAATACAAAAAATTTTGTAAAAAAATATGAAATGTAAAAATGTGGAAAAATAAAGAAAGGAGAAAAATAGTAAAAGAAAATAGTAAATTTTCAAAAAATAAAAATACGATACAAAAAATTTTGTAATATTAGTAAAAAAAATGGGGAAATAACAAAAGGAGAAAATATAGTAAATTTTCAAGAAAAAAAATACGATATAAAAAATTTTGCAATATTAGTAAAAAAAAAATTGAAAAATAAAAAAAGGAGAAAAATAGTAAAAGAAAATAGCAAATTTTCAAGAAATAAAAAATACAATACAAAAAATTTTGTAATATTAGTAAAAAAAATTGGAAAAATAATAAAAGGAGAAAAATAGTAAAAGATAATAGTAAATTTTCAAGAAATAAAAAAATGGAATACAAAAAATTTTGTAAAAAAATATAAAATGTAAAAATGTGGAAAAATAAAGAAAGGAGAAAAATAGTAAAAGAAAGTAGTAAATTTTCAAAAAATAAAAATGCGATACAAAAAATTTTGTAATATTAGTAAAAAAAAATTAGGAAATAACAAAACGAGAAAATAGTAAATTTTCAAGAAATAAAAATACGATACAAAAAATTTTGTAATATTAGTAAAAAAAATGGGGAAATAACAAAAGGAGAAAATATAGTAAATTTTCAAGAAAAAAAATACGATACAAAAAATTTTGCAATATTAGTAAAAAAAAAATTGAAAAATAAAAAAAGGAGAAAAATAGTAAAAGAAAATAGTAAATTTTCAAGAAATAAAAAATACAATACAAAAAATTTTGTAATATTAGTAAAAAAAATTGGAAAAATAATAAAAGGAGAAAAATAGTAAAAGATAATAGTAAATTTTTAAGAAATAAAAAATAGAATACAAAAAATTTTGTAAAAAAATATAAAATGTAAAAATGTGGAAAAATAAAGAAAGGAGAAAAATAGTAAAAGAAAGTAGTAAATTTTCAAAAAATAAAAATGCGATACAAAAAATTTTGTAATATTAGTAAAAAAAAATTAGGAAATAACAAAACGAGAAAATAGTAAATTTTCAAGAAATAAAAATACGATACAAAAAATTTTGTAATATTAGTAAAAATGTAAAATTGTGGAAATAACAAAATGATAAAATATAGTAAATTTTCAAGAAAAAAAATACGATACAAAAAATTTTGCAATATTAGTAAAAAAAAAATTGAAAAATAAAAAAAGGAGAAAAATAGTAAAAGAAAATAGTAAATTTTCAAGAAATAAAAAATACAATACAAAAAATTATGTAATATTAGTAAAAAAAATTGGAAAAATAATAAAAGGAGAAAAATAGTAAAAGATAATAGTAAATTTTCAAGAAATAAAAAAATGGAATACAAAAAATTTTGTAAAAAAATATAAAATGTAAAAATGTGGAAAAATAAAGAAAGGAGAAAAATAGTAAAAGAAAGTAGTAAATTTTCAAAAAATAAAAATGCGATACAAAAAATTTTGTAATATTAGTAAAAAAAAATGGGGAAATAACAAAAGGAGAAAATAGTAAATTTTCAAGAAATAAAAATACGATACAAAAAATTTTGTAATATTAGTAAAAAAGTGGAAAAATAAAAAAAGGAGAAAAATAGCAAAAGAAAATAGTAAATTTTTAAGAAATTAAAAATGCGATATAAAAAATTTTGTAATATTAGTAAAAAAAGGGAAAATAACAAATGGAGAAAAATAGTAAAAGAAAATAGTAAATTTTCAAGAAATAAAAAATACGATACAAAAAGTTTTGTAATATTAGTAAAAAAAAGAAAAACAACAGGAGAAAAATAGTAAAAGAAAATGGCAAATTATCAAAAAAATGGAATTTTTTTCAGTAATTTAACTGATCTGTTTAGGTATTTTGATTTTTTATTTATCTTACCGAGTATTTCGATCTTGGTCCCGTATTTTCTTCTCCATTTCCGCATCCGTGAGGGTCTCCAGGAATGGAGCCCATTGATCAGCTTCCGATGGTGATCGAAAGGGAACTTCAACTGTAGGTAGTGGAGCTTCCGAAAATGCGTACGTCCTCTGGTGCCAGGATAATTGTCCCCGTACGCTGCAAAATTATTTTTCGTTTTTGAAAAACAACTATTTTCACTTTTCACTACAAAACTGAATTAATAATATTTCTACTACTACGAAATTAATAGATTTCAACTACGAAAGACAAATATTACATTTCTTTTACAACGTGAAAGAAAAATTGATATTTTTCTCGTTTGAAAAACAAATAATATTTCTTTTACAACGAGAAAAAAAAATTAATATTTTTCTAGTTTGAAAAACAAATATTTCTTTTACGGCGAGAAAAGAAAATTAAAATTTTTAACTAGTTTGAAAAACAAATAATATTTCTTTTACGACGAGATAAGAAAATTTTAATTTTTCCACTATACGAAATAATATTTCTTTAGTAGAAAAAATTAATATTTTTTCACTGTACGAAATAATATTTCTTTAGTAAAAAAGTTTCTTCAGTAGAAAAAGTAGAAAAAAATTAATATTTTTCGGGAGACAAATATTAAACCAATTCTTTACTACCTATAAGCGATGGCTGTGACGAATTCCCCTCCAAGTCCAAGTTCGGCACAAAGTTTCATTGCAAATTTCTCGGGATTATTCTCCTTCTCCGACATGTCCCATTCAACTTGATCGACTAACGATGTATTGCCAACGTGAATATTTAGTTTGATAATAACTCTCTGATCGCATTGATCCTCTAATATTATTTCCTGAGGAAAGGCTTCTATTTGTTGTCTAATTGCTTGAGCAATCGCCGGCACGAATGTCAATGGATTCAGGTCCAAATCGTCACACAAAACCTCAGCAAATTGTTCCGGTGTTATTAAACTTTCTGTTTTTTTTTAAAGAAATGAAAAATCACAATTAATTTCCAGATTACAAAAATTAGCAAATAGAAAAAAAAATTTACATTTTATAGCAAAAATTTACCATTTTTATTCCACGTGAATGTGTCACGTAATTTTTGTCCCTCAATTTCCATATCCAAGCGAATTGGAACGAGCATTTCCTGCTGGGCTGCATTTTCTAGATTTGCCGATGGATCTGTATCGTCAAAACTGTAGGGAAAAATTGTGATTTTTAATATAATCTAAAAGTATTCATTATATTATGAGAGTATTTAATTAAATGAATAGAAATTAAATTAGTATTAAGAAGGTCTCCTCTTGAGCTTTTTTCAATTTTTAGCACCAATTTTACTTTTTCTGTTAATTTTCACACATGTTATAAACTTTTTATAATTTTTCCAATCAAAACTAGTTTTTAAAACATTTTAATTAATTTACACGTCAATGAATTGTAATTATTCAAAAAAAATAGTTTATTTAAATAATTTAAATTTAAATAAGACTCATTTTTATTAGTGCAAAATAAATTTAATGTTATTTTATTCACAAATAAAGTCGTATTTTTTTTATTTTAATTTTTATGTTTAAAAAATTGTATTCTTTCGAAGAATTTTATTGCAATTTTTTATGTGGCTAAAGTTTCGAACGTTCAAGTGAACGAAAATTTTT
Organism: Leptopilina drosophilae; assembly: GCA_032873175.1. Classification (NCBI taxonomy): domain Eukaryota; kingdom Metazoa; phylum Arthropoda; class Insecta; order Hymenoptera; family Figitidae; genus Leptopilina; species Leptopilina drosophilae. The sequence goes on from CM065479.1 coordinate 54,021,217, forward strand.
TTCATCTTAAGTGTTTTTGAAAATTACTATCCAGAAAGAAAGTAACGGAAATAAAACAATATTTACTTTAGAATTAATTTGTTTTAATCTAAAAAATAAATTTTTTGAAAAGAAATACAAATTGGAAGAAGTAAAAAAAAATTTTCGTTCATTTGAACGTTCAAAATTTTAGGACCATATTTTTTTAAATAATTGAATCCCAGAAAAAATGTTGTTACTTGTGATTGATTTTTATGAAGATTTTCTTAAAATTCTATGGAAAATAATTGAATTTCTCTTATTTTTGAATTTCTTACATTAAAAATCTTAAACATAATTCAATTACTTCAATGAATTTAATTCTAATTGTATTGAAAATTATTTAATTCTTATAAAGAATTTTAAAGAATGTTCTAAAAATTATTTAATCTTGTCGAGAAAAGTCATTAAAATTGAATTGGAAATAAATCAATTTCAGTAAAGAATTAAATTACAATTTTAGAATATAATTGAAATTTGAAGAAAATTAGTTAAGAATTTTAATAAAATCACTAAAAAATAATAAAATTACTCAAAGTAATTTACTCAAAGTAATCAAAGTATTTTCTTCAAATTTTTCAAAATAATTTCATTTATACGAAGAATTAATATCAAAGTGTTTGAAATTAATTAAATTCTTTTTAGAATGTTATTAACATTTTAGAGAATAATTAAATTTCTGCTAGGAAATTGGTTATTTATTAAAATAATTAAATTTCTGCTAAGAAATTTGCTATTTTTTAAAATAATTGAATTTCTTATTAGAATTTTATTATTTATTAAAATAATTGAATTTCTTACTAGAATTTTATTATTTATGAAGAAAATTGAATTCTTGACAAAAATGTTATTAATATTTCAAAAAATAATTAAACTCCTGCGGAAAATTTTATTATTTATTAAAATAGTTTAATTCTTACGAAAAAATTTATTATTTTTTGAAATAATGAAATTCCTGTAAATAATTTTGTTATTAACGAAAATAATTAATATTTATGCACTGAACTTTATTCAAAATTTTTGAAAAAGTTATTAGAATTTTCGCAAAGAATTTTCTTATTTATGAAAATAATTAAATTCTTGAGAAACAATTTTATTACAATCTTTGAAAAAATTAAAGTTCTGCGAAGAATTTGATTATTATTATTTTGATAATTGAATTATTGACAACAATTTTGATAAAATTTCAGAAAATAATTTAAATTCTGTAATAGAATTTTTTTATTTTGGAAAATAATTGAATTCCTGCAAAGAATTGTATTATTTACGAAAATAATTTACGCATTCAACTTTATTCAAAATTTTTGAAAAAATTATTAAAATTCCTAGAGGAAATTTTGTTATTTATGTAAATAATTGAATTCTTGCGAAAGAATTTTATTAAAATGTTTGAAAATAATTGAAGCTTGACGATGAATTTTATTATTTATGTTGATAATGGAATTATTATTAATTAGCTCAAGAGATAATTTGGAAAAAGTTTTGAAATTGAATTATTGGCAAGAATTATATTACAATTTTAGAAAAATAATTGAATTTCTGGTAAGAAATTTATTATTTATTAAAATAATTGAATTACTTTCTAGAGTTTCATTATTTATGAAGGCAGTTGAATTCTTCCCAAGAATGTTATTAACATTTTTGAAAATAATTGAATTCCCGTGAAGAATTTTGTTCCGTTGTTTTAAAATAATTGAATTCTTGTGAAAGAATTTTATTAAAATGTTTGAAAAGAATTGAAGTTCGACGAAGAATTTTATTTTTTGTAGAATTTGTAGAATAATGAATTTTATTATTTGTGTTGGTAATTGAATTATTATTAATTAGCTCAAGATAATTTGGAAAAAGTTTTGAAATTGAATTATTGGCAAGAATTTTATTACAATTTTAGAAAAATAATTGAATTTCTTTCTAGAGTTTCATTATTTATGAAGGCAGTTGAATTCTTCCCAAGAATGTTATTAACATTTTTGAAAATAATTGAATTTCTGCAAAGAATTTTGTTCTTTTTCTGGAAATAATTGAATTACTGCAAAGAATTTTCTTCTTTTTCTGAAAATAATTGAATTCTTCCGAAGAAATTTTTTTAATTTCTTGAAAATAATACAATTTTCTTTAAAACATTCGCAATTGGATCCCTGATGAGATCGTTTCTGAAATATCAACTCACCAAAGAGGGAAAGTGCGAACTTTTTTATTATGAACTCTATTGCGATTAATTGGCGTTGCTTGTGGCACTGCATCCAAATGTGAACTATTTGGTAAACTCGGAACCCATGCCATGGATTTTTTTGATTTTCCCTCACGTGGTGCTGGCGGTTCCGATGAATGAACCGAAACGGCCTTATATTTCTCATCATTTCCCTCGATAATATCCTCGACTTCGCTTGCTCTTAAAAGTGAAACACTCGAAGCCAGGACATGTTGACTCAAACCAAGTTCAACTAATTTTTTTCGTTCGTCATTTGTAATTGATCTTCTAAACATTCCAGGATAGCGTTTATACAATGAACCACGAAATAATCGTAGATAATTTCCCACTTCCGAACCAATACAATAATATTCTCCATTTTCCTCGACTTGAAAACTAATTGGCTTGTCGCCATACGTTCGTAGAGCCATTTTTCTCCTGAAAATTTCATGAAAAACAGAAAAATTGTTGAGGAAATAATTATTCAAACGAAAGCGTTATTCACGAATCATTAATGATAAAGAATCATCATTAATGGTAAAGAATCAGAAATTGTTATTTAAATCAATATCTTGTTAATTGTGATTTAAGACAAGTGTTAATTGTTATTATTCTTTTTTCTCTATCTAAGAAATAACATTCATAGAAAATTCTATTGAGAGTGTATTTCAGATTAGAACAATAGGTAACAATTCCTAAAGATCCGAAATATAAAATTGTGTAAACAATTAAGTTGACGGCTCAAAAATGCTAGACTCCAATTTTAATACAATTTTACCCATTTCATGTGGAGAAATATATAAAATCTACTTACAGATTTTTTTAATTACTCTTCTAATATTTTTTTCCGATAAGATATATTTTTTTTGTCAATAATTAGAAAGATTCTGGAGCGTTTCTAATTAAACATAACCTCACTTCTGTCAATCGCCATTTTTATGTAAACTAAATTTTTCAGTATTACCAACTTGAGAGAAGTTGTCGATGCTGCGCGCGCAAACTCTTCGGAAATTATACCATTGGTCCAATTAAGCGCGCTTTTTTGAAAATTCTTCTCATTTCAAAAAAGCCCACCCATTTCGACCAATTAGAATGTTTTTCATTTTCCTATAGGTGGTGACACTTACACCATTGTCGCCAACTAAATTACAGTAAAAATAATAATTTTCGATTTAAATGCGGATAGAAAGAGAAAATATTTTAGAAAGTATTCCCAAACTTTTGATTTAGATTAAACGAGAAAAAAAATTAAAATATAATTTAAAATTCACCGAAAAAAGTAATGAATTTATTTAATTTTTGTGTTTTTCGCCAATCTACGTGTTATTTTTACATGTGTTAACGTACAAAAATAAAACTGTGACTAATATCGATTTTAAGATATTACAATATTGTATATATTATAATCAATTGGAAATATACAAAATATTTTTTGTGCTTGGAACAATTTCGAGCAAAATAATGACTATTGTAAGGATTGTAAGTATTATTTTATAGGTTATGTTTAACAATTTGTGTCAATAGTTCGCGCGACAATAATTGTTGTCTTTTATTCAAATTTATTTCCAAATATATTGTCAATAAGAGATTATTATAAAATGTTTCCTTTCTGTAATTAATTTTCTACACCTTTCTTTCGAAAAATTCGATTTTATTTTTTAGCACATAGTCGTGCTAGCAAAAATGTGTGACGTAAAAAATGTTGAAGTAACGAAAAACTTTTTTAAATTCTACGAATTCGAATCCAAAAGTAATGATGAATTGAATTTAAAAAAGGGGAATTTTTCCACTACTCGAAAATGTCGTGACAAGAAAACTCAAAAAACGTACGCTGCTAAAATAGTCAGCCAAGATGATAATTATCAAGAGGAATTGTATTTTTTACAAAAAGCCCAAGGTCATCCAAATATTGTTGAATTTATAGAAGTATTTATTAATAGTGATAAAATATATTTTGTAATGGAATTATTAACTGGTGGAGATTTATTTGATGTATTGCATGAGCCTTTTAGTGAAGAATGTTCGAGGAGAATAATTAAACAAATTAGCTCGGCTGTGAATTATTTACATTCCAAAAATATCATTCATCGTGATATTAAACCGGAGAATTTAATATTTGCAAATTCTGGAAATGAGGCATCTGTAAAGATAATTGATTTTGGTTTATCACTGGATAAAAGGGATTGTCACACGATGAAATATAAATTCTTTTCTCTTCCCTACGCAGCCCCGGAAATTGTTGCCTTGGAAAAATATAATGAGAGTTGTGATCTTTGGAGTGTTGGAGCGATTTTGTATTTTTTATTAACTGTCAAAGAAGCTTTTCCCTACACTGAATCTGTAAGGGCTGCACTTGACATCAAAGCGGGAAAGAGTAAATATAATGAGGATATTATCCGCCACATTTCCGAGAATTGTAAGTCAATCAACTAAGAAGCAAATGATTTGAAGGTTATGTTTGTATTATTTTTACCGTTTTTACTCTAATTTCTTTAATTAAAAGTTAATCTTTAATTCTGTAAAACGAAAAACAGTCTTTAATAATAATTTTAGATACAGTGAAGATTTTAGTGTTCTTATACTAAGAACAAGAGTATTTTCGTTCAAAAAATTGCAAACATAACCTTAAATTTTTTGTTTCACCCGACGAAGCGCGTTATAAATTTAAATAGTATTTTTCTGTTTTTATTTATGAAACTAAATTATTTTGATGATTAATCATTGACATATTAATATTTAATACTAATAATATTTATTAAAAATTGAAAAAATAAGTTATACACTGAAATCTGGATCGGTGAGCTCTGGATCGCTGAGACTCTGTTTACATAGTTTATAGGCGAGGAAAGGTAGAGGGCCGAGCGGGGACTCTAAAGTGACGATCAGTGCCGTACATAACTGTAGAGAAAAAAGGTTCGCAGTGCCCGATGCTATTAAAGCATTTACAAAAACACGAAAAATAAATCATTATTTAACAAATTAACAAAGATATGAAATCGCTACGAATATTGAGGCAGGAGAAACTAAAGAAAATGAATATTAATTAATATTAAAATATTATAATGAAATTTTAAAAGAAACGTGCACGCATAAAATCCTTCGTACGGCCCTGTTTGTTTTGCTTTTCAGTCTCAACTGATCCTCTGGATCGGTGAGAAGCCATCCCCGATCAGTCTCACCGATCCAGATTCCAGTGTAAATTGTTTTAATGTCATTTCTTATATTCATTTAGGCAAACAGGTAATAAAATGTTTACTGACTGCAAATCCAGAGAAAAGATTAACAGCCGAGGAACTCGTTAATCATTCATGGTTAACGAAAAATTAACATTTACCGAATGGCAAAAATATTGATTTAAATTTTCGTTGTCTATCTAGAACGAAAATGTCGCGAACTGAAAACTTCCTAAAATTCATATAAAAAAAGTAACCTTCAAATTAATAAAAAAAAATAAAAGAAACAAAAATTTCCTCGCATTTACTGAATTCCTCTCTTTTTAATCCGTCCGTAATTTTTCTTCCTTAGAAAATAAATTATTTATGAAACATTTATGATTAAAGAAAAAAATAAATCTAGTTATCTAGGGAATTTGATAATTGAAAGTGGGAAAAATTTTTGACATTTGGCAACAGTGGTAAAAAGGAAGCCGGCGTCCGGCGTCATTTCTTTTTCCGTTACTCGTGTTGGAGAGAGATTCAAGCAGAGAAATATTTTAGAGAGACAATCCCCGGTGCGCGTTCTAACCCGACAAGAAAAAAAGTGTGACGCGGTGTCTTTTAATTTCGCCAAGTGAATGATCTGTTCTGTTTGTTTTAAAAAAGAAAAAGTGATCGGCGTTAAATAATATTGCACTCTTTGAATTAAAAGTGATTTTTTTAAACTAGTGATTATTGAAAAAAACTAGTCGGAAAAGAGGAGAGAAAAATGTCAACTAAAGCAAGTAAAAAGACAGCGGCAACTTCGTCGTCGAGCGCTAGCTCACAGCAAACGCCCATGCCGAGTACATCGACGCCAATTGGTACACGACGTCCAGGAAGTCCTCTAAGTCCAACTCGTTACTCGAGACTTCAAGAGAAACAGGACCTACAGAATCTCAATGATCGTCTTGCCTGTTATATTGATAAGGTCCGTTATCTCGAGACCGAAAACACCCGGCTCACGCGTGAAGTTCAAACATCTCAGGAAACAGTAACGCGGGAAGTTTCCAATATTAAATCTATGTACGAGCATGAATTATCGGATGCGAGGAAATTATTAGACGACACTGCTAGAGAAAGAGCAAAACTCGAAATTGACACCAAACGTCTTTGGGACGATAACGAGGATCTCAAGGCTAAGTGAGTTTTTAAATTTTAATAAATTATTTCTTCGTATTTAAATTCATAGTTTACTTTCTATCAAAACAGTTTTTTTTCCTTTTTGTATAGGGCTTAAAAATTACTTTCTTATAATTTCAATGTGACAAATTCGTTTTATCGTTTGTAACCAATGTTTATTCTTGTAAAATGAGATTTTGATGAATTTGCTATTTAATTTTCAAAAGCACTGTAGCACCGTCAATTCTATATTTAGTTGAAATGAAAATGATTCATCGACCAATGTATATTTCCTCCTGACAAAATGAAATCGAATTTTTCATATTTTCAACTTTGTTTATATTTCAAGTTTTCTTTTAAAGACAAGGTCAAATTTTCGCATTTGCTTGTAAATAAACAAAAAAATTATTGATCTATAAGTACTTTTTCAAACATTCGTACAATAATTTGTAATTTTTTTCCGCTTTTTTAATTATAATTATGTCTGTATTATGAGAAAATTGTTGATTTTTTCGGTAAATGCCCTTTTTTATTATTAACTTTTGCCTTTTAGGAGACGAATTCCTGTTTAGCAGTTCGAATTAATAAATGTTTATGAAATTATTATTTCAAAGTCAAGGTCTTTGGGGAAAAATAGTAAAAGTTTTTGTGTCAACTCTTATCGTAATACAAACACGATAAAACGTGTCAATGAATGTGAAAAAAATAATATAAATTTCATTCAGAAGAAATGTTGGGCAAATTTTTTTTCTTGAAAAATTGTGATATCTGGCAGGAAATCTGAAAATTTGACAGGAAAGAACTACTTTTTTTTAATATTGTAGTAATTTTTGTAAGGAATGTTAATGACTAAGAAGGTAATTAGTCGTAAGCATTTGTCTTTTATCTTTTCGTATTAAGTTTTATGTTTGTGCAATTGAACAATACATAGAAATTCAAGTAGGTCAAGTGAACCGGTAGAGTCCTAGTTTTTGTTTAAAGGATTAGTAACACAAAATTAATTCAAGTTGGATCGATAATGTTTCTCGACTAACTATAAAGAGAAAGGAAATTATCTCCTTATTGTTTTTTTCAAAATTTTTAATTTCTATTTTCTTTTTAAATTTATCATTTTATTTATTAATTACAACTACTTTTTATTATTTTGCGCAGATATTTACTAGTTACCAATTTGCAGAATTTTTAGTATCGATTTTAATTTAAAAGAAAAGTAAATTTTTAAATATTGACCGTAGACACGACATGAAGTATTCGTGTGTTTGTCCTGCGTAGGAAGAGGAACAAAGGAGAAAGTTTACAATGCACTATAAATTCGAAGGTGTCATATGATCAATCATTTTTTTCTTGATTTTTTTTTCTTTCTAAAATAGGAATTCTTTTTAATACATTTATCGAATAATGTTTACATTAAAATCTCAATATTGACAATGATTCACTTATCTTATCTGGATTTTTTCCACTTGTTATGATTCTACAAAAAAAAAATGTATTTTTAAAGAAAAATAGTTACAGTGTGATGTAAATATAAAAATGGGGAGAGTTAATTTTGGAAATGATTAAAACGTTGATCAGAATAATGAGGATGAAAATTAACATGTTAGCGTTAAACATCGAGTAATCAATGTTCATTGGCAGTCCACGGTTTGAAAAAAAAGAAAAGAAAAAAAATGCCGGTCGGTCTGCTTTCGTTGTGTATTTCAAATCAGACATGACGTTACTACGGATTGCGTCACGACTTACTATAGGGTGAATGATGTCAGATTCCCAAAACATCACCTGACTTGAAAACATTGACTTTTTTATTATTTTTCTTTTTAAATTCAGGGAAATAAACTTTTATCGGATCGGAGAATTTTATCGCCTTTACCATCATTCGTTTGTTTAATGCTTTTTTTATCTGGGAATTTAATTTTTTTTATATTAATAATGTTAATCTTTTAAGAAAAAAAATAATACAAATATATAAATATTAATCAATGTTTGAGTATTTTGTATATTTTTTTATTTACTTATTCAATAATAAACTGGTTTATATTTTTATTTATATATTTTTTAATTATTCTTTGTAATTTGTATATTTTATTAATATTCGCGTAATTTGGATTTTTTTTGTTTACCTATAATTTATTTTACTAATTTTTTCGTATTTTATATTTTGTTTACAATTTCAGGGTGGCCACATTGTCAGTAAAGTCAGGAAAAAAATTTTTTGTCAGTTAAGTCAGGAAAATGTCAGATACAAAATTTTTTGTCAGTAAAGTAAAGGAAATGTCAGAGAAAAAAATTTTTTGCCAGAGAAATTAATGAAATTGAGACTTTTTTCGACTTATTTTGATAATTTACGACTTTTTCGACTTTTCTCCAGACATTGAAACAAAAGATAACAATTTTTAGTTAATTCAGTTAATTTTTTTCTATTTTTCCTATAAAAAGAATTTTGGCAGGAAAAATAATTTTAATATCAGTAAATTGTTTTTTTTCGATTTATTTTGATAATTTACGACTTTTTCGACTTTTCTCTAAACATTAAAACAAAATATAACAATTTTTAGTTAATTTAGTTAATTTTTTTTTGTTTTTCCTATAAAAAGAATTTTGACAGGGAAAATAATTTTAATAGCATTAAATTGTCACGGAAATTGATAAACTGAAAATTGTGGCCAACCTTTCGTTGCTTTTAATAATATTCGTGTATTTAATATGTTTTTGTTTCATTTATAATTTTTTTGTCAATATTCGTGTAGTTTATATTTTACTTTCTCTATAATTTATTTAGCCGCAGTTTTCGCTTTATTTTTTAATTAAAATTAAATTCGCCTTAAATATAATATTTTAATTAATATTCGCGTTTTTTTTGTTTAATTACTGCATTTTATACAAATTTAAACAGCTAATAATCGTGATAAAAAATAATCTACTTCTGTTATTTATCTGACATGGTTTTTTAAAATAGAAATAGACAACTTAGTAAAGAATTTATTTCCCTTTTTTAATATATAGAAAAATCGACGATTTAAAATTTTTATTTAAAATTCTATTTTTAATTACATCTATAATTAGTTTTTTAATTATATTTTTAAATATATTTATAATTATTTTCTTAATTATATTTTTAATTATCTTTTTAATTATCTTTTTAATTACATTTTGAATTGTATTTTATACGTTGGTGAAGTTCACAACATAGTCAACGATTTTAGAAAAAAAATTCTTTTTTTAGGAAATTTTTATAAATTGTCGTAAAGAAAATAGTTGGATTAATTTTTTAATAATGATTTACAAAAAACAGATTCGTAAATAAAAAATATTATTTTGCGAACTTCACCGACCATATTTTATGGGGTTAAAGTTTTAAACGTTCAAATGAACGAAATTTTTTTCCACTCTAAGTGTTTTCGAAAATTACTACCAAAAAAAGAAAAATAGTTGAAATTAAACAATAGTTTAGAATTAATTTGTTTTAATCTAAAAAATTTTTTTTTGTAAATAAAATACAAATTAGATGAAGTTAAAAAAATATTGTCGTTCATTTGAACGTTCGAAACTTTAGGAAAATTTGTATTTTCAATTTTATTTTCAATTTTAAATTAAACAAAGTAAAATAATTTTCTTCGTGCGCTTTTAGTTTGTAAACATGAAATTTAACACCTTTAGAGTGACAAAAAAATAATAGATTGTCAATTGATTTTCTTTTTAGGTAAAATTATAGTCGTGAGAGAGTGAGTGTTAAACGAGGACGACGACGCAAGGTATAAATTTGCATCCTTCATCGGCAAATATTTGCCGAGCATTTCTTAAGAGTCCTGCCTTTACACTGAGACGTGAGGTGTAATCATATTTATATACACAAGAGGGGAATGATTACTCAATCGTAAATTCAGGAATGTCACAGGGAGGAGAGATATTCACCTCATTATTTGGAGAAAAGAAAAATAATTCTCAAAAATCATCAATGACATCATAATTATTTTTTTCTTTATAATCGAAATTTCAAAATTTCGTATATATAAAAATTAGAAATTTTAGGTTCGTAACTTTGGAGAGGAATATTTTTTCACAATCATGATTTCTTGTATTCTACTGCAATTTATGTCATTCGTATGGGTTTTCGATTAGTTTCTTCAATGTTAATCAAAGGTCAATAATCTTGTTTATTCAAATAGGAGAGAAAAAATGGAAGCAGTGAAGGTCGAAGTTATTTATTAGTTGTGGACTTTGTGTAGATGCGGAATTTTTTATTTTTCTGTTTAAAAAATTCGCTATTTGATTTTTTTTCAAGATCCTAAAGTTTTAAACGTTCAGATGAAGGAAATTTATTTATTTCTTGTAAAAATTAAATTTTTATTGTAATTATTTTGCTTCACAATCCAAAAAATTAATTACTGAGTTTGTAGACGCAAAATTTTAGTTTTTAAATTTTTTTATGATTAGTAATTTAGTAAAATATCTTCCATAAAAAATATTTCGTTCATTTGAACGTTCAAAACTTGAGAATAATTTTTTTTCTATATTCCTGTTCATTATTTCTAACTAAAATCCTTTCTTTTTTCAAATTTTCTTAAATTGTTTCGTTTTTTTTTTGATAAATTATTTTTTTCCATTTCTCGTGTAATTTTTTGTTCATTTTCGTTGAATTAATTCTTTTTCGTTGAATTAATTCTTTTTCGTTGAATTAATTCTTTTTCGTTGAATTAATTCTTTTTCGGTGATTTTTCTACTTTGTAAATTTGTTTTCCCTTGGAATTTGAATTGATTAGTTAATTTTTAATTAATCGGACAATTAGAGAGTTTAATATTATTGACGTATCATTTTTCCTGCGCTCTTGACATTGTACTTCAGATGAACGCATGTGTGGGCACACTATAATTGTGCAAAATGTCCGTTGGTCTATAAACTCCCCTACTGAGATAAGTTCGCCTACAACATTCTCCTTTCTTTTTATCTTTCTCTGTTTCAATTGCGACAAGGCGAAATGATTACCCTCCCCTTCGATTTCGTTTTAGATTCGCCAACAGGATTAACTGCTTATTCACAGTTTCCATTACACACACTGTATACAAATAATGTTTGAGTTGCTTTTTCATTCAAAATTATTTATGTCAGGAAATTTTATAAAAATTGAAAAAACCTTGAAAAGTCAGGGAATTTTGATCGAAATCCTGGAAAATAGTTGTTTTTTAATTGTATTTATTCTTGAAATCTAATTTTACTTCAATATTCAATTAAATTTGTTTCAAAAATTTTCAAAAATAATATAATTCTTCGTAAAAATCCAATTATGTTTAAAAAATTTACAAAAATTCTTGTCAAAATTGAAAATTTTCATTTGAAATTTAAATTGTCTTTATTAATAATAAAATTTTTCTCCGAAATTCAATATTGACAATTTTAATAAAATTCTTGTACGAATTAATAATTTTAATTATTTTCAATATCTATTATTTTAATAAAATTTCTCGAAAAATGAAATTATTGTTAAAAATTTTTTCAAATTTGTCTCTTGGCAATAAATAATAATAATATTATTATGTTTAATAATATAAACAAAATTATTAAATTTTGATAAAATTATTTATGAAAATTCAATTTTTAAATAATAATTGAATGCTTTTAAAAAATAATAAAAAATTTTTTAAATAATTGCAATTTTCGAGAAATTTGATTGATGTAAATTTTGTATATTAAAGATAATTGAAATTCGGACATGAATTTTATCAAAAGTTTTGAAAATAATTGAATTTCGAAGAAAATGTTTATTATTTATAAAGATAATTCAAATTTTGACAGGGATTTTTGCAAATTTTGGAATATAATTGGATTTTTGCGAACAATAACGTTACCTTTAAATTTTAAGAAATTTAAGAAATTTTTGAAATTAACTAAATTCCTACGAAAAATTTATTAAAATTATTTTTAAAAAAAATTGAATTGTCACTTAAGAATTTCATTGGAATTTTTGAAAATAATTTAATTCTTTGAGAAATAAATAATAAAACAGGAAAAAAGTAATTGAATTTCTGAAAATCTTAATTTTTGTATGAAAAACAATAATGATTAAATATTTATTGAAAAATGAAGTTATTGATGTTTTACAATAATTTTCTAATTAATAATAAATGTAGTTTTAGAAACCTGGAAAAATTCCGTTTTTTAACCTGGAAAACCTGGAAAAGTCAGGGAATTTGAAAAGGGTAAAAGCGTGGCAACACTGAAAATGTAAAAATAATAAAATATAAAGAACGTAAAATAATAAAATACAAAAAACGTAAAAACAATAAAAAACCTAAAAATAATTAAGTATAAAAAAAAACTAAAAATAATAAAAAATAAAAGAAGTATATAGAAATAAAAAGGAAACAAAAAGATACAAAAGAAATAAAATAGAAATAAATTAGAAGCAAAGGAATGAAATTGAAATAAAAAAATTTAGTAGAATTAATTTTCATTTATTAATAGTCAAAAGATTGTGATTTCGAAAGAATTCAAATAATTTATTACTTTTATTAGAAAAAAAAATTTCAGCAAAATATCGATTTTATATTTATGTATTATTTTTAATTTAGTAGAATTATACAAATTACGAATAGAAATTAGAAAAATTGGAGAAAAAGAAATAAAAAAGGAAGTCATCAATTTAAGTAAATTTAGAGGAAAAATGTAAAAGCAACACATTAAGAATTATTTTCTTTTTTAAAGAGATTCACGCGTGGATATAAAATTGTGAATGTGGGTCGTCGTGCAGCTGAAAATAGGAACAAGAAATACACACAGATTAGTGTATATGCGGGGACCAATACTTGGCTTTATCCCCGAAAAAAATTGAATAAAAGGTCGTCGTCGTCGTAGTTGTCTTCATTCAAAAGATTTCTGTAGTAGTGGCGTTGTGATGCAATATACCTGAATTTTTGAGTTTTTGTTACATAAAAAAGATTCCCGCATTTCTTTATTTTTTTTTGTTCACTTATAGTGAATTTGCCGATACTATTCTTCTAGAGAAAAAGAAAAAAAAATAATAATCCTGACTTTGAATTAGGAAATGTTGCTTGGAGTAAAAGAACAGTAGGCCAAGGATAACGAGGCAGAATCAGCAAAAATTTACTAGTTGATGTCACTTTTTTCTCCTTGATAAATAATTTAAGAAGATATCCTTGTATTTTATGTGCCTACTCTTATTATCCTTGCATTCCTAGATTTTAGTTTCCTTATATTTCCAAAAAAGGAAAATTTTTTCTTTATTCAAAATAGTAATTTTTAATTCAATTTTAAGTTCTTTGCTATAACCACCTTTTTTTAAGAAACTAATTTTTGAAATCGAATTTATATTTATTCGAATTTATTTAATACTTTTAATTTATTAATTATTTTTAATTTTGAATCCGAATTTATTACTTTTAGTTCATGAATTGTAATTTTTTACTTTGAATTCGAATTTATTTTTCGTTCACTTAATTAATTAATAATTGATTAATTAATCAATGTTAATATTCAAATTCGAAGGTATTTCTTTTAATTTTATGAGGGAAAACAAAATTTTATTTCACTTCCCTAACGGCATTTAGTGTACTCAGAAAATGTGACATAACTGTATCGTTATCGATTGAGATTAAATTCCAGAATCTTGGCAATCGAAAATTTTAGAAAGTCATGAAAAATAAAATTAGAAGAACATTTGAAAATACTTAGTTTCGTTATTAGGAATTATTTTCTTTTTCCTTTTTTTCCCTGAAGGTGAAATATTAAAAATTATGTTTTTTTTGAGTCATTAGTGTTTATACTAGAAAATGTGTTTTTATAAAGCATGTGTTTCCTTTTTTTAAAAAAAAGTGACACAAACTGTTGGACTAGTAACTTAAGGCGCGACTTGTAATATACAGTAAGGGGAAGGTTTGAGTTCAGTGATCACATTTTGGGTATAGGGTGATGCGTGCCACGCCTTCCTGCTTCGCTTGAAAGACTCTTTAAAACTTATTATGCACATTAGATTTAGAATCAAGTTAAAAAACTCGAACCAAAAGCGCATTTTATCCAAATATTCAAAATAGGCCAAATTTTTTGATTTCTTGGAGAAAACTGAGATTTTTTAATGTTTATTTTTCATTTAATTCTTTACTAAAGAATTAGAATTTTATTTTTTTTTAGTGATTTATTATTAAATCGATGTTTTATTACTTTTAGTAAATGAGCCTTTAAACAAAAACTAGGAGTCTACCTTTTCACTTGAATTTCCACTTTCAGTAATTATTTATTATTAAACTAATATTTAATTTAATTACTTTTAGTTATTAAATTAAACTAATATTTAATTTAATTACTTTTAGTTATTAATTACTAAATTAGTGTTTAATTACTTTTTTAGTAATTATTTATTGTTTACTTATTTTTATTTGTAAAAAATTATGAGGCTAAAGTTTTAAACGTTGAAATGAACGAAATGTTTTAAAATATTTTAGAAAATTACAATCTAAAAAAGAAAAATAATTGAATTTAAACAATAGTTAGTTTAGAATTAATTTGTTTAAATCTAAAAACAAATTTTTTTGTAAAGATGTACAAATTAGAAGAAGTAAAGAAAAATACAGTCGTTTATTTGAACGTTCGAAACTTAAGGAACAAAAAATTCCATTTTTAAAAAAAAAATAGTTAAATACTTTTTCATGACTGAATTTTTGTCTTTAATTTGTTTTTTTTAGGCTTGAGAAGAAAACAAAGGATCTACAGATTGCTGAAAGAAATGCTACGATTTATGAATCTCGTTGTGGTGATTTACAATCACAATTTAATCAATCGCAAGCTGAACGTAAGAAACTTTCCGAAAGGGTACGAGAATTGGAGAAGGAAAATGAGAGACTACAAACTTTATTAGATGACTGTCGGAAGAATCTCGAGGAAGAAACTTTACAGAGAATTGATCTTGAAAATCATATGCAAAGTCTCAAGGAGGAGAATAGTTTTAAGGATCAAGTTTTCCAACAGGAATTAACTGAAACACGTACACGTCGTCAGGTATATATTTTTTTACTTTCGTTTTCATGTATTTTTCTTTTCCTTTTTTCAGCTTATTTTCTATTTTCTTTTTGTTTTCTTTCTTTCTTTCTTTTTTTCAGTTTATTTTCTATTTTCTTTTTTCTTTTCTTTCTTTCTTTTATTTTTTTCAGTTTATTTTCTTTTTTGTTTTCTTTCTTTCTTTTTCTTATTTTTGATAAAATGAATTAATTCTTATGGTGTTATTTTTGAAATTGTCTAAATAGGTTGAAATATCAGAAATCGATGGACGTTTGGCTGAGCAATATGAGGCAAAATTACAACAATCACTGCAAGAATTGCGTGATCAATATGAAGCTCAAATGCGCGCTAATCGCGAAGAAATTGAGATGCTGTACGAGAGCAAGATTAAAAACTTGACATCTCACGCACAGCGTAATAGTGGAGCAGCAACTATTGCAGTTGAAGAACTCCGTCAAACACGTACACGAATCGATGGATTGAATCAAAAGATCAGCGAACTTGAGACTCTTAATAATGCACTTAATGCTAAAATCAGGTAATTGCACTTCTTATTCACTTCAAAAATTAACTTTGGTTAGAAGAAGAAAAACTATTTTTCTTTCCGATAAGCAATTAAAACTAATATTTTAGAATCATTTTCAATAATTTAATGATTCGCAAAAACGGAATTTAGAAAATTTGTCCTTAAAATGAAATTTAAAGTAAAAATACAATTTTTTTACAGAGAGTTGGAGACTTTACGCGAAAATGAAAGAGCTCGTCACGCCGAAGATTTGGCCAATTTGGAGGGTGATTTGTCACGAATGCGTGATGAGATGGCTCAACATTTACAAGAGTATCAAGATCTTATGGACATCAAGATTGCTCTTGATTTGGAAATTGCAGCTTATAGAAAGCTTCTCGAGGGCGAGGAGGCCAGGTAAATTTAAATGCCTTTTAGTCCTAAAAACATAAATAGGCAAAATAAAAAGAATTTAAATCGATTTAGTAAAAAAAAAGATAAATTCGATTCGAAGATTGCAAAGATCAATAAAGAAAAATAAATTACATATAATAAATTTGTAGTATATATTTAATATTTTTTGTATAATATAAAATGTTGCGAATTTTGAATACAGATTAAATATAACACCGATGCCAACTCCTGGCTCAACGATGACTGGTGGAAGAACAACTCCATCGCGTCATACACCAATTCGAGGTGGAAAACGAAAGCGCACACTTTTAGAGGAAAGTGAAGAGCGAAGCAGCAGTGATTACAGTGTTTCAGGAACAGCAAGAGGAGACATGGAAATCACAGAAGCTGATCCACAAGGGCGTTATGTCAAATTGACGAACAAAGGAAACAAGGTATTTTTTTTTGTTTCGATCAAAAAGAAAAAAAATTGTCAAGGATTTTTGAAAAAAAATTGTCAAAAAAATTAAAAATTTTGTTTGAAAATCAGGGGAAAAAATTAAATTTTTACAGCAACTTTTAAAATATAAAATCCTATTAAGAGACAGGGTTGCGATAAATCAAGGAATTCAGGGAAATTAGAATTAGTCAGGAAAAAGTCAGGGATTTTTATTAAATATACTGGAAAAAATTAACTAATTGAATTAAATTAACTAGACTTAAACAGATTAAAAAACTAGACTTAAGTAACTTAAAAAATTAGTTCTAAATTAACTTAGAATTTTTATAAAATTCTCAATTTTGGTGCCCCTTTGTTGTTTATAAATTATGAAATTCTCAAGAATTCCTCTAAAAAAATGAAGTTTTTCTACTTTTGAGAATAATTTTTTTTTAAATAACTTAATTCTTGAAAGAACTATCAAAATTATTAATTATAAATTATTTAATGAATAATTTTACTTAAAAATTTCAAAATCAATTGGATTTCAAAAGACTTTCGTTTACAATCTTGAAATTTTAGAAAATTCCTATTTTTAATAAATTTAACAAGAAATTTTAAGAACAATTGATTACAAAAATTTCATTCATAATTTTAAAAAGAGATAAACTTCTTCGTATACATTGAATTATGTTAAAAAATTTAAAAGAATTCTTATCAAAATTTCAATTATCTTTATAAATAATAAAATTCTCCTCTAAAATTCAATTATATTAAAAAAATATTAATAAAGTTCCTGGCAAAATTAGAATTGTGCTAAAAAAATTTCCTTGCTTTAATTATTTTTAATACATATCTACTATTTCAATAAAATTTTCAAAAAATAAATCAAATATTTAAATAAAATTTTAATGAAAATTTCCCAGGAATTCAATTATTTATCAACTGTATAAATTTTTTCGTACCAATTCAATTATTTTTTATTTTTTAATGAAGTTTCTCGAAAGAATTCATATATATATTCAGAAAATTGAAAAAAATTGTCCTTAGAAATTCAATTATTTAAAAAAATTAAAATAAAATCTTTATTCTATTAAAAAAAATTTTGGACAAAATTCTTTACGAGATTTAGCTGATAAAATAGCAATTTTCAGAAAAATTTTCTATATAATTCAATTATTTTCACAAATAACATTTTTTTATGAGAATTCAATTATATTTCTAAAAAAAAATTAAAATAAAATTCTTCGAAGCGATTAAATCATTTATGAAATTTGAATAAAATTCTTCTCAAGAATTCAATTCTTATCAAAAATAAATGTTTTTCACAGGAATTCACTTAATTAATTAATTAAAGAAGACTTATCGCAGAATTTCAATTAGTTTTTTATACAATTTTGAATAAAATGATAGAAAATTACATTCATTCTTAATTTTATTTTAATTCACCGAAAGGATTCAATTACTTAAAAAAATTTTGATAAAATTCTTCTTAAAAATTCAAATTTTAAGAAATATTTAATTATTTAATAAATTATTTATTTTTGTATTTAAATAATTGAATTCTCGAAAAATTTTCTACTAAAAATTGTTTAAAAACTGAATTTTACTTAAAACTTTGTCGCCTTAAATTTATGATAAAACTCAGGGCTCGAACTGGGTCCGTAAATCCCGTAAAAGTCCGTAACTTTGCTTGAAGTCCGTAAAAGTCCGTTTTTTTGAATAAAGGTCCGTAAAGTCCGTAATTCGGTTGAAAAAGATCCGTAAAGTACATAAATTATACGATATAATTTCGATAATTTTAAAGAAATCACAAACGATTGAAGGAGTTTAATTATTTTCAAAAGTAATAAAATTCTTTGCAAAAATTCAATTATGTTCAAAATTTTTTGAAAATTCTTGTCAAAATTTCAAGTATCTTTAGAAATAATTAAATTCTTCTTCGAAATATCAATTATTTTCAAAAATTTTAAAAAAATACTTGGAAAAATTCCAATTATTTTCAAAATTTTTCCTTAATTCAATGATTTTTAATAGGTTTCTATACTATTCTAATAAAATTTTCCAGAAGAATTCAATTATTTACAAATTTTTTTTATAAATTTCTTCGCAATATTCAATTATTTTCATAAATAATAAAATTTTTATAGGTATTTAATTTTTTTGTCAAATAATAAAATGCTTATTAGGAATTCAATTATTTTGATGAATAAAAAAGCTAATTGCAGAATTTCAATTTTTTTTAATAGAATTTTAATCTAATTCCTCGAAAAATGTAATTATTCTTAAAAAATTTTATTAAAATTTATCAAAGACATTTAATTATTTTAATAACCTTTGCTGCAATTTATTTATTAGAATTTAAATATTATTTTTAATAAATTTTTTATTAAATTTCTTTAAAGAATAAAATTATTGCATTCAAAATTTTTAATGCAATTCTTTGCGTAAATTATCAATTATCTTTATAAATAATAAAATTCTTCTCTAAAATTGAATTATTTTCAAAAAATTTAATAAATTTCTTGGCAAAATTTCAATTATTTTCAAAAGTTGTGCCTAATTTAATTATTTTTAATATCTATTTTAATAAAATTTTGCAAAAGAATTCAAATTATTTGAAAATTGGTTGATACAATTCTTTAAAAGAATTCAATTTTAAGAAACAGAATTTTCTCATAAAAATTGATTTAAAAATGGATTTGAGTTAAAATTTTAGATTATAATTGAATATTAAAAGTATTAGAGCGTAAAATTTTAGAAATAATTAAATTTTGAAAAGGTTTCAGATTCAAATCTTTGAAAATTTGAATTTTTCATATTTTTAACTAAGTAACAATTCTGTGGAATTAATTTTTTTGAGAAATTTTAATTGGGAATTTTTTTATATTATTTGAAGTTCTTATTTTCTAATACATATTTAATTGAAGAATTTACAAATAATTGAAAAATCGAATATTGCGAAGAAATAGATTTGAAAATTGTCAAAGAACTTTTTCGAAAATTATTAAAAATAATCGATTTTAAGAAGAGTTTTAGTTAAAAATTCTTGAAAATAATAATTGAATTGATAATGATTTTATCACTCTATCTTTAATTATTATAAAACATGAAGACTCGGAGTTATCGATATCTTCATGTTTTTTTTAGTTATGAAAAAATCTAATTTATAGTTTTAAGTAAAATGTTCTCTTATATATTTTTGTCAGTAATTGGTCCGTAAATGGTCCGTAATTTTTCTTTTTTGGTCCGTAAAGTCCGTATTTTTAAATACTTTCACTGGTTCGAGCCCTGTAAAACACGAAGGAATCGTGTCGAAGACTCGGAATGATCAATTTTTCATGTCTTATAATAACTTGTAGGTTATTGAATTTTAGAAGTTATTGATGTTTTCTAATAATTTTACAATTAAAGAAAATCGTAAATAAATGTAATAGAATATTTTTTTGAGTATCTAATAATTTTTGGAGTGAATCAGGGTGAAGTGAATTCAGGGTCAGGGAAAAACAAAATTAAACTTTTGTAGCAACCCTGAAAGAATAGTTTTAAACAAAATTACTTTTAAGAAGAATTAAAAATGTAGGTACTAATCAATTTGTTTGAATTTTAGGAATTAGTTTTGAGTGGCTGGCAATTAGTCCGCAAAGCTGGAACATTGGAGACAACATTCAAGTTCCACAGGACTGCGAAAGTCGATGGTGGCGCAAATGTAATGGTCTGGTCGGCAGATGTTGGAGCCACTCACGAACCACCATCCAATATTGTTATGAAAAGTCAAAAATGGTTCATCGCTGATAATATGACTACTATTCTTTTAAACAACGAAGGAGAAGTATGTTTTGATAATGACAAATTTTCAGTTTTAATTCTTCAATTATATTCTTCGTTTTCCTTTCATTTCTATTAGTTATTTAATTTAATTTCTCTATTATTATTATTTATTTATGAATACGATGTAGTTTTTAATTTAATTTCTCTGTTATTTATTTATGAATACGGTGTTTTTTTTATTTGAACATAGGCACAAAACTGTAATGGTAATATTGACGAAAATATAATTTTACTTATTTTTCATTACAGGAAATGGCAACATCTGAACGTAAGAGGCAACACTTGTCCACCACATTGTCTCGACATAGGGAAAACCTTGGTTTTAGAGGATCAGAAGATTTTCATCATCAGCAGGTAAGAAATTAGAAACTTTTATTACTCTTGGTTTTTTGTTGTAAACACAAAATTGAACGGCAATTTTTTTTTTCTTTAATTTTAGTAAACTTTTATTTTTCGAAACAGGTTGTTGGCAATTTAACACTTTTTGTTTATTATTAAGAAACTCATCTCCGATAATTGGAAAATTAAATCAATGTCTAATTGCAGATTATTGAAAAAAATGAAAATTTGGAAAAAAGAAATTTTTTTCTAAAATTTGAAATGTCTTTAAAAAAAGGAATTTCTTTAAAAAAGGAATTTTAATTTAGAAATACATTTTTTAATCGCTAACAATTTTTTATTATTTTAATAATCACTGTAAAAGTTGACCCTAATTTGTATTCTTTTAAAATGTATTTAAACTTAAAGGAAATTAATCACGAATTATCGTTTTGAGAAGTGGGGATACTTTTAAAAATTTATTAAAAAAGTGAAGGTTTATTTTTTAAGAAGACAATGTGGATATTTTTGACAAAAGAGTCCAATTTGTCGGCTTTTTGCAAATAATTTTTTTTTAATTTCATTACAATTTTTTTCTTTTTCAATCAACTAAAAAAATTTTTTTCTTGTCGTATTCATCTCGCATTCTTTCATTTATAACTAAAGCACAATCTATGAGAAATTAACTTTAAACCATGAATCAAATTTTATTTTTTCAAACTAAAGAAACAAAAATTGAAAAAAATTGTTTTTTAATAGAGAATTTTATTATTAAATTAAACTTTGAATATTTTATTAGATTCCAATCAAATAAACTTTTAGACTGTGAATCAAATTTTATTTTTTCAAACTAATGAAACAAAAATTGATGAAAAATTGTTTCTTAATAGAGAATTTTATTATTGAATTAAACTTTGAATATTTTATTATTTTTCAATCAAATTAACTTTTGGACCGTAAATCAAATTTTATTATTTCAAACTAATGAAACAAAAATTGAAAAAAAATTGTTTCTTAATAGAGAATTTTATTATTAAATTAAACTTTGAATATTTTATTATTTTTCAATCGAACATTTGAAGAACATTTCGATATCTCGAGTAGAAAATAAAAATAGAAAAGATGTTTTTTAAGTTTTGATTATTTTGAATAATTCACATATAGATTAAATTTACATTCAATTAAATTAAAAAAGAAAAACAATAATTTCTAAGTTGGGGAAAATTTTTAAATTATTGAAAGTCCAAACGTTAGAAATTAGAAATTTGGCTTTTTTAGAGTTGACTTATTTCGGTTTGATTAAAAGCAGTTTAAAAATTAGAGACGATTTGTTAGTAAATTAAGATGAAAATGAATATTATGTAGATTTTTTTTCCTGTAAACCAATGTCCACTTCTTGTTCTATAGAGAAAATCTTATCTCTACCCATAATAAGTGAGAAGGCACACGGCTCAAATAGGCAGCCTATGTAAGTTGTATTAAAAATCTTTCCGATGTACATTCAATCATTTTTTGCCAATCATTTTTTATTGCCTTTTTTATAAAAGTGCCATGTTTTCAAAATTTTATTTCGCTTACTTTAATGTAATAATATTTCTTCTCAATTTCTCTGCACCTTTCCGCTTTTTGCTTTTTACTAAAATTTCAAAAAAAAATAGATAAAAAACGTGTGTTTTCGAGGTTGTTAAATACTCACATTGAAATCGCGAAATTTCTCACTTAACCACATTGTCTTTCGAACGAAAAGAAAATATCTTACGCTTGTCTTTTTTGAAAATGCAGTGAAGAAAACAATTTAAAAAAAAAATATTATGCTATTAACATTGTTAAATGATGTTAAAATAATTCATCATTTTGGAAGCAATGTTTTTGAGAATTGATTAGAATTACAGAAAAACAATTTATTGAAAATTAAATGAATTAAAATTGGATTTTCTGTTTCTACAATAGAAAGTCTAATTTTAATTTAGAGATAAAAACTTTTTTCTTTTTAATTTTTACAATATTTTGAGTTCATAATTAGAAAAAATTTTATTTCATATTTACATTGTGAATTATTACAAAATTGGATAAAGTTACTTTTACATTTCCACCTCTAAGCTTTTCACTTGCCTACAGGTCATGAATTGCCCATAAACATCATTCGGGCGGTAAAAGTTAGTCAAATTATTAATTTAGTATTTTTAGAAAATTTCACTATTGTAACTAATCAGAACAAGGAAAAATAGAGAAAAATGTCATCATCTTTCAGTGCAGAAAAAGGTTCATATGATTTTTTTATCAAACAAATTTTTTAAATACTTAAATAAAATTAAAATAGAATTACAGGCCTCGGATCGACTTTAACGAGTAAAAAGGTCGCTTTAGTCAATTAAAGACAGAAAATGTGAATTGTGAAATAAATGCAAATTACAATTTGAATACAATTTAAACAAAAGTCGAAAAAGTCGTTTATTGAATTCAGTGTTGTCCCAAAAATTCAAATTAATCAAAACTTGTATAATTTTGTTAAATAAATATTTCAATTACTTCTTATTTCTTTATTCACAGGAAATAAAATTAACAAAATTTCAACTTCTGAAATTTAATAATTTCTAAAAATTAAAACTACAATCCTTATAAAAATTCAATTATTTTCTACAATTTTTAACTAAACTTCATCTCGAAATCAATTATCTAAATGAATTTTTAGTAATTTTTTATTTGCAAATTTTAATTTTCGGATAAAATATAATTTTTAATAAAAATCTGAAAAATTCACTTATTTCACGAAATAATTAAATTATTCTCTGAAATTTGCATAAATCTATTGAAACTATTTAAATAACCCAGTAAAGTCTTTACAAACATTCAATTCTCTTAAAAATAATTCTAAAAGCGATTTAATCGCAAAAATTCAATTATTTCTAAAATTGCCTGTAAAATTTATTTCAAACATTTAATTATTTTCCAAATTTTTAGAAAAATTCTTGTAAAATATTAAATTATTTTCTTTAAAAATAAAAAATGGCACAATTTCTTTTTAGAAATTTTATTATGTGAATTTTTTAATAAAATTTCACTGAAGGATCAGTAGAATTTTTTACAATTTTTACTCAAAATTTTCGAAAAAATTCATTTATTCTCCAATGTTCTAATAAATTCTTGGAAAAAATTCAATTATCTTTGAAAATAGTAAAATGCTTCGCAACAATTAAATAAATCCGAATTTTCGGAAATATTGAAAAGTAAACGAATTTAAAAAAAATTAGAACGTAATAATTTAGAAAATCACTATTTTTAAAACTATTTTAATATTATTTTTAAAACCTATTTTTCATTAATTTTCATTTTCATTAAATTATTAAACTTACTCTTAAAGATTATTCATTAAAATTTTCGAGAGAATTTAATATTATTTCCAAAAATTTCAATTAAAATTCTTGAAAAGTTCATTTTAAAAGATTCAAGTAAAATACTTGAAAACATTTTATTTTGTCGCGAAATTTGGAAGAAAAGTCGAAAAAGTCATAATATCTGAGGTCTGTATTTAATAATTTATATTTATTAAAATCATTTAATTGATTAAAAAAATTAAATTGATTAAAAAATAAGGTAAAAATTTATTATTTAATTTTATTATAAATAAAATATGTTTTTAATTTTACCACTTATTTATTGATAATCTTATTCTGAATTGAAAAAAAAGATAATTCATTTTAAATATGGGACGTGGGTACAAAAAAGAAATCACAAATAAAAAGTTTTCTACAATTTAAGTAAAAATAATTTTGTTTTTGTTTCAGGGCGATCCACAAGGTGATGATCGTTGTTCTTTAATGTGAGCATAATCTTTATAGAGAATAAGAGATATATCAAAAAAATTAATTATTATTTTTAAAGAAAAAAAAAATGAAAAAAAAACTTCTAAGCTTGTAACAATATTTTACGCTATATACGAGTTTAAAAATCACCAAGGTTGAAAATAATTTATCTTTTTGGAGTCATCATTTTTTTTTTCAAAGAAGAAGAAAATAAGAGTTTTGAACTTGTGTGCAAGGAAAAGAAAATGGACTGTAATTTCTGGAATGCTTAAAGAAATGTACAAAAAAAAAAATATGAGGAAACTAAGAAATCAAGAGAGAAATTTTTTTAAAAGAATACAATTTTCGGATTTCATTCCGAAACGCAAATTTTTTTTTTCCATTTTATCATTATATTTTTTTTCTTTTGCCTTGGTTTAAATTAACTCATTTTGCGATAAAATAAGTGTTCATCAGTTACACCGAACATTAAACAGGGTTCGAGACTCGTATTATATTAATTAAAAAAAAAAAATAGAAATCGTTCCTGTTAATTTTGTTTACTTATCTTCGAACTTTATATTATAAAAAAAATTATTCCTCGAAATGTGAAAGAGAATAATTAATAATACGATTTGATATAATATTTAAAAAAAAGAAACTAAATGGAATTTAGAAAATATAAGTGCATTTATCCAATTTCCGGCGTGTTGAGATAAAAAAATATTTTTTATTCTAGCATTTTGCTTTAAAGAGATTCTAATTAATATTTAAAAAAAAAAACAAAAGAGAAGAAAAGGAAAAATTTATAGTGTAACAGTTGTATCTTTTTTTAAGGTACTTATAGAGCAGCTTGGACATAATTATTTTTTCGATACTTTAATCAATTATAATAATTATGATAATATAATATACAGTTCATTTTGGGCAAAACTAACAAAAATCTCGTATGCTTCTTTATTTGATTTCCCCTTTTGTTGCGAGTGTGGTGTTCGTCAATTGTAAATTTATATATTATATATTTTAATGCCTCTTATATTTTTTGACGAAAATGTAAAAGTGTGATGCAAAATTTTGTATACAATAAATTTGTGTGTAATAAAGAAGTAAATTGTCATACAACAAAAAGTATTTATTACTTAACTAATAAAAATAAAATTTATAGAATTAATTTATAAATATATTTATAAATATATTATTTTAGTTCTTGGTTATTTATTTAGTTAATTTTGCTTTCTCATGGGGAATTTTTGTATTTTTAATTATTTAGTTGTTAATTTTTCAGTTATTGCTTAGTTTGTAAATTAAAAAATATTTTCATATAACTAATAATGAGTTTGAAAAAGGTTGAGCAATTAATAGTGATTAAATTTGGCTAGAATTTTAAATACAAATTTTTATTTGAGGTAGAAAAAAGCAGATACAATGAAAACTGTTATTTACAAAGTTCTGATCAATATGAAAAATAACTAAAATCAACTCCTTGTCTTGAAAAAGTAACTTTGTATCATTAACGATTTCCTAATACCCGTATACGTTGGATTATAGTTATAAATTAATGTTTTCAATCTTTCCTCATCGTCGTCAAATTTATGGAAATTTTTCCGCGCTGAAAATATAAATTTACACAAGTAAAAAAATGTTTTTCGTTAATATTAACTTATTTTTGCTGGTAAAAATGATATTTTTAGTTGGTGAACTAAAAAATATTTCTCTATCAACAAATATTTTTTTAAATATAAAATATAGAGAAATAAAGATATCTTATTGATTATAGGAAAAGAAGGAAAATAATACGAAATTTATTAATAGAAAGAAAAAATTAGAATAAATTGACGACAAATATGTCTCACTATTATAAATAAAAATTTAGTATAAATCGTTTTATTTTACATTCGGGAAAAATGTAAAGCTTTTACCTTCAGTTACTAAGAAATCGGCAAAATCTTGATTAATAATTGTCGCATTCCTGCTGTGAGGAATGTTTCTTCCCTTAGCCCATTCGTAATCATTTTTCTCCGGATGAAATTGCAGTCCATAAAATGGATATTTTTTATCTTCAATAGTTGATATGAATTCTAAACCATTTTCATCGTTATTCAATGACATTACGCGTAAACTATCTGTCAAATTAACTCTCTCCAAACCCTATTAAAAATAATTATTTATAAATTGTTTTTATATAAAAATTGAAAAATTAGAAATCAAAAAATTAATAAATTAATTTCATTATAAATTATTTAGTAAATTAATTTTATTATAAATTATTTAATAAATGAATATCATTTTTAAATTATTCAATTAATTAATTTAATTTCCAAATGAGATAAAATTATTTTCAAATTTAAAAAAATTTCAATTACTTTAAACTCCAGTTAACTGTTTATTAAAAAATAAATTTATTCATTTTTTTAATTAAATTTATTGATTAATTTTTCAATTTCTTTTTAACTTTAATTAATTTTTTTTCTAATGAAAATTATCTCACAGATTTCGTCACACAATAATTGTGATAATTAGCCGTCACATTTTGCGTTTTTAAAATGTTGATAATTTTTTCCGGAGTACTCCCAAACAATTTACTTTGCTTGTAATCTGAATAAAAAGGATAAAAATTATTTTTATTAGGAATCTGTAATATAACTAACTATATATATATATATATATATATATATATATATATATAATAATTTTATAAAAGATAAAATAAATTTATTGTGAACAAATTGGAAAATTTTCATATGTTGATATTGAGTTTTGTAATCATAAGTTTTTCTCATGTGGAAAATGGGAAAGAAAATTAATACCTGATGTGAAATTAAGAGGAATGGCTTGACAAACAGAAGAACAATTTGTTCTGTGTTCTACGCGATTAGCACTTAGATAAGTTAATAATTCAAAACCCAAACATATTCCTAGGAGAGGAAAATAATCTCCATTGTCATTATATCTTTTGGCAATTCTGTGAAAGTATTTTTAATATCGTTTTATTTAATATTGTAATTATTTTAATTAAGTTTCATAATTCATTTCATTTAAAAATTAATTACTATTATAGTGAATAATATTATTATTATAATTATTATTATTATTTATTATTATAATAATAAAAATTATTATTATTTATTATTATTATTATTATTATTATTATTATTATTATTATTATTAATTAGTTATCACACAGAAAAAAAATTTATTTGATTTCTTCGAAACAATTATTTGTCTATTGTCGAATAAATATTTCATATAAAAAAAATTGTATTAAAGTCCTTTAAATGGTATTTACTCCAAATACAGAAATTATTATTAATTCAAACAAAATCTATTTGATTTAAATGAAAATTATTTTAGTCTAGTAAAGTGGCTTAAGTGTGACAGGAATCTAGAAATATTAAAAGAATTTTGAGCCTATGGCAGGCTTGAGATAAAAAATATGTTTTAATAAAACTTGAAAAATATTTTTTTTTGTAAAAATTAAAAATTATGCTAACTTGTAAATTATGTCACCAGCATCAGCATAACCGTTAGATGCAAAAAAATCTACATCACCACCTGGAAAAAGGACTCTGCGAAGAGAATTATTTTAATTATTAATTTTTGAAAAAATGGTTTTTTTTCTATGAGTATAATTTTTTACCCATTCAATTTACTCAATATATCCTCATAATAGGAGGCATTTTTTCCAATCCTGAAAAAGAATATAGTTTATAATATTATTGAATAATTTCTTTGTGTATTTTTAAATAATAATTTTCCTTTGATTATTTTATGCTTAATATTAATTTAATAATTTTTAATATTAATACTGACCATATAGGAACAGCTTGAGCTCCGGCGCCCTCGACAAATTTTATATACGAAGCTGCTATATAACTATCATATTCATTAGAATAATTTGAATACAGTCCTGGTATAAGTTCTTGCGACAGAATTCCTAAATTGAATAATATTATCAATTATAATTTTCTTTTTATTTTTAATTTCAATTTTTTCATTTATTGCTTCAGGCTTGCAATAGGTTAGATAAATCAGGGAATTTAGAAAAAACGGGTAAAATAGAATGGATTGAATAGAATCAGGGAAATGAACTTTTCAAAAGATATTTGAAATTTCAAAATTGATCAATTTTGAATGAATTTAATGCAATGAAATAAAAATAAAATTTAGTTTTATCAAATATTTTAATAATTTAAATTCTTTTGAAATTAGTTTTGTCATATTTAATATATTATTAAAAACATGTATTTATAGAAGAATTTTAGGTAAAAACACTGAAAAAATGTAATTAAACTTGGAGAATTTACAAACGTTTGCAGAAATTCAAAACCATTGTGCAAAACTTAAGAAAAAATTGTAGTAAAAATTTTTAATTATTTAAAAAAAAATTCTTTTGCAAAATTCAATATTATTTTCATAAATAATAAAATTCTATACAGAGCCCAACTATTTTTATGAATAATAAAAACTCTTTATAGATACTATACCTAAAATAATGTAATTATTTTTGAAAATTTTATTAACATTCGTTGAAAAAATTCAATTATATTTAAATTTTAAACATTTTTAAATAAATTAAATGAAAATGGAAAATTAAATTTTGAAAAACATATATTTCTTCAATCAATTATTTATTATTGCAATTTAAATAATTGAATTTTTGTAGAATATAAAAAAATAAAATAAATAATAAAAATTGATTTGAAAATGTATTTCAATTAAAATTGTAGATAATTGAATATTAAAAGCATTATAGCACAAATTTTTAAAAATAATTGAATTTTGAAAAATTAATTACATTTTTCAAAAAATTCACTTACAATTTTGTTTTTAAAGTAATATTTAAAGAAATATTGTAAAAATTTTATTATTTAGGGAAATAATTGAAATCTTGTAATGAATTTTATTATTCAGAAAAATGATTGAAATTCTGAAAAGAATTTTATCTATGAAAATAATTAATTTCTCAAAACAAATTTTATTAACAATTTTTTTAAAATAATTAAATTAATGTAAAAAATTGTATTACTTGTAAATTAATTGAATTCTTGAATTGAATGTTTATTTATTGAAAAAACAGATAAATTATATTAAAGCAAATAAATAGAGCAAATACACCAAAAAATATTTATTTTGACTCAGGACCCACTGGATTATTTTTTATTTAAAATAAAGTTTTCTTAAACTAAAGAAAAAAAAATTATTTTCATTAAATAAAATAGCGATTTAGTAGAAATAAATAATTCATTACGCTCTGAGACAAAAATAAATTCTTTTTACTGAAATAAATTGTAATAAATATAATTATTATTATTTGATTTATATGAAATCTTTTAATAATAGTCTTATAATAATAAAAAGAATAACAATAATAATAAATAATTATTAAGACTAAAAATTATTTGATCAATAATAAATAATAACTTTAATAATAAAAATAATTATTATTACTAAACATTTCTCTGGGTGTTGATACAAATTTATTATAAAAATGCACCTTGAGAAAAGTTTTATTTAATCCAAATATAATTTATTTAAGTTAAATACAAGTAGATTTGTCTCAAAGGGAAATGGGTCATTTTTAAATAAAAATTTTACTCCTGTACAATAAAGAAAACATTTATTCGAACCAAATTAAATTTATTTGAAACAATTATAGAAAATTTAGTTGGGTCTGAGTCAAAAATATTTTTTCTTTCACTGTAGATCTTTTTTTTGTGTTTTTTAAAAATATTTTCTAAAACCTATTTGATTGTTAAATATTAAAATAATAATTTTTATTTTATTTTACTCACCAATAATTGGTTCATTATTAATATTTGGAATTGATCGTTTAACTGGATTGGCACCTACTGTTATAAGCATTGTCGAGAGTAGAGCAAAAAAACAGCTAAATAATT